>OZ014531.1:208647518-210086051 GCA_963966105.1 Volucella zonaria
AATCACGTATACAAATTTGCTAATGAAAAGGGGCTATTAGATTCTAAATAAATTGATATGGGATATTGTTTTGCACTTTCTGCATCTTACTGATATATCTTTCATTATGTTGATTTGTTTTGCCCATTCTTGCCTCTAATCACAAAACCAACACAGAGAATGGGAGTCGCTAATGATAGAGTCTTAAACTGGATTATCTTAGCAACTTAAGCAGCTAGAACTATTATTGCATTAACAAGTAGCAAGTGCTAGATTGCATGATTACCAATATAAAATTAATGATTTTGTATAAAGCAGTTAGCAAAGTATTTTACTCTTTTCTTCCGTTTGGTGATTACAGAATAAAGTGATTAACGTCAAGAAATAAATTACTTATTTGCTTCAATTTTATTCAGACTTCATTTATAAGACATACTATAGCCCAAATTCGAAAGTATTTATTTATTGGAATGTTAAACGTTAGTATTTTGCCATGATGCTGATAATAATCAACTGCAATTCATTTGTTTCGTTTTTTTTTTTAGATTGTTTTTGTGGATATTTCGGCATTGCTCCACGTTACTAAACAAAAACTTGCAGTTGTGTCAGAAAAGATGTCAAATGTTTATGTAAACTAAATGCATATATTTGGCTTTGTGAGCTAATTCATTGTATCCACGATTATAATGCATAACCCCTTGAGGCATGCGTAAGACTATTCCCAACCACTTTATGACAATTTTTTGCAGTTGCTAGTATAAAAGCCATTTAAATTGCGCGACAAGATGGAAGATTTAATTCAGTAATCTCTCTCTTTACTGCTATTCATACAGGAAGGCGCGATAGTAACTTTTATAAATTGAAATTCTTTTTGACTTACAAAATACGCTTGATGGAGTTTTTTTTTTTTCAGGCAGTTGTGAAAGATTATACCGCTCAAATGGACACCAGGTTCCGACTTATAAGTGTTGTGTAAATGACCAGCAGACGTTATTATTATCGGGACAAGAGAAACGTTTTAAAACAAATGCGCTTCATTCAGTAGGCAACCATTTAAAGTAGCGAAATAATGAAAAGGTAAAAATTATGATGCAGACGTGTTGTGCCACGTTCAGGCTCTTGGCTCGAAGTGCCCATATTTCCCTCTTTCGGATTGTAATTTTGTCTTTGCCGGCGTTCAGCTAGCATTTCGTCTAATATCTAAGCGCAGCGTCAACATATCACGACGAATATTTTCTTCTAGCTGCTGGATAGTACTCAGTTTATTTACAAAATCAATTTTTCATTCAAATACAATATATGTACTCGTATATGTACAAAAACAGTCCGATGTTGTCAAATCCTGAATTTTTGAAAATTACTCTGTCGTTATAAATACTACTAAATATTAGTAGCGCTATTGTGATCCGTATTAGGCTTCGTAGAAGTAACATCTTCTGACGGATGCTGGTTCGCTAACTAACTTTAAAGAGCCTTTGCAACCGAACACCTTGCTTCTCTGCTAATAAGACTCACTTCACTTCTCCTCGTGGCGCCATCAAGGGATCTCTCCTGGAGATTGCGATGTGAAGAGGACATATCACGAGCCTCCTGCGCCACAAATCCGGATAAATGCTGGACAAATAAAGAGCAGAACTTCAGATTATCAAGTTCTTTTTTGCATAAAGACTGAGGTCTTAATTACGGAATACTGTACACCGATTTCGAGATAACAGTTATTATGGCTGACGCTTGTAGTATTCGGTTACCTAAAAAAGAGTGAAAAAGCTGTTGAAATGGCTTTCATGCTATTGCTGCGAGCGCCCCCATCCCATTGAAATCCTTTAAGGCGGTAAAGAGCGCTCGATGTCTCATCGCCACTAAGTTGGTGTAGGTCAAGATGTAACATTCCTTGTTAAAACCGATCAAGCTCTAGCACAGCACTCCATAAGGGCCTGTGTCAAACCTCGCATGGCCTCAAAGCTTGCATAGATAACCAAGGGATCTTGGGGTTGTTACACATCCGGGCATCGACATCGACTTTGAGTGGGGACCCAATTAACATGAATAATAATAATTTAATAAAAACAAATAAAGTAAGCGAAGGCTCTATGTAGAGTAATCCCCTTCCAGAGAGTTCGGGTACAAATAAAAACCGCCACGACAGCATCAGAACGTGCGGCAGCGCAACAGCAATCATCGATGCAACAACAGTCATCTGTCTTCCACAAACTGGAAAATAAAAACAATTGTGGAATTGTTGGAGAATGGCAAGAGGCATTCTATCCACCAACCCATGAGAGGGTCTACCGAAACGATCGAATCGTTTTACGAAATGTCGACAGTGGAGTGGACGATAGGGCCAAAGAAGTCATTCGGAAAAATAATACCTTGCAGACCCCCCCATGGCTGAGAACGGTAGTGGCCCCAAAAAGAAGATCGGAGCCGAACTAGGAAACCCCAGACTCGAATCGGCGGCAAAAACCACCCTCTGGTGCCACCACCGGCCAACCAACCACAGGGGATAATAACGACACCTGATCCGAAGTCGCAAGCCAAGAAGCAGGGGCTCACTAAAGAAACAAAAAACAGAGCAAAACATTATGTTTTACTCATAGAGGCAAAGGGCGATCTAACCTATGCTGAGATTCTCAATAGCATATAAGCAGACGCAAAGTTAGAAGCGATTGGAGAAGCTGTGTCTTGAATCAGAGGAATACAAAAATAGACGGGAGATAAAACAGCCGAATCTAAAAGTGCGATGAGTACAGCCTGTTGATAGCAAGCAAACGTAAGGACTCTGACCCATTGTACTGCCATCGAGCATGTACATGTTGATGAGGTAACCATAAAGAAAGATCTCTGTGAAGCTATGAACGGGTAATGTTCTATCGCTGAGGAAAGCGTACGGCGGAACTCAACCCCGCAGAACAAGTGAAGTTGCTACTTAGATCAGAGAAAATTCAAATCGGCTGGGTTACTTGTACGAGTATATGCATATCGAATACGCAGACAGACATTGCTTTTAAAATGCTTTAAATGGCTTGAGTTCGGCCACATAGCTACACAATGCAGAAGGACGGAAGATCGCTTCAAGATATTTAGGGTTTGTGAAAGTGGAGTAGCGAAGAGCTGCTACAAGGAACATCCTGCATGTTTTGAAAGAAAGACCATACAGCTATGGTATTACAAACAAGAGATCATGGAGGTAATACAAATAAACCTGAACCACTATAGAATAGCTCAATATACCACTGTATAAAGGGCAAAAGAGCGGACTTTATCATGGTCAATGCGCCCTGTACGTGCCCGATCAAAGCTATAGCTTTATTTGTGACATGGCAAAACTGACAGCGATTTGGACAAGTGGATGATATACTTTCCAAGAAGCAAGCGAACAAACAAAAGGCTTCGTATGCACAAAAATAAATGGGTTCCATTTATGGGGCTGTTATGCAAGACCCAGCCTAACGGCCACCGAATACCAACTGTTGCTGGACAATCTGACTGCAGATGTGCTTCACAGATCTATAGATGACGACTTTAATGCATCGCCACAGAGTGACGCAGCAGACTCACTAATTTCACAGGACAGACCCTACTGGAAACATTCGCTCCCCTAACAATAATCGGAATAACACTTATCGGAAATCGGCTCCATCGTCGACATCACCTTTCCGAGCACCTCTATTCTAGGTACCATGAAGTGGGAGGTCAGTCATCAGGCGATATAAATGTAGATCTATGAAAGGAAACCGGCCCACCTCACAAAACTTACCGGCCCACATGAAATGATGGATCTTTTGATAGCAATTCTTTCGAAGAGATGTTAAATGATGCTATCATCAAAGCAACGTACGAAGCATCAATACTTAGAAGGGCAATAGAAAGTTTCATCGTGTTACTGGTGGAACGATGAAATAAAGGCAAAATACTTACAGGCACGACCCAAAATTCAGCGTGTTAGAACTAGAACGGACTTCCAACAACTGCTCCACACTTTTAGACTGACAAGAAGCAACCTAACTGCGAGTAGAACCATCAAACAAAGAAAAAGCACATGTTCCAAAAGTCTCTGTCAAGAAGCCGGTATAAATCCATGGGGCACAGCACATAAAGCGGTGATAACGAATCTAAAAAGCTATAAGACCTCTCCGATAGCTTTCTCGAAAACGCTGATACCCATAGTAGAGTACCTTCTTCCGCGAACATCAATCGCTATATGCAATATCATAAGAGAAGTCAGTTAACAGGAAATCCCACCAATCAGCCTGGAGGAGTTGTATAGATATATATATTAGGTGACACCAAAGCCCCTGGACCTGACGGCGTCTCGAATAAAGCAGGAAAGGTCCGGACCGGACAGAATAGCAACAATGCAAATGCCTTTAGAAGAAGCAACCTTTTCCGAAAGATTAAAAGGAGGAAATAAGCCCCCTGGTGAGCCACCTTCCTAACGCCCAATATGCCTCGTGGTCACTATGGTAAGCATTCTGGAGAGGATAATTTATAATAGACTGGCAGTAGCAGAAGAGAAAGGAGCCTTCTCTTACAACTAATTTCGCTTCAGCAATTAATGGCATACGAACGGTAGTCGACATCGCAAAGTGTGCCATCGAGGGAGAAAGATGGTTCTATGTGACAAAAGAGTACTGTGCAGATTTTATCCATTAGAAGGTCACTTGCTAGGATAGGGCCCCCTAATATTTGCTGAGGATAGTAACGAACTATTTCAACAACAGGAAGGTAAAATACTACAAAGTCACTGGCGATTCGCCGATGACATTGCCATTGTGACTGTAGCGAAACAAATACATGAATTGGAATTAGCCACAAATGAATCAATCGCTCGGATGAAAGAAAGAAGAAAGCCGATCATAAAACCGAAGCTATCCTCATAACAGCTCGGAAAACGATTGAATTCCTCAATTTTTAGATCGGTAACCAAACCATCACGTCCAAAGAAACAATTAAGTACCTTGGAGTTACGAGTATGTTGTACAACAAACTGCAGTACAAAAAGCACTAGGGCTTTTGTGAACGAAGGAGACTAAGAGGAGACTATAGTCAACATACACACTCTGCACGCAGGTTTCCTTGCGATGGTTAAACGACTTCAATTCTTGTACATGATGAATCTTGTAAGCCCATAAAAGAAGATCTTTCGGTAAAATCTTCCATAAAATGGATAAACACAGCTCTAATTGCTGTACTAGATTGTAAATCGACCCATTCGGTTCCTCCTCAAATTACGTCTACGACTCCTGATGAGTATTATCAATTAAAGTATGCATGCAGTGAAAACGACAATGGTTATTCGAGTTACATGTTTAGATGAACGATTATGACCATGAAATGGACGAAACGCGCAGTAAGTTTCGAATAAATTTCGAAATAAATTTGCACAATTTGGAAGCGGTTGGTTGGTTTATTTATGGTAAAATGGCAAACCGAACTGAGGACGAGTCAATAGTCAATAGTTAAATGTGTGCTCGATGGAAAAAGTGTTGATAATGCAAAAATCAAACCCCACAAAAAAAATTTCAACCACGTAGATAAGAAAGAGTCAAATTCTCGTAAGTACTCGTATATATGAATTCATACTTTGAGTCAGTGTCGGTTTAAGGGGTTAAAAATCGAAAATTTTTTTTAGCTTAGATTTGTTCTACATACTTTTAAGAATATTTTGCGCTATCACGCATGCCAATATTGCATTTATAACCCGAGTTATAGCGATTGGCAGTGCGCGCGGCCGATAATGGATTCTGACCCCATGTACGAGTATAGAATGGGACGAGTGACGGTTGGGCGGAGAACAGCAGATGGTCTGTCGTGAAATATAATTGCAATGGAATGTGCACAATAGAATTTCGACTCAGGTATACAGGACTCTCAATATTAACGTTAGAGAATCAGTTTGTTTGGAATATCGAAGGCTAAACATCGTTTACTCCAACAATTTCTGATTGCATTTCTTCACGGAAAAACGTTCTAAAAATTACAAATAAAGTATGTATGAATGAAGAGGCTGGTACCAGTACAGCCGCGAAGAAATTGAATTCGACGTGAACGCATCATTCGGATATCGATTGATAAATTTTGTGACAGTCTTCTCGGCCATCAGTGAGGCAGTGAAGTGTAAATCGTGCAGTGGTGAAATAAATTTTACTGAAACTTCTCTTCGTGACTTGGGTTTCATAAAATTAAACTGTAAAAATTGCCAGCCAGTGCTCCTAAATTCGTGTCCTCTGATCGATAGCAGAGCGTATGAAGTGAACAGGCGGATTGTCTTTGGGTTTAGACTTCTCGGAATCAGTTTAGCAGGGATTGATAAGTTCTATGGAATTATGGATTTGCCAAAACCTATTTTTCAATCGTTTTACGACAAAGTTATAAATGACATTCACATTGCGCCAAAAAGTATCTGTGACATGTCTATAAAAAATGCTGTTGAAGAGGCGAAAAATATGGACAATGCAGAGTCACTCACAGTATCAGGAGATGGAACTTGGAGAAAACGAGGTTTTTCTTCTCTGTTAGGTGTTGTTACTCTGATAGCATTTCACACAGGGAAAGTTGTTGATCTTATCGCAAAGTGCTCATATTGCAAAGCATGTGAGTTCTGGAAAGGTTTTGAAGGTACCGAGGAATATGCAGGATGGCAAGAAGAGCACTCAGGTCAATGTTATGCTAATCACGAAGGGTCATCTGGGAAAATGGAAGTTGATGCTTTTGTAGAAATGTACGCAAGATCCGAAACAACTTATGGAGTACGATACGGTAATTATGGAAACAGCAAAACTTATAAAGGAATAGTTGACTCAATGCCGTACGGAGACTTTGCCGTTATAAAAAAGGAGTGTATTGGTCACGTCCAAAAACGAATGGGGACACAATTACGCAAAGTCAGAAGAGGTAATAAGGGCCTTGGTGGCAGAGGAAAATTGATCGCCACTTCAGGCCATTTCCTGGCATCCAGGAAGTTACACCGTCCGCGAGATTTTTTTTTAAATTTATTTTTAGCCAACAAAATAATGAACTAAGCAATAATAAAAAAAAAAATTGTGAACAAAGAAAATGTCGAAAAAAATTTTTTCTTTAGGCTAGTTTTTTCGAGCGTCAGGTTGGTGTAACCCCTTAATAAGATCATCGATTATTCCACTAGCAGACATTACGCCGGGCCAAACTTTAACAAAATTAATAAGTAATGAGATATTGACGCATTTTACCATGATAAGCCATTAATAAGCAGGGGAAAAAGATCCACAACTACTTGAAAAATCATTTGCTACCACAAGAAAAGACACATTGGGCTTCGTTGCTGCACAATTCACTGCCACAGAAAGATGAAGCAAGAAAGAGGTGCCAAAACCCAACTTCTATAATTGCAAAAGAGTAAAGAAATCATGCTTGCTTATGGTGAACTTGATTTTTCGCTTTTGAGAGCCTCAGAAGTAATGAACGCAAAATGGGAAGCACTTGAGGGCCTGACAAATACGAGGGTTGGCTGAAAAGTTTCCGACCGCAACATAAAGATAGCGGCACTCGTCAATAAAAGCTATTGAATGCTAGTTGCTCATTTTTTGACAGTTACTTACCGAAGTCTCAGTCATTTTGGACGCACAGTTTTTAGTTGACAGTCGTTTGACTGAGTCGATGTGAGTGTTTTTTTGTGAAAATGGAAAAAATTGAGTACCGAGTTGTTATTAAATTCTTGTTTTTGAAAGGCAATACGCCTACGCAAATCAAAAATAAGTTGGACTCTGTGTATGGGGACTCTGCACCATCATTTACCACAGTAAAATTTTGGGCAGCTGAATTGAAACGTGACCGTAAGTGCTTGGGAGATGATGAACGTTCGGGACGTCCAAGAACTGCAACCACTGACGATATCATTGCTAAAGTTGACCAAATGGTGTTAGACGACCGCCGAATTAAAGTGAGAGAGATAGTAGAGGTTATGAAAATGTCCAAAGAACGTGTTTGTTACATATTAAATCAAGATTTAGGCATGAGAAAGCTGTCCGCGCGTTAGGTTCATAATACAGCACACCCATCTGATCCCACCAAATACAGAGCATTACCATCGCGCCATGGATATTCGGCTTTGCTGTTGATTTGGCTAGTTGGCCGGGTTTCACATATGATTTTTTGCGCTTGGGGTTGTCGTAATGGATCCATTTTTCATCACCAGTAACAATCCGATGCAAAAATGACTTCCTTTTGTGGCGTTCCAGCAGCATTTCGGACATGCAAAACCGCCTTTCGACGTCTCTCGGCTTGAATTCATGTGGAACCCAATTTCCTTGCTTTCGAATATATCCAGCTGCTTTTAAACGTTTTGAAATGACTGCTTGAGTGACACCCAAAGATTCTGGGAGCTCTTCTTGTGTTTGGCAACAATTTTCATAGAGTAATGCTTCCAGTTCTTCATCTTCAAACTTTTTTGGCTGCCCAGGACGTTCATCGTCTTCCACGCCAAAATCACCACTTTTAAATCGTGCAAACGACTTTTGGCACGTTCGCTCAGCTAGCGCATGTTCACCATAAGCTTCCACCAAAATACGATGACTTTCGGCAGCAGTTTTCTTCATATTAAAATAATGAAGAAGAACTCCCCGCAAAAACACTCTTTCAGGCACAAAGTTCGACATATTTGAGGAAGAAAAATTAAAATGACATACAATGACAGTAGCTTTCCAACGCACGTTCCAATGGAATAATACAAGTTACGCCATCTCTTAGCAAACCGCATGAATTAAGTTATAGACCCAATATCTTAATCGATTATCCTAAAAAATTAAAAACCATTAATATCACGCATCATTCCTTGCCACGCTGAGGGGAGAAATTGCGGAAAAACGGCCACATATGCAGAAAAAGAAAATCCTGTTTCAACAAGACAACGCGCCGCGTCACACCTCAGTGGTTGCCATTACGGCTTGCACTGCTTGACCATCCGGCTTATTCACCAGGCCTAGCCCCAAGCGACTTCTTTTTGTTCCCTCATCTCAAAACTGCGCTCGGTGGACAGAGATTTTGGTCAAATGAGGAGGCAATCACCTTCGTGAACAATTATTTTGCAGAGAAAAACGCCAAGTACTATTTGGACGGGTTAGAAAGGTGGGAGCATCGCTGGGAGAAGTGTGTAGAGTTACAAGGAGACTATGTAGAAAAAATTTTCAGAAAAAATGTCTTGTATCCTTGTCTACTTGTTTAGCTGCTATAATTTCCTTAGTTAAGATTTTCTACAACATTTCCAAGCGTTTGATATATCTCTTCCAACTCCATAAGGCTACCGGTGGCCTACTTTATATCACAGGGGCCATATATAGAAAGTTATTCCTAAAAATCGTTCAAAGATAACACAATAAAGTCGAATATTCAAACTCCTGCAAGAAATATTATGAGAATAGATTTTTTTTATAAATCATGAAACAGATAATGTTCTTAGCCTATTTTGCAAGAAGTCTGTATCATATAATCTTGCCTGCTGCTACATACATTTAGGGATGTCTATAAATATTAACTCAAGCTGAATTAGATTTTAATGAATATACCATAAGCTATCATCATGTACATATCTACCCAGAAATTCCAACTCATTTCTTCGAATCCTTAAGCCGCGTTGAGAGGAACACAAGACAACTTTAGGCTTTATTTATTAAGCCAATTTACAACAATTATTCAAATTGATTCGCACCCAATTACTACTAGTTCGGAAAACAATGCGCCCGTAGTCATTGTAAATTGCACCAAGCTGTCAAAATAGATCGCAACAACACAGTATTGCCTCACCGCACCAAAATCCTGAATGTTGAACATGTGATTAAACATGCGTTGCGCCAGTAAATGCCTCCTGGAAGTGAGTGTACTCGTACTCGTACTTATGCCAAAGTGAAATAAATTTTACTTCAGGCTCTTACGATTTGTGCGAGCTGTAAGATTTGCATTTATCTTACCTAGCCAGTCACATTTGTTGCAAATCGTTAAGAAGACAACGGTAAGCTTTACTTTAGCCGATATTATGGTATGTTAAATAAATATCCGATCATGCAAATTGTGGTAGGAGTTTAAAGGTTTAAACTGTACAATTTATGGTGCTACTCGTAGATGTAGTTCGTACGTGAAATTCTCACTATACATATATCTACATATAGTGTATATCATAATTATTATTACTTTTTCTATTTTCCAAGTCTTAATTCATATTCCAGATGTTGGACTTAAGTCAAAAATGTAAATGTTGCAGAAAAAGATAGATTATGCCATCAAGCTGGTAAATTTATGAATCATTTTTGGGAAAGTCGGTCATTATGCGCGGATTACCATTTATGTTGAATACAAATCTCACATAATATTAACTACCTTTCCATGCTGTCGAGTTAAGTTGGAGTGAAGTTTTCATTAATTTATTTCGATGAAAATAACTCAGCGTTGTTTCCATGTGAACTGTTGAGTTATGTTGGCAGTTGAAATAATTTTGTATATGGATTGTACATACTAGATGGAGTGAAATGTGACCTCCTTGGGAATTAAAAAAAAATTTTTTTTTAAATGTTTTTTTTTATATTATTCAATATAGCCCTTTTAGTTTCATACACTTATACCAGCGATTTTTTAACTTCTTGATCCCGTCCGAAAAGTCATTTTTCGGAAGGTCTGCAAAATACTCCTCCGTGGCGTCGATGATTTCCTCGCTTGAGCTGAATTTTTTATTGATGAGCCATCTTTTGAGGTTTGGGAAGAGGTAATAGTCCGAGAGATCCAAATCGAGTTACCAATCGACGCCAAAAGTCCGCCCGATTCCGCATCAGCAAGTCCAAACACTCTTTCGAAGTGCTCTCGCCTTCGTGTTTTTGGTCATTCGCGGTACCCAGCGGCAGGATAACTTTTCCATTTGCAGAATATTGCCCAAAATATGACATGTGCGCTCTGTACTAATATTTGTGGTATCTGCTAACTGGCGCACCTTCACTTTCCGGTCAGCCAACACCATTTCATGTATTTTTTTGACATTGTCCTCTGTAACCGCATTGGGGGGCCTGCCGCTGCGGACTTGATCGGTAGTGGAGTTTCGGCCACCGCGAAACTCTGGAAACCAATATTTGACGGTGTAATCTGACGAAGCATTAGCCCCATAATATGACATAACTTTTCTGTTGTTTCCTTCGCCGTTTTGCCTCTCAAAAAATAATGTTTTATGAGGGAATGAAAATCGTTTTTGTCCATACTCAACATGATGTCAAACACGTCAACAACAATCAGCTGTCAAAACAAAACTAAAGACAGTATCGCACTGAAATTTGGCATGTCTGAATTTTTCGTAGTAGCATCGCATTCTTGCGTTCAAGGAGGTCACTTTTCACTCCATCTAGTAAGCATAGCACCTCTAAATACGAATATATTTTTATGTGACGCTATCGTCTTGCACATAATAATTTCAATTAAAAAGCAAACTGCAACAATTCCGAAGAAACTTTTGTTGCTCGAGTCTACTATTGTACGAGTATGTACACCCTGAATGCCTCGAACTGCAACCAACTTCAGACTGCTATAATTTTCAAACCGTTCACGACAGTGAGCTAAAATTTCGACACATGACAGATAATTTTATTATTTACAAGCCCTTTAAACGATTTGCGTCTCAGTTGGGTTGAAAAATTTTTATCCGCGATGGAATTCAAACGTGATAGTTTGGCTGGAAAACCACATGTAGCTATCGTTAGAGCCCTCCACAGCACCTCAACGTGAATAAATCATTTGTATTTCGAACCATTGCTCGTTCCCGTAATAGGTGGTCATAAAAAAATAGCAACATTGGCAGAAATGGTTCGGAAAGTGAAGGCTCGAATTGAGCGAAATCCGCATCGAAGTGGAAGAAAAATGGCTCGTGAGCTCAACATATCGTTGGAACGGATGCAACAGATACTGAAAAATGAGCTTGGGCTCAAACCATTGAAGTTCCAAAAAGCACACGATCTTACACCGCAACAGAAAAAAGTTAGAGTCGAAAGAGCGAAGGAGTTGCTACGCTTGCACGAAAGTGGTGGGTTGCCGAATTTGTTTTTTTCCGATGAGTCACCATTTGTTATCGAGCAATATATCAACGAACAAAATGAGCGAGTTTACTTGCCAGAGAGGTCCTTCGAAAATTTACACCTTCGGACGGCGACCAGAATGCAGGCAGCACCGATGATGATGGTTTGGGACCCCATAACCGCCAATGGTCGCTCTCCGCTCGTATTTTTGGACCGTGGCGTCAAAATTAATGCGACCGTATGCCGTGAAACTGTCTTAGAGGCAGTACTGAAGCCTTGGGCAAACAATCATTTCAGTTGGAGACCGTGGACATTTCAACAAGACTCGGCACCGTTAAAAAACAATGTTCCACACTTCATTTCTTCGACACAATGGATTGCAAATTCTCCGGATGCAAATCCGTTGGATTTCTCTGTCTGGGGTATTTTGAATTCGAAGGTTGGCACTAAAAAATACCAAAGTTTTGACCACCTCAAGCAAGCACTTCGCCGGGAATAGGCCAAAATACCGCAGAACCGCTTGCGTGCAGCGTGCGATGCTTTCTTCGTCGGTCCCAAGGCCATTATTCGCGCCAAAGGTGGACATATTGAAAACTACTGATACAATTTGAAAATTGATGTATTTTCCAACATTTTTTGCTGTGGCACAATAAAATTTATCAAAAAATAGAAAAATAATAACATTTTAAAAAGTTGGACTTGGAGTTTACCTAGTTCTGGGACGTCGTCAGAATTGCATTTGGGATTGTTGTACTGTAGATGATGCTCTGGACCCCAAATATTTAATTTAGTTTAATAGGCCCGGAGAAATTCCGGGTAGAACAAATTGGTCTTAAACTAAAACTAAAACTAAAGGACAGGGAATATCAGGGTCGGGAGAGATGATAATTAACACGTTGACTGCCCACTTGCAAATTAAAAAATATTACCAAAGTGCCAAGTGGGTTTTTTTGTGGTAAAGCATGGTTTAACATTTTAATGTTTATAAGTGTTTCATAGTTTTTTAATAAAATAGTGCCGTTTTTCAGTGTTTTTGATACATGACCACCGGTGGTCTTATTATTTTATTTTGTGTTAATTTTTTTTTATTTTATTTTTTGGATTTGATTTGGATTTGTATTGTACGAATAACTGTAATAAATTGATCCCAGGAGATTTTATGGATCTTCTTCTGATAATGCTGCTTCTGATAAAATAGATGATGTTGATTTTGAGGGTTCGGATTCAGATGAGTATCTGCCTTCTGATTCTGATGAACAATCCAGCGATTCCAACGCAATGGAACCATCGGAAGCTGATGCGGATGCAGATGAGGAAGAGGTTTCTATTGTTGATATGTGGACACATGTTGAAGGAAGACGTTTGAAAAAAATTTGAATTGGAGTAAACTGCTGAATCTGGTGTCCATTCCAGTGCTACAATGAATCCTTATGATTTTTTTTCGCTCATGGTGACCCAAGAAATTTATGAACTGATAGTTCACCACACTAATCTGAATGCTCAAAATATTTTGGCTAGCAGGACAAGCACCCGCAATTCACGAATGAAGAGATGGGTTGATACAGACGTTCGCGAAATAAAAAAGTTTCTTGGGCTTATTATACATATATATGGGCATTGTCAAATACCCATCTATAAATGATTATTGGATTCATTCTTCAAGAATTCATTTGTCCCACAAGTAATGTCTCGAAACCGTTTTGAGTTTTATACATTTTTCCGACAATACAACAGTTGGAAACAATCGTCTGGGTAAGGTTAGCGGTCTTTTGGAAATTTTAGAAAGAAATTTTATGCATTGTCGAACTCCTGGTGAGATCTTAGCTGTGGACGAATCAATGATTCCCTTGCGCCGATATAACCCTGGAAAATCCCACAAATACGGGGTAAAAATTTACAAGCTGTGTGACCCTTATGGACATACCTTTACTAGTTCTGTATATGCCGGAAAAAACAAATCGTTCAATCAAAGAAGTATACCAACAAACTCAGCGTCACATAGTACCCAAATAGTGCTAGACTTAGCGGAGAGCTATCTCGACAAAGGTAGAACAAGCAAGTTTGCTTGCCCGTAAGATGTATTTGATAGAACCTTACGCAAGAATTGCAAAGCAAATCATAAGGACGTTACCAACGCAAAAGGAGAAATAATTGGACGAGAGAATTGTAGTAGCCAAATGCAGCAGCCAAATGGAGAGACAAGCGGGAAGTTCTTATGCTGAGCACAAAACATGACCTTGAGGTGATAGAAACTGGAAAAGGAACCGGAATAATGAAGGTATAAAAAAGCTGAAAATGGTACTTTATTATAACTACGCAAAACAAGGCATTGACATTTCAGACCAAATGCATGCTATTTCATTCCGTTGAGAAAAACAATAAGGTGGTACCATGAAATTGATTTCGAGTATTTGCTCTCGACATCTGTGGTCAATGCATTAGTGCTTTACAAAGAAAAGACAAAAAAAAATATATACAAACCGTCCAGTTTCGTAAGTCGATATGTGAAGCATTATGCGAGATACTATATGAACAAACAACTGCCAACCCCCAATCTTCTTCATCTCATGTACTCGAGGAATATGAAACAAGAGACCGAAGCAATCGGAAACTAAGAAAACGTTGCTCGAACTGCTACGAGGACTTATCAAAAGTTATGGGATGGAATGAAGCAGGAAAAAAAGCCAAAAAAGTTTCAACTTTTTGCAGTAAATGTGATGGAAAGCCAGCATTTTGCTTAGAATGCTTCAAGAAAAAACATTAATTTTTATTTTATAACTCATATTATTTCTATTGAAATAAAGTATTTATTTTGTTATAATTACTATTATTAAAGTCAAAGAACTGCTGTTATTTTTTTTTATTCGAATAAAAGTGTCAATAACATCTAAAATTATCCCGGCACTGGCCATATTTTTGTTTGGATCAAATAATGTACTTTGAACTAGATGCCCAGGAAGAAGAAACAACATTTGTCCCTTATGCCATTGAGATAATCCTGGTACAAACCTATATAGAGCATGACCCACCGGTGGTACATGTGGCCTACGAGGAAAAAATTCCATGACCCACCGGTGGGTCATGTGGCAGTCAACGTGTTAAGGGTGTTTTTTGAGCGAAATCGAACACATGGGACGTTCTATTAGCTTCAGAATTGTTGTTTAAAGATAATATCGGCGGATTCGGAACGTTTTTGCAGAGACTGTAGATCCAGCAATTTGATTCGGTCATCATAGGTTCAATGGATGTAGTAGCCAGCCCATGAAAGCCTGCGCAGAGCGAATAGTCCGAATTTACGTTAGGTAGCTTCGATATGTAGAATATGGTTTTCATAGTAAGGGGACCATACCTGGCTAATATACTCGAGAAGTGGCTTGACGAGGGTGATGCACAGGGATTTTGTGACGTAGGGGTCAGAGAACTCTTTGGATCATCGTTTAACAAAGCCAACAAATGTGAGTGCGAAAAATTAATTCAGTATCACAGATAACGCCCAAGTCCTGCATTAAAGTGGCCGAAGCTGCAGCTTGAGTTGATATATAGTAGGTTCGGCCAGGAACTGTTCAACCCCTTTGGCAGTACGAGATGGCTTGGCATTTCTTTATGTTGAGCTCAAGGAAGTTTTTGCGGCGCCATATTGAGAACTTATTGAAATCATCTTGTTGACGTTGAGAATCAGAAAAATTCGAAATTTGTCTGTGGATTTTCATATCATTGGCATAGACGGATATACCATATGTGAGTCTGGACCAAGGTAACAAACATGAACAAAAATGGACTAAGTAATAGCGTTCTTCCAAGTAGGATTTGAACCAAGAAATCAGCTCAGGTTGAAAACCAAGTGCGTTCAGTTTGAAAAAAAATTAATTTACATATGTGTACCTTTATCAAAGCCCTTGCTAAAGTTAATGGTAGTCACATCCATTTCTTTCCCTTGTACACAATGCACTAGAAACGAATTCAACAAGTCTGATAGTGGTTGATCTGCCTTTAAGAAATCCATGTTGGTTCGGTGCAAGGATAGATCTGCAATCAAAGAACGTTGCACCATGTTCTCTAGGACCTTGGCAATGCAAGATAACTTAGCAACAGGTCCGTAGTTGGTAATATCCTGTTTGAGTCCCCTTTTATGAATAGGGATTATATAAGCGCTTTTCCAAAAGCGAGGAAAAACACCCGGGGAAATCGAAAATCTGAAGATACCTACGAACTGTTGAATAAGATTATTGGCACATTTTTCCAAAACTATTGCATCGGGACTAGATGAAGCGCATGTAGTCGACTTAAGGCTATCCAACAGGTACGATAAAGAAAATACCAGCTGCTAAGTACTTTTTAAAATATCCATTACTTTCAGCCGAGAAGTAGGTAGAGAAACCTGTTCGGAGCCCAAACGGTGCCTTAACCAAATGCTTAAAACAAGCGTGCCCTGCCAAAACGGAGTACTCATATTTATGAATAGGAATTCGTGTAGTGACTTTTTAGAAAATGTCAAAAGGCCAGACTTTTCAAAGCCCTAATGGCATATTTACCGAGTCAAAAGCAAATACTCCCAGTCACATGCTCGAAACTCACTTAACAGCCAACCAGATTTGAACCAGTTCACAACTGGCTCCTATCATCACAGCTGCAGGTTATCTAAGTAATATTCAACTGGTACCTGTAAACGGTTGTTGCATCCCCTAAAGATGCAACATGAATGCCAACGCGGAAGATCTTGTGAAATTATACTTCAAAGTTCAGTGCGCTGAATTGAATGACAACGAGTACGCGCTGGACATTTTGTAATTCGACTAGACTAGACGGCGTAAACGAATGACTAGGTTTGGGGATTAAGGTAGTGCTAGTGAACAGTACCTTCGTTACGGATGCTGACTGCAATCAATCACTGCTTTGATGATCTCTGCTCAACCCTCTCAACGCCAATAACGCTTATGTTGTTCTGTCTTACATCATGTTTAAAATACAGATAACCCTAGGCGTATCGACGATGGGTGCACAGAAATGGGCTTCGATCTATCCTTTCACGACAGCTCACACGAAGACCAGGCATTGGTAGTCATACCGCCAACACCCTGGACTAGTTTTTAACTTCTCACCCTGATAAGTACTGCGTTGATGTGCTCTCCCCTCTAGGCTCTTCGGACCATTGTGTCATATCAACTAAATTCTCGTACACCCACCACACAGTTAGACAAAAGATCCCTAAAAGAACCGTATGGCAATACTAGACATCCAATTGGAGCGGACTTAACAACTTCTTCAGGAATTTTAAATGGTCGTTATGTTTCCTCGATAACGACGTGGATGCCGCTGCTGACATGATCATAGAAACTATTCTCTTTGGAATGAGATGCTTTATCCCTCATCGGATGAAGAGTATCGAACCAAAAGAAAAGGCATGGTACGACTCGAGCTGTAAAGAGACTGTCAGGGTTAGAGAAATGTTTTTTTTCGGTCCTTCAAGACCAACCCGACAGAGAAAAACCGAAAAAAGTTTAAACGAGCCAGAAATGACTGCAACGTCTTTCTCAAGCGTGTGTAATTCCAATACGACCAAAAACTGAGCAAAAAATACTGCAATGTCCCAAAGGCAGTAAAAATTTTTGGTCGTTCGTCAAAAACATTAGAAATTCCACCTTATCCTCCATCCCAACGCTCATTTACAATGATATTCCAGCTGTCAGCTCTTTGAACAAGGCCAATCTGCTCGCTGCACACTTTGCGGCCAGCTCAACACTCCCAGATTATGCTTTGTCCCCGCCTACACTTGAGTGCGTCGAATCTGCAATTGGACAATTCCACGCGTGTAGTAGCAAGAGTTCTTAAAGTGTAAGCTTTTTCATCAATCCTACTTTTTAGGACTCTTTCCGACAAGATGGAAAACAGCATTTGTCCAGCCTGTCCCTAAAAACGGCGAATCTTCCCCTCTCTCCTCCTACAGACCCATTGCACTTACGTCCCTTCTTTCCAAGGTCATGGAAACGCTGATAAACCATCGGCTCATGAAATATCTCGAAACACGAAAACTTCTTAACGACCGACAATATGGTTTTCGTAGCAACAGGTCCACTGGTGATCTGATGACATGTCTCACCAAAAAGTGGAACCAAAGCGTACATCAATCTGGAGAAAGCAAGATAGTTGCACTTGATATTTCTAAGGCATTTGACAGAGTTTGGCATCAGGCGTCGAAAATGCGTGATCGATGACCCTCTTCTTCAATGGATTAGAAATTACCTTTCGGAACGTTCAATTGAAGTCGTCTTGGACGGTTTCAAGTCTGATATTCACAAAATAAATGCTGGTGTGCCCCAGGTCTCCGTCGTTGAAAACCTTCAAGCCATTGTCGGATTTCTAGTAGTGTAATGAAGCTTTTGGCAAGACATGACTTTCTACCTAAATGTGGGTGGCCGCGCGTCAAGTGGTTGTGGACTGGCTTGCAAATCGGAAGGTTCGGTGTACGAATCCCAACCTCATTCATGACATTCATTTTTTCAGTTAACAAAAGATGACTTTGTTGACTAGCAGCTAACAACAAACCAATTTCCACTAAGAATTTAGTCTGCCCATTAAATGTTGGATGCCACACATGGAGCCACTGAGCCCAAACATCTTTCTTTCCCTCTCTATCCCGTTTTCCAGAAAACTTAACACATGCTTTGCCATCAAAAGTGTAGTCATACCCACTTGAGTGTTAAGTTAATATTTAAAAAAAAAAAATTCCTGAGGACTAATCAGGCTTTAGTCAGAACCTGAGTCGGGATGAAAATGTAGTCGAGCTTTATCGATAGTTACAAACCCCATGAGGGATATGGCTCTGGTGTTTTTATAGAGGATGACAACGCCAAATTTTATTAATTGTTAGGCAACTTGTCTGCATTTTCCAAGCGAAAACATACGCACTCCTTAAGGCAATGAACTATATTGTGAGGAACAGGTAGAGACGACATCTACGTCGTCTGTAGCGATAGCTAAGAGGTACATAAGATATTGCTGAACGCCTTTACCTCCAGCTAGTTCGAGAATGCAGCAGGAGTTCAGTTCTTGAACCAGCTTTCAGGCTGCCTGCGATCTAGTTTCTTAAAAACTAAATATACGTGACACCACCTCTTGCGGCGCTTGCTGTAAGACTGATCACAATGCAGCGGAGAACATCCTATTTCAATTTTAGCTTAGGAAAAAAAATAGCCTTTAATGATAAGGCTATAACATTCGCTAATATGCCCAGTCCAAAAAACTCTGTGTGCAGATTGACAGACTGACAGACATGCAGAATTGCATTGAGCTAGCATCATAATAACAAAGCATGTATGTGAGTGCGTACAAGCAAAAAGTAATAAAACTGTTTGTCGCCATTTAATCATCGCCACGCTAAATTGCATACCTACATACGGTATGTTGTATTAAAAATGTTGAAAAAATTGCTGTACGGCAGTCGCTTATTACTACATAACATAACATTGCAATTGCAAAATAATGCCCCGCCTAGACCACTTCGAAAGCTGTCTTTTAATCTGAACGCCAACCAGATTCTCCGCTGAAAACTTATTTAGACACATTCCTGGTATAGACATTGATCAACTGCTTAATTACTGAGGTCTCGCTGTTACAAAAGACAGGTGAAATGTGAATAATTTTTCAGGTTTTTTTTGCAAATTTAAATGGAGCAGCTCATCAAAATCCAGCATGGTTTTTTAAGGATTTTGATTAAAGCTGTTAACTAATCTAGTCGTCCTTGATTAAGCGAATTCTGGACCCAGACATACCATAGATGCATATATGTTGCTATGAAACGACGCTTGAAAAACAAAAATTAAGACGGCCTATCCGACTTTTGAGTTCACTACTAACAAACTGTTGTTGCAACATTTTTGTTTCGCAACTCTTTTACACTTGCTTTGATATACAATCGATTATTTTATTGTTCAACCTTTCAACAACGATGTTACACATCTGAGCTACCCTTCAATGCTGCCTTTGTTTAAAGTTCAACATAAACAAAGGTACAATATGAAGGATAAATGTTCACTCAGTAGAGATTTTTGTTTTAATTAATTTAACTCGAAAAAAAACTTTACACCTAATCAACAAATTGTATGGAGGTAAACATTTAAACAATGCCTGCACCTACCTTTTACCTCAGTTAATGATATGTTCGATGGTGGTCTGCAAGTCGTATGTGAACTAAAATTAATAAGCTAGCTTGGGAGTGGTGTTATGCCAGATACACCCACAATGAGATTGAGATTGTTGTTATTGTTTCATCACTATCAAAAGAATTTATTTGGTGTCCAACATTTCAGCTTGGATTCGGTATTTGTACTTGTATACCAATTAATAAGTAGTCTCCAGTGCAAGTGCAATTGAAATAACAATTTAGACTTTCGATTTAGATTTGTAAATTAATAAGACAATAGACAGAGAAAAATATTTAGGTCAAAAGCGATTTGTCTTGGTTGTTGAGTTGTGACTAATGCCCAGACAACATTTACCCATTTAAGATTAATGCACTCAGAATGTTTTCCTTGCTGATAACTTCCAGACGTCGGCTAACAGCACAAACATTTGAAGTGGCAGACAACTGAAAAATTACAAATCAGAAAATTCAAAAACTGGTAAACCAATAACATCATCAAACATTTTTTTGATAGCGCCAACTACATTCATTGCCTTATTTTTTTTTTTCATTTTCTCTTCATAATATATTTTTGTTGTATAATAATTAAATATATATTTATATAAAATTATAACATCACTTTTATTTTCTTTTCAAAAGCATACATAAAATGTGCTAAACTATAAAAATGTTTGCTTGATTTATCCATAAATACAATAATAGTCTGCTTTTACTTCTTGTAGTTTTTTTTTTATTTTATTTTTTACGTTAAGTGAGTTCTTTGCTTTCGTTTAGTCTAAGGTTTCATTCAATCTTTTGCGTGAAGAAAAATATGCTTAATCTTTAATTGTTTTTATTTTATATAAATAATAACACCACTTCGTCATAAATGATATACTATACATGCAGAAAATTTAGGTATCTCTTAGTGTTTAATACAAATGAATTGAATTTGTATTTGTTTTCTTCTCCTCTTTTCTTTTTCTATCTTTCCCTTACTTCGTTAAAACGTTGAAGCCTTGCTTACTTTGAGTTGGACAAGACCTTGGATTAAGATCCAAACTTAAATGAGCTGGGAATTTGCTGTTGAGTGAATTGGAAGCCACCACGTTTTTCTATTAGCTTGAATTCTCTAGCCGTTGATCAGCAGTAACAAGAAGTTCTTGAAGTGATTTTGCTTGTTCTGGAGTTAGCCCAGGACTGAGAAGAGCGTACCATGGTTGATCTTATGCAGAAAGCCCTCGGCTCTACCTTGCCTACTTGCACGACAATCCCAACTCCGTTTGCATTGATGGCATAACCAAAACCAACATTATGGTTTCAATTCAACCAGAAGGTCTTCCTATTAAGCCAGTGGAATTGATGCAAATTTTCGTTCGCTACCATGAGAGTTTCGATATCTTTTCCGATGAAGTTCATAATGATCTTTCTACGCTGTCTTCGCATGTCAGTTCTAAACGTCTCTCCCACTTGCAAAAACTATTACAGCTACTAACAAACTAAATCCTGTATCCTCCAGTCCACAATGCCTGTCCATTTACTACCAAAATGTAAGAGGTTTGCGCTCTAAAATCCCCGTCGTATATCTCAATTCTCAAAAGTTAACCTATGACCTAATTGCTCTTACTGAAACAAATCTAATTCCGGACATTAATAACCTTGAGCTGTTTCTTCCAAATTTCAACGTTTTTCGAAAAGTTGGATTTGAAAGAGCTGATAATCCCTATGGCCGAGGTGTTTTACTAGAAATCCGGAACTTTTTCCACGCAACTCCTGTTGATATTCCCCACACTGACAACTTTGAATTAGTATGTGTCAACATTACGCTCCCCAAACGCTGTCTCTACGTGCTTTGTTGTTACATTCACCCATCCCAACCAATTGAGTCTTATTGACCTGTAATGCACAACCTGAAGACTGTATTATTTTAGTACGGGATTTTAACCTCCCTCAACTTAAATGGGGGCCTTCCGACGATTCGTCATTTCGTCTCTCTTAATTCGTTGTCAGAAATAGAAATTTTGATGGTGAACTGCCTAACCAACTCAAGTCTATATCAGATTAGTGGAATACCTAACACAATAAACAGACAACTCGACCTTGTCTTCACATCCGATTCGGATAACTGTGTCGATTATAGGATTGATCATCTTCTTTCTATCCTAGACCGCCTTCATCCCCCCTTGTCAATTATATACT
The DNA here is from genome assembly GCA_963966105.1 of Volucella zonaria. Classification (NCBI taxonomy): domain Eukaryota; kingdom Metazoa; phylum Arthropoda; class Insecta; order Diptera; family Syrphidae; genus Volucella; species Volucella zonaria. Next base: position 208,669,836 of record OZ014531.1, read on the forward strand.
CATATGAAAATGGCAACACAAGTGTCGATTCGGAAAATGCATTTTCATTTAACTTCCGAAGAACCGACTTTAACAAACTTAAAACTTCATCAGCAACATTAACTTTGACTTTATTGCTGAGACGACTAACATTGATCTTGACCTATCAACGTTCTATTCGTTAATTTTCTCCTGCTTTGCCCAATCGGTTCCATATACCTTCCGAAAGGACTGCATGTCAGCTCCTCCCTGGTACAACAAAGAGTTGCGCTCTCTCCGTGGAGGGAATCTTACATCATCCCTAATCATAAAAAGGGAAGTAAGGCCGAAGTCGATAATTATAGACCCATAGCAAAACTCTCTTGCATACCCAAACTTTTTGAAAGCATAATCTATCAACAACTGCTTCAGTACTCTAGGCCAACTACGAGTATCTGTACAAATCAGCACGGTTTCATGAAAGGTAAATCAACGACCACTAACCTAACAGAGTTCGTCTTTAGGACGCTTCATGCGTTAGAAAACGGTGATGAAGTCGATTCATTTTCCACTGATTTCAGCAAGGCATTCGATAAAATTTCTCATCAACTTATCATTTTTAAACTAAAAAAACTTGGCTTTTCCCCTCATTTTGTGGCATGGACCAAATCCATGTGGCGTCCCTCAGGGTAGTCACCTTGGGCCAATCATCTCTATCCTAACGATTAACGACATAAATCTCATTTTAACGAATTGTAATCTTTCTATTTTCGCTGATGGCATGAGAATTTCCAAAGTTATTTCATTGCCTTCTGACTCCCATTGCCTGCAAGATGACTTAAATAAGTTTTCGGTATGGTGCAAGCAAAACATTTTTGAGCTTAATGTAAGCAAATGCCAAGCGATAACCTATTCCCGCAAACGTCTACCTCCCCCTCCAAGAAACTACTTCCTTCATCTGCGATGAGCCTATTCCTTCCACAACCCAAGTACGGGATCTAGGAATAATTTGTGACAGAAAATTGAATTTGGACTCACATATTGACAGCATTATAAATAAAGCAAACGCTGGTCGAAAGAATTTTTCAACCCTCACGTTACAAAGTCCCTGTATATTACTTTTGTAAGGCCTCTTCTCGAATATTGCAGCCAAGTTTGGTCACCCTATAAACCAATCCACAGAATAGAAGCAGTCCAACGCAGGTTTATCCCTTTCGCACTTCGTGGTCTACCCTGGGCCGACCCGTATGGATTATCCCCCTATGAAAATAGGCTAAAACTAATTAGCATGCATACGCTAAAAAAAACGTCGTGAAGTCGCTGATGTACTTTTTATCCACCAGTTACTGACTGGAAACATCGAGTCCTCGAGAATAACGCAAAATATTGCATTCACTCCCAATCCCCGTAATCTAAGATCTGTCCCACTCTTCCTGATCCGAACTCACCTCACCAACTATGGTCACTTTGAACCCATATCTAGAATGTTACGTATAACGACCTAAATAGCAGCAAACACGAAATGAAAAAAGCACTGCTCAATGTGCCACTCCCTTAACATCTCCCTCGTCCACCATTTCTCCTCGCCCCATTAGGTTAAGAATATATTTGTTAGTTTTAAGTCTAGCTTTAGGTTTTTGCTTGTTAATAAGCAAAATAAAGTTGTCCGGGATAGACCCGGGCCAATGATAAGTCTATAACTTCTTTGAATGTAACATATTCGTCAATAAGTGTTTGATTTTCGTTATCATCCAGTGGAGTTGTAAAACTCTCCAAAGCTGTTTCGTTTAAGTCAACTTCTGACTGTTCTTCATTATCTTCCGAATCTTCATCATCGTCTTTTTCTTCCCTAAATTCAGCTTTAATTTCAAAACAAGCCTAATCGCATTCACCGATTTCATCCTCATCACTGGACAACGCCTTCACTCTCTTCTTCTTCCTCATCTTGAGCACGGGCTTAATAAGCTCGTTTAAGTCCATCGAAGAGTAAAATCAGTGCAGGGATGATCTTTCCAGATACCTCACTTAAGACTTGTGGTTTAGCATCACCTAGTGATATTAACGTACAAAGACCAAGAACACATAGTTTTCGGTCGTGGACTCCAAGGAAACAGTCAGTATCGAGAGTAAAAGTTGGGGATTATAATAAAGGGCAGCAATGATAACCAGCAAGCACATGGTTCGTAATTCGGATTATTGGACCTCACGAGTTAATCTGGACAAAGCCAATTCAACAAACATGGGTATAACTGAGTCGATTTGTCCCTTACACTGCAAAATTATCACCTCCAATAGTTTTGCAACATGGCATTGTGGATCTTCACCAGTTGTCAACATAGTTTTACACATGTCGAAAATAGCCAACAGCCTATTAGGATTTGATAATAATGCCAGCGTGTCCACAGTCACATAGTTATGCTACGCTGGCATTATATCTATAAAGTAATCAATACCGTCCTTCTTGAAAACTTGATAAATAAGCTCCAGCATATGCCACATATCTAGTGATATCGATTTCGCTGTTAGATCGTACACCAGCGAGAAAGTCTCTTCGTAGAAATCAGTGATGTTATGTTGGAATATATTCCCTACAAGGTTTATAACAATTGGATGAAGACTTGCAATAATCTCAGGATGTTCTTCCATGACATTCAGAAGTGTTTCGATTGTATTTAATAAACCCATTGCTGTAATTATCTTTTCATCAAAACCTTCCTCGGATTGTAGAACTTGACTAAATGTCGTCGCTAAATGCTGGCAAATTTCAACAGCTACGGGTAACATTAGTTAAATCTTCGTTTTCAGTCTCTCGGGTAATTGTAAGCAATTCCTTAGTGATTCCTTTAATTTTCGGTTCAATAAAAGGTGCAGCATCAGCTTGGGAATATAAGAAGTTTTGTAAGCCAATAGCTGCTTCTAATTTGTCTGTCAATAAGGCATTCGATGTTAGACGCATAATATCTCCTAAAATTTGTGGATTCTTTAGTTTAATGTCACAGAAGTAATGTACTACCCAGCAACCACGTGCGCCCATATGTCCTTCGAGATTATTAAATTCTGGAAACACATATGTTGTTAACATTGTCTCCAATTGATCGCGATACACGCGTTTTTTCATAAGAACATCAGCTAAAGTACCAATCATGTGAAGGGCACCAACCTTTTGTTTATTATCAGCATCTGGTGATGTATAGTAATATTCATTGCCTTTGGAAGAATACCCTTTCGTTTTTTACAGCACGAGTGCAAAAGTGCCTGTGCTCCAGGAATTGGACAAGCATAGTCTCCAACGATATCGAATTACAATCGAATATATTCGTGTGGATCGTTCTCTCAAAGATCCTGATCGGATTCGGTAAAAGACATGATTGGGAATATAACATCTTGTATAATAGCAACCATGTGAGGTTAAATCAATTTCCATGAGTATGCATGGCTTACGGCATCCTTAAGATATGATGAAATATTCGTTAAAACTCTCGGTGAGACGTAAACATTGTTACGGTATTGATCCAGTATTTTTAATAGAACCTCCAACATTCCTGACGTAAACGTTGGCACGTACAACTCGGCGAACTTTTAATATTTATCGCTAATCACATTATTAGGACTTCCATATCTCTCAAATATGCGTACCATAATACGCATGTATTCCACCAAGGAAACTCTGGTCCTTCGTCCTCATCCAAGTGCGTACAATCGGGCACCAGTTGAGCCGCAACCTTGCGACAGAATTCCATCCATTGCGAGAACATTTCCTTAGTTATCAACTCCAGGGGTAAATTGTATTGTGTCAGTGCATAGTAAATCTTTAAAATTTATTTCTGCAGCAGTAGACTTTGTTCCGAAGGATCGTTCATAAGATCCACCATTAAGTTATAAATCATCGGCAGCAACAAGTTCATTGCTTCATTTAAAGGAACACGTTCTTCAGACCGTTTGTATTCGTAGGTTTTTACTAATTGATACATCGTCAAAAGAGCCCCACTCCAACTATTAACATCCATATTTTGAAGGTAGATACTGATATTATCAACCACTTGTGGCCATCGTCCGGGGAAATCAGTTTTGATAATGTGATTTACGCATATTGCCAATTGAACTTTAATAAAGTCGGGAGCGTGAACGATAGCGTTTACAAAACTGCCACGAATCATTGCACAATCTTATTCATGGATGGAAAATAAGATTGCCTCGCCCGGCTTTGTTTCGCGGTCCGACCAATTGTTATTAATAAGGTTCTTGAGGCAGATAGCTCCAGCCTGTCCAACTGGCAGGTCCACAGTATTTTTTATTACAATTTGTGATATTGTCGAAACAGAACCAAAGATTTTGTGAATCTGGGATAATTGCTCCTCGGCCTGTTTTCTCTGGTCGGGCAAAGGATCTATTGTTGCTCGCAAGAGCTCTGTTAGATTGGTTTGGTCCATTGTTTCTCTTTTTCTCGCAATAAATCGCACACAGCGGATAGATTTTTCGGTGATTTTTTCTTATTTATATTTTACACTTTATTATTAACCACAAAAATAAAGGATCAATTTTTTTGTGTTAAAAACGCGGCGGTGGAGGACCGGCGGTAGACAAAGTAGGCGAGATTCATTAAGAATAATCATTGAAAGGTAAAGCAAATGTACGAATTCTGTCAATACCTTTTTGATTGCAATATTTTAGACTGATTTGAGACAGCTTCATTGTTTGAATATCTTAATTGTGTGAGTAATCCAATTAATTTTCTTTAGGCCCCTTATGCCAACCTCGGAACTTGAATCCAAAAAGCCATAGAGTGGTCTTTCGACCGAAATTTCCTACAACTTTCGATGAAGATGGCAAAACCAGCTGATCTACTCCCCACTATCTGTTTCTAAATATGGAAACTGCTGCACTGTATTTGTTAAGGCCAGGCATACGACTGGAGTGTATAAGAACCGTAAACGCATTTTTGTCCCAAAATTCTGCAGATACAAGTAGCCACATGTGCGACAAAATCAACGAAATTTCTTTGCTTTGTTTACGAGAGAACTTAACTGATTAAGTTTCCGGAGAGGTCAGGAATTTAATTTCTTAATAGATGCCAGAATTTGCATTTGCAAGTTTAGAAAAACAGAAACGTAATTTATGTTACGTACAATTCGTAAGCCACCATCGCTGGCGCAAATAAAGTTATCCGAAGAACTGTCGTGTAGCTGCTTATGATAATGATATCATTGTGGAAAGGAAGGCAAGTGTTTCGGACTAGATATTGTTCCGCTTCAATAGAAAATCGTGCATCACATTAAGAAAAATAACGGACATCTTTGATTTCGAATTTTTGGTTAATCCGGCTGCGAATTTAACTTTCGTTTTTTAACGCCTCGCATAACATATTGAGATCTTAACGCCATTCATAAAAGATCTCTGAGAACTCTATTGAACGCCTAACAATTCAACAATTTTGTATTTATTTCCATTCGTAATTTTTCTATAAATTTGATGTTGCTACGAGTATCTACCTTAAGAGATTCACCTACAGCTTAGATGAATACGCAAATATTTCAAAGTTTGTGTTTAGTATTTTCACGTTGAGTGAGTGTTCCTGTATCGAAAAGAAAATTGTCGAGTTTTCATTGAATGGTCAATTGTTTCTATTTTGAATCTAAAAAATATTTTTGTAAGGGATTAGGCCACTCTAGAGACCGATGAAATAGGCTTTTGTGTGATTTTTTTTTTCCAGGAAAAATATAAAATAAATTGAGTTTACGAAGGTAGAAGTTTATTATACATATGATTGGCCGTAAAACATAATTTCTATAGAATAATTTATTTAAAAATAGCGGCTGTGCAGCGTTTTTCAGATGACCTCTCTTTTTTTGGAAGGGTCTACGGTCGTACCAACAACTCCAGTATATTTTGAATTATGATGAGTCACTAAATTTTTTTTATTGTCCACAATAACAGCTAGAGAATTACGTAGGATTTTTTTGATATACTGATATATTTTTGGTCGAATGACGCACTTCCAAATTCAAACTTGCAAAATTCGTAGGAAAATCGCCAGAAAATTGTTGATACGAGTATTTCAAGTCTCAAGACGAGCAGTCATCGCTGTGTGATTCTGAGACATTTAATTCGGTATAGGGGTGGTAGATTTAACTTAGCGCAGCTCTTTTTTTACCTGTTTAATTAAGTTCGGTATTTAGGGATTAGATTAGATTAGCTAGTTATAAGCGCATAGTACTGGCCTTGCAGAAAGGTGATTGCCAACATGATCTTCCTATTCCATTTCCCCGTTTTCTTTTATCTTTCTCTCGTCCTCTGTTTTGAGTCCGCCCGAATTGTCAATATAAAGTGACACATCTTTCTTTTTTCCTATTCTTGGTTTTCCTTTTTTAAGAATTGTCGACAGAAGACAAAACGATAAGTGGGAAAAAATTACCTATTCCGACGAGCTAAAGCTCATCCGCCTACATATGGATGTCTCTGTGGGCAACTAAACTGCGTACAAATTCAGAAATCGTATACAATACGAGTAGCTAATTTTATTTACAATAAATCAATCCTTATTATCAACACTGTAAAAATTTGTATGAAACAAACTTTAGTCGCTGGAAATATAGGTCTGATATGTCTGCGAAAATGTGTAAAGGAAAAACCTCAATAGAGATCTACATATGTCACCTACTTACTATTATGTCATACAAGGAGTGACTATAAATAGTTTTGTGGTCTACGCAAAATTACAGCAGGCCAAATTACATGCAGTTAGCTGCTATTTAAATGAAATCATTGCAATGACATTGTGGTACCCTCATGGGAATAAAATATGTGGGTGCGGTTCTTCCCTTGCTCTTCTTCGACTAAAATTTTAACGACTAAAGGGATCTTAAATATTTCTGTTTATTTTCAATATGTTAAAATATGTGCGCGAAAAAACCAAGATCAACTTAATAGTGCCAACAATCAGACTAAAATGACAACTGGACAAACTACTTATGACTTATTTGTGAGAGCTCACACGTCCAATGGATACGTACTCCTGAGTGATAAAAAGCAATTAATGACATGACAGGTTAATGAAAGAATCTGTTCTCTAAGATAAAGGCATTGACGCATGTAAAATACGAACCAGATTTGGTTCAATTAAAAGATTAATTCCATCTAACAAGATGTTAAGAAGAAAAATCATCGATAAAATAAAGTCGTTAACAAGGTGATTTACAAACCACGTTAATAGCACTGTAGTGGACCAAATTAAAACATTATCTTTTTTTTACATTTTGCAATTTAATACATCTATTTATTGCAATCACCCGACTATTTTATTTTTCTTATTTTCGGAAGCCAACATAACCGTGATATAATTTTTGTTTCCTTGCAAAACGAGTCACTTTTTTTTTAATTGAATTCATATTTCGAAAATTTATTCCATCCACAAAAAGATTGATTTCATTTTTGCCACATACACTTTTAGATACTGATTGATGAACTGTTGCAATAAGTTATAAAACACAGATGCTTTGACATTAGATACATATTATTTAGCACCAAGTCACCTGCTTGACCCGGCCATGAGCGATTAGTAATAAGTAGTTACGACTATATCTTCGAATATATTTAGTGAATATTTTAACTACATTGAAAACAGCAATTTCCATTTTTAGGGAAGTGAGATAGAAGGAAGCAGTTTCATTGTAGACTCTGGGTAATAACTAAATATCAATGAATCCTAAATTAAGAAAAAGGAAAATCTAAATCGCCAAAAACCTAAGAATGTTCGGTTTTATTGTGCAAATTTTCTATGAGATCATTTCATTTGTCTAAGTAATATGGTTATCATAATGAATGTCTTCATCAGAATATCGCTGAAAATCTTTTTTGGAATGATTTAGCCATTCATGCAGCCGCTTTTTGTAAAACATCCACCTTCTTTTGTGCTACTTTTATCACCGCTACCCCAAAAGCGCGATATTACCGCTTCTTTTACATGATCTTCTACTAATGTCTTAAATATACTCGTCGGTGTACAGTTCATCGTGAAGAATTGTAATGTGACTTGAAATTTTTGATATTAAAAACGGTGTGCAGCGGTCTACAAGAACGATCTTGTAAGCTCACTTCATCAAGCATACGCAGATGACTTGATTGTGTAGAGATCAGCTCCAGCGTGACTTCGGTAAGATTTATCGATATGCATTGTGATGGTTGAAAGTTGCAGATCAACTTTCAGAGATCTAGGACCATTCTTCTTACGGCGCCCTTGTCTTGAGTTTCTACGGATACCAGAAAGAAATGACCAAATTCCCTGAATAATGCGGACTTAATACAAATAACCATTTCGGTATTAAGTCGGGTCGAAGACACATTGCAAGAGCAATGACCTCGACGAAAAACCTGATCTTCTATAGCATTTTAACCCTGACCATATGTACCAAAGTGTGCGCTTTGTTCCAAAGTAGTGTACCTCCTACTTGATAAAAAAAAAAGAGCTGCGGGCATGGGACTCAACTACGACAGAGACATCGCACACAACATTGAGGAGTTTTGGTGACTTGCAGAGAGAGAGAGAAGGCTTCTGAGGCCTTCGACACCGTATGGTTAGAGGGGCTTTTCTATAAGTTGACCAGAATGGACATGCCCTGCTATATATGATTTACGACCTGCTACGAGGGCGGATCAATAAGTCCTTTTTGAATTTCTGACCTCTTTACTGAAACAGCAACACTGCTCCTGTCAACAGGCATCTGTCAGTTGACTCCTGTCAAAATTTAAACTTGCTGCGTCAGTTAGTTTGTGTTTGACAGCTATTTTTATCAGACTACTCACTAATTTGAGGAGAAAATGGAAAAAAGTGAATTTCGTGTGCTTATTAAGCATTATTTCTTGCGAAAAAAAACCATTACCGAGACCAAAGCTAAGCTTGATAAATACTATGGGGACTCTCCACCATCGATTTCAATGGTAAAAAAGTGGTTTACTGAATTTCGTTGTGGCCGTACAAGCACTGAAGATGCCGAACTTCCTGGACGCCCAGTTGAGGTCTCTACACCCGAAACAATCGAAAAAATTCACGATATGGCCGACTATATCTATGATTTACGACCTGCTATTAAGAAAAAAGTTCATTATTAAATGTAACAACGTCATTTCGAGCAAGATCTTTGACATTAAAAACGGCTTACAACAGGAGGCAGTGATTTCTCCGATACTGTTTAACATTTACAGAAGTGATCTAGTAGCTTCCCTCAATCGTGCAAACGATTTAGTGGCGTAACAGATCAGGTCCAAAAATCGAAGTCATCAACACTCTTCTGCAGCGTGATTTCAATCATTTTAAGGCGTATTGCGACGATTGGAAATTGAAAATCAATTTTCAAAAGTCGGAAACAATCTTGCTTAGAACCCCATTGAGATGGGCTTCTAGGGACACCAGATATAACTGGCGAAATTTGGTCATCATTGGACAGCACGGATTGTCATTAGCGGTGAGAAGCGTAGTAAGATACCTTGGTATCTGGCTCGATAAATATTTGTATTTTGACAAACATATAGATGCTTGTGTTGCTGGGGCCAAGAAGGCTTTATCTCCAGAGGGAATGTCATTTTCTATGTGGCTCTAATCAGGCCAGTCATCGCGTATGGTTGCGCCGTGTGGTTCAATGTAGCGTCGTATCAGATGGAAACGATTCGGGTGTTTGAAAGACAGTGTCTTAGGACCAGAATCAGAGTATAAAAAATATTATCCCTACAAAGTCCTTTACGATTGACAATTTCCTGATTAAGGTGGTTCGAAGACACTTTGCAAGGGCTATGACCAACGATAATAGTCTGATCTTTGGGTCTTATTACCCCAATGAAATGTACCACAAGAATTCACTTCTATCGGGCTTTATCCCTCTAGCGGCTTTACTCCATATTGGTGATAAACGGTTACTGCAAAGCAGGGATGGTATCCCCGTAATATCACCTTGAACAAAAAGTTCCCGCGGGACACCACCGTGTGGCGCTCCCATTGAGTTCTGTTTTTTTTTTGTTAAGTTGGTAAATCTGTTGTTAACATTCCCCCTAAATCTTAGCGTCATGGCTTGACATTTGCAAAAGTTACGTACCCAAGAGTACATCTATCTCTGTATGTGTCGTCGATTTTTACAATTTTAGAAATAGATTTAAATTTGCAACAACGAACTTGTATTAAATTTTGCGTAAAAAACGGATTTAATGATGAGCGAACGGTGCGGAAATGTTGGAAAAGTGTTTCGGCAACGATTCTCTAAAGAAAACGGTCGTTTACCAGTGGCTCGATCGGTTCAAAAGTCGTCGTGAGTCTATCGAAGATGATGAACGCATTGGTAGACCATCGACATCGAAAAGCGACGAAAACATTGATGAAGTAAAAGAAACGTTGGTCAATAACCGCAAATTAACCATCAGAGAGATTGCGGAGGACCTAAGTGTTGCCTATGGATCCGTCCAAGACATTTTGGTTAATGATTTGGGTTTCCGTCGAGTAGCAGCAAAGTTGGCGCCAAAAGACCTCAATTCCATGCTAAAAAGGGACCATGTTGACGTCGCAAAAGAAATGATTTGCGAGGCTGATTCCGATCCCACATTCATTAAAAGGATCATTAATGGAGACGAGACGTGGGTTTATGAGTACTACACGTAATCCAGACATCAGGCAAGCGAATGGCGTTCACCAAATGAGCCGAGACCAAAAAAACCACGTTTTCAGTCAAAAAAGAAGGCAATGCTCACGGTTTTCATGAATTACAATGGTGTAGTGCATCATGAATTTCTGCCAGAAGGCCAGACTGTAAACAAAGAGTATTACGAGTATTTGGGCGTTATGAGACGTTTTCGTGAAGCAATTCGCCGAAAGAAACCAGAATTGTGGGCAGAAAACTCGTAGATTTTGCACCATGATAACGCACCGTCGCACAGCGCCATCATTATTCGTAATTTTTTCACGAAAAATACAACAAATACCATCTAATAGCCACACAATTTACCTGATTTGGCTCCCTGTGACGATGTGAAACGCTATTGTTGATAGACGCAACTCATGGACTCAGCGCATAATTTGGGGCCGAATCAGACAATTTGAAAAGTTTTTTTAAATTAGGTATCTCTGGATTTTATTAAACTTCATCAAAGCTCCTGAATCTCCATACCTGAGCCGCATAGCAGTAAACACACTGTGTCACTACTCTGCACATTTTGAACTTCGCTGAAAGATTAATCAGTCCTGTCACGAATTCCAACGTAATCGAAAATTTATTACGAATCCCGAAAAATCTATCACGGAATCAATTCGTAGTGGAAAATCTGCTATGATTTTCGAAATTTGGAAAATTTGGTATCACGGAATTCGAATGAAATGGAAATTTCACGTCTTTTTCTACGACAAGTTATTTGTGTCGGAATCACTTGAAAAAAGTTTGTGCTTTGTATATTATAAATATGTAAGTATTTGTCAATTTTTTTTAGTTTTTAATAAATATTTGTTGTTCTAAAGGGCAAAAACAACAAAAAGCTTTTCCAGTTGTTGATGGAGAAATCCGACCTGGCACAAGGATTCACGAAAGCCCCAAAGGAATATGTGACGATGTTCTGAGAAGAGGTAAGATGTGAGCTTAATGCTCTCGTGCCACCTTCAAAAGAAGCTTCAGTTTGGAGAAAAGTTGGCGGATGATTTAAATAAAGGAATTAGTTATCAAATTCTGTTGAATACTCTTAGGTTTGGTTGTATTGGAAATCGTTCATAAAAAGTAAACTTGTCGAGAACAAGGAAGAAGTCAATGCAACTGGTGGTGGATAGTGCCGGAGAATAAATTGTAATTGGGAAAAATTTATCCATATACGAGTCAGGGTGTCCCCTAATTCGATGACGATAATTTGGGAAATGATTCCTGGGCATATTCTAAGAAAAAAATCGTTCTACAGTAAAGGTCTATCTCCAATGTTGACATCATTTATCGAGGATTTAAGAAAAGGCTTTCTTTGGTGTACCCTGACCCATGTTAATCAAAATTGCTGTGTTAATATTACTGGTAGAAACTTCGGTTTAGACTTTGCTTTTAGGAGGAATACAAGCCTTTGTAACTGCGTTCAAATAAAGTTGATACCTTGTTTGAGTTTTTAGTTATCCAATTTCTTAGCCTGTTCCATCTTCATTGTCATGCTAATTTTCGACTTAGAGGTGACTTTTCTTACAGAATATGACTAATTAACGTAACGTTTTACTATTTTTTTCTTATGAAAGTAACAATACTACAACAAGAAAGTCATCAATGAGTTTGCAGAAAACCCCCAAGATTTTATGATACTTGGAAAAACCTGCAGCAGTTAAAATTTATAAATTTATAAATTTTTGCTTTAAGCTCCAAAGGCTATGAATTAAAAAATGATTTTGTGTGGTCTTAGGGAGTTTTTATTTTATGTGCATACTAAAACAGTTATAACAGGTGTTCAAAGTGTCCACCTTGGTTTTGTATGCATGCTAGAGATCGTTTTTGGATTGCACTGCGAATGTTTATTGATGTTAACTGCTGCCTCACTTTTGATGACGCTGCGAGAATATCATCTTCCAATTCAATTAAAGTTACTATATTGGCTGAATAAACAGGTTCTTTCATTCTTCCCCATACAAAAAATCCAATATTGCAAGGCCAGGAGATCTTGCGGGCAAGTGAACTGGTCCATTTCTTCCTATCCAACAGTTACCGTACTCTTCATCTAGCCAATTCTTGACCTCACGACCATAGTGGGCTGGAGCACCGTCCTGTTGAAAATATGATGACGCTAATTAAATCAGTTGAGTGTCCTCCAATATTTCTGGTAAATCATTTCGCAAAAACCCCAGATAGTTTGTAGCCTAAGTGGTAGTTTAAAGGGGCCGATTAACGACCTTGGAGAGCGAGCCAACCTTAGCTCTTCTTGAAGCTATCATTCGGTGTACTGTTTCTCGGCATCGATCCGATCCCTGTCCGCAATCGCGGGACCAAAATCGAAAGAGCGACATACTCGTCGTAGATGAGCCGCTTGTGCCTCGCACCGCGGTGGCGGTGGTATACTACCTTGATCAAAAAGGAATGTATTCAGAAAATTGGAAACTGCAACACCCTTATGCCAGCGCTTGATCCAATCCTCGAAACATTTTTTATATTCGGTTTTCGGTATGTCCATCAGTGCTTCCTGCGATTTTTTCATTACCTCCTCTCGGCTACTGAAACGCGTTCCCCGTAGTAGTTTTTTAACTCGATTGAACAGAAAGATGTCACAGGGAGCCAAATCAGGTGAATTCGGTGGCTGTTGGATGGTATTTGTTGCATTTTTCGTCAAAAAATTACGAATAATGATGGCACTGTGCGACGGTGCGTTATCATGGTGCAAAATCCACGAGCTTTCTGCCCACAATACGTCTCATAACGCCCAAATACGAGTAATACTCTTTGTTTACTGTCTGGCCTTCTGGCAAAAATTCATGATGCACTACCTTGTTGTAATCCATGAAAACCGTGAGCATTGCCTTCTTTTTTGACTGAAAACGACGTGGTTTTTTTGGTCTCGGCTCATTTGGTGAACGCCATTCACTTACCTGATGTCTGGATTGCGTGTCGTACTCATAAACTCACGTCTCGTCTCCAGTAATGGTTCTTTTGATGAATGTGGGATCGGATACGGATTCAGCCTCGCAAATCATTTCTTTTGCGACGTCAACATGGTCCCTTTTTAGCATGGAATTGAGGTCTTTTGGCGCCAACTTTGCTGCTCCTCGACGGAAACCTAAATCATTAGCCAAAATGTCTTGGACGGATCCATAGGCAATGTGCAAGTCCTCTACTATCTCTCTGATGGTTAATTTGCGGATATTGACCAACATTTCTTTTACTTCATCAATGTTTTCGTCTGTTTTCGATGTCGATGGTCTGACACTGCGTTCATAATCTTCGATTGACTCACGACCACTTTTGAACCGCTCGTGCCACTGGTAAATGACCGTTTTCTTTAGAGAATCGTTGCCGAAACACTTTTCCAACATTTCCAACGTTCGCGCACCATTAAATCCGTTTTTTACGCAAAATTTAATACGAGTACAAGTTCGTTGTTGCAAATTTACATCCATTTCTATAATTGTAAAAAATCGCCAACACACAATGATAGATGTACTCTTGGCTATCTAACTTTTGCAAATGTCAAGCTATGATAATAAGATTTTGAGGGAATGTCAACAACAGATTTACCAACTTAACAAAAGAAACAGAGCTCAAATCGGAATAATGGGAGCGCCACACGGTGGTGTGGTGCGGGAACTTTTTGATCAAAGCATGCATGGTATTTATATTTCAATGATGCATTCAAAAACTCGCAAATTCTACGCACTTTTAAAACCAGAACTGAGCTGAACGGACTGAAAGCAAGCAAATATAGAGGATAGGCCAGAAAATACTCATTATGTACTGAACGAAGAGGAATCCGTGGCTCACTTTATGGGAATATTTCCAACATTAGTAGAACAACGAGCTGAATATTTCCAAAAAAACATCCTCGTAGAAAACAAAGTGCTGAGAATACTGGATGTCAAATCTGGAGATCAATGGAATACACTACACAAATTTTTAATTTTGATATAGGAAACTACTCGTCCAAAGGATTTAACTTGTAGGCTGATACATAAATCAAAATAATAAAACGTGTGTACGAGATTGTAAATTTGATGAACAACACTCACTTACAGACGAAACAGATGTCAAAATTTCAATTCTTTTTTCGTTATTTATTCAATAAAAAGTTGGTATTATTATAATCATTACTACCTCCAGCGATTATTACTTACAGCGATTATCCAATCTCATTGCTCCCAATACTAGCTCTATGTAACTACCAATCGATCTCGGACACCTTTGAGTTGTCCTAATTGATAAAAATAATAAAAAACAATTGTGGCAAAAATATTATTTGCAACTTTTTGTCCACACGGGTACAATATGTTATGTAACCTATATAAAAAGGCACAAAAACCGACTGCAAAATCGATTGTAGAAGGCGGCAAGATTATACACTCAAGTCTTGTTTTCATGTTTTAATCATACTGAAGCTTGATAATTTTTTTATATATCGTAAGTAGTTATTAATGTTATGATTTCAATCTTGTTTCCCAAGATATGTTCCTACACACTACACCAGTTTGAGAAAAGGTGCAATTTTAATTATTTCTTCACCAAAAAAAAGCCATGTGCATATAGGTATACGAGTATATGACCAACATTATATTCGTACTATGTGTAAGTATGCTAGGTAGCACAACTTGTTTTTTTTTAAGCTTCCACATATCAATTTATGAAGATTCATGAAAAAAATAAATACCATATGTCATAAAGGCACGATTTGAAATGATTTATCACGTCAAGATCTTAATTATAGTATACAAAAGTGGCCACGTTCTCCACACACTGAAACTAAATTTAGATAGAGCGAAATAAACTACGGAATGGCCGGTATGTTGCCTAACAAGTATAAATATGCACCTTAGTCTATGCTCTGTGACAAGACCGTGCCATGGTGAAATGATATCCCAAAAGCGATATTAACTAAATAGCGTATTACTTAAAGTTGCAAATTTGTAAAAACATATGAAGAGCACTTAAAAAAACAAAAACCAATCCAAATCTATCAGCAAATATCAAGATGCAATCAATTGTCTGTAGTATACTGAAAGCAGTAGTTAAGAAATATTTTAAAAAGTT
Organism: Volucella zonaria; assembly: GCA_963966105.1. Lineage (NCBI taxonomy): Eukaryota > Metazoa > Arthropoda > Insecta > Diptera > Syrphidae > Volucella > Volucella zonaria. Next base: position 208,685,513 of record OZ014531.1, read on the forward strand.
AAATTTGAAAGGTTCCACACATTAAGTCCGGCTCTAAGTCATAGTAAATCAAAGTGAAACAGCCCAAGGCGGTGAAATGAAATTTCGTTTTGAAAAGCAGCTCACCCGAAACACCACACCTGTTCTTAAGTAATGCGCGTAGATTTGTATCTCTTTTCACAGGTAGGTATAAAATTTGAATAGCAGTGGGCTAGCTGCGTCGTGTTAAAGTGATTGGAAATGTTTATCCACTTATATCAGTTGACAAGATAATCAACAAGATCCCCACTAACACAATGTACAAATGCATACTCGTATGTTTCTACCACTTATACATACATAACTCTTGTTTTAATAATAACATTTGACTAAAGTTTATTCAGAATATCGATTATGTCCTTTTTTATTATGCAGTCGTATCTTATATACGCAAACTTTCTTTGATATTATAGAGATCTAACTGACTTAAAATAAAAAAAAAATACTAAGCAAAAACCAGCGAAATACTTACGAACTATCTTAATAACGAAGTACAAACCCATATTAGAAGTGGTACGCAGTACATTAAATCTTTATGTGTTGCGCTAGCTACAACTCTGTGTTACAAAAAATTTAAGAAACATTTTGTTCATATATGGACCTTGTTATTTTGTGGAGAAAAAATATTTCTTTTGCGTATTTAATTTGTTTACTTAAAATTACCTACGATATTAAAAACTAAAAAAGACTAATACTAGACTAACCTAAGCGTCAGCTTCAACCCAATCAATCCACCATTAGTTATCCCGATTTGATCTACAGGTATCGAGAGTATCTCTTTCAGGAAAGCTCATGCAGTATCTCCAAACGTTAGCCCCATCGCCCGATTGTACCGGCACATGTAGGATTATTTTGTCAGTGGCCCTTCTAGCGGCATGATATATAATCGGACCATTACTAGCATCAGATATAGTAGATAGCCGTGTGCATCTAGATACAAGAACACCTCAGGTTCTCACTTCACAATGTGTTTCTGAAGTATCCAGGGTTAGGGTAGAACAAGCCCGATATGAACTCGTTCTCAACAACCTTCACTGAGCGCGCGAAATGGTCTCTGACAAGGTCCAGAATAACATTGTCTATCTTGGACACACCGGAAGCATCTAATATTGTCTTGTTGCTGACATAATGCCGAAAGTCGGAATGAGCGCTTCTATACATTCGTAAACAGGCTCGAAGGCATTTTCTTTCGAAAGCTCGATATTCCTCCATATAAGAATGATTTATGTTCCACCATACAGGACTCGCGTAAGTCAATATTGGACTCACAAACAATTGATAGCAAATGACCTTCACATTGGATCTCAGATGATTCGAGTAAAAAAGGCTTTTAAGCGACATAAATGCCGCTCTCGTTTTCTTGAGCTGTCGGTTTATGTGTTCATTGTAATATAAAAATTTATCCAGATGGACACTTAGATACTTCACAACAGCCTTTGACTCGATGCGAAGCCCATCAGAGGATTTTATTACCAGGTTTCGCCAATTGCGTCTCAAGTCTGTATTACCCTGGCCTACTGGGGTGCGGAACAATATGGTTTCACATTTGGAGCTATTTATCTTGAGCTTCCAATCTTGACAGTAAACTTGAAGATTGTCGAATTTTATTTGGAGATTATTTTGTATCTCGCTGATTTTAGAACCATGAGAGTATAATATTACATCATCAGCGAATGCTATCGAAGAAGCCATATCCCTAAGTACTTCAGAGGTATAGATGTTAAAGAGGATTGGCGCCCTTACTGTGCCCAGAGATCTAACTGACTTGTCGATATATTTTCCTGCATATTGTACAATTTTCTGTAGGCTATTCTAGCTAACTGTCATATTTTAGGGTAGCACCGAAATTATTTTGTATGAAGCTTAAAGCCATCAACATCAACAAAAGTTAATATTTTAAAATTAGAAGTCTTATCTTATGTTGCTAAGTAAATTTTGAATTTTTTGTAGATAGAAAATATTGGCTTGTATCACATTAAATGTCCGGTTTTCGTGCAGACGGTAATAAGAAGTTTTCGAGTGAACATCTGCGCAGGAAGTTAAATTTTCTTTTTTTATAAATTAAAGTGGAATTTGAGCTTGACGTGTGAGAATTTTAGGGTTCGTTAGAAGGACTGTTTTTTTTTTCCTAGGAATGATTTACCATGCTGTCGGCAGCTCAAATTCGAACCCCCTTCCTTTACGAATTTAAAATGGGGCATAATCAGCCTTATCACAAGCCCGTCGTAGTAGATACGTACTACGATCCCCGAAAAAAGGTATCATTGGTCCTGTCGTAACAAAAATCTTGCTACAAAATTCGGAATTCGTGAAAAGTTGCATCACCAGCCCCGAATGAGCTAAAGGAGCTAAAGTAATCTTTTGAAGTAACAGTGTAAAAATCAAAACAAAGTAATAATGTAAGTTCGAATTTTTTAGTTGTCGTCAAATATACTTAATTTCTATTTTTAATATACTAATTTTTGTTTTTAAAAGGTCCAACAAAGTAATTACAAATAGAACACAATACGAAAGGCTGTTACATTTGCTGCAAGAAAAGTCTGATATTGCCCAAGGGTTTACTAAATTGTTCAAAGAGGAAGTGAACATGTCTTGGGATCAGGTTAACAAAGCATTAAATAGCCTTGGTCCACCTACAAAGGATGCCAAATAATTGCAGATTGTTTTCAAACATAAATCTAAATATTTCTACTTTATTAGACATGGTTGAATTGGAAGGCATATATATATAAAAAGAAAATTAGTTGAGAATAAAAAAGAATGCAAAGCTACAGGTGGTGGCATGAACAAAATGCATTCTTTTTCTAGTCTTGAAGAAGCTGTTATTAAATTGACTGGACTAGAAACATCAACTAGTGGAATCACAGGCACCCGTTTTTTTGGTTTTTCGCGTTGTTTGTTCCGTTCTACTTTGCGTACCTGCTCCACAAGTTATGGGCCCAGGATATTGAACATTATTTAAAAACAATCTACACGTGGTTTAACAATGGCAAATCCTTCCAAAATGTTAATGCTTGAAATGTTGTCCAAAGACAACTACGACACATGGTGTTTACAAGCAGAAGCGCTGCTTATTAAAAATGACACGTGGGACTATGTGACTGGCGCAATACCCAAACCTCCGGTACCTACGGAAAACGATGCAAAGATGCAGAAGGCTCTAACAGCCTGGGAACGTGCGGACAAGAAAACTAAAGCTGATCTCATTTTGTCTATCAGTCCATCTGAGCTGAAACAAATCCGTGGGTGTGAAACATCTCAAGATGTTTGGAAGAAACTGGAGTCCATCTACACCTCATCAGGTCCAGCTAGGAAGGCCACTTTATTGAAACAGCTAACTCTTCAAAAGATGAATAAAGGTGACGATGTACTTGAGCATGTGAACAAATTCTTTGATGCTGTGGATAACCTTGATTCAATGAATGTGAAAATCCACAAAGACTTATTGAGCTTAATGCTTTTGTACAGTTTACCTGAGTCCTTCGAGAACTTTCGTTGTGCTGTTGAAACGCAGGACGCTTTGCCTAACGCCGAAAGGCTTAAAGTCAACATCCTAGAAGAAGTAGAAGAGCGGAAGCAGAAATCCAAGGAGTGCGAATCCGGAGCTATGCTAGCAACAAAGAGTTTTCCTAAAAAACAAACAAATTTCAATTCGAACCGGACAGATAAAGTTAGTCCCGCAAGTGGCATGAAAAAGTTCCCATTTCGATGTGGCAAATGCAATAAACATGGACATAAAGCTGCCGACTGTCGCCTTAAACTTCAAAATTCACAACGTGAGTGCGTAAAAGATTCATTTTACATAAAATCAGTTTCCGAACATGCCATGATCACAGAGCCTGTGGACTTAAAACACAGCTGGTGTTTAGATAGCGGTTGCACTTCCCACTTATGCCGTGAAGAAGACATCTTCAAGAAGCTGTCACCCACCGACCGTGGAAAACTCAACTTAGCAAGCAATCAATCTACCAAAGTCAAGGCTATTGGAACTGTAAGACTCCAAACAGCCGTTGGAACCGAGTACAGGTCAATAAATTTTGATAATACCTTGCTAGTTCCTGATCTGCGCACAAATTTACTTTCAGTTTCCAAAATCACGGATAAGGGCTGCGAAGTGGTTTTCAAGCACAACGGTGCATTAGTTCGTGATAAAAATGGACAGGTCAAACTTTTAGCAGACCGAATTGGTGATTTGTACTACCTTCGACAAACAACGGAAACTGCCCGCATTGCTGATTCAACAGATACACCGATAAAGTCTTTAATTCAGGTGTGGCATGAACGTCTAGGCCATTTAAACTCAAAGGACTTGATCGACATGGCTAAAAACAGGATTACAAAGGAAATCGATTTAAAATCTGGTCAGCAGTTACCACCATGCGCTACTTGTATTGCATAAAAGGAAAGATGTCGGCAAAGCCATTTTCTACGAACGAAATAAAAAGCGATGAACCCTTACTGATTGTCCACTCTGACGTCTGCGGGCCTATGCGGACACAGTCCCATAGTGGAGGCAAATATTTTGTCACTTTTATAGATGACTACTCGCGCTGGTGTGAAGTATGCATTATTAAGAGCAAAAGCGATGTATTTAAAATATTCTTGTCATATAAAAGTCTCGCCGAAAAACAAACCGGACGTAAAATAAAAGCGCTTTAGACGGATAATGGTAAGGAGTATTGTTCAAACTCTTTTGATGAATATCTAAAATTAGAAGGAATCAGAAGAAGGTTCTCCGCACCATACACGCCACAACAGAATGGTGTAAGCGAAAGAAAGAACCGAACCTTGGTCGAAATGGCCAGATGTGTGGTTCTACAAGCTGGACTTTCTCCTTCATTTTGGGCAGAAGCAATATGTTCTGCGAATTATTTGAGAAATCGTTGTCCATCGAGAAGTTTTAATGACAGGACACCTTACGAATTATGGACAGGAAGAATTCCAAATTTAAAGCATCTTCAAATATTCGGTTGCAGAGCATTGGTTTTGAGCAAACAACCCAACAAAGACAAATTTGGAGCTCGGGAATATTTACTGGCTACTCCAATGAATCAAAGGCTTATCGAATTTGTATGCCGTCAGAGAGAAAAATATACGTCACAAGAGATGTTAGGTTTGTGGATGTTCATACAAGTATGCTAGAGGATGGAGATATCAACTCAAACGAGACAAAATCTGGTGTTGTCGAACTGATGGAAATTCCATGTGATGCTGCTGCAGGTGAACAAAATTCTGCTGAACTATTTGGTGGTAATGATGGCGGTCAAAATTCTGTTGAAGAATCCAAGCCGATTCAAGCTACTATTCAAAACAGTGAAAATGACGACGTTGTAGCCTACGCATTTAATGGTGAAGTTATTTTCAAGGAAGCCTTACAAGGACAGTACTGTGTTGAGTGGAAGAACGCTATTTTGGATGAAGTCAAAAGCTTAATTAAAAATGACACTTGGAAATTGGTTCGCGAACAGGAGGATCAAAATAAGGTAGGGTGTAGATTTGGGCTAACGAACAAATACAATGAGGAGGGTGTAGTAACGCGAAGAAAGGCACGACTGGTAGCACAAGGGTTTAGTCAACAACCGGGTGAAGACTACACTACAACTTTTGCTCCTGTAGCTCGCCTAGAGTCTATACGCTTTATGCTTGCGATTGCTGCTAAATATCAACTCAAGGTTCATCAAGTTGATATAACCTCAGCTTATTTAAATGGAATATTTGAATGAACTTATTTATATGAAGACGCCGCCTTTATTGGAACATTCTTTAGAGGAAATCATTCAAAGGGAGCCAATAGACAAGGTCATTGCAAAAAGGGCAAAAATAATGCTGAAAGATTTTCGCGATGGAAAGCAGGTATGTTGTTTACAAAAGGCTCTGTATGGCTTAAAACAAGCCGGACATGAGTGGAATGTCAGATTTGACCATAAATTGCGACAAATGGGTCTTAAGGCTCTATCTTAATCCTCTCTATCTACGTTGATGATGTTTTACTGTGTTAAAAGGATATTAACTGGATATATCATGTTAGAAATAGTTTAAAGGAAGACTTCGAAATTAGGGATCTTGGGGAGGCAAAATATTGTCTGGGAATTGATATAACTCAAGATTCGAAGCGTATATCTATAAGTCAAAAGGGGTATATTCGTAATTTATTGCAGAAATTTAATATGGAGCATACGAAGCCGCTAACTATACCCATGCAACCTGATTCGAGGCTCGCGAAGGATGGAAATTCGTCTGAACAGGAAAAGCGCCCGTATAAAAAAATGATTGGAGGACTAATGTATGCTGCTGTTGCCGCCCTGATAAAACTCATGCTACAAGCGTACTTGCCCAATTTAATAATTGTTTCACTGACGTTCACTGGGGTGCTGCGAAGCGTGTTCTACGCTATCTTCAAGGAACCATTGATTATGGATTACAGTATACTACAAATCAGAAGGGCTTAATTCGATTCGTCGATTCTGACTGAGGAAAGTGCATTATGGACAGAAGATCATATACCGGATATGCATACATGTTTTCCAACGCTGCTATTAGTTGGAAGTCCCAAAAACAAGGAACAGTGGCTTTGTCTTCCACGGAAGCTGAGTACTTGGGAATATCAGAAGCTATGAAGGAAGTCATTCATCTTAGAACATTCCTAAAGGAAATTGGTCTTCAAAATTTAGGTGATATTACCTTATATAACGATAATCGAGGTGCAGGACTTCTTGCTCAAAATCACATATTCCATTGATATACGACATAATTTCATTCGGGACATTTTATCTCAAGGATACATTAAGCTTGAACACATAGCAACAGAAGAAATGCCTGCGGATGTCTTAACCAAGGCACTACCTGGACCGAAGCATTTTCGCTGTTTGTCCAGACTTGGAGTTACGAAGGTTTGAGGATCATCTCATTGAGGGGGCGTGGTAGCAGAGCGTAGTTCCTTTGTTGAAAGTTCCAAATCAATATCCTGACGAAGGTGGAGAAAATCAAATTGCAGATGTGTCATTGTCATCAGACACAGCTAATTTGGCAAGTGTTCGCCAACGCGGATCTTGTCCTCCAATTTCACGTCACAGCCAGTCACATGATACCGATACTTCCAGTCTTTTGCGTGAACAAATAAAACTACAACAGGAATTTTACCAATAGTCAGGAGTGTTTTGGGAAAAGCAGGAAAAAAATACAGAGGAAATCGCAAGCAGCTGGCACCGAATTAATAGAGGATTAGAAAAACAATGTTTTTGTTTTTGAAGATACAAAGTCTTGAAGAGTGTCGGAGACACAACAAAATAAAAGAGGAGAGGAGACTGAAAATGTTTAAGTTTTTATTTTTTAAGTTGTATTTTTAAACAAAAAATGAATTAAGTGTTTTAAGTTCATCAATTTAAGTTTAAGCAAGTTTTGAATTAAAAAAAATAAAATGAATTGGATTGTGTCTCAAGTTATTGAACTCAAAATGTTGTCTCTTATTTGGCTTGCTATGATACATTATGGTAAATTGACTCCATTACTTCGTCGCCTTCGTCACTTTCTTCAGTTTCTTCTTCAATTCTGAAATCCTCTTCCACCTTGAAATGAATACATATGTTATGCAAGGCACATCCTACATTGGTAATTTGTGCGGCTTTTTGAGGGGAGTAATGTAGTTGGCGTTCTGAAAGTATGCACCTCCATCGATTTTTCAAAACTCCACCATATTTCGAGTTTTACTGTGTAGTTTAGTTAGTAGTTTTAAATGCATTTTATTTTCTAAATCATTAATTCTTACATACTAACAAAAAATGCTTAAATGCTAGCTTAAAATTACTTAACAATCTTACACTAACTTACTGGCCCCACACAGGCACTCTAAGCTACTCTAAATTCTTATATCTATGTCTTTCGACTTTCTTTACATTTTATACTTATATATACTTATTTTCTATGCCTAAGGCTAAGAAAAGAATTTAACAAAAAACTTAGCATATGGACATAATTTTTTATTTTTTATAAAAACTTAACATCTAACTTAAAATAAACCTTAGTCTACCTAACCTACCTACACAATGCACACATATATACACATAGACACTATTCACAATGACATACATATACTAGTATATACCTATGTATATACTAATATATATATGTATTTCTTAAATACTAACCTAAACCTATGTAAGCTGGCCATCGCTATTCACAGAGCAAATAGATTTGTCAGCTCTGCCTCATTAGTGAGGCTGGTCCGTAATTGACGGAAACGACGACGAAACATCTTCTCCATCATTCAACCACCAGAAATGCTGGTGCTGCCGAACGACATCCCTCTTATCGCGATTCCCCACCGCCCTACTGAACCTGAGACGATCCACACTGCCGTGTGCGACGTCTCTGTTGTAGTTGAGTCGCCTGTCCCCAGCTTTTCGAGCGACATGGAAGATTAACGGGACCGCTGATCTATCCTGGATCAACCCTATCTGATCTAGGTAGAGGAATGCTTCCGGTGGAACGAAGCCATCAGAGCGCACACTCTCGTGGTAAAGGTAATTGGGGTAGTAAGCCCCAGCTATCAGGTTATTCGTCGAGGTCATTGCTCTTGCAATGTGCCTTCGAGTCAGCTTAATTACGAAGTTGTCCACTCGTATTAGGTTCGCCCTGTTGTAAAGGACCTCATTACGATAGAATTTTTTGTACTCCGACTCTGGTGTTCTGTACAAGCGAAGGCAAGCCCTAAGGCAAGCCCTCTCAAGAACCCGAATCTTTTCCATTAAGCTTGCTCGCACATTGAACCATACGGGACAACCAAATACCAGCATGGGCCTGATAAGGGCCATGTAGCAGATTACCTTTACCCTCTCATCGAGTTGGCTGCTATAAAACAGTCTCTTTGTAAGGGCAAAAGCGCCTTTAGCTCTGGCCAGAGCAGCATCTACATTTTTGTCAAAATACAGAAACTGATCTAGCCAGATCCCAAGGTATCTGACTACAGTACGACAGGCAAGAGGCTGTCCGTGTTGTCCAATGATCGAGAACATTCGCCAATTTTTTCTGGTATCCCTAGAGGCTCCAGACAACGGCGTCCTAAAGAGAATGGTTTCCGACTTCTGAAAGTTGATTTTCAACTTCCAGTCATCGCAAAATCGTCTTATCTTATTGAAGTCACGCTGCAAGAGAGTATTAATGACCTCGATTTTTGGACCTGTTCTGTACGCTATCAAATCGTCTGCGTACGCAATAGTGTGGGGAAGTGAACCTATCAAGTCGCTTGTATAAATGTTGAATAGGATCGGCGAATTGACCGTGCCTTGCTGCAGACCATTTTTAATTTGAAATATTCCAACAGAAGTCACATCGCCATTTTTCACGATGAACTGTCTGTTGGTTAGCATATTATAAAGAATGTACAAGAGTGGTTTACTGATCCCCAGCCTAGTCAGCTTATAGAAAAGACCCTCTAACCATACGGTGTCGAAGGCCTTCTCCAAGTCAACAAGGCAGGCACCAGTGCATTGGTTTTTGCCTTTATTCCATTGGATATCGGACACCAGTTTAGACGCGGCATGTGAGATATCATGTCCCGCCTTAAAACCGAATTGATTATCCGGAACTATATGTTTGTCCTCAACCCACCTAGACAGAGCTCTATTGATTACTTTTTCAAATACCTTACTGATATTCGGAAGGAGACTTATCGACCGGAGATTTGCCGGATTGGATATATCCTTTCCCTTTTTGGGGATAGGTTGCACCACCGCCGTTTTCCAATGCGCTGGATAATGTGCATTATTCATTGCATTATTAAACAGGGTGGTGTAAATGTCCACCGCTTCTAGAGGAAGATGTCGAAGCACGATGTTTGGAATACCATCGGTCCCCACTGATTTCTTAGCCCTGATTGTGTCGAAGATCTCATGGAGCTCTTCCTTCGAAATGAACGGGGGTAGGTCACCCTCTCTGGTAATGACATTATTTGCCATATTTTCGTCGCTGAACCGGGTGAAACCAGAGCCCTCGGATCGCCAGTTCCCCACTTCATTTCGAATGTAGAGGTCGTGCACCAAGACGCGATTGTCCAGGTCATAATTAGGGCCAATGGTATCATTGGCCTTGTATATTTCCTGGAAAGTCGCTCCTATGGTCTCAACCTTCTCCTGTGGATCCTCGATCACAAAGAAGTCGTCATCATCAGCGGCCTCATTTGGATCAATACCTGCAATTGTCAGTAACCGTTCGTTGTCTGTTGTCCGGGTTATTTTAAGACACTGAAGGTCGTTTTGATTTTTTCTCCGAAATACTCGTAGTTTGTTTATTTGAGGGAACATATTCGGGTTGCTGGTGTTTACAGCCCGAACCCTGTTGTTCCAATATGAACTTACAGAAATTCTGTAATTCTCTTTTATTAACGTTTGAATATTTTTAATCGACGCCTTCAGTGTCCTAATCTCCGGGTCTTGTCTGTCAGTAAACTGTCTGTACAAGTTTTTGAGTCTTGTCAGAAGTCTACTTTTCTGTCGGTGCAGTGCGTCAATAGTAGGATTGCGGAACAGGTCTTCGTTAGTCGTAGGTCGATATCGCGATATTGTAGCGTCCATAGTTTGTTTAATTGTCTCGTCCATTTGTTTTAGGTAATTGTCGATCTCCTCGTTTGACAAATTCCTATTGGACGGTGGGTTGAGCGTGTTCGAGGCGAGAGCTCTTGTCAAAGTTGCGGAGAAGCGTGTCCATCGAGTCTTGCTGTAGTTGTAAGAATATCTTTGGACAAACTCCTCCAATTCCGCAATTTCGTTGGGAACTGTAATTTCGGTGCTAAAACCGCAATGGTCACTGTCATACACGAATGTGCGCAGACAGTTTAGCGTTTGTAAATTCGTACCTGTCAGTCGTATACGTTCGTCGTACAGCAGTAGATCCAAATAAGACCCACCTCTGGGAAACGACGGGTTATCCGTCGCTTTAAGACCGAGTCTGTACATGACATCGTGCTGACCCCACCAATCGAGTAGTAGGTTCCCTCTAGAATTTGGCAAATTATTTCCCCAATCTCTGTGTTTAGCGTTGAAATCCCCGCCGATTACAAAATAATTCTCCCCCGATTCCAGCCTCAGAAGTCGAAAAAGCGCGTCAAGCTCTGTAATAAATAAAGTGGATTGTGAAGTCTCAGGTGCATAAACAGAGGCCAAGTACAGCCGCTTTCCACTGCGGAGCGGGATGTAAATGACGACTGCCTCCAACACCCGGAACCTACGCAACACTCCTTTGTACACTCTGTGAAATTTTATACCTTGTTTAATGAAGATCGCAACACCGCCTCCACGTTTGGATCCGGGCCGGTTTCTTCTTCTAACAATATAATTATTGTACTCCAGTTTGTGCTTATCGGTTAGCTTGGTTTCGCTAGCGAAAAGCACATCAGGAGTTTGGTCTTGTAGCAATTTAAACATCGCGGCTCTTCGTTCGATCCTAATCAGTGAATTAACATTCACCGCAAGGACCTTCAAGGATTGCTCCACCATGTGCGTACCCATTACGACATGTGTTGCTTTAGGCCCGGCAGCAGCGCGTAGATCTGGTCCACCCGCTTGGCCTGTTCTTGCACCTGCTTTTGCAGCTGAGCCATCTGCCCTTGGATTGCGAGTAAGATGGCCAGCATGTTAGATGCAGCTTCCGTTGTTCTCGGCATTGGCGCCGGAGAAGCAACAGTCGCTTGCTGTACCGTAGCCCCTCTACCTGACGCCATTTGGGCGTAGGAAATTTGGGGCGTGACGGCTGGTGTTTGAAACCTCACAGGTGAACGTTTGACCTCCACCTTTTGCTGCTGAGCCAGTTTTGCTTTTTTAATGTCAGCGAACTTAGGACAACCCCGATAGTTTGCGGTGTGTCCCACGTTGCCACATAATACGCACGAGAGCTGCGTCCTATCGGATGCTCCATCTTTACCCAGAGCACACTCCTCGGAACTGTGGTTCTTTGCGCACTTCACGCATCGAGGCTGCATTTGACAGTTCGACGCGGCGTGTCCGAACCTCTGGCAGCGAACGCATTGTATAACGCCTTCGCTCCTTTTTAATTTTTCCCAGTGAACCACCTGGTAGTCTAGGACATTGATACTCCTTAGACTATCCAGACGGCTTTCGGGACTGAGCTGCACCAGGAAGAACGGCAGACTCCGTTTCTCCCGCCTTGCTCTAGCTGTGGTAAATGGCTTTACCCCCACAAACTTGAGTCCTTCGCACTCCTTCTCTTTGAGCAGTGCCAGGATCTCCTCAGGATCAGAAGACGGTTCCAACCCCTTCAGCAGCATCGATTGCCGCTTTTCACACTTCGGTGTGAATGAGTAGTGCTCCGTCGTCGTTTCCTTTAGGAGCTCTTTCACTTTCGCGTAGCCCTCCACTGTATTACAGTGGATGGCATGGCGATCGTTCCCCAATCTCTTAATATTAAAATTATTACCAATGACCAACTTACACAGGTCCTTGGTAGCATTTACCTCTAGTTTATAGGTGTTGATAGGAGGCACCTTCTCCTTCTTCTTCTGCTGCTGCTGCTGTTGTTGTTGTTGTTGTTGTTGTTGTTGATGTTGTTGTTGTTGTTGTTGTTGTTGTTGTTGTTGTTGCTGTTGCTGCTGCTGCTGTTGTTGTTGCTGCTGCTGATGTTTTTTCAGTGGTTTCAGCTGTTGTTGTTTTTGCAGCTGTAGTTTCTGCTGCTGCTGTTGTTTCTGCTGCTGCTGTTGTTTCTGCTGCTGCTGTCTTGTTTGCTGCAGTTGTTGTTTCTGCTGCTGCTGGTTTTGTTGTTGCTGCAGTTGTTGTTTCTGCTCTTGTTGTTGGAAGCTCTCTGCTTCCAATTGCTCCCTCTGCCTGCGTGCAGTTTGGTTTTGTTTAATAGCAAGCACTTTTTCTTTCAGCTTTTGTATGCTGCTATTAATCTCTTCAATCAGTTCATCCTCATCTTCAGACTCAGATGCCGCTAGGGAGGCAAAGTTGTTGTTGCCCCCCTTATACTGGACTTCATCAGCGATGTACATTAATGCATCTGCTTGTTTTTTATTTTGTTGCGTTGCTTTTGCCGTTTCTGCTGTTAAAGCAGCACTTATTTTAATTTTTGTTAAGTTAGGAGTGGTGTTTAACCTCCTCCTCCTTTGGATGGCTTTCGCCACGGTACCGGCAACACTATTATTGCCTTTTGCAGCTCCCGCTATGGGACGAGCGGAACGCTCTCCACCATCCATCACGTGATTTCTTCCTTAGTTGTTGGTTGTGTTTTTGTAAGTACACAATTTGAAGAACAAAACAAAAAAAAGAAAAAAAAATTAAAGTTCGGCCCGGGATCGAACCCGAGTGTCTTACGGTTTGATGACCGACGCCGCTAATCGCTGGGCTACCGAGTCAAGTAATTGGATTGAAACTATTTGTTTTATGAACAGGACTGATTCACTATTTTTTACTTTAGAAAAAGCCGGACACGTCTCTTCTCTGAGGAGATCTACGAACGACTGTGAGTTTTACTGTGTTTTGTATTGAAATTGCTTTGACGACTTCCGACCTCAGGACAACGAAATGGAGTCATAAGCCATGGTTCGAGAGGATATCCAGCATCACCTAAAATAAAATGCAAAACACTGACTGCTAAAGTATATGACATATTATATTTGCACACTACCTAAAATCCAGGTGCCTCTTTCGCCTTCTTGAAATTTTCTCAAAAAATGTGTCCTCGCCCAACTAAGATTCCACACATGAGAATCGTGGTTAGATCCTGGATACCTGGCGTCTATAAACCTAATGCACATCTTATTATCACATATCTAAAACGATTAACACATATTTTTATTCAAACGTCATACCACCATAGCGTTGAGACTGTGAAATCCTTTTCTATTGTAGTACAGAAATTTTTCTTCTGCTGGTGCAATGATTCTTATGTGATATCGACGCACAAGATAGGTCCTGGGAAACTTGCTTGAGAGTAGAAGTCAACTTTAACTTCACGTTTTTCATCGTCAGTCATCTCTAACTTAATCCATGCTGGACACAGTCTGTTCTCCATAATACGCTGTTAAGGTTTGTAGAAAATGTCGACTGTGCCATTGCGATTTCGTAATCCTTTCCTACTCCGTATTGGTAACCACCTGTCTACTGATCGGTGGTATTGAAGATGAATACACACACGGATTAAGTTCTTGTTCTACCTCTTCCAAAATACATTTAAATGATGTTTTATTGACCCGATAGTTTTTTTCTGAATCTGGAAAACAATCCTTTCATTAAGTTTAAGAAGGCAGTTTTAATTTTACTTACATTTAGTCATCAACGTAAAATGGATTAAACGCATCTCTTAACACTTTTCTCTTTATAATTAACTCTTCTTTTTAGTTGTGTACTTTCCTCAATAATTCCAATAATTGCCAATGAATCCATTTTGAGTAATAAACTTAAATAAGCAATAAATTTAATAAACAATAGAGAACCACAATCAGCACGAAAAAACAATTTCATGCTTTGTTTTCCACATTTTGACGTTAATCAGCTGATTCCGAAACTCCGAATAAATAGTTTCGGTCTGGCAATGTTTATTCACAATACCTTCGGGGCTTATGATATGAATTTATTCGTATTCGTAGCGGAATGTATTGTTCGGAATTTTGCTACGAGGGACACTGTGATAAGGGTGAATGTGTCATTGGCAATGAAAAACGAATGCACTATAGGACGTTGGTTTAAAAAGTTCCATTCAGGAGATTGCAGCATCGAAAATGAACCATGTGAGAAGTCGGAAACGTTAATTGACGACTATGTTTTAAGAGCAACGGTGGATGCGGATCCAACGATATTGATGCGGAAGATTGCACAAAGAATTGGAGCATCCTCAATCACAATAAATTGACACCTTTCTCTCATAGGAAAGGTAAAGAAGCTCGATAAGTGGGTACCCCATGAACTGAACGAATCCCAAAAACTACGGCGCCTTGAAATCTGCGCATCGCTTACATTAAGAAACCAAGCTGAATCGTTTTTGCACCGGATAGTCACCTGTGATGAAAAGTGGACACTGTATGATAATTGTAAAAGGTCTGGGCAGTGTTTGGATGCAGATGAAAAACCAAAACACACCGCCAAGCCCGATATTCACCCAAAAAAGTTTATGGTGACAATTTGGTGGACATCGAAATGACCAATCGACTTTTCATTCCTTCAACCAGGAGAAACGATAAACGCTATCAAATATTGTGAGGAAATTGGCTGAAAGCAACCTGCTAGACCCCATACCTCACAAGTAACGGTGCAAAAACTTTGAAATTCTTTCGCATCCACCGTACTCTCATGATATTTCTCCAACGGATTACCATCTTTTCCGTAATCTGGATTCATTTTGCCAACAGAAGGTCTTCCGGAACCGAGCAGAGTTCATAAAAACCTTTGAAGATTTCATGTGGTACAACAGTATTGCTTACCTCACTTTTTGGTCGTATTGGAATTTCAGATGCTTAAGAAAGGCGTTGCAGTCATTTCTGGCTCATTACGTTGGAATGACCACATATTCGACGCCGCCAAAAATGCTGCGAAATATCTGGGTTTCCTCAAGCGAGTTAAGAAATATTTCACCCCTTCTCATCTGGCTTGTATGTAATAAAACGTTCATCTACCTGGTCAAGTGCTCCTAAAACATCTCTGCACCTGCTTGATAGGATGCAAGACCGTTCGATAAAACTTAGAGGTGATACTAATATCAGACACTCTCGAACACCGACGAAATGTCTCACTTTGTTTTATCGTTATTTCCACCACCAGTGATCCATAGAAATGGCAAGTAGCATTCCACCACTTCAAGCCTTCAATCGTAACACCCGTCTCGCTATGAATGCTCATCAGTATACCCTCAAGCTCACTTTCGGATGTACTCTGAAATATCGTGATTCGTTCCCAAGTCATACAACTCGATTATGGAATGCCCTGCCCAGCTCTTTATTTCCTAGTCAGTATAACTTGCTAACATTCAAGACCAATCTACATCGGTATCTCTCTTTTATTCCTCCCTAATTTTCCTTCGGCAGCGCTAAGTACAAATATGTTAAGGGTACTCAAATTATAAAAGAAAAAAATCATTTTAACAATGAGAGAAAGTGGTTCACGTCGACAGAGAGAACTTTAAATTTTCTGAAAAGTAATGACGTAGTATTTGTTTACGGATATTTAGTAAATTGGTAATTAAAGGGCTTTTTTTTTAGAGGTTTAGTTTTTAAACTGGCAACACTGTGTCTACAGATTGTCAATGTGACAGTTGAAAGTTGGCTTGTGGTCAGTTTGCGTGCAAATTGTGCAAAGTTATTTCGCAAACCATGGTTCGGGTCACCAAACTTATCGTGCGCTATGTCCATTTTACCGTCGACATAATTTTCCATCTGAGCAAGTTATTCGGTACACGATGAATCGTTTTCGCTCCACGTATACTCTAGTGGATAATACGCATCCACAAAGATGACAAATAGTGCGAACAAAAGAAGTTATTACCCTTGTGGAGCGCAGTGTTGGGGAGACTCCGAATGAGTCGATTCGCCTCGTGCACAGCAATTGGAGGTATGCCCATCCACTTTGTGGATGATTTTATGAAAAGATCTTGCCTTAAAAGTTTATAAGATCCAGCTTCTGCAAGAGTTGAAACCGCACGACACGTATGGCTCGATGAATGGGCCGAAAACATGATTCAGCATGATCCTCATTTTCAACGCAAAATTTTGCCCTCCGATGAGGCCCATTAGTTAAATGGATATGTAAACAGGCAAAATTGCCGAATTTTGAGTGGAGACAACCCAGAAGCCTTTGTCCAGACGCCGTTACAACCATTAAAACTCACTGTTTGGTGTGCTTTATGGCGGACAATGGCGGCCAGAATGTTACCGTCAATGGAGAGCGCAATAGAAACATAATTTTTGACTTCTTTGTTCCTTAGTTGAATGGCATTGTCGTGGTAGAGCTTTGGTTTCAACAAGATGGCACAACATGCCACACGGCGCACAACACCATCGACTTATTCCGGGAAACATTTGCTGAGCGCATAATTTAGCATAATCGACCTGTGAACTGGCCTCCACGATCCTGTGATCTCACACCTGTAGATTACTGTCTCTGGAGGTATGTGAAGTAACTAGTCTATGCCGATAAACCAGAGACGTTGGACGATTTGCAAGTCAAAATTCGCCGTGTTATTGCTGATATACGGCCCCAGTTGCGCTCGATAATGTTGTCGAAAATTGGACTTCAACATTGCACTTCATTCGAGCTAGCCGTAGCGCGTATAAGCCCGATACCATATTTAAACACTAAAGGCATAAAATTATCTACTAAATAAGGCTAATATTATAGACATTAACATTAACTTCAAGTGTTTTATTTCATATTGAATTTTTGCACCCCTAAAAAACACCCTTTACAAAACAGCAGCAAAAGGAGTACAAGATTGTCTTGACTTCTTCCTTATCTACACACTGAATGACTCGAACTGCAACCAATTTCAGACTGCTATAATTTCCAAACCGTTCATGACAGTGAGCTCAAATTTTGACACATGACAGATAATTTTATTATTTACAAGCCTTTTAAGCAATTTGCGTCTCAATTGTGTTGAAAAATTTTTATCCGCGATGGAGTTCTAACGTCATAGTGTGATTGCTTTATATTTGCCTGGAAAACCAAAAGTAGCTATCCCAGCACCTCAACGTGAATAAATCCTTTATATCTCAAACCATAGCTCGTTACCGTAATACTGGCAGCGTTGCAAAACGCCATGGAGGTGGTTATAAAAAAACAGCAACATCGGCGGAAATGTTTCGGAAAGTGAAGGCTGGAATTGAGCGAAATCCGCGTAGAAGTGGAAGAAACATGGCTCGTGAGCTCAACATATCGTTGGAACGGATACAACACATACTGAAAAATGAGCTTGGGCTCAAGCCATTGAAGTTCCGAAAATCACACGATCTTACACCGCAACAGAAAAAAGTTAGAGTCGAAAGAGCGAAGGAGATGCTAAGCTTGCACGAAAGTGGTGAGTGCCGAATTTGGTTTTTTCCGATGAGTCGCCATTTGTTATCGAGCAATATGTCAACAAACAAAATGACCAAGTTTACTTGCCAGAGAGGTCCTTCGAAAATTCACACCTTCGGACGGCCACCAGAAAGCAGGCAGCACCGATGGTGATGGTTTGGGCCCCCATAACCGCCGATGGTCGCTCTCCGCTCGTATTTTTGGACCGTGGCGTCAAAATTAATGCGATCGTATACCGTGAAACTGTCTTAGAGGCAGTATTGAAGCCATTTCGGTCGGAGGCCGTGGACATTTTAACAAGACTCGGCACCGCCTCACAAAGCGCGCGTCATCCAAGATTGGTTAAAAAAGCAATGTTCCACACTTCATTTCTTCGACACAATGGATTGCAGATTCTCCGGATGCAAATCCGTTGCATTTTTCTGTCTGGAGTATTTTGAAGGCGAAGGTTGGCACTAAAAAATACCAAAGTTTGGACCACCTCAAACAAGCACTTCGCCGGGAATGGGCCAAAATACCGCAGAGCCACTTGCGTGTAGCGTGCGATGCTTTCTTCGGCCGTCTCAAGGCCATTATTCGCGCCAAAGGTGGGCATATTGAAAACTACTGATACAATTTGAAAATTGATGTACTTTCCAACATTTTTTGTTTTGGCACAATAAAATTTATCAAAAAATAACAAATTATAGCATTTTAAAAAGTTGGAGTTCGAGTCATTTACCCTGTAGTTCCTGCAGAAATTAAAATAAATGGTGCTCAACGTTTGAGCATGCCAACTAACATGCAGTGTATAACACAGTGTATGCTCAGGCAGTAGTAGATAATTTTGTAATAAGCCAGGATACCACTTTGATCAAAAATTCCCACACCACACCACCGTGTTCGGCTCCCATTATTCCGATTCGAGTTCTGTTTCTGTTCTGTTTCAGTTTATAAATCTGTTGTTGATATTCCCTCTAAATCCTAGCATCACAGCTTGACATTTGCAAAAGTTACCTAGCCAAGAGTACATCTATCTATGTGTGTGTTGCCGATTTTTTAAAATATTAGAAATGGATTTAAATTTGCAACAACGAACTTGTACTCGTATTCAATTTTGCGTAAAAAACGGATTTAATGGAAAAGTGTTTCGGCAACTATTCTCTAAAGAAAGTGATCGTTTATCAGTGGCACTAGCGGTTCAAAAATGGTCGTGAGTCAATCGAAGATGATGAACGCAGTGGCAGACCATCGACATCGAAAACCGACTAAAACATTGATGAAGTAAAAGAAATGCTGGTCAATAACCACAAATTAACCATCAGAGAGATAGCAGAGGACTGGAACAATGACTATGGATCCGTCCAAGACATTTTGGTTAATGATTTGGGTTTCCGTCGTGTAGCAGCAAAGTTGATGCCAAAAGATCTCAATTTCATGCAAAAGAGAGATCGTGTCGACGTCGCAAAAGAGATGATTTGCGAGGCTGATTCCGATCCCACATTCATCAAAAGGATCATTAATGGAAACGAGACGTGGATTTATGAGTACAACACGCAGTCCAGATATCAGGCAAGTGAATGGCGTTCACCAAATGAGCCGAGACCAAGAAAACCACATCGTTTTCATTCAAAAAAGAAGGCAATGATCACGGTTTTCATGGATTACAACGGTGTAGTGCATCATGAATTTTTGACAGAAGGCCAGACAATAAACAAAGAGTATTATTTGGGCGTTATGAGACGTTTGCGTGAAGCAATTCGCCGAAAACCGAATATAAAAAATGTTTCGAGGATTGGATCAAGCGCTGGCATAAGTGTGTTGCAGTCGATGGGGATTACTTTAGAGGAGACAATATAGATTTAGATGAATAAACTTGTGTTTTCAATTTTCTGAACACATTCCGGGAACTTTTTGATCAAGGTGGTATGGTATACAAGGTGCGCAAGAACTCAAGGAAATTCGAAAAACGTTGCCTCGTGTTTACTTTGTACTGTTCTTTGAACGCATACATATACATATTTTTCTAATTTTGATGCTATTTTTCTCTTTCAGTCATACAAAAATATTTTATGGTAAATATGATTCTTAAAGCTACTCATGGTCAATATAACCATTGGATCAGTGTGGGTATTAGAAGAAAAGACATATGTCATTGAATAGCTGACACCATATGTTGATTGAATATGAGTAAACTTTTCTTCCTTTTGGCATTGCTCATGTTTTTAACTGCACTAATAAATCTCCAAATTCCACGACCTAAACGCAACTTCAAAAAAACATTTATGCTGCACTAAACTGAAAATAAAAACAGAGACAAGCAGCAAGCATACAAAGTTTCATGGATCTAATTTATGGCATTGCAGAACGCATTCTCGAAGTCTAAATACTAATTTGTTAGTGCACGGACATTGGCGTAGTGTGATGCCAAAGCGCATGCACAAAGTTATATCGTCTGATAAATGTATTTTTAATGGCCACTCATCGACATTAAGTAATCAGCATCCAACAGTGGAATCACGATTTTCAGCTTACTTCAGGCTTTACCCGATTCCAAAGGATTGCAAATCTCCAATTGCAGATCGCGATCATTTCGATGAATTCAATTGATAGGATTGTATTAGGGTATTTGCGTTCGATTGCCACCATCGACTATGAGCAATGGTGTACTTCATATAGAGCGATCTTAAATCATTTATCCAAAGGCACTGAGGTAATTATTGCGCGCCATTTTTTTCAAAAGAAGTAAATTGTGCTGTTTTTTTGTCTCAAATCTCAAACATCATTTCTTTTGGGAGTGCGTTCTTATGAATCGTGCGTCAGCTTGCACCATTCCACGTCCAGTTTACCTTGGAGGCTAATATTGGAAGCTGACGATGTGGAATGTTGTTCAATCGTAATTAGCTAATTGAGTATGGAATGTCAGTGTTTTGGTTTTGAGCGCAGACTTTGCTGGGTAAATTTATTTCGAATACCGCCTAAGGACAAAAGTTAACATTGTTAACCTTGTTTGAGCCGAAAAACTATGCGAGAGGCAGGAAATCCGACAGATACATTTTAATGTATCGTGTTATCATGGGATTAATTGGTAATTTTCAAAGGCAGACCAACTTTGTTTAGATGCATTTCATTTCTGAGGTTAATACGTAATTTCTTGTTGTTGGCAAACAGTATTTGGTATAAGAGAAATTTAGAACTTTTAAATTGGAATACGCCCTTGTGGTCGTTTTTTTCGGAAATTGGCGCTATTCTGATCTCATACCTAATCTTGGAGATATTATATTCTCTCTAGCATTTGTTAAAATTTAATTACGAGTGGGCTTCAGGAACCAAATTTTGCCATGGCAAACAAAAAATCTTTATAAAATGTTCAAATTGAATACATAGGATTGCAGTTTTATCCACTTCGGGATGTCGGGATATATGGATCACATTCTTCAAACGTTTGCTATTTGTGTGCATTAATCAAATCAACTTCCCTTAAGGCAGAAGATGGAGTATCAATTAGCTCTTACAAATAAAACATGTTTGGCATCATATCTTTTTCTTATATGCATATCTGTCTTCGCTACACTACCCCATAATCTATTTTCGATTTGAGCAGTTTGTATTGTACAACAATGAGCAAATCAACGCCCAAAAGAAAGCACATAGGACAATATGAAAACTTGGTTAGCTCGTTGCTTTTGGGTTCAAGCTGTACCTGACTTTACAAATTTTTGAAATATGCAGACATATAAAAATGATATCAGGGCATTCTTCGACTCAGCCATCCCTTCTACTGGAAAATATTTGCTTAACAAGTTCTGAACGAGAAAATTCTTCCGGGGTGAACCTGCGTGTCAACCAATAATGTAACTTTTTTTAAATTTCAGATAATAGACTAGACTAAACCTCAAACTATCGTAATGTCATGTTGTAGGTATATAAAGGGAGTTTTTTTTAGAGGTATACAAATTCAATAGGAAATAAAACACTTAATGCTAATGTTGATGTCTATGATATTAGCTTTATTTAATACAGATAATTTTATGGCATTAGTGCTTAAATGTGATATCGATATGCGTGCTACGGCTAGCTCGAATGAAGGGCAATCGTGAAGTCCAATTTTCGACAACTTTATCGAGCGCAACTGGGGCCGTATATCAGGAATAACACGGCGAATGTTGACTTCCAAATCGTCCAACGTTTCTGGTTTATCGGCATAGACTAGTAACTTCACATACGTCCAAAAAAAGTAATCTAAAGGTGTAAGATCACTGGATCGTGGAGGTCAGTTCACAGGTCCATTACGCGAAATTATGCGCTCAGCAAATCTTTCCCGTAATAAGTTGGTGGAATCGCGCGCCGTGTGGCATGCTGCGCCATCTTGTTGAAACCAAAGTCCTGTCACGTCACTGTTATTCAACTGAGGAACGGAGAAGTCAGAAATCATGTTTCTGTAGCACTCTGTATTGATGGTAACATTCTGACCGGCATCGTCCTTAAAGAAATGTGGGCCGATGATTCCACCAGCCCATACAGCGCACTAAATAATGAATTTTAATGGTTGTAACGGCATCTCGACAAAGGCTTCTGGGTTTTTCCACTCCAAATTCAGCAATTTTGCTTGTTTACATATCCATTTAACCAAAAATGGGCCTCATCAGAGAACTAAACATTGCCTCGAAAATGAGAATCATGTTTTCGGCCCATTCGCCGAACCAACGACGCTTATAATGGTCACGCGGTTTCAACTTTTGCACAAGCTAGATCTTTTAAGCTTTTAAGCCAAGATTTTTCCATAAAATCTTCCACAAAGTGGATGGGCATAGCTCCAACTGCTGTGCACGATGGCGAATCGACTCATTCGGATTCTCCTCTCCACAACGGCAACAACTTCTTTTGCTCGCACTGTTTGTCGTCTTTGGGGATGTGCATTACCCACTAAAGTGTACGCGGTGCGAAAACGATTCATCGTGTTCCGAGTAGCTTGCTCAAATGGACGATTATGTCCCGTAAAATGGACGTAGTTCACGATAAGTTTGGCGAATCGAACCATGGTTTTCAAAAAAAGTTTGCAGAATTTGCACTCGTTGTTCTGGGGTTAATCTATTCATCGTAAAATAGCAAAACATACTGACCACAAATCAACTTCCAACTGTCAAATTGATCATCTGTACAAACAGTGTTGCCATTTTAAAAACCAAACCCCTATATATATAGTGTCATTCTTTTCGATTCGACTAAGCTACGCGTTCCCACTTATTGGGAACTTCTATTTAATTTTGACCTCTTTCACAACTAAATTCATTTTTTTCTGTAAAGATCTTATATACAAGATCTTTTGTATAATAAAATCAGTATTGAGAAACCAAGATAGTCTCAAAACTTTTGATGAAATTGGGAATCTCTCCAGATATTATGATTTCTCTAAGGCAGTATCATCTCCTTAAGGGCACTTTTAGCCATCCATACACATAAAATGTGCTTCGCAGGTTCGTCGTCTGCCATGCAAAGATGACATTCAGTTTCTTGAATATAATCAATTTTGTGTAGGTGGTATCGAAGGTAGCAGTGCCGATTCGAAATCCAACCAGACTCTGATATCATCCTTTTTGAGTTGTAGGGAATATTTAGATTTATTGTTAACCTAATTGCTGAATTCAAAATATTACAGAACGGTTCAGGGCCGATGAAAGCACCAGCCGAGTTAGTTCGTCAGCTGTTTCATTTCCTACAGCACCTTTATTACCAGACACCCACCAAAGTTTTTCTTTGTTCTTATCTGAGAGATCTAGTAGTGTATTGAAACAATGCAAGACTAATTTTAAGTCAATGAGCTTAGAGCCTAGTCCTTTAATGGCTGCTTAATGGATGGGCTCAGTCTTTCTTTTCTTATCGAGGATGAGATTCGCGCACATCTGATGGCATATACCACCTTGATCAAAACTTTTCCGGAATTTATTCAGAAAATTAAAAATATAGTTTATTCATCTAAATCTACATTGTACCCTTCAAAGCAATCCCCATCGATTGCAACACATTTATGCCAGCGCTTGATCCAATCCTCGAAACATTTTTTACATTCGGTTTTCGGTATGTCCATCAGTGCTTCCTGCGATTTTTCCATTACTTCCTCTCGGCTGCTGAAACGTGTTCCCGGTGCTGGTTTTTTAGCTCGATTGAACAGAAGGAAGTCACAGGGAGCCAAATTAGGTGAATTCGGTGGCTGTTGGATGGTACGAGTATTTGTTGCATTTTTCGTCAAAAAAATTACGAATAATGATGGCACTGAGCGAAGCGACGGTGCGTTGTCATGGTGCAAAATCCACGAGTTTTCTGCCCACAATTCTGGTCTCTTTCGGCGAATTACTTCACGCAAACGTCTCATAACGCCCAAATAATACTCTTTGTTTAGTGTCTGGCCTTCTGTCAAAAATTCATGATGCACTACACCGTTGTAATCTATGAAAACCGTGATCATTGCCTCCTTTTTTGAATGAAAACGACGTGATTTTCTTGGTCTCGGCTCATTTGGTGAACGCCATTCACTTGCCTGATGTCTGGATTGCGTGTCGTACTCATAAAACCACGTCTCGTCTCCAGTAATGATCCTTCTGATGAATGTGGGATCGGATACAGCCTCGCAAATCATCTCTTTTGCGACGTCAACACGGTCCCTTTTCTTGCATGAGATCGAGGTCTTTTGGCACCAACTTTGCTGCTACACGACGGAAACCCAGATCATTAACAAAAATGTCTTGGACGGATCCATAGGCAATGTTCAAGTCCTCCGGTTTCGATGTCGATGGTCTGCCACTGCGTTCATCATCTTCGACTGACTCACGACCACTTTTGAACCACTCGTGCCACTCGTAAACCACCGTTTTCTTTAAAGAATCGTTGCCGAAACACTTTTCCAACATTTCCAACGCTCGCGCACCATTAAATCCGTTTTTTACACAAAATTGAATACGAGTACAAGTTCGTTGTTACAAATTTAAATCCATTTCTAAAATTGTAAAAAAATCGTCAGCACATACAGAGATAGATATACTCTTGGCTACGTAACTTTTGCAAATGTCAAGCTGTGATGTTAAGATTTAGAGGGAATGTCAACCACAGGAAATTACCAACTTAACAAAACAAACGGAAGTCAAATCGGAATAATGGGAGCGCCACACGGTGGTGTGGTGCGGGAACTATTTGATCAAGGTGGTATTTCTGCTTGAAATACGCTGGGACTTTTTCCCATTACTTAGTTGTGAAATTCTAATATTTGGATCAAATATATTGGGTATATAACTTAATTCGTGTGTTTTTTTTTTCAAAATTCGAACGTTTATTTAAGAAAACCATGTACAATAGTGTTATTCAAAGTATTGCCCATCTGAAGCTATGACTTTTTCCTATCTTTCTGGCAATTTGTGGATCCCATCCCAAAAGAACTGCGCGGCTTGGCAGCCAAGAATGAATCAAGCCAATTTTTGATATTCTGCTCTGATGTGAACCGTATTTCAGTGAGGGCGTTCTGCATCGACCGGAACAAATGGTAGTCAAGAGGGGGCAAGGTCTGAGCAATAAGGTGGGTGGGGTAAGACTTTCCATCCACTGTTTTCCAAATCGTTCTTAATCGGAATAGCAACGTGGGGCCGAGCGTTGTCATGATGGAAAATTATTGCCTCGTGCCTGGTCGCATATTCCGGGCGTTTTTCGGCCACTGCTCTCTTCAAGCGGATTAATTGTGTTCGGTAGTATTGTCCATTGATGGTTTCACCCGGTTTTAGCAGCTCATAATACAGCACACCCATCTGATCCCACCAAATACAGAGCATTACCTTCGCGCCATGGATATTCGGCTTTGTCGTTGATTTGGCTGGTTGGACGGGTTTCACATATGATTTTTTGCGTTTGGAGTTGTCGTAGTGGATCCATTTTTCATCACCAGTAACAATCCGATGCAAAAATGACTTCCTTTTGTGGCGTTCCAGCAGCATTTCGGACATGCAAAACCGCCTTTCGACGTCTCTCGGCTTGAGTTCATGTGGAACCCAATTTCCTTGCTTTTGAATATATCCAGCTGCTTTTATACGTTTTGAAATGGCTGCTTGAGTGACACCCAAAGATTCTGCCTGCGAGCTCTTCTTGTGTTCATCTTCAAACTTTTTTGGCTGCCCAGGACGTTCATCGTCTTCCAAACCAAAATCACCACTTTTAAATCGTGTAAACCACTTTTGGCACGTTCGCTCAGCTAGCGCAAGTTCACTATAAACTTCCACCAAAATACGATGACTTTCGGCAGCAGTTTTCTTCATATTAAAGTAATGAAGAAGAACTCCCCGCAAAAACACTTTTTCAGGCACAAAGTTCCACATATTTGAGTGAAAAAAAATTATTGTTGTTTACGCTTCAAATGAATGACATATACTGAAATGGTGTACAATAACAGTTATTCCAATAGAATAATACAAGTTACGCCATATCTTAGCAAACCGCACGAATTAAGTTATACACCCCGATGTCCATCTTTGATCCATCTGTATATCACTTAATACGTTTAAGGTTTGAGGTGTATTGAACCTTCTGCCGAAACACAGAATCTTAAATAGACGATTTGCCATATTTTTTTATAAATAGATACAGTGAGGTTAAACCAATGATGGCTTCGATAGCTGCTATAAAGCATGAGAATATTCCCACGGCGATGCCGAGGCATGCAAATCTTTGTAGCTGCTGCAACTTCTGTATGGCAGATTTCACTTTTGTTTAGTTCCACCATGCTACTGATGAGTAGGTGATGATAGGTCGTATCATGAAGTATATATCAAACGGGTTAATCCCCAGGTCTTACCATACATAAGACGGCAAGCCTATATGGCTTTAGTCTGTGATGTACCTTGTAAAAGATGGCGCTAGTTGTTTAGAAAGAATGACAATAGTAGACTGTACCAACCTTCTACAGGCCTCAATCTAACCAACATCAAAACGAAACTGGATTCTATTCCGGGGGAATCTGCTCCTTCGTTTACAACAATAAAATATTGAGTGGCCATGATTTGCCAAGACGAACATCGCACTGGTCGACGAAATGAGGTGTGTTCACCAGAAATGTTGAAAAAAATCCACAAAATGGTATTGGATGACCGTCAATCGAAAGTGCGTGAACTAGCAGATATGGTAAGCATTTTAAAAAGTGCTGTACATCACATGTTGACTGAAAAATTGGACATGAGAAGCTGTGCGCAAAATGGATGCCGCGATTACTCACAATGGAACAAAAATAGTGTCGTGAGGATGTTTCAATCGAGTATTTGGTGATGTTTCACAGCAATAAAGCCAAGTTGTTGTCTACTCATAACCATGGATGAAACATGGGTCCACACTTCACACCCGAGACGAAAGAACAGTCAAAACAATGGACTAAAATTGAAGAATCGGCTCCAAAGAAGTCGAAGAGAGTTCCATCTGTATACAAGATCATGGCGTCAGTTTCTTGGGATGCGCGTCGGATAATTTACATAAATTATCCTCAGAAAAGAAAAACAATCAACGGCGTGCATTATGCGAACTTATTGTAGCGTTTGAAAGATGAAATAAAGAAAAAACAACGTCATTTGGCGAAGAAAAAATTTGTTTCATCAATATGATACACCAGTTCACTCATTCGTTATCGCGATGGCCAAAATCAAGGAGTTCGAATTTCTCCCTCATGCACCCTATTCGCCAGATTTATTTGCCAACTATAAAGAAATGGAGTCTGCGGTTGATGGCTGTTTTAAGGAGCTCGACGATTTTCACTATAAACAGGGTATCGATGCTATTGAACATCGCTGGGAAAAGTTAGATTTCTTTTATCAGTTGATTGAGAGATTTTATCCAACGCACCAATCGTTTACTGGCCTATAGCAAACGTCTTTAGGGTGTTCACCCTTTACTAATATGACTAAGCCATCGTCATATGCTATTGTCTGATAGCCCAGATTGCTAAGTTTTACTAGTAGGTAATCAATGACCAGTGACCAGAAGAGCGGTGAAAGAACACCTCCTTGTGGACAACCTTTGACGTCTGAGACAGAGATTTTAATCTCACCGGAAGATGTGGCAATTTTCCGCTTTACGAGCATCGCTCTAACCTAACAGTTACTGGGATGGTCGACACCCTTTTTGGACATGGCTTCCGAGGCACACAGTGTATTCCCTTTTTGTTTGTAGACCTTTTTGATCTATTTTACTAGATTTTCTTTCTTGTATGCGTATTGGTGATGGTGCAGAGGTGAATTTCTGTTGAGAAAGTCTCTGATGTGTAAATCGACAAGTCCAAGGTTTTCTGAAAAAATTACGTAAAACCTATGGGTCGATAAGATTTAGGTTTACCTGATGTGGTCATAAAATCTACGTTTATCTCCCTTCAGGCTTGTGGGATGTATCTCCAGTTGAAGCTAGACCTAAAAAATGCGGTTAGAGCTGGAAGAATCTGAACCAGACATTATTGAATCAGTGCTGGGAACATTCCGTCTGATCCAGGTGGCTTAAATGAGTACATAGCATGTTAATTCTGTTGTTATAGGGAAAGCTTATGGCTTCAAAATTCACTACTGCGTGTTGTCTAAAAGGGTAGAGCCTGGGAAATGAAGTTTAAGCAGCATTTTTTGAGTTTCCTCTCGACTAGCTGTGAAAGAACCATCTACTTTTTTGTAAGAGACCTAAGCTACGAGTATTTGAAGATTATTTTGAGAGAACTTTTTAGAGACGTGAGATCTCTGGCAGTTTTTCCAGGTTATGGCAATTCTTCCTCTAGGAAGCTCTCTTGGACTTCCTCAATTCCTTATTAAAGTTGATGAATGCTGACTATTATACATCCCATTTACCGGTATGTTTGGATTTGCTAAAAATGTTAATCGCCATTTTCAGCATCTGTTTAAGTTGAAGGTTCTACCATCGTACACAGGTACACCTTCTAACCATATTGCGTTTCAACTTGCAGCTGCATTTAAATGATGAGATAATGGCTTCATTTAGTTGATCCGCTACATGATTTACGTTCCCAATAGACTGTACAGATGAAGGCAGTGAGTCAAATTTGATTGTGAGATTTTCTTGAAAATTACTTCATCTAGTCTGATTGTGTCCGATATTACATGCTATATATTGAATCTTACATGCACATGGTCCGATAAGGCATCCTTAGGTCAGTCTTTGGTAAAAGTATGAAGAAGAAGAGACGCGATGGTATGGTCAAGTACCTCAGATTCTGACCTTTTCTAAACTAGTGCTACCCAATCTCTAGATTGTGCTTACAATCGATAACGAAGTGATAATTGCCGATCGAAATTTTCTCATGGTTCTCTAGAACCGTATTTTTAATATTTGGTCAATTGTGGACTTATAGGACCTAACCAGATCGTTTGAAAATGGCTTCAGAGATTCACAAAAAAGAGTAGACTAGATCTAGTACGCAATGATAAGGAGACTAATGCCCCTATACTTGGAGGATCGCCTTTCTTGAAGATCGGGCAAAGGATGCTGAAATTCTATTTAGCCTGCCGAATGTTGGAAATGAGTTGTTGTATGTTCTATACCAAGTCATCTTCAAATACTCGATAGGTAGTCTATCTGTTACAACAGCATGTTGTAATTAAGGCGTACAGAACACTTTTTCTTCAGAGAAACCATCTTTTGCTCGCAGAGTGCACAAGTCATTTTATTCCCTCTATGTGAAGTGGCTTCATGGACAAGTTGTTTTGCTACGAGTGCACGTGCTTGCATACACTCTTCATCAAACCAGTAGTATCATGCCGGTAGGCTATAAATACGTTATCGAGAGGCTAAGGGGATACTCGGGAGGTCTTGTTCTGAGATTCAATTATTTCTGATAGTATAATATAGTGTTTCTATTTTCTGCAACACTCGCGCTTATAAGCTGGACAAGTCAGATCCGGTTGGAGGAGATAAGCCAGAATGTGATTCGTAGATCACCAACCTTTACAAATTTATCAAGAAATCTTTTTAAGTCTAGAGCTAGCTAGGATATCGAACTTATGTACATCTGGGCTAAGTGCACCTCGATGGGGATAGTTCTTATCTGATCCTACCTAAATTCTTCTCAACGGATAAGATAAAAACTGCTTTGTGTAATATTTCAGAGACTAAAGTGCATTCATTTGATTGTTAAGGATATCCAATCGATACCAAGCAATTTCGGAAATTTAATTTGTCGCATTAATTGCATTAATGGAAACGAACTGTAAGCTCTACGTGACATTTCTCACATAAGCACAGCGGATAAGATTTTGCCCACAGACAATTTCACTTGAAGCAATTTTATCAGTTGCATATTGGCGCGCTCACGAGTACCGAGCCAGATTAATAGTTTTAACAAAACTTGAAAGGGTCATTATATGAACCATTATATTTAACAACAATAAAGACATTACCAAGTTCACAAACGAACACTTAGAGAAATTCCATTCAGCGATAATCACAATGCCTCAATCTCTTCACGCCGATGCCATAAACAACGCCAATTTCTACGTAAGTCTTACCAATTTACCCAGCGCTGCTTCTGGTGTTAAAATGGGAAAAATATGTGCACATGCCCATCTTCAGTTGTATGTGAGATACAGTGAAAGAGGGGCCAACAACAAACCTTGACAATGAACTTATTCCTCTTAATTCGACTCGTACACGAATGAAGATTCATTAACAATGATCTTTAAGTGGGTCAGCAAGCATAGCATACACCATCGCTACACGGTTGGTGATCGAACAATGATTGCGGTAGTAGATACAATGCGCACTGACTGCGACACTGAAATAAAGCCGCACGATGCCGCCGCCAATATTTTAATCGTTGTTTTTTCTTTCACACTATTAGCTTTGGGTAATTTAACTAAATACTTGGAATTTCATACATTGAATTCAATTTTAAAGAGAAAGGTGTTATGATTCAACCACCAAAGGCGGAAAAAAAAAAGATTTACATTTGCATGAGGTTTTACCCTCAGAAAAACAAAAAACCAAAAAAAAAAGAAAGGTGTAAAAATCAGTAAAAGTAATTTTAAAGTGTGTGGTATCATGTAAAAAAAAATCCTTCGGATTAAATCAGAAGGCGAAAGTTTTATCTCAACAATACATTTTGCATAACACGGCCAACAGAGAAACCGGATCAAATTTCTCTCACCAAATAAGCGGAGCAATAAAATGAACTCGAAAAAATAAAAAAATAAAAAAAATGATAACTTCCTTTTTCACAGTGCAACAATTAGTTCATTTTATAATAACATAACATACTTGGATGTATGTGTGTGTATCTATTTAGCGAAAGGCGAAAATCGACCTTGATACACCTGAACCCCAATTACAATCACAAGAGCTATTAAACAAAAGTATTTCATTTCTAAGATTGATATGCGTGTGACGGCGGCGGTGGCGGCGGCGGCGGCGGTGGCGACGGTGGTTGGGTTACAACAACGGTGATGAAGCTAAAATGAAAAGACTTGTCCTTGGGAATACATCATCGAAAATGTATTTCTATAGAACATGCACAGAGTACAGTTGGACGATTCGTAATTGGTTCAGTGCGTGCAAAGATTTATACAATATAAAACCAAGTTCGCAGCTCAGCTCTTTTGATTTCCTCTCTGATCAATGAACTACATCACCATTGTTGCCCAAGTTTATTTTGTGAGTTTCGCATTTCAGTTGGATTGCCTTTTTTTTGTTTTTTTTGAAAAGAGTTGCTTAACATTTAAGTGAAATGCCCTTTGACATTGGTTGGTAGACGAGATTTAACGCCCCTTGGGTAAAATCAAAGAGCGGACCAAATCGAGTAAACGTGTCTGCATATTATGCCATCGACTTGTGAATCATCGAAAAAATAAATGGCCAGGGCGTGTTCTTGGTTTAGATAAAAGTAATACAATTTTTACTCCACCCTGGAAAAATGAATGAAGGTTACACTACACTACACTACACTACACTGGTATGCTTGGCACTCACCCACTTTAAAATGTCTGTTGTTGTATGAATATTTTGGAATCTATCCAACATTTCAATTGACTGATTTGATGCATCAAATGAATAAGTTTTCATGTTGTAATATAAAAACAGAAGACACACCTCGCTGGTAAATTGCCAGTGGCATTGCTTCGGCCATATCTGTTTATGTTCCGTTTTTTTGTTTTCCGGATAAAATTTTTTCCAAGAAAGACTGAATGAGTTGTAAATGTTATGTTGGTTTTTCTCTTTTTCCTCAAAGATACTATACGGAGCGGATACAAATATTTGGATAGCTACAATTTCGTGACTCGATATTACGGAACTATTCTTTTTTCACTAGAAAGCGTTTAATTCGAAGTGAGAAATTAATAACAAATCTGACAGATCTGATCAAACTTGATGGCAAATAATGATTTTCACTTTTAACGATATGTCGAGTACTCGTCGAGTTGCATCATAAAGTACCTTTCGCTCATTCATATAACTTTAGCATGAATGAAGCTATTGTAATTTGTATTAGATGCATATACGAATATCGTACATGTAGTATGAATATATAGCGAACTAATTTCATACTCATCTTCAATTTACATGTTCATTTATTACGGTCAACATTTATTTCGCTATTATTTTTTTTTTTATTTCAAAATAAAACAAATGAAGTGAAAGGAAAATTTATGACATGAGATATGTATGTGATTAGCTGAAAGGACAACACGTGTACCCACGAACTGTTGCGATAAATCTATATTTTGCCTGGTTTTGAATAAACTTAAAACTGTATCAAGTTTTTTGAAAAACGTTGATGTGTGAATCTAAGTGTGAATCTAAGTGAAAGGTCAACCTTAGCCCTTCAAACCACAATCATCAATCTACATATTTTGGGGTCTAATTTAAAATGCGTATTCGAGTTATCCTAGATAAGCCTCTATCATAGGTTTATCTGACTTTTACCGGCATCATCAAAACTTTTCGAGAAACTGCTTATGAAAAGACCAGATAGTAGGGCAAAGAAGGCTTTTTTTTTCATTTATATATTTATTCACTTTACAATTGATAAAATTAGATACAAATATAGAATGCAAGATCTTAATTAAAAAAAAAACTTCAGAATTAATAAAAGAAACAAGCAGTTGCTTAATAGAATACAAATAAAGAGAGATTAAAAAGTAAATAATTTATCAATTGAAAAATGAAAAGATACATTCTGTAGTTAACTAAAACTAGTGACGAATGCATGAATTATAAGACTATAATTAAAAAATACAAAACATAATAAAATGGTGTGAAGAGAGGACAAAACAAATGTTAAGATTCATCGATTATTAAAAAAATTCATTTAATCATTCAACAAAATCAGACCATTCGATTAATTAAATGGTTTATTTCATGTTGGTCGAAGTGAATAGCCAGGAGTAAAAGTTCAAAAAGTGATGTGTGTTGAAAGATGGAATGATAGCAAGATGATTATTGCCACTACGCAGTGACTGATGGGTTGGATTTCTGTCAATGGAGTAACCACTCCTAACGAAAAAAATCCTTAACACTTTGTAAAAGTAAAGATGCTTGAGTGGTAGCATTTTAGAGTTTACCAAAAGCAAATAACTACTTTCTCGGCGCTTCTTTCTCCAGATTATTCTAACTATATGTTTTTGCACAATGAGTAACGTATGAACCTTATTTTTATGAGTTCCTCCCCAACAGATTAAGCCGTACTGCAACTTTGATTGTACTAGTCCATAATATATTGTTCCCATCATTTTTTTAGAACAAAATTGCCTCAAATGGTACATTAACTTCGTAGTTTTTAACAAGTAAGATCTTAGACTGGCAGTATGATTACTCCAATTCAGTTTGCTATCAATTTCCAGACCCAGATATTTAAAAACTGTAGTTCTTTCTATATAAAAACACTGAGGTGAACAAGTTAAATCCCGATTAAATAAGGTAGAAGATGATGTCGCTTTGCATGTAACAGGGCTAAATAATAAATGCTTACAACTAGCACTATGAAAAATCATAGGTGGGTAATCGACCATGTTAGAATACAACTTGAAGATTTATGTAAACAAAACCAATGTCTCAGCTGCTCTAAGTCATAGCTAATGTTAGCAATTAAATCTAATGCAGAGCTATTAGAATAAGAAAAAGCTATATCATCAGCAAATCCTATTTGTTTACCTTTGATATCGAGGTTAAAAATTGAATTGATATATATCAAGAACAGGATTGTACCAAGTACTGAGCCTTGTGGAACACCAATTTTAATATATAACGATAGGCTAAAACTATCATTAATCTTCACAACTTGTTTGGGGTTGTTTAAATAGGAAAGAAACCATTTAAGCATAAAACCTCTTATTCCCGCTTTTTCTAACTTTTGTGTTAATATCATATGGTCAACAGTATCAAACGCCTTAGTAATGTCAATAAAAATAGCAGCCGTATATTTTTTATTGTTCAGGCTTTCGTAGTTTTAAAGCAGCAGAACTCTAAGAGGGCATCCTCTGTTGACTTCCCAGCTCTAAACCCAAACTGACTATTACTAAAAAAAGAAGATGAATCTAGGAAAGTCATTATTCTATTTTTCACTGCTTTCTCAAAGATTTTAGAAAACACAGGAAGAAGAGAGATTGGCCTATGGTTATTTAGATTTTTACTATCACCTTTCTTTAAAACAGGTATTACTTCTGCAGTTTTTAAGGCATCAGGAAAAATACCACTGTAGATACTTTTATTAAAAATATCCGTTAAGACATCAACAATATTTAGTGAGACCTTCTTAATAAAATTGTTAGACCAACTATCTCTCGTGGACGAATTAGAATTTTTTAGAGAGTTGATAATCCTAAATAATTCTAAAGAAGAAATCGGGTCATAAAAAAAACTATTGGCTTGACTCCATTCATTGCTAAAGCAATCTTCTACACAATGATTCGACGATTCAGAGAAACCAGCACCAGAAAGAGTCTTGTAAGCCACACTTGTAAAATATTTGGTAAAAACATTAGATATTTCAGTAGGATTAATTATATTATGTCCCTGATAAGATACACAATTGAGTTCATTTAAAGCGGGTAGTTTTTTTATTTATAAGTTCGTTAATTATTGTTCATTCTTTCCTTAAATTGCCTCTAGCTAGATGTAGTTTATTGGTGTAATAATTGTCTTTGTTCACAATAACTTCCTCTGCAACTTCCTTGCACACTCTATCATAGAGAAGTCTAAGTCTGATATTATTCGGTTTCTTTTTGCATTTAATATATAATTTATTCTTCTTTGCAATCTTCTTTAATAAAGTTGTAGACATCCATGGCTTCATTTTTTTAACTTTACATTGTCTTTGGGTTTCAGTAAGACATTCACTACCATGAGCTTTTAAGATATTAGCAAAGATGTTAAAAGCATTAGACGGTTTACTTTCAAGGTACACATCGGTCCAACTTTCGTATAGTAGAAGCTGGTTAAGACGCACGTAGTTCAAGTCTTTAACTTTCTCAAACCGTTCAGACATATCAATTTGTTCCATATTGGCGCATAGAAAAACTAAACCAACCATACAATGATCGGTTATCTTAAAATCTGAAATGGAGCTGGTGATAGTGAGTTTAGAGCTTAGATCAAGTCTACCAAAAATATGATCAATACAGGTTTGTGTTGAAGGAGTTAATCTAGTAGGTTCTCTAAAACACGATTCCAAACCATTTGCCGCTAAGACAGATAAATAATTTAAAACAATAGCAGAATCAGATAAAATATCTAAATTTATATCACCAAGGATAAATAGATCCTTTGACTTTTCGTCAGACAACAGAGTAGTCAATTCTTCAACAAAAACATTTTTACTTTTTTCATGTAGCCTGTAGAAGCACATAAAAATAAACTTCAAGAAACTTTAACCATATCAGCACTTTTCAGGTTATTGCAGCAACACTCATACTCCAACTTATCACTTATAAAGACAGCCACACCACCTGCAGCATAAGAATTATTACATGTAGTATGAAATTTATAACCAGGTATACTAAAAAGATTATCTTCAGTATCAAAAATCTATATTTCCGATAGAAAAATTAAATCAGGCTTATTCACAAACGATTCTAAATGAGTCAGAAAAAAATCAAAATTTGTACGCATACTTCTAATATTTTGATGAATGATAAAAAATGTTTTCTTTGGAATTACTGAATGATAAAAACTTCTAAAAATCTCTTTATCAAAACTACAAAATTCATTACATTCTTTGAAATAACTATCCAGATTTTGAATACAATTTGAATTAATAAAAGGCATTATTAGTTAAAAAAAGAATAAAAAGAAACTAAATTAAATTGGCCAAGTTTTCAATATCTTCAAAAGAACTTAATTTAAAAGTTTTATCACCTTCTTGTTTTTTCAAATAAATCACTCCCCTATTTACTCACAAGAACGAAAAATTATTTTCGTTTTTAAATGTTTTAGCTCTATTATATACTGCTCTATTATAATTAGTTAAACTCTCATTAATATAAATTGAATTAATATCAGATTTAAACCCTAAAATACTTGTGCTTAACTTATTTTTCTTTTTCTTTTGTGAAACCATTTGCTTAACTTCATAGTTCTTAGTTTTTGCCGATGTAGATGAAGGGTTAGAGTTGGGCTTACGTGCGATGTTCTTGACATAACAATGTTTTATGTCATCGGTCTTCAAGTTTTCATCGATTCCCTTTTTCAATAAATTGACAGCTGCGTCCAAAGCATTACTGTTGTCAACATTAGGAACCCCAATAATGTCAACATATTTTCGCAATGTTTGTTGTTGCAGGAAGTTCACAGTACTTTGAAGTTTGTTTATATGTTTACACAATGTTTTATTTTCGTCTTGCAGGCAGTCAATTCGTCTTAAAGCATTAGAGTTAACTTCTTTTAGTGCTGCAATTTCATTATATACTCGTAGAATGTCAAGTGTGATAGGAGTTGGTGACATAATATTGTTATCAGCAGACCGAGGCGACACTAAGTTAGAGGGAGATAGATGTACTTCCTCGACGGGTGACTGGACATTAACTTTATTATGCACTTGATTAACTTTCTGAGGAGCGGGTGGTGGTGAACGTAAAGAATGACGCCTTTGTTTGTCACACGACATACAACGATAAGGAATGCTGTTCTTTTTCATGTATTCACCATCACTTTGCTGAAGATTTACACATTTCAAGTGGTAGTAAACCTTACACAGTGAACACTGAATTTTGGCACCAATTCGGTCAACTCTTTGACCACACTTGCAAGGCATTTTATAAGAAAAAGTAAGAAAGACTGTATTTATTTTATTTTATATTAATACAAAATGCAATATAAAGAACAAGGGCCAGTTACTTTTTGCTGGATAAAACAATACAAATATAGAGAAGCTTTAGAAGTGGGAGCAAAATTTTAACACTTGTTAACGGCACTACTGTTACACAGTCAGTTCGTCCTTGAACATAAAAACTCGACAACAGACCAAGTGCATCGTGTAAATAATGTTATAGAAAAAGCAAGTTTGTTCTACCTTATTCTTAGATGTCTGGCATAAAGATTTAGAGTATAAGCTTCAAAGGGATCTACCAAGACAATACTATGAGATACTTAAATCTTATACGAATACAGCAAATAGATTCTTAGAGTTTGCTATGGCTCAGCGTATTCTGAACTTAAATAAATAGAAGGAGGAGTTTCACAGGGAAGAGTTCTAGGATCCACGCTATATTTATTATATACTAGTTATATACCCTATCCGAATAATATGACGAAGGCGACACTGCTCCTCTATCAACTGATGGATCCGTTTCTAAAGCAACAGAAAAGCTATAAAATTTAGTTAACGCGGCATGTGATTGGACGCAATGATCAATTTTACAAATAAAGAATAACGAATGTTCCTCTAGTTATTAATAATCAAGTGGTTCTCTATTCTAACACAACTAAGTATCTAGGTATGAATCTAGATATTAAACTGAAATGGAAGTGCTCTGTCTCAGAGCAAGTGAAATACAGACTGTTTAATAGTACAGTGTGTTTGACAAAAGCATGTGGATCGTAAAAATTAACCCGTTAGTCACAGATGACAAAAATTGTTGGTCTCCGTTAAAATTATTCCTCCTCTAATGCGCAGCCAAATTTTGCTTCAGTTCCATCTCGTATTTGTAAGTTACAAGACGTATTCCGTAATAAGCGCTGTATATAAAGTTCGGCTTGAAGGCGTATTTGTTGTTACTCATCCACGGGGACCAAAATTATCCATTAAAACTGCAGCAAAGAATCCCAGAAAGTTAGAGAATTTTATGAGGAAGTGGGTGAAATGATTTAACGAACATGAAAACATTGATGATTTGCCAGAACGGGAAAAACTGAAACCATTTCAAAAGCCATTAAAAATAAAGTGCTCACAATTTTTGAAAAAAATAACAAGATTAGCCTCAAAAAAGCAAGGCAAATGTAATAAGAAAAAGGTCACGAGGTTTCTGTTTTCAGTATTCGCAAAATTATCAGTGAAAAAGATTTTAATTACAAAACCGTAGCGACCAAGCCTTTGTTAACCGAAAAACGCATTAAAAAAAATTTGACTCTGCTATCCGTTACAAAGACATGGACTGGATCAAAATTATTTTCACTGACGAAGCTTAATTTTATTTAAGCAATCCCTTGAGACGTGTGTGGACTACTCACAGTGAAATTGTCATTTAACGAACAGTGAAACATCGAGCGGTGACCTTTTCCGAGAATCTGGATGCTCAAAGAATGATCCAACTGTACAAAAGGGATAGGTTCCTAAAAAATGACAACGGCCGAAACATCGTAGTCGTATCTGTCAGGCCTTCAAAGAGAGAAATAACGTCAATGTGTTGGATTGGCCATCTCAGTCTGCAGATGCCTTGTTTCGTTTGCAGGGGTTGTAAGTAGTAGATCCGTCCATATCCGAGCATTGTTATTACTTTGTAACTTAATTTACTTTTCCATGGGCGGGCAGTTACTCCGACGGCACAACCACCAAGCAGGGGAGAGCACGATATCTTTGGCGCCAAAAATTGATAACGGTATTTTGTAGAGGGGTTAAAAACTAGCATTTTTTACTATGGGAGGGAGGGGGGTCTATCTCGCCCCGTTTAGGAGTTAGGGGTAATTTTAGAAAAAAAATACTTAAAATGGGAAAGAAATTACTCGTATTTAAAAACAACGGCAACACTTACAATAAAGCACTATACAGGATTTGAAAGCCTAAAATTTGCCCTTTAATATAAAATTTACATCGAAT
This sequence comes from Volucella zonaria, assembly GCA_963966105.1. Taxonomy (NCBI): domain Eukaryota; kingdom Metazoa; phylum Arthropoda; class Insecta; order Diptera; family Syrphidae; genus Volucella; species Volucella zonaria. The sequence continues at coordinate 208,724,780 of OZ014531.1, forward strand.
TATTCGTGTGAATAGTTTTTGAATAATTCGTATTCAAATTTTTGGTAAAAAATGAAAAAAAAAAATTTTTTAATCAATGTTATTCAAAATTTTGAGATGATGTGCCCAATTGGTTTTTGTATTAATGCGCATAATAATTCTGAATCGAACACAAAAACCGCATGGCTTTATATCTTCTAGTTTTTGAGAAAATTGAAAATTACTAAAACTATTTTTTATAAGACGTTTTTTTTTTGGTATTTATGGTGATCTCACTTTGAGGATTAATATTGATGATAGGGTCATCTTTCTTAGTAAAGTACAGCAAATAATTTAGCGTGACCCAGAATGCACCACGAGGAGTTAGATTTGCATTGCATTCCGCATCCCAGTCAGTCAGTTTGTGAGTAAGTTAGGTGTTAGTTAAGAGTAGTCAATTGTATGTTCAATGTTCGAGTAATTAAAAAGGTATGTAAGTTTCATCAATGAAGTCATCGTCCGTACTGGTGTCAATGTCGAGTTCGTTGAGTTCGTCGATGATGGTGAAGAGCCGAGGTTGTTTTGGTGGTAACAGACCTTCTAAGTACTCATTGTGAACGGAGGGTCGAAGTCCTTCAGTTGCAAACCCACACTTTCTTTACCTTTGACAAAACCTGGGAACACTTTTTTTACGTCAATTAAAAATTTCGTAATTTGGGAGCCCATGTCGTCCTTATAATTTTTTTCAAGGCAGTATTTCCGGTAAAAGAAAAGTGCCATATATTGGTGAAGGTGCTGCGTTGTATTGCGGCATAAAATTGATTTTTTCAGGAGCTTGTTCTGATTCTCAAGATCATTTATAGTATTGGTTGCATCGGTCTTGTCAACATATTCGCCTTTGCTGTGGTTTTTAATTTCATGAGTCGTAGAAGTAGGGAACATTTTCTCAAGACCTATGTATTGGTGTGCGCTGTCGGTACAAATACGACTGCTGTTGGGGTTAACGTATTTGTATATATGAGGCCACAAGCCTTCTTTACTTTTTGAGTTCATTTTAAAGAAGCGTCCGTCTTATCTTCTTTACAAAATAACCCCAACACTACGATTTGCATTTGTTCGGTTACACGGCCTCTGTGGTATTTCCTTTTTGTAAGAAAGGTCTCGTCGATTTGTACAGTTTTTCCTTCGCCGCCAATGTTAACATCGACGTGAGATGCTATTATTTCGGCTATTTTACGGCAATAGTTATAGTAATCTATATATTATAGTAGATTTACTAAGCTCACGTGATGGCGCCAAGCGATTATATGCTAATTTTAAAATAATAACATACATATAATAATATTTTTAAAAAACCCTTAGGTTGTAGCTTAAGGTTTAATTAATTTACCTGAAAAACCTTGTTCACAGGCATTTTGATAACAAAAGCGATAATTATTGCAAGCACCTCGCGAATCTCTAGCCGACATTGAAGTCCATGGAAAAATGTACCGATAGATGGGTTGATTGTATTTCTAAAATTGTTTCACCTTTTTTTCTAGAGCTGCTCTTTGAGCATCGCCACATCCAACCGAACTTTACAATACATTTCTACACTTTTCTACCTTCATAGGTAAGTTGCAACACAGTGGGGGAATGTATGTTTTAGTGGGAATTAAACCAGATTCTTCTAAAAATTCAATACTTCTTTTGTTGGTCGGCACCAAATCTCCGAACGAACAAAACACTGAGAAGTTATTTAGTGTAGGCTGGATAAGAGGATTCGCACTATGGTTGAACACAGAGTGATCTTTGTGAATATCAATAACTACACGCCTTATCAAAAAAGAAATAACGGTATAAAAACCAAACGTTTGTTCGGTTATATTTTTGCATCATTATCAAGTGCATTACATATTACATAAGTGCAAACATAGATATTTCGCAAAGTAAATAATTTACTGCAACATTGGAACATATGAATTTTCTATAATGCGAATTAGTGAAACTTTGTTATTTTGTGATGAGTACTGTGGATGAAGAGTATTGATGACATAGGCGCCTGCCTGACAAAAAGCACATACCCCGAGCGGAGCAACGAAGTTGCGTGAGCGGGACCTGCCGCCTGCGGAAAGAGAGTCGAAATCCCTTAATCCCGCGAAGCGGGTCACCCGTGTACTCTTGATTAAGAAAACCATTGATATAGGAATCTTCGAGATGTTTAAATAATACTCATTAACTTATTCAAAGGAAGACTACGTACATAAATGCCAAAAAACAAAACTAAAGTAGTAATTTCAATTTCAATTTGCTCAAAAACTAGATTACATAAAGCCATGCGGTTTTTTGTGTTCGATTCAGAATTAATACGCGCATTGAATACAAAAAACCAATTTGGCATATTATTTCACAATTTTGAGTAATATTGTTAAAAAAATTTTTTTTTTTTAATTTTTTACCAAGAATTTGAGTTTGAATGTGAATTATTCCAAAAATATTCACACGAATAATTTGATGTAAATTTTATATTAAAGAATAAGTTTCGGGCTTTCATATTCTGTATAGTAATTTATAGTAAGTATTGCCGTTGTTTTTTAATAATTTTTTTCACATCTTCAGTCATTTGTTTTTAAGTTGCCAATAACTTCTAAACGGGACGAGATGGACCCCCTCCCATAGTAAAAAATGCTAGTTTTTAACTTCTCTATAAAATACCGTTATCAATTCTTGGTGCCAAAGTTATCGTACTCGTGCCACCAAGCAAGAGGGCCAGTTCCATTGTAAATACCCTTAGGACCAGCGGTCGGTTAGACCGAAGCCAGTAAGCCGTTCGGGGATGTGAGCCCTGCCGTTGATCCATTAAGGGTTCATCCGCCACCATCTCTTTTCCAAGACCCTGACTTAGTCTTGAAAGTCCTCACCGCCCTGAGCTCCAAACATATCGGAACAGACCGGATAAGGTCTCATTTATTTTATTCCGAGATTTTATTTCATAGTTAATTCCATCTGGCGAATTCATTCGTTGTCGTTCGTTTATAGTGCTCCTGTTTTTTTGATTTGCCTTAATGTAAGTTACTGTAGCATATGTTGTGCTAAAAATTATTTCCATACGTAATATGAAAGTTTACCGTTTTAAACAATTTAACAAGCTTTGAAAATATTGAGCTATCGTAGTTTTTTTTAAAAAAAAGCAGAATACCATATGTCCTGCCTTAAACATGTTCATTTACGAGGTTTCACAAAAGACATAGTATAATACAATAATAACTTTAATAGGTTTATCATTTTTTCTAGAATAACAAAGAATGGTTAATGACGCTTTTTTCCACTTAATTCTGGAGCCCAGCGTTCTTCAAATAAGCACCATCTTAAACTTGATAAGACAGTTCGTAGCAGACCATTTTCCGTAACATTTCGCGAAATATCTGGGCGCAGTTCCTGTATTTTAGCACTAATATCCTCTTTGCCTGCAAAATACTAAAAAGTTTGTATAGGTACAATTTTCGTTTGAAATATTTCCACAAGAAAGTCTGGTGATGTCAATCCTTGAAAGTGTGGAAAATATTTTAATCCGTAGTTCTTGAAAATAATTCGGTCACTAAAGTAGTCCCACTGTCTCGCGGGCAATGAGAGCAGTAGTTCCATCCTGTTGAAACCACATTTCAGGACTGAGCGCTTTTAGCCCATTTACTACCACTTTATCACTTTACCATCGACCTATCTGTCATTTTTTTAATGGGGTTTGAATATATTTCTTTTCTTTGACATTTCACAAGTAAGTGAAACCAATGATCATTTGAAAATAATCAACAACGGTACTTTTTTTTTGAATCAGTTGGGATTGTGTTGTTCAATTTTCCGATATTGCGAAGTTGATTTTTTTATCTTATTTTACAATACTTTTAATAATTTTACCTTCTTATCAAACAAAACAAAAGTGGAAAAATAAGTTTAAATTTGTAATTACCCACGGTAAGTAGCTTAGATGTTAGGTGCACCTGCTTGGGTGCAATGGAAACATATGAAGTAATTTTTGCATTATTCTCAGAATGGATTTCAAGCCGTTTCCAACAGGTTCCTTTTACGGGTGGAGATTCGATAGATGACGAGAGAGGTGCCATCTATTATATAACCGTTATAGCACCTGATGTCGATGTTATCACAGACGAAGAAGACATTGATATCGAAAACTTAGAAAATGAATATTTCCCAAATGATGTTCCCGGTTTTGTAGAGATTTTTGTTCGAGAAGAAGAATAGGACAATGAAGATGATGTCCCATTATCAGTTCTGCGAGACTCAGTTCGTGGATATAATGCACACTGTCCACGATGGTCTAAAAACGACATTGACTTTGACTATGAGTTCAACCAATTGCTTTGAAAACTGCCTGTTGGATATGGAAATGAGTTTAGAAAATAAAAGCCCTGTTAAGATTTTCGAAATAGTATTTTAGATCAAACTCGGTTGTATGCCTCCCAACAAAACGATCACAATATTTTGAAATATCGAAACAAGACCTACAAGTTTTTATCGGCATACTAATTTATAGTGGCTACCATTCAATGCCAAGGGAGTTAATGTACTGGCAATTGAACGGAGACACACGAATTCCAATAGTTGCAAACAATATGTCGCGGAAGAGATTTTTTGAAATAAAAAAGTTTATTCACTTTGGATAATAGTCAAGCCGTTAAGATAAAAAGGCTAAAATAAGATCCCTTATGAATTTGTGTTGTCAGAAATTTCAAAAATAGGGCTTTATGCACAAAAATTTATCTACTGATGAGGCCATGATAAAATATTCTGGACATCAGTCTTCAAAACAATTTATAAGAGGTAAACCAGTTAGATTCGGATTTAAAAATTGGATGCTTAGGCCATTTATATAACTTCGACATATACTGCGGTGCAGAAAGATCTCATATGCCATTAGGTTCTCGAGTTGTTCTTGAACTATTAGAAACTGTAAAAGTCCCTCCCGACCATGTAATTTACTTTGACAACTATTTCTCTTCCCACGAGTTATTGCGTTGGTTGAGAATGAAATTACTTAGAACAACTGCAACTACTAGAGAAAATCGAACAAAAAAATGTCCTTTGCAAATAAAAAAAGAATTCAGCAAAAAGAAAAGAGGACACAATGAGAATTATATCGACGCCAACAACAAACTTCTCATCGTAAAATGGAACGACAATAGTGTTGTCACTATGGGCACAAACTTCGATGCGTAGAACCGTTACATTTTGTGAAACGTTGGTCGTCTGCCGAGAAAAAAAAAGGTTCTAGTACCCCAACCAAAAGTAATCTCTAATTAGAATAAAGGTATGTGGGGCGTTGATCTACACCACCAAGCAGTAAACGCATATAAAATAAAAATAAGAGGCAACAAATGGTGGTGGCCGCTTTTCACATCAATGCTTAGTTCCACATTGGTAAATGCTTGGAAACTGTTCAAAGTTGCAAATAATTCAAAGAATGTCATATGAGGCTAAGGTGGAACTGTGGGCTATTGCCCTATGTGTGGAAAAAAATTGTTTCAAAAAATTCCATACCAAGAATTAGAACCCACACCTTGCCACTGTACTCGTTTGGGTACAGCTCCAAAAACCTTTAAATTGATTTATAAAAAAAATACTTTAACTTATTTTTATTATAATGATAGTATTTAATAAAAATATGTAGAAAAAAAACTTAATTTCAAACTTTAAACGACTTTGGTTTTCACCATTTACAGTACCATCTTGAGGAAGGATGCACCAATAAGGTAACACCACACCAGGCCGTGCACTGAGAAGTGAGTCCAATTGTCCTTGATAATTCAATTTTAGCTTCCCAGAACTTTATACTAGTATATGTCAATTTTCTTTATTTATGAACCCATAAGTGGAGATGAGCTTCATCGCTCATTATCAGAACGAAGACTATGTTGGGGACCTACTCCACTTAACTCTTGCTCAAATTGGGTTTTGAATTGATATCCACAATTTGGTTCTTAAAACAGTTTGCAAGATTTAAGAACACACCAAAGTGAAATGCCCAAAGCGCCGTCAATATTTCTTGATCTAATTTACATCACTTGGAAGAATTTCTTTAGCATTCACGTTCAGTTCGGGCAGTACGAGTTGATGAAATCCTGTCAACAGCAGACCAATTCTATTATAAGGAGGTGAATTTCACAGGCTTTTGTCTGTTTATAATTGCTCTTTGTGTGGCATTCAGACACAGGGTTGGTATAACCCAGTCAGAGCTATTATGGCTCGTCTGGAGTTAAAATGTTTTTAAGTACGAGTAGGTTCCTCCTTGGCAAAATTTCCAACTAATCATATATTTTTGGCGACGAGGATGGGATAGTCGAATCAATGAGCTAAAAAGGATGTTGGAGGAGAAGGAAGATGCGTTTTTCGAAATGCATAACGGGTTAGTCTATCGCAAAGTGAGGGGAGCCATCCTCTTTTATGTTCTGGAGGAGATGGAGCAGAGCGTTTTGCATAAATATCACGACGAGATGGGGCATGTAGGCATAGAAAAAACAATAGATTCCTTGCAGAAGTCGTATTGGTTTCCCCCTGGAGAATTTTTTAACTTGCGTTTCGTACATATCATACCCAAAGGCTACGTCCCGTTTGATACCTTGCACATCGACCATTTCGGCCCCATCGGGCTAAAGAGGTTCAAAAGGAACTATGTATTTCTAGTGGTGGACGCGTTCACCAAATACGTTAAGTTGTACGCCATCCGAAGCACGGGTGCAAAAGAGGTTCTGGTGGTCTTGAAAAAGTATTTTGGCGCGTATAGCCGACCCAACAACATAGTATCGGACAAGGGCAGCGCGTTCACGGGGCGCGAATTCAAGGGTTTTATGGTAGAAAACAAAATAAAGCACATCAAGGTGGCTACGGGGTCTCCACAAGCTAACGGCAAAGTGGAACGAATAAATGGGAGTCTGGGTCCTATGATAGCAAAGGCGGTAAGCATTCACGCTACTAAGAGCTTAGAAAACATGCTGTCAGATATAGAATTCATGATGAGTAATACGATTCACAGGAGTGTGGGGGTAGCACCCAGCGAATTACTATTTGGTGTGAGGCAGCGGGGTTGAATAATGGATCGGTTAAGAGAGGACTTCGAAGGAATAGTGGGATGATGATTAGAACCGGATTTGAGCATAAAGAGAGCAGAAGCAGTGAGGACTGACAGAGACTATGTATTGGGTCTATAACTTAATTCGTGCGGTTTGCTAAGAGATGGCGTAACTTGTATTATTCCATTGTTATTATTCTTCTTCATTACTTTAATATGAAGAAAACTTCTGCCGAAAGTCATCGTATTTTGGTGGAAGTTTATGGTGAACTTGCACTAACTGAGCGAACGTGCCAAAAGTGATTTGCACGATTTAAAAGTGGTGATTTTGGCTTGGAAGACGATGAACGTCCTGGGCAGTCAAAAGTTTGAAAATGAAGAGCTGGAAGCATTGCTCTATGAAGATTGTTGCCAAATACAAGAAGAGCTCGCAGAATCTTTGGGTGTCACTCAAGCAGCCATTTCAAAACGTTTAAAAGCAGCTGGATATATTCAAAAGCAAGGAAATTGGGTTCCACATTTTTGCATCGGATTGTTACTGGTGATGAAAAATGGATCCATTACGGCAACCCCAAGCACAAAAAAACCATATGTGAAACCCGGTCAACCAGCCAAATCAACGGCAAAGCCGAATATCCATGGCGCGAAGGTAATGCTCTGTATTTGGTGGGATCAGATGGGTGTGCTGTATTATGAGCTGCTAAAACCTGGTGAAACCATCAATGGACAACGCTACCGAACACAATTAATCCGTTTGAAGAGAGCAGTGGCCGAAAAATGCCCGGAATATGCGACCAGACACGAGGCAATAATTTTCCATCGTGACAACGCTCGGCCCCACGTTGCTATTCCGGTTAAGAACGATTTGGAAAACAGTGGATGGAAAGTCTTACCCCACCCACCTTATTGCTCAGACCTTGCCCCCTCTTGACTACCATTTGTTCCGGTCGATGCAGAACGCCCTCACTGAAATACGGTTCACATCAGAGCAGAATATCAAAAATTGGCTTGATTCATTCTTGGCTGATAAGCCGGCGCAGTTCTTTTGGGAAATTGCCTGAAAGAATACAACAAGCAGAAGTACGACTGTAGACGTAAGGAACCTCAAGCTTACATTGTCGACGATTTCGTCATGGTGAAGAATTTCGTCAGAACCCCGGGTGCACCGAAAAAGCTAGTGCCTAAGTTCAGGGGGCCGTATCGGGTCAGCCGCGTTTTAGAAAACGATAGGTATGAGGTGACTGATGTAGATAAGTCAGATACCGTATAAGGGCACTTGGGAGGCGGCGAACATAAGACCGTACGTTAAAGCATACCAAACTAGAGCCAGAACCAAGGAGTGCAATCGAGGTCGAATGCGTGTCAGGATGGTCGACTGTAGTCGACTTACTAATTATCTCGGAGTGGTAACCCTTGCATGGAAACATCCACCAGTACATACATATATTATAGATAAAGGCTAGTCATACACTTTGTACATGAATAAAAACGGAAGAGTCAGAAAGAGGCAGACGTGTTTTAATCCCCCCTGCTATACTAAGCTGACCTAAGTATTATATTAGTTTCAATCAAATAAATTATCAATAATTGAAAATTGTTGAGAGTTATTCGGATCTTTACATGCGATTAAGACAGGTTAAAAGAACTGACTAATAAAAATTTAAAAAAAAAAATAGGAATGCATACAAACATTACGTACATTTGACCTACGCATTGTTGTCAGACAAGTCAAACCAACAGGAGCTCCTGAAATTATCTTCACATCTATTAACTTTAAGCGGTCTGTGTTTAGTAATGAATGTGGCAAAGTTTTTTTTCCAAACGATTTGACTAACTAACAATAAACATTTCATCGTAATAAAGCCATTATAATAGTTATTCGCTTCTGTTGGCCTCTATTGAGGCCAGAATCACTTTTTCTTGTAATTGTCTCTCTTAGTCTGCGGATATGGGAACTATGTTTCCTCCATCACCTTACTTTTATAAATTGTTAGAAAAATTGCTCACAGAAAAAGGAATTCCATGAGCGGGAATATTGTAGTATGGATCAAGGAAGTGATCCGTGGTTCATAGCAGCTTTACTATAGTCGATGGGAATGTCTGTCAATAAATGCCCGTTTATACCGCGAAGTGTAATCATATAATTATCATGCTTGAAATATATGTGAAGTGCTTGTTAGTTTTTAAAATTTGCTGGACTTACACGAACTCAGTTATGCAATATGTACGAGTAGTTAACGCCTAGATCTGGAATGTGTACGTAAATTCAAGCTTGCCTGGTGCAGTTATCTATAGGAAATCCACATAATATATGTGTGTACGAGTGGTAGCTGGGACGATAGCCAAGCTATGCTATCTTGGAATGCAAATCGGATAAGTTGATATGTCACGTTCTGATCGGAGGAGTTTTAAGTTGTTTAATTTATGCTACCATTTTTAGAAGCTTTAATATACTCGGATTATGTAAATGTCATATCGGCAGTCCGTAAGAAATCCTGGCGGAAAAATATATGTTTCATATGGATGTCAACATTTTTAGGACCGCCACATATCAAAAAACTTAATTGATATGCTATAAAAAATATAAGGCAATCTGTTTTATTAACTAACTGACAATGAAGCAAAAACTGTATGTTCGAACTGCTGTTTACACACTTCGAGTACATCGGGGTTACAATTTTCTTTTCGGCTCAAAGCTAGCGCCTGTCACTGAAGTAATACTACCTGCCACAGTTGATATTTGTCGTCGGATGTCGAGACTTATGAAGGCATGAGGGGGATGAGGATCAAAAAGGCACAGACTAGTTGTTCGCAACTCTGAATAGAATTACACTTGTGCACTGGCTGGCATACCTCCGTCTACCCAATTTTTGACGGCATATGTAGCCGAGAAATATACATCACTCTCGTAGACGAAATACTACTTTTGGTAATTAAAGCAATGCTTTTAAATAGAAGTTGGTGTATGCTGGCTGCGGTCAAAAATAAACGGCGGGACTCTTACCATATGAGGTGGCTGAATAAAGAGTGATGACGTTTAAGCTGTGCAGAAGATGTATGCGTCTACTCGTATGGACTCGTATGCATCAAAGGCGTGGAAAGTAAATATTTAATTGGCACCTGAGGAAGCGAAAGAAATTATTGAAACGTCTAATATATAGAAGAAAAACACTGCAAAGATGTGCTTAAGTATATGCTCACAAATATTGCCAACATGGTATTTGGCTTCTATGAAACGAACGAAAAAGGCTCATTGTATCAACCTTGGTTCTCTACATATCGTTTATAAAGTAGATTTTTAAGTTTTCAGTGTATAAAGCCAATTCTGAAGGGAATTCCTAGTCTAGTTCTTAAAATTTGGAAGCCGTCGTGACACCTGCAACCATCAGCGATCACTATACCTGTTTGAAGACATTGTACAAACAGATTTGTATTTTTAGCATAGAAGTGCTTGATGATGGTGGCGTATTGATTGCAGTAGCTAGGTTCATTGACTCTGAAAGTTAGAGGTCTACTACCTTGATCAAAACGTTTCCTCACCACATTGTTGACATTCCCTCTAAATCTTAGCATCACAGCTTGACATTTGCAAAAGTTACGTAGCCAAGAGTACATCTATCTTTTTATGTGTTGGTGTTTTTTTACAATTTTAGAAATGGATTTAAATTTGCAACAACGAACTTGTATTAAATTTTGCGTAAAAAACGGATTTAATGTTGCGCGAACGTTGGAAATGTTGGAAAAGTGTTTCGGCAACGATTCTCTAAAGAAAACGGTTGTATACCAGTCGCACGAGCCGTCCAAAAGTGGTCGTGAGTCAATCGAAGATGATGAATGCAGTGGCAGACCATCGACATCAGAGAGATAGCGAAGGACTTGAACATTGCCTATGGATCCGTCCAAGACATTTTTGTTAATGATTTTTGTTTCCGTCGTGTAGCAGTAAAGTCGGTGCCAAATGACCTCAATTTCATGCAAAAAAGAGACCGTGTTCCGTGTTGAAGACGCAAAAGAGATGATTTGCGAGGCTGAATCCGATCCCACATTCATCAAAACGTCAAAAGGATCATTACTGGAGACGAGACGTGGGTTTATGAGTACGACACGCAATCCAGACATCAGGCAAGTGAATGGCGTTCACCAAATGAGACGAGACCAAAAAAAACACATCGTTTTCAGTCAAAAAAGAAAGCAATGCTCACGGTTTTCATGGATTACAACGGTGTAGTGCATCATGAATTTTTTCCAGAAGGCCAGACAGTAAACAAAGAGTATTACGAGTATTTGGGCGTTATGAGACGTTTGCATGAAGCAATTCGCCGAAAGAGACCAGAATTGTGGGCAGAAGACTCGTGGATTTTGCACCATGATAACGCACCGTCGCACAATGCCATCCTTATTCGTAATTTTTTGACGAAAAATGCAACAAATATCATCCAACAGCCACCGAATTTACCTGGTTTGGCTCCCTATGACTTCTTTCTGTTCAGTCGAGTTAAAAAACCACTACGGGGAACGCGTTTCAGCAGCCGAGAGGTAGTAATGGAAAAATCGCAGGAGGCATTGATGGACATACCGAAAACCGAATATAAAAAATGTTTCGAGGATTGGATCAAGCGCTGGCATAAGTGTGTTGCAGTCGATGGGGATTACTTTGAAGGGGACAATATAGATTTAGATGAATAAACTTGTATTTGAAATTTTCTGAATAAACTCAAGGTGGTATATTATTAAAATTCGTGCTCTGTGAAAAATGTTTTTAGCGCACTTCGACGATTTTACCGTCATCGTAATCGACTTGCTGAGCAAGCAATTCAAGCCAAATTTCGCACCAATTTCATGCATCAAGACTCCTACCGTATGCGTAGAGTGTGTAGAGAGGAAAATATTGCTGCTGTATCCGCCAGTGTTAATGAAGACTGTGATTTGTCCATTCGTCGCCGTTCGCAAGAATTGGGATTGTATTACTCAACTACGTAGAAGGTATTACGCATGGATCTTGGTCTAAAATCTTACAAAACACAGCTCGTGAAAGAACTGAAGTAGAACGACCTGCCATATAGTCGAATTTTCTGTGAGTGGGCCTAAGAAAATCTGGAGGATGATTCGCTTTTTAATCGAAAACCTGCCTTCAGCGACGAAGCAATACAGCCGTTTTTGGTCCGATTAGCAACTTTAAGAAATATAAGAGCTGCCAATGTACTCGGAAAAATGCACTGTTTGGCGCGGTTTATAGTCCGGCGGAATCATTGTCCCGTATTTTTTCAAAGATGACCATGAGAACCACCGTCAATGGCACCCGCTATCCTTCACCGATTTCGAACAACTTATTTTGCATAAAATACATGAGCTGAACCGGGTTAACTTGTGGTTCCAGCAAGATGGCGCTACATGTCATACAGCTCGCGAAATGATAGACCAATTGAGAAATGAGTTCGGTGAGTAATTTATCTCTCGTTTTGGACCGGTGAATTTATGGTGATATATCAAATCACTCGTCTATGCCGATAAACCAGCGTCAATTGGAAAACAATATTACACGTGTTACTAGCGAGATACCAGCCAATATGCTCAAAAAAGTGATTCAAAATTTGACTCTCCGTACGGACCACTTGCAACGTAGTTGTGGTCTAGTTTTACATGGAATAGTCTTTAAAAAGTAAATGGGAAGCATTGTTTTATCAACTGAATTTAATACACAATTTTATACACTTTTGCAACTTTTCGGTGTTTTTTTTTTGACAACTAAAAACCAAACGCTTAAAAAATCACCTATTACATATTCAGGGTGTCTCAGTTTAGGAGGGCAATCCAGTAACTGAAGATGCCTGAAGTTCGGGCCAACAAAAAATCGAAATGGGGTGGTCTTTTTGACCTCCTCTCAAGTTACAAGCGTTTGAGTTGCGACCTCTGATTTCGATGTATAATTAGTTAAAATACTGTAACTTTTGAAACTCTTAGGACCGTATGTGATATAATGTATTTTGGAAAAAGTTATGGATCTTTAAAATCGAATTTACGAAAAATCCTTACTCTAAGCAGTGATAGCTTATCCAATTGTTATGTTTCAGCAGCTGTTAAAGCTACCAATCACATCCACCTGTCAACATATTCAACAAGGTTGCCGAACGTGCGGAAATTATTAATACGCAACGTGAATTTCCTCGTGAGGTCGGTCGTCATCATGGCTTCAGAGTGCAGGCAATTCGTCGCACACTGGAAAAGTTTGAGCATGAATACACTCTTTTGGATCTTAAGCCAACCAGACAAAAATTCGTACGAAATGAAGAAAACATAGCCGCCGTAGCGGCCAATATCGAAGAAGATCAAGAAATGTCGATTCGGCGCCGATCAGCTGAATTGGGTATTGCCAGAGTATTAACCCGGCTTATTTTGTGATTGGATTTGGGCATACATCCATATACGATTGTGCTGACGCAAGAATTGAAGCCGCGCAACCACCGACAAAACCCTGAGATACGGATTTTGACCAAAAAATGACGGACGAGGCCCATTTTTGGTTCAGCATTTGAAGGAGAAATTTGGCGACTGCGTTATCTCACGGCGAGCGTTCATCAATTGGCCGCCGCGATCATGCGAATTGACACAACTCGATTATTTTTTCTGGGGCTACGTCAAGTCCTTAGTCTGCGCTAATAAGCCATCTACTTTGGACGAGCTCGGGGCCAACGGTTTGCTGAACATAATCTGGTAATTACTATTGTTCGCCTGGTGTTTCCTCTTCCTCTTTTTGTTGTAATCTTACCTGTGATTACACTGATCAACAAAAAAAAATATTTATTTTTTACTCTGAGATAAAATTATGTGATTCGTAATGGTTGGAGCTTATAGAATCAGGAAAACTATATAAAATAGCCAGGTCACATCGGGATTTTGTGAGAAAACGCTTTTTTGAATTTAAGAATTTAACCAAAAATATTACCGAAAAATGTTATTTCTTGTAAAATTTTGTTGTTTTTTTGGAAGCATCTGCATTCCGTTTATAAGAACATCTCGGAGTCTCTCTTATAAGCGACCAGCAGTAATCTGCCAACATTGATGGCTCCCATTTTCCTTGGTACCATTGCTCTATTGCAACAATGTCTTGGTGGAATCTCTCGCCATGCGCATCGCTTACATCACCCATATTTTCAGGAAAGAAATTGAGATGAGAATGCAAAAAATGAAGTTTTAGCGACATGTTACATCACATTTTATGATAAGCATCCAGCATTTTCTTTACATCATCTGCATAACCTGGAGTCTTATTGTTACCTAGGAAGATTTCTGCTACTTTCACAAATAAACACCAGGCCTGTTTTTTTTAATGAATCTAGAGTAGGAATGAAAGCTGGATCTTTTATAAGCTTTCTAATGTCTGGACCCACAAAAATACCGTCTTTAATTTTTGCTTCGCTTAGTGATGGGAACTTTTGTTTCAAAAAATTGAAACCAGGTTGGTCTTTCTTTATAGCCTTTACAAAGTTTTTTATAAGACCCAATTTGATATGTAATGGTGGTAGAATAACACGCTGTAGTTCGATCAATGAAGGATTCCTTATATTTTTTTCTCCACAAATAAAGTTCGTTCTAATAGGACAATCTACTCTCACAAAGTGCTCTGATCGTGCTCTACTATCCCACTCACATAAAAAAACAACAAAATTTGTCGTAACCTAGTTGTAGTCCAAGAAGTAAGTAGAGCAACGACTTTTAAATCCGAACATATCAACCAGTTATATTTTTTATATTCAATTTTTTCCAATATAAATTTCATAATATTGTAGGTTTCTTTTAAATTCACACCATGCGCTAGAGGTATTGAAGGAAACTTATTACCATTATGAAGCAATACAGCTTTCAAACTAGCCTTTGATGCGTCGATGAATAGCCGCCATTCTTCGGTTTTGTGCTCATAACCCAGTGACAGCATTAAGCCATTAATATCATTACAATACACTAAGTTATCGGCTTTCGAAAAATAAGGAACAAATTCACTTTGTCGCGTACGGTACTCTGTAATTTTTACCTCAGGCTTGAGCAGATTCCACTGCTTTAACCTTGAGCTCAGTATTTCAGACTTTTGTTTTGATAAATCCAAGTCTCTGACAATCATTAAGCTCAATCTGACTGATGAGATGTAGTGCATCAGAAGATGTAGGGAGCTCAAATTCGGGATCATCCATGATTTCTTCTGAACAATATGACGACCTTATTTCTGTGTCCGAAAGGCGTCCGGAAGATGGCTTTGGAACTGGCAGAATTTCTGTATGAGGTGCTGGTCTTGTTACAGAAGAGACATCTGCGTATTTTATGGAATGCTTTGATCTTCGAGAAAATCCCTTCACATTGGTGCAACAAAAGTAACAATCTGTGTGACTCTGGGGCTCTCTCCATATCATAGGCATTCCAAAAGGCATTGCAGAAAATGACCCGTTAAACCAACCAGTTAGCTGTCGGTGACACCTAAGGCAGCAAATGTGGGGTGCCCAGAGTTTATCCTGATGGTTTATTTTAAATTTAAAATAAGAAAAGTATCACTTTTCAATAAATTGTGTTATTTTCTTTTTTCGGAAACTTGGTGTAAATTCTCCACAAATATAGCAGAATAAATCTGGACAATTAACACAAGATCGTGGCATTTTATCACTTAAATGCACTTCTAATACTCTTCTTACTCAGATTAGTTTATTTTTTTAAATTACTAACAGAAAAACCGATTCAAACGATGTGTGATTCTATTAGAACTCGTTCGATAAAGATATGAAAGTGTGTGCCGTTAGGTTGTTGTACGTGACCTGAGCAAAATATTATTTTTCCCGTTATCTACAGGTCGAGTACTATAAGAAACACTATTCAGTATGTTCGAGTATTTTTCATTGTTGCCCAGTGTTATCACGCCGATAATTTGAAAAAGTATTTCCTACGCACCCTTCGTCATTTTTATTATTTACGTACCGTATGCTCAGCCAAGCTATAAAATATAATTTATTATTGTACGATTAAAACACAGATTTTTTGATAAAAAAATAATTTTATTTTTCAACGTAGTCTCCCTTGAGCTCTATACACTTTGTCCAACGCTTCTCCAATTTTTTTATCCCTTCCAAAAAAAATGATTTGTCGAGGTCCTCAAAATAGGCCTTTGTTTGCGAGATGACTTCATCATTGGAGTCAAATCTTTTTCCACCAAGCCATTTCTTCAGGTTTGGGAACAAGAAGTAGTCGCTCGGAGCCAAATCTGGAGAATAGGGTGGATGAGGGAGCAATTCATAGCCCAATTCATGGATTTTTGCCATGGCAACTGCACATGTGTGCATCCTTGCATTGTCTTGGTGGAAAAGAACTTTTTTCTTGGCCAAATGAGGTCGTTTTTTTTTCAAATCGTCATTGAATCGGTCCAATAAGTTGGCATAATATTCCCCATTGATTGTTCTTCCCTTTTGAAGGTAGTCAATGTGGATTATCCCGCGTGCATCCCAAAAAAACAGTCGCCATAACTTTATTGGCTGACAAACCCACCTTGGCCTTCTTTGGCGCCGATTCACCCTTAGAAGCCCACTGTTTTGACTGTTGTTTGTTCTGTGGTGTGTTGTGATGGATCCATGTTTCGTCCACGGTTACAAAACGGCGCAAAAACTCCCCCATATTGCGATTAAACAACGCCAAACCTTCCTGTGAAGTTGTTACACGATTGCGTTTGTGGTCGACTGTGAGCAAACGCGGCACCCATCTTGCGGAAAGCTTTCTCATGCCCAAGTGATCATTCAAAATTGAAACCACTGAGCCATGCGAGATCCCTACGGCTTCCACAATCTCTCGCACTTTCAATCTTCAGTCGGCCAACACCATATCGTGAATTTTTTCGATTGTTTCGGGTGTAGAGACCTCAACTGGGCGTCCAGGACGTTCGGCATCTTCAGTGCTTGTACGGCCACAACGAAATTCAGTAAACCACTTTTTTACCATTGAAATCGATGGTGCAGAGTCCCCATAGTATTTATCAAGCTTAGCCTTGGTCTCGGTAATGGTTTTTTTTCGCAAGAAATAATGCTTAATAAGCACACGAAATTCACTTTTTTCCATTTTCTCCTCAAATTAGTGAGTTGTCTGATAAAAATAGCTGTCAAACACAAACTAACTGACGCAGCAAGTGTAAATTTTGACAGGAGTCACCTGACAGATGCCTGTTGACAGGAGCAGTGTTGTTGTTTCAGTAAAGAGGTCAGAAATTCAAAAAGTCACGGACTTTTCATTCCAAGTCAAAATATGGAATTGCTTGTTAGGGGAAATAAAATACAACCACTTTTGATTCTTCAGAAATATGTCTTAAGAACAATTTGTCGAAAATTGGGTAGACATTCTAGCTTTCCTTTGTTCTATGCCCTGAAAATTCTTCCTGTTCGTCATTTGTATTGTTTTAAAGTGTTAAAACTCTTCTTTATGAAGTCGGGTAATCTCCACTTTCGTTTAATTTCCTTTTATAATCTTCGTGGAAACCTTTCTAATTTTTTTTTTTGTACCCAAATTCCGTGCCACTGCATATCGTGATTTTTACTCAGTGTTGTCTTATCGTTTATTTAATGAACTCCCGCAGTCAATCAGGACAATAGCAATACCTGGAACGTTCCTAAAACGCGTAAAAATGTGCCTCTTCAGCCTTGATTATGCTGCATTTGAATCTCGTATTTTTTTATTTTTTACAATTACAATTACAATTCTTTCTTTTTTGTTTGCATTGAATTTACTTTTGGATTATGCTTCTTGTAATGTTTAAAGTTTATTTTTTTTTGTTTTTTTTTTTCGTTTCTTCTTACTCTGAATTCTTAAAGGGTCACCGCACCCATTAATCTTTGTTTTGTTTTTATTTAGCCAATTGAAGCGGCATTCAACTTTATTTTTCTTGAATTTTCTTACATTCTTTAATGAATTTATAAGAAATAAAATATATATAATAATAATAAATAAATAATAAACAAAATAATAATAACTCCGCACATATTGAACCGAGTTATCAGACCGACCGCTTGAAGCACTGCCAGCGAAGGCGAGGTGGCCATTTGAATGGTTTGCTACCATATTCCATACATAATGGCATAAATGTAGCTTCAAACTAAAGCCAGAAACAATTTTATATCTCACTCCGTTATCGTTTTATTTAAATACTTTTTCCTACCGTTCTTATCTGGCCACTCTATAATTCAAGTCAATTTTATTCAGGCAAATGTATTCCAAAAGTAATGAAATTCTCTCACTTTGTTTTTCACTATTTCCTTCCTCAACACTTACAAACACACCACACAATCAGTTCAACCATTCTTGAGATAAGCTCACTTATCTAGAGAAACACCAAACAGGTCCTTCGATCAAGTGAAATTGGTGTTTAGATAATACAAATTTATGGGATTTTATATGGAGATACTTTTATTATATGACAACATACATACATTTGTTTTAAAACTAGTTTTTAATAGTGGCAGTGAAAATTGTTTAAACCAGTTTCTTACATCTTCCAACACCTACATTCAAATTTATGTGGATTATGTATAATTTCGACGTTAGGCAATTTTGTATAAGTGCGGAAACTCAATTGAAATCTTAACAATTAAACCGCATTTCACAATTTATTTGGAACTCAAAAGCCGAAATTGAATTAATTGTGCACGGTGGGACTAGCAATTGAGTAATTGCTGTCCCACTTTATATGTACCTACACTATACATACGAGTATATTCCTGCTGCATTAACTTTTGTAATTTCCTCACTACACAAAAATCCAAAACCACTATGAAAAAATCTGCTTGAACAAAATAATACTATAAAAGATAGTACTACCTATGCATTAAGCACTTATATACTCACTAACCATCACAACTTATTTTAATTGAAGTAGTTAATTCAAAAGAAGCACTTGTCGCG
Organism: Volucella zonaria; assembly: GCA_963966105.1. NCBI lineage: Eukaryota > Metazoa > Arthropoda > Insecta > Diptera > Syrphidae > Volucella > Volucella zonaria. Next base: position 208,743,720 of record OZ014531.1, read on the forward strand.
TAAGACGCTGTCACGTACACTTTCAAAAAAAATATTCATTAGCTATGGCCCAAACGGGCTTCTATGAACTTCTTAAATAAATACGATTCGAGACGCCACTAGGATGGAAATTAAAACCACAACTAGCTATGAATTTTTGTGAATATAATGAAGACTGTGGAGTCTCTTCTAGAGACCGTGTTATGGAAACCTTGCTGAGCCCAAATTTAGCCCGAGTTTTCAAGATAACTTTGAGATAAGATGAAAGTTAAATTCGCAATCATTCGGAATCAGCGGAAATATCTCGTAAATACCTTACTGACAGCTTCCTTGTGCAAATTTCGACCTAGCGGATTAGCATAGTTCGAACTGCTATGGCCGACGACAAATTAATAAATTCGGATATTCTTGAAAATGAACTTTCGCTTACAGAAGTGATATGTCCACACCTTCCTTCCTTTCGCTTTTAAGTATTTTTGTATCGTTTAGGTATTTTGGCAGTCTGTGGTATGAAGGTCTGCCACTTTTCAATGGATGGTTTACTTGGATGAACTCCATTATAATCGCGAAATCAACTAAAAGAGTGAGTCACAGCCGCACGGGAAAAGAGGTCACACATATTGGTCAAACTGGCGCAAACTAACAAAATATGCACATGTGTACGCCGTACGGCTTAATTTTCTGTGATCTTGCGGCTTTTAAGAACCATAAAGGAACACTGGTTTTACCATCGATTTTCAATTTTAATATTGTCCTAATCCAATTTAAATCTCAAAAGTAAGCTTGCCTCCAGTTAATGATATTTAGCTCCAAAACTTTATTTAGCTAAATTATGTGCTTTTCGTATAAAACTTCAGATTTAGTATGGTCATCCATTCACATTTTTGCTGCATTGGAGGTGCAAAACATTCCATTCATTGAAATCCATTGAATGAAGTCACAACTGACGGGATGTCGCTCGATTAAATCTGCTAAGGCACTCGCAAAATCTGCAGTCTGATCAAGTCATTTAACGCAACGGTCGATTTAATATAACCTCACCCAGTTAGCTCTATATAAGTAAGTACAATCGTACATTCTTAATTAGTACGCTAGATGGGTTTCCAAGTTTGAATAATCACTGCCAAATCTAACAGCAATTAAATTCCCATTCAATTGACCTTTTTCAATTGCGCTCATACTCATAGCTTCATTGAAAAATTTGGACCTAAACACGCAAAAACATCGACTCGTGTGTAATTCACCGCTTTCATCTGTAATGCATTGATGGTCTCCAATTTAATGGTCAATCAGAGGCCATTAAATAATTTTATCGGCTAAGCTATGTTCATTGCAGAAACTATTTTACTTAGTCTTGCCGACGATAACATCTAAGCCAGTAATCTGATAGCAAACGTGTGATTTCTATTTCGATTAAGATGCAAACCTCCACGGAAACCATAGAAAGTTACATAGTCTTGCATTTGTTGTTGATGAGGACAAAATTTCAATGATAAGTGTTGCAATTTATACATATACGAGAATGTACATATATTTGCAATGAATAGTCTCAAGTGCTGATTTCTTTGAATGCATACGAGTACGTACGTTTGTTTATTTGCTGAGATTGAGGAGTATTAAACATAGTTTAGTGAGATCGGATTTCATTCAATCAAGCACGCATAACATTTTTTGTTTTTTTTTTTTTAGTTTGCTTTTGGTTCGCAGAATAATCTGTGAATTGCTAGGAAATATCAATGTCGGAATCACATGTAACAATACAATAAAAATACGTTGTTTCCTATGAGACTGCAAGAAACTGGTGGATGAAATCGTTTTTGCAACGAACTAAAATTCGATTAGTTCGAAAATATCAGGATTCTAATTTTTTATTTGAAGAAAAAAGGATCGATCTTCTTTTTATTACGAGCATTTTGCACCAGCTCAAGAAATTATGAATACACTTGCGAGTATGAATATTTAGTATTCTCAATTTAGTGGGGCATTTATGAGCGTGTGGTTCCAACTCACGGTATTTTTCACCACGTCCGTTTAAGGTGTCGGTTTTTGGTTTCTACTGTGTTTGTTTGTAATTATGACTAGGGAATTAGGGGTGGACGTAGCCAATATACGCGGGCTACTTTTCTGCGTACGTCCACGTCTGTAAGTACCGACCAGTTGTTTTGGCACTTAGTGAAACACAGGTAGATCTCCGCCCACAGATCACTCTGATCTGTATGTGCGTAGTGATGTGGCTTACCAAATTCCACCACAATGTAGTCCCTGTTTCAATCCGGAATTCAATTTCATGTGGTTAAAATTCCATCTCCGTAAGCAAATTATCCACTACTGCTTTATTTACAGAAGCCCCAAACTGGACAGCAACTCGACCTTCCACGAGTTTGATGCGCTGTCTGACTCCATTCAAAGAATTGTATCCCTGTATCCTCATACTGCAATCGTGATTACGGGCGATTTCAATATACACAATTCTGGGTGGCTTCGACATTCCGGACAGACATCACCCGAAGGACGGTGTGTTGAGATCTTCGCTGCGGAAAATAACTTAACCCAGCTTGTAAATGAGCCCACACGCATACCAGACGTTGATAGTCATACCGCCAACACCCTGGACTTGTTTTTAACTCCTCACCCTGATAAGTACACCGTTGATGTGCTCTCCCCTCTAGGCTCTTCGGACCATTGTGTCATATCAGCTAAATTCTCGTACATCCACCACACAGTTAGACAAAAGATTCCTAAAATAGCCGTATGGCAATACGAGACAGCCAATTGGAGCGGACTTAATAACTTCTTTAGGAATTTTAACTGGTCGTTATGTTTCCTCGATAACGACGTGGGTGCCGCTGCTGAAATGATCACAGAAACTATTCTTTTTGGAATGAGGTGCTTTATCCCTCATCGGATGAAGAGTATCAAACCAAAAGAAAAGGCATGGGACGACTCGGGCTCCTACAAGACCAACCCGAGAGGGGAAAACCGAAAAAAGTTCAAACGAGCCAGAAATCACTGCAACGTCTTTCTCAAGCGTGTGAAATTCCAATACAACCAAAAACTGAGGCAAAAAATACTGCAATGCCCCAAATTCAGTAAACATTTTTGGTCATTCGTCAAAAACATTAGAAATTCTGCCTCATCCTCCATCCCAAACCTCATTTACAATGATATCCCAGCTGTCAGCTCTTTGGACAAGGCCAATCTGCTTGCTTCACACTTTGCGGCTAGCTCAACACTCTCAGATTGTGCTTTGTCCCCGCCTATACTTGAGTGCGTCGAATCTACAATGGGACGAATCTACTTTCGCACTCGTGTAGTAGCAAGAGTTCTTAAAGATCTTAACATTCATAAATCTGCTGGTCCAGATGGTATATCTCCCCCTCTTTTGAAGAGGTGTTCTTCCACGCTGGCAAAACCACTGCGTAAGTTTTTTCACCAATCCTACTCTTTAGGACTCTTTCCGAGCAGATGGAAAACAGCATTTATCCAGCCCGTCGCTAAAACAGGTGAATCTCCCTCTCTCTCTTCCTACAGACCCATTGCACTTACGTCCCTTCTCTCCAAGGTCATGGAAACGCTGATAAGCCGTCAGCTAATGAAATATCTCGAAACACGAAAACTTCTCAATGACCGGCAATATGGTTTTCGTAGCAACAGGTCCACTGGTGATTTGATGGCATGTCTCACCGAAAAGTGGAACCAAAGCGTATATCAATCTGGCGAAAGCTAGATAGTTGCACTTGATACTTCTAAAGCATTTGACAGAGTTTGGCATCAGGCTCTTTTGTCGAAAACGCGTGCTTTGGGATCGATGACCCTCTTCTTCAATGGATTAGTAATTACCTTTCTGAACGTTCAATTTAAGTTGTCTTGGAAGGTTCCAAGTCTGATATTCACAAAATAAATGCTGGTGTGCCCCAGGGCTCCGTTCTGTCTCCGACACTCTTTTTAATTTTCATTAAGATCATTAATTTGTCTGCTACTTCTAATCCAATATATTCCTTTGCTGACGACAGTACCCTCTGCTTTTCATATTCGTTCTCGGAATCACGCCCCTGTTCTTCGGCTGTAGAACGGGAACGGCAGTGTATGTTAAGCTCATTAAATTCCGATATTAACAGCATAACCAATTGGGGAACTACCAACCGAGTGGAATTTAATGCTTCCAAAACTCAATGTTACTTGCTGTCTTTAAAGAGGAATTTAAACACTCAGCCACGAATGGCACCGGCATGGTCGAAATTGAAAAACTTTCCATTCTCGATATGCGTGTCAACCACATATTCAATGTCGTCAAAAATGCTCCGGATTGTCTAAGTTTCCTCAAGCGACGTAAGAAATATTTCACCCCTTCTCATCATCTCACAAAAAATTGGATTACAGTGCCCACATTTGGTCAGGTGCTCCTAAAACATCTTTGCACCTGCTAGACAGGATTCAAGACCGTGCGATAAAACTCTTATGTAATGTCAATATTGCGCAGTCAATTGACACGCTTGAACACTGACGTAGCATCTCTTATCTCACCGTGTTCAATCGCTTTTTCAGTAGCATTTCGCCCCTTCAAATTTTCAAACGTAACACCCGTTTTGCTATGAATACTGGTCAGTACACCCTCAAGCCCACTTTCGGACGTTCTCTGACCTATCGTGATTCATTCCTAAGCCCTTCAACTCCCCTATGTAATGCCCTACCGTGCTCATTATTTCCTTGTCATTTTAACCAAAAAAACATTTAAAACGAACGTAGATGTATGTACGCCCTCTCTGTCTGCAAATATTTTCAGGGTACTCAAATCCCTTAAGCGCTCGCAAATTATAGAAAAAAAAAATAGGCCAGTAATTCGGTAAATTATTGGACCGGTTTGATAAAAAAAAAATTAACAGATACAAGGCAATCGTGAAGAAAAAAGTGCTGGGTCACCACGACCACACACTAACTCACTCATGCGGAAACGCCGTGGCCGAATTGCATAAATTACGACACAAACTGCTGCAGCATCCACCGTACTCACTCGACCTGTTTTTTTGTGCTCTAACATTCGGCTCGAATGAGCAGATCATCTCTGAGACAGAAACCAGTTTGGAAGAGTTTGCAAATCATGGTTTTTGGATGGTTTAAAAAAAATGGCAGTAGTGTTGGGAAAAGTGTATCATCTTGAAAGGAAGTCACATTTTTACTCCAAAAACAGGCCTTGGCTTGCCAAAATTATAAGCGGAAGTGCTTAGTAGGAGAAAATAGCAATTGCTTCATATAACTGTAAGCAAAAATTTCACTTCAAAAAAACGATGTACAAAGGATGTATTCGAACGGTGCATGAGTTCGAATGTCTATATAAACAGAGGCTTTAGTCAGCATAATAGATTCCTCATGCATAAGTGGATGGGTCTCTTCAATGCATTTGAAGCTAAGATCCAGAAATGTCCTCGAGCTGCGAGCGATCAAAAAAATGAAGAGCTACTACTCAAGAAACAACGTTTAAACAAAAACTAAAAAGAACGTTTCAAGCTACTCCTAACAAGAACGGAACATCAGCAAAACAATTTAATATGTAGTACAGTCACAATCGGTGCCGAGAATATGATAAAACAAGGCAAAACAAAACAAAATGAGACAAAAATGGGATTATGAGCCATGAGTAAGGGCAAAAATAAGTCCGATGATTCGAACAGAATGTCACTTTTCGAGCTTTTGTCTATTGTACATTGGCTTCCCTAATAACTCTGATGATAATATCTCATCAAAAAACAGGAGTTAAACTTGCTAATCATTGTCTCTTTAGCCTAGGAAAGCAATTGAGTAATAAGGCCTTATCAAAAACACTTACTTACTTACTTAACGTGCTCCGGACCCGTAGAGAGTCTCTGCCTGAGACACTTCAGCCTTCCATTCTCTACGATCCCGGGCACACTGCTTCCAGTTATTCAGACCAAGCGCTCTGGCATACGCGATAATTGGTCTTTGAAACGTAGGTCTGGCTGAGATTCGAAGATTCTCTTAGCTGGAGCATTGTTGTATATTCGCTCGATGAGGCCGAGCCAATTTAGTCGACGTATTTTAGCTTTTTGGACTACATCCACATCTTGGTATAGCTCATAGAGTTCGCAGTTGTATCTTCTCCTCCATTCGCCCTCCTCGCGCACAGGACCAAAAATCCGTCGAAGAATTTTTCTTTCGAAAGAGCCCAGAATTAGCTCTCCCTTCCTGCTTATCGTCCAGCACTCGGCGCCATACAGTAGAACTGGCAGGATAAGGGTTTTGTAAAGCGTACATTTTGTCCTTCGAGTAAGGAGTTTTGAACCCAATTGCTTTGCCAAACCGAAGTAGCAGCGGTTTCCTATGGTAATTCTTCGTCGGATCTACACGTGGAGTACATTTTACTCCGAGATAGGTGAACTCCTTAACTACCTCGAAATTGTTGCTATCAATAGTGACGTTTTGTCCTAGGCGGTGGACAGATAGCATGTACTTGGTCTAGTCCTCGTTTACTTCCAGGCCAACGAATTTCGCCTGTTCTTCAATCGCCGCGAAAGCCTCTATCACGGAACGCTGCGAGCACCCGATGATATCAATATCGTCCGCATATCCCAGGAGCTGGACGGACTTGTTGAAGATAGTGCCTTCCGTGTTGACACCTGCCCTGCGCACTATCTGCTCTAGGACGAGATTGAAGAAATCACATTATAGCGCATCACCTTGCCGAAATCCGGTGTATGTTTAAAATAGTTCGGAGGAGCTACTTTCAAACTGCATGTTGCAGTGCGTGTTTTCCAGTGTTACGCGACACAACTGGATCAGTTTTGCCGGGATCCCGAATTCGGCTATCGCCATATAAAGCTCCTGACGATTAATGCTATCATATGCGGCCTTGATGTCGCTGGAAAGGTGGTGGGTAACGACTTGAAATTCGTTGTTTTTTTGCAGGATTTGTCTCAGTGTTAAAATTTGGTCTATAGTCGATCTGCCGGGCCGGAAGCCACACTGGTACGTGCCGATTAGTGTGTTGCAGAACGGTTTGAGACGTTCACACAGTACGTTGGATAGGATCTTATATGCGACATTAAGCAGGGATATGCCACGATAGTTCTTGCAAGACATAGTCCTTTTGTAGATGGAGCATATGGAGCTGATAGTCCAGTCGTCGGGCATGCTTTCTTCCACCCATACTTGGATGATAATTTGGTGTATGCGACCTACCAAAAACACTAAGAAGGCTTTTTTATGTAAGACCGTACGCATGGACATTACCCAATAAGGATGCTGATGATATCCTTACCCATTTTTAACGCACTGTTCTTCGAATAACACAAGGGAACAAAATTAAACTTTTTTTTTGTTGCATGGAATTTTATAACTGTTGCTTACTAATTCGAGGTCGCTGATTTCAAATATAACCTCAATTTTTCTCTAGCAGCTTCATTTTTTGAGATACAGCTACCGGCTATCTTTCTTACTAGTTTCCCTTAACTTTTATAAAACCGATCTGCTTTTTTTTTTAAGTTTATTTTTACACGATGTCCACGTCGAGAAATATCTGCAAAAACGATCCCAACTATTTTTGTAACATCTGCGGTGAATATACATTCAAAAATTGTAGACTAAACGTAGCCTGAAATGTGTACTCATGCATAACGGCAGTAAGCTGGGTTTGTTACCGATTGCACATTCAACTAAAGTCAAAGAAGAGTATGCTACTGTAGTTTCTGTTATGGATAGAATCAAGTACAACGAATACAAGTGGCTGTTATGTGTGGATCTGAAAATGGTGAATTTTCTTCTCGGCCAACAAGGAGGCTATACAAAATATCCGTGTTTTATTTGTCTGTGGGATAGCAGAGCTAAGTCTGAGCACTGGATTAGAAAAGACTGGCCTTCCAGGCTAACTATGGTTCCGGGACAACTGAATGTGATAAATGAACCACTAGTGTCTAGGGATCGCATAATACTGCCACCTTTGCATGTCAAACTAGGACTCATGAAACAGTTTGTCAAAGCTCTGAACAAGGATGGTGATTGTTTTAAATACATCTCTAAAAAGTTCCATAGTTTAAGTACAGAGAAACTGAAAGCCGGAATTTTCGATGGTCCACAAATAGAACGAAAACTTTAACAGTCATATGATTGATATCGAAAAAAAAGCCTGAAATGAATTCGTTTGGATTGTAAAAAAATTTCTTGGAAACAAAAAGGATGATAGATATGCGGAGCACGTAGAAGAGATGTTGTCGCACTTCAAGCAGCTTGGTTGTAAGTGCATCAAAGTGCACTTTCCCCACAGCCATTTAGACCGTTTCCCTGAAAATCTTGGTGATCTGAGTGAAGAGCAAGGGGAATGGTTCCATCAAAATATTCGAACTATGGAGGAGCAGTACCAGGGTAGCTTGAATGCCCACATGATGGCGGACTACTGCTGGAGCATTAAAAACAGCCCTTGTGAACTAAATGATGGAAGAAAATCTTATAAAAGAAAATTTTTTGATATGTAGTAATTGTTTTTTAAATATTTTTTGAATTAAAATATTTTTTTCTTGAAAAAAAACCTTTTTCTTATATCTCAAAAACTAAAGCTGATACAAAAAATCCGATCTAAAATCAGCACGCCGAAAATCTATAATATTAGTCATAATATTGCGTGCAACAAAAATGCTCTTCCCTTGTGTAATTGCTGGTCCCTTTTTGTTTATTTTCTGAAAGCTATGCAGCTTTCTTTTTAGAAAAGTGGACATCAGTCGCCTGAGATGACTAGAACACAAGATCCTTCCAGAGTCTGCGATAACTAGAGAAGTTTATTGATTAAGGCCCAGGTTCACTGCGGACTGTAGCGCCATCTAAGTAAATAAGTTAATAAGAACAACAAGCCTAAAAGTTGAAGACAACTTGTTGTCAACAATCTTAACCTCTTTTCCATGCGCTGGTACCTATTTTAATATTCAATCAGTCGCATTCTCTAATATATATTAATTTTTCTTTCCTAGTCTTATTAGAAATTGTTATATCAAATTTACCTTTATTATGTTGTATTTCTACATAAAAATAAAAACCATTGCAAAACGATTGCTACCTGACAAAAGAAAAACCAACAAAGTACTTACTTAAAATACGAGTAGATAATTTTTAAAAGTAGTGTAGATGCCAAGTTATTATGTACATACATTAAGCTTAATTTAGTCGTTTGCGCATTTTTATTAAGTCACTTGTGTCAGAAACAATTTGAATCCGAATAGAGCTTATCATTAAGTTGACCATAAAAAACAGCGTAGTAATGATATAGTAAAAACAAATGCAATCGGAAATAAAAGCCGTGTATGTAAATTGAAGTGCTTAAGCTAAGCATATTTCATGGTCTGGCTTGGCTACACTTTATGTTTGAAAACAACTTCTTAGAAATGTTTGCTTAAATGGTGTACTGCCGAGATTTGTGTTAAAAATTGTAATTAAAATCATATAATGCATCCCCTCCTATGAATATATGTTAGTATGTATCCACATAAGATGTACATTCTGTTTCGTTTATGTCATGATTCATGACGAACATAGTTACGCTTTTTTACATTTCCCCCTTAGCATAGGTGATGCTTAGTCATTTCCCCCTCTTGTGTTGTGAATACCTCTTGTAACTTATATATTTAACGATTTAGTCTCACCATTTTTAATAACATGTGTGTAACGAACATTTTCGGGGATCGATGTTCACACTTTCTCCCACGTCGAGATATTTAACATTCCTATCCTAAATTAAGCACGGTACTCATTTTTTTCTGACGGTTTTTTCTGAATTCTCGGTTTGGCCTGAATGGGACATTGAGACATTTTCGCTGTCGTGCTAGTTATCTTTGTCTTCTTCATTCGCCATCTCCTAGCAGGTAGCTCCTGTCATTAGCAGGGTTTTTACTTTGTTTGTGATAATATGAGTGAGCAGAAATTTGAATCACTGTGTTCTTATGGAATGGGTCCTTAACCCATTGGATTTAAGTAATGCAGTAATTGCTGCCATGGATCCAAAAAATGATCAGATTCCCATATACCACCTTGATCAAAAAAGGAATAACCACCGTGTGGCACTCGAACTGTTCCGATTTGAGTTCTGTTTTGTTAGATTGGTATATCTGTTGCCGACATTCCCTCTAAATCTTAGCGTCATAGCTTAACATTTGCAAAAGTTACGTAGCCAAGAGTACATCTATCTCTGTGTGTGTTGGCGATTTTTTACAATTCTAGAAATGGATTTAAATTTGCAACAACGAACTTGTATTAAATTTTGCGTAAAAAACGGATTTAATGGTGGGTGATTCTCTAAAGAAAACGGTCGTTTACCAGTGGCACGGGCGCGAGCGGTTCAAAAGTGGTCGTGAGTCAATCGAAGATGATGAACGCAGTGGCAGACCATCGACATCGAAAACCGACGAAAACATTGATGAAGTAAAAGAAATGTTGGTCAATAACCGCAAATTAACCATCAGAGAGATAGCGAAGGACTTGAACATTGCCTATGGATCCGTCCAAGACATTTTGGTTAATGATTTGGGTTTCCATCGTGCAGCAGCAAAGTTGGTGCCAAAAGACCTCAATTTCATGCAAAAAAGAGACCGTGTTGACGTTGCAAAAGAGATGATTTGCGAGGCTGAATCCGATCCCACATTCATCAAAAGGATCATTACTGGAGACGAGATGTGTGTTTATGAGTACTACACGCAATCCAGACATCAGGCAAGTGAATGGCGTTCACCAAATGAGCAGAGACCAAAAAATCCACGTCGTTTTCGGTCAAAAAAGAAGGCAATGTTCACGGTTTTCATGGATTACAACGGTGTAGTGCATCATGAATTTTTGCCAGAAGGCCAGACAGTAAACAAAGAGTATTACGAGTATTTGGGCGTTATGAGACGTTTACGTGAAGCAATTCGCCGAAAGAGGCCAGAATTGTGGGCAGAAAACTCGTGGATTTTGCTCCATGATAACACACCGTCGCACAGTGCCATCATTATTCGTAATTTTTTGACGAAATTGCAACAAATACCATCCAACAGCCTCCGAATTCACCTGATTTGACTTCTTTCTGTTCAATCGAGTTAAAAAATTACTACGGGGAACGCGTTTCAGCAGCCGAGAGGAAGTAATGGAAAAATCGCAGGAAGCACTGATGGACATACCGAAAACCGAATATAAAAAAATGCTTCGAGGATTGGATCAAGCGCTGGCCTAAGTGTGTTGCAGTCGATCGGGATTACTTTGAAGGGGACAATATAGATTTAGATGAATAAACTTGTATTTTTAATTTTCTGAATAAATTTCGAACTTTTTGATCAATGGTATGTGCGTTGTGATGAAGATTTCTTTCAAAAGGCTCATTTTCATTTTTGATGAGAGAATTTCAAAATGAGGACGAAGCTTAAGAATAAGCATGTCCAATTTTAATTTACGTTTTTCTCATGTGAAAAGCGATTTGAAGCGAAAAGCCACAAACATAAGGGTTGCAATCAGAAAATTTGCAGCTACTTTTTATACAGCTACTAATATACAAAAAATTATTTCTAAACAAAAAACTTTCCAGCATTTTGTTTGCATCCACTCATACCATATATACGTCCACCTACCACAGCGACACAAGGATAAAGAAAACGCTCAAAATACGGAAAGGACCACAAAAGAGGACGTAAGAAAAGATTAGAAATTGTGGGCTATCCATGTCTGACATCCCCCTCCACTTCTCACCCTTTTTAACCACAATTTTAGGGAATGCCCATCAAAAGTGAGTGGTATAATTCGAGTCTTGAGATACAGTCCTCTAATACGTGGCTTAAAATTCACAGGGGCCAAATGCACGAATTCTTGGCAAAAATTAAAAAAAAATTGGGGAAATCTTGAAAGAAAATAACTGGATTGTACAGTTAAATACCTAAATATTACAAACATGTGATAATTTTAATAAAGCTGTTTGCATTTTGACCACGTCAGTCGTTTGAACTTGTGCATTCTGCGCAGTCGAATTTGCAGACGTGTTTAATTTCAAAAAGCGAGCAAGTGTTCAAGTCAATTTCTTAGCAGCGTTTTAATTTATATATTGGGTCTACAAGTAAGTTTCCAGCGTTTTTTTCCAAAATTTGAAGTTTTATTATGAAAACATAGTTACAATGCTTTATTCAAAGTATCGTCCATCGGAAGCTACAACTTTCCCTCATCTTTCTGGCAATTTATGAATTCCGGACCAAACAAATTTCCCGTCTTTCGAGCCCAAGAACGTATCGAGCCAATTTTTGATTTCCTCTACTGAGCTGAAGCGTATTCCCGTAAGAGCGTTCTGCATCGAACGAAACAAGTGGTAGTCAGATGGTGCCAAGTCTGGACTGTAAGGCGGGTGAGGCAGAATTTCCCTTCCACTATTTTCTTAATAGTTTTTCACCGAAACCGCAACATGTGGCCGAGCGTTGTCGTGATGAAAAATGACGGACTCATGCCTGGTCTCATATTCTGGCCGTTTTTCTTTTAATGCCCGCTTCAAACGAATTAGCTGGGTTCGATATAATGGTCCTTTGATGGTTTCACCACTCAGAAGCAGTTCGTAGTATACGACACCCTTTTGATCCCACCATATGCAGAGCATGAGCTTATTCACGTGAATATTGCGTTTCGGCGTCGATTGGGCGGGCTCGCCGGGCTTTGTATACGATTTTCAGCATTTAGGATTATCATAATAAATCCATTTCTCATCACCAGTGACAATACGATGCAAAAATGATTTATTTTTATACCGCTGCAGTAACATTTCGGACATGCAAAATCGCCGTTCGACGTCTCTTGGCTTCAATTCGTACGGCACCCAGTTTCCAACCTTTTGAATGACTCCCAGTGTTTTTAGGCGCAGGGAAACGGCTTGCTGCGTGACGCCCAATGATGCAGCAAGTTCTTCTTGAATCTGACACGGATCCTCATCCAGTAAAGCGTCCAATTCCTCGTCTTCAAAACTTTTCGACTTTCCGGGGCGATCTTTGTCTTCAACTCCAAAATCACCACTTTTGAACCGTTTGAACCACTCGCGTCGATTCACCAATACATTCCGCCCCATAAGTTTCCGAAAGCAAACGATAGGCCTCAGCCGCACTTTTCTTCATATTAAAGAATAAAAGCAGCGCTTCCCGCAAATGACGTTTATTTGGCTGGAAACTTGCCATGATTTTGCTCGATAAAATGTACGACACCGATAGAACTGCTCAAATATAACGCTGCAAAGTTGTTGACAGATACAAAACCTACAAATAAAACACATGGGGTCTGACATTTCTGCCCGGGATTCACTGGCGGCGCCATCTCTGACAAACGCTGGAAACTTACTTGTAGACCCAATATATATATTTTTGAAATGGATTCAATCCCCACAGGTTTGTCAGCAGTATATATGTAAAATTACAGTCTTGTGTAACGAAATAGAATTTTGGTGACTTTTTGAAAGTTGGTGTTAATTTTTGAAGAAAATTGTGTTTTTCTATGTTTTCATGTAAAGTTCTACGTATGAACATGTCAAGACATGTCTTCGAATTATGACTTATTTGATTGTGTGTTATATGTTCTTTTTGGGACTTCAATAAAAATTTGAGCCTTTTTGCGCTTTTTGAAAATATCGTTTGTCCAAAGTGTTTAAGTCCCGACTTAAAAAAAAAAAAAAAAATTTTTAATGTTTTTTTTCGTTGTTGTTTTAGGATCAGGTTCTAGTGATATTTTCATTACAAGGCGCACATTGTTTGAACATATGAAGCAATCAGGCGATTTAATTTCGACAAACCAATCTTCAAGATTGAAGGAATACGTTGAAACTCGAACGAAATGCCCAGATCATGCTAAACCTTTGTTGCGAAAGCGGATTTCATTTGGCAAAATGAAAGACCCTCAACCACACGATAATGCAGACCAATTAAATTTATTTTTCAACATGAAACAACAGAAATAGCAAAGAACGAGGTTGAAGTAATGCGCAAGCAAATTGAAGAGCTATAGCAAGTGACATATAAAATGAATAACATCGAAATGCATGTTACGATTGCTATGCTATTTACTGTGGTGAATGGAAAAATTTGTAATACCATAACAGACACGAAATCAACACAAAGATGCTTTGTATGCGGACTAACGTCCAAAGATTTCAATAACATGGAAAAAGTATTCAACCCTCATGTAATAGACACTTCTCGATTAGAATTCGGACTATCTGTGCTCCATGCCTGGATTCGTTTCTTCGAATGTTTGTTGCATCTTAGTTATAAACTACTTCTGATGAAGTGGCAGGCTCGTGAAGAGAAAGAAAAGAAAATCTTTGCTGAGAGAAAAAAAGAAATCCAAAGCAAATTTAAAACTGAGATGGGATTAGTAGTCGATAAGCCAAAACTTGGCTTTGGGAGCAGTAACGATGGAAATACGGCTAGGAGATTACTGGGTTGGATATTAATGTTATTCAAAAGTTTAGAATTGTATTGCAAACTAGCTAGTACCTACGAAATAAATGTGGACAAATTTCAAATACATGCTTTGAAACTGCCAGACTGTTTGTGGAAAAATATAAATGGTACCCAATGCCACCTTCAATCCACAAAGTTTTAATTCATGGCCCAGCCATAATAGAGCATGCCTTATTGCCAATAGGCCAACTAAGCGAAGAAGCGCAGGAGGCACGAAATAAGGAATTTAAAAAATACAGAGAAAATTTCTCTCGTAAAATATCTCGTGTCAAAACTAATGAGGATATTTTGAATTCACTCCTTATTTCTGCGGAACCGTTTATAACCAGTTTGAGAAAACTGCCTCAAAAATGGGCTTATAATATTGAGAAGGATGTTCTTGACTTATTAAAGGCACCTGACCTTCCGTTTACTTCAGATGCTTCCGATACATCAGCTCATATTAGTTCCGATAGTTCATCCGACACGGAATAATGATTATTGTACATTTAATTCTTTTCAATTTCGTATATTTTGCATAAAAAAACATAAAATATTATTATTTAGAAACAAGATGTGTGCTTTTTATTCATTTTCAAAGGGTTTAGTGCAATATAATAGTTTTTGCCAGAAATTCATGCATTTGGCCCCTGTGTGGGACGTGACTTTGTATAAGCATTCTATTAAAGCAATAGAAATATTTTGGTCATTGCAGTACACGTTTTTGATCCACCAATTTTCGGAACAACAGCTGTGGTCTTCAAAAATTATCCAAAATCGCTCAATAAACAGCAGCAATATTAGTGGTGCCGTGACATAAAGCCAAACGACATAAGGGGAAGTGACATAAGACCATTTGGCTTTATGTCACCTTCACAAAACGACATAAAGCCAAATTATTTTGAGATATAAGACTAAGATATAGGCGCCTGAAAAACATATTTTGTTCAACAATAAAATTGAGATGAGAATACCCCACAGACTCACTCATAGGCGCCTGCCTGTGGAGAAAAGGTGAAATTCTGTTAACGAGCGAAGCGAGTTACCCAACCCAAACTTGAAATACGCCAGACTCGCTAATAGGTGCCTGAGAAAAGGGTTAAATCCTGTTAACGAGCGAAGCGAGTTACCCAACCCAAACTTGAAATACGCCAGACTCGCTAATAGGTGCCTGCCTGACAATTGAGGGTTACAGTTACAAGGATTTCGCACTATGGGCGTCTCTTCGACTCATACGCCGGACCACCTGCAGGTGCTCAGGGTGCCGCTACTCGGCGTGTAGTATACTAGTCATTGAATGCAATATTGTCGTCCTTTTGTAGTGAACGATAGCATTGATGTGTTTACCTATATAATGTAAGGAAAACAACTTACAGCTGTCGGAAAGATATATGAAAATAATAATAAAACGTATTATACGTATCAGGTAAGCAAAATCTAATATGCATTCGAAAGTGAGATAAAGCCAAATTGGCCCTATGTCGCTTTATAAAATTGGCCTACTATGACCAATATTAGTAGCTCCAATGCCCTTCTTTACATTGGCTGACGAGATAAAAACGATAGGAAAAAAATTTAATAAAACAACAACGGTGTAAGATATAAAATTAATTCTGATTTTATTTTGAAGCTACATTCATGCCGTTATGTGTCGAATAGCACATCATTAAAATGGCCGCCTCGGCCTCGGGTGCAGTGCTTCAAGTGGTCAGTCGAATTTTGCGAGATTATTCCGGCAATAGCGTGTCGAATGTTGGCCCCGAGCTCGTCCAAAGTAGATAGCTTATTAGGGCAGACTAAGGACTTGACGTAGCCCCAAAAAAAATAATCGAGTTGTGTCAATTCGCATGATCGCGGCGGCCAATTGATGAATGCTCGCCGTGAGATGACCCAGTCGCTAAATTTCTCCTTCACAAATTCGAGCGTAGCGTCGCTTGTTGGAACCACAGCTCAGATATATCCATATTGTCAAGCTCTGATCACAAAAAGTTGGTTAACATCCCTCTATACGTGAGACCATTGACAGTAACGGTATCTCCTTCCTCATTTCGAAAGAAATAAGGTCCTATGATGCCGCCATGCCATAAACTGCACTTAACAGGCAACTTTTGTGGATGTTTGGCCGAACACTTGTGGATTGTATTCGTTCCAGTAAGGGCAATTTTGCTTGTTGACATAGCCGCTGACTCAAAAATGGACCTCGTCCGTGAATATGATTCATTTCCTAAAATCCGGTGCTCCGGCCAACATTTCCATCGCTCAATTACCGAACTCACGATGTTGTCTATGATCGTCCGTCTTCAATTCTTGCGTCAGCCCAATTTTATACGGTTGTAGGCCCGAATCCAACCGCAAACTAAACCGGGTTGACTCTATGGCGGTGCTCAATTCAGCTAATCGGCGCCGAATCGACATGTCAGGGTCTTCTTCGATGCTAGCCGCTACGGCTGTTTTCTTTATTTCGTACCAATTTATGTCTGGTTGATGGTTTAAGATCCAAAAGAGTGTACGCATGCTCAAACTTTTCCATAGTGCGACGAATTGCCTGCATACTGAAGCGATAATGACGACCGACCTCACGACGAAATTCACATTGCGTATTTACAACTGAGCCGGAATTTCGATAATATTTTTTAATAATTTCTGCATGTTCGGCAAGCGTAAAATTATGGATATTGAAATGGCCAACCCCACTGAATATTTTGATAGCTGGATGTCATTGGTAACTTTGACAGCTGCTGAAACATAACAATTGGAAATATATCATCGCTATCCGCTCACCCGTCATATGTGCCAATGATTCATTCGGATGACACAATATGCAAAGTTGAGTTTGATTGTCGCTAATAAACTGCTATTTTGTTCGATACCGAAATTATTTAATTAGAAATGGCTAAGTAGAAATCAGCATTTTACTATGCATCAGCTGCTGGTAGTCTACAATTTGTACATAAGCTAGGCTTTGTAAAGATGTGCAACAATTCACTGAATGGACCTCCTCAATAGCTGAAGTTAAGCCGAGTGTCTCCTTGTTGATCTTGTTCGTCTTATTCCAATACAGATAGAATATTTTAATTCATATACGACCTTCTTTGTGTCCATTTTTTGTTATTAACGTAAAAAACTTCGTCTCCAAAGTCTGTTTGTAAGAGCTTGAAAAGTGAAGTCAAGAGATTTATGACTAAAAAACTTAGGCAAAGAACTAGTCCATTTTATTCCTTGTAAGTTCCTTTTAAAGTAATTTCTCAGTCTTTCGAAGAAAACCGAGTAAGAGCTTCAGTGCTTACAGTACCAGAACCCAACAGGTCAATGTCGAGTACCTGCAGCCTGATGCGACCCTATGCCCTTAGATGTAATGCTCCGCGGTGTCTACATCGCTTGCACAGCAAGCATCGCAGCATGTTGTGTCACTAATGTCCATAATGTCCAGCACATTGAAGTTCTTATAAAAAGTATAATGCCCGGCCCGGGATCCAGACAAAACTCAGCTAATTTAGCCATCCGACTGCCTTCAATGAAGTTTTGTATTTCCGAACAAGTTTGGAAAACGTAAAAGGGTTCAGCAAGGTTCTAAGCGCAGCTTGGCTGTCGCTGCAGATGTAAATACTTCGCCCCATCAGCCGATTCTTTGCAATACATATTGTTCGTTGCTATCAGGATTGCGTATATCTCCGCTTGGAAGACAGGTGCATATTTTCCTAACGAGGAGTGAAATCTAACGTTGTCGTCCCCCAGAGCGACACCAGCGCCACGTCCTAAATCAGTTTTTGAGCCATCCGTGCAGACCCGACTACATTCCTTTCCTGTCACAGATTCTAGACAAAATCAGTCTTGGGCACATGCCAAGTCAATTTCGTATATTTTCTGTAACAGGAATTCTCATATCAGAAGGCAAGTTTGTAAGCCCAGAGTCATAAGACAGTCAGCGCACAAAGTCATCAAAACTCCAGTGCGTGTTGCACCAAAGGCCACTTCTTTTTAAATGGAAGATGGCTTTGAGAGTGCAGCTCATGATATGAATATCAAGGGTGGGTGGCCGTGGCTCAAGTGGTAGTGTGTTGGCTTCCGGGGCATGATATCATTCATGCTGCGTCTAAACTGGTTTCTGATATCCAATGGAACAAAGGCAAGAAACAGTGCACTGGTGACTGCCTGATTGACTTGGAAAAGGCCTTCGATACCGTATGGTTAGAGGGACTCTTTTTCAAGCTGGACAGATTGGGCATTAGTAAACCACTGCTGTATATTCTGTTTGATATGCTCTCCAGTAGGCAGTTCATCGTGAAGAATGGCGATGTGACTTCTGCTGGCACATTTAACATTAAAAACGGTCTGCAACAAGGTGCGGTGAATTCGCCGATCCTATTCAACATTTACACAAGTGATCTGATAGGTTCACTTCACCATGCCATAGCGTACGCAGACGACTTAATAGCGTACAGAACAGGTCCAAAGATTGAGGTCATTAACATACTTTTGCAACGTGACAAAATTAAGCGATATTGCGACGACTGGAAGTTGAAAATCAACTTTCAGAAGTCGGAAACCATTTTGTTTAGGACGCCTTTGTCTGGGGCCTCTAGGGATACCAGAAAGAATTGGCGGAAGTTTTCGATCATGGGACAGCACGGGCAGCCACTTGCTTGTCGAAATGTAGTCAGGTACCTTGGGATCTGGCTAGACCAGTATCTGTATTTTAACAAGAATATAGATATTGCTCTGGACAGAGCCAAAGGTGCTTTTGCCCTTACAAAGAGACTGTTTTATAACAGCCAACTCGATGCGAGGGTGAAGGTGATCTGCTACATGGCCCTTATCCGGCCTATGCTTGTATTTGGTTGTCCCGTGTGGTTTAACGTGAGAGCAAGCTTATTGGAAAAGATTAGGGTGTTTGAGAGGGCTTGTCTTAGGACTTGTCTTCGCTTATACAGAACACCAGAGTCCGAGTACATAAAATTCTATCCCAATGAGGTCTTGTACAATAGAGCGAACCTAATAAGAGTGGACAATTTCGTCATTAAGTTGACTCGAAGGCACATTGCAAGAGCAATGTCCTCATCGAACAACCTGATCGCTGGGGCCTACTACCCCAATTATATGTATCATGAGAGAGTTCGCTTTGACGGCTTTATTCCTCCAGAAGCGTTCCTCTACCTAGATATGAAAGGTCTGATCCAGGACAGGTTAGCGGTGCCGCTAATCTTCCACGTCGCTCGGACAGCTGGGGACAGGCGACTCAACTACGACAGAGACGTCGCACATGGCAGTGCGGAGCGTCTCCGGTTCAGTAGGGCGGTAGGGAGTCGCGATATGAGGGATGTTGCTCGGCAGCACCAACAATTTTGGTGGCTATTGGAAGGAGGGGAGGATTCGTCGTCGAATTCCTCAAGTTATAGGTAGCTTCATATGAAGCAAAGTCGGTCGTCTGTCTATTTTATTAGCCATGGCCGGCTTACATAATTTTAGGTAGCATTAAGTTAGACTTAAGGAAAAAAAAAATTTAAAAAAATAAAAAAAAAAATACACAAAAAAATACACAAAAAAAAATTTAAAAAAAAAAAAATCTAGAACAGATGTGGGTAACAACACTCTGAAGTAAGGGGTAGTTTAAGTAGGATTAAGTAGAATAAGATTTATATTTTAGGTAGTTTATAGGCTTAGTTTTAAGTTTTTAGTTTTAAGTTTTATATTATAACAAAAAAAAAAGTCCAGACACTAAGTTTTTTTTTAATTAAAATCCATTTTCTTAGTTTTAGTGTTAATAAATGTAAAAAACAAAATAGACTGTAAGGAACGTCGAAAGACATAGATTAAGTATTATGTTTAACCTAGAGTGCCCGCATGGGGCCAGTAAGTTATAATTAGATTACTTTTAAGGTATTTAAGCTAATTTTTAAGCGTTTTTTTGTATAGCCTGTAAGAATTAATTAATGAAGTATAATAAAAAATGCATTTAAACTGAAAAAAAAAACTGAGTGTGTTGGCTTCCCAATCGCACGGTTCGGGGTTCAATACCAGCCGTGACCGAAAGACTTTTTTTCAGGCAACTAAAATCTTGTGGGATGAATGGTTGCCTAAAAATAACATCAAGTCCAATTTACACTTGTAATTTAGTCTCCCCATTAAATGTTGGATGCCACCCATGGAGCGAAATAACCACTGAGCCCAAAAATCTTTCTCTCTCTCTCTCTATCCAATTTTCCGAAAAACTTAACACGTTCTCCGGCATTTTAAGAGTAGTAATACCCTCTTGAGTGTTAAGTTCTTTTTTAAAAAAAAAAAAGGGGAGGGAAATTCACCAATGCATCTAAAGCGGAGCTTGGAGTGCTAGGGAAAGCCCCATGCAGCTGAGACGCTCCGTTCTTTGGCGTCTGAGAATTTAACATTTTCAAGAAGCACTTCGCGTTTTCCTACGTACAAAACCCAACCCATTCAATAACTCAAGTCTGCAAGCCATACATCGAGAGGAACCTTGGTCAATTGGTTCACTGAACAATGACAAGTGAAGGGTGAGTTTTGTAACAAAATCGTCTTCAGCAATGAGGCCCATTTTCATGTTGATGGCTGCGTTTACAAGTAAAATTGCCGCATTTTGATGACGAAAACCCGCATGTGTTTTATTAGAAAGGACTTTGTAGAAAACAAAAAAACTTTTGTGCATGTACATTTGCACCTCAAATGGATGGCATTTATCTCTAAAATGTGTAGCTCCCACTTGGCACACATCACGGGAAGCAATGGTATTATTGCCCGAAATCTTCCTCGACCATTTAATCTGCCGCTTTAATGACCAAAATTGGCCGCTGACCAGCGACCTGACGCTGTTGTATTGCTAAGTTCAGCTACATTTATGTCAAACCATTACTGAAAGTTTGGCCAAAGGAATGCTAATGCGCCTTCGAAGACGAAGAGGGCATCCGATGACTACTTTATGATAAAAGTGTCACTGCTTCCTCAAAAATTCAATTCAAATTTTGTGGAAAAAATGTTGAGCTAGTACTTACATACTTGATCTTGCATTACTAACCCATATTTTAACACGACCAGGATGAACTTGACTTATCTATGTACGGTTTAAAAAAAAAAATATGCGGTGAGGAAAATTGTCCACTCTATATCCACATTTTAAAAGAAAACTCTGTTAGGTGCAATTTATAATTTTAGAACGATTAAAGTGAGAAAAAAAAAACAGAACTTCCGTGTAGCGTGGGTGTTTCAAAAGTCTTCCGCATTTTGTGTTGAACATAACTTTTCCCCTTTGCGTTGATATTTCTGTTTTCATTTTTATACTTATCATTTATCTTTTTTCTTATATCTGCTCGAAATCGAAATCAGATAAGTCTCACATTAACATTGTTATTCTCCCCTTTTTTACCAATTTTACAAAGCAGTCATTAAGATTATGAATTTATCTTAAGCTCAATCGCAATAATTTTCGTTTATTGATATTTTGACCTTTTGAAAGTCTTTTAGACAAATGCATTAGCAGACAAATTAAATTTCAAATCAAGTTTGTGAATAGACTCACAGGTTTGGATTGTGTTGTTATGTTCCAATGATGAGTCTAATGAACAATATATGTAAATTCACAGTTTCTGTTTCTTTGTGAAACACTTCTATTCAATTTAGAAGAAATACTGGGATACATACTTGCATGTGTTTATGTAGTTGCGCTGGAATGTCAAATAAATAAAATTAAGCTGCAGTTACAAAAAGTTGGTTTAGATGCCACAAATTAGTGGAAACAATGTAAATTAAACGTGTATTCATGTTTCCTACAAAACCGTTTTTTGGCCTTTAACTCTCTGGTTCACCTAACAATTTAAAAAAAAGTTCACAATACAGAATAGATTTTTAGCAAATTTTCACATTGCAATTTTGATTGCAGAACTCAAGTGCCCAGCAATGCTATTGCTCTTCAAATTTTGTTCAATTTGTTTAGTTCTTAAGCAGAAGAAGATTGTTTTAAAAATAGTGAATGACTCTCTCATTAGGAACTAAAAAGATGTTTGCATGTTTTACAAATACATTACATAGCTTTACATACATATGAATTTTTATTGTGTCTGACTTTGTTGGTTA
Source organism: Volucella zonaria (assembly GCA_963966105.1). Lineage (NCBI taxonomy): Eukaryota > Metazoa > Arthropoda > Insecta > Diptera > Syrphidae > Volucella > Volucella zonaria. Next base: position 208,766,204 of record OZ014531.1, read on the forward strand.
GTTTTGTCTCTCAAACCCATTTTTAGGTGGCATACGGTAGTGGTTCTCCTTCTATAATACTTGAGAAAATAGTTTAAAATGTCTTTAGCTGACCGAATTGATATCTCTCCTTCAAAATCAAGCTCCATGACTATGTACCAAAACAAGTGGGAGCAATAAAAATAATTTAAAATCTCATAACTAAGTGGTATTAGAAACATTGTCTCTAGATAATCAGTTTACTTCAATCATCGCTAAACCCTTATAGTTACACAGTCCGAACTGCTCTTGCTAGTCTGGATGAACTTCAGGCTTGAGAAAACGAATCGAGTAAGGTATAGGCACCAATACATCAGAGTGCTTAAGTACGAGGACTGTTTGATAAGCACCCGGATTAGAAGATAGGTGGCGATACTGACCCAAAATGAGTGCACTATCATTTAGTGTAATCTCTTTTAGCCCGGCTGTCAAAATTTGGTGACAATCCGACGCTTAGTTTTGTTTTGACACCTTTCCGGCCAAAGGCGTCTTCGCCTTTTTTGGAGCACGTTCATCGGGTGAAACCCATTGTTTCGATTTTGGTCTTTGGTATATACCAATGAATCCAAACTCGCCGATTGCGCTTGTTCTCCGGCTTGAGCAAACGCGGCACCCATCGCGCGTGCAGCTTTCTCATGTCCAAAATCTCGTGCAGGATATGGCTAAGGCTTTCCATTGAAATGCCTGCTATCTCAGCCAACTCACGAGATCATACGAGATCATGGATTTTGTCCACGGTTTCCTCTATGGTAATATGTATCTCAGAAGTAATATGCGTCTCAGAAGTCATAACAAGAATTACTTCGGAAAAAATAATAAGGCGTCCAGTGAGCGTTATGGGTCGGTATTAATCATTTCATATCATGGCTAAATTGGGTAAAATCAGCCGTATACGCGTACATGCATTAATCGAAGAAAAGGATGATGCTACCAAAAAAAACTCATACAAGTTCCTAATGAAAACCTATGAGCAATATCCCAAGTTTTGACGTCAATACAAAGAATTGAAAAGAGTACGCCGTTGCGTAAGGAAATGTTCATAGTCTGATTGATTTACAATACGCGCTTTCCTCATTTTAAAATGGGCAGATGGGGGTAACCTGATATTTTGATAAACAGATGTACCAAAATTGATTCAGACCAAGCCAAGGTATGAATGCATATATCAAGGACAATACAAACCGAAATAATAGTTTGAACAAATTAAAAAAAATTAGCCAGAATCTCTGTCGTCCGTATTTCCTCTAACCTCTCTCACAATACTACATCACCAACATCAAAAACATGTGCCGATTCTTCCTAGAGCTCATCAGATAGGTCCCCTATGATGTTTCATACATGTTTCACAACGTAACCATATACTTGGGCCTTCCCGCCAAGTAAATGCCGTATTATGCAACATTGCATGTCAGAACGACAAATAACACAAACTTTTTCGAAGTATTTTCAAAAAAAGCCGCACCGAGGCCTCAAATGCTGCTGCAGAAATACAGTTGAGCAAAATCAAACCTATGTATACGTTGTAGACGTAGTCACTGCTGAGAATTAGGAACAAGAACTTCTTCAAACAGTTTAACGACGAAGACGACAACATTTCGCTACCAGGCAGGACATGCAATTGAACGCAGACGACAAAATATTCACTCTGTGACAGAAGAATATCAGATCAACCCTTAATTGATTATCAAAAAGGTATCGACTGCAACACAGTTATGCCAGCGCTTGATCCAATCCTCGAAACATTTTTCATATTCGGTTTTCGGTATGTCCATTAGTGCTTCCTGCGATTTTTCCATTACTTCCTCTCGGCTGCTGAAACGCGTTCCCCGTAGTGGTTTTTTAACTCGATTGAACAGAAAGTAGTTACAGGGAGCCAAGTCAGGTGAATTCGGTGGCTGTTGGATGGTATTTGTTGAATTTTTCGTCAAAAAATTACGAATACTGATGGCACTGTGCAGTGTGCGACGTTGCGTTACCATGGTGCAAAATCCACGAGTTTTCTGCCCACAATTCTGGTCTCTTTCGGCGAATTACTTCACGCAAACATCTCATAATACTCTTTGTTTACTGTCTGGCCTTCTGGCAAAAATTCATAATGCACTACATCCTTGTAATCCGTTGTAATTTGGTCTCGGCTCATTTGGTGAACGCCATTCACTTGTCTGATGTCTGGATTGCATGTCATACTCATAAACCCATATCTCGTCTCCAGTAATGATCCTTTTGATGAATGTGGGATCGGATTCGGCCTCGCAAATCACCTCTTTTTTTCGACGTCAACACGGTCTCCTTTTTGCATGAAATTGAAGTCTTTTGGCACCAACTTTGTTACTACACGACGGAAACCCAAATCATTAACCAAAATGTCTTGGACGGATCCATAGGCAATGTTCAAGTCCTCCGCTACTCGTGTCTCTCTGATGGTTAATTTGTGGTTATTGACGAAAATTTCTTTTACTTCATCAATGTTTTCGTCGGTTTTCGATGTCGATGGTCTGCCACTGCGTTCATCATCTTCGATTGACTCACGACCACTTTTGAACCGCTCGTGCCACTGGTAAACGGCCGTTTTCTTTAGGAAATCGTTGCAGAAACACTTTTCCAACATTTCCAATGTTCGCGCACCATTAAATCCGTTTTTTACGCAAAATCTAATACAAGTTCGTTGGTGTCGTGCGGGAACATTTTGATCAAGGTGGTATATGTACACCCTGAATGACTCGAACTGCAACCAACTTCAGACTGCTATAATTTCCAAACCATTCATGATAGTGAGCTCAAATTTTGACACATGACGGATAATTTCATTATTTACAAGCCTTTTAAACGATTTGCGTCTCAGTTGTGTTGAAAAATTTTTATCCGCGATGGAATTCAAACGTGATAGTGTGATTGCTTTATATTTGGCTGGAAAACCACAAGTAGCTATCGTTAGAGCCCTGCAGCACCTCAACGTGAATAAGTCATTTGTGTCTCAAACCATAGCTCGTTACCGTAATACTGGCAGCGTTGCAAAACGCCATGGAGGTGATCATAAAAAAACAGCAACATCGGCAGAAATGGTTAGGAAAGTGAAGGCTCGAATTGAGCGAAATCCGCGTCGAAGTGGAAGAAAAATGGCTCGTGAGCTCAACATACATATCATTGGAACGGATGCAACACATACTGAAAAATGAGCTTGGGCTCAAATCATTGAAGTTCCAAAAAGCACACGATCTTACACCGCAACAGAAAAAAGTTAGAGTGGAAAGAGCGAAGGAGTTGCTACGCTTGCACGAAAGTGGTGAGTTGCCGAATTTGATTTTTCCGATGAGTCGCCATACTTGCCAGAGAGGTAATTCGAAAATGTACACCTTCGGACGGCCACCAAAAAGCAGGCAGCACCGATGGTGATGGTTTGGGCCGTATACCGTGAAACTGTCTTAGAGGCAGTATTGAAGCCTTGGGCAAACAATCATTTTGGTCGGAGACCGTGGAATTTCAACAAGACTCGGCACCGTCTCACAAAGCGCGCGTCAACCAAATTTGGTTAAAAAACAATGTTCCACACTACGGCACAATGGATTGCAAACTCTCCGGATGCAAATCCGTTGGATTTCTCTGTTTGGGGTATTTTGAAGGCGAAGGTTGGCACTAAAAAATACCAAGGTTCGGACCACCTCAAACTAGCACTTCGCCGGGAATGGGCCAAAATACCGCAGAGCCACTTGCGTGCAGCGTTCGATGCTTTCCTCGGCCGTCTCAAGGCCATTATTCGCACTAAAGGTGGACATATTGAAAACTACTGATACAATTTGAAAATTGATGTATTTTCCAACATTTTTTGCTTTGGCACAACAAAATTTATCAAAAAATAAAAAAAATATAGCATTTTAAGAAGTTGGAGTTCGAGTCATTCACCCTGTATGTATACAATAAAAGTTTATCCGGTGTGTGGGCCTAACAACCTTCGTTCGGTTGTGCAAGTTGTCGATAAAGGACACCCGCTGCTCTGTCAAGGTTAGAATAAACATCAATCGTATCAATCATTCGATGTGAAAATGATATCGCCTTACACAAGGCGATACTCTATCCTGCGACCACTCTAACATGATGTTTGAAACAATTGAGCGCAACTCTCAAAGCAACACCAGATATACAATACAATACTTCAAAAATCTGCAGATTAGGCCAGTCTAAGCTGTTATGAAATTAGAATTGGAATGACAGAATATACAAATAGAAAACTATAATTTTGAAGTGGAAGAGGGATTCATCCGAATGGGCTCTGGAGTAAAACCTGGTAATGATATCAGCGCGAAAATCATGCAAAAATAACTTTTGCCGACTGCTGGTTCTTAAGCCAGCAGTGGTTCTGTTAGGGGCTCCAGAAAATTTTTTCATTGATATTTCCAATAATGGCCAATAGTAAAAAGACAAGATCTGGTCTCATATTCCAAAATCTATTACAGAATTTTCATGAACATCTCCAAGTGGGTTGTAAAGGAAACGTTTTATAATCATGTTGTGCTTTTTCTAATATTGCATATTTTTTCATAAAAAAATTAAATAGATTCAAGATAAATTTTTACATTCTTGATAAGATAATTACAATATTTATTAAATAAATTATAAAAATATTACTTCTTCAAACTTCCTCATAATTAAATTTAAATATGATGAGTTAGGTCACGCATCCTTATATTATTGTGTAAGTGCTTAATAATTATTTGCTGTTTTAAATTTAAGTACTTGACTTTCAAAATTACCAACCTAGGCAATAAATTTTCTGATAAATGTAGATAAAATCGATTTTTCAAATTTTCATTTCAAATACACGTGTAGATAATGCATAATAAAAATTAAAATTGTATGTAATTTTCTTACACAGATATTGGTTGACAACAAAACACGGGACCTTTTTTAGATTTTATACTTCAAATTATACCATCAAACAGTTATCTAAAATAAGCTTCTGTACAGGGTCATCCATTAATGACCTAGATTTCAATCAAATTTGTGTTTCAATATATTGCTTGGATCATGCCATTATGAATGCAATATAACATCATTCAGATGTCCTCCACGGGAGTTCTTGCAGGACTTGATTCTGTCAAGGTAATTTTCGATGATCTTTCGACACATATTGGGTAATAAATCAGTCATAGCTTAACGAATGTCCGCACAAACAGGGACAAATCACACGATGATGGCCAGTTAACATCACCAAAACGCGAAATTTGTTTTTCAATAAAGCCAATATGGGTTGTATTGTGTGAGATGTGGCACTGTCTTGTTGAAACCACATGTCTTTCACATCCATATTTTCGATTTGAGGCCAACAAAATTCGGTTAGCATTTAGCTATAGCGATGAGAACGGATCGTAGCGGTTACTCCTTCCTCATTTTCGAAGTAGTATGGACCAATGACACCACCAGACCAAATTTCACACCATACAGTAACTTTTTGTGGATGCAGGGGTCTCTTGACAATTACATGAGGATTTTCACCTCCCCATATGCGACAATTTTGTTTGTTAACGTATGCACCGAGTGTAAAATGAGCCTCATCCCTGAAGAAAATATTGTGCGAAAATTAGGGATCCAAACGCCGATATGTTCCACCAGCAAATTCATTTGCAAATAGTTTAAGTTTTTACATTTTTACAAAGTCAATAGATTAAATTCTCTACAAATCTAGTGAAAATGTCAAAGCGGCGCATTGAAGTTGGTGAAACATACCCCAAACCGAAGAAACTGTCAGCAGAGCTGTCCGCCACAGCCGCTAGCATCGAATAAAAACTCTACCATCAACCCGTACAACCAGAAGCCCTACTCCCAACGCTACTTCAATCTGTTTAAGAAGCGTATTACTTTGCCTGTGTTGGAGTATCAAGCGGGTTTCATGAGACTTTTGAATGATCATCAGACGATTTTGTTAGTTGGAAAGACCACACAAATTCCGCAGTGGTGTGTAGAATTTGCGATTTCGAAGGGAAGCAAGACGCTGCTCAAGTACATGACGGACGGTATGTTGCTGCGAGAGGCAATGTCTGATCCTATGCTCGAATCGTATCAGGTAATTCTGCTGAACGAGGCTCACGAAAGGACTCTGGCTACTGATATTCTGATGGGTGTGCTGAAAGAAGTTAGGAGGGATCTCAAGTTGGTGGTTATGTCTACCACATTGGACGCTGACTGGCAAATTCCATCAGTATTTCGATAAGGCCCCTTGATGAATGTACCCGTTCGCACACATTCAGTTGAAATTTTTTACACACCCGAACCAGAGCGAGACTACCTGGAAGCGGCCATTCATCTATGCGAGGACGTAGAAAGTGATTTTCTAATGTTTCTCACTGGTCAAGAGGAGATCGAGGAAGCTTGTAAACGAATCAAACGTGACTCAGACAATTTGGCCCAGAAGTCGAAGAGCTAAAGTGCATTGCGCTATATTCCACAGTGCCACCGAATCTACAGCAGAGAATTTTTGAGCCTGAACCACCGAATAAAGCGAACGGAGCCGGTGGACGGATAATTTTCGTCTCGACAAATATCGCTGAAACCTCACTAACCATTGATGGAGTTGTTTTTGTGATTGATCCAGGTTTCGCCAAACAAAAAGTCTACAATTCTCGCATCCGATTGGAGAGTTTATTGGTTTCACCGATAAGTAAAGCATCCGCCCAGCAGAGAGCCGGTCGAGCAGGTCGTACGAGACCTGGCAAATGTTTCCGACTCTACACCGAAAAGGCGTTCAACAATGAAATGCAGGACAACACTTATGCGGAAATTTTACGTTCCAATTTGGGAACGGTTGTGCTTCAGCTGAAGAAACTCTGTATCGACGATTTCGTTCACTTTGATTTCATGGATCTGCCAGCACCAGAGACCCTGATGCGTGCCTTGGAGCTTCTCAATTACCTGGCGGCGTTAGATGACGTTGGTAACTTGACCAAATTGGGTGCTATTATGTCAGAGTTTCCACTGGATCCCCAGCTGGCGAAGATGTTGATTGCCAGTTGCCAACACAATTGCTCGAATGAGATTCTATCCATAACGGCGATGTTGTCAGTCCCTTAGTGTTTTGTTCGACCAAATGAAGCCAAAAAAGCCGCTGACGAGGCCAAAATGCGTTCCGTCCATATCGATGGATATCACCTGACTTTGCTGAATGTTTACCATGCACTCAAACAGAGCAATGAGGATCCCAAGTGGTGTTACGAGAACTTTATCAATTTCCGTTTGCTCAAGTCAGCAGACAATGTACGCCAACAGCTTGCTCGTATTATGGATCGTTTCAATCTGAAACGTACTATTACAGAATACGCATCGAAGAATTACTACATAAATATTCGAAAGCATTGGTGCAAGGATTCACCAAGTGCAAGTGGTACATTTAGAACGGACTGGACAATACATAACAGTTAAGGACAACCAAATTGTTCAGCTACTTCCGTCGACGTGTTTGAATCACAAACCCGACTGGGTTATCTACAATGAATATGCGCTCACCACAAAAAACTACATTCGAACTGTCACAGATTTTAAACTTGAATGGTTATTGACACACGCCCCACAATACTACGGCATGAACAATTTCCCACAATGTGAGGCGAGAAGACAACTGGAATCGCTGCAAAGTCGATTGGATTCCAAGCAGTATCAGAAGTTTTAGTTTCATTTAATCATAAATTGTTTTGTTCTTCTTAAGTTAAACAATACAACAGACAACCTTAGACTTTCTAACTGGAATTATAGATTTTTTTAACCAAATAGTTCTGCTAATTAAATTTATCCAATACAAAGCTAGATAGATCAACTAAGATGAGTGTGGGCACAAAAGAGTGAAGGTTTTTCACTGGTTTTTGTTTGTTTGTTTCCCTAATTCCTTTTGCATTTTATATTTCAAAAACAAAAAACACAACTGAAATGAAAAACAAATAAAATACAAAAGGGAGAACTACCCTTCCTTACCCAAGATTTAAAATAAAATTAAAAAACTGAATATATGTACATAAGTATGGAGATACGTTGGTTGGACAATTATATTAAACACCCAATCGGCGTATATTCTACGCTTTTGGTAGTCAGCTAGCTTCAATTCGTGAGTGAGTTGAACTTTATAAGGGTATAGATCCAAATCGAAATGCAAGATACGCCATAATGTGTCGTAGGACAAGCCCAAATGCTGTACTCGGCGTGAAATCGACAGGCTTGGAACTTCTTCAACACTTTCACTAACGGCAGTCATATTTTCTGTAGATCGTGCATTTCGATGATGGACGGGCCTTAAGACATCTGTAGCAGAGCCAGTTTCTTCGAAGTTTTTTTTACAGGTTTGCATATAGTACACTCAGATGATTATGTCGACCATAATCTGCTCGTAATGCGCGAAACGTACCTGCAACAGAATCACTATTTTTGTAGTAAGTTTTCACAATTTTAACAAGTCCAGCGATTGGCAAACGATCCATATTATAAAATGACAAACCTCTTTAAACATATCGGATGACAGTTGGCGTATGGGATTGGAACAGGAATGTCAAATCCGGATCTTATTGTAATCGCATGACCCTATATACGAGTATATCCTATTACAATTGAAAGCGTGTTTTTTTGCAGTGTCAAACGTTCTAATAGTGAATAAATGTCAAATCATATTGAGCTGCCAAGCTTCATTTATTTTCAGCACAATTTTCCATTTCATCATGGAAACACTAACGACTTCAAGTCGTTGAAACTTATTTCCAAAATCGAAGCACTGTTCGCGTAACTTATAGAAAACTTCGTTAAATTTACGGTGAACATCATCGGCGATCTGAACGTGTTTTTTATCGAATTATTGAAAATTTCACAAACCAATTTACGCTGTTGGATACTTACATATCCACAAGAAGGAGAACAGTGCGTTTGGAAGAGAATATCGCGGCTGTGGAGGCTTGTGTTGAAGAGGACCCCAACATATTGATTCGTCGTCGTTCGCCTATCTGAAAAATTGGTCTCGAGCTTTATAAAATAAACTTGGTCCAAGACCTAAAGCCCCGTGAATTTCTGTATTTGGAGCGATACATCCAGAAATATGTACCGTTTGCTGCGATTTGTACGTCGGTGGGATTATCGGTCCTTATTTCTTCAAAATTGAGGCCGGAGCACAAGTTACTATTATATTAATAAACACCGGTACAATGTAATGATTAACGATTATTTGTTCCTGAATTTGTGTGACATCAATGTGGAAGAACTGTGGTTCCATCCGGACTGCCAACGACAACATCTCTTTATTGCAAACATGATTTGGCAATAGAATCATTGTAAGAAATTGACCCGTCAATTGGCCACCAAGTTCGTGCGATTTGACGCCGTTACATTATACACTCCCTTCGAGCAATCACATACGTGATACGAGTATACTGACTACAATCAGCATCCTCCAACTGATTTGGAAGTTACTGATTTCTGAAGTTGGTTGCAGTTCAATTTGGCTGTAGAACACCAGCGGCGACATTGTTAGGCAAGTCCTGGAACACTGTTACTGTCACTGGCAGGACACATAACAATGAGATAATATGCCCCGGAGATTAGGTTGTTCTTCAGATGTTCACTCAAGTCAGTTTTATAACGAAACTATTCACTATCTTTATGCTAATCGTAGACATACAAGACTTGATTTTCTGTACAAACAAGCCCTTTCAAGCACCCGAACCTTTCCCAATATGGTGAACTTGCTCTCACTTGGAACGACATAGGACATTCAGTATTCCATAGAAGAGCGATGTAGGAATTGGCTGCTATTAAACAGTGATTTTGTAAGGCCAAAGGCACGTTTGGCTCTGACCAGAGCAGTATCTATATGCTTGTGCAAATATACACGGTTGTCCGTAAAGTCCCACGATCGGAAATTCTCGCCAACTCTTTGTTAGTATCCGCAGAAGTCTTAGACAAAGGCGTCTTAAATTATGGATTCACAATTATAGGGATTCGCCTACGCAGTGCCTTCAAGTTTAGTTACCTTATCAAAGGTGTTCTAAGTGTTAGCGAAAGAGCCCTGTATGTACTTCTTCGTGTCGAGTGCATGCTTAATTTTACACACTAGATTTTAAAGGACAGTCTCAAAGGATTTTTTGCGCTGGTATTCATGTTACGTCTTACAGATTCGAAAGGCATCTTACATGAATCTTAGTCATTCCCTTTCTTTCAACGTGATACTCTTGAGGAATACGAGTAAATTTCTATATCTTTTTTCGTATACGAGTACAAAGGCTACTCTAATTCCGCGCCAAGTGTTGGGTACATGGCAACTCATGGCCTATACTTTTTTGCTTCATAACAGAAGGACAAAGCAGCTTATTCAACGGTCTCATCCGTCACCTTACTGATGACAGATATCTGCTGTAGTGCAGCGGTTTATCTTTCTCAGCTTACTTGCAGTTCCAGCGATAGGAGAGAGAGTTCCAAGCATACGCCGGCATGAAGGACTGAGAATCTCTACCTGACTCAATAAAAATGTTTTGTCACTGAAATATTATATTGGCCTATTCAATTTATGATGTTTTCGGAAATGATATCTGTAAATCAGCTGTAGATCGTGGGGGCGGAATTCTTGCAGGTGTTCATCAAAAGTGAGGCAGCAGTTGGCATCTCAGTCGTTCATTGAGCTCCGTAGAGTATTAACGTGTTTCGGCTTTCTGTTGGGTAGTGATACCAATAAAAAAGACATTTGGCAAACTTTATATAGGGCTCCAGTTAGCCCAGTGGTAGTGTGCCCGGTTACCAAGTTAAAGGTGCTGGTTCGACTCCGGGTCGAAATAGACTTTTTTTTTTTTTTTTTTGTGTTGTTTGTTCAAGTAAAAAAATTAAATAATTGATAGTGATAAAAATCGTCACGCGATGGATTGTGGAGAGCGGTCCGTTACACCAGTAGCGGGATCCGCAGACAAAGCAGGCGAGGCGTCAAGCGGTTCAAGTGCAACAGAACCGAAGACGAAGAGAAGGAGGGCGCTAAGGCCAACTTCCACCTTACCACAACGTCCCTCCCTACAAACTTCCACTGTAAAGCTGCTTGGTGGAGTGAGGGAAGGGGTGCAATCAACGGCAGCAATGAATCGTCCAGGGCAATTTACAGATAACAATCCATTCGCCTCAGATGTTCATCAACATCTGAAAGACAATAGCTTCGCTTCCTTGGCATCAACCGAATCGGAAGATGAAGAGGAAGAAATGGAGTCAATTAGTAGTAGCATCAAAATGCTACAACAAAGAGTACTAGCTATAAAAGGAAAGCAAATGCTAAGAAGGAAGAGGGAAGAGCAAGAGCAATCCCAACAGCAAGCTCAAAAGCAAACTCAACAACACCAAACAAATACAATAGCACAAGTGCTACAAACACACCAGCAAAACCTCAAGAAACACCAGCAACAACAACAAGTGCAGCCACAAGAACGGCAACAGCAAAAACAGCAGCAGCAGCAACAGCAGCAGCAGAAAAAACAACAGCAACAGCAAAAACAACAGCAGCAGCAATAACAACAACAACAGCAGAAACAGCAAATTTCAAAACAAAGGGTGCCACCTATTAATACATTTAAGATGCAATTAAAGGAAACAAAAGAACTATGTAAGTCGGCCATAGGCAATAATTTTTATATTAAAAGACTTAGCTTGGATAGGCACGCAATCCACTGTAATACAGTGGAGCGCTACAATAAAATTAAAAGTTTACTGAAGGATTCGACGACGGAGTTCTTCTCCTACACCCCGAAGGGGGAGAAGCTGCAGACAATGCTGCTGAGGGGGTTAGAACCGTCGACTGATCCGGAGGAGCTCCTTGCACTGCTGAAAGAGAAGGAGTGCGAAGGGCTCAAATTCGTAGGGGTCAAGCCATTTGTCACGGCTAGAGCCAAAAGGGAGAAGCGGAAACTACCGTTCTTCCTGGTTCAGCTAAGTCCCAACAGCAAACTGGATGGTCTAAGGAGTATAAAAGTCCTAGACTACCAGGTTGTACACTGGGAAAAATTAAAGAGGAGCGAAAACATCTTACAATGTGTTCGCTGCCAAAGGTTCGGGCACGCCGCGTCGAACTGCGAAATGCAGCCTCGATGCGTGAAGTGTGGAAAGAACCACAAGTCAGAGGAATGCGCTCTAGGTAAGGACGGAGCGTCCGAAAAAAGCCAACTCTCTTGTGCCTTATGCAGGAACACGGGACACACCGCAAACTATCGGGGTTGTCCCAAATTCCAATATATAAAAAGAGTAAATCTGGCTCGGCAGCAGAAAGTGGAAGTTAAACGTCCACTCGTGCAGGCACAAACACCAGCCGTTACTCCCCAAGTTACCTACGCCCAAATGGCGGCAGGTAGGGGAACTACGGTACAACAAGCAAAGGTAGCTTCTCAGGCCCCAGCGCCTAGAGCTCCGGAACCTGTACCTGACATGCTGGCTATCTTGCTCTCTATTCAGGGGCAGATGGCTCAGCTTCAGCGTCAAATACAGGAACAGGCTACGCGGGTAGATCAAATATACGCGCTGCTGCCGGGCCTAACGCACCTCCAGTCGTAATGGGTACGTACATGGCGGAGCAAACCCTGAAGGTCCTTGCAGTGAATGTTAATTCACTGATTAGGTTCGAACGAAGAGCCGCACTGTTTAAGTTGCTTAAAGACCAAGCCCCTGATGTGCTTTTGGTTAGCGAAACTAAGCTTACCAAAAGACACAAGATGAGGCACAGAAGGTATGAAATATTACGAAGAAACCGACCCAATTCCATTCAAGGAGGAGGTGTTGCGGTCTTTGTAAGAAAGGGACTGCGTTTCAAAAGCGTATACAGTCGTGTGGTGCGTAGGTTCCAGGTGCTGGAAGCATGCGTCATGTACATCCCTCTCCGTAGTGGAAAGCGGTTATACATGGTGTCTGTCTATGCACCTAAGGCTACTCAATCCACCTTATTCATCTCAGAGCTCGAAACACTTTTTCGATTCCTGAGGCTGGAATTGGAAGACAATTATTTTATTATCGGCGGAGATTTCAACGCCAAACATAGTGATTGGGGAAATAATATACCAAATACTAGAGGGAACCTACTGTTCAATTGGTGGGGTCGACACAGCATAATGTATCGACTCGGACTTAAGGCGACGGATAGTCCGTCGTTTCCCAGACACGGGTCCTATTTGGATCTTCTACTGTTCGACTCACGAATACAACTGACATGCACTAACCAACAAACTACAAACTGTCTACGCACTTTCGTGTATGACAGTGACCATTGCGGTCTCAGCACCGAAATAACTGTTCCCAACGAAACTGCGGAATTGGCGGAGTTTGTTCAAAGGTATTCCTACAATTATAGTAGGGTGCGTTGGACACATTTTTCCAGAACGCTGACGAGAGCACTCTCCTCGAATTCGCTCTACCTACCGTCCAATAGAAATCTGTCAAACGAGGAGATTGACAGGTATCTAAAACTAATGGACGAGACAATTAAACGAACTATGGACAAAACGATACCTCGGTATCAACACACTGACGAAGAAGACTTATTCCGCAACGCAACTATTGACGCACTGCACCGACATAAAAGTAGACTGCTGTCAAGACTAAAAACCTTGTACAGACAGTTTACTGACAGACATAACCCGGAGATCATAACATTGAAGTCGTCGATTAAAAACCTCCAGATATTAATAAAGGAAAATTACAGAAATTCTGTAAGTTTGTATTGGAACAATAAAATTCGGGCTGTAAACACCAGCAACCCGAGTATGTTCCCGCAAATAAATAAGATATTTCGGAGAAATAATCAAAACGACCTTCCATGTCTTAAAATCGCCCGAACGACGAATAACGAACAAATACTTGTAGCAGCAGGTATCGATCCAAATGAGGCAGTTGATGATGACAACTTCTTTGTGATCGAGAATCCGCAGGAGAAAGTAGAGGCTATAGGAGCGACTTTCCAGGAAGTGTACAAGGCGAGTGATATCATTGGCCCGAACCGCGACCTGGAGAGTCGAGTCCTTGTGCACAATACCTGCCTTCGAAATGAAATTGTGAATTGGCGATTCGAGAACTCGGGTTTCACCCAGTTCAGTGACGAGAATATGGCAAATAATGTCATCACCAACGAAAGGGTATTACCACCGTTCATTTCGAAGGAAGATCTCCAAACGATCTTCGAATCACTTAGAAGTAAGAAATCAGTGGGAACCGATGAAATACCGAACATTGTGCTTCGACATCTCCCACTAGAAGCGGTGGACATTTATACCACCCTGTTTAATAATGCAATGAATAATGCACATTATCCAGCGCATTGGAAAACTGCGGTGGTACATCCCATTCCCAAAAGGAATAAAGATACATCCAATCCGGCGAATCTCCGCTCGATCAGTCTTCTTCCAAACATCAGTAAGGTTTTCGAGAAGGTAATCAATAGAGTCCTGACTAAGTGGGTTGAGGACAAACATATAATTCCGGATAATCAGTTCGGTTTCAAGGCGGGGCATGATATCATTCATGCTGCGTCTAAACTGGTTTCTGATATCCAATGGAACAAAAGCAAGAAACAGTGCACTGGTGCCTGCCTGATTGATTTGGAAAAAGCCTTCGACACCGTATGGTTAGAGGGACTCTTCTTCAAGCTGGACAGGTTGGGCATTAGTAAACCACTGCTGTATATTATTTTTGACATGCTCTCCAGTAGACAGTTCATCGTGAAGAATGGCGATGTGACCTCTGCTGGAACATTCAACATTAAAAACGGTCTGCAACAAGGTGCGGTAAATTCGCCGATCCTATTCAACATTTACACAAGTGATCTGATAGGTTCACTTCACCATGCCATAGCGTACGCAGACGACTTAATCGCGTACAGATCAGGTCCAAAGATTGAGGTCATTAATACACTTTTGCAACGTGACTTCGACAAAATTAAACAATATTGCGATGACTGGAAGTTGAAAATCAACTTTCAGAAGTCGGAAACCATTCTATTTAGGACGCCTTTGTCTGGGGCCTCTAGGGATACCAGAAAGAATTGGCGAAAGTTCTCTATCGTCGGACAACATGGACAGCCACTTGCTTGTCGAAATGTAGTCAGATACCTTGGGATCTGGCTAGATCAATATCTGTATTTTAACAAACATATAGATGTTGCTCTGGCCAGAGCCAGAGGTGCTTTTGCCCTTACAAGGAGACTGTTTTACAACAGCCAACTCGATTCGAGGGTGAAGGTTATCTGCTACATGGCCCTTATCCGGCCTATGCTTGTATTTGGATGTCCCGTGTGGTTCAACGTGAGAGCAAGTTTATTGGAAAAGATTCGGGTGTTTGAGAGGGCTTGCCTTAGGGCTTGTCTTCGCTTATACAGAACACCAGAGTCTGAGTACATAAAATTCTATCGCAATGAGGTCTTGTACAATAGGGCGAACCTAATAAGAGTGGACAATTTTGTTATTAAGTTGACTCGAAGACACATTGCAAGAGCAATGACATCGTCGAACAACCTGATCTCTGGGGCTTACTACCCCAATTATATGTATCATGAGAGAGTTCGCTTTGACGGCTATATTCCTCCAGAAGCGTTCCTCTATCTAGATAGCAAAGGTCTGATCCAGGACAGATTGGCTGTGCCGCTAATCTTCCACGTTGCTCGAACAGCTGCGGACAGGCGACTTAACTACGACAGAGACGTCGCACATGGCAGTGCGGAGCGTCTCCGGTTCAGTAGGGCGGTAGGGAGTCGCGACATGAGGGATGTTGCTCGGCAGCACCAACAATTTTGGTGGCTATTTGAAGGAGGCGAGGGCTCGTCATCGAATTCCTCAAGTAATAGGTAGCTTTATGTCAAGCAAAGTCGGTCAGCCTAATTTTGTTGTTTTTTTTTTTTTTAGCCACGGCCGGCTTACATAGTTTTAAGTAGGTATAAGTTAGTTTTTAAGAAAAAAAAATATATAAAAACAAAAAAAAATGAAAAAATAAATAAAAAGTAAAAAAAAAAAAAAATTTAAATATATATATATATATATATATATGTACATATGTGTATATATTAAGTATATATGCATTATGTGTATATATATATATATATATATGTACATATTAGATATAAGTAGGTTAAGTAGATTAAGATATATTTTTAAGTAGTCTGTAAGTTTTTAGTTTTAGGTTTTTATAATACTATGTCCATATACTAAGTTTTTGCTTGAAATCTATTTTCTTAGTTTTAGTTGTAATGTAAATATAAAATTAAAGATAAACTGTAATATACGTCGAAAGACTTAGTTTAAGTGTTAGGTTTAACTTAGAGTGCCCGCATGGGGCCATTAAGTTAGTATAAGATTATTAGTAAGTTATTTAAGCTAATTTTTAAGCATTTTTTTGTCTAGCATGTAAGAGTAAATTAATTAAGAAAATAAAAATGCATTTAAACTTAAACTGAAACTGAGCAGTTGGCATCAATAAACATTCGCAGTGAAATTCAAAAACTGCCTCTAGCATGCATGTTAACACCGAAAACATTTATTCTGCATAATACTTCAGAACACACTCCAACGAGATGACCCATGGAATGAACTGTTCACATGCACCTATTCCCACGAAAGTTGAGTGCACCCGCACACGCCAGACGTAATTCCAAGAAGTCAACCCAAAAGCCACCAAGCCAACCCGTCAGCAATTTCACCTATGCAATCGAAGGTATAAATAATTGTATTAGATTTAAGTAGCTTCAGTTTGTGATTACCGATCCTAATAAACGGGACAATCGTCCCCTATAAAGAAAAACTTTTGTTTTTTTTAACTTCCCCTACGTGTCCGTGCGTAACTTGCATACAAAACCAAAGAGGACACTTTGCGCACCTGTTATATATAACTGGTTTAGTACACACGTAAAATAAAAATTATCCAAGACTACACAAAATCACATTTTATTCATAGCCTGTGGAGCTTAAATTGAAAAACCAATTTTTTTTTTTTATTTTACCTGCTGCAGGTTTTTCCAAATATCATAAAATCTGTGGGTTTTTCTGCAAACTTGTTGATAATTTCTTTTTTATTATTATTACGTTCATAAGAGAAAATAGTAAAACGTTGTGTTTATTGCGCATTTTTTGGAGAAAAGTGCCCTCATAATCCAAAATTAGCAAGGGCAAGAAAAATGGAACAGGCTTTGAAATTTCTTTCTTCTAAAGCAAAAGCCCAAATTAAGTTTCTGCCATAAGTATTAACAGAGCTATTTGCATTAACATGGGTCAGGGTATACCAAAGTAAGCTTTTTCTTAAATCCTCGATAAATGCTGTCAACATTGGACATACTCGTAGACCAATACTACATATAAAACGATTGTATTCTTAGAATATACCCAAGAATCATTTCCCAAATTATCCTTGACGACTTATGGGACACTCTGTATAATATAAGATTCCAAAATAGCTTTTATTGATTGACTATTCGATCTTTTTTTTATAAATGTTAACGAAGCCAATTTATCATAAACAAATTGAAACTGATTTGTATTCCTTTTTAATTAAAGAAGGGAACTGTATTAGCTCTTTAGATTCCCTAAAGAGTAACTTCGAGGGTTTAAGAGAATATCTTTATTCTACGAATATCAACTAGGATAGGAAGTTTGAAAATTTACGTCTACCTGATGTGTATAATCATTTTATTTCTATAACGAATATTGGTATCTCCATGTTTGTTACTTGCTCCGTAAGAAAATTTACATCAAAGCCTCCATGGTATAACTGACGTCTTTTACAATTACGAAACTTAAAAAATTAAGCGTACAAACGATTTAAATAATCGGGATATGAAAATGATATATGTTAATGGCGTTCCTGCAATCTTATTAAAAAAAACTGTTTATAGCTCTATTTGCAAACCTTTATGGTACATACCACCTTGATCCCGGAATTTATTCAGAAAATTAAAAATACAAATTTATTCATCTAAATCTATATTGTCCCCTTCAAAGTAATCCCGATCGACTGCAACACACTTATGCCAGCGCTTGATCCAAACCTCGAAGCATTTTTTTATATTCGGTTTTCGGTATGTCCATCAGTGCTTCCTGCGATTTTTCCATTACTTCCTCTCGGCTGCTGAAACGCGTTCCCCGTAGTAGTTTTTTAACTCGATTGAACAGAAAGAAGTCACAGGGAGCCAAATCAGGTGAATTCGGAGGCTGTTGGATGGAATTTGTTGCAATTTCGTCAAAAAATTACGAATAATGATGGCACTGTGCGACGGTGTGTTATCATGGAGCAAAATCCACGAGTTTTCTGCCCACAATTCTGGTCTCTTTCGGCGAATTGCTTCACGTAAACGTCTCATAACGCCCAAATACTCGTAATACTCTTTGTTTACTGTCTTGCCTTCTGGCAAAAATTCATGATGCACTACACCGTTGTAATCCATGAAAACCGTGAACATTGCCTTCTTTTTTGACCGAAAACGACGTGGATTTTTTGGTCTCTGCTCATTTGGTGAACGCCATTCACTTGCCTGATGTCTGGATTGCGTGTCGTACTCATAAACATACATCTCGTCTCCAGTAATGATCCTTTTGATGAATGTGGGATCGGATTCAGCCTCGCAAATCATCTCTTTTGCGACGTCAACACGTCTGTTTTTTGCATGAAATTGAGGTCTTTTGGCAACAACTTTGCCAAACTGTGATGGTTAATTTGCGGTTATTGGCCAACAATTGACTCCCGACCACTTTTGAACCGCTCGTGCCACTGGTAAACGACCGTTTTCTTTAGAGAATCGTTGCCAAAACACTTTTCCAACATTTCCGCACCGTTCGCGCATCATTAAATCTGTTTTTTACGCAAAATTTAATACGAGTACAAGTTCGTTGTTGCAAATTTAAATCTATTTCTAAAATTGTAAAAATCGCCGACACATACAGAGATAGATGTACTCTTGGCTGCATAACTTTTGCAAATGTCAAGCTATGACGCTAATATTTAGAGGGAATGTCAACAACAGATTTACCAACTTAACTTTTGATCAAGGTGTTATAGTTTTATATCATTTGTAATCAATGCTGTTGAAAGGGGATATCATGTCGATGCTGCTTATATGCATTTAATTCTGTGAACCATGTATTGCTTATAAAGAAGCTACAATAGAAGGGTGTTCTTCATTTTTAATTTAAGGTTTCAGATGGCCTGGCTCGATAAAAAGTATTCCGGGTTAACCTCATGTACTTCTGGGATTCCACAAGGGAGTCATCTTGGGCCACTTCTTTTCATTATATTTATTTATGAAGTTGTTCAATGTTTCAAGTTTCTCACTGCTTAATGTATGCCAAAGGTTTCAAAATATTGGCTAGAATCTAATCCTTAGATGATTGCATTAAAATTTAGGGGTATATTAATAATTTATGTGTGTGGTGCGTTAATAATAGCTAAAAATTTAGTGTAAAAAAATGCTCTGCCATATCTTTTACAAGATCCCATGTGCAACATTCGTTCAGTTTACAAAATTAAAGCTCTGCCTGTCTACATTGATACAAAACCAAAGTTTGTTTCACATGTCGAATACATAGTTGTGAAGCCTACTTCACTAGTAGGTTTCATCAAAAGAAACTTGAAAGATTTCCTGGATCCTCAAATGCTTTTTTCTCTTCTTATTTCTCTGGTGAGGTCTGTTCTTGAATACAACGACATTGCCTAGAGTGCAAACAATCTAAAGTATTCGGGTACAAAAACGATTTAATAAATATATATTCGTTAAAATGCGATGTACTTTTGAACCAGCATATAGAGGTAGATGCTAATCACTAGGTATTATGCCACTTAGTGCAATAAAGCAGGCTGATGATACCTTGTTTCTTAGAAATGTTTTGTGTCCCCATATAAACAGCCCTACACTTTTGTCTTTATTGCCAATTTATGCTCCAGAAAGGGTCACATATTTTACCAAATGTTGCATAGAACAAATTTCAAATCACAAATTTCATGATCAATGAATTCTTTTAATTTAATTGGTAGGCATTTGGTTTTTCACATTCCAAGAGCAACTTCAAAAACATCTTATTTAATATGCTTTTACTATTTTAACTGCATAGCCTGTACGCTAAGCTTGTGGATGAAATAAATGAATAAATATATAAATAAAAGAATGACAGCGAAAAGAAGACATAGAAGCTCAGCACAGAATTGCTAAGTAATTCTAGTCTCTGCAATATGTGCAGTTCTCACAATTATTATTAGCAGCCTCCCAATTTCGGGACGCCAAAGAAGAGATAACGACATCTTCACAGGTAAAGTTCGCCGTTGACAGCGGTCTTCATCCATCCTTCCGAACTGGTTAATGGTTGTATTGGGTCTATAACTTAATTCGTTTGCTAAGAGATGGCGTAACTTGTATTATTCCATTGTTATTATTCCATTGGAACATGCGTTGGAAAGCTATTGTCATTGTACGTCATTTCAGTATATGTCATTCATTTGAAGCGTAAACAACAATAAATTTTTTTCACTCAAATATGTCGAACTTTGTGCCTGAAAAAGTGTTTTTGAGGGGAGTTCTTCTTCATTACTTTAATATGAAGAAAACTGCTGCCGAAAGTCATCGTATTTTGGTGGAAGTTTATAGTGAACTTGCGCTAGCTGAGCGAACGTGCCAAAAGTGGTTTGCACGATTTAAAAGTTGTGATTTTGGCTTCGCAGACGATGAACGTCCGGGGCAGCCAAAAAAGTTTGAAGATGAAGAACTGGAAGCATTACTCTATGAAGATTATTGCCAAACACAAGAAGAGATCGCAGAATCTTTGGGTGTCACTCAAGCAGCCATTTCAAAACGTTTAAAAGCAGCTGGATATATTCAAAAGCAAGGAAATTGGGTTCCACGTGAACTCAAGCCGAGAGACGTCGAAAGGCGGTTTTGCATGTCCGAAATGCTGGTGGAACGCCACAAAAGGAAGTCATTTTTGCATCGAATTGTTACTGATGATGAAAAATGGATCCATTACGACAACCCCAAGCGCAAAAAATCATATGTGAAACCCGGCCAACCAGCCAAGTCAACGGCAAAGCCGAATATCCATGGCGCGAAGGTAATGCTCTGTATTTGGTGGGATCAGATGGGTGTGCTGTATTATGAGCTGCTAAAACCGGGTGAAACCATCAATGGACAACGCTACCGAACACAATTCATCCGTTTGAAGAGAGCAGTGGCCGAAAAACGCCCGGAATATGCGACCAGACACGAGGCAATAATTTTCCATCATGACAACGCTCGGCCCCACGTTGGTATTCCGGTTAAGAACTATTTGGAAAACAGTGAATGGGAAGTATAGCCCAGACCTTGCCCCTTCTGACTACCATTTGTTCCGGTCGATGCAGAATGCCCTCACTGAAATACGGTTCACATCAGAGCAGAATATCAAAAATTGGCTTGATTCATTCTTGGCTGCCAAGCCGGCGCAGTTCTTTTGAGATGGGATCCACAAATTGCCAGAAAGATGGGAAAAAGTCATAGCTTCAGATGGGCAATACTTTGAATAATACTATTGTACATGTTTTTCTTAAATAAACGTTCAAATTTTGCAAAAAAAAAACGAATTAAGTTATATACCCAATATAAAGCAAGTTGATTCAAAGCAAGATATCCAAAGAAAGAGAAGGCGCTTTTTCGGTAAACTACCCTTAATTAAAACGAACAAAGTGACATTTCTAAAAGATTTCTAAACACAAAATTTCAATGACATTTACACTTTAGAACGCTAAGCCGGTACTTGGACGAAGGCCGTTCATTCACTCACACAACAAAAGAAAATCCATTCAGAGACAATATGGGTACAAAATTCAACAAAACCTCAAATTTGAATTTTTGCACCATTATCGTATTTCTTGCTCTGCGAGCATAATATGAGCGGTGACTAAAATAAAAAAATATATTTAAGCTCAATACACAAAAATGGAAAAATATAAATATAAATAAACAATAAAGGTTATATTGGATGCTCTGTTTAGATCCTTTTGAGGGGGATGGAGAGGAAGACGAATAAATTCATTATGCGGATATGAAGGCATTTATTTCGTGAAGATACTCATAGAAGGTTTGTAAAGCAGAAAAAGATATTTTTTTTCTTTTCAATTAAGATAAGCGCAGCGTCTTCAAGTAGCTATTCATCGAAACGTTACCCACGGTCTTAACATATTTTTATTACAGAGCTTAAATGAACACATTGCAATTAAAACAGAAATTCTGATGTAATATCAAATACACAAATCTTGCAAAATGATGACATCAATACTTCAGTAATTAAAATCATATTGTAGCCACCATAAGTATGTTATATTATACTACACGAGCGCCAGTCCGTGTCAATTTCTGCAGGCTTGTCTTAACTAAGGAGATATATGTACAATTAAATTTAAAATGCAAAACAATTTAAATGCACACGCTTTCACAAATTATATGTAACAAGACACGCCAAATTATTCCAAATCAGCGCTGCATTCAAATATCAGATTGAAAGTAAACGCCAAACTCATCCTACAAATGCGTGAATGCGAAAAACTTACCAAATCACCTGTGCTTTATTATCGATTTAATTAGCATAATTGGTCTGCAGTTTGCCGCATTATGTCATCCAAATAATTCGCCAAGCAATATTCAAAAAAATCAAATGAACATTTCATACCAGTTACCAGTTATTCAGTTAGACAAATACAAATATGTATGCATGTTTTATAAACACCTTTCATACATTTCTGCTCAGATACAATACATAACAGGTTAGAATGTATCGTATTATTCGACCGAAATAATTTATCAGAAACAATAAATGAGCGAAGCAAATTTTAACACAATAACCTAGAAATTAACGGTAATAATATGTAACTTAATAGTCTTTGATAATAAATCACTAAGCGTATATGAATATCCGATAAAATTTGCCGAGAAGCAAATGGAAAAAACACTTTTAGTATCTTTTGTGCTCCGTTTATTGTTAAGTGTAATAAATTAAAATTAATCCACAAGTGAAAGAAAGTTGCCAAAATATTTAAAATTTAAAAACTGATTTCAAATAAAGTGAGAATGAATAATTTTTATATGTAGGTATTTACATACCGAAAGCTACTGTTTTTTTATTTCATCTCTTGGCATTGTTTTGTCAGATGGCAGACAGACGGGAGAATACCACGAATACCTTTTAAAGGGAAGCCCAAAATAATGACAAACTCACAAAGGAATTACGTACATCGATTTTATTTAAATTCAAAACCGTTACATAAATTTCAAATACACAAATGATTGAATATGCAATAGAAAACATTTCTGCGGATTAATGTCACTAATGCTCCACTTTTGAAAGGCTTCATTCATGATCAATAGGGTTTTGCGGACTCATGTCTGCATTCGATGTTAAACAGAAATTATGTTCATTTTGTTTTCTTCTTCTTCTTCTTTTACTTTTACTTTTGTATATGTGCCCATAAAAATACTGCATAAATAAATTAGTATAAAATTAAAAGTTTTTTTGGATTTCTTTTTTTTACCTAATCCATGTTTTACGAATATGTGAACATAGTATTCAACGGTTCGTGTCTTCTCATCTTTTGCACGGACATAAAGGGCTATTTATGATGCATGTTCGCAAACAATTCCCTACGAAGAACAATGTTTTTCTACATAAAAACTCGCAACTCTTAGTCTCTCAGCTCCATTGGTGGTCATCGCTAATTACAGCCTTTTGAATTTCAATGTCCAATTTGAATTTGTTATCGGAATACGTGTAATTAAAACTTTTCGTTTTCCTTAATTTTTTTAGAGTATGTGTCTGTATGAATACACATTTCGTTTTGATGGCCTGTTATTTTATAAGTGCTGTCACGAAGAATAATAAATAATATTCACCATCAGCATTTCAAAATTGTCTTTTTCAATTTTAATACGCAAAGATTAAGAAACATTTGCAAAAATCTAATCTCACGTCTGCATTTGATCTAATTGTTAGATCACGTCTTTCAAATATTAAGTACTCTAATCTAAT
Source organism: Volucella zonaria (assembly GCA_963966105.1). NCBI lineage: Eukaryota > Metazoa > Arthropoda > Insecta > Diptera > Syrphidae > Volucella > Volucella zonaria. Next base: position 208,790,215 of record OZ014531.1, read on the forward strand.
TGTATAAAAATTTATTTATGAAAAATAATTTGTTAAAAGGAAATCGACATTTTGACTTTTTAACTCGCAAAATTTGGACACAGGGCCCGCTTAACCAAATATAATGTACAAACTTGAAACCGAAGGCGTGCAAAATATATAAATATGGAATTAAAAATGGAATTGATAGACAGATAGATAAAAAAAAATTATTTTAAGACAGTTTTCACAAAGGTTTGCTTTTCATTATGTTAAAGATGAAATTAAATGACAATGACAATAACTTTTAAGGTTGTCTGTCGGGTTAAAGTATTATCTGTAATACAGTCATTAAAACTTAGAGATTGATTTATACTTTTAAGAATATTCACTTATAATTAGGGTTTTTTTTTTATACTTTGCGCGCGCTCAAGGGAAAATCTGGGAGGATGGAAAGAGAGGTACCGCTGAACGTTGGTTTTTAATGTTTGAAGGTTATAATGGCTAGGAAATAAAGAGCTAGGCATTCGCATTCCATAAGCGAGTTGTACGGCTTAGGAACAAATCACGAGATTTTAAAGTCCGAAAGTGGGCTTGAGGGTACACTGATGAGCATTCATAGCGAGACGGGTATTAAGGTTAAAAGTTTGAAGGTGCGGAATGCTACTGGCGATTTCTATGGATCACTGGTGGTGGAAATAGCGATAAAACAGAGTGAGACACGAGTCATTACGTCTGTGTTCGAGGGTGTCCTTTGTTTGAGTGACATTAGTATCAGCTATGAGTTTTATCGCACGGTTTTGGATCCTATCTAGCAAGTGCAGAGATGTTTTAGGAGCACCTGACCAGATGTGGGCATTGTACTCCAATTTTGGACGGATGAAAGCCTTATATATTGTGGCCAGATCAGAAGGGGGTAAAATATTTCTTACATCGCTTGAGGAAACCTAAACATTTCGCAGCATTTTTGGCCACTTCGAATATGTGGTCATTCCAACGTAAGTTGTCGCTGACACACATACCGAGAACGGAACGTTTATCGGTTTCGACAATGCAAGTGCCACTCATGGATAATGGCTGTGTATTTGAGTTTCGCTTTAATGACAGCAGACAGCATTGAGTTTTGGAAGCATTAAATTCCACTCGGTTGATAGTTCCCCAATTGGTTATGCTGTTAATATCGGAATTTAATGAGCTTAACATACACTGCCGTCCCCGTTCTACAGCCAAAGAGCAGGGGCGTGAGTCCGGGAAAGAATATGAAAAGCAGAGAGTACTGTCATCAGCAAAGGAATATATTGGATTAGAAGTACCAGACAAGAGAGTCGGAGACAGAACGGAGTCCTGGCACACCAGCATTTATTTTGTGAATATCAGACTTGAAACCGTCGAAGACAACTTGAACTGAACGTTCCGAAAGGTAATTTATAATCCATTGAGGAAGAGAGTCGTTTATCCCAAGAGCACGCATTTTCGACAAAAGAGCCTGATGCTAAACTCTGTCAAATGCCTTAGAAATATCAAGTGCAACTATCTTGCTTTCGCCAGATTGATGTACGCTTTGGTTCCACTTTTCAGTGAGACATGCCATCAGATCACCAGTGGACCTGTTGCTATGAAAACCATATTGCCGGTCACTGAGAAGTTTTCGTGTTTCGAGATATTTCATGAGCTGATGGTTTATCAGCGTTTCCATGACCTTGGAAAGAAGGGACCTAAGTCCAATGGGTCTGTAGGAGGAGAGAGTAGAAGATTCGCCTTTTTAGGGACGGGCTGGACAAATGCTGTTTTCCATCTGCTCGGAAAGAGTCCTAAAGAGTAAGATTGATGAAAAAGCTTACGCAGTGGTTTTGCAGAGTGGAAGAACACCTATCCAGAAGGTGGGGAGATATACCATCTGGATCAGCGGATTTATGCATATTGAGATCTTTAAGTACTCTTGCTACTACACGAGTGCGAAAATGGATTCGTTACATTGTAGATTCGACGCACTCAAGTGTAGGCGGGGACAAAGCACAATCTGAGAGTGTTGAGCTAGCCGCAAAGTGTGCAGCAAGCAGATTGGCCTTTTCCAAAGAACTGACAGCTGGAATGTCATTGTAAATGAGCGTTGGGATGGAGGATGACGAGCGACCCAAAGTTTTTACTACCTTTGGGACATTGTAGTATTTTTGGGCTCAGTTTTTGGTCGTTGCAGCCATTTCTGGCTCATTTGAACTTTTTTCGATTTTCCTCAATTGGGCTGGTCTTGAAGGACCGAAAAAAAACATTTCTCTAACCCTGACAACCTCTTTACAGCTCGAGTCGTACCATGCCTTTCCTTTTGGTTTGATACTCTTCATCGGATGAGGGATAAAGTTTCTCATTCCAAAGAGAATGGTGTCTTCGATCATATCAGCAACAGCATTCACTTCATTATTGAGGAAATATAACGACCAGTTAAAATTGGCTGTCAGCTCTTTGGACAAGGCCATTGTGCTTGCTGCACACTGTGCGGCCAGCTTAACACTCCCAGATTGTGCTTTGCCTCCGCCTGCACTCGAGTGCGACGAATCTTAAATGGGACAAACCCACTTTCGCACTCGTGTAGTAGCAAAAATTTTTGAAGATCTTAACATTCACAAATCCACTGGTCCAGGTGGTATATCTCTCCTCTTTCTGAAGAGGTGCTCTTCCACGCTGCCAAAACCACTGCGTAAGCTTTTTCACCAATCCTACTCCTTAAGACTTTTTCCGAGAAAATAGAAAACAGCATTTGTCCAGCCTGTCCCTTAAAAACGCGAATCTTCCTCTCTCTCTCTTCCTACACACTCATTGCACTTACGTCCCTTCTTTCCAAAGTCATGGAAATGCTGATAAACCGTTACCTATTGAAATATCTCGAAACACGAAAACCTCTTAATGACCGGCAGTACGGTTTTCGTAGCAACAGGTCTACTGATGGTTTGATGGCATGTCTCACCGAAAAGTGGAACCAAAGCTTACATCAATCTCGTGAAAGCAATATAGCTGCACTTGATATTTCTAAGGCATTTGACAGAGTTTGGCATCAGGCTCTTTTGTCGAAAATGCGTGCTTTTATGATCGATAACTCTATTCTTCTATGGGTTAGAAATTACTTTTCGGAACGTTCAATTCAAGTTGTCTTGGATGGTTTCAAATCTGATATTCACAAAATAAGTGCTGAAGTGTCACAGGGCTCCTTTCTCTCTCCGACAATCTTTTTAGTTTTCATCAACGATCTCTTGTCTGCTACCTCTAATCCAATATACTCCTTTGCTGACGACAGTACTCTCTGCTTTTTCTATTCGTTCCCGAACTCACGTCACTTCTCTTCGGCTGTAGAATGGGAACGGAAGCTTATGTTAAGCTAATTAAATTCTGATATTAACAGCATAACTAATTGGGTAACCACTAACAGAGTAGAATTTAATGCTTCCAAAACACAATGCTGTCTGCTGTCAGTAAAGCGAAATTCAAACACCCAGCCATTATCCATGAATGGCACTTGCATCGTCGAAACCGACAAACTTTCCATTCTCGGTATGTGTATCAGTAACAACTTACGTTGGAATGACCACATATTCGATGTTGCCAAAAATGCTGCGAAATGTCTAGGTTTCCTCAAGCGATGTAAAAAATACTTCACTTCCTCTGATCTGGCCACAATATATGTATAAGGTATTTATCCGCCCGAAATTGGAGTACAATGCCCTCATCTAGTAGGGTGCGCCCAAAACAACTCTGCACCTGCTAGATAGGATCCAAAACCGTGCGATAAAACTTATAGGTGATACTAATATCACTCAAACAATGGACACCCTCGAACACCGACGTAATGTCTCGTGTCTCACTCTGTTTAATTGCTATTTCCACCACCAATGCTCCATAGAAATCGTCAGTAGCATTCGGCCCCTTCAAACTTTTAACCCTAACACCCGTCTCGCTATGAATGCTCATCAATATACCCTCAAGCCCACTTTCGGACGTACTCTAAAATATCGTGATTCGTTCCTAAGCCGTACAACTCGCTTCTTGGAATGCCCTGATCTAGCTCTTTATTTCCTAGTCATTACAACCTTCAAACATTTAAAACCAACGTTCACTGGTACCTCACTTTCCATCCTCCCTGATTTTCCTTCGCCCGCGCTGTGTACAAACATTTTATGGGTACTAAAAAAAATGATCCCTTGAGTGTGCGCAGTCCTTAATGCTAACAAAACCGTTTTCTATCTAAATCTGTATATTTTCTGGTCACTAGCACTATTTAAATATACAAGATTGGATCGATATTAAAGAGTCATACTCGTATTATGTTCTACAAAACTTTATTCACCGCATCCAAATCACATACCCCATCATACCTCGTTTTATATTTATTCAATTGACGCAATCTTTACGGCATATGAAACATCATATACTCTACAGAACACTTTAATATCGTCCATGGTCATTTTACTTAACACGTATCTTTTATACAATTTTCAATTGTTTTCCATCAAATAAAATGATTCTTGTTGAGTTACCTTTTTACGAAACAAATTGACGCCCAAACCGATGAGCGAATGGAAATAGCGAATGCTGGCTGCAGTGATTCCCAAAATAACATCATCAAAATTTTAAACTCGTAGCGTCGCACCCAACCCTGTTTGATGACGACGGGTCAATAAGTTTGGGGAAGTGCCTTGAATCCTGAAGATCAACTTACAAGTACACAAGCTTGTATACATATTTTATAAACGGTTTGCGTATATTTGAAAAGTTATTGTGGCAGAAAGGAGAGCAAAATTTTGTGCCAAGAAGCCTGCATCCTAAGTGGTAAGATATTACACATGTTATCATTTCAAAACCATTTTTTTTTTGCGCGTAGAAAAACTGTTGGCGAATTTTTTTTTTAACATTGTACAGCAGTGAGCATTACTGAGATTTATGAAATTTTGTTATTTACCAAAGAACTATCCCTCTTGCGTGCTATTATTTTTAATTACCTAAATCATATAAGTATTTGTGAGTAAAATGACCAAAAAAAAAATTATAAAAGAGTAATGCCTAATACACCGTTATAGGTTCAACAGTTGTACAATAATATCATGTGATATTTTATCCTACAGCAAATTTCGATAAATACGTAAATAAATTATGTAAGCACTCATTAGCAAATGCAATCGAAAGGATATCGATTGATCTTCCGCCAAAAGTTTATCTCGCAGTCCTCTTTAATCACGATCGCATACTCGTAAGTGTATCACATCGTTGGCCATTAATCATGTACAGCTCATGCTTTATACCAAAACAGAACCAGCAAAACCACTTATGTATGCATATGTGTGTATGTTAACGAATATCTTTCTGCCTACGACAGAACTAGGGCAAACCAGGCATTCAGTTCAGACACATATTCACCAACATAATCACCAATGCATTGGAACAACTTTCGATCTCGATTAACAGCTAGTTAGGGTTTGAGTGTCTCCTTCCACCTAACGAGCTGAGCTGATCGTTTTAAACAAGTCAACGTTTATCGTGCTGTAATATCTCACTCACTAACGGTTACAAATGTGAATGCGTATCTATTTATGTATACGTCTTCGTAATATGCAAACATTTGAGAATGAAATGAAATTCCCACTTTATCGAGTCCAAGCTTTTCACTTTTCTCCCAAAAAAAAAAAAAAAAAAAAACACTCCCATTTCGTATGTTTGTGTGTGTAGACGGCTGCTCTCTACAAGTTATGCGCGATGATCGTGCACCAACAGGTGCTGAAAATCGAAAACGTTCTCTTAAAATCGAATATCGTACGATATAACGGAACTTGTTGATTGCGAAGCGCTCTTACGTTCACCCAAAAACTTTGAGCATGGCTATAACTCTCTTTTCGAAATGCACACGAGACGTCAAAAAGCTGTTCCCACAATCTCACTTGCAGATATTGTATCTACAATCGTTCCTTTCAACCGAAAAGGCGGATATTGCACACACGTTTTCATTGCTACTACGGGTATGTGAGTACGGCTTTGGTTATAAAAAGAGTACTCCACTTAACCACTGTGGTATACCATCACACACTGACAGAATAAAACAGAAAACCTCTCACAAACTGAAGCTAAAGTTGAGGTTTCAATGGTATTGGTTGCTGATGACTGAGTTGCGCACGGGCCACGACTAAGAGTGATCTTCGAATTCTTGTGTGCTACGGCTACTGCATTTCGAAGTTTGAGATATCTTTGCGCGCGGTCTTTGCAGCTGGATATTTTAGCTTAATTCACTTGGAAGGTTTTAAATAACCGTCCATCAACAAGGTATACTTCAGTTTGGTGCTTTAGCGCGGATCGCGAATTTCTTATTTCGCGCATACTGGCTGACTGTTATTTTTGTTTTTATTTCTCAATCGGAAATTTAGTTAGTCTTTCGTTAGCAATATTCGAATATATAACACGGATTTTTAAATTTTTTGTTTTTTTTTTTTTTTTTAAATCGAAACTAATGAAATAAGTAAGAAATAGAAAATATTGGTTATTTGTTTGTTTGTTTTTTTTTTTTCTGTTTTAAGTTCATCTGCAGTATTTCATAATATAAATAAATAAATCGTTACCCTGACAATGTGGTTTTAAAAAAAAAGATTTTACCCAAAACGCAACACATCCTAGAGATATTGCAAAGTTTGAAGTGCTAAAAATTTGTCATTCTGAGGAAAAACCCAACGGAATCGCTAAGATCTATTTGAAAAAATTTTGTAAGAAATAAACATTAATTAGCCACATCATGTGTGGGAGGTGGAGATCAAATATCGGATTGAACATGTTTCCCTTAATGCTGGCATTGTTTGTCATAATATTGGATATTCAGCATTTAACTAGTGCAGTTCGCGTTGGAACCCAATCAAGGGTTAAAGGTAAGTGCGGATATAAGCCATCTCTGCAGTAAAATTAGGGACACTTTTTTTTATTTATAAGTCATCTTAAGATGTACAAATTAGAGTTCAAAATTAAAAATCTCAAAAATGATTCCTCAAGAATCGATTTTTTGAAAAGTAGCGTAGTATAAACACTTAGATTCTAGATCCTGTTGGCGCAGGAATCAACATTTCCAACATTACTTAGTTAGCACAATTGTTTGCTAATTTTTTGCTTTCTCTGCATTATGCAGAGAAAGAGCATTCTTTGAATGTTCAAAAACACATGAAGGTTTACCCCTTATTTAAATAAATAATTGGATAAGATTGATGTGAAAAAATCCATACTTAAATATACATAGGTACATGTACGAGTATCTGTGTACAAAATAAAAACCTTGGAGTCGTCCGAAATTAATGACTTGATTTTTTTTTTGTGCAAAACAAAAATTAGGTGGTTCTTAATTCGCTTTTAAAGCAATTAATCTAACACTTTTGCTTTTATCGTGCTGTTCCCATATAGCTTCACTGCTTTGTTTTTAAATTAATTCCGGAAACAGCAACAACAGTTAGCTCATGGCCATTTAACATACTTCTGCGAAAGTGTTTTTTTTTTTTGTTTCTTAAATTTTGAAGAATTTTCATGATATTGTATGTCATGTATATAAGACACAATATTACAAAATCTTGAACTTGCTTTTGTTACAAAATAATTTTATTTCGATTACAAGAGCTGCATAGTTAAATTTGGCACAAATACAATTTGTTCACCTTGAAATCAACCTTCAGCCTAATCTACTAGTCTAACGACTATTAAAATATGTGTCAGAAATTTACACATCATATTTGTAGATGCTGTGTCCAACTTACTGGGTCACTGAGCACATACACAGATGTATATATTTAAAATACATATGTAATAGAGAAATCTTTGCTTTACGATTTTAATAATACAAATGATTTTATTATGTACAAGAATATGTATACAAATTTCTATACATTCTGATACTAACAATTACAGGGATAACTTCTGTAGTATCATCTTTGATGTACTGCTGGGATTCAGCTTCTACTCCACTTTACTCTACTTTGGTTTGTGTTTAGTCCTTAACCAATTTAGTTAGTTAACTTCAAAATCCTTTCCGTCGTAAGAGCGCTTACCAACTTTAAGAAAAATACCCAAATTAATCGTAGCTTACTTCTATAAAATGTGCTACCATGCATATAACTTGTTCGGGATAGTATACAGATGTTTCAAAATTTGCCGCAATCATACAATGTTGCTCGGATCAATGTTGGATTGTGGCAATGATCTAGTTTATAAATTTTATGGTATTTCTATCTGTTGTTAGAATTTGTATTGTATCCACTTTATGACTGCTATCATACAATAAAAGACAGTATTAAAAATCTCTTAAATAATATATTCAAATGTCTCGATACCCAATATAAACACGGATACAGCTGTTCTGTTAAGAACCCAGTATAAAATATTGCTGTATGCTTCACTGTATATATGTACAATTTTGATATAGAAGGTTAACTTCTTCAAACACATCGAATTCTGTCTTTGCTCTATAACAATTAGTTAGACCAACAAATTATTAGTTTCATATTTATCCTTAAAAATCACTTTTCGCTAGGAAACTGAATCTCAGCTACTCATATTAATACGAGGAAGTGCATGATAACTACTCATGCATTGGTTAATTATATTCATTTAAAATTACACTTGATATTGCATGTTGAGATTCCATAAGATAAATCGTATAAACTGGCAGTTTCAGACATGCTTTTAATTTTATCTTTCCCCAATTTCCCAGTTATCAATCTAAAACCTAAATTAGAACACGTTTTTACTGTAGCCTGTTTCTGTTTAATTACCAACACTCATGATCACATTAACGTTTAACACCTGCAATCTTATACAAAGGTGATCCACCGTACGATCCTAGTTCTGGCATAACTCGATATCGGCAGCCTATTTAGATGTTTAGCAAGGCATAGTGTCGTGGAGCACTCAGTTAAACGTCAATCAAAACCTCTTTAGTCCAGAATTATTAATTTCACCAGTTTAATACCAAAGGGTCTTTCATTAAGCGCTTCCTATATTTAAATTTAAATAACACAAAGTGTGTGTGAGATATCATCGAACATTTTCATTCGTTTGAAAGACCTATCGATGCCATTATGTATGAAATATAACATCGTTCAAGTGTCCCCCGCGGCTTCTCTGGGTCGGGCGCATCCGAAATATCCAATTTTCCAAGACTCTGATGCATAAATCAGGCTGAATTTGACCGATGGCATGGGTTATGTTAGCTTTGAGGACCGCTGTGGTTTGTGGCTGACCTACGACTTCAGAGAACCCCACAAGAAAATGTCTAACGGAGTCAAATCGCACGATCTCGGTGGCTAGTTCACATCACCTCCACGTGAGATGAGCATGCCCTCGAATCGCTCGTACAGAATTTTCAATGTGGCGTGAGATGTCGTTGGTGTCCATATCATCCAATTTAGACCAAAAGAAGAAGAAGACGGTGATGGACTGGCCAACGTCATTCTCAAAGAAATATGGACCAATGACTTCGCCAGCCACAAATCTGTACCAAACAGTGACTTTTTCGGGATGCATTGGACGCTCTTGGATCTCATGTAGATTGGTATCGTCCCAAATTCGACCCATTCATCCAGAAATGGGCCTTATCGCTGAAGATGATTTTTCGATGAAAATTAGAGTCAGTTTCCAACTGCTCCAGAGCCCATTCAGCGAACACACGTCGTTGTGCTCATTTGCCTTCAGCTCCTGGTTGGATTTTGTACGGCTTCAGGCCCAAGTCACGATGCAAAATTCGCCAAGTTACGGTCTGCGAAAAGCCGAGTTCTTGTAATCGACGCGAAATCGACTGCCTCGGATTCTCCTGCACACTCTCACGGAAGCGGCGATGTTTTCGGCAGATTTTGCGTTTTGTCGACGTACGAATGTTGGTTTATCGTTTACTGAACCAGTGGACTCAAATTCATCCTCCACACTGGGAATAGTCCTCTCGGTAGGACGATTATGGCGACCGTAAAATGGGCGAGGCGCGCGGAACGTTGCCCGAACAGAACACCCATTTTGATAAAACAATTTTATCATTTGCAATTTTATCATTCTGCAATTCGTATTGGAAGGTATAGCAACCTTGACTCTGACAAGGCACTTATAGAAATAGCGTCTAACCCAATAAGATCAGAGCTCAGGTTGCGGAAAGAATACAAAATCGATTTTCCATGTACCGAAATTTAAAAATGAAGCGGAGGGAGCTAAGTATCTGCCTCTGTAACGGCAGCAATCCTTTCACCACTTCAAAATTAGTTTTAGAATGCAAATCTCCTCCAAACGCAGTCGATGAAAGCACAACGTTTCCAGTTTCTGCGAGAATATGAATTCGACACCCTGAACGTAGTTCTGTCTTAGAACAGAATCTAAGCCAAGAGAAGAATAAAGTTGAATTTTCACTAATAGCTCCAAAATCGATCTATGGTGGCTTCTTCGTGGAGGATGGCAACTTATTCTCATCAATTGGTAAGCTTGCATCTGTCTTTCAAACAAAGATACTCGTATTTGCTGCTGATGGCATTGAACTATGTTGTGAACAAGGAGCCGAGAGATCTGAACTTGTTAAATAAGACTAAGGAGTAGCCTTCCGGGCATCTACACCCGATATGACTATTTAGTATTTTGTAAGAAGAACTGTAGGATGCATGGCTCTCTAGAATGCAGACAAAGTAAATGAATGCTCTCTAATATCGTTAAAAAGTCATCCATCTTACGGAGCATTTTAAGTAAGCACCTGAGTATGCTTAGTAGTAGCGGCATCACCTGGAATGGAGATCGCATTGACAAAAATAACGCCACAGCGCAGCACTTCCCCTGTGAATATTCAGGAGTACAATGAACTTGGAACTCTCAGTCTATTCAAAAGAAATATCTCCGATTGTGTTATGAACGTTGGGTAGTCTATAAAAGCAGATCGAATTAATTTTTGCGTTCATATACTCTTTCGAAAGACTGGAGAAAAAACTCAGCTTGGCTCTCGTAATAGATACAATTATTCTGTACCTTTCGTTCGCTCTTTACGTGTCAATTTGAATATATTTAGACTACATTGAATTCCGACTAGAAAACCAACTTTTATTTTCGAAACGAAAAGTGGAGTTCAATGCTGTTACTTTCTATAAAATCTCCATATTTTATTTCGGAGCTATTCTTGAAAATTCTTTAGTTTAGACGCTATTTTCTATTGGGTATCCATAAATCCAGGTTTCCATTCCCGTCATAGCCCGTCCAGCACCGCCTTAAATAAGTTGTTTGAGCTTTCCTATACCAAGTTTACGTTTCTACGCTCTCAATCTTAAAAGATAGTTAAATGTGAATGTTGGAGCACTGCATCAGTGTCATAAGCTTACATTCCACAGAAAAAAAAAATCTTATTTAAATAAGGCAGAGATACTATCAATCGATTTCCTGATTTATATTTTTTCTCAAACACAATTGCTATCTATAGCGATTGTATTAATACTCCATCGTGAGTAGATTTTATCCGGCAAATATCCATACTTCAGGAAAAGACCAATCTGCTTTGAATAAAATTATGCTGTACAAGTTTGAATTTCCATTGAAATAATGACTTCTGTCTTAAGACAGCTTATAACGGGTAGGTACAATAAAAGACTGTATAAAATAATATAACAAGACTCTTGTTGTTCTTCAACATTGCAAGCATTTATTTTTTTAATAACTTACCTTGTGATGGTAATATATAAAAATAATAATGTTTTAAAAGCAGTTAAGTTGTCGGACAATACCAAAACAAGTAGTGCCGGAAATTAAACCACTTTAAAAAGTAATCATTAAAGAATTGTTTAAACTAAGATTAAAAGTATTGACATAAATAATTAATGGAGGTCAAAAGTAAAAGGACTTTGCTTATAAAATTTGGCATTCTTAATATTTGCATATAACCTTAAACAAAACATTTGGAACAATATACCAAAATGTCAATCCAATAATTACAGTCACTTACCATTTCCGTCCTTGAAACAAGGCGCTTCCATTCATTACTCGTTTCCTATGCATATTTGTATTTACAGTGATGTGCAAAATAATAGGGACAGCCATGAGCATTTTTGAAAAAACCGAACAACTAAGAACCTCTTGATTGTTATGATTTGTTTTAATTTTCTATTGATTGTTTTGAATTTTAAGATTATAAAAGCAAACAACATGGCCCAAAATTTGTGCACAAGGATTAAAAAAAAAAAAAATGTTGCGATTTCTCTTATTTGGTCTGTGAAAAAAAATAGGGACAGCCATCAATTCTTGCTGGAAACATCCCTGACAGATAGCTAAAACTAAGAAAATTGATGTTAGAGTATAATAAATGCAAAAGCTACTTCAATATTTCGTTGGATAGCCTTTGTTCTTGATAACAGCCAAACAACGTTGCGGCATCGAATCCACTAGTTTTTGGAATGGCTTGCCACGCAGCCTTAACGTATGCCCACAAATCATTGTTATTGGACGCTTTCACATCCCTCAATGCTACTTTGGCCTTTTGCCATAGGTTCTCAATCGGATTTAAGTCTGGTGATTGAGAGAAGGCCAGCTTAAAACATTGAGAACGTTCTGCGAGAACCACTCTATTGCACGTTTTGATGAGTGTTTAGGATCATTATCCTCCTGAAACATCCACCAAGAGGCATGTTGTCTTCCGCATAAGGTAGCATAGTGGAATATGAAATGTCCACCTAAGGCACTGCTGTCATAGTGCTTTCAATTCTGTGAATGGGGCCTACAACTTGATGCGAGAAGCAACCCAATACCATAATGCAGCCCAGCCATGTTTCACCGTCTTGATTGTATATTTATCACTATCTGCCGTATTGAGTGGTCTCAGCACTAGTGAACTATAGCGATCTGAGTAAAATAAATTAACTTTAGTCTCATCAGACCAAAGGATATTGCGCTATTGCAATTCTGACCAGCTCCAATGTTCCTCTCCAAAAAGCAACCCTTTTGCAATAGCAGCGGTACTTTTCTCGCGCTTCTTGCTTTTAAATTGTTTTCAATAAGCATCCTGCGTAGAGTAGAGGTGTCGACGTCCAGGTTAAACTCTTTTTTCAATGCGCTGGACGAAGCAAAAGCTTCTTTCTTCACATATCGCAATATCCTTTTTTTCAGAGAGGCTGATATTTAAGGCTTCCTTCCATGAGTTTCTGACTTAGATTGCCACTTGATTGCATTTTCGACCATTCTCTTCGAACACTTAAGAATCTTAGCAATTTTCGGATAAGAAAAATCGTTATTTTGGAAATCCTTTATTTGACTCCTCTTCTCAGTGCTTCTCTTCTCTTTTCTATTATATTAAATTCAGAAGTTGTAGTTTATGAATATGCTAATTTTAATCTTACCTTTTAGGATTAAAAAAATTAAGACAAAGCAATCAATTTTTTAATTAACACAATAGATAACTAAATGTCCGTATTATTTTGCACACTCGAAATCAACCACTCTCCGCATACTAATGACACAAATCGAATTTGGGTGAAGGGAACTGTCTTTTATTTTGTCAACAGCAAACCTTAATACCCAGTTAGTTTTCTTTGTTTCACTCAAAGCTCACAGAAATTAGGGGCTTTTGAAACATTGAAGCAGAAGTGTCCCTATTAATTTGCACATCACTGTATAAGGTTTCCCTGTGAGTGAAGCCTACCTTGTCAATACTATCAGCAGGGATATACATATGAATCTAGAGCTATCTTCTAGATTGCTGATTTTCATGGAATTTATCTACAAGAAAAAGTACTTGAGACAATCATTCCATAGATGGGTCGCTGTAAAATAGAATGAATCCGAGTTATTTTTATTAATATTCATTTTCCCCCGACTAATCCTATTAGTACTCGCCACACCATTACTTCTCAAATTAATTAATTCGAAGTCGACTACCTCTTTCACAGCCTTGCTCTTCTAAAACATCTTTCAGTAAATAAGCGGGCTACACACTCCTTTTTTCTATAAAATTTAAATTGAAATGAATCAAATAATTCACAAAGCGATGATATAAGTTTAGTCCAACATTTTTTCTGGTTAGATCTTGAAATATTCTATTTTCAACTCTTGCTTTGTCTTAACAGGTAAATACAATTCTATCCAATTTTAAAACAACATTTAAGCCGCATAACAACTGTTACTGTTTGTTAACAGGACAACTACTCAAGATTTAAAGTCCTAATTAAATATTCATCTATAAATTCACTTCTAATTATATCAAATTGAGTGAACTTTTTTGGCATTTAGCTTCACCAATATTTTCAACGCAAAGAAAGTTCAAAACCAGACAGCAATGTTAATTGTTAAAATTAAATAAATTAGACGATGGCATTTCTCTGACAGTCCAATTTTATGATACGGACTTGCTTGTGCTTCTATATCTAAGTATAATTTCTATGATAGACGTCACTTAGATCACACATACATAAATGCATAAATTGTTAAATCAAGCCAGTTACTGTTCTTTTTTTTTTCAATGTTTGTTTATTTTTGCAACTCATGGTTAATTTTGATTTCTATAAGTTTCACTGGGAAAAAACTGTGATTTGGTTTCCTGAATTTGTTTTAATTATTTAGACGATTGATGTGGTTTTTTTAATTTTTTTTATTTGGATGTAATAACATATGAACCATCGTAATCTACACCTTCATCATTTTATAAAAATTTTTCATAATTGTAATATAATGCAATAATATGATTCACAAACTAATCACCGCTCATTAGCATTGATGAGTAAAAGATAAAACCAAATGTCGAGCGACCCAGCAATATTTTATAGATACCATTTTTAGTGGACTGAGGTTTTAAGTATTTATATTTATGGTAAATTTAAAATTATTAATATCCATGATACATTTAACTCTATCGAAAGCAAACAATTCATTACCAACTCGCAAGTCATTAAAGAATTCAAAATTGTAATCGAGTTCATTGTACCATGGATTGATGCCTGATTAAAGTTTTATTGTTTGCCTATCGTCTATCAATCATGGACAAAATACTCCTGCTTTCTTTCACCTTCCACAATTGGCGACTAACGAAGTAGTTACCACCTATCACCAACTATGCGCTAACTCAACTAGGTTTGGCTTTGAAAATTAAACTGGAAATGAATATTCTTCGTACGTCTTTTTTTTTCAGTATTTCGCGCTGCAAAACTGATCCAATTAAATGATAGCAAGCTCCGCATCGACGGAATCAAGGAAATATAGTAAAATAAGTGCGTAAGGGATTTGTTAGTTTTTCTTTTTGTTGCTTTTCCTAACTCCTATCGAATATGGAAGAGAATTTATATATCAAATCGATAAGTGGAATGCAGTAACATCATTATGTATTGACATTACAAGTGCACAAGCAGTTACTACTCATTCATTTGCCAAGTATGTAGATCAAGTTTAATGACTGCGCTAAAAAAATAGCTCATAATGAGCTCTTCATTTCACCTGCATTATAATACTTGTATCAAAACATTTCCAACAGGTTTAACTATAATTTCTTTCCTTTAATGATAAATGCTTTATTTCAGAAAGATATAAGTACATACCATATTTAAATCGTCGAAACCTTTAGAGGAACCGCTTTTCAATATAGACAGCTATTTGTATAATAGATAAGATAAAGAATCTAAGCTCAAACTCCAAATATTAGCAATACCAATAGGCCGTGGGATGGTACACAGCACGAATTTAACGCCACTTGTTGGAATGGTAACCACCAAAGTTCTCCAAGCAAATATATTTTCTTGGAATTTCATTTTCATCCGTTCAACGGCACTATAAGTTATTGTGGCACATATGACGTTCTATGCAAATGATAACCCAGTTCTTTCTTCTAAAATGTTCTACACCTTGTGTCGTCATTTCCTCTTATCCACTACAGACAATTTTGTCCAATACTTTTAAAAGAAAGCCGACATTAAAAGCAAGCAAGGCATGAAATCGCCAGTAGCATTGCGCCCCTTCAAAACTTCAACCGTAACACCCTTTTCGCTATGAATGTTTATCAGTATACTCTCAAGCTCACTTTCGGACGTACTCTGAAATATCGTCGTGATTCGTTCCTGTGCCGTACAACTGGCTTGTGGAATGCCCTGCCGAGCTCTCTATTTCCTAGTCCATTATAACATTCAGACATTTAAAACCAATGAACATCGGTATCTATCTTTCTTCCCTCCCTAATTTTCCTTCGCCAGCGCTGTGTGCAACATTTCAAGGGTACCTTAACCCCTTAAGCGCGCGCTACTTTAAAAAAAAAGGCGCAACTACCAAGCTCTGTGTACTGGCAATCAACACGCAAAAACATAGCTTGTTCTACGAGTATTTATACATAAAAGAATAATGTCACAATTTTACTTACTTCCATAGAAGGGATAACTCTGCTACTATCCAACAGCATTAAATACCTAGGTATGGTATTAGATAGTAAACTAAGTTGGAAGCTCAATGTCGTAGAACGTTTCAAGAAAGCAACGATCGCCTGCAGCGTAGGGGACCTATTCTATGGATGCACACAGCTATCGCCAAGACAATCTAACCTAAATCTAGCAAACTTAGGTTAATGGCAGAAGTACAGAGGACGACTGATGCCATGAGAACGAAGCCAACGACGGAACTAGAAAATATACTAGATCTATACATACAAGAATTTGCAACGAAAAACGCTGTAATATTGGTTCAGCTTGATGGGTGGAAGCCAAACCCGAAAGGTCGCGGTTCAATCCATACAAGTGAACAACATGTACTCTGACTGGGGCTCCTGACTCCACCGTATTTTAAATCCTGGTAGGGACTACCGGTGGTCCTGACGCCAACAAGACCTATGACCGGCAACTTGTAACTGGTCAAATCGTAGCAACCGTCAGAGGCGTTATCTGAAGATGTTTACGATAAGACCAGTAATATGCTCTGCCCCCGCTTTTTATTAGACAACGTCATTGATGGGCGAAGACTTGATAATATCCATGTTCACGGATATATGAAAGATGGAGACAGTTACCATGCTCACGGCGACGCGTGTCGCCTGCCGGACTACAGCAGTTTCTTCCAGACTCAGATATTGCCTGTAGCAGAATCACCCAAACTTGCGGTAATAAAGGCATTGATCCCGGAATTTATTCAGAAAATTTAAAATACTTCCTCTCGGCTGCTGAAACGCGTTTCCCGTAGTAGTTTTTTAACTCGATTGAACAGAAAAAAGTAACAGGGAGCCAAATCATGTGAATTCGGTGGCTGTTGGATGGTATTTGTTGCATTTTTCGTCAAAAAATTACGAATAATAATGGCACTGTGCGACGGTACGTTATCATGGTGCAAAATCCACGAGTTATCTGCCCACAATTCTGGTCTCTTTCGGCGAATTGCTACACGCAAACGTCTCATAACGCCCAAATAATACTCTTTGTTTACTGTCTGGCAAAAATTCATGATGAACTACACCGTTGTAATCCATGAAAACCGTGAGCATTGCCCTCTTTTTGACTGAAAACGACGTGGTTTTTTTGGTCTCGGCTCATTTGGTGAACGCCATTCACTTGCCTGATGTCTGGATTGCGTGTCGTACTCATAAACCCACATCTCATCTCCAGTAATGATCCTTTTGATGAATGTGGGATCGGATTCAGCCTCGCAAATCATCTCTTTGCGACGTCAACACGGTCTCTTTTTTGCATGAAATTGAGGTGTTTTGGCACAAACTTTGCTGTTACACGACGGAAAGCCAAATCATTAACCAAAATGTCTTGGACGGATCCATAGTCATTGTTCCAGTCCTCCGCTATCTCTCTGATGGTTAATTTGCGGTTATTGACCAACATTTCTTTTACTTGATCAATGTTTTCGTCGGTTTTCGATGTCGATGGTCTGCCACTGCGTTCATCATCTTCGATTGACCCACGACCACTTTTGAACCGGTCGTGCCACTGGTAATCGACCGTTTTCTTTAGAGAATCGTTGTTGAAACACTTTCCCAACATTTCCAACGTTCGCGCACCATTAAATCCGTTTTTTACGCAAAATTTAATACGAGTCGTTGTTGCAAATTTAAATCCATTTCTAAAATTGTAAAAAACCGCCAAAACACACAGAGATAGATGTACTCTTGGCTACGTAACTTTTGCAAGCTATGATAAGATTTAGAGGGAATATCAACAATGGATTTACCAACTTAACAAAAAAACAGAGTCGAAATCGGCACAATGGGAACGCCACACGGTAGTGTGGTACGGGAAGTTTTTGATCAAGTCGGTATTGCGAGGATGCCTATATATTTATTTACAGCCAGGCGGCCATTAAGGACATCAGGGGAGTCGAGATCAAATCGAGTTTTGTGAAGCGGTCGTAAAGAGCTTTAGGCTCTTTGTGTTCAAGATTACGCTATGCTGGGTCCGAGGACACAAAAGAGTGGCAGGCAATGAGAGTATCAATCAAAGTATTAAACCTACACTCTCCACTCCGGGAATACAAGGGAAGCCAACGATATAAATAAAAGCCAATGAAAGGCGGAAAAACCTTCTAACCTGCGAAATCTCAAAACAATTATGGCCAGAACTCAGTAAATCCAGAATAAGTAAGATTTCTTGAAAAGCAGAACTAAACTATCTACGCTTGTTGGATTAATCACAGGCTGTAGTGCTCTGTAGGCTCACGCAAGACGACCTCTGCAGAGGCTGCGGGGACATTGATTCACGGAAGGACTCCCTCCACTTTTGTTCCACTGTCCCAGCCTCAGTAATTTGAGATAGAGAAAGTTAGGAAGTGATTAGTTCCATGGCCTCACAGAACTATCTCCTGCTTCATCTACATCTCTATTCAGATTCGCGGATGCAACAAGATGGTTTAGACCCACTCAGGAATCAAACTATAACCAACGCGAGACACAAAGCGGAAACCAAAATTAGACACCCAAAGGTCGATTTTTTTTACAACTCTGAGCTTCTGAATTGGAACGATCAACATCTTCGGTAAAACAAAAATTAAGTATTTCTATAAGGTTTCATGAATTTTTTAATAAGTTTAAAAATTTAGCCACTTGCGGTATAGTGAATCCAAAACCTTATCGTTTAACAAAATTTATAAGGTCGAATAATAAAAATCCGATCCGGAAAAGAACTGGGAAAACGGTGGCTTAAATTCGAAATCTAGTTTTTCAGTGTCGTTTACACTTTAATTTATTCCAGAAGCGCGAGCAATAATTACCTTAATTTGGTTGACCAATCTGTGACTCTTCTTCTTTTATTTTATTACCTTCAACTTCAGTATAACATACATATATTAGTTTTCTTCAACGTCTTCAAAAGATATGACCTTGAGAATTTAATGCATGTTTGATGATAGCATCAAGTCCCATAACTAGTTTTCTGACAAGCTACTACTAGATCATTGACTGAATTTAAAGTATCCACTTACTTATATTCGTGTATGTGTATCTGTTTGAACTTTCTTCACTCGATCTTAATGATATTGCCACCTTTTACAGTTTTATGTATCCGCTGCATCCCAGTAACCTAGTTTTCTACCAGCTTCCTTTAAATGCTGTTAACAACTTTTACTACAAATAACACGCAAGCTCGTAGCCCGATCACTAACGAGAGCATACTCGTAGACACATACATACTTAATCTTGTTATGTGATTATTTATTGAAAGATTTATCTACTGTCTGTATTGCTCTAGTTTTGTATACACGTAGAGCCACTTTTCCGGCAGCATATTAACACGTCAAGGAGAACAAGGAAAATAAAACTTTATGACAACGAGAAGTTCTGTGATAGTAGCCGCTTTCGGTGTGGAATCAAAATCAGTAAAAAGCCTACAATACAAAATTGAATTATGAACAAATTTTTAACTTTTATTATTTGTCAAACTAAGGCAGCGATAAGAGTGTACAGTCATATGCACGTACATTTGCTGTCATTTAATTTGCATCTTTTTAAGTTAGCACTTACACTCTTAGAAAC
Organism: Volucella zonaria; assembly: GCA_963966105.1. NCBI lineage: Eukaryota > Metazoa > Arthropoda > Insecta > Diptera > Syrphidae > Volucella > Volucella zonaria. The sequence continues at coordinate 208,810,118 of OZ014531.1, forward strand.
CAGAAAGGCATAATCATTTCAGATTTATACATCTTCACAATGCTAACGACTTTAAATAATAGCCGTTAAGGTCAACCAAATATGTAAAATCCAATGATTTACTTTTACCAATCTACGAGTAAGGTCCCTGAACGATAAATATATGTATTTCCATGAATGGTTTCAGTACATTCAAATACCATATCTTGTAAAAAAGGTTTTTGAAAATAAAATCACAGCTTTGTAAAGGCTAGAGTTGGGTAGAATCACCCACAAGTAATAAACAATATACAATTGTTGTGGAGCTATTAATATAATAATATCAATTTTAAAGGAAAATAAAGAAAGTAACATTCTATACCACGTTTAAAAACAAATTATTGACTTGAGAAATATCCATAGTAAAGAGCCATCGTTTTGCTTTATTTAAAACAGATTTCGTTTTCTGATTACTCCAATGTCGTATGGTAATCGATTAACTAATGTAGGTGTTGACACAGTGTAAAATTAGTAAAATGAGTTTTATCTGAGACCGGTATCTTTACTAGTTTTTGAGAGTTTACTCTTAGCCGGTATGCAATCGAATTTCGAAGTAAAGTCGTAAATCCGCTGATGTCTTATGGGCAACTGCAGACTGCAAAACAAAGGCCAACTTCTCTTTTTATAAATTAGTCCGACAGTATGCTTTTGTTTTGCATTCTTAAGATTGTATTGTAAATCATGACCTTAGTTTTCTCGCTTTGCAAACCATTGCCTTGACAACTGTACGTCCGTCTTTAATTTTGTCACCGAATCGAATAAGGAAATGTTTGCGTAAGTAAAAGCCATGTCATCGGCAAAGGCTGTTACCAATATTTAGATTTTGTTTAAAGATTGAATATATACTGATTAGGAATAAAATAATAACTAAAACTAATCGCTGAGGGACACCAATCCATATTTCTAACTCGCTGCTAAAAACTCCATTCAGTTTTACTCTATGAGATCTTTCTGGTAAACAAGCTCGAAAATAATTCCAAACTGAACGCATGAATCCTGTTTTGTAGAGCTTATCCTAAAGGATAGGGTGATTGACCATATCAGACGCCTTAGTCGTATCAATAAATAATGCCATAGGTAGCACTGTTGTTATTATTGCAACTTCTGCATATCTCACTACGTAGATTTGCCTTCAAGAAAACCAAACTGCTGTTAACACAAAAATTGGTTTTATTTAAAAACGATAAAATGCGGTTTTTCATAACCTTTTCAAGAAGAATGTTAGAAGCAATGATAAAGGTCCATACTAGCGGGCTGATCTTCGGCAACCTTTTTTACAAATATACACGATAGCACAGCACAATAAGGTATGTAAGAGTGGCTGTTGGAAACGCCAACCCACTTAGGCCTATTGGCCCATTGTGATGCCACTTGGATATATGATCCTCTTACTAATGGAACCAGTTTGAATTTACGATGAAGCGTAAGAGACTGTTTACGTCTATATTTTTTTAAACCGCTTAAGTCAGATAGAGCTGAAAATGTACAAAGAAGGTGGGGGATAGTCTCCTCTTCCTCATCGTCCATGTAGCTTCTACAGAAATCATTTGTAAATGCGCCAAGTCGTCTTGCGTGCTTACCTATGAGGCAGTGTCCAGTGAAGACACCTGTGATGGCGCTGAGATCCTTCCTATTTAGAAGAATCAGACCCTTAGAGCGATTCGGATTTAGCTTTAGCCAAATCTGTTTAGTCGTTTTTTTATTGGCATCCAGCTTTAATATTAATTTGCATACCGGAAAAGGGTAGCATAGGTGGAGTGGTTCCAATTTTGGCGAGTTCATCAACTGCTCTACCATCCCCATAAGCAACGATCGACATTCAAGGGCGGTTCTCGAATTTAGTGAGACTGCCTCTAGGGACTTGATAGCTGCCTCTCCATCTAAAAAGATGTCGATATCCTTTGCAGATATCACGTTTTTCTTCAGCCAGGACAGAGCTCCTTTAATCGCCAAAATTTCCGCTTGGAAAGCGTTACAGTGATTTGGAAGACGGAAAGAGAGGCTTAGATTTAGCTTATCTGAGAAAACACAGCCACCAACCCCGCTATCGGTTTTAAATCCATCTGTGTAGAAATGGATTGACTTGTCCTCCATGACAACACCTAGAGGGGAAGCTTACATAGAAGCCTTCGTAAAACCTTTTGAGGATTCCTAGTGTATTAAGAATTTTAGCGTGACAAAATGAATTATTTGTCCACTGTGTAGTCCCGTTAAGGCGAATAGTTGCAGTCGCATCTAATTCCCTGTTGAAGATATCGAGGGGTGTCAAATAAGGCTCCGCTTATGCATAGACATGCTTTTCCTTGGACTCGGCTTAGTTTGCTGCAGTTGACTGCATTGTCTAAATATCGGTCTTATTTTTTTTTACTTTACTTTTAAATTCATTTTTATTATTTCTTTCTATATGCTAACTTACATACCAGACAAAAATGATTAAATCTAATTTGACAGCGACCGTTTCTGAATTTAGCTTACTGGCTCTTACCGAGCGCTCTAAACTTAACGATATTACTACAATTAATGTCTTTCGACCTTAAATCTATCCTAGAACTTAGCTTATATAACAAACTTATTTACATATATGATTCTCTAAGAAAATTATTGCCAAAAAAACTTAGATGTTTTATCTTTTTTTAAATTTTATATAAAACTTAAGCTACCTGTCTACTTAACCTACCTATGCTTCTTAATTTAACTTAACTATAATCCAGATGGCGAGCTCTCGTTTTCTTTTGCTCCGAGTGGTCACCATCTCGATTGCGTTTTCGGACGCCTGGCAGTCGTCATCACGGTGCACATGCTCCTCCGAAACTTGATCGAGACCGTGTAGCGTCGGTCAACTCTCGGAGGTACAGCTACGTGATAACAAGCCTCTGCACGAAAACCCCCTAGCTAACCCTAATCTACTTATAACTAGGAGAAGCTACACAAGTAACACACCGACCTAGGAGAGCGTATCGCCTCTCTCCCCTTCTTTAAGCCACCAGTATTCGGTGTACTGCTTTTCGGCATCGATCCTATCCCTGTCCGCGATTGCAGGGTTAAAACGGAAGAGCTCCTGAGCACTGGCGACGTACCCGTCGTAGTTGAGCCGCTTTTCCCTCGCACCGCGGTGGCGGTGGTATAATACCGGAATACCATCCCTACTTTGCACTAAGCCTTTAGCGTCTATATGGAGAAATGCTTCAGGCGGGATATAGCCAAATTGAAGTGTACTCTCGTGGTACATTATATTGGGGTAATATGCCCCAAAGATCAGGCTATTATCGCTCGTCATTGCTCTTGCGATGTGCCTTCGAATCACCTTAATTAGAAAATTGTCAATCCTATTTAGTCCAGCTCCCTTGTAAAGGACTTTGTTGGGATAATATTTAATGTACTCAGACTCTGGTGTTCGGTACAATCGAAGACAGGTTCTAAGACACTGTCTCTCAAACACACGAATCATTTCCATGTAAGACGGTGCCACATTAAACCACACCGGACAACCGTATGCGATGATTGGCCTAATTAGAGCCACGTAGCATATGACTTTCACCCTGGAATCAAGTTGACTGTTTTGAAACAGTTTTCTTGTCAAAGCTAAAGTCTTCTTGGCCCCAGCCAGACAATATCGACAGACAATATCGGTCTTATTACTGAGATGTATAGCCAGTGGGTTATGCGAGACCGAAGGCCCCATTTATTCCCAAAGGCTTTTTTTCAAAAGAATAAAGCAACTGTAGTTTTCTTGACTCCTTATTGAGTGCTAAGTTTCCAGTTTAGTTTCATGTCAAAAATGAGACCCAAATATTTTGAAGTATCAGAAAAGACTAAACTGATACCGTTTATTGAGGGAGAGTCTATAATTGAAATTTTATATTTCCTAGAAAAGACGACAAGATCAGTTTTATGGGGGTTGGGACACAGCAATCTGCCCGACAGGCTAATCCGTTGAGAATTACTTGAAGGAGTTCTTTAATAGTATTAAGATGCTTACCTGAGAGGGCTATAGCAACGTCATCCGCATATGCAATCACTCTTCTACTATCCGCTTCCAGGTATATCAGCAGTTCATTAACCATTAAGTTCCAGAGAAGGGGGACACCGCCTTGAGGCGTACCTCTGCAGACACATCTTTTAGCAGAAGCCTCACGCAGTTTGGAGTTGATTATCCTGCTGTTTAGCTGCTCTCCAAGTGAGTCGTCCATCTGCAGAGCTGACAGCGTAGTCGTGATTGCCGATGTGTTGACGTTGTTAAATGCACCCTCTACGTCCTGGAAAGCAGCCACTATATTGTAGGGATCGTTCGATGTGGCTAGTCAGTGAATACAGATCCGTTTCCACCGACTTTCCTTTACAGTAGGCGTGTTGAGCCGTTGACAGAAGTCTTGGATCAATTTTAGCTCGTATATGGATATCAATCAGTCGTTCTAAAGTTTTCAGAAGGAGAGATGATAGACTTATAGGTTTGAAGTCCTTTGGGACAACATGAGGACATTTTCCGGCTTTGGGAATGAAAACTACATTGACTTCTCTCCAGGACGAGCGAAAAATACCACAATTAACCCTCATGTTAAATATATAACACAATACATCAGTAATGGGAAAGGCAATAGGTTTTATGAGACAATTAGTTATACCATTGGAAGTACAAGCGTTTTAGTTGGTCAGATTTATAATGTGCTTATAAAGTTCAAATGGTGAAAGAGTTTGAAAAGCAAGCCTATTAATCTGAAAAGAATCCTCAATTATAGTATGTCAGGATATAGGTCACAACTGCAGTTGATTTGAGATGGACTTGGTCTTGAATTTGTTTGCAATAGGCGCGAAATAGTTAGTAGCAATATCCATGGGGTTGCAAATACGTTCATTGTCCATTTTAATAAGATATAGCAGTTCGGAGCGCTGAGTTGAGTAGTAGGAGGCCGGACCTATTGTGACGTATCGGGTTAATACCTGAGATCCCTCTATACAAATGTAAACTTATACAAGCGTGGACAAGTTTATACAAGTATAGATGGAAATTTTTGTGGTCACTTGTTTTGTCAAACTTCGCATCGCAGATTGATGGTAAGTTAAGATTTTCACAGTTTTAACTGTTCTTGAAACGCGTTTCTCTAAAAACTGTGTTTTTCAAATTTTCCATCACTTGAAATTTATAGGTTAGACTTAGCACATGTAGACGCCTAGAATTGTCCTAAAATTCTAAGTATTTCTTTTTTTTCGTAACGAAAACATTTAAAAAAAAAACATGAAATTTGAGACGTTTTTTTAAAAGCCTCCCAAAAACCCAATTTTCAATATTTTCACATGATTTTAGGTCACTCGATGCATTTAGACTCACAGATTAAACCGCTGTCTTTTTTTTTCTGATAAGCCAATCAGCCGATATCGTGAAGGAAGTGAGTGTCCTTTTTTTCAAGGGGGGGTGTCTTCGGAATGGTACAACTTACGTTCTAATGAAGATTTTTACTTGAAATTTATTGTACATACTCTTGAAATAGTAGCAAATAAATAGTAAAAAATTCAATTCCCAAAAAATGCCCAAAAAATAGTCCGTCACAAGGGGGAACTCCCTTAATGCTTTTCAATGCTTAGAATACTATTAACAACTTTCCATTCCTCTTTAATATTTCCTTTACAGTTGTGAACCTTAACTGAATAAAAGCTGTATCGATTGATTTCTCTCCTTTCTACTGCCTCCCTTATTCTATTGATTTAGATTGGCGTTTTGGGGATTGTTTTTTACAATTTTTACGAATCAAATTTCTATTAATTTTAATAAATCTTCTACAACCCGAGGCCTTAACAGTTTAACCCTGCTAATACGTGACTGTGCTATGGAATTAACAACATGCTCTTTAAGTGTTATGAAGCATTAAATAATCTAATTTATGTTTAACTGGACAGGAGACATATTTATTAAAATTTACTAGCCAATAACTGATCTAATTTGAGGCTTAGCATACAGTGGTCAGTGATTCTGTAATCAAGTTCCACATTTGAGATTTTATGCGATCAACTTTTGTAAAATCTAATAAAAATATGATAAATACAGGTTGCGGTTTCATCTGTTCATAAACCGTATGATGACATCGAAATCAAATATTTGTCAGAATCATTCGTATCGCCGATTAAATGAATATTTTTATCTTCTAGACCTATTAGGTTCTTCCATTTCACATTCTGCAATATGTTTTTTCTCAAACCATATCTACACAATATCTTTAAGATTTCCTTATTCATTTCGGTGGAGAATTTTCCGATATATGCACTAGTAAAATAATATCTTACGATTTATTTAAACATTTATGTGGTTCTTTTATAAACACTGGTACACCACCCGCTCTATAAGAGTTATTACAATTACTATAACAATTTCATAACCAGGAATATTGTACAACCAAATTTCAGACAAAATAATAAAATCAGGCAAAAGGCTAAAAAAATCATTATTAGCAAGGAAAGAATTTTTTCTCCTACTTTGGATATTTTGGTGTAAAAATAAAGTAGGATTAGGATTTTGGTAATTTTTTACGTAATTAGAAGAGTTAAAATTAATTTTAAAAATAATGGAGGAGGGCTTACAAATTTACGATATCTTCAAAAAGCCTAACTTGAATTGCATCATCCGCTTCTTTTTACGCAAAAATATTACATTATTCTTAATCCATAAAAATTTGTATTTCTTCGCTCCATTGAAGAGTTCATGTACATGCGGAGTCAATCTGTAGTTAAAATAAATAATCGTGTTATCAAAATGCTCACCAAATAACTTCGCAGTAAGTTTAACCTTTCACTTTAATTCCCTACTAGTCAGTTGCATGACTAGAAGCTTAGAGTTGTCGTCAGAAGAAGCATATTTGTCTGCTGCATTTACATCGCAAATTTGTTTACTTCACTTCATTTTTTTAGCGTAACAAGAGTCTATGGCTTTTCGCATATTTGCACTCCCACATAATCCCGAACGATTTCCGTTGCAATTTGTGTCGCATTGAAAATATCACCAACATACAAATTCGTATTTACAAGCATTTTTTAACAAAATTTGTAATTTATTTGACATATGTCGTTTCATCAAACTTTGGGTATAACAAATTTATAGTTGTATTCTACAACTATATTGGTGTATTCGTTACACCAAAAATTATTTATAGTTGTAGTTTACGAGTTGCAAATTTGTGAAAATTTGACTTAGCAGATTACGTTTCACCAAAGAAAATGATTTTACAAGAATTTTACAAGACAGTTGACGTGTGTTCCTCCTACAAGGTTTGTTCTTGTTGAATGTAATCGAAAAAATGTTTTTGCAGCAGTAACGATAGTAGCGGAAGAACAATATTACATTTAAGATTTGAGAAATAAAATAGACCATTTTGTAGTTATTTAATTTTAATGAAATATATGTATAATATAAAGGCAAAAGAAACAATGGCAATAATTCGACCACAGAATCCTTGCATCGTCCTAAAAAAAATATAGCATTAGGACGAAGGCAGCAGTTCTCACAGTCTTACTCTGGCTTGAAAACGGAGGGCAATTCTATGAAGTTGCTCACATACATGGAATTTCTAAGTCTACCGTACGTCGATGCGCTTATTCTATTATGTGTCGTTCGTATGTTTACGGTTCCATAGGCTGGACTTAAGTAAACATACGTAGATTCTGACAGAGAGTTTGAATCTGCATATGTCAAATGGCATGGAAAGCTCGCCATTAATTGTACTCTGGGATGCAGGCCTGATTATAACTTCTACAATACATACGTGAATTAACCCTGAAGTGTATACGATCCAAAATTGTTGCGAATTCTCCGTTCGTATTTTTGGCGAAAGTTATCGTAAAGGTCCATTCACAGCTTAGCGAACTATGAATGATTTTTAGTAGATTTAAAGACAGGCAAGTGATAATTTTTCTATTCCAAAAGCAGAGAGCTTGGTTTATCTGTTGATTAATAAAAAAAAGACTCAAATTCAATTAGTTTTTGCGAAAAAAATCGACTGTTCGTTTACTTTTCCTCGAAATGTTACTCGCATTCCGCACAAATGTGGAGTCCAATCTACATTCGCACGAATGTAACCTCAAAATGCGCGTTTTCAGCCCGCTACGACTAAATGAAAAAATAGCTGTGAATGAAATGTCAAAATTTGCGAATATTCTCTCGTTCGTATTCGCAGTTCGCTGAGCAATGAATAGACCTTAAGTTCGATATAAAAAGTATATGAAGCGGTGACGTGACGTGGTTTTCCAGTCACATATAATTGCTTCAGGCACAGAAATTTCTTCTTCAAAATTCCCATGGTGTTTTCTATTATTCTAGGCGTTGATTTGTGTGCTCTATTATAATGAGGGCCAAAACACAATGTCGCATGCTTTGATACGCTTCATACGGTGCCGCGAAATAACGCCGAGCGCTATAATGCCGAATTCCAAAATTACTTCTATGCCTCGTCGTTGCGCCTCTGTTATTCAAAATAAAGGATATTGCACAAAATATTAAAAAAGTTGCTTTGGTTTTGCACAGCTCAATTTGGCTACTTTATTGGTTTTTGCTTTTTATTTTTAATCTGAAATATTATTACTTTTATAAAAAGTTGTGAATTTCAAAATACACTCTATTACACGTCATTATATATCCATTTCTTTTTATTTGGTGGAGTAGAAAGTTGAAAAGATTTAGTATAAAGTGCTGACTATAGATTAGGTTTTACACAGTACATATCATAAATTATTTTTATGTCAATGATTCAAAATAATTAATTTTACAAAAGAATTTATTCAATTCAACATAATTATAATAGCTTTAGAAAACCTATATGATTTGTATTTATTATCATACGTATTAAATATATATTAAATGGCTTAGATATATATTTTTATTCGCGTCTGGGTGAGACAGAAACTAAAAAATAGTAGAACTCTTAATATTAAGTTAATTCCTACAACTGTGGCAAACTTACATAATTCGAAATACGATAAGCTATACTTTTGTAATTTCATCAAAGTTATTGTTAAAGATTTCATTGCACCTAGGTACGCCACATAAAGAAGGGAGCCTGAGAATTGACAGATTTAATATTTCTCATACAAATTGATCCATTGCCACAAGGTTAAGTTGGGTAAAAATTTATCATGAGTTACCCAAGAAGTTAATGTTAATAAACCACTTCATTCAGATTCAAATTTGTGACATAATTGAACACTAGTTCATGAACACAATTGTTGCGTGCAAAGGCTTTTTAAAATAATACCAATATGGGTAAGCCGTCCGTATTGATTATTACTTTTTGCTTATTGAAATATTTTAAAGCTATTTTCTTGTTCCTCTGTAAATGTAATGTTAATAAATTTTAGTTAATCACTAGAAAGTTACAATAAAAAATAGACAACCGAAATTGGTTGAAGACGAATTTTATCGTCCATAAAATTGTCGTTGCATAAAAAACCAACTTACGTTAATTACGTTGCGTATAAATGTGCCTATTTGGTGAGAGATTTCAATTAAGATTGCCATTATATATAGTATCATACATAAATTTCAAGTTTAACTTGCATGGTTTAAGATTAGAAAGGTTTGTTGTATTTGTTGGTCGGAATTTTTTTTCTACTTCACAGATGCATGTGTATATGTTACATGCATGGCGAATAAAAGAATACTTCAGATAAAATATAAGCTAATAATTAAAATAAAAAGAATTGTTGAAGATTCCAAAAACCAATGGAGGGCGCAGTTTTGCATAAGCAAAACATGATAGATTCAACTGAAATAAACACTTAAACGCGTAGCTGACAATGTAGGTATTAATTCCAACCTTGTCGGTTTGACGTGTGAAGAAAAGTGCAGGCTGTGGCTGTCAACAATTTCACTATAGATATTTTCCTTTGCTATTTAAATCAACATTTTTATGTATCGAATTAACAGCAGACCTTTGTAGTGTCTTCTTAATGAGGAGAATGTAACCATATTGATTTCTGCCCAATTAGCATTTTACCTTGCCTGTCTAAAGTCTTTGAGAGGCATATTTCGGTGCAGATTACGGGCCATCTTAATCGGCATAATCGTTCATTACCACTTCAATCGGGGCTTAGGGCAAATTATAGCTGCTCTTCTGCTGTGGTCAAGATATTGGACGACGTAAGAAAGAAGTTTGATCAGGGAAACTTAATTATTCTATGCCTCCTGTATTTATCTAATGCTTTTGATGAGGTCAACCATAGTATTCTTTGTTTTTACTTTGATTTTAACACAAGAACTGAGCGCCTTTTCAATGAATGCCTGACTAATAGATCTGAGAAAGTGATGGTTGGCCACAGCCATTCTGATATAAAGTATCTTGAGGCCGGAGTTCCTGAGGGCTCAATGTTGATCCCTGTTCTTTTTCGCATTTTTATCAATGACCCGCCTTGAATATGCAAAAGTAAATATATTGTTATATTTATACGCTGATGATGTTCAAGTTTATCTATCAAGGCCGAATAGGCTTGTTATCTGCTATTTACAAATGGTCCATTGATAATGGATTTATTCTAAATCCGTTTAAATCGCGACAACTTTTAGTATCCATTCCACTTGTTTTTCTCCCTACAACTAAATTAAAGTTTGTTAATTCAGTAACTAATCTTGGATTCAAAACTAATCGTAATCCTTCCTGCAGTGATCAAGGAAATCTCGTTGTGGGCAGAATATGGCGGGCTACGTAAACTATCGCAATCTGCCAGCTTTACCCGAGTTGATATCAGGCTAAACCTTCTGAAACATTTTCTAATCGTATTATTAAGGTATACTCAACTGCAAGTAACATTTAATGATATGGTTCAATACATCTATGCACGCTGTACCAAAATTTTATTAGTGAATTCGAATTTGGATTGTATGGAAGGAAAATTTCCCTCCCTTCAATCCCAATTCATAAATTAGTAAAGTAAATATATTTTTACTAAAATTTCTATACAAATTTTACATCTCGGATATTCGATTTGTTCACTATTTATTTGTTTCAATAAATCAGTTTACACAAATCTTAACATAAAAAGTTATTCGTTTAACTTAACCTTAAAACGTTGACATTAGATGCATAAGTCTGAGTATTGGCGAAATTTGTTTGGCTCCTAATTCTCTCAACGCCATTCCAGGTGAATGAATATCAAATATCTTTCTTAAGCGCTTTTGCTCAGCATTGCTTAGTGTATTTAATATGCCCCTACAGAGTCTTTTTCCTTAATATTGGAAGCTCCTTATTTGGCTTCCATCCATATGTTTGGATCCAGGAACAATATTGAAAACTATAAGGAAATTCGCAATTCTCGATTTCTTAGTGACAAACCGAATGGGATGGCCCTACTAGAGAGTTCTGATATTTAGCACGGCCTTATATCTGATATATCAACGATTATGAATTTACATTACTTTTTTAGTTTTTAGTTTTAAATGCATTTTATTTTCTAAATTATTAATTCTTACATACTAACAAAAAATGCTTAAATGCTAGCTTAAAATTACTTAACAATCTTACACTAACTTACTGGCCCCACACAGGCACTCTAAGCTACTCTAAATTCTTATATCTATGTCTTTCGACTTTATGAATTTACATTACTTTTTGTGAGTATGTGACAAAATTTTTATAGAGCAGAATAGAAGTCTTTATTTTTTCTTTTTTACTTTTCTGTTATTTGCTTTTTTTTTTGTTTTTCTTTAGAATAAGAACTACGGGGGTTGTATTCCAAACGAACAATGATACAAGACATTTTTTCTCAAAATTTTTTTTTATTTTTCTACATAGTCTCCTTGTAACTCTACACACTTCTCCCAGCGATGCTCCCATCTCTCTAACCCGTCCAAATATTACTTGGCGTTTTTCTCTGCAAAATAATTGTTCATGAAGGTGATTGCCTCCTCATTTGACGAAAATCTCTTTCCTCCGAGTGCAGTTTTTAGATGAGGGAACAAAAAGAAGTCGCTTGGGGCTAGATCTGGTGAATAAGCCGGATGGTCATTCATGGCTTTTCGCCATGGCGACCGCTGAGGTGTGAGACAGCGCGTTGTCTTGGTGCAACAGGATTTTCTTTTTCTGCAAATGTGGCCGTTTTTCCACAATTTCTGCCTTCAGCTTGGCAAGTAACGATGCGTAGTATGCTCCTGTAATGGTTTTTACTTTTTGAAGATAATCGATTAAGATAAGTCCTTTATTATCCCAAAGAACAGTCGCCATCACTTTCCCAGCTGAGAAAACAGTTTTTGCTTTTTTTGGAGCCGGCTCGCCCTTTGCAGTCCACTGTTTTGACTGAATTTTTGGTTTCGGGCGTATAATGGTGTATTCAAGTTTCATCTACAGTGATTAATCGGCGCCAAAACTCGGATTCATTGCGCCTATGCACCCAACGCGCGGACAGCTTTCTCACGCCTAAATCTTGATTTAATATGTAACAAACACGTTCTTTGGGCATTTTCATAACCTCTACTATCTCTCTCACTTTAATTCGGCAGTCGTCTAACACCATTTGGTGAACTTTAGCAAAGTTGTCGTCAGCGGTTGAAGTTTTTGGACGTCCCGAACGTTCATCATCTCCCAAGCTCTTACGGTCACGTTTAAATTCAGCTGCCCAAAATTTCACTGTGGTAATCATTTACCACAAAGTCCCCACACACAGAGTCCAACTCACTTTTGATTTGCGTAGGCGTATTGGCTTTCAAAAACAAGAATTTAATAACAACTCGATACTCAATTTTTTTCCATTTTCACAAAAAACGCGTCCAAAATGACTGAAACTTCGGTAAGTAACTGTCAAAGGATGCATAGATACTCGTAGCATTCACTAGCTTTTATTGACGAGTATTGTATTTCACAGCAATTTTTAACAAGAAAAGGATGTTTCTTAGTTGGATGGTGAAGGATTGGTATTGTGCTATGCTTAGTGGCGGGAATCTCTTGGACTGAATTCCGCGAGGAAGGAAGCTGGAATTCGCTTAAGCATTTTCTTGAGGAAGTTACGCAGCAACTGCCAGTCAATGTCAAGCTACTCAAATACTCTGTGGTTTTCATAATTACCCTGAGAGGTAAAGTTCTTCTCGAGCTTGCTCAAGAGCTCTAACTACAACAAATCATCAGGAGCGAGAACTTCCTCACTGACAACAGCCTTCATGGCTTGCATATCCTTACCGATGGCGTAGCAAGCATACAGCTGATTTTATACATCAGAGTAATCTTTCCTGGTCATGCCTTCACCGATTGCAGACTTCATCAAACGTGACAGAAATTGCACAATTTCGGCAAACTTGGGGAATTTCACCTCATCCAAGATGACCAGAGGTCCATTGACACCAGACACGGTTTTGTATGTTAGTCGTGGCTGAGAGATGATATCCCTAGAAACGGCAAGGATATGCTACTTGCTGAGCGCTAATATGGGACATCTTTTGTGGGAATTAAAAATTCTGTTGTTTCTCGTTTCTTATTGGATTTTAACTGTTAACGTATGGACGTTAGTTAAATCACAATGATAGTGTTGTGAGTTAAACTGAAGAGGTTTTGGTTTCTATTCTTTCTTTTTTTACAAGAGGAGAAAATTTTCGCCAGTCAGCTGAGTATGAAAAAGTAATGAAGAACGACGAAGATTTCTTTCAAGATCCTTTTTGGGAAACTGAAGTCCAGCATTTAGAGCTGATTTTGATTGACCTAAACGAATTTACCATTACTAATTTCGGTAAATGTATTTTTTTATAAAATTCTCTGATCTACTCGTACATATTTGTCCTAACAGTTAAGTCAGATGCTTGATGTTAGGGATCAAGCCGTTAGAATCGAGGCGTACTCGTATTATGTTGAGTCATTAAACAATCTCCTACACATGCAATAGTATCCATTTATCTAAATGGTAGATCACTAAGATCTGGAGTTAGCCTACTTGAAAAATCACATAAAAGTCATTCTGGTCGCAATGAAATCTTGTAATAAAAATGTCAGTGATGTTTGCAATTCTTTATATAACAAGATATGCTTGAAGACAAATAAATAAACAAATATTTAAATGTCATATATGTACCCATATATGCATATGGGATTGTCTGCTGAGTGACTCAATGAAAAATACGACAGTATTATAATAATAACTACTATGATTTCCTGAATGAATTATATTATTATTGTATAATATGTACATACCCATATAACCCTGCCGAACAGCTCACATTTCTTTACTCAGCCAAATAGATACAAATGCATTTATGTGGATATTTTACACATTCACGCTATATAGGAAATTGTAAAATTTTCTCAACCAATTGATTGATTTTAATGTGAAAACTGTGTGAAGCGTGAAGGAAAAAGGAAAAGAAGTGCCAACCAAACCGCAAATGATATTTGTATTTGATTTGTCGGCATTTCCTTTCAGTAAAGAGTTTTGTTTTTTTTTTTCTAACCCAAATGCAAACAGCTTGGCAATGATCGAATATATGATTGACAACTAAACAATTGTCATAATATACATATTTATTATATTATAAAAAAAAAAGAAAAAAAACATTGAAAAGTTTAATAGTTTAATAGGATTTGGGCATATCTAATTTCATAAAACAAATGATCATTTGCTTTTTTGTTTGTACCACTTCGCATGTTGTACAGCAGCTAGATTAAGTACATAAGCCTAATAAATATGCTAAAGGTAATACGAAGCAAGCTCATTCATCTTAAAAGCAAGCCTGAAAATGTTAGACACGACGTTAAGTTGGTCTACGCAAATCATACCAGCACGAGCAGTAAATCCAGTGGAAATCCATCTATTAACTGACGAGTTTGTGCTACCACTGTCTAAGTGTTTTGTTTTTTTATTTCTTTCCGGTTCGAAGCCGGGGACAAGAAAAAATCGCTACTCCATCCAGTTGTGTCTTCTTCAGGCGCTATATGAATGCATGCACACTTGGTTTCATGTTGATGTTGACTTTTACGTTTGGAAAATGTCAAAGAAGAAAATCATCTGGAAAAGTTGTTAGTTTACTTTTAGAAGTTCATTGCGATCACGATATGGTTTGCCAGACTCGTATGAAATAGCATTTTGTGATTTGAGTAGTTTTTTCTACGAAGGACGTTAACTTGTTTTCACTAAGTTTGAATTCTGTTTAAATCCGTCTGGAACTCGTCAGATGTACGGACCAACAGAGTCACTTCTAGAATATCAATATTTAAACAATGTCATTTCTTTTTTAGATTGTCGCTTTTAGAAATAAGTCAGGACAATGGCATTCATAATGCAACCTCTAGCTTAAACAGGTTATTTTTTTTCTATTTTTTTTTTTTAATATTCAAATTTAATTACAAAGTATGTTGAAAAAAAAAATTCTGTGCGCACCTTCCACAACCTAGTGATTTAAATATATTCCCTTGACTATCCCGTGCAATGATAAAACAACAAGACTGTAATTTTAACACTGCATAAATACTTGCCACATAAACACTTGAAACACTTGTAGGTATATGTATTTTGCAATAGTTGTAAACTTTTTACTTTGAACCCACGACAGAGTTCAGTGTTTTAAGTCTCTTGTAAATACGAGTGCGTCTACAACTCATTACTCACCTGCCATGTGCCGGTTTTATGAAACAAGTTTATCCATTTAAAATTGTATCTCCGCAAAATGATTTGAAACTATCTGGACTTTTCATTAACCGTAAGATAAGAAAATATACTAAAAATATGCACAAGAGCATCTACATGTGTGCATGGATATTATGAGCAGACTAGTTGTATCATCTGCATTCTGCAATACCAGTTTGTGACATGGATGAATGAACTTAGCTAAGCAAGGCAACGCGCTTTCCACTTCAAGCCACTCTGACGACGATCAAGCACGACACACGAATATGAAAAATCAATACGCAATGATTTCCTGCGATCTTTTAACACATGCGATTCTTGGCAGATGTTAAGCCCCCATTCGAACATGATGGCATGCAATAATTTCCCTTTCGAGTTTGTTTTTTTCTTAAGAGATTTCATTTTTTCTTTTTTCTAAACAAAGAAACGAAAACAACAACCAGGGACACATTGGATTAGACAAATCAACTGGGAGCGAAAAAAAAAAAAAAATAGACGAAGAAGAAGAAACGTGAATAATCATTTTAAGTTGCACGTTAGAAAGTGCAATCATTAGACTAGATATAAAATGGTTTATGTGAGAATTTCTTTTGTTTAAATGATTGAAACGTGATGTGATTAGCTTTTACTGACACTGCCTTGGCACGTTAACAAAGAATGAGATTAAATGAGAGAAGAAAAAAATATAGGATCTCTCCCCAAATTAATTTAAATAAATGTGTTGAATTCGAAAGTACGATTGTATCTGCAATTCTGCCTAATACTTTGGGTGATTTCTTTCCTTTGCTAATGTTCAAACGTAGTTCAATTGTGGTAAACTATGGCCAATAATCACATTTCCTGCGGTATCACATATAATTTATGTATATGGCAAGTATCACGTTTACTACACATTCCTTTTTCCTCAGATAAGCTTAACCCTAGAAAGGTAATCATATTTTTTTATGACGTAAATTTTAATCATACTCTCTGAGACAGACGTATGGCATTTTGTTAGTGTGTTAAATGAAACCCATGAACTTTTTATAAAATATTAATGTTTTATTTATTAATTTAGTTCATATTAAGAGAAATGAAACAATGATTCAGTAAAAATAAATATTAATTTAAAGAATAAAAGTAAAAAACTTATGCACCATTACAAATTGCCAAAAAACATAATTTATTTTTAAAGGAACATTAAAATCAATAGTTGCCAATTAGAATTTGTTGGTTAAAAATAATTAGTAATTTCGAATCGCATACGATTAAATTAAATACAAGAATAACACACGTCATTTTTATGATCGCCGCAAACCACCTTTTTGCATACCACACATGATATCTTTAACATTCTGCGAATTTTTGATGGACAATACGAACAATATCTCTTCTTTTTTATAGTAGGCTCTTCTTCATTTGTCTGAACACTATTTCCACTAGCAGCACCTCCGATATACCATATTTTGGCGAAGAGTCCTCTTCAAAATCGGAGCATTTAGCATTTTTTTCCATATTAGGTGAAGTGAGTTCTGTGACCAATTGTCGAATGGTTCCATGCACCAGATTTGACAATTCTTTGACATAGCACTCACCTTGAGGAATGCCATTGGTATTGGTTGCCCGTCCGATGTAAGGAATTGCATTTATCATGTACTTTGTGCCGCTGTCGCACATCATTGGTATCGTTATTCCATACCTATTGGCTTTATTTGGAATGTACATCCTAAAAGGACATCTTGTCAATGGATAGCAATGGATAGATGTCATCCCGGTGTGTAATTGATCAAACACTGGCTTATGAATATGTCCCAAACTTTTCTAATAGGTATAAATGGATCCGTATCTCTGAGTAATGGGCGTAGTGATTTATCATCCATGCGCATACATCTGACAAAAAAGTCGAATCTGTCACGACGCATAACTGCCACATAACGAGTTCCCGAAAAAGAGCTGTCAACGTGTTCTTCCATTAAAAGGTGATTATCTTTCATAGCAGCGGATAATGTAAGGATCCCAATAAATGCACGGATTTCAGCTCCATTGGTGTATTTAAATGTACCACTAAACGTCGTTATCTCATTTCCAGTTTCTTTGTCTTTATCCTCTTTTTCTATACGTTTGAGGGATATTTCTATATTTGTCCATTTCATTATTTCACTAACTATTTCATCAGTTATAAATAAGTAAAAAAAAAACACAGCAAGGGGTCGAAGATGTTCTTGGAAGATCTGGTTGGTCCTCTATTTATTCGAACATTATTTATTACAGGGATCTTTCAGTGACTTTTAGCCTTGATAGTTGTCCAGCAGTGCTTGTTACGACCTCTTAGTTTGCGCTTATGCAGAATAATAATGCGGGCATCTGAAAATGAAGTTATATTACTTCCTGACATTCTTCACCAGAGCTGTCTGGAACATCGTCAGCATGGTCAATAAATTCGTCTTTAGTGTCACTCTGCACGTCGGCCTCTAAGAAAAAATCTTCACAACCATTTTCACATTCTGACGATATAACTTTTTCCATCAACAAATTCTCAATTTCACTGTAATTCAACACTCCTCGATTCGTCGTGACGATAAAATAAAAATATGCACCGGGCCCAATACTGCTAGTTTTCGGTGATTTAGCGGGAACGCATGCAGTCAGTTTCAGTTTAAATGCATTTTTATTTGATTTCATTAATTAATTCTTAAATGCTAGACAAAAAAAAGCTTAAAAATTAGCTTAAATAACTTAAAAATAATCTTATTATAACTTACTGGCCCCATGCGGGCACTCTAGGTTAAACATAGTAATACTTAAACTATGTCTTTCGACATTTCGAGCAGTCATTATTATTTGTGTTTCTATATGTATTTTAAACTAAAACTAAAACCGCCCTACTGAATCGGAGACGCTCCGCACTGCCATGTGCGACGTCTCTGTCGTATTTGAGTCGCATGTCCGCAGCTGTTCGAGCGACGTGGAAGATTAGATTAGATTAGATCTGTCCTGGATCAGATCTTTACTATCTAGATAGAGGAAGGCGTCAAAGGGAACTGCCTCGTGATACATATAATTAGTAAACCCCTGAGATCAGGTTGTTCGATGAGGTCATTGCTCTTACAACGTCCCTTCGAGTCAGCTTAATGACGAAATTGTCCATTCTTATTACTTTCGCCCTATTGTACAAGACCTCGTTAGGATAGAATTTTATGTACTCAGACGCTGGTGTTCTGTATAAGCGAAAACGAGTCCTCTCACACACCCGAATCTTTTCCAATAAACTTGCTCTCACGTTGAACCACACGGGACACCCAAATACAAGCATGGGCCGGATAAGGGCCATCACCTTCACTCTCGCATCGAATTGGCTGTTATAAAACAGTCTCTTTGTAAGGGCAAAAGCACCTTTGGCAACAACTATATGTTTATTAAAATACAGATGTTGGTCTAGCGAGATCCCAAGGTATGTATCTGACTACATTTCGACAAGGAAGCGGCTGCCCGTGCTGCCCCACGATAGAGAGCTATCGCCAATTCTTTCTGGTATCCCTAGAGGCCCCAGACAAAGGCGTCCTAAACAACATGGTTTCCGACTTCTGAAAGTTGATTTTCAACTTCCAGTCATCGCAATATCGCTTAATTTTGTCGAAGTCACGTTGCAAAAGTATATTAATGACATCAATCTTTGAACCTGATCTGTACGCGATTAAATCGTCTGCGTACGCTATGGCATAATGAGGTGAACCTATCAGATTTTTTTTTTTTTTTATAATCAGCGCGCGTTCAAGCGGTTTTTGTACCCTTAAAATGTTCGTACACAGCGCGGGCGAAGGAAATTTAAGGAGGAAGAAAAGACAGATACCGATGTACATTGTTCTTAAATATTTGTAAGTTATAACGACCAGGAAACACAGGGATCGGCAGGGCATCCCATAAGTGAGTTATACGGCTTAGGAAGGAATCACGATATTTTAGAGTACGTCTGAAAAAGGGGTTGAGGGCATACTGATGAGCATTCATAGCGAGACGGGTGTTACGGTTGAAAGTTTGAATGGACGGAATGCTACTGTCGATTTCAATGGAGCACTGGTGGTGGAAATAGCGATAAAACAAAGTGAGACAGGAGACATTACGTCGGTGTTCGAGGGTGTTAATTGATTGACTGATGTTAGTATCACCAATGAGTTTTATCGCACGGTTTTGAATCCTATCTAGCAAGTCCAGAGATGTTTTAGGAGCACCTGACCAGATGTGGGCATTGTACTCCAATTTTGGACGGAAGAAAGCCTTATATATAGTGGCCAGATCAGAAGGGGGCAAAATATTTCTTACATCGCTTGAGGAAACCTAGACATTTCGCAGCATTTTTGGCGACTTCGAATATGTGGTCATTCCAACGTAAGTTGTCGCTGACACACATACCGAGAATGGAAAGTTTATCGGTTTCGACAATGCAAGTGCCATTCATGGATAATGGCTGGGTATTTGAATTTCGCTTTAATGACAGCAGACAGCATTGAGTTTTGGAAGCATTAAATTCCACTCGGTTGATGGTTCCCCAATTGGTTATGCTGTTAATATCGGAATTTAATGAGCTTAACATACACTGCCGTCCCCGTTCTACAGCCAAAGAGCAGGGGCGTGAGTCCGGGAAAGAATATGAAAAGCAGAGAGTACTGTCATCAGCAAAGGAATATATTGGATTAGAAGTAGCAGATAAGAAATCATTAATGAAAATTAAAAAGAGTGTCGGAGACAGAAAGGAGCCCTGGGGCACATCAGCATTTATTTTGTGAATATCAGACTTGAAACCGTCCAAGACAACTTGAATTGAACCTTCCGAAAGGTAATTTCTAATCCATTGAAGAAGAGAGTCATCGATCCCAAAAGCACGCATTTTCGACAAAAAGCCTGATGCCAAACTCTGTCAAATGCCTTAGAAATATCAAGTGCACCTATCTTGCTTTCGCCAGATGGATGTACGCTTTGGTTCCACTTTTCGGTGAGACATGCCATCAAATCACCAGTGGACCTGTCGCTGCGAAAACCATATTGCCGGTCATTGAGAAGTTTTCGTGTTTCGAAATATTTCATGAGCTGATGGTGTATCAGCGTTTCCATGACCTTGGAAAGAAGGGACCTAAGTCTAATGGGTCTGCAGGAGGAGAGAGTAGAAGATTCGCCTTTTTAGGGACGGGCTGGACAAATGCTGTTTTCCATCTGCTCGGAAAGAGTCCTAAAGAGTAAGATTGATGAAAAAGCTTACGCAGTGGTTTTGCAGAGTGGAAGAATACCTCTTCAGAAGAGGGGGAGATATACCATCTGGATCAGCGGATTTGTGAATGTTAAGATCTTTAAGAACTCTTGCTATACTACACGAGTGCGAAAGTGGATTTGTCCCATTGAAGATTCGACGCATTCAAGTGTAGGCGGGGACAAAGCACATTCTGGGAGTGTTGAGCTAGCCGCAAAGTGTGCAGCAAACAGATTGGCCTTGTCCAAAGATCTGATAGCTGGAATGTCATTGTAAATGAGCATTGGGATGGAGGATGAGGCAGAATTTCTAATATTTTTGACGAATGACCAAAAATTTTTACTGCCTTTGGGACATTGCTTAAACTTTTTTTTCGTTTAAACTTTTTTCGGTTTTCCTCTGTCGGGCTGGTCTTGTAGGACCGAAAAAATAATTCTCTAACCTTGACAGCCTCTTTACAGCTCGAGTCGTACCATGCCTTTTCTTTTGGTTTGACACTCTTCATCCGATGAGGGATAAAGCATCTCATTCCAAAGAATGTTTACACAGATCATTTATGATCTGTGATGAAGTAAAAGAAATGTCCGTCGTGTACCAGCAAGGTTGGTGCCAAAAGACCTGCAAAAAAGAGACCGTGTTGACGTCGCAAAAGAGATGATTTGCGAGACTGAATTAGATCCCACATTCATCAAAAGGATCATTACTGGAGACGAGACGTGGGTTTATGAGTACGACATGCAATCCAGACATCAGTGAAGTGAATGGCGTTCACCAAATGAGTCGAGACCAAGAAAACGAAGAGGGCAATCCTCACGGTTTTCATGGATTGCATCGGTGTAGTGCATCATGAATTTTTGCCAGAAGGCCAGACAGTAAACAAACAGTACTCGTATTATTTGGGCGTTATTCGCCGAAAGAGACTAGAATTGTGGGCAGAAAACTCGTGGATTTTGCACCATGATAACGCACTGCCGCACAGTGCCATCATTATTCGTAATTTTTTGACGAAAAATGCAACAAATACCATCCAACAGCCACCGAATTCACCTGATTTGACTCCCTGTGACTTCTTTCTGTTCAATCGAGTTAAAAAACCACTACGGGGAACGCGTACTACGAGGAAGTAATGGAAAAATCGCAGGCAGCACTGATGGACATACCGAAAACCGAACATAAAAAATGTTTCGAGGATTGGATCAAGTGTGTTGCAGTCGGTGGGGATAACTTTGAAAGGGTCAATATAGATTTAGATGAATAAACTTGTATTTTAAATTTTCTGAATAAATTCCGGGAACTTGGTATGCTCGAAATCCTCGACAAGGTGAACAATACATATCCAAGACCATTTCTAAACCGCTTTAGATCAAATACTTAAATTCTAATAGGTATGCCTATGACATTTTAAGCTTAGACCAGACATTGCTTCCCCATCCCGTTCATTAACTATTTTCTATCGTACTAACTGTTTGACTAGAATTAAATGAAGTGAATGACAGTTTTAAAATCATAGACGGTTTTATAGAAATAATGCAACCTTCAAGGAAATAACCGGATTAGACAGACAAGCATTTTAGGCGAAATCTTTATATTGTATAATCAACAATTTGGTTTTAGAATTTTTCCAGCAATTGTAATCCAAGCGTCATTTTCCTTCCTTTCTCCATATACGTGGATACAAAGAGAGAAATGCAACAATTCCCATTTCAATTAACGATGACCTGGACACTTTTATAAATTTCATCTACCCAAATATTATTGAACTTTTTATCATCTCGGATTACCAGCTGGAGACAATCGCAATTAAAGTTTCTCGTTGTCTTATTCAAGTCAATTAAAATAGTGTACTGGATCGGCTATTCGTAAAGCGAGTCAAAATCAAAATACAATCCTCGAAAGCATGTGAGCTAACTAACTAACTTAAAGTGAGAGATTTATCAAATATGTACTCGTACAAATCTACATAATTCGCAAAATTCATTCAGGCATACACATACTTTCTTTTGCCTTCAGACTGCCAGTTACTTTTGTATTTTTTTTTAAATCTATATCCACAGGCTAACAAGCTACAAAAGAACTTAGTTACTATCTCAATGGTTGACCGAATCTGACACAAATAACTATAACAATTGAATATTGAGTACAATGGCACAAACGGTGACATAGAAGAAAAGCTACTTACCTACTCGCGCCAGCCAGCGTTGGCGATCATTATGTAAGCATCTAGTACCAAAAAAGGCACAGGTATCTGTGGAAAAAAAACACGGCCGAATTGAAACTAAAACAAATACCAGTTAAAGATTGTAATCAGCTTTTGAAGTAAGAAGCCGGCTGCTCCAATTCGTGCTGAGTATTTTTTTTTTTTTTTTTTTTTTTTTTATATTTTGACAACGGACAGTTAACAATCGTGATCATAGAACGCGCACTCGCGTTCAAATCACCTGTAAGTTGATCATTCGGGAAAGTCACTACATGAATCTGACTGCAAAAAGCAGCATCATCTGTGGCAAGGCTTAGTGCAACTTGATTGATTTTAAATGTTTGGACTTTTGTCACACCGACTATTTCGAACCTGTGCAATAACAAAGTAGATTGCCTGCTATACCATATCCATGTCAGATTACGTTTAGCTAATAAAAGAAATGTATAGCTAGTAACATAATCACTGGATAGATCGAATTATCCTGGTCGATGTCTACCGGAATGTCCACATATATTTGTGAATTTAAAACCGTTGTTATGTCATCAGACAAAAGGTACTGCGCACTGTGGCACATTGACAGCACTAAATTGGCTTTGTCAATTAGAAGACAAAAATTGTATACGCTTTTAATCAAAAATACTTGAAATATCTCTGATTTAAGGCTAACGAAAATATTGCTATTTGCCTTTCATCATTTATAACACGTCTATAAGGAAAAGCGCACTATCAGCCTATTAAATTTATCTAAATTTCTTAGCAGGAATGTGCAGATTGCAAGCCTGTCAATTACATTTAATTACTTATCAGAGAAATTGCACGAAAATGCCCAGATACCGTTTAAATGCTATTTCAAACCTGCCAACTAGCTATAAACAAATGCCATACGAAATTAAAATTATGAATTCCATTGTCACCACTTGTGAGATGTTCCCACATTTCACAAGAAAATTGCATTTTCGACATGATTACAGCACGGTGGCTGATATTTAGCAATCTGAAGCATTGTATTAGGACATTCGAAGTTCAGCCAGAGTATTTACTCGATGGCTGGGATAATAGCAAAAAAAAAAAACTTAAATTTGTCAGGGCTAATGATATTTTTCTGAGAATAACAATTTCAATTTGATCACCAATTATGTTATCGTAGTTTCTTTATCCAATGAGATTGTGCGAAATTTAATTGTCACCATTGTTATATTATACTATGTCTTTTTATCCAGTGCAAGTTCTCTGCTTTTTTTTTACTACTTTAATAGCAGAGTAAAGAAAGTTTCAGTTGCAAACTAAAAGTTAAAACTGATGCTACGAAAATGAAATCGAATCTTTAGTACTCGTAATTCTTTAATACATGTGAACTCAGACTTTTATGCACTTCAAAAATGTAAGAATATTCATCATAAAAGTAAAGTCCAGAAATATTTAAACAGCTCAGCTCAAAGTAGATTTCTTCTATAATTCGTCCGAGAAAAACTGAGAAAAAAATTCTCTGATGTAAGCGACCTTCAAAAATGTAACGCGCGTATAATTAAATCGATTGCTCTATATTTCTTCCTGTAATGCAGATATACTACTCTACAGCTTGTGGGGTTGGCTAAATTTGGTCACCTTAAAAGCATTTTACAGGCCGGTATGGGCCCTTCTGTTCTATTTTTGATCACCTCTTTAGGGTGCGAACGTGTTTGTTGATGCTAATACTCCGACACTCGGCAAGAATCTGATCCTCTATTGATTTTTGGACCGGATTTTTAGACAACCTTAATTGAACATGGCCGAATAAGCTATTGCAATTTGCGGAAAGGCTTTTCACGATTTTTTTCTTAATGTAGCGACTACGGCGAATACGCGTCATTCTAATTCGATCCAGCTTTGTTACACCTGCTGATAACGTTCCATTTTCTTTTTTTCTTTGCAATTCTTGCACCCGTATGTACATAATCCTTTATAATCTTTCGATGCATGCGTCAAAGATGGACTTACGACTGTAATCAATAACAAACGTTTAAACCAGCTAACGCAAACTATGTGCAAAGACGTCGTTACAATTTCCGTGACGGTTTAAGAAACACCAACCCACTCAGGACTATTGACTCATTTTGAGGCCACGTAGATCTATGATCCTCTGCCACTATGTGATGTCACGTGGATCTATGATCCTCTTACAAATGTTACCAGTTTGAGCTTACGATGAAGCATAGGAGACTGTTTACATCTATATTCTTTAGATCGTTTAGGTCATTGTAGAAGAAAGCTCCTAAGTGAAGTTTTCTTCTCTGGGAGAGAGCTGAATATGTACATAACAGTGGGTTATGAGAGATTAAAGGCCCCATTTATTTCCAATAGCTTTTTTGTAAGAGAATAAAGCTACTGTAGCTTTATTGACTCTTTCTTGAACGTTAGGTGTCCTGTCAAAATTGAGACCCAGATATTTTGATGTAGCGGAAAAGACTAAACTGGTAGCTTTTATTGGGAGAGGGTCTATAATTGGAATTTTAAATTTCCTGGAAAAGGGGACAAGATCAGTTTTATGGGAGTTTACTCCCAATCCACAGCGATCTGCCCAATTGGTTAATCTGTTGAGATTTACTTGGTGGAGTTCTTTAATGATATTAAGATGCTTACCAGAGATGGCTATAGCAACGGCCCTGCTGCCAACTGCTTCAAGGTATATCAGCCGTTCATCAACCACTAAGTTCCAGAGAAGGGAAGAAGGACACCGCCTTGCGGTGTACCTCTGCTGGCACATCTTTTAGCAGAAGCCCCACCCAGTTAGGAGTTGATTATCCTGCTATTTAGCGAAAAACTGATTCTCAAGTGAGTCTTCTACCTTCAGAGTTGACAGCGCAGTCGTGATTGGGGGTGTGTTGGCGTTATTAAGGGCACCCTCTATGTCCAGGAAAGCAACATCGTTTGATGTGGATAGCCAGTGAATACAGAGCCGTTGACGAAAGTCTTGTATCAATTTTTGCTCGTACATGAATATCAATCAGTCGTTCTAGAGTTTTCAGAAGGAAAGATGATAGACTTATAGGTCTGAGGTCTTTCAGGACAGCAGGAGAACATTTTGCGGCTTTGGGAATGAATACTACATTGACTTCTCTCCATGGGAGTGGAATGTGGATCAGTTGTGCACAGGTCCTCATAATATTCTCTAGCGTAGGCAGGATAATATCTGAGGACCTTTGTAGCCCAGCAGGTGTTATACCGTCCGGACCAGCAAACTTGTATGGTTTGAAGCTATGCAGCGCCCACAGCAGTTTGTCTCTTGTAACTATGAATTTTGATCACGGTTGCACTAGTCCCGTTTGGGGTGCTACTGGCCGCGAATAGGGAGCTACCTGGAAAGTGGGTGCCCGGTAGCAGGTTGAGTGATTCATCGCTTGAGGTTGTCCAAGAGCCATCGATTTTTTTCAAACAGCTAGGCATCATAAGATTGTAGAGAGGATTTTTCTTAACCGCGATGACTCAGAGGTTTCTGTGATTTTGTCATTTTTTTTAATTTTGTCCAGGATTCGCTTTGCTCTCCCCAGTTCTTTTTTGTATATTTTGAGGGATTTTTTGTATGAGTTCCAGTCAGTCACTTTTCTTGTGCTTTTTGCTAGGTTGAAAAATTTTCTGCAAGTGTTTCTCAGTAGTCACAGTGCTGATGTCCAGCAGTGCGGCTTTTTCTTGCCTCTAGGTTAAATAAGAGTGCAGGAAGCAACCATAGCCTGATTGAGAGCCAGAGTGAATTCCTTGACTTTCAAGTCAAGCTCGTTGGTGTCACACGGGGTACTTGAGACTTCAGAGGACAGCGTATCTGACAGTATTCCTCTGTATTTTGGCCAATCAGTTCTCCTTCTTAATACACGACAGGAGTTAGGTTTACGTCTCGGGAATAATATTCCCCATCAATATTCATGAACGCTGTCGCGTCGTAAGTCGCTTCGGATTCCATGAAGCCGCGTTGACTGCTAGCCCGTTTAGTAATGTCGATTACTGTGCGTAGGTTTTCCCTTAAGGACCGTGGTAAGGTATTCTTTCCATCCACTGCAAATTACACATATTTGGCGATTGAATCTGTCCCAAGTTTTTTCTTTGTTCTTTGGGAATCATGGAAATTTTATATCATTTACCAGTGTTTCAATAGCGCATTTCTGTTACAGCTTCTCGCCTATTTTTCGGTAGTGAGGCGACATCTGTAAGTCGCAAAACAATGTCATCTGATCATACATATATGTTCCATATACCCTTCCAGTTGGTTAATGCCACAGGTAGTCTCATTAGATGTTAATGCGATTCAGGCTCATCTCACCTGTTAAAGTGTTGTATTCTCCTCCTTTTTTCTCTTGTAATATTAAGCTTACATTATAAACGTATGTTATAGTGTCACAATAATTATGTAAAATTCTTTTTAAATATTGCGAACACAACAAATTAATATACCTATTATTGTCTTATAATGTTTTTCCGCAATACATCATTTAGGTTACTCATTACCAAAGGATAGAAGTTCGCAAGCCAACTCTTTTGTGTCTTTTTTTATTTGCTAAGCTCTAAGATATAAATCTCTTTATGTGACTACAGCCAGATGTGGCAAACCGGAACCTTTTTACCTAACTCGATTTATTTCATTTGACACCTTCCTCGAAAGCCACATTCTGCTGATTATGCATATATTTTTTTTCTTTTTCGAAATAAAAAAATTTAACAAAAAATATGTATGTGGAATATCCACAAACAAGACTCGCACCCATACATATACGAGTACATGTGCTTTATTGCTAAATTAAGCACAGCACAAAAAAGCAAGGTCAGTCTTTTTTTTTTAGGAAAAAAAAAGAAGAAACTTATTTTGCAACACTCCTCTTAGAATAATCCAATTAAAAATTATGTGAAAGAAAATGTCAAAATTTAAATATTTGAACTGCTAACCATTAGCCATTCTATATTTTGCAAATGGTCCAAATCGTATTGGTTTCGAATTGGATTGCTTTTCCAGGTTGTATCCATTTTGATCTGATAGGAATGGTAATGCAATTTATGTGGGAGTACTCAGTGTGTCCACCAGCTAACAACAAATAAATCGCGCTTTTGATATCCGTATATACGAGTACATATGCACACGGTTACTTTTGAAAATTGGCACAATTGGCGCATGCAACAGGGCAATACCTTACAAGTCACGAATTTAGCTTCTAAATTTAAACATACATGTCGCAAATGAATATAATCAATGGCCGTGGACCGCTTTTACATTTCCCGGTCTTAGCCTTTGAACATATCACCTCAAATTCACCGTATATGTGCAGTGTAAAATTTAAATAAGTTCGTTGGAGTATTTTTATTTATTTATTTATATTTTTATTTTGACTTCGAGTCCAGGCCGACGACTGGGAGAATTTTCTCTCTGCCGCACATATTTAGGCCACTGTCTTGGTTTACTGATTGCCAATAGGGTATTGGTTTCTTGCTATCGATGGTGCAGCGTTGCCTAACAACATATCCGTCGACACTGAGTAACCTTTTTTTTTTTTTTTGTCAAACTAAAAATCATCTATAGAGCTCTACTAGGAACATGTTGGCATATACGAGTACGAGTACGAGTACACTGTTAAAAGTTGTTTCGGCACTTTGTATGGAAATAAGAGATTTTTGGCTTTAATTAATTTTTTTTCCTTCACTTCGTTTTGCGGTTTTGATATATGTACACATGTGCATATCACTTTCAAATTGTAGTCTGTCGTTTTTATTTTGCCTTACATGACGTTGATCAATTGTGAGTGTATAAATCTAAATATATTGTATATGTATGCCCGAATAATGTTGTATTGTAGGTTGTGATTATGTGATTGGAGAAAAAACAAATATGTTGAATAAAATAGTGATGTACTCGTATATGTATTTATATAGGATAAATAAATCTTATAATAAAAATAAACCATCAGCGACAAATAAACACAAATGGAGAAAGAAAATGGATGAAGGGTACAACAATTATATAAAATTTGTCTGCATTTCACCTGAAGGTTATTTTTTTTTTTGCTTAAACAATAATAAGGGGATCAAGACTTTTATTCATTATGAAAGATGATTCCTGATATGTAATATGTTTTGAATATGACATCAGGCATACGACTTTCTTGACGAGGCGCTTCCTGTCGGCCCAATTTTGAGCCACCATTTCAAGCTCTATCACACTAATAACACACTGAATATTGTCTTCCAATACAACATAAGGCAGTGCATTTTTCTCTCTGCTGCATTTACCTTACTAAAGAAATGGCAATTTTGCTTGTTCAAAAATCATTAGGCCAAAAATAAGCCTTGCTACTAAACACTATTTATCGATATTTCTTGCACCAGTTGGATCATTTATGGGTGTAGGCCGTTCGGAAACTTTGCGGAATAGTATCTACAAAAAGCTTTATAGCCAAAGTTTTGCAATCGGCGCCAAATTATAAGTTCTGAATCTTTCAGCACACTTTTAAGAGCTGATTAGCATGAATCTGAATCTCGTATCTTGAATCACTGTCAAACGCAGATACAGGGCTTGTGGCTACATCGAACAGAATGGTGACGCTCATCGCATCTGTATCTGTCAGTCAATTGTATGTTTACTTGTGAGAACAACTTGTGAAAAGTAATGTGAAAAGTAAAAGTCGCGAATAAATTTAATATATGCTATACTAAGAAAAAAAGAAATGAACAAAAAGCAACTAATCGCATTCATAAAGAGTGTACTATATTTCTGCTATTTGTCAATAAAATTTATGAAAAAAAGGAACATAGGTGGTGGGTCCGCCCACTTACCAGGAACGTAAATCCAAACGCTTTTTTGAAACTACATTCAAACATTTGATAGAGCCCGATTTTGCACGAATTGCTATTTTTTAAAGCAACAAGGATGAGAAAGAAATTGATCAATAAGAAAGCCTATCGATCCGGAATGCAGACTTGTTGTGACTCTAATGTTGGTAATATAAACATTTTTGTATGGAATAAAACTACAATTTGCAATCTCTTTAAGGTATTTATCGCAAGGAGTTTCTCCAAATTATCTTACCTGACCATTCAGAATGGGAGTGTCGACGGTAAGGGCAATTATTTGCGAAGTCTGCCAAGTTCCTTGGGATGTACTATTGCCAAACTGCGTAGGAAGTATAGATGGCAAACACGTACAAATAAAATGCCCCCGAAATCAGGTATTTCTATAGTGTAGTTCTACTTGGAACCTGCGATGCAAACTATACGTTTACAGCAGTCGATGTAGGAGCATTCGACAGCCAAAGTGATGGTGGAGCGTTAAAAAATTGTGCCTTTGGCCAAAAAGTGTTAGACAATACCATACCTTTGCCCAAAAGACTGACAAACTCTGACAAAATATTGCCCTACCATTTTGTTGCCGACAGCGCATTTCCTTTAAGTGAAAATATGATGAGGCCATATTCAGGAATTTTATTAAATCTCCCAGAGGATGTCTTCAACACAAGACTTTTCAAAGCAGGGCGTGTGATAGAAAACACATTCAGCATTTTGACAGCCCGTTGGCGTATTTTTGGAAAATGCATTGACTTCCATCCTAAGGATGCAGACTAGATAGTACTGACGTGGGATTGTGATTCTTTCGAAAGCGAACAATACGGAGATTTATAAGCAACAATAGGTCGACAAATGCTTTCAAAATAAAAAAGTTGTTAGCGCACTATTTTATGAATGAGGGAAAGTTTTCCTTCCAACCCCATTAAAATATTAAACAGTAGAAACTAGCACGAAAATGTAATTTTGAAATTAGTAAATTTTATTAATTTATTTATTTTATTTTCTTCCTCCAATTCCAACCCAATGTTGTTTAAATATGACGTGATACTTAATTTTACGTTGTTTTTTCGGGCAAATGGAAATTGTTTAAGCTTCATAATCATGCATTTACAAAACATCATATCCTCGTCCTCTAATTCCTCCTCAACCGGTGATTTCTTCTTGAGGAAGTCCACGATGCAGCTCATCGCACCCTCCAAAGACGTCTCCAAATTGCTGGTTGCAGAAGATTTCTTTCTTCGCTTTGTTGCGGACCTGGACGTGGTCGGTGTTGAATCATCGTGGGAATTACGAGTATCAAAGTTCACTGGCGAGCTTGTTTCCCTAGTCGTGGAATCCTCGCCACCTCCGTGGTTACCTGTAGGTAGTAGGTATAGTACCTACTTAAATTATTAATTGCTTCAATAATAATCAACTGCGATTTACTTACGTCCTTGGTTTGCAGTGCTCTACTAGAAATAATAAATTCTGCTCCACCTCATCAGCGCCTTGGCCTGATCGCTTACGGTTGACCATGTAGCGATTAAATCCGTCACGCAAACTCTTCCACTTTTTCTTGCAGTCTTCAACTGAAAACAAAAATAACAGAAACAGTCAACACAAATGAATAATATTTTGGGTAAAAAAAATACTCACTCGGTATTCCAAAATCATGCGATTTTTTCTTGTATGTTCTTATAATTTGGATTTGCCTAATTCCACAAGGATTCTTCATTCCGCACCGCTTCAATAAATTTTTCCACGTCCATTCTCTGAAATTCTCAAACCAAACTGAGGAAAGTCGAAACAATGCATACAAACAAAGAAACGTCAATCGAGAATCTGTATCCCGAAGTTGGGTGCTTTCAACTTCGAGATACAGATTCACACAGATACGCATTGTGTTGGCGCTTACGGCTATACATGTATTCAACTTTTGACAGTTCGATATCAGATACAGATTCAAGCTTCAGATTCAGCCCTTTACTCACAGCAGCTTAAGCGCACAGTAAGCTAACGTGTTGTTGGCTTTGCCAAAACAAGCTCAGTTAGTTGATAATTAGAACAAAGCAAATCACGTAATCTTGTATACGTTTTGCGAA
Organism: Volucella zonaria; assembly: GCA_963966105.1. Taxonomy (NCBI): domain Eukaryota; kingdom Metazoa; phylum Arthropoda; class Insecta; order Diptera; family Syrphidae; genus Volucella; species Volucella zonaria. Next base: position 208,842,009 of record OZ014531.1, read on the forward strand.
TTATAGACCGACTGTCATATATGTTTTGAACGACATGGAAGCGATGTTCTGATGTAGATCTATTTTCTAACAAATATTAATGTCAAAAATTATAGCACAATGTGAAAATTATCCCTTTTGGAAGGTCAATCAGTCAAACACCCTTCTCCATCTCCATCTCCTATTATAAGATTTCAAATAAATTTATTATAAGCAATGGTTTTGAATTAATTAGGAACGATTAAAAAAATTAGAAAAAATCGCCACTACAATAAAATTAAGATGGCAACCCATAAAAAGGATCCGTTATTTTGTTGGATTATTTGATCGGTTATGTAACAGCTTTTTAAAATAATATTGCACGCCGTTTAATACATTTATTTGCTACTGAGTTATCGAAATGTAAAGTTTGTTTGGCGACCTAATTAAGGACGACCATAAGAAACGCAGTTATTTTGTTAAAAAATTTGTGATATTAACATAAATAATCGGTAAACATACAAATTTTTATCAAAATTAAATAAAAACAAATTAGTTTTCGATAATCTAGAGCTTGATTGAAGAAAAAATGGACAAAAATAGGAGTTGCACACCACAGTTAAGGGATGACATTATAAAACAGAGAACTATCGAGAAATTATCGTTTTCAGAAATCGGGAAAAGGCTGGATGGTCTTCAACGCAGTAAAATACAGTGAAAAACATCAAACTACGGAAAAGGTAGCAAGACGCAAAAGACCGCGTAAGACTAATGAGGCTGAGGATCGAAGAATTGTTCGAGTTGCCAAAAAAAATCCGTCTATGAGCTCTAAAGAATTTCAAAAGGAAGTTTTTGAAATTCCAAAAGCGAATGATTGAATAATAGCCAACTTTTTGGAAGAGCGATTCGAAAAAAAACGATTGCTCTCTGAAAAAAACCAAAAAGCTAGGTTAGCTTTAGCGAAGAAACACAAGGAGTGGACGGTTTCTGAGTGGAAAAAAATATTATGGAGCGATGAAACAAAGATTAATAGATTGGGATCAGATGGTAAGAGATATGTCCGGGGTCCCAAAAATGAGGCATTTAATCCGAAATACACTACGGTTACTCGTAAACACGGAGGAGTAAGTGTGATGCTTTGGAGATGTATGTCGTTTAAGGGAACTGAGCCTTTATATCGAATAGAAGGTATTATGTATTCGGAGCATTATATAAAAACATTAGAAAATGTTATGTTACCCTATACTGAGGAAGAACTGCCCGTTACTTGAAGGTTTATGCAAGATAATCACCCAAAGCACACGGCAAGGGTAACAAAACAATGGCTTAATAAGAATTCTGTCAAAGTTTTAGAGTTGCCATCGGATTTAAATCCAATAGAGAACCTGTGGTATCAACTTAAAACCGAAATTCACAAAATTGGGAATTTGAATGAATTATTTGAAGTCGCAAGGATGACTTGGGACAACACACTATCTAAAAAATGTTGCGATCTAATTGAATCTATGCCACGGAGATGTAAAGCCGTGATCATTCCAACCAAATATTGAGCCAGGATATGTCAATTCCGCAAATATGAAAAAAATTGCATAACGTTCCTAATTAGTCCGCCAACCATTTTGAGACACTTATTTGAATTAAAATAATTTTTCTTGTTTGAAACGTATATTTTTTGTTTGTTGTTACTTATTTTTCTTACTTTTATAATAAATTAAAAAAAATATAAAACAAGGTGCAATATAATTTAACTTTAAGTAAAAACGACATTGAATAATTTTATTTTGTACCATCGTTCTTAATTAGTTCGCCACGACTGTATATCGAATTGACCACGGAGATCATAGAAAGATGGGCCATAATGAACTGATATGATGTCATGAAGTATTTCTCATAATGCTCATAATAGATAAAAGATTTTGATTCAAATTCTCTGTCGTTATTGTTTTAAAAAAAGATTGTAGGCATAGCTCTTAAGAAAACACATACTATCTTGTCTTAAGAGGGATACGAGAAGTCTATGTACCATAAGCCCCTCATAGCACTGTTTGCTTGTTTATGTGTATTAAAATCATTTAATTTTCATTTCGAAGGTAATCGGTTGATAACAGCTGATCGCCGCCTAATATTTTATTGCAATGGATAGGACCTTACGGCCGGGCTGCAATGTTTCAGTGGTATTATTAACGACTACTGCAAAAACTGCAGATACGAAGGAAAAATAGAATCCGTTCGTCATCTGCTGCGTGAGAGTCCTGCGCTTGCTGGAAGAAGAAAGAAAACGTTTGATTATTAATTTTCTTAAATTTGAGCTGATGACTATTCTGAGATATGTCTCCTTGTCTGGATAATTAAAACCTAAAAGGAATAAAACATTAAAAGACTAAAATACGAGGGCTATTCCAAAATCAATCTCCGAAGTGAAAAATATTTTTTTAAAAAAACCAAAAACATTAATTTTTTGCGCAAAATAGTTTTATTAACATCTAAATTATTTTTCTACATGGTCTCCGTTTAAATCTATACATTTTTGGTAACGTGGGACGAGCTTTTGTATACCCTCCTTGAAATATGGCACCGCCAGTGCATTGAGGCATTGATTCACACCGTTCATAAGTTCCTCATTACTTCCAAAATATTGAGATGCAATGGATGATTTCAATTTTAGGAAAAGGTGATAATCACTTGGTGCCAAATCAGGACTGTAAGGAGAGTGATCAAAAATATGCCAATTGAACTCGTCTTTTGTTCTGGATTGCTCTTCCCAACTTACGTACAGTTTCACAGTAAACCGCTGCATTTATTGTGTTTCCAGGTTACATAAACTCGGTCAACAATATGCCTTTGCTGTCCCAAAAAACTGTGGCCATCATTTTTCGATAGGAAAAAGTTTGTTTGAATTTTTTTGGCTTGTTTGGGGAATGGGTATGCATCCATTGCCTTGACTGTTCTTTGCTTTCTAAGTTTACGTACTGGACCCAAGTCTCATTTCCAGTCACAATTTACTGTAAAAATTCTTCACCTTCCATTTTTAAACGTTCGAGAAATGCTTTCCCTGAATTGACACGTTGGGTCTTGTGGACATCTGTGAGCTGTTTTGGAACCCAACGGGCACAGAACTTGTGGTAACCCCAGTTTTCAGACACGATTCTGTATAGAGTAGTTCGAGAAATTTCGGAAAATCTTGTTGCAAGATCTGAAATCGTAAAACGCCTGTTTTCTCGAACAAATTGGTCAATTTGGTAAACCACGTCTTGATTCATGATCGGTTTGCGCGCTTGACCTCCTTCATTATGCACATCTGTGCGTCCGTTTTTAAATTGTCTACACCAATCACGTACCGAACCATCACTCATCACTGTATTGCCGTAAACAGCACATAACCGATGATGAATTTGAGCTGCGCCATTTCCTTCGGCTTGCAAAAAACGAATTATGTACACTTCGTACCTCACAGGCGGCGGGAGATAAAAGTGTATTCTCCATGTTAAAACGGCAACTATTTGAAAAATACTGAACGAAAACGGTCGAAACTTGACATATTATTGGAGCATAATGTACTGGTTGCGAAAACACCTCACCGAAGTTCACGTATGTAAGTAACGAATTGTAACACATCGGATTTTAATTTTGGAATAGCCCTCGTATATCTAAGTGAGGTTGATTAGTCACAGGACACAAATCTACCTAAGACAACTTAGAATCATGACTACGAGTATTATGAAATAAATTTACCCAAGCGAAATACTTCAATCCCTTATTGCCAGAAAGTTATTACTTATTACAGTATTAAACTTGGATTCGACATCGAAGGTGGACTTACTATATAAAAAAAAGTCCACACGCATTTCTCTGTAATTTGTTGCAGTTTAAGCTGTTTTTTTTTTTATTTCATCAAAATAGAAATACTTGAAATTCTTAGAAAAATAATTTAAATTTAATAATACTACGTCGTGTGGGCTTGTCACTATAGCTATGGTCTGCATTAATTTCCAAATGCTTTCTGGAAAAAAGGCAACGAACAGTGAAAAAGAAATGACCTGCGTACGTTACGACTATGAGTAGAAACTGGAAATCTTTATAATGTCATACCAGCTTGTTGGATGTTTAATTATCGCGGCTTAGTCTTTTTTTTTTTTTTTTGCATTGCTATAAACTATTGCAATGGGCTTTCATGTTAAGAGCGAATAAAAATAAAAATGCTTAAAACAGGATCGCACACTTTATCCGCTTGTTAAATTTTATTACAATACTTTCTTTTATCACATCACTTCTTTCTTCTTTTTTCAAATAGCAAGAGGCGGATTCCAAAATTGAAAGAAGTAGGAGTATGTGTATGCAGCAGGTTTAAAAAAATTGATATTTTGATTTTGTATCTTTCATACATGCACACATATTGTATGTATTACTATTAATTTTGTGCTAGTTTAAAAGACAAAACAAAACCAACAAGTCCATATACATATCAACATACTCGTATGGATGTATTCGAGCATTGATAGATTTCGTTCCTTTTATTTTAAATCGTAATCAAGCATAAGAAATTCGTGCCTAATTTAAAATTTATTTTCATGAAAATAACAGCTCAGTATTATGAAATTCTTCCTTGCAAAATCACTTCACACCACTAAATCGCGTGTGATAGTCGATTAGCGCAAAAAACCGTATTCACATGCAGCAAATTTATGCAAAACGGAAATTTTTGTGTTTTAATTACCTCGTCTCTTGCCGCGAGAATACGAGTACTACTGCTGCTCCCATTCCATTTGGTTTTTTTTTTTTTTTTTCTGTTCACACAGACAACCTTCATTTCGTAAAAGACTTGAGAAATTCTTTAAGTTGTTTAGTAGCACCTTCCATGTTCATATGCGAGTAAGCATTGGATAACACCATTTGCACTAATCTATCCGCAAATTTATAAAGCCGAAGCGGTTTGAAAATTTATTCACAATTAAAAGTAAGAGAGTAGCGTTCACACAGTTGAAAACAAAATAACCGCACGCGGGGTAAATGTGCGACGCCCATGTCGCATTTACTTAGTCCTTGATTATATCATAATCTGCTGATGGTAGAATTAATGGCTTATGACAGCTAATCACCAACACATGGATATGTAGTTTCTATGATCTCCGATCATACTCGCTATGAATTCTTGGACGTTTAAAATATTTATAAATTATGTTGGAATTTGTACATATTTCAGTTGAACACTCTTGATACTATTTTTTTTTTATTTTCACTTCAAACGAACTACTCGTAATTGGATTACGAGTATTCTTTTCCATCGACTTATATTCAGTTGTGTGTGTAAGAAAATTCCTCGAAACTATGTTTTACGTCAAATCTATAATCAACAGCATTCGAAACTATCTAAATAATAAGTAAAACGTATTGCATTACACTTTCAAAATTTACACGTGCATGTAGCATAGTATCGCTGTTTTGAATCGTTTCTTGGAACACGTTGTAAGGCACATAATTATTCACTTTCTTATGTTAGTTGGGATTACTGCCCAGGGTAGAGCCTGACCTCAATTCACTAGTCTCTCCAACTACCATGATCAGTTGCTAGTTGTCTTCATTTTAACATTGCAAGTTGTGTAGGTATCCTTTTACTTAGTTGTGCTACCAAACATTGGGTCTTTCTCTGTCACACCTTTCTTTTGAGACAAATGCTGTATATTTCAATATTGAATTTTCTCCTCCCAAAAATTATTTTATGTATTTTTGTTCCATATTTCTCTGCCATGAAGCAGTGCTGGGATTATTTATTACGTTAATAATATTATAGCAATAGATATCCTTCAAATTGTCTCTACTAGTATCAGCGGTTGGCACCGGAGTAACTGCCTGGGCATGGAAAAAATAAACTAAGATACGAAGCAACAACAAGCCTTGGATACAGACGGATCTACTGTTGACAACCCCTGCACACAAGACTAGGACATAGTCTCTTGTTTTTAACGTAAACCACCTGTCATGTAGACTCATGTTTACGGGATGCCCATACATCCATAGAAGTAAGGATACGCCTTGCCATCGCTTACCTAAATTAATAGTATAATACCAAAGCAGAACTTGTGTTGGAGGCACAAGTTCCACCCTTGATATGGGTCGAGGACGATCTATAACCTCTTGCTGCTCTTAGGGTGACAGCACCCAGTACTTTTTTGCTACTCTACAATGGGTCAAACCAACAGAAAGACCCTACCCGCGATTTGGGTTTAAACCACAGCCACCATGACGCTCTCACAAGGTGACCTACCGCAACAAGTCAGGCCCGGACCGAAATCCAGAGGGCTCCTGACTCCCATGGTACCGTGATTTAAGTCCTGGCAGGGACTACCGGTGGTCTTGCCACCAACAAGATCTATAACCGGCAACTGGTCAAATCGTAGCAACTTTTGGTGGCGTCATCTGAAGATGTTTACGATAAGACCAGTAATATGCTCTGCCCCCGCTTTTCATTAGACAACGTCATTGATGGACGAAGCCTTGGTAATTGGGCGGGGGCCCACAAAACTAGGACAACGAACTTCGGATCTGCACGTGGAATGTTAGATGGGCCACTTGAAGCCCAGCAACTAGCTGCAAAACAGTGGTTACCGCCAGCCAAAAAATGTAATCGGATGGGCTGGACAGAAAGAGGCTGAAAAATTGCGACATCTACGAGTACTACGGCGATTGTTGTCGACGGCAAAAGCAGCCCCTATTTTTTGTTTTTTTTTTTTAAAGAGCTCTCTCTCTCAAAACTCTCTTAAAACACTCAAGAGGGTATTACTACACTTAAAATGCCGGAGCACGTGCTAGATTTTTAGGAAAATTGGATAGAGAGAGAGAGAAAGATGTTTGGGCTCAGTGGTTATTTCGCTCCATGGGTGGCATCCAACATTTAATGGGAAGGCTAAATTATTAGGGTAAATTGGACTTGATATTGTATTTAGGCAACCATTCATCTCACAAGATTTTAATTGCCTGAAAAAAAGGTCTTACGGTCACGGCTGGTATTGAACCCCGAACCACTTGAGCCACGGCCACCACATGCGGATTGGCTGTTAGTGTAAATCCGCCTCTTTGAGTTTGTTGAGTTTCCGGAATGCTAACGAGCCCCTCGTAGAGATTCGTATTAATATGCACGCACTGCCTCACAGAGGGGAAAGATAACGACACCAAAGATGGCTCCAACGAACTCTTGGACAAGACTTACGAGCAATGCCCTAGCTATGACAATAAAATTGTCCTCGGCAACTTTAATGCAAACCTAGGAAGAGAGAGCATGACACCACCTCGGTTAACGGATTCAGGCTAATCGACTTTGCGACAAGGCGAAACATTATCGTAGTTAGTACACGGTTCTCACATCTCGATATTCACCAGGGGACTTGGAGAACTCTTGATTAATCAACCGTCAACCAGAGTGAACACATTGCGATCGACGTAAGGCACTCCTCTAGTATTATGGATATCCGAACGTTCCGAGGAACCGACATCGACTTGGACCATTAGCTTTTTGTACCCGAGGTACGGTTGCGGATATCCCGAACATCGCAAAAGCAAGGTAATACTGTAAGGAAGTTTGACGTCGGTTGGCTACAATCCGAAGAAATCGCCAAATCCTTTTCCGATCAAGTCTCTCTTAATCTCTGAAAAGGTCTTATATCCCAGCAGCAAGTATCGAAGACCAGTGACGACATTGCCAAAAAACTGTCAGAGATGCCGTTTCAAATGTTCATTCGATCATCAAAACGAAATCCATGGTTTCATGGCGGCAAGTACATCTAACTAGGCAAGATACATGTAGCTGTAAAGAAGGACTAGAGCTGCTCTACGAGCTCTACGAGCAGAAGAGGTCAGACGAACACCGACTTCTCAGGAGGAAAACGAAGGAGCATGAGAAGCGCGCGGTCGACGAAATTGGGAGATACTACTTCAAGAATGAGATTCGTAAGTTTTACCAAAAAGTAAAAAAAACAACCGAAGCCTATAGAGGTGAACAAGGGAACATAATAGTAGAGTTGCAGATCTTGGAAAAAAAAACCATGAACTCCAAATCGATACACACCAACTTTTCGTCGATTTTAAGGTCGCGTATGACAGCATCTTTGGAGACGAACTATACAGAGCAATATATAGATTTTATATCTCTACCAAACTCGACCGTTGGGCCTGGATTACGATAAAGAAGGCACGCTGCTCTATTAAGGTCGATATAGAACTCACCGAGACCTTTGATGTCAAAAAAGTATTCAGACAAGTCGATGCGCTATCGTGTGATTTTTTTAAGAATAGCAAGCCAACACAAGAGGCACAATCTTTCAAATTGCATTCAACGATGATATTGACATAATCGGAATCGGCAGCGTGATAACAGTGGGGCTTTGGCAAGTTTAGAAGTGGAAGCAGCGAAGATGGATTTAACTGTCAATGAGGGCAAGACCAAGTATATGCTGTCAACAAGAAAGAATACCCCACACCGACGTCTCGGACAGAACATCACCCTCGACAGAAATACCTAGGCTCCGCTATCAATTCAGGAAACGTCACCAGGACTGAGTTTAAACGAAGAATAACTCTTGCCAATCACTCTTCTTTGGGCTAAGAAGACACTTGAACAACAAAGCCGTCTCTTGAACAACAAAAGTGACTCTACATAAGACCTTAATAATTCCAGTCCTGCTCTGTGAAGCAGAGGCATGAATTTTATCAAAAATGGATGAGGGTGCATTGGTGACACCAATGTTCCGGTCCTAAAAGTCTTTGAATTCGCTCCCGAGGGATAGCGCATGACAGTAAGACCGCGTCTCAGGTGACGCACACAAGTGGAAGTTGACTTCATCCAACTTACCGTGCGAAACTGGAGGCAGCTAGCTAAAGATCGCAATGGCGTGAGACGCTTGTTGGTTGAGGCTAAGTATCAGCGTTTGTATCAACAAGGTAGGACCTGTGGTCCCCTCTATACTCAAATAAAATATCGGCAAAAACTGCTCAAATCTTAAGGGTTTTCAGACCAAAGTATGTCTTATTTTAAAAAGGAATTGATAACTGCTGCCAGAATATCAGGTCTCTTCTACGCATGCCAAATTAGGAATTCCGCTCTGAGGTAAGGCGAAAGAACTTTATATAAATATTGGATATGAACGATCCAAACGATGATTTTGAGAAAAGTATACGAAGAACACTAACACAGACCCACAACTAGTGCAATTTGTTGACAATTTTAATGCAAGTGCAATCCAAGAAACAAGGTTAAAATACAGATTAAGGCCTACGGCAATGGTTTTCGGAATTGAGTTAAGGGCCTGATTGTTTACAGAGAAAAGTATTGAGTTCTTAAACAATCCTTATTAAGGAAAAATATGATATTATTCTTAAAAGAGAAAAAAAAACCATGACGAGTGCGATAATATTGACGAAAAATCATTGTAGGTAATTTTAACACAAAGTTGAAAAAAGGGGCATTTTGGAGTTATAAGTTTAACTTGGTGAGTTTCGCCATACTAAGGTTTATTAAAAAACTCTGGATCGACGAGGTAGCAAAAGGAGAAGCCTATAACATGGCGCTTTAAAGAAGAGTAGCAAAAAAGAAGAGATTTTCTCAGAAGAAAAACAATGAAGCAACGCGGAATCGAAGAAATTTAAAGGCGCTGTAAAGAGAAAGATACATATTATGCAATTTGATGAATAGAAAGTGGTAAGCTGGAACTAGTTGTTGAATGGTGACGATGACTAATATTCTTCCAATTTGAAGGTTGACTAATAATTACTCCATCTAGCTGATTTCAGGTGCTGATAACAATCATCAGGCTTAAAAATCAAACGTAATGATGTTTGATGAACAGACCGCCAAACACTCGTTTCTACAGAATCATGATGGAGAACGGGCACTGCTTCATTAAAGTCGGTAGTGACTTTACCGCGATCTTTAATCTGCTAAAAATAAGTCGCACGGTTCTCTGGCATCATTCTTGAAATGATTGTGCAAAACTCACAAACCAACACCCGGAGCACAATCTTTCAGAATTCTGTACTTGCATACGCTGATGACATTGACATATTTGGGAAACCACAACGAAGTGCCTGTGAGACAAATACGCCGAACGTGGGTCTTTCGCTGAACGAGTCATTAAAAAAAAGACATAACATCTCAATAACCGAATTCAACTTCGAGGTAATAAGGAACTTTAGCATTGCTGTTGATCCAAATGGTTAGACTCTTGTTAAATTCGAATAGCGAGTGTTGTGAAATGATTTCGTAGCATATTATATGTAGAATTATTTTTTATTTGTATGTATATATTTAACCCTATGTAAATAACCCGTGGCAATTTTTAAATTAAAGGTCGTTCTTTTCGTAGATGGCCATGACTTTTGTTTCTTTCGTTAGTATTTCATTTGTGAAAGTTGTTTAGTGCATTTCCTCTCTCCGTGTGGAAGATATCTTGGTGCCTGGGGTGTATTGGTACCCCATATGTGTTAATGTGATATTTTTTTTAAAGTGTCGTAAATAAAAATTTGTTAATTTGTGCAACTTTAAACAGGTTGTTTAATGAATCATTTTAGAGTTGCATAACAAAACGTTCCTTATTTGCAGAAGTGCGAAATAAACCATTATTTGGACAAGATTTTTTAAACTAATAACAAGTATAATGAGGACGAAATCCTAAATAGGTGGTGATTTTCATTGCAGGCATAGGCACTGGTGTTGTATGAGGGCAAATGCATGGGGTAACATTCTTAGAAACCTCAACGTAAGACATCCGTTTGAAATCCTCTTTCCCGATAGTCCTACTCACATTCCATCTAGTAGGAACAGAAACCCTTCTACGTTGGATTTATATCTTACTAATATGCCTGATCTTTTTACTTCCCACATAACCCTCAACGAACTCAGTTCCGATCATCTACCTGTTAAGTGTTGTGTGAAAGCTGCTCCAGGGCAGTGCGTAAATCAAGTCTATGACTTCAAAAATGCCAACTGGAACTTATTTAGAGGAATAATAAAAACTAATCTTGAAAACTCTCTGGTTCAAAACAGCAACATATCTGAAATCGATCAAAATGTAGAAGCTTTTACCTCTGGGATCTTAAAAAGCGTAGAACAAGAAAACGGTCGCAAGATGTGCATCCAATGTTCTTCCCCAATCTATTCTCCAGATGATGAAACTAAGAAACACTTGTAGATCCAGGTGGAAACGTATAAAAAATGTGCCTTATCTCGACGATTACAATAAAATAAATTCTTTGGTAAAATATGCAATAAAGAACCATAGAAACCAATTGTGGAACGATAGACTAAAGGGTCTAAATAAGGGCAGTAAGCCATTCTGGAATATCGTTAAGGTAGTGAAGAAAAAGAACACTTACATTCCTCCACTTAAGGTTGGCAATTCTTCGTTGGCTTCTTGTTGTGATAAAGCTAATGCGCTGGCAATCAACTTTCTCAAAAGTCATTCGATTAGTAGAAACGTAATTCCAGTCATGCATATCGAATCTTCCGTAGAACAATCACTAAACATCCTCAATTCACAGTCATTATTTAGTAATATGAAGCTTATACATCTTAATGAATTGAAGGATATTATACGTAGTTTGAAGACTAGAAAATCGTCTGGCTCAGATGGGATTAAGAATCAGTGCCTCAAAAATCTCCCTGATTTTGCCCTTATGAAGTTGATGGATTTGTTCAACAACTGTCTTAGATTGGCATACTTTCCTAATAAGTGGAAAGTAGCCAATATAATTCCAATCTTGAAACCGGGCAAAGCTCCCAATGTACCTTGGACGTAGAAAAAGCTTTCGACACCGTTTGGCATAATGGTTTAATACATAAACTTCTAAGATTTAATTTTCCGTTGAACATAGTTAAAATTATTCAATCGTTCCTGTCATCTCGAAGTTTCAGTGTATCCATCAGCCAAAGTCTTTCAGACAATCATTTGATTAATGCAGGTGTCCCACAAGGATCTGATCTTGGTCCAATCCTCTTTAATATATATACTTCCGATTTCCCCAACTTGACAAACTGTAACATTGCCTTATTCGCTGACGATACTTGCATTTATTCTTCAGATGCAATTGGTTTTAACATTGAAACTAATTTGCAATCTGGTTTAAATGCTGTTGAAGTATATTGTAGTGATTGGAAAATAAACATTAATGCTTCTAAGGCTCAGGCTATCTTTTTTACTCGTAAAAGAAAAGCCTGCTCACTTCCCACTAACAACCTTCTAATCAACGGTACTCAAGTTGAGTGGAAATCGACTGTTAAGTATCTTGGCATCTATTTAGATAAGCGACTTACATTCAATCTACATGTTCAACAATTAATTAAAAAGGTTAATGTGACAATAAGAGTTCGCTACCCATTTATATGCCGGAATTCAAAATTAAGTGACGCCAACAAATTATTAATTTTTAAATCAATATTGCAAGCAATTATGTTTAATGGATCTCCAATTTGGGGTAAGCGTGCAAAAAGCCATCTGTGCAAGCTGCAAATAGCACAAAACAAATTGCCCAAAATGATACTTAATCTTCCCTTGTTTTTTTCACTCAGAGGAACTTCATAAAAAACTAAACCATCTATATAATATCTCTTCTTCATCTGACAACTACTTGATTTCAAACTTAGTCTCGTAGGAGTTTCATATTCATATTTATTTATTTAATTATTTACTTATTTATATATTGTACAATATTATATATAAATTTATTTATTTATTCATATACTTATTTTTATTTGTTTATATATTTATTTATTTATTCATTTATTTATTTATTTATTTATTTATTTATTTATTTATTCATTTATTCATTTATTTATTTATTTATTTATTAATTAATTCATTTATTTATTTATTTGTTTGTTCATATATTATATTCCAATAGATTTATATTTATTTAATTACTTCTTTATTTATTTATTTGTTTTACCTTCATTATCATTTTACCTGTTAATCATTTTATTTGTGTAACTTCTCACAAATTAATAATCTTTATTTTTGAAATCAAGTGGTGAAACCGCTTCTCCCTTCCCCCTGCGAATTTTGTTTTAATGAAGGTTCTTAGTTTCTTTTCCTTCAAATTGTATGTTCATCTGTGATATTATATTAGTAAAAAATTTTACAAATATTTTAGAAGTAAGGTACCAAGCCAAGTCTCTAAAATTGTATCCTAAAAATTATAATTTCTTGTCTTAATGAGGACGAAATAAGGCAACTTCTTTTAAATATCGGTAGCGATACTGACGATGAAGGTGATGAAGAGAGAGATTCTGAGGAAGCTGATTAAATTTCTGCCAGTTACCGCGAAGATGATGAAAATTCAGATGAACGGCATTACTTAGAAGTTCTGCTAGGAAAAAAAGGATTTCGTTGGACCACACAGCCTCCGTTATCAAATGGTGGTCGGGCAGCAGCGAGAAACATTGCTTTGAAAATGCGGGGATGTAAAGATGCGGGTAAATTACAATATCTACGGTTCAGGCATGGAATCTTCTTTTCGATGATGTTATACTAGAGGATTTGATAAGAAATACTAACATCTAGATCAATAATCCACGGCAAAAAAGTATTCGACAATCCGATTCTACATCGCCCCCAACTCCAACTGCAGCAATCATGGTTAACACAAACAAAGAAGAAATTTGTGCCGTTATTGAACTGCTCTACATTGCTGGAGTGCAAAAGCAGGGCTGAAGAATCACATGTGGAATGTGGTCCACACAAGCTTCTCACTCATCTTCCAGGCTATGATCGGAGTCAACAGGTTTGAGTTCCTAATGAATTGTATCCGATTCGATGACAGGGAAACAAGGGATCGCTCGGATACACTGGCTCCAGTCTTGGGGTTCAGAGGTAACTGTCCATTCAAAATTTATATTCCATCAAAGCCAGATAAGTACGGCATAAAAATTGTAACGATGCGTGATTCTCGCACATATTATATGGTAATTTCCTTATATTGGAAAAGAAGTAAGAACATAAAATAACCCCATTCCGCTGAATTTAGTTCGGAGAATAAGTGAAAGCATTCATGGTACGGGAAGAAATTTCACCACGGACAACTGGTTCACATCAATTCAGATGGTCGAAACAATGCTATCGCAGTATAATCTTACTGTTGTCGGAACATTGCGGATAAACAAAGTTGAAGTGCCGCTATCCTTCTTACCCAACCGAAAGAAAGAAGTACTCTCTTCTCAATTCAATTCAAAGACAAAATAACTTTGGTTTCTTTTACACCAAAGAAAGGAAAAGGAGTGCTGCTGGTATCCTCCCTTCATAAAAATAAGGATATTGATTCGGAGACAAAAAAAAAACCAGAGAGCATAGAATTTTATAACCACATAAAAAGTGGCGTTGACACGTTTGATCAACTCGCTCATAATTACTCAGTCGCAAGGGAAACTCGCATGAGGTCTCTCAGATATTTTTACGCTACTCTTGATCAGGCTGGCATCAATTCGCTCGGTAATAATTATAAAAATAAAAAATATAAGCTGAGCATCGTTCTGCATAACTTAGGTTTGTATTTGGCAAAACCTTACAAGCAAAAGCGGTTGGGACAACATATCAATAGTCATTTGAGAGCTAACATCGAAAAATTGCTTTGAGATTTAGCGGAAGGGGATTCAGACCATTGCGAGGATACTTGCCAAAGAGAACCCCAAAAAAAGATTCCAAAGCAGGGAGGATGCTTCTTATGTTCTAGGACACGCGACAAAAAGTCCAAAATAACGTGTGTTACTTGCCAAAGGCACATCTGCCCCGACCACCGCGGTGCAGTATGTAGTAGTTTCCTTTATATGTGCAAACAAAAAGATTAAAAACATACCGATAATATTGTAATGTTGCCTTACATGTCTCCTTTCAGAAACAAGAAACATTTTGGAATTATGGAATTCGGAAAGCTGTATTTGCTTAAATTTTTTGAAGCCCCTTATGGTCGCACTACTTCAGTCATCCTTATTTAATTTTTTTTTTCATTACTTCGGCTGTGAATCAAATGCCTTTTTTTTAAATTGAAATAACAAATATATTACTTATAAAGTATATCAATTAATTCCATTAAAATTGTGTCTTAAGGTGCTGATTTTTTTCACCCAAATTATTGGGGTGCTCAGGAACCCCATATGTGCTAACGTATATAAAAAAAACACGTATGCATTCTAGGGTTAAAATATGTCAAAATATAATACATGACCGTTTTGAAATCACGTATCAACTTATCAAATTGTGAACTACACATTTTTACTATATTTTTCTATTTCTAAATATTTAGTTCAATAGAAAGGAGTACCTTTACTAAATCTTTGCCTTATTTCTAATTCCAACTTTCTTTTCTTTTTCTTTTAGGTAAGATGAATCAATATTGTCAAACGATATTACAGGCTGAATGGGAAAAAACCAATGTCATGTTGCTGCCGATCTTGTTGGTATGAAAAAAACAAAATGTAACAAACAGCAAATTTTTGACGGTTTTCGTCATTTCGTCAACCAGGTCTCTAGTTTTGCAAGCAGGACTTCTATCAAATTAATTTTCCCATAATATCAACAAATTGCAACTCAAATAATGAACGTTTCGTATCTTCCTTTATTTAAACCACTGTTCAATGGGTTCGCTCTACATAATTCCTTTAAACCAAAAAAATTAAGAAAATATGAAAAGTTCCCGGAATGCATTCAGAAAATTTGGAATACAATACTGTCCCCTTCACAGTAATCCCCATCGACTGCAACACACTTATGCCAACGCTTGATCCAATCCTCGAAACATTTTTTATATTCGGTTTTCGGTATGTCCATCAGTGTTTCCTGCGATTTTTCCATTACTTCCTCTCGGCTGCTGAAACGCGGTCCCCGTAGTGGTTTTTCAACTCGATTGAACAGAAAGAAGTCACAGGGAGCCAAATCAGGTGAATTCGGTGGCTGTTGGATGGTATTTGTTGCAATTTTCGTCAAAAAATTACGAATAATGATGGTGGCACTGTGCGACGGTGCGTTATCATGGTGCAAAATCCACGAGTTTTCTGCCCACAATTCTAGTCTCTTTCGGCGAATTGCTTCACGCAAACGTCTCATAACGCCCAAATAATACGAGTACTATTTGTTTACTGTCTGGCCTTCTGGCAAAAATTCATGATGCACTACACCGTTGTAATCTATGAAAACCGTGAGCATTGCCTTCTTTTTAGACTGAAAACGATGTGGTTTTTTTGGTCTTGGCTCATATGGTGAACGCCATTCACTTGCCTGATGTCTGGATTGCGTGTCGTACTCATAAACCCACGTCTCGTCTCCAGTAATGATCCTTTTGATGAATGTAAGATCGTATTCAGCCTCGCAGATCACCTTTTTTGCGAGGTCACCACGGTCTCTTTTTTGCATGAAATTGGGGTCTTTTGGCACTAACTTTTCTGCTACACGACGGAAACCCAAATCATTAACCAAAATGTCTTGGACGGATACATAGACAATGTTCAAGTCCTCCGCTATCTCTCGGATGGTTAATTTGCGGTTATTGACATTTCTATTACTTCATCAATGTTTTCGTCGGTTTTCGATGTCGATGGTCTGCCACTGCGTACATCATCTTCGATTGACTCACAACCACTTTTGAACCGCTCGTGCCACTGGTAAACGACCGTTTTCTTTAGGGAATCGTTGCCAAAACACTTTTCCAATATTTCCAACGTTCGCGCACCATTAAATCCGTTTATTACGCAAAATTTAGTTCAAGTTCGTTGTTGCACATTTAAATCCATTTCTAAAATTGTAAAACATCGCCAACAGACACCGAGATAGATGCACTCTTGGCTACTTAACTTTTGCAAATGTCAAGCTATGACGCTAAGATATAGAGGAAATATGTCAACAACAGATTTACCAACTTAACAAAAGGAACAGAACTCAAAGCGGAACAATGGGAGCGCCACAACGTGGGTGTGGTCGTTAACTTTTAGATCAAGGTGGTATTTGACCTCCGTACAAGGCCGTAGCTTCCTAACAGATTCAGTTTAATAAACCATTGTCCACACTTTTGAAAGAGAATTTCAGTGTGCATAAAATACTAAAATTTCGTCGAGTTGGATGAACGTCAGCCAAAATTATAACTTTTCTACCTACGAATAACGGAAGTTGTTGCAAACCACTATTTTAATCAAGCAAATGGGTCACAAAATAAAAAAAAAAATATTATTTAATTTTTAAATTAATTTTTCCGCTATTTTGTGGAATGTTTTGTTTAATCCGGTGACCAACTTTTGAAATGTGCCGATGTTACTTTATTTACTGATTAAGATTGAACAAGTAAAGTGTTTAGCAATTGTTTAAGAAAAAATGTTTTCGATTCGCGAATACGCCAATATAATTTTCGTTTACGGTTTCCGTAATGGGCATGCAGGGTTAGCTAGATTAGAGTACCAGTGGCGATATCCTAGACGGAGGATCGCTTGTAGGCCAACTTTTGTCAATGTTTTTCACCGCCTTTTAACCGTCGGCTCAGCATATGGGTTAAGAAGAGAAAGATTGTCTAACATTACAGCAGCAAAAGAGGAAGAAAGAATTGTAAATGCTGTAAGAATGCAGCCATTTACATATTATCACTGTGCTTGCAGCACAGTTGCAAACTCCAAGAACTGCAATCCATAGAGTTCCTCAAGCCAACCGCGTTTACCCATTTCATTATACGACCGTGCACGAACTTTTGCAAGGGGACTTCCAAAAAAGGATTGAATTTTGCCAATGGCTGCTGCATCAACAAGATGAGAATGAGCAGTTTATTCAAAAAAAAATTATGGACTGACAAAGCCCAGTTTACGAGAGTGGGCACTACCAACCAACGAAATTCCCACTATTGGGCAGTGTCTAATCCTCACTTAACACGAACGACATCTTCTCAGAGTTAAACATTCAGTTGAAACGCAGATGTTTTTCTTAACTGTATACCATTTTACAGAAGGTTTAACGTGAATGTCTGGGCCGGCACGATGGAGCTCCTTGCCATTATACTCGTAGCAACAATGTAACTTCGTTTTAAATCAAAACTTTGGATTGGCCGATTTGGCCCTTTTCTTTGGCCACCTAGATCTCCTGACCTAACGCCAATGAATTTTGTTTTTCTGGGGAACCAGGGTTTATTTGACTGAGATTTTAAGTCGGCATTTTACCAGATATTAATTTGCAGTCTGAAATCATCAAATGCGCTAGAAACTGAATCCAAAAGCACAAAAGCGTTTTGAAATCTTAAAGCGTAACGGTCCTTTTTAGAACCACAAAAACTATTTAAAGGGATATTAAATTTATTTTGTGACCCATTTGCCTGAATAAAATAGTGGTTTGCAATAACTTCCGTTCTTCGTAGATATAAAAGTCATCAATAAAAGTCGTAGATAATGAAGAGAAGACAAAAGTTTTGATAAAAAAAGTTAATCCAAAATGTGAAAATTTCGAGATAAAGGCATTTTTCTAATGACATTTGTCCAACGATTTTTCGAAATGTTAGTTTTAAAATGCCATAATTTTGGCTGGCGTTCATCGAACTTAACGAAATTTTAGTGTTTTATGCACACTGAAATTCTCTTTCAACAGTGTGGACAACGGTTAATTAAGCTAAATCCGTTAGGAAGTTACGGCCTTTTAAGAAGTTTTACCTCGAAATCAGAGGTTCCTCACTTTAATGGCCTATCACTTGGAAGGGGGTGAAAATAGACCCCTCCCCCCTGCAATACAATTTTTTGTTTGCCATAACTTCAGGAACTTTCAGCTATCAGGACGAAAACCTAAACTGGGACACCCTGTATGTACATGTATATACAGGGTGAATGACTCTAACTCCAACTTTTTAAAATGCTATAATTTTTTTCATTTTTTGATAAATTTTATTGTGCCGAAGCAAAAAATGTTGGAAAATACATCAATTTTCAAATTGTATCAGTAGTTTTGAATATGTCCACCTTTGGCGTGAATAATATGGCCTTGAGACGGCCGAAGAAAGCATCGCACGCTGCACGCAAGTGGCTCTGCGGTATTTTGGCCCATTCCCGGCCAAGTGCTTGTTTGAGGTGGTCCAAACTTTGGTATTTTTTAGTGCCAACCTTCGCCTTCAAAATACCCCAGACAGGGAAATCCAACGGATTTGCATCCGGAGAATTTGCATTCCATTGTGTCGAAGAAATGAAGTGTGGAACATTGTTTTTTAACCAATCTTGGTTGACGCGCGCTTTGTGAGACGGTGCCGAGTCTTGTTGAAATGTCCACGGTCTCCAACCGAAATGATTGTTTGCCCAAGGCTTCAATACTGCCTCTTAGACAGCATTTTGACGCCACGGTCCAAAAATACGAGCGGAGGGCGACCATCGGCGGTTATGGCGGCCCAAGCCACCACCATCGGTGCTGCCTGCTTCCTGGTGGCCGTCCGAAGATGTGAATTTTCGAAGGACCTCTCTGGCAAGTAAACTCGGTCATTTTCTTTGTTCACATATTGCTCCATAACAAATGGCGACTCATCGGAAAAAACCAAATTCGGCAACACACCACTTTCGTGCAAGCGTAGCAACTCCTTCGCTCTTTCGACTCTAACTTTTTTCTGTTGCGATGTAAGATCGTGTGCTTTTTGGAACTTCAATGGCTTGAGCCCAAGCTCATTTTTCAGTATCTGTTGCATCTGTTCCAATGATATGTTGAGCTCACGAGCCATTTTTCTTCCACTTCGACGCGGATTTCGCTCAATTCGAGCCTTCACTTTCCGAACCATTTCTGCGAATGTTGCTGTTTTTTTATGACCACCTCCATAGCGTTTTGCAACGCTGCCAGTATTACGGGAATGAGCAATGGTTCGAGATACAAATGATTTATTCACGTTGAGGTGCTGGAGGGCTCTAACGATAGCTACTTGTGGTGTTCCAGCCAAATATAAAGCAATCACACTATCACGTTTGAATTCCATTGCGGATAAAAACTTTTCAACACAACTGAGACGCAAATCGTTTAAAAGGCTTGTAAATAATAAAATTATCTGTTATGTGTCAAAATTTGAGCTCACTGTTATGAATGGTTTGGAAATTATAGCAGTCTGAAGTCAGTCTTTATTCAAAACCCTTTTCTTAATTGAGGCAACTTTCTACGCATAATTAAATAGATTTTTAATCACACTCTTGTATTTACATAAATGTGTAATTGGTAGTTGTCTGCAAAATACAATGTTGTAGTGTGACTTTGACTTTAAATCAGTAAAGGTCTGGGATAGGTAAATTGAAAGAGAAAAAGAAATTAGAACCACGTTTTTAATGAACGTTTTTTTTCCCCTCCATAATTGATTTATGCAAGACAAGATTGCTTACTACATGTATAGTTACATATATGTATGTACTCATAAGTATGTATTAATCATCATTAGGTGTAACGTGCGTAGTGAACCACTTCAACGTACCGTAATACGATATATGAGCATACCAACTTACAAACCAGGAAAATTCTTCTCAAATACATAGATACAGTGTGCACATTTTGCATCTAATACTAATGACTTATAGGTCAGTAGCTCAGCAGTAGAACCACTTATAACTGAGAACCAGTCAATTCAGAATGAATGACCTCTTTTTGCAGCTTTTCCCTGTTTGTTACCATCATAGTTCTGACCCGACCACTTTCCGCCTCTGGAAATGATGTTGTTAATCCGGTTTCTCAGCGACAAAACATACAAATGGACTCTTCACTTGATTTTTATTGTTTTTGTTTTGTTTTTTTTTTTTTTTTTTGTATTTATAAATCTAAAACAGGTAACCATTTAAATTTGAAAAGTCTGTCTGGGTTGTAGTCTGCGAATACGAGTACTCGTAATTGTTATGTGCAGTTTACAATATTTATGCTTACAGCCATCTCGGTAAAAGTCCAAGCACTTTGGCTCATCTATACATACATACATATATGTATGTATATTTATGGACAAATTAACATATAGTGACACTTTAATTTGTTAATCCAACGGTCGGGGCGATGAGACCGATGACCAGACGCAAATCATTGAATGCTCGGAAAACTTAACTTGTGTAGTGCTCCAAGCTTTTCCAAATACATTTCACTAATGAGATCCAGGTGTAGTGATACCGCTGTAAAACTATCTTTTAATAGGATAATTTAATTAGACATTCCACCATGGAAGTGTCAACATTTTCCTTTTCTGGTTGAATAAAAATCAATTATAATGAAGCGGCTTGTTCGGATGGCAGAACTGTATTATGTTATCCAGACTGATTTGGAAAATATGATAAATGTTTATGTAGTTGGAAAGTTGTTATGCAAGCTTAATACGAGTAGGGAATGGTAACCAGGTCATAAAAAAATCAACTTAATTAAGGCCCACTGCTTGGCTTAGACACTAAGAATATGTTTTAAATCTCACAAGAATCATTGGAATTAGTTGCAAGTAGCATAAGCATTGATCTGATAACAAGTGCATATATAGCAAGAATGATCGCATTCCAAACAAGTTTGTAACTCGAATAATACACGTGAGAATTTTCGCGTACTGGCACACACTGCCATCTAAAGCCAATAGAAACGCGTAGGCCTCAATCATTTCTGTCAGAAACAACATAATAAATGTAAGTAACACGGAAAGTTAAGTAGTGGTGTTTGGTGGTGGGGAGAGGGTATAGAAGCTGCAGTTACAATATTTTTGTCTCTAACACCACAGTCATTGTCTCGTACCAGAAGCCAAACAATTGTTTGTACATACAGTGTTGGCCAAAACTAAAGCAACTTTTACATGAGCACAAGATTCTGCGGTAAAACTGATTAAATTTCAATATACCATATTTTATTATGTTTTTCTTTACAAAACAAGTAAATATATTCGAAAACAAAATAAAAGAAACAAAAACAATTGTTGATAGCCAGAAAAAAAGGAAAAATAAAAATGTAGTAACCATGTCGATTTTAAGCTGGCCAAAACAAAAGCAACTACGTGGTAAATTTTTACATCATCGCGACTAAATCTTTGTTTTTGATTACTGCCTTCTTGGCATACTCTCGTTCAGATTGGAAATTATAGATCTTGAGATGTCTTTTTCAAGCCTCGAGTTAAATATAAAACTCTTCTAACTGCAGTTCTCTCGAACTATTCGCCGATTTACAATCTCCCGTAGGGTTGAGATTGGAGCACTGGACTGGCCATTCCATAACAATGATTTTCTGATCAACAATCCACTCTTGAACTATTTTTGAAGCATGTTTCGGATTATTATCCTGCTGAAATAACTATTTCAGTGGCAATTCTTCATTAGCGTTGACTCAGGGATTACTCTTTATCGTCCCAATGATAATTTTGACTTCCCGGTATCAGGTAACTCTTGGCCTACCACATCGGCTTATCACCGATTTTGAGATGGAATACTTTTTGGATAATTCATCTCGTAAAAATTAACCCGCCTGGCTTCCATTAGAATTATTCCTCCACTAATCCGCAATCAAATTTTACTTTAGTTGCATCCGTTTCTGAAAGTTACGTCTTGTATTCTGTAACGAATGCTTGTTGCTAATCCACGGGGACCAAAATTATCCTTTACAGCTGCAGCAAAGTATCTCAGAAAGTCAGAGAGTTTTGTGAGGAAGTGGGTGAAACAATTTAAGGAACATGGAACCGTTGACGATTTGTCAGAACGTTAAAAACAAAGTTCTTAAGATTTTTAAAACAAGACAAATGTCACGAGGTTTCCATCTTCAGTATTCGCAAAATTATCAGAGAAAATGATTTTAATTTCAAAGCGGTTATGGCCAAGCCTTTGTTAGCCGAAAAAGATTTCAGTGGGCTCGCCGTTACAAAGATATGGACTGGACCAAAATTATTTTCACTGACGAAGCTTCATTTGCTTCCAACAATCCCTTGAGACGTGTGTGGACTGCTCACAGTTAAACTGTCTTCTAAATAACAGTGATACATACGGCAAGAGTGCATGTTTATATCTGTTCTTATGCAGCGAGAATCTCAATGCTCAAAGAATGATCCAACTGTGCAAGAAATAATTGCTGGGATCCGCTGAAATGCTATTCGGACGTGAATAGGGCCCTACAAGAGGACAACGATCGTAGTCGTATCTGTCAGGGCTTCAAAGAGAGAAATGACGTCAATGTGCTGGATTGGCCATCTCAGCCTGCAGATGCCAATTCGATTAAAAACGTCTGGAGACTTATGAAGCAAAGGATTAAAGGAAAAAATGTATGGACAATAAAACTGCTTTTAAAAAGAATTTGGTGACAATTACCGCAGGACTACCCAAAAACAACTGGCTCTAAGTTGTCAACAAAGGTGATAGGCTATAATTGGGAATGGAGCAGACTGAACAACATGTTAAGTGCATGGCGCAGTAAGGGAAATATTAAAAGCTTTAAAATAAATAATTTTGTTTCCCTAAGTCAAGCGGTTGATTTCTTTTAAAGTACACGCTTTTGTCAAACACACTGTACCACATATTCGCTAATAATTTTTTTTCTTTAATCTCATTGGAGTATTTATTTCTGGCTACTTTAGGTAAAATTTAAGGAACAAGATCTTTGGATCTTGCTGCAGCAGACTAATACACGCGAATGAGTCAATTATCTTTTTTTTTAATATTGACAATGGTTTTTTAGAATAGAGAACTTTAAAAAAAAATTACGGAGCAAATTGAATTCCTTTTGTTTTGGCCAGCTGTAAAGTAAAGTAAATTCAATTAGATGTCTGTATTTTTTTTCTTAATGCCGTAAAATTGCTGCTCATTGATTTTGTAAATTAATTAACAATACTCCAAGCTATTGGCAAGATTTTTTTTAACTTCGGACTAAATTTATATGAAATGTATCGCAAAACACGGACTTGCGATTTTAGTTGCTTTAGTTTTGGCCAACACTGTATGTATATAATAAGGGTTGATGTAATTTTTTTCACAAATGTGATTTACATAATTGTAAGATATTTGGAGTCATTCCTTATCACCGCAATTTTTCCTCTTATGTAAAGCAATCCAGGATGCTCGTGTTATTTATGACTTTGACAGTACCTTCTGTGAGCTATGAAGCTCCTTGCTGCGACATTTGGTCAAAAAGTAAAATATTATTAACCGTGATCTTCTTGAACAAGACCAGATATTATATCCATTATATCCATACGCAACCCTTTGTTTTTGCTTTTCATTTATCCTACACTTTCCGAGCAGATGGGTAGCAATATTTTGCAACCTGTCTCTGTAAATTCAATAAAATCTTCCTCTTTTAAAAGTCATGGAAACCGTAATTAATCTTAAAGGTATAAAAAATCATAAGGCATGGAGATTTTTTTATTACTGGTTTTCGTGGAAACACAGGTCCACTGGCAATTTTATGACAAAGTTCTGGTAGAAGTTGTTCACTTGAAGTTGATCTTGAAAGCTTCACAAGATAAGATATAGTATCCCTTTGTCTCCGATATTCTTCCCAAATCATTCTTTTGCTGACCGCAGTACTCCCTACTTCACAAGCACTTACCATCCAATTCGCCAAAATGATCGATATGCGTCAATATATGTATATCTTGGATGTAAACGACAACATTCGTTGAAGTACTCGTAATTCCATATTGGATGTCATCAAAATACCATTTAGGATCGATTAAGCAATTAAAGAAATACTTCATCGCGACCAATCTAGCTTCTATATTTAAAGATACGTGTACACACGTACAATATGTGATCACTATAACACCCCTACGCATACTAAGAATTGAAAATCCTGCGGTAAAACTCATAGCTCCTCAACAAAAATGCCAGTAGCATTTTTGGCATTTTAGCGTTCAACCGCATTGTTTGTTTCGTTATATAGTAAATGTTTTAAAAGTGGTTAAAGTAGTCCTTTTACGGACTTTTATCTAACCAATATAATATCCTGCTTACATTTTATTTCATGGTTACTGCAACCTACATTCAAATAGAACGTACGAGTACACCGATTCCATTCATCCAATATTTTCCTTTCGCCTGTACTAATCCGTATAAACATGTGCAAGCATATTTAGGTAAAACAGTTACTGCAGAATTGAATTTAGTTAAGGTTAGATGGTTTGGCATAAAAATAGCCTCTATGACCCAGAACCCCAACTAACTAACTGTTTCTGTTCTGGCTTATGAAGCACTGATATGATGTAGCTCTTTTTTAATGGAAAAACAATTGAAAGGGGATTATTCTTGTATTCCCAACACTGTTTTCCAATCAATCCAGAAACAAACGGATGTCTCTAAGAAGTCATTTTCTATTACAGATCTCTCTATGTCCTTTTGTTTTTTTCTCTAAATCAGTTCTATTGAACGATATTGAACGCTTAAGTGCCAAAAGAGGCAAGACAACTGCTCTGAAAACATAACAGAAGAGCATCGGAAATTTTTGTCGCTGCCGTGACTCACACAATGAGCGTAACCGTGAAAAAATGCCAATAACTGTTAAGTAATTGAAAAAATGCAATTGCAACTTATTGGTATTACGGGTATTTACCTACATTTATGGTTAAAAACAAGTATCTCTTAAGTGTAACAAAAGCCTTTTTAAATGGCCAACAGCGACAAAGATAAGTACAAGTCGGATAAAATGATCAGAGCACAAAGCAGATTTTCCTATATACCTACTTACGAGTGTACAATACATTCAATAAACAATCAACTATGATTGAGTGGCTACTGCAAACGTCAGATCACACCCAATTATGTTGTTGCAAGCGACGTGAAATTCTCATCCAATTTGGTTGCAAGTCATTAAAAGTCGGCGTCAGAATTGAAGGCAAACTGCATGCTCCAAATACGCGCGCTCTTGAGACCTTCTATATGCACCGCTATAATAAAAAAATTTTTTTTTTTGTTTTCATTATTTTTGTTTTTTTTTTTTTTTTTCTTCATCTTTTGTTATCGTAGTTAATCCAAGTAGTTCTGGCTAAACCATAGCTATGACGAACAGGTTAATAAGAGAGCATGCCAGTAAACTACTGGTAAGGTTATTCAAAGGCAAAATTGTCATTAGTCACACTCTAGGGAAGGTCGATGAATCTATACATAGATAAGCATAATAATATACTAGTCGTATACCGGTATTGGTAGTGTGGACACCTTAATCTAAATTAGAAGAAGAGTAGGTCAAGGTGTTTAGATTTAAGATGTAATATATGTAAAAGCACACGAGTATATATGCACAAGCAAAATAGATACATCTATGTATATGTAGTGGTAAAATAAATATTTGGTGCTCTTAGTAAATTAATCCAAAGTATTTATCCAAAAATTTACACAAAATTACAAATGTTATAAGA
This sequence comes from Volucella zonaria, assembly GCA_963966105.1. NCBI lineage: Eukaryota > Metazoa > Arthropoda > Insecta > Diptera > Syrphidae > Volucella > Volucella zonaria. Next base: position 208,868,268 of record OZ014531.1, read on the forward strand.
AACAAAGTAAAAATAAGAAGAAGATATCAAAAGACTATAACTACTACTTTTTTGAGATACGAGTAGGTACGAGTATATGTATTTGTATTTGTATTTGTATTTATTTGTATTTATTGTTATATTCATTGTACATATAAGATATAAATTATACATCTTTTAAGTTGCACATGCTTATATTATATTTCAGAGTTACAAACATTTTAAATAATAAATTTAAAACTTATAAAAGAAATTCAGTTTCAAAAAATTAAATGAAATAAAGAAGAAAATAAAGGGAAGAAAGAGAAGATATGAAAAGATAGGAAGGAACATGTAAAAGGAAAAAAAATAAATGCAGGAATTGGGAATTTTGGGCAAAAAATGTAAAACCCTTTTTCGCGAAAGTGTTTGTGTTGCTTATAAACTTATAAACTGAGGGGAAGTTGGTTCCAAAGTTGAACGGCATGAACAAAAAATTGCATTGAGGTCACAAGGTACTTATATATGGGTGGTAATATTTCTAATGTCCGATTACTTTTTACAAACTTGATATGGTCTAAAAGATATTTTGGTTCTTTAGATTGTATTACCTTTTTTAATAATAACAAAGTACGATATTTCAACAGATTTGATAAGAAGCAGCCTGCTATTTGTCTAGAGTAGTCGAAAATGTGGTCGTATCTTTTCAGACCAAATATATATCTTGCGCAGCTGTTATATGCAACAGTAAGTTTTCTCTTGGTCTCAAAGTTCATGTTACCAAATAACTCGCAGCTGTACAGAAAAATGGGTAAAATAAATGATTTTATTAATCTGAGCTTCACATTGGTTGGTAAATACTTTGCTGTGGGACTTAGGCCTCGAAGCGCACCATAGATTTTTAGAACTGACCTATTTATATGTACATCCCAGTTTAGGTCGGAATTAAAGTAAATCCCAAGATTTTTTGTGTTTTCCACATATGCGATTGGGTTCTGGTTGAGGAGGAGAGTAGGGAAGTATTCTTTACATCTGCTTCTGCTTAAGATCATGGCTTTGGTTTTTGTTAGATTGAGCTTCAACTCATTTTCAACCGTCCAAGATGAGATTTTACACAATTCCTGATTCATTCTGCTGGAGGCTGGAATTATATCCGATTTTGGAAACATTTTATAAATTTGAACATCGTCTGCATAGATGTGGTATTCGGAATCTGAGATCAGTTATATTGTTAATGAAACAGGAAAATAAAAGGGGTCATAACACAGAGCTTTGTGGGGCGCCCATTGGAACCTTTATTCTATTTGAGGGCATAGTTTCATGAAACACATACTGTGACCTATTAAAAAGATATGATTTGATCATGTTGCATAAGGAGTTTTCAAAGGAAAACTTAGTCTTAAGTTTATTCAATAAAATATTATGATTGACGCAGTGGAATGCCTTTCAAAAATTTAAGAATACAATCAATCAAACCATATCCTTGTCGAACCCAGCACGAATATCTTCACAAATTTTGATCAGAGACGTAGTGCAATTGTGTTTTGCACGGAAAGCGGATTGGTAGTTAGCAATTGGTTTCTTATTATTAAGAAAAACCTTTATCTGATTGCTCATAATTGTTTCCATAACTTTGCTCAAAAATGGCAAAATGAAGATTGGGCGGTATTCGGTTTTGTTTACTAGGGAGGGCTTAAGTAATGGCAAAACTTTGGCAACTTTCCAGATATCGGGGAAAACAGAAGTGGTCAAAATAGTATTAAAAATAAATGTTATTGGGCTATGTTATTAATAAATTCTGGTTGGATGTAATCTGAACCAATGGTTTTTGATTTCATTTTTAAAATTTCATGGCCAACCACCGCTATGTCAAAACAACAAAGTGAAAAAGTATCTCCTTGATTAATAAAGGAATTAGGAACGTGTGAGCTTACGTTACGTTTGATTGACGTTGAACGAATATTCCATTCAATTCCTCGATATTTATTTGATCTGAAACAGATTGCTTACTTCGACTTATTCCAGCCTGGAACTTGAATCACCAGGATTAAATTGGTTTTAAAAGAAAGATTTTTTGTTTCTCCTTATAAGATAGGTGACTGCATTGCGGGCAACCTTGAATTCATTATGAATAGCTGAACATTTATATCTGCGCCATCTCGCATATAAATCATCACGCGCCTTAATGTGGTTTCTTACTTCTTGTTTTATCCATGGACAATTATTTTTCTTAATTTTTTTATGTTTTACTTTCACATGATTGTTAAAAAGGTAATAAGTATTATCATTAACTTTATAAATAGGTAACCAGTCAACGCTTCGACTGTCATTGAACAGATCCACTAAATTTATTCCCGAGTAATCGTCAACAAAGACGTATCCACTGTGTTGGTAAAAAGCGCACTTAACGCCACAAAAATTAAGTCGTGATGTGAGAAAGCAGGTGCCAGAAGTTGATCATAATGCATAACCAAGTTGGTGCTAGAAACTAGGAAAACATCTAACAAGGTGGATGAACAATTTGGTTTAAAATGTGTGGGCTGCTTGGTGTTAATTAAACTTAGGCCAAAAGAATATTTATTTTTATTATCTAATAAATTAAGATTAAGATCTCCGCAAATCAGAATATCTGTGTACAAGGGAACTAACTCTTCTAGAAGATTTCTTACTAAGGTAGAATGCGCTACGTCAGGCGCCATATAAATAAGGACAACCAACTAAAAATGTACCACATTCACTCACTATTTCAATAAATAGATATTCTATTGATTCATTGAATGATGACTTTTTTATGACATTAAAATTATACGAGTTTCTAATAAAAATAGCTGTCCCTCCTGCCAGTTTATTACATCTACCTGCGCGTTTAAGTTTAAAATTATTTAGTTTAAAAAGATCGTCATACATCTCCGGCTTAAAGAAAGTCTCAGATATGCATATGATATCAACTTTGCTACTATCAAAAAGTATACGCAAGTCGTCTATTTTATTTATTAAGCTTTGAGCATTTAGGTGACAGACATTGATACCTTTCTTTTATTTGCATAATATATCAACCAGGATATTGCATTCGACCATGGAACCGCCCTCTATGTTAGAGCCATCGAGGGCACTTAGCAACAACAACAAAACCAACACCAACAAGAAAGAATAAATAAATGTTTGGACATACATTTCATCGTCATTCTTTTTGTCTGCTGCTTGACATCTCAGAGTAATCGCATTCAAAATTTCTTCTTCGTCTATGATGATATTGTTTCCATTTATACTCTCTTCAACCAAAACAACTAATATGTACAAAATTCAAAACTCTTACTTCAAATCGTCTTAAAGGTTTTACTTAGCAGGTTATTTAAAGAAAACTGTTAACGCATCGAAAACTATCTGACAAAAAGTACCTAGATGGCGGACCACATGGGAACTCGGTACACCGCCTGCTGTTGACACAAAACGCCACATGGGCATGGTACTCCGGCGGAAAATCCCGGACTTTACAAATTTATTTGTATCATCCTTTGAAGAATAAATAAATAAAATAAATATCTGACAAAAAACACAAATATCCAGTTTTAACAATTAGCGATTAGAGAAATTTCATTCTATTGAAAGTGATTTAAAAAATAGTCCCACTGCTTTTTGGCAATTTGTTAATGCAAAAAGAAAACGATCTGGATTTCCAACAACGATGTGTCTGGATGATAAACAATCAAGTGATCCTAAGACCATTGCAAACATGTTGTCGGAATATTTTCAACGCATTTACAATTCTGCTGCTATCTCTCTATTGATTCAAGCTACATCAATTCACTTCCCTCTATTTTTGAGTGCTCATATTATTCGTTTGATGTTTGTGAAGTTGAAGCTGTCTTAAGTAATTTAATACCGACAAGTAAACGAGATATTTTAGGATTTTTTCCAATCGCTCTACGTTATTGTTCCAGCTCACTTTGTTTTCCTTTACATGTGCTATTTAATCAGTCTATTTCAAGTGTAATTTTTCCCGATGAATGGAAGGTTTCGGCCATATATCCAATTTATAAGTCTGGGAATAGAAACCTCATTTCAAATTATAGGCCAATTTCTAAGCTACCAGTTATTCCCAAAATATTGGATAGCCTTACGAAGGATGAATGGTGGTTGGTTTTTGGAAGGGTAGGTCTACTGTTACAAACCTAGCGGAATTCACAAATTATTGCATAAAAACATTGGAAAGCCATGAGCAGGTTCATGTGATCTACACTGACTTTGGGAAAGCCTTCAGCAGCAATCTTCTTAGAAATCTGAATGCCTACGGGTTTTGCGGTTCATTGTTACAATGGTTAAGCACTTATTTGTATGGCAGGGAACAATATATTGCTATTGGTGACCATTTTTCTGATGAGATCATTGTGGCCTCTGGTGTTCCAGAAGGAAGTCACCTTGGTCCTTCTTTATTTATACTTTTTTTATTATTGATCTTCCGAATTTATTGAAATATTGCTCTTGCCTTATTTATGCGGACGATATTAAACTATTTGCCAAAATAAAGACTATGAATGACTGCATGATGTTACAATATGATCTCAATTCCTTCACTATGTGATGTAGGCTGAACGATCTACAGCTAAATATTGATAAGTGTGCTTGTATTATAATAGATCTTTTTATCCAATTTTATCAAGACAAGTACACTTTAAACAATTCCCAAGTTAAGGTAGTTGAGGAGTTTAGAGATCTTGGTGTAATATTCGATAGCAGGCTGACATTTCATTTACATGTAAGTTACGTCGTCTCGAAAGCAAACTCACTTTTGCGATTCATAAAAAGGAACTCGGTTGATTGATATAGTGCGCCCTATGCTGGAGTATGCTTGTCCTCAAATATAAGTAGAATTGAAAATATCCAAAAGAAATTTTTAAAGTTTGCATTACGTCAGTTTTTTTCTAGAAATGGCGGTGTTCACCATTCCTATCGTACTAAATGCCTTTTACTTGGTATGCAAATACTTGAGTCCAGGAGAAAGATGTATAGCAATATGTTGGTCCGTGACATTTTATGTGGGACAATTAACAGCGAAAATTTGTTAAATCTTATGAACTTACATGCTTCTTGTAGATCCTTAAGGCCAAGACCGTTTCTCATGGAGAGTCGGCATTACACACTTTATGGTCAAAATGAACCTATTACACTTAGTATCAGATTTTTTAGTGAATATTGTTTAAATTTAGATATTTGTTTGCCCAGAAGTTCCTTTAAAAATATTTTATTTTACTATCTTAATTAATGAATTTATATTTATACTTCGTTTTATTTAAATTTAAGTTACATATAAAATTCGAAATCTGTAGACTTAATATCGTAGATTGAATGAATAAAAATAAAAATAAAATATAAAAAATAAATATCGAATTTTGGTTAGTAAATTGTATAAACGACTTACGACGGGCGTTCCCTCTAGGCTCCAGGCTTCCCCTCTAGATCCTTCTGGGAGGAAGATGCGTTCATGGAGGACAAGTCGATCCATTTCTACACAGATGGATCTAAAACCAATAGGGGTTGGTGGCGGTGTTTTCTCAGACACGCTAAATCGAAGCCTCTATTTCCGCCTTCCGAACCACTGCAGCGTGTTCCAGGCGGAAATTTTGGCGATTAAAGAAGCTCTGTCCTGTCTGAAGAAAAACGTGATATCTGCAAAGGATATCCGCATCTTTTCGGATAGTCAGGCCACTATCAAATCCCTGGACTCAGTCTCACTGAATTCTAAAACCGCCCTTGACTGCCGATCATCTCTTATGGAGATGGCAGAGCAGTTCAACCTTCACCCCTGTTAGGTGCCGGGCCACAGAGACGTTCCAGGGAATTGTAGAGCCGATGAACTCGCCAAAATTGGAACCACTTTACCTATTCTATCGGAAAGGGGTAGCATAGGTATCCCAATCGCTGCGTGCAAACTAATATTAAAGCTGGATGCCAATAAAAGAACAGACCTTAGGTGGACTGTTGGGCCAACATGTCTAGCGACCAAACAAATCTGGCCAAAACTGGATCTGTATCGCTCTAAGTATCTGATCCTTCTAAATAAGGAACATCTCAGCGAAATCATAGGTGTCATCACTGGACACTGCCTTATAGGCAAGCACGCAAGAAGGCTAAGCGCCTTTACAAATGATTTCTGCAGAAGCTGCATGGACGAGGAGGAGGAGGAGACAACCCTCCACCTACTCTGTACATGTCCAGCTCTCTCCCAGAGAAGAAAACTTCACTTAGGAGCCTTCTTCTACAACGACCTAAGCGATCTGAAAAATACAGACGTAAACAGTCTCCTTCGCTTCGTCAGGAGCTCAAACTGGTTCCATCAGTAAGAGGATCATAGATCCACGTGGCATCACAATGGGCCATTAGGCCTAAGGCCCTACGACAGGCGTTACCATTCCACTCAGCTTGATATAAAAATGTTGCCTCTTTGCAAATATTAAGCTAATAAATAATTCAAAATCTTCCGCTCAGTTCTGGAAAGCTGTCAAATATATACCTAAACGGACACACGTCTAACATCTCTGTAACTCTTAAAGCCCCGCAACTCAGGACTCATTTCGATAAACTTCTTAATGCCCCATTAACCTCGCCGCTACATCAATATGCAGCCCCTCTGCTCTTAGACGAAAAATTAGACTTTGCATTTACCCTGCAAATCGAAATCAAATAAAGCACCTGGTATTGATCGCATCCCGTTTGAGTTGTATAAAAATTGCACATATGAGTTTATGAATTCTCTCACAATTGAATTTAGTCGAATATTCGACTCTGCTAATATCTCCGACGTATTCAGGAAAGCAATAATTTTTCCTCTACACAAAAAAGGCGATTACAGGGACCCGAAGAACTACAGAGGAATCACATTTTTAAACACTTCAGCCAAATTGTTTGCTACATTAATTTACAAAAGATTGTATGAATGGGTACAAGAACATAACATCCTTAAAGAATTCCAAGCTGGATTTCGGAAAGGTTATTCTACAATCGACCAGATATTCTGCTTAACAAACATTGCTGAAACATATAAGTGCTAGAAAAAATAGTTGTACGCCTTCTTTGTAGTTTTTCGAGCAGCGTTCGATTCAATACCATGTGAAGCACTCTTTTACAAGCTTTTCAAAATCGTTGTATCAAGTAAAATTATTCAAATCCTGAGAGCCTTGTATGAGAATAATATTGCATATGTATGGGATGGAGACTTAATTTCTGAAGAGTTGGAAACTTCAATGGGTGTTAAACAAGGCTGTATTTTAAATGCTCCGCTTTTTATATTATACATCAATGATATAACAGATGATGTCAAAGGTGGAATAAGATTCAACGGTGTATCAATTCCTGCGCTGATGTATGCTGATGATATCGTCTTTCTGGGTCACACAACCCAAGGTATGCAGTTAATGATAAACAGGTTTAATGCTTTCTGTAAAAGTCGATAAATCAAAAATGCAGGAGGACGCTTCTCACATTTGGAAAAGTGAAAGTTAGACGGGGAAGAGATTGAGGTAGTATCCAGATACAAACACCTAGGTATCCTAATATCGTCCTCCTTAAATTTCAAACCACACTTTGAGGAAAAATTAGCTGTTGCTTCAAAAATAAATATGTATCGCAAAGTGTAAAACAAACTTTGTTCCACTCAACCGCAGCGTCGATAATGCTTTACGGAGCTCAGGTATGGGGTTTCAAAGGCTACGATCCTGTGGAAAAATTTCTTCGCTACTTTTTGAAGAAGATTTTCCGATTACCAAAAAATACCCCAAACTATATGCTACATCTTGAAACGGGAACTCCTCCTTTGCTCTTGTACACGCTCAAAATACTAGAAATGAATGAATGCAGAATACCAAACGTAGTTTTAAGAACCTTAATTAAAACAAACGGAGGCATTTCCGATTAATGGAAGAAAACATTCAAGTGAACGAGCATCCTCATCTTTTAAGAGAAAAATTTAACTTGATTTTGGAGAATTTTGGCAGACATATTCGTACATATGACCAATATGTCGAAGAAGCTGAATCGTCATTGTTTAGGAACTATTACAGCAAACTAAACCATTTTCTAAATGAAAAAAACAAACTTCCTAGATAGTCACGCAGTTGACAAAATAAGTACTATTTTCAAACTGAGAGGAGAACTCGTTCAACTAAACTTTATACCCCATAGACCAGATTTACCAATACTTTGTGACCTCTGCAACATGGAAAAGAGAGAAGACATCTTACATTTTCTTGGTGTTTGTCCGATTTTAAAAGAATTTCGACTATCAATGTTCGGAAAACATGATTTAGACGAAGATGAAGTAATGAGCATTTTAAATGGAGAAAAAGGATTTAAAGTCTTATATGATTACTCAGTAGCAGCACTTTGTTGTAGAAAGCGTATCATAGATGGAGATTTTTAATATAAAACTTAAGTATGTATTTTGTCAACCTGGTAGACGGCCACAGGCCAAACCATTAAAGACTTAGGTTAATCGTTACATTGTAAAACATTTATTGAAAATAAAAATCAACTAACTAACTAACTATTAAGCTAATCGCCTGTTATGATATCTTTCAGAATCAACAATCACTTTAGTCCTAAAAACTTGACCTAAATTTTATAAAGAATTTAAGGACTTTCCTGACAATATCCAAGAGATATGCTATCGAATTAGCAAAATCACTGTTTATTATTTTCAACTTCTAGCACAATTCCAAAGGAATTCTCACAACAATTAGGCCAGGTTTATGTTGTGACGTTGATATGTTGTTAGCCGTATTGCGCAGTAACTTACTGTTTAGTTTAAAATATGAGCCATGCTGTCTGTCCGATAACACACCATAAATAGAACCGTACAAAACCGACTATCCAACAGTCACTTTTTAACACAAACGAATTCTTACCAATCTCTAGTTGAGATCATATACAATAATGTAGGTAGGTGCACGTACATTAAGTACGAGTAAGTAGTTTCTTATATTGTATGTCATTGGGGTTCCAAGAAATATTGTATTTACGTTCATATATTGTACTTGTAGTGAGGATATATGTACATAAATACTAGTGCATACATTCATCATTGCTGCGGTCGACAGAGTGAGATGAACTTTTTATTTCAAGTGTCAATTAATTCGTGTTATTTATGGATTTCTACTCGTACTAGCCTCATGCAGTTTTCAGTGACTGCGCCATGGTACATACAAATACGCGCATAACCAATATTGCATAATACCCACTTAAATTTGACCGGCTCGTGGTTTGTATTTTCACCTTAGGGGAATAAAACCGCTCCGTGTTGTGTCGACAACTTACTTTTTTTTTAATTACTAACTGGGGTAACGATCTATGCAAATGTGTAGCAAAGTAACTTTTTTAAGGAAGATTAGGACCGGTGAGCTCTTAAATGCACATACATATATTTTTATGTGCATAAATTATATTAATTTTCTAATGCCGAATATGTGTGTTGCATCATATCTACATATGTACTCATTTAAAATTGGTTACAATTTTCACAGTTCGATCAATCAATTTCCTGATGATTTGATTTAGTTTTAAATTCAAAAATTTTCTGATTCAGATTGCATAACTTTTCGATCCATTGATAGGTATGTGAAAATTTAACTTCATCATCCGTATTCCACAAAATAAAACTAGCACTTGTGTTTTGTAATCCAAAACGACATTCAAATCAGCATGTAACCGAATAACCAAAATGATCCGCAGCATCGAAATCTGTTAACCCATTTGTGAGTTATGAGGTTTGGTCTACTGTCAGCCTCGGCAATATGTGTGTACCAGACTCTGCGGTCTACATTTGTACTCTTTGCCAATGTGTATAAAATCAAGTCTAACTATAAAAGTCAATGCAAATCCATAACCATGGTGCGTTTGAAATTATGTAAGCGATTTTAACGACTTTAGTCCTATGTTGGATTGAACTGGAGCAAATTTTGTTTTCTTCAAAAGATTGATTGATAGTTCATATAAAGGCATGCATTAGAAACGAGTACGTTCATACGGCTACAATGTAAACAACTAAATGGCGTTATTATTTAATTGTACGCTTTATTATATGTATATATGTATACGAAAAAATTTACCTTACTGCGTTGAAAAGTGAAAAGTTTGAGTGTAATTTTCCGAGAATTTTTCACAGCTCCTCAATTTGAATTTATAATAACGTGACCAATTAGTAGACTGCATTTTTTTTTGAAAAGTTATTCTGTTAACTCTAATTAAATTGTTGTTAATGTATTCAACAGGATTGTCGTTGGGCCTACTATCAATGAATATTATCTTTTCAAGGTTAGAGTTCAATGGCTTATTGTGTAGTTTTATTAGGACACATACCAGCAGCGTGCTAGTTAATCGATATAAATAAACCAAATCGCGCAAGCTGGGAAAATCGAATTTATTACCATGAAAAATTATTATAATTTCAATTTAAAACCACATTTCCGCCATAATTTACATAATTTTATTAAGTTAATCTAAACAAATACGTATCGCACGCACCTGAACTTGACCTACAGACGTGCAGATGTGAAAAGCTCCTCAACTGGCACGCGAGTGATTGCCTAATTTAAATGATCAAGTCACTAAGGGGTTCAAGCGTATGGAAATGCGTATGGAATACAGAAAAGTGTAAAATACGCATAGCTGAAAAGCACGTTACCATAAATTAGTTTTTGGCTTTAATTTATTTCGATTACAACAAGTGACTTAACTGTCAAATGTCGTGGAAAATCTATGTTTTGTTTATCCAAAGGCATGTACACAGATATCTGTACATTTCACTTATTGAAATCCGGATTTAAAATGTATAAAAGGCTTTTAACTACATGTAAATTAAACCATGTAAAAAAGTAAATAAAATGTGAAATGAGGATGAATCCATTAAAAAGATGTTTACCTTTTCCATATTAATTTTATGTAAAATAACCCGAAATTTGGCTTGGTCAGGTAATAAATAAATACCAATAATATATTAACCACTTCTTTAGAATGGTCATTTATTTTCCTACAAGCGAGGAGTACCAATATTACAATATTTCGATTTTATTTCGAAATTCAGCATTTCGTTTAAAACTGATTACATCTTGTGAGTTAAGGTCTGAATTAGCAGCTACAATAACTTGTTAAAATGTAATGAATATGTTGATGGAATTTCAGGATTCCATTCGCAGTTAAATTTCTTTATTTAAAGTTATGATCCTCTTCCAACTGTGTGAGTCACCTTAGGCCCTCTGGGATAGATCCTTCGTGCCACAGCATTGGTGTTTTAACCATCTTAAATACTGTAGGCGAAGCTTTTTAAACACATCCATGTCCCTGTATAGCTTATATTGTTCTTTATTATACCTTCTCTTCCACACTCCGTCTACAGAGTCGCTTTCTTCGGACAGCGTCTTTCTCGTTGCTCGACATAGGGTTTTACTGCTCAATTACCTCCTTAGCCCATAGGTTAACAAGGGCTATTTTTCGTAGTTCTCCGCCCTAGCTTAATGGTTGTATACTTGATTTAATTAAAGAACGTAATATCGCGTGCATTCGTTGGAAGCGATATAAATTGAATGTATTCTATGGCACTTATCGTTCCCTTCGTAATTTAGCAGTGATCCGTTCAGTCTGGAAGAGGTCTTTAACAAAAATTGCGTAGGCTTGGAAATGGTAAGCAGCGGTTACAGGCACCTACTGACATAGATTGCAACCTTGCAAACTCTCAGTTCGTATCTGTATCTGTCCCATTCACACAAAATTCGAATACTGGTTTTCGTGTTTCAGTACATCACCTAACTAGTGAAGAAACTGCCACTGAAAAATATTTTAATTTCACTCACTTTACAGACGAAGACGTAGTTGAAGCTGTATTGTTTATCAAATCGAACGCAACAGGTATAGATGAAATGAATCCCAAATTTTTAAAAATCCTTCTCCCTCAAGTTCTGAAATTCATAACCTACATCTTCAATTCAATAATAACCACGTGTGAGTATCCGAGCTTATGGAAAAATGCTAAAGTACTCCCGATACCTAAGTCGAACAATTGTGCCAGCCCCGAATACAGACCTATTGCCATCTTGCCATTTCTATCGAAAGTATTCGAAAAGCAAATGCAAGAGCATCTAACTAGTAACAAACTTTTAAGTCCTTCCCAATCGGGATTTCGTGCGAATACGACTTGCAAAACTGCACATTTACTAGTAGTAGATGATATACGAAAGGCCATGGACTCAAACATTGCTGGACTTCTCGAAAGCATTCGACACGATTGATCACTTGGTTCTCCGTAAAAAGCTTAGAAACGATTTCGGATTTTCTTCTCTCGCTGTTAAACTCTTGCACTGCTACTTAATAGGTCGTCAGAAATGTGTGGCAGTGGGAAACTAGATACCCTCTTTTCTCTTTTGATGTTCAACTGTATTTGCACTGCCCGTTAGGTAGCATAAGAAATGGTGTCGACCAGATTAATGAGGATCTTCAAATTATTCAGCAGTGGGCGTTAAAGCATAACTTGTCCCTTAATCCGACAAAGTCAAAAACTATATGCATTTTCAAACGGAAATTAGATACAACAAACTTCCCACTGATTAAATTAGGTCAGTCAACTATTGAGTACGTCCACTCCGCTAGGAACTTGGGGGCAACTTTTATTGAGACCTTAGCCTGGACTGATTATCCAGTTACCACAATCGGCAACTTATACAGCGGTCTCCGTCTGCTATGGCCAACCCATAGGTATGAGCCTATTAAAAGTAAGATGTTGCTGATCAAAGCACTTCTTTTACATATCCTTTTGTATGGCAGCGAAGACTTATGCACTGTTGACTATAACACAAGAAAAAAATTTAACGTAATATACAACAACCTCGCGAGATACATCTTCAACAAATGATATTCTGACCCTATCTCCACCCTAAACAAAACAAAAAACAGGTCTGACTTTTGATAATCTTATCAACTTTAGGTCATTGTTACAGTTACATAGCATTATGTAGACACGTCAGCCTGAGTACCTACACAACAGACTGGTTGTTGCCAGCTCGCAAAGAACCGCAGCCCTGATGCGGCCCAAATTCAACTGCCTACCAAATGCAACCAATCAATTAACTTAACATTTTGAAGCACTTGAAATCCTTTAGCCTGCACACGTAATGAGGTTGTAATCTTAATGTGAAATATTTGATTTTAATAATAGATAAATAAATAAATAAAATAAATAAAATACATAAATTATATCAATGCCCTGCTTAACAATAATTCGGTGAAATTCCTCCAACTTTATAAGAGCAACGAAATTTCTACATCTTATGTCTCTCTGGTAGACGGGTATGCTGGTATGCGGGTATGCATGCGTTCCTCTCACCAAATTTTACAGATGATGATTGACTGAAGTATTTACGGTCTTATGGTATGTCCTCCATACATGACAGCAGTATTTTTTTCATCTTCGCAGTTTAGTAGTCGACACATGTGGTTCTTCAAATTTTTCAGCACCGACTGCGTTTTTACTGCGATGTTCCCTTGCTCATCTTTGCAAGCTTCGGTTGGGGCTTTGTTGCAAGACCTCATTTCTGCAACAGCATTTTTCGATCTTCTCGACTCCACGTTTATAAAACTCCCTCTTTTGTCTTGCGAAAAGTTTTTGTTAGATTTTTCTCAAACACTGTCCCTACAGAACACAGAAGACCTAAAAGGGCTTAATCAAAATGGTGGAATAGGATAGGTTTAACAGGGTGGAACCGGAAGTGACAGTACCTGGAATGAGTACCACGAATGTAAGAAACAATTCAAGTACCTAGTTAGAAAGTCAAAAAGGGCGTCATGGCAGAAGTACTGCGAATCTATTGCGGTAACAGACGAGACATCGAGGTTACGTAAAATGCTTTCAAAAGATGTGACCGTTCCTAGCTACCTCAGGAAAATTGACAGAACCTTGGCTGAAAGTTAACAAGAGGTTCTGTCAGCGCTGAATCCACAGTATGCGATGATCCTGGCATTCTGAGAACATTAATCTCTCTCTCTCCGAAGAGGAAATAGGTGTTCTTATTAATAGGAAAAAATTAAGGTGGACAATTTAGTCATTTAAACCGTACAAATCTCCCCGTCCGGATGGTATTCTACAGATTATGCTACAGAAAGCACGGGAGGCAGCAATCCAAAAAACTATGGAAACTTTTAGACACAGTCTAAAAATAGGGTGCATACCAATAGTTTGGAGGGAAGTTAAGGTGATTTTTATACCTAAAGCTGACAAACGGGCATATAAAAGCCAAAGATTTCAGACCAATAAGTCTGTCATCATTTATGATTAAAACCCTAGTGCGATTATTGGAGATTCATACTAGAAACAGATGCAGTAATGGCTTTTTGATTGAATCAGAGCATGGACGTATGAAAGGAAAATCTGTAGGAACCGCCCAGTACGAGGTAGTGGGGAAAATAGAGATCAGTCTACACTTCAGTGAATTTGAGATGGTGGCCTTCCTCGATACTGAGGGAGCCTTCAATAACGTGGAGTACGCCGCCATTAAAAATGCTCTAGTAGACGCTAATGTTGAACAGGACACAACAAACTGGGTTTGGAACATGCTTGCAAGTAGGAAAATAAACTGTTCCATTGGGCAAAGCTCGGTTAGAATGTGCGTAAATAGGGGAACCTCTCAAGGGAGAGTCATATCGCGTCTCCTGTGGGTGCTGGTTATCAAAGCCATCCGCAAAAAGCTTAGTACAATGGGTATAAATGTCACGGTACACGCAGATGACGTGATCATAATGGTGCAGAAAAATACTTAAATACTTTAAGCGACATTATGGAACCCTGAAGACGATCAGCACTTGTGCTGTGGACTCAATGCCAAACCTTCCAAAACGGAACTGGTTCTTTTTAACAGAAAGTATAAGATACCGCAATTCAAACTGCCAAAACTCAACTGAGTGGTATTGTCACTCTCGAACAGCACGAGGTATCTGGGTGTAATTTTGGACAAGCAACTGAATTGGAAACTTATCGTAGCGGAAAGAATCTTTTGCTCTTTTTATCTGCAAAAGAGCGATAGGAAAAATTTGGGGCTTCAAACCTGCTATAGTGTCCTGGCTATATACTTACATATGGCGTGCTAGTATGGTGGAAAACAAAAAACTAGAAAAGGGTTCACGGAAAATTAGCGGCGGTTCAAAGAATGGCTCCCATATCCATTACAGGTGAGCTCCATACCACCCCGTCGGCAGCATTGGACAACTTTCTGCACCTAACACCACTTGATTTGCAGATTAAAAAACTTCCTGGCAATAGTGCGATACGACTCACTAATCTAGGTTACTTCAAGAGCGGTAGTTTCGAACATGGCACGGTCCTAGCGGAGTTACTGTCAGCCAATCCAATTCTAATGGATGAAATTGGTTTCCGGGTGGCCTTCGACATTCCGTATGATATAATATATCCGGAGAGGGAGGACTGGCAAAAAAATGCAATAATCAGGCCAAATTAAATTGCAATTATCCGACCCAAGCAGTGTCTTCCAATCAGAGGTTCTAACTGTCCTCTAGCGGCTGAGCTAATGCAGATGGGATTGATATGCGAAAGAGATATCAATAGCCGCACTCAAGGAAATGGAATCAACCGACGTCAATTCTGATACAGTCAGGGGCTGTCGCACAGTATTCGAAACACTATGCAGTCAGAACCGAGTAAGACTGTAGTGGGTGCCAGGACATTGCGGTATTAAAGAAAATGAACAAACGGATGAGCTTGCGAGAAAAGGAGTGCTACTCGACAATAGTGAGACTGCCGACATCAAACCACCCCTTTGTATAGTAAGGGGCACTATCGAGGTAAAAATCACAAAGACTGCCAAATTAAGGTGGTCAAGTCTTAGAGGACACAGAGTATTCAAGGCTCTCTAGCCACTTTTTGACGGCAAAAGATCAAGGGAGTTAATAAAATCAAACAGGCTGAGGACAATAATAGGAATCCTGACAGGACATTATCTACTGCGGATAGAACGCACATACTGTGTGAATGCGAGGCAATATCGCATAGTTGAAGAAAATTTTTAAGGAATTACTTTTTCGAAAATCTAGAGGAAGTAGACGGCACAAATTTCAAAAGTCTTCTTGGCTTTTGCAAAGAAATTGAATGTTACACTAGGGAGACTGTTTAAGTTTTAGCTATTTGGAGCTAAATTCAACTGGTTCTACAGAGTTCGCGATGGGGGCGTTTTGATGCCTGGTGTCTGTGTGATGGCATATCCATCAGACCCCTGTTGTAACCTAACCTAACCTAACCTTCTCAAACTCTTCTTTCCATTCTCATTGATTAAGCCTAGATGAAAAAGAATCATCAATCTTTTGTTGACTAAACATCCATTGTCCTTTCATATTTTATCCATAGTATCAAAATACTTTCACCCGCTTTTGCAACAGTATTCCTTTAATTACGACTTGAGCTGCTTTAGCTATAGCCCATGAAGTTGCATTGCAACTATCAACTATCATTATTTCTTTAAGGGGTCAATTAGTTGTAAATCAGAAGTCTGGGAATAGCCACAGGATTCCTAGTGCCAAGAAAACTATCAGGCAAATTTCTGTTTTAAGGAGAATGTTGTTTCGTGTAATGAAGTGAATAATAGAGATGCTGTTCTCTATGCCTGAGATCGAAGAGGATAAAAGACTGTGCGATAGATCCATTTATACCTCTGATTCCAGTTTAGTCGCCCTAGAAACGCATCTTTTCTATATTTGTTTTATATTTCGTAGATTGGTTTATAAATTCTACGTACTTACTTATTTACTTACATAGATGGCGCAATAGTTCGGAGTGAGCCTGGGCCTCAACTAACAAATCTCTCCAGTTAGCCCAGTCTTTAGCTAACTGCCTCCAATTGCACACTCAAAATCGGTTAAGATCGCCTTCTACTGGTGCGCGCTACCTAAGAAGAGGTCTTTCTCTACTGCGGACATCGCAAGACCCTGCGGGCCGGAACATTAGTGTCCATTCGCTCTACATGTCCCAGCCATCTCAGGCGACTGATGCTCAGTTTTTTGACTAGATCGATATCGCTCACCAACTCGTATAGTTCGTCGTTGAACCTGCTCTTCCAAACCCCGTCAACGCAAACCGGACCGATTATTTTACGAAAGATTTTTCTCTCGAAATGACAGAAGATATCGATAGAGTTCATACTTTAGCGGCATGAAATGATCAAGGTCTTATATAGAGTCTCCAAAGTTTTTCGGGATAGGGCCTTACTACTCAATTGCCTTCTTAGTCCAAAGAAACAGCGATTTGCAACAGTGATCTCTGCTGATATGTTGTTGGCAGAATTCATAGTAAATTAAGGTTGACAAAGTCCTTTACTACCTCGAAATTATGTATAATTGTCGATTGTGACGTTTTGTCCAATTCGTCGATGTTGTGTGCCCCTTCTTGTTGACAGCATCTACTTGGTTTTGTCGTTATGCCTCCCAATTATGTCGATATCATCGGCGTACGTTAGTAGTTGCGCAGACTTTTGCAAAATTGTGCCTCCAGTGTTCACTTGTGAGTTCCGCACAACTCTTTCAAGTATGTTGTTACAGAAGTCATTTGACAGGGCGTCACCTTATTTAAAACTTCATTTCTTCGTTACTTCGTTCTGGTCAGATTTACGGAAGTTTTGGCTACCATTGTTTAAGTTGAGTGGTTTATTCTGCCTCACAGTGGCATGTTGGCCTTCTTCTATAGAAAAAGTTTTTCCGTGTTATTAGCGCCGACTGTGACTTTTGTATTCAAAAAAGTAGGATCACTTCTGTAAAGATTCTGTAAACTCTTCACTCTCCGGAAATACTTAGGATCCCTGATATACGTTATGTGTGTTCTTTAACATGACTTGACATGACTTCAAAAGAATATGGCCCAACAACTATTACACCCTGCTAGATTGTAATAGTTGTAAGTAGTGCATCAGTTGTGTCCCGATAGCGCTATTCTGTTTGTTAACAAAGTAAGTCAAGCTGCTAAAAATTATGATGGTCTTACTACCACCGGCTATATCTCTCTTTCAAGGTTGCCCTTGTAGAGATGTTCCATCTTAATAGATGGATTGAACCCCTAAAAAATTCATCTGAATGGAACTGTGAAACTCACGCACTATTAAGAGGTGTGTATTCTTGTATATACATTCCTCCTTTTATTACGCTACCAATTAATTGTCCACACAAGTCGAAATTGATGCATTCAATTGAGATAAAAGCAATCCAGAGGTCACTACGGGAACATGAGATTAAGAATTTCGAAGTCAAGACGTCAAATTCATAATAAATTATTTCTGCAAGCACCACAAAAAACTTTCGGAACACACGATTGAGTTCAAATTGTTTTTATCGAAATACAATTAAGTGTCAGCAAACAAAATCGTGAGGTCGTATTTTATGCAACATACAAACCTCTCGATCTTTACTCACGCTTATCTAGTTTCTTTTTTTTTTTTACCGTCGCAAGACTTGTATGAAACCACATTATTTTAAACCAGCTCCTTGAATATGTGTGGCTACCTTTTCCAGGACTACCTATCAATAATATTGCTTATTATTACCAAATTCGACCGCTGTGGTGCTACGCCACTCCAGGTTCACATACTTAAGTCAAATATAGCTACCAGTTTCTGTTTTAGTTGCTTTTCAATATTACGCAATTAAAATAAACTCAAACACGAAAAACTGCCATATATATGGGTACTTATCCAACAAATTAAGCAAAAAATTTGTCTGCACCGATTAAAAGAAAAAAAAAACACTCAACAAGCAATGAGACCGTAACGAATCACGATAAAGTTGTATTTTATAAGACAATAACAAGGTATACTAGTAGAAATTAGAAAAAAAAAATGTCTCTCAATGTTTGAATTTATAGCAGGTGCTTTAAGCTGGACTAGCACGACATATGGAGTGCGTCAAGAACTACCATTGACAGGATAAAAACCAAGATAAATGGAGACAGACACCCGAATAACGATGCTAATAGGCTAATGTAACATTTTTCACGATCAAATGGTTTGTAGGTACATACGAGTACTATGTATCCGTACTATAGAAATTGTGAAATATTCCCCGCAATCAGTTTTTTTTCTCTAACAAATATCCATATGTCGTACATGTACATAAGTACAGAGTATAAACAACCAGAAGTTTAAGCAAACACGAATTTGTGCATATCAGGAAAGACTTCAACATACTTTATCTTTGCATGTCAGCAGAAAGGCATAAATTTTATCGAAACTAAATTGTAGACCACAAATCTTTCTAATTACAGTGATTATTCGAGTTAAGCAAATCAATTCCGAATCCAAATACAGTAAGTTACTCTCCTGAATAGTTTTTTCACATTAATCTCAACGCAAGCAACTACGAGTACGAGTAAGTTCAAAAATGAGAAAAAGTAAAAAATTAAACACAAATCTTGTGGTTCAAATTTGGAACGAATCTACATCATTCTACAGCACCACCCTCTAATGCGAGGTCCATTATTGAATCATTGCTTAAGGCTTGGCGAACACTTTTTATCCAGATTAAAGCAATACGCTGATTTAAGCGTGAATGTAGGCTGATAATAGGTAACACTATACCTAAAAGTCAAGTGCTTCGGGCTAATGCAATGAATTCTAATCGTTACAACTAGCTAATACGCTCGAAATACTCCTATATACGTGTATGTAGCTAAATATGCTATATATGCATTATGTCGGTGGTATTGACGAGCTGTTAGTTTAACAAATTTTTAGATCAAAATATGGTGAGAGATTATAGCTGATAAGCACCTCTAATATACCAAATCGCGTTAGAGATGATTTTATTAAATTGTGGGTTTATTTCACAGCCTGTTCCTCTTATTTTCTTCATGTAGTAACCCCATAAAATATTAAAGACTGGAAATACGAAAACACTCTTGAAATGACCTTGCTGCACATTAGTCCGAATACGAGCAGATACGAGTATACTCAATTCGTTTAAATAGCGAATTGAAATTAGAACTGTTTTCACAAAGTGATCGCCTATTACGAAGTACGATTGCTAGCATTCGTATCTGTGGCTGATAGATGCTCAAGTATAAAATATGGGTGCTACCATGATATGTGGGAGTAATCTAACTCGTGTGAAATAATGCAAGTACAGATAGGTAAGACTTCTGACCTTCTTTCCGACAGATTGCATAGATTGTGGGAAAATAAGTCAGATATGCACATATACTCCTGCATGTACATAATTGCATACACGTACTCATACTTACAAGCGAAATAACAGAATCATGCTATTAAATCAAGACAATCCTATAATAAATACGTTGTCCATTTTACATATTGTATTCAATCAGTTAATGTTTCATCATTCAAATAAAACCTGTATGCTAGAAACGAGTAGTGACTTATTTTTTATACATTTAAAAAGGCGATAGCGCCGCCAAGTCAGAGCTACCTACATACTGGTATGTTGCGGTTAAAATTGAGTAAAAATACTAAATGCCCCCTTTTCGTAGACTCTGTACAATGCAGAGATATGACGAAATCACAACATTAAACCTAACAATAACATAGCAAGTGCGTGTCCACACATAATGTTTCCCATAGTTCGTTGTTGAAAGTAAAAGCTTTCCATGCAATTTCACATACCTACTCGAATATACATATATGTAATACAGAGGTTGTTCTACAATAATATGAAAATATTGTAATGCCCGCAATTCAGCTTTTCGGTCTAATTGTTTTTAATTGAAGAATTTGTTAGTGAACGAAATTAAACAATTGCTAGTACGTATTTTCTTGTTCTGATTTTTTTTTTCCACAAGCGCTAATGATGTAGTTTCCATGACACTTTGAAAGCGAGAATTTGCCAACCATTTTGCATACGGTTTTAACTTATGTAAACACATAAATAATTTATGTATAAAACGAGTTTCTTTAAGAAAGAAAGTGTGTAATATAAAGGTGCAAACCTGATGACCGGAACTTTTATCAAAATGCAAAATTTTATAGGAAATCGATATACTTTATGACGAGACAAAAGTCTGCCAATGTTTAGCATTTTAAATATTTCCAATTCTTCTTTCGATAAGTTGCGTCATCCACTGGGCTAAATCTGCTTCCTGCCCACTTCAATTCGACGCTTCCAGATTGTGTCATGTCTCGACCTACACTACGGGACGAATCCACTTTTACACTCGGATAATATCAAGAGTGCTCAAAGATCTCAATACACACAAGACCGCTGGTCCAGATGGTATATCTCCACTTCTTCTGAAGAGACGTTCTTCCACGCTGTCAGAATCACTGCGTAAGTTTTCTCATCATCTTAGCAACAGAGCCACTGGTTGACATGATGACATGTCTCACCATAGTCTACACCAATCTGGTGAAAGCATTATACCTGTGATTGATATTTCAAAGGCATTTGACATAGATTGGCGTCAGACTCTTTTGTGAAAAATGTGTGTATTTTGGATTGACGAATCTCTTTTTAAGTAGATTAAAAACTACTTTTCGGTTCGTAGTACGTTCGGTTCAAGTGGTTTTTGACAGTTTTAAGAATGATATCCACAAAACAAATATTGGTGCGCCTCATGGATCTGTTCTGTCTCCGAGATTCGGATCTCTTGTCTGTCGCTTTTAGTACAGTGCAGTACAGCAGTAAATATACAGTTAATATATTTCTTCTTCCAATCTGACCCCAATACAATGCCAGTAACTGATCAAGTGCTTCTACACCCTCTCTGCACTTCATCACTTTGTCCTATCTCTATCCATCGAAATTCGCAGTAGCATTCAGTCCCTTCATATTTTCAATCATAACACCCGCCGCACTAAGAAGCTCAGCAGTTTACCCTCAAGCCCCCATTTTCAGATGTAACTTGAAATATCATGATTCTTTCCTGAGGATCTCAGTTGTTAGACATGTAAAAGTCTCCCTGGCAAATATTAGAGACTGAGTCCGAAGGTCACGCTGCATGTTTATCGCTACATATACTCGTACAGTGGTGATCAAAGAATTAGAAACGGACCTTTTTGTTTCTTTTGTTTTTGATTATTTTATTATTTTAAACGACATTTAAAAACAAATACTCTATTTTAAAATTTCGTTACAAAAAACTTATTTATTCATTTGAATTGTAATCCTAACGGTAAAATTAACAAACAAAAATTTATAGAAAACAAAAATAGTTCAGTAAAAGGCTGGTCAGAGAATTAGAAACGAAAAGATAAAATTTCCTTTTAAAAATAAATAATTAAAATAAAAAAACTCAATATTTGGTTGAAAAACCCTTGTTCGCTATAACTGCATCAAGTCTTCGGGGCATACTTTCCACTAAAGCCCGACATCTTGAAGGAGGTATGCTCTCCCATATTTCTTGAATATGTTGGAAAAGATCTAACGCATTTTTTAATTTCACATGTTTAAGTGCCTTTTCCACATCTGCCCACAAATTCTCATTGGGGTTTAAATCAGGGCTTTGCACTGGCCAATCTAAAACGTTAATTTTTTCCTCCATAAGCCATTCTTTCACAACTTTTGCGGTGTGTTTAGGGTCATTATCCTGCTGGAAAATGTACGTAACTGGCATATTTTCGAAGCAGTAGGGCTCCATCGATTCTTTAAGTATTTCTTTGTAGATAGCCGATCCATAATGCCTTGTATACGAACTAAAGGACCCACAACATACCAAGAAAATGCACCCCAAATTTTAACTTGCCTCCCCCATGCTTAACCGTTTTAATTGTGTATCTGTGATTAAGTCTTTCGTAGACTTTTCCATCTGATCCCGTCAAATTGAATTTCGATTCATCACTCCACAGGACTTTTTTCCAAAATGCAATAGGTTGATTGGCATGCAATTTTGCAAAGTGTAATAGTCTTTTAAGATTACCGGCCGACACATACGGTTTTCTTCGTGCAATTCACCCACGAAGACCATTTTCGAGCAGTCATCGCCATATGCTTCTGGCTGATTTGCGGCCCAACGACTTCTTTAATACATGCGGAAGTCAAGAAGGGATCAGCTTTCGAAGCCCGAGTAATCAATCTGTCCTCACTTGCTGTTGTTTTTCTGCCTATTTTGGGATTTTCATAGCTGCCTGTTCTCTTAAAATTGTGCACGGCTCCAAAAACCATCTTCTTAGAACAGCCAAATCTTTTCGCAATTGCTGCCATTGATTCCTTCCTATTTTTCCAAGCTTCTACCAAAGGTTTCCGCAAATCTGGGGTACACGACTTCTTTTTGCCCATTTTATTATCTATTATTAATTATGTTATATTCCTCATTTTATTTAACAACACAAAAGTGAACTTACAACAATTAGCTGCTGAGAAAGAAATATTTCCTTAATCGTTTCTAATTCTAATTCTTTGTCCACACACGTTCATCAACTCTCACAATAATATATGAAATGGCACTCAAAAAAAATTGAAAAATCTGACACCCTGTGACGATCTTTGAAGTACTGTGACCGCAAATCTATTACGTTTCTCGATCTTTTTGTTGTCACGTGATTAAAAATAGGTGTTATGTATTTGAATATGACAGAAAGCAGGAGTTTTAAAAATTTAAGATTAATTTCATCCAAACCTATAGCACGGCTTCAACTACATCTTCATCCATAAAGCGAATAAAGCTGAAATCTTCAACATTGTCATAGTCGCTGAACTGATTCGTAAACTGTGCGGGGTCTTGATATTGAGTTGGCGGCTCTAAGACCGATACAAACTGCGAATTGAGAGCATTGCAGTCTACATCGTCAGTTATACCTGAACGCTGTCTCCATTGCCTAGTTTGCGCAGTTTTTGCCATAGAACTTTCACAAGCTGGGTTTCAGTGTTGAGGAAATGTTCATAGTGGTGCCGCTTTGCAGCCCTTTCACGAAGAACAACTATATTGCGAAGGGACCGATAAGTGTCGTAGAGTACGGGGATTTTGTATCGTTTTCAACGAGCGTATGGAGTATCACGATTATGGATCAGATCTAGTAAATCTCTATTAAGCCAATGAGGGTTTCTTTGCCCCGGGTCAATGGAAGGTCTCTTTGCGCTGCACCCAACATAGTTGAAAGTTAAACTGCTCTGCTATCTCCATAAGAGATAATCGGCAATCAAGGGCAGTTTTAGAATCTTGTGGCCTGACTACCCGAAGATATGCGGATATCTCTTGCAGATATCACGTTTTTCTTTTGTAACTAACCCCGCTATCAGTTCTGGTTCCATCTGTACAGAAATGAATTGGCTTGTCGCTCATGAAAGCATTTTCCTTCCAGAAAGATCTAGAGGGGATGCTTACGTTATCTGGAAAGATTCCTAGAGTTGGGAATTTCTTATTTATATAATTTGTTCGTTGTGGGTAGTCGCTTTAAGGCGAATAGTTGTTAGCAACTACTTACTACTTGCCTGCTGAAAATGTCAAGGGTTTTGAAGTGAAACAGAATATCCAGTGCCACAGAGAGAGTAGCACGTAAGGCTTCACTTATACACAGACATGCTGTCCTTTAGACTTTGTTCAGATCGCTGCAATTGTCTGCATTGTCTAGGGCCGTCCACCAGAAAATCGCCCAGTGTAGGTGGGTATCGGTCTTCTAACCGAGACGTATATCCAGTGATTAAGAACAACGCATGCAGACTATGCAATTCTCTATAAAAGAATATCACTGCATATAGTCCGTGACTACCACATCAGCACGCGACTTCATTACCTGTCTCGCCGCTATATTAAGCCAATGTCATTGCATCTACATAACTTATCTTAAGAAATATAAGCAGGTAGTGCTTAATAAGTCCTAAATCAAGGTTGATCTCTAACTTCAAGATGACTACTTGACAACTCTGAAATGCATGACAAACTGGTTATGGCTCATGCTTTTAATTGTTATTTTGTCAATATTGCCTTCAGTCTACAAACGAGTCCTGTCAAATCGGTTTGCCCTATTTGTTGTCCCTTACATGGGTTTATTGAGAATATAGAAAGAAATACTTTTGTTTTTCAACCCATTACTCCTCTAGAGATTTTGAATGTTATTGGGTCCTTACCTAATTCAAATACATGTAGTGGTGATGGTATCTCAAATTTACCGCTTAAAAAGATTGCATGTACTTTGGTTGATGTCTTGTCTTTTATTTATAACCCTTGTGTTTTTGAAAGGATCCTCCCCAAAGATCTTAAAGTTGCCGATGTCATTCCTCTTCTTAAAAAAAGTTCTGCTTCTGAAATTGGTAACTATAGACCGATCTCGTTACTTCCAGCTTTCAGTAAAATCTTTGAAAAACTAGTGAAAAATAGAATAGTGAGTTTCTTAACTAAGACTAATTTCTTCAATTTGAGTTTCAGAAAGGGAAATCAACGGAAGATGCACTTTTACAATTCTGTTCCCAAATTATGTCACACCTTGATGCTAAAAAATTTACCGCAGGACTACATATTGACATCGCCAAAGCTTTTGACATGGTCGATCACAACCTTTTGTTGAAAAAGTTAGAGAATGCTGGTTTTCGTGGATTTGTCCTGGATTGATTTGGGTCCTATCTTAAAAATAGATCTCAAAGGGTCAAGATCGACGGTATTACAAGTGGAAGGATGTTTTTTAATATCGGTGTTCCTCAAGGTTCTGTCTTAGGTTCCATTCTGTTCTTAGTCTTTATAAACTCATCACTTTTGCTTAATTTCAGAGGTTCGCCGACTGCATTTGCAGATGACATTGGCTTTTCTTATGGCTCGAAAAGTGCTCTAGACATGGTCTCTGACATAAACATAAAGGCATTGGTTTTCTGCTCATAATTTAGTTTTGAGCTCCAAGACTAAATTAATATTTTCAGTCTCTCCTCGAATTACAATTGCGAAACTAATATTTACTTTCACTCACAGGAGTGTAGAAGATACTGTCCGCAATCTTGCTCGTGTTCGTCTGATTCCTCCTGTTACTCGTATTATAGTAATATAAAATGCATTAATAATTGTTTCCTTGTAGAGCATGTTGTTGAGTTCAAATATCTGGGACTTACCCTTGATTCTAGGATGAGCTTTGTTAACCATATAAATATATTAAAAAATTACTTCCGATACACCCTTCGTCATTTTTATTATATGCGTAACCCTTGTTCAATCAGTCTTTTACAGACTATATACTATGGCGTCTTCCAATCTAGACTTCAATATGGACTTGCCTGTTGGGTCGGTGTGTATCTAAATAATATTCAATCATTGTTTATATGTTATTACAAAAATATGTTATAAGAATAATTTGTCGTAAACCTGCTAGACATTCTAGTTTTCCATTATTCTGTTACCTGAAAATCCTTCCTATTCGTCATTTGTTCTGTTTTAAGGTGTTGAAAATGTTCTATATGAAGTGTAGTAACCGTAATTTTCGTTTAATTTCTAGTCACAATCTCCGTGGAAACCTGTCTTGCACTCATTCCATTCCTTATTTTCGAACCTCTGGATTTCGTACAATAATTTCTATACTGCTTTATCTACGCGTTTGTTTAATAAACTTCCTGCTTCCACTAGAACAATATCATTTACGGCTACCTTTCTAAAGAGAGTAAAATGCTGGCCTTTTACATTTGATCTTAATCAAATTGAATTTCTTGCTTTTAACGTTTTGGTTTAAAAATATTTTTTGTTCCACCAGTTTTTGTTTTTTGATTGTAAGGCTTTTGAATTTTGGATTAATATTAGTTTTATGAAAAAGGGTCACCCCACCCATAAATAATTTATCACTCCTATTTTATTAATGTAATGGATGACATTCAATTCTATTTTAATTTAAAATACTGAATGTTAATCTGATTTCTTATTGTTTAAAAGTCATTTGAATTTATAAATAATTATATGAATTATTAATTATAAGAAATAAGAAATAAATAAACAGAAAATAAAAATTTCGTAAAAAATAAAAATTATAAAAGACGCCCAACTAGCTCAACCAGCCCAACTACAAATCGACTTTAATTCTAGTTCTGTTTTAGGACCAAGTCCAAGTCGAAATCGAGGAAGGGCTTGTTTCGTGTGTTCGCCAAGAGACTGAGACTTAAAGTTACCTTTTTGAAAGTAGTTTCTCTGAATGACGCTCTATATTTTAAGCCAACATGCCCTGGCCAATATCTTTAAACCTTTTACTTTTACGACATGTCTAATTTTATTGGTACGTAATTTTGATTATACGAGAGAGAGATTACTTAAATATAAATCATCTAATAAAAAGCGAAAGGATAAACAGTTTTACTTTTGGTTTTTGCATAGACCACCCACGTACGTGAAATAGAAAGCAAAGCACCCAAGTATATGTATGTATATTCCCCATAACAAATAGACATTAACGATATCTCACAAGATTTGCCAAGATAAAATTAAGAAATGTTGGTTTTTCGACCCACAGACAGAACACAATGGGGGTTTTATTTCGTCTTTTAAAAAAATAAATACTCCAGCTGGGTAAATATGCAACATTCATGAAAACCATATAAAAGGCAATCTCTCCATTTATGCTCTTTTCAACGCTCTCCTTTCCGCTGACCAGTTAATTTACTGATAACTTGAATCATAATCAATCAGAAAGATCAGTATAATATGCAAAAACATTTGCTCGTATATACCTCAAAAAAAAAAACAACCTAGGAGAAAACTAAAACTACAAGATGTAGTGTATTAAGCTGGTAGACAAATTAATTGCTCTTAGGCAAATTCAGTTGCTCCACTTTTAAGACACTGTCATAAAAAATGCCTTTAACTCTCCTTTTCATACTTCGTTATGTCACATCTGACTGGGAGATTTAATTAAAAGGCGTGGATGCGTTGCAAAATAATTAAACGCTTGTGCATATTTTTTGCCGTAAAACAAGACAAAAACGAATAAAAAATGCTGATTTTTGGGTAGGCACGGTTAGCGATTTTCTCTCTGAAATTATTTAGGATGTTTTAAAAAAATATTGTAAGCCTTTAACAAAAACTGTCAACTGTAGCACTATATGACACAAATTTAATTAGTGAATAATATCGATGGATGTACATTTTTGCTGATTTGATATTCAAGACAATAATGCTAGTAATTTTCAATAATAAATTGTAGATAATGTTATAACCGATATAAAATTAAAAAATATGCAAATTTGAACATGTTTACGTATTACCATGTACAATGTGCATACGGTGTTAAAAGTGCCAACACCTTGAACATAAAATAAGTTGTTCGAATTGTAGGAAAGAATAACATCGTGGCAAATATGTTTTTTTTAAATGTTCATGAGATCCAACCAGGGAGTGTTACAAATAACTTTAACTTATTTCCGGGTCCGCACGTGAAGGGAAAGGCTTAACAAATTCGTAACAAGGTCGCTTAACTAAAGACTCTATCCAAAAAAAAACAAAGAAACTGTAACTATTGGTGTACTCGTATTTGGCCTTTATGAGCTTTGTTAGTTCAAAAAGATATTTGCGAGATATTCCATTCTTATATTTCGTCGCTGTTAAAATGAACCTATCGTAGATAGGTTGAGCACATGCACATCTATGTACGAGTATGTACTAGTTTGCCTTGAGTTTGTAATAATAAAAATTGTGATTTTATAGTATAAACATTTTTTTTTTAATTTCAAGTTGAACTGGCTAAGGCCACTAAAGAAGTTTTAAAAATCGTACTACTCATACACATCATTTTGTCTTCATTTTTCTTTTATTTTATTAACCATTAAAATACCTACAGATATGCATGTTACACGTCTACGTACATACTTGTTATGAACATTGCTGCTAAGTTACATTTGCTTTGCTGGCCCCAAAACCGTTCTTGAGACCCTTCTATTTCTCCTCGCGTCATCAGGGATATCGAGGGTTTTTTTAATTCTTTCTGGCTCGTTTTAGAAACTTGCCTGGAATCAATTGCTTTCCGGAATATTTTTTCGGACCACCTTCTTTTTAACATACATGACAAACCATAATAAAAATTTTTTTAAGTCATTAGAAAAAGCCTACTAATGTCATCTACGAAATGAAGAAAACTTGTTTGGGAATCATCAGCTTGGCAATTCCATGTGTACTCTTACTCCAGTAAGTCGCGCTCTACACATTATTGCCCTGCACATTTTGTATCATTTTAACATATACAATAGCACGTTACTGGTTTTTTTTTTTTTAGATCATAAAGCCATCTACAATACAAAAGATCTTTGAGTATTGTGTCGAACTAATTTTAGTTTTAACATATGTCAATTTACGAGTATTATAATAATTGTTTATTCTTCTATTAGTCTTAAAATGATTTTGGTCAAGAACATGATTAACTGGCTTCTCATACATTTGTAAGTTGAAAAACAAGATCACCAGCAAAAACAAAGCCAAGAGTAAAGCCTAGTACGAAATTCTTTGCAAGAACAAGACCAACCTACACCAATTTGTAATTCTTGGAATTGTTATGTATTTAATTATGTAAACTTATTTGTTGGTTAGAAAAACCCAAATTTTTCTTGGAAATATGCATATTTTAGCTTATATCGTAGATAGGTATATATTATTTGATTTAAAGAACAAGCTGATACAATGTTAGTTACATGTTCTAGTTTGGAGATTTTTTTTCGCTTGATGCTGATCAGGTCCCTTTATAAAATTCGACATGTTGTTTCGATGTCCGAATGAGCCCATCTAAGACTGACCTTGGAGACCAGGACATTGGTTTAACATTGACGTCGTCAAACCGCTTTTCTTATGGTTCCTACTGTGACCAGCTCATCAGCGACGAAGTTCCCTAGAACATCTGAGTGTACCAAAACACAACAAAGTGTGATTCTCGTTATGAGATATGCGGCAGCGTTTAAGCGCCCTCGATTTTATTCTACTCTTAGAAAGATATCTGGTCGCTGCTGGGCTGCCAAGGCATGCGATAAAATTCCTCGGGATAATTGGAGTCAAACAGCGGTTCGATGAATACTTGGGACTTCGTTCTTGAAAGACTACAGTCTGGCATACGCCTCATTTAGATCTTTTCATTTCTAATTGTCTTTCAGTCTAAGGGAAGAATTCTTGGCAACTTGAAGCAGAAATCGGTGCGCCAACAATGAAGAGGTTCGTCATTGAAGAGCCGTCATTGCTTATGCAGGCGGTCTGTTTCGTTTTATTTAAAAAGTCCTTCATTAAGCGCTTCCTATCTTTAAATTTATATAAAACAAAATGTTTGTGAGATATCATCGAACATTTTTATTCATTTGAAATGCCCATCAATGACATTATGTATGAAATATAACGCCGCGGCTTCTCAGGGTTGCGCGCATCCGAGATGTTCAATATTCTATGACTCTGGCGCATAAATCAGGCTGAATTTGACCGATGGTATGGGTTGTGTTGGATTTGAAGGCCGCTGTGGTTTGTGACTTATTCGCATAGACTTGCGACTTCAGAAAACCCCATAAGAAAAAGTCTAACAAAGTCAAATCGCACGATCTCGGTGGCCAGTTCACATCACCTCCACGTAAGATGACCATGCCCACGAATCGCTCATGCAGAATCGTGCCTATAGATCAGTTAGCCCCCTGGACTTAGTATCTGATATAAATCATGACGTTCACTTGCTGAGAATTTGGTTTGCTGCACATAAACTATTAGTTAGTAAAAAAACTAAAGGCATGTTCTCTACCCTTAACACGAAAGTGGCCCCGGATATTGATACTGATATTACGTTTCATGCATCAAACTGTCCACGATATAACCTGTCCATTACTACGTGTTCTGTTCTTATTGCTAAGGACTCCTTTGATGTGTAGGCCAATTGTAGCTTTAAAATTGAAAGTTGCGATCGCTAGAAATGTACATACAAATATAATCGACCGCTGGTCTTGTTGTTGAAGGCTACGAGAGTATAGGCCATCATTTCATTAATAGGCGAATTAAGAAATAAACAGTTTGTAAAGCTCTGGGTTATATACCCAAGCGAAGCGAATTCGGATATTTCGGGATACTTTTTTTTATAATTTACGCGCTCTCAAGGGATTTAAGTACCCTTAAAATGTTTGCTCACAGCGCGGGCGAAGGAAAATCAGAGAGGATGGAAAGAGAGGTACCAGTGAACGTTGGTTTTGAATGTTTGAAGATTATAATGACTAGGAAATAAAGAGCTAGGCAGGGCAATCCATAAGCGAGTTGTACGGCCTAGGAACGAATCACGATATTTTAAAGTACGTCCGAAAATGGGCTTGAGGGTATACAGCTCAGCATTCATAGCGAGACGACTGTTAAGATTAAAAGTTTGAAGGGGCCGAATGCTACTGGCGAGCACTGGTGGTGGAAATAGCGATGAAACATCGGGGTTCGAAGGTTTCCATTGTTTAAGTGATATTAGTATCACCTATGAGTTTTACCACACGGTTTTGGATCCTATCCAGCAGGTACAGAGATGTTTTGGGCACACCAAACCAGATGTCGGCATTGTACTCCAATTTCGGGCTGATAAATGCCTTATACTTATATTGAGGCCAGATCGGAGCTGGTAAGGTATTTCTTACATCGCTTGAGGAAACCTAGACATTTCGCAGCATTTTTGACGACACCGAATATGTGGTCATTCCAACGTAAGTTGTCATTGACACACATACCGTGAATGGAAAGTTTATCGGTTTCGACGATGCAAGTGCCATCCATGGATAATGGCTGGGTGCTTAAATTTCACTTTAACGAGAGCAGACATCATTGTGCTTTAGAAGCATTAAATTCTACTCTGTTAGTGGTTCCCCAATTAGTTATGCTGTTAATATCAGAATTTAATGAGCTTAACACACGCTTCCGTTCCCGTTCTTCAGCCTAAGAGCAGGGACATGAGTCCGGGAACGAATATGAAAAGCAGAGAGTACTGTCATTAGCAAAGGAATATATTGAATTGGAAGTAGCATACAAGAGATCGTTGATGAAAATTAAAAAGAGTACCGGAGACAGAACGGATCCCTGGGGCACACCAGCATTTATTTTGTGAATATCAGACTTGAAACCATCCAAGACAACTTGAATTGAACGTTCCAACATGTAATTTCTAATCCATTGAAGAAGAGACGCATCAATCCCAAAAGCACGCATTTTCGACAAAAGAGCCTGATGCCAAACTCTGTCAAATGCCTTAGAAATATCAAACGCAACTATCTTGCTTTCGTCAGATTGATGTACGCTTTGGTTCCACTTTTCGGTGAGACATGCCATCAGATCACCAGTGGACCTGTTGCTACGAAAACCGTACTGCCGGTCATTAAGAAGTTTTCGTGTTTCGAGATATTTCATGAGCTGATGGTTTATCAGTGTTTCCATGACCTCGGAAAGAAGGGACGTAAGTGCAATGAGCCTGGACGGGCTGGACAAATGCTGTTTTCCATTTGCTCGGAAAGAGTCCGAAAGAGTAGGATTGATGGAAAAGCTTACGCAGTGGTTTTGCCAGCGAGGAAAAACACCTCTTCAGAAGGAGGGGAGATATACCATCTGGACCAGCGGATTTCTGAATGTTAAGATCTTTAAGAACTCTTGTCCCATTGAATATTAGACGCACTCAA
The DNA here is from genome assembly GCA_963966105.1 of Volucella zonaria. Taxonomy (NCBI): domain Eukaryota; kingdom Metazoa; phylum Arthropoda; class Insecta; order Diptera; family Syrphidae; genus Volucella; species Volucella zonaria. Next base: position 208,900,755 of record OZ014531.1, read on the forward strand.
GTGTAGGCGGAGACAAAGCACAATCTGGGAGTGTTGAGGTGACCGCAAAATGTGCAGCAAGCAGGTTGGCCTTGTCTAAAGAGCTGACAGCTGGAATGTCATTGTAAATGAGCGTTGGGATCGAGTATGAGGCAGAATTTCTAATATTTTTGACGAACGACCATAAGCCGGTCGTTGAACCAGTTTCTTTAGTTTTTTTTATCGAGAGCTCACTCATTATCCCGAACTTATAAGTAAATTCGTCTTGACCATCTTGTAAAATTGTTTAGATATTACAGATATTGAAGCAGACTATGGCATAGTTAGTTCGTCTGGTTTTTCATTGTCGTCATAAACACCATTTCTATGCAAGTAAGTTGAATTTTTTTGGTGCTGACTAGTGTTGTAAGCAATCTGAGGCAGAAGTAGGATATTTTGATGCTTACCTCCAGGAGAATGAAAATATGCTTTATATACCCCTGTTTGGTTGTCTCCGATACAGAGGCAGGGCTACTGTCCACACTTACATAGAGGCAAATTTTGATGTTCATCCCACGATATACTTCTACACCAGATCAGTCCTGTTTCGATCTCAGCAAATCAACATTTTCTTACAGAAACTGGAAAAACACATAAACTTCTCCTATACAAAATATTTATAAGAATGTTCTTTACTTACGGTTTTTGAGCACTTACGGTAATTCTTGCTCAATGCTCTTGCCAACCTTCGCATTTAATTTCCATAAATTTATTTAATTCTCTCCATATGGTATAATCAGCAAATGAAAACGTGCATTGCATTGCTTAATTAACCATGCCAACGGTTCATTGACTTTCCATTTGATGGTTCTTACAATACTTTAATACTCGTACTACTTTAACTATATTTATATTGCTTGGACTTGTTCTAGTTCGGTTTTCAAATTTCCAAATTGCTCGTGTTATTGATACTATCACATCCAACTGCTCCACTTTGATTTTATGTCTTCACATAATGCTCCGATGCTGGAGTGACTCAGTAATAAAAAATCAGAACGGCTCCGGCTGCTTATGTGTAACAAGTCTGTAGCTTTTCATTTTACTTCTTTTTTTTTTCTTGGTACGTACGTAATTGGTCATACACTATGAGGTCACGGACCCTTCCTTAAATCAGCCTCAGATTCCCCATAACTTAACTATCACTGCAAAGCGAAATTGTTCCTGCTTTTAGCTTTCTTACATACCAAATGCGCAAAGGCACCGGATGCTAAGGTCTGCAGTTGAAATGTGCTTAGCTCCAATATAAATTATTTCACTTTTAACGGCTTATTAAAGTGATTTTATAGCCTTTAATTGTACACTCTTTATACGGCCGGCATTTTAAGATATGTTGTAGAGCAGCAACAGCAAAGAGTTGATTGATTTTTATTCGCGTAATAAGGGTGTTGAGTGCTTTTCTTTTTCGGTCTGATTACCGAAAGGCTTTCACTTTTGAGTTTAGCGTTTAAAACGCGACTAATTTTAGTATTTTTGGTCATAACATTAAGGTACCTATGTGCATTTGCTTGACTAGCAAGTAGAAGTTGTACCCATACTATTTAAAGCCCACATTGTTTTATTAGAGGAAATCCCATTACTGACTATTAGAAATAGTTTATACGAGTACGAGTATACTTTATCAAAAACGGCTGATGTGACCAATTTGAGTGTTAGTTTGCGAAAGATAAACTTAAATCATAAAATTGCTTGGGGTGCTATCGAAAATGGTTTCTAAGTAAGCTATTACTCAAATGTGCAATTTCCGTTTAAGTGCAATCAATAAGAAATCGATCAACTATAATTCTACGCAAGTAATATAGTATGAGTAATCGCTAACCACACCTCAATTAGCTCATAAATTGTTACCCCTTACAAATAAATGCAATTTTAAATTTCAAGACAAATTGTTTAGTTGTGAAGTTTTCCTTAAAATAGTTACGTGAATTCGCAGCTTAACCCATTTAAGAGAATCAGTATTCAGAAAATACATGTACACACTCCATGCAGTAAAATAGTGTAGACAATTTCTACAAATGCAACTTATAAGATCAAAAGTTTGGCCAAACGCATTCGTTATAATCAATCTTATATAATTGTAAGATGTTATTTCGAAAGTTGACATTTACTACAAGTTAGGTGGACTTCTTTCCCACTTGGAAATTAGACTGACACTAGCGACGGACAGATTGACAAATTAACTCTTTTTTGTCAACTCCATGTTTGTCTGTTTTCTGGCTAGACTTAAATACTTTTATGTGTCGTTAGTGCGGCTGACTAATCAAAATAGCAACATAGGCGGCTGACTAATCAAAATAGCAACATAGCTGGACGGACTTAAATCCAATACATTTCGTGTTAACACCTGCGCTTCCCACTACCTGCTCCAACATTTAATTAAAAAAATAACACAATAGCGTCATTGCTTGGCAGAAACTGGTACATGTTTGGAATAGTTCCAAGTGTGAGTTTCCCAAGTGCACAACTTGTGTTACAGTGTTAAATGACATAGTATGACCCGTTTTATAAGAATCTTAAAATCAGTCATCGCATTGTAGAAGATATTGTTATATCAGAGAAAATTCAAGTGACATAAGTCCATTATGGCATTATGTCACTTTCAGAACTGTGCAACAGATTTTACACGCTACATAAAGTCACACTGAGTAGCTGCATAGAAAGCGAAGAAATGTCCGTAATTTATTTTCTATTAGCACTACCGAGTTTTGTTTGGGGTGGCCTAAATTTTAGAACCTGAAACTATGTCCTGGGCCTCACTTGAGCTTGTACATAGGGCGCTCGTGAAAGCCTTATACCGCAACCCTGATGTAGAGATTTTTATTTTCTGACGGAATAATGAACTCAGACAAAGAACTAGTCCATTGTACTCCTTGTTAGTTAATTTTAATGGGAATTTTCACCCACCACGTGAGCGCTGGATACCTGCAGCCTGATGCAAGCGTAAGCCGGATCTTGGCAAAGATAGTGCTCCTCAGTGTCGTCATCACTTTTACAGGAAGCTTCGCAAGATGTTGTATCACTTATGGCTCGTAACGACGCCAGTTAGCAACCTATAGCCTTTCCTGAGACGTTGGGAAGTATTCGTTTGGTCTGCCTGCAACCAAAGGAGATATGCTATCTGCAGTTGTGCTCATATTAAACCAAATTGTCAATGGAAGCCCTTTCCAACGACGTAAATAGACCCAACCTATGTTCGAGTCCCGAAAAACTCTCCTCGGAACATTGTTTGGCAAGTTCATCGGCCATTTCATTTCCCGTGATCCTATTGTGACCTGAGACCCAGACAAAACTCGGTGAATTAAGACTTCCGACTGCAGTTAGTGATGTCTTGTATTCTTGCACGGCTCTAAGCGTAGCTCGACTGTCACTAACAATGCAAATATTTCGCTCCTTCCACGGGTTCTTCACAATATAGTTCTTTGCCATCTGAAATGCGTATATCTCCGCTAGGAAGACAAGAGCAAATTTTCCCAGCGAGAAATGAAATCTAGCGTTGTCGTCATCCAGGAAGACACCAGCACCGCATCCTATATCGGTTTTGGAGCAGCATCCGTAAAGACCAGAGAGTATTCCCTTCCTGGCACAGATTCTGGCCAAAACCACTCTTGGCTTTTTCGCAGCAGGTATTCTGGTGTCATTGTATCAGACGGCATGATCGTAAGACCAGAGTGATAAGACAGTCGACCCGCAAGCGCATAAAAACTCCAGTGCGTGTTGTACCAAAGACCACTTCTTTTTGAACGGAAATTGGCTTTGAGAGTGCACCCCAGGATAAGAATGTCGAACGAAGGGAGATTTATCAATGCATCTAGAGCGGAGCCGTGCAGGCTGGGGAAAGTCCGCATGCAGCCAAATCTGCAGATTTTGGAGTCTTGTAAATGCAGCAATAATGTGTTTTTGTGGTAGCTTATTCCACCATACAACCGACGCATATGACATAATTAGCCTATCATAGCCGTGTAGATCCTTAGTATTACCAGAAGGCCGACAGCAACTTAGAGGCTTTCGATGTAACATATTTACTCCATAGAAATTTATTATCCAGGATGACACCCAAGTACTTACCTTCTTTGGAGAATTGGTTGGTGCTGCCTTTCAGCACTAGGTGAGTCGGGTTACACTGGTTCTTCCTTCTCGTAAAAAGAACAACATCAGTTTTGAGAGGATGGGAGAGTTACCTTCTTTCTCTTCCTTCTCGTAAAAAGAACAACATCAGTTTTGAGAGGATGGGAGAGTTACCATCTCTAGTTCACCAACAGTCGATCACATCTCGGGCTTCCTGCAGAAGTGCAGGGTGAAGGTACAGGTTTCTCCAGCTTTTGTTTTGTCCTCGGCTCAGGAGGAGCACTGATGAACTTTGTTGAAATCCTCCTTAAATCATGTCCTTTTGGTTTTCTGCGGATTCCTCCTCTCCGATGAGGTGGAGAATCCGATTCTGAATTCGATGTACTTATGGTCTGACATGGAGATCTCCGATAGTACTTTCCAGCTTACCAAACCTGTTGGATAACGCTAAGTCGATTACTTTCTGACGTATCCTCGTAACAAAAGTTGGCTGAAAGCCAACATGGTTCACAGCCAGTCGGAGGATACTTTAAAATCCATGAGATGATAGCCTCTCACGTGCATTTTTTATTGCTCCAAAAATTATTCTAAGGATTAGCATCGCAGCATATAATAAGTCCCATCTTCCTGGAATCACAGTATTCAATGAGTTCGGCAATGTCTTCGGTGATGGTGGTAATAACGAATCATAAGGAACCTAAGCAGACGCAACGATGAATTTGTTCCATTCTCTGTTCGTTTCATAACTTATGTCTCCAGCAAATAAATCTAGGTCGCAAAATTGCTGCACAATCGCACCATTTAGAGAGTGAGTTCGGCACATAAAGTCAAGTTCTCGGTCTTCCCGATCGCTCGTCATATAGGGGTGTGAAACCCCTTACACACCCGAAACCACAGATGCGTTTCGTAAATATCTTTGACACATCAAAGGGATTCCAAATCGGGCTACATCTAATTGTTAGAATCGATAATTTGAGCCTCTGGTTGCATCTGCTTTAATCACATTAACATCAGCAAACTTTTGTAGATTTCATCATCATTTCACGTTTTCATGAGAAAATTTATTACCTTATATGAACACAACCATTTTCTATTCTTGAATTCACATAATCAATCTTAAAACGGCAGACGTTTTTTCCCAGAGACTAGAACAAGGCCGTTTCCATTTCAAGATATGGACATGTTACAATTGTATGGTAATTTCAAAATGTAAGGACTTTGACACATGTATTACAACTGGTAAATTCGTAAGAAAAATCTTTTATTTTATGTTCGAATTCGAATCATCATAACTGACTTTAAAGCTCAAGTATTCAACGGAGGCTATTGTGATTTACATCTTATCCAGCATTGACTCATCTTAATTGTGAAGAACTTTAATACCTCTCCATGTATCAATCATTTGTATAAATTTTTTTAGAGCCTTCAGCTACAAAAATCAAGTTTAACCAACCTGCAAATTGCAACTTAAAAAAACAGCTGTTCCTGAAATTATTTGTGATCCGAATAGTGATAACGAAAGTACCCACCCCCATATAACACCACCGAGTACACATCCGCAATTGTACAACAGAAACTCAACAATAGCAGCTAAATGGGTGGACAATTGCTGTAAAAAGTTGAAGTTTACCATTACTATGATATCTTTCAATGTTATGCAACATTAATTTACATACCACACACATTAGTGGCACGTGAATAGCAATAATTTCAATCTGCCCAACCACTCGTATAAATAATTAGCATTTCAGGAACTTACGTGCATGGCAAATTCATAATAAATCATTTATGTTTTCTTTTTCTTTTGCTTTTCAGATCAGTCTTCAGCGGGTACATATTGGCAAACCCACGTTGCAACACCATCGTCATCATCAATCTTAGACTCACCATTCTTCTCGGCGACACATGGTCTAGTGCAAACACATCCCTCACTTGGTAATACCCGTCCATTAACTGGTAACAGCCTTGGCAATGGTGGTAAAGTTGGCACGACTGCCTTTACACCAAGTGGTGGTGCTCTGAATTCAAGACAAAGTTTAAATAGTGGTCGTTTTGGGTCATCTGCAGGAATAGGTGTAGATCCAAATCCTCAATCACCATTTAGGCATTTAGACTTTTCACACAGTGCCACAGCGGAACTAAGACGAAATCCAGCACTTTCGGCGCCAGATGAATGTGCACGTGCTTGCCGTGAGGGTGAACCACCGAGGATCTGTTATTATCATTTTACATTGGAATACTACACGGTGTTGGGAGCGTAAGTACTGTTTAATTTATAAATTACATGTGCATATCATTGATCAGCAAATGCTCGAAATAGGCACATTGTGAAAAAGTTTAGCGTTCTCAGAATATTAATGCATTGAACGTCATCACCAAGTTCAAAAATCAACTTGAAAACAGTTGCTCTGCGCAACTTTTCCAACAATTCATTTCAATTATCTCCAATTTTATTGTGAGGGAATACGAGTATTTTTACATCCGTAGCTATGGTTGTACCTAATACAGAGTCTTACTTTTTCCAAAGTGAAATCTGCTTATTTTTTTTTTTTTTATAGTTTTAGGACATTCAACATGTTTGTATTGCGGAAATCAATTGAACGTAAAATTCGCACAAGAGAAACTGAATTTGATACCCCAAAGCCCTACTAAAGTAAACAGCAATTTTGTATTTTTATGCATACTTCTACTGGCAGCACTTCCTTGGAAACTTGTTCAGCTGTGAGGGCACATAGATACATACTTGAGATACACGGCTACTACGAGTAAACGAGTACTATCTCATAACCTAGGATTTTATTCTCATTTTCTTCGTCGTGCTCTGTTTGCATAATAATTGATGTCGGCACAATACCATACGCCCCTTTTCCCCCTTTTTTATACTATTTTTGCTTAAGCTAGCATTTGCTGCTCACTTTCTCACAGTTTTCCATTTCATTGGGAAAGCAGCTGGCTGGACGTTGGTAAAAAAGAAAAAATTAACAGAAACTACGAGTGATCGTAAGCTTCTTGTCTTTCGTCTTTGAAAGCGGAGCAACACTCGCACTTAACTTAAATCAGGTGTGATGCGGTGTCATTTTCCAAAATGATTACGATTATTACGGATGCACACCTGAAGGTTTTCGAACTTTGCGGTTATGTATAGACTCGTATAATACGAGTAGTTTCAACAGTATCTGTAAAATATGGAAATCAAGTTTATGACATGGTTGATTAAATTTAGCCGCACTTTCACACATAATAATCTGCGGTCATTAGTACTTAATCTGCCACTTTTGACACACTCAGACATGCGCGTATACTAAGCTGGAATCTGAAATTCATTATCCACGATGCGGAGAACTATTCATGATGGAAAGACACTAAGTTTTATTGCCCCAAATGTCTCTTACGTTAATCTTAAACGGCCTCTAGATTCCATAGAGTATGAGTGCTCTTAAATCCATCACCTATGATATACCTGACATTGGTTAGAAAGAGAATGAAAGGCTTTTGAGCACAGTGGTTAATTTGCCCCACAGGTGGTATGCCAGACTGTCCGCGTTAACACCTAGCACACTACCATTCAAGCCGTGACCATAAGTTCTGTGTTCAATGGTCAAGGTAAAACTTCCTCTGAATGAATTTTGGATACATTTTTATAAGCATTTACTATTTGTCACTGTTGATCAAATAACTGTCATAAGAGAAGCTATTTAACATTTTATAAGTGACATTAAAAGATTATAAAAGTTATCAGCATTATTGATTTAGAGTTCGTAACATTAATTCAGCATTTAACTGAATGTTTAGGCTCACATTAGAACTTAGTTTCGGATATAAAAAAAACGTGTTTTTTGTTTTTTAATATTTCAATGATGTCTTTTCTCTTAATATGAAAGTAGGATCCTTAGAAATATGGACGTAAAATTAATCCAATAAAATATAAGATAAATTATGACCAACTAAAAAATGCACTTCGTTCTGAAGATATCGGACCAGTCTTCTCAGAGGATAAGTATTTTGAAGTATTTCTAAAAATTCTAAAAGATTATATAAACTATTCTTCTAACCATAAGCAGATCCTTATTTCAGAAAATCCAATTGAGAAATAAACTGGGGAAAAAATGTTGTACCCATCCACTCAACGCGAGTTTGAGAAATCACTTTAAAAAAATGTGCAAGCATTTGAATAAAAAAGTAAAGCTGTGCCGTGACAATTTCTATCACGCTCAAATACAAGGCTCTTTAAGTAATCCTAAAAATAAGTGGAAAGGCATAAACAACATCATGAATAGAAATATCTCTAACATGCCAATTTCTATTTCGCTTAGTAACAAAGGTATTTCAGTCGCAAATGTACTCAACGATTTTTTTACCTCTGTTGGTAAATTGTCATCCTCTAGCGTTTGTGATAACTTTTGTAGTCAGTGTCAAAGCATAGCTCTTGTATAGTGTTTGCCTTCTAGCAATGGTTTCTGTTTCGAAGATATACTCGTAACAGGTCATGAACTTTTTGATCTCATCAACTCGCTGCATAACTCCTCCTCATGCGGAAATGATGGCATTTCGAACATTACCCTTAAAAAGATTGCTCTTAATATTACTGATATTTTTGCTTATCTACTCGTATTTAACCTTAGCATTTTAATGTGCCATTGTGTTGCCCCTTTTTAGAAAGGAATGATAAAAAATTGCTGACCGATTTCCCTATTGTTTTGTTTTTCAAAATTTTTTGAGAAATCCACTAAAAACAGAATGCTGGAATACTTTAATAAAATTAAATTTTTTACTCTACAGCAATTTGATTTCAGGGAGGGGCTATTTACAGAAGATGCCCTTTTAATGGTTTCTTCATTTGTTAATAAAGGTGTAGATGAAAAGAAATGTTGTGCTAGTCTTTTTGTTAACATTACAAAAGCGTTCGATATGGTATACCCCGTCATTCTTGTCAGCTAGTTTGCTTCGTATCTCAAGGATAGAATGCAACGAGTTAAAATTAGACAGTGCCTTAGTTACACGAAAATGGCAAACTTATGAGTGCCTCAGGGATCAGTACTTGGTCACATACTGTGTCTTATATACATAAACCCTATGTTTTCCCAATCATATAAGGGGTTAAGCCACTCTAGAGGCCGTACAAATAGGTTTTTTTAAGAGTTTTTTTCAGGATAAATATAAAATAAATCGAGTTTATAAAGGTAGAAGTTTATTGTACATATAATTGGCTGTAAAACATCATTTTTATAGAGGGATCTACGGCCGTACCAACAACAGCTAGAGATTTAGCTGAATGCCGCTTTTCCAAAGTCAAACTTGCAAAATTCGCAGAAAAATCGCCAGAAAATTGTTAATAACAAATCAACTATGCTATATAAAAAAAATCATAAGTACGTAGGATTTGGATAATATATTTTTAAAGATCTAGTTAAAATTGTAAGTGAAATTATTCAACTTATGGGTGCGGCCAACTGGAAAAATACAGTTTTGAGATAAAAGCGGTACAAATTTTAAGTTATAGAAAGCCTACCTGGCGGCCTTGTACTATACTTTGAAAAACAAGTACTTCGACATATTTCCCGGCCATAATCTTTTAGGATATCATTTTTGAGGTTGGTCTCTATTGAAAGCAATTTTTTGAAAATCCTAGAATGGCCTAATCCCTTAAAGGGGACATCACGACTTTAGCGGATAATTCAGGCATTTCATATAACTTTTCTAAACTCCTGGCTTATTGGTAATATAAATAATGATTTCAGGATTCTAAGAACTTGGTTTTTCCACCACAAATTAGTTGTAAAACTTAGCTAGTGCTTTATGATTTAAGCATGTTAGACCCTCATATTAGTATCTATTACTCCTTAACGTTGCAGTGAAAATGATTCGGAGGTTACATTCAATGAATATTTAAAATGCAGTACACGTTGTTTTAGAATTCAAATATCTGGGTGTTATTATTGAAGAGCTGGCTGCAACATACTTGTATACTATACCTTAAAGATGTTTTTATCATTTTGAAAGGTTTTCAGATAATTAAAGCTTAACAACTCTTTAGTTGGTGGGGCAGCCAACCTGTTGAAGCTACAGCCACTGATTATACTCGTACTACAAAATAGCTAAATTTATGTCTTTGATTAAACGGTTGGGAATTATTTCCGTTAGACATCTATACTATTTTAAAGTTTCGAAATTTTTCTTTCTAAAAGGTGGCTATTTGCAGAGTACTATATCTGATACACGTGATTTGCGTAGCAGTGACTGGATATTGATTAGAATTCGTTATTTCCGCACAACCCATTACAGAAACTTTTATTCCGTTGTTTCGTGCAAGCTCTTCAATAACTTTCCTGAAAATATTCTGCGCTTAAAAAATATGTGTGTATTTTTGAAAAAAGCCTGGCTCTTGATCACGATCACAAAAAAGTTGAGGTTTTGTTTCCGACATTGCTTAATTCGATTTTAACTTCATTTCATTTATTCGTTTTACAGAATCTTTTACATTTTACTTAAGTTAAAGTCTATAGAAGTAAAAGTTAATTTACATAATTTTTAACAATTCATATGTTTGCTTTGCTAATTGTAAATTAAAATAAACTAAAGGAAAAAATTGGAAAAAGATAAACTTTCTTGTTACAAAAATGCATGTAAATGCCCCTGTCAAATATTTAAATAAAACTTTATCAAATCGCTTAGCTCCGCGTAGTTTAGTATATTCCATTCTTTGACAAAATTAACAAGATATATTATTCCTCGGAGTTACTGCATGTAAACCTTGGTTGAATAAAAAAAAAAGATCGAGGTGAAGTTGGAAACTGAGGTTTCCCAACAAATACTCAGGCTCTTTGCAGATCAAGGTGCTGCTTCTTGTTTTTGGGGCGCAAAAATTTAAACAAGTGTGCAGGATATACAACCAGAATCATCTTAATGTGTCTAGATGCATGACCAAATATTTTAAGATTATAAACATACCATATAACATTGCAACTGTAAGATTCCTTCGTGCTTCTGAGTTGTCACAACAAAAAATTAGACATCCGTAGGTAGCGATCGGCAAAATTAAGCTTTTTGCTAAGCTAAGCCTTAAATGCTGAGGTATAAAGTGCTTTATCCTTGAAACAGCACGTAAGCATCCGTATATTTTGCCAATAACTATCTAAATAAGTTGGTCTCGCGTAATTGTCGAATTGAACCAAACATCTAAGTTTTTCGCTTTTTCGACATATTTCAGAGCAGTGTTACCTAAATATAAAGCTGGGAAATAGCTAATGTTAAGTTTGACTTTGCTGAATATACCACCTTGATCAAAACCCGGAATTTATGAATTTAGAAATTTAAAAATACAAGTTTATTCATCTAAATCTACATATATTGTCCCCTTCAAAGTAATCCCCATCGACTGCAACACACTTATGCCAGCACTTGATCCAATTTTCGAAACATTTTTTATATTCGGTTTTCGGTATGTCCATCAGTGTTTCCTGCGATTTTTCCATTACGAGTACTTCCTCTCGGCTGCTGAAACGCGTTCCCGGTAGTGGTTTTTTAACTCGATTGAACAGAAAGAAGTCACAGGGAGCCAAATCAGGTGAATTCGGTGGCTGTTGGATGGTATTTGTTGCAATTTTCGTCAAAAAATTACGAATAATGATGGCACTGTGCGACGGTGCGTTATCATGGCGCAAAATCCACGAGTTATCTGCCTACAATTCTGGTCTCTTTCGGCGAATTACTTCACGCAAACGTCTCATATCGCCCCAATAATACTCTTTGTTTACTGTCTGGCCTTCTGGCAAAAATTCATGATGCACTACACCGTTGTAATCCATGAAAACCGTGATCATTGCTTTCTTTTTTTAATGAAAACGACGTGTTTTTTTTTAGTCTCGGCTCATTTGGTGAACGCCATTCACTTGCCTGATGTCTGGATTGCGTGTCGTACTCATAAACCCATATCTCGTCTCCAGTAATGATCCTTTTGATGAATGTGGGATCGGATTCAGCCTCGCAAATCATCTCTTTTGCGACGTCAACACGGTCTCTTTTTTGCATGAAATTGAGGTCTTTTGGCACCAACTTTGCTTCTACGCGACGGAAACCCAAATCATTAACCAAAATGTCTTGGACAGATCCATAGGCAATGTGCAAGGCCTCCGCTATCTATCTGATGGTTAATTTGCGGTCATCGACCAACATTCCTTTTACTTCATCAACGTTTTCGTCGGTTTTCGATATCGGTGGTCTGCCATTGCGTTCATCATCTTCGATTGGCTCACGACCACTTTTGAATCGCTCGTGGCACTGGTAAACGACCGTTTCCTTTAGAGAATCGTTGCCGAAACACTTTTCCAACATTTCCAACGTTCGCGCACCATTAAATACCTTTTTTACGCAAAATTGAATACAAGTTTGTTGTTGCAAATTTAAATCCATTTCTAAAATTATAAAAAATCGCCAACACACACATTGATAGATGTACTCTTGGTTACGTAACTTTTGTAAATGTCAAGCTATGACGCTAAGATTTAGAGGGAATGTCAACAACAGATTTACTAACTTAACAAAACAAACAGAACTAAAATCGGAACAATGGGAGCGTCACACGGTGGTGTCCCCCGGGAAGTTTTTGATCAAGGTGGTAGTTGTAGGTGATTTCTCGCAGACCAGTGCAAGATTTCCTTACGATCGCTATTAAGCCTGTTTGCTCCATTTTCTAACATTCCCAGCTTGCAGGTCAACTGAATCTGCACATCATCAGCGTATAAATATATTGATGTGTGTCGGGCTACTTGTGGGAGATCATTTATAAACAGTACAAACAGCAATGGCCCAAGTATTGATTATGGTACTCCTGACTTCAGTTTAAGTTGCTGGGAGGAGTTTTTCCCTACGGATACGGTTTGGCGTCTTTCACTTAGGTATGAAAGAATCAAGTTAGCTGCAGAATTACTGAAATAAAAATTTCTATTCAATTCCATGGTTGACAGTGGGAGAGTCTAGGAGCTCAAGAAAGGACATCAATCGCACTTCTCAGATCATCTGTTATTTTCAAAACTGCAGAGACACAACTATAGCTTTCCCTGAAACCAGACTGACGATCATTCAAAAGTTTATTATTTTTGACAAAACAATCATTTGTTTATGAAGAAGTTTCTCGAAGACTTTGGATAAAAACGGAAGAATAGAAATACGTCTAAACTCGGTGGCTTTTTTACTGTCAGTATCGGTAGCAACCTCATAAGGAGGGAGGAAGAGAGCATTTATGTTAATTGTGTTAAAAAAACTGTGTAAGAGTAGGAAGAACGTGGGGCAAAATTATTTTAATAAAGTTTGGATGTATTTCATCAAGGCTTATAGCATTGGACTGTATTTGTAGAAGGAGGCACAGAACGTCCTTTTCATCTACTCTAGTGAACTGGATGCAATCATTTCTTTCAATGTTAAGGAGAGAATCAACCGTACTAGGTTCGCCAACGTGTCGAACCACTCCAAGCTCTCGGATATTTTTCCACAAAGTTTTCGCAGGTAGAGTTTTATTAAATCGCTTTGAATACACCCGCTTCTCATAGAAACACTGGTTCTTAAAGCCTGGAAGACTGTATGACACTCAGGGAGTCGAAATTGTTTCCACCGTGGGTAAGCTAGGTTACGTGGTTTTATAGCTTCTCGTATTTCAGGTGTAAAATATTCGACAGTGTTTGTTAGCATATACGTATTTTGTTTTTATCCGAACGTGTGAGCTATATGGTAGAGATGATTAACCTACACAACATCATCTTCCAACTAAATTACGTTTACCCTTATATTTACCTTCCTCTCTCTCCTCCTGAACACCCCTTGAACTTACGTCCCTTCTTTCCAAGGTCATGGAAATGCTGATAAACCGTCACCTAATCAAATATCTTACAACACGAAAACATCTTAATGACCGGCACTATGGTTTTCATAGCAACACGTCCACTGGCGATCTGATGGCATGTCTCACCGAAAAGTGGAACCAAAGCGTACACCAATCTGGCGAAAGCAAGATAGTTGCACTTGATATTTCTAAGGCATTTGACTGGGTTTGGCATCAGGCTCTTTTGTCAAAAATGCGTGCTGTTGGGATCGACGACTCTCTTCTTCAATGGATTAGAAATTACCTTTCAGAACGTTCAATTCAAGTTGTCTTGAATGGTTTCAAGTCTGATATTCACAAAATAAATGCTGTGCCCCAGGGCTCCGTTCTGTCTCCGACTCTCTTTTTAATTTTCATCAACGATCTCTTGCTCCTACTTCTAATCCAATATATTTCTTTGCTGACGACAGTACTCTCTGCTTTTCATATTCGTTTCCGGACTGCTCTTCGGTTATAGAACGGGAACGGCAGCGTATGTTAAGCTCATTTAAGTCCGATATAAACAACATAATCAATTGGAGAACTATCAACAGAGTGGAATTTAATGCTTCCAAATCTCAATGCTACTTGCTGTCTTTAAAGAGGAATTTAAACATCTACGGATGGCACCGGCATGGTCGAAATTGAAAAACTTTCCATTCTCGATATGCGTGTCAATGAAAACTTGCGTTGGAATGACCACATATTCGGTGTCGTCAAAAATGCTGCGACATGTCTAGATTTCCTCAAGCTATTTAAAAAATATTTCACCCCCTCTGATCTGACCTCAATATATAAGGCGTTTATCCGCCCGAAATTGGAGTACAATGCCCACATCTGGTCGGGTATGCCCAAAACATCTCTGCACCTGTTAGATGAGATCCAAAACTGTGCGATAAAACTCATAAGTGATACTAATATCACTCAAACAATGGACATCCTCGAGCACCGACGTAAGGTCTCGTGTCGCACTCTATTTTATCGCTATTTCCACCACCAGTGCTCCATAGAAATCACCAGTTGCATTCCGCCTCTTCAAAGCTTTAACCATAACACCCGCCTCGCTATGAATGCTCATCAGTATACACTCAAGCCCACTTTCGGACGTACTCTAAAATATCGTGTTTCGTTCCTAAGCCGTACAACTCGCTTATGGAATGCTCTGCCTAGCTCTTTATTTCCTAGTCATTATAACCTTCAAACATTTAAAACCAACGTTCACCGGTACCTCTCTTTCTATCCTCCCTGACTTTCCTTCGCCCGCGCTGTGTACAAACATTTTAAGGGTACTTAAATCCCTTGAGCGCGCGTATAGCACAGAGAGTGCTGTTTGCGGCAAAGGATTTTTAAGAGTCGCAAAGATCAAGTCATGTTTTGAGAACGCAGATGCTAGCAACTGATATACTATAGAAGGGTGTTTTCGTAAGAAAAAGGATGAGCAGAGTTGATGTGGTACTTGTAAAATACGTTGAATTTGTAGTGTTGATAAGCCCTAGACCAAGAGTACTGATTTTGTTTGCAAATAACAGCGAAGTATTTGCAAGCAAGTCACTATTAAAGTATCCGCACAATATGAGTTCAGTGTAGGGGGGTCACAAGTCTTCTAGAACTGCATAAAGTTCGGATAGATTTACACTTTTATTAAAGCCGGAAGCTACACCTAGCAAAAATTAGCTTGACCCGTATTTAGTTATCTCAACAAAACAGTAATCAATTCGAGAGGTAACTTCAGATTTCGTAACACACTCAACATTTATGCAGTCGTGAATAATACAAGCTTTACAGTTTTAACTAATTTTCCTTAAGTATAAACTTCGAGTATTTTATGGAAATTCGGAAACGAATGAGTAGGCTTTCCTCCAGACTGGACCATCTGAGAAGCCAACTATTTTGTTATTAAATGGACACCTTTTAGCGAAAACATAAGTACTTGTAATTTGTTTCTTCCATTTAAACAAGTGTCCTCTTCAAAGTTACCGTCCATAAAATATAATGTATCTGAGTTAATGTACTCAGTGTCATACAGCTTACCGTCAAAGTCGATTTAGGCGGCAATTTAGTCGATATCTACATGTACATATGCGCGTAAAAATACTTGTATCAACCTATCAGTGTTACATGCTTTACAATCATATTTTAAATATCATTTTATATTCCTGAAAAAAATTACAAATTAATTTACCATTCATATTTGCAATAGAATGGAAAATATTTGTTGTAGAAAAGACTTTCAGTTAGTAAAAAAAAAAACAAAATAGGTGCAGCGCCTTAACGATTATTGTTTCTAAAGACACTAGCTTTTTTCACCGAACCAATTGAAAATAACAACCCTTCTATTCCTTTAAATGCCACATTAATGAATAAACATTGCATTATTCCTTACCAGTGCTTGTCAATTGTGCACACCAAATGCAACTAACACTGTCTGGAGTCATTGTCAATGTGTACTAGCTGATGGTGTTGAACGTGGTATTCTCACAGCAAATCGTATGATCCCCGGACCAAGTATTCAAGTTTGTGAAAATGACAAAGTTGTTATCGATGTCGAAAATCACATGGAAGGCATGGAGGTTACAATCCATTGGCACGGCATTTGGCAACGTGGATCCCAATATTATGACGGTGTACCTTTTGTGACACAGTGCCCAATCCAACAAGGCAACACATTCAGGTAAAGACATTATGGAATTTATTTTAACGCCTAATCAATTATATATACCAAATTTTATAGATATCAATGGACAGGTAATGCCGGTACACACTTTTGGCACTCGCACACTGGTCTGCAGAAACTTGATGGTCTATATGGAAGTATTATCGTTCGTCAACCTCCATCTCGGGATCCAAATTCGCACTTGTACGACTTTGATTTAACCACACATATAATGTTGATCAGTGATTGGTTGCATGAAGATGCTGCAGAAAGATATCCGGGTCGTTTAGCTGTCAATACTGGACAAGATCCTGAATCGTTACTTATTAACGGAAAGGGGCAATTCCGTGATCCAAATACAGGATTCATGACTAATACGCCATTGGAAATTTTCACGATCACACCAGGTCGTCGATATCGTTTCCGTATGATAAATGCTTTTGCTTCTGTATGCCCCGCTCAAGTCACTATTGAAGGACACGGCATGACAGTGATTGCTACAGATGGTGAACCAGTTCAGCAAAGTGAAGTTAACACAATTATCTCATTTTCTGGTAAGTAAATTGCTGTTTGAAATCTTGCGAATTTCATGAGTGGTATGTAGTTCGAGAAGATTTACAGGCTGAAATACCTTCTGGTTTAAGTTGACTTTTTAGAATGAAAAATAAAAAATCTCAAATGTAGACAAGAACCAAGTACATGTACTCGTACTTGGCACAAACTTTTCGCCCCTTTTCACAGTATTTCTGTGACAGTCGCTGCAGAGAACAAAATCTCAGAACTGACGGGCTGTATTTGTTTTATAGTACATTCAATGATCTACATAATTTAAAGCATAGACAAAACTGAATTCAATTATATTATTGTGCAATCCATATAGGCGAACGCTACGATTTCGTTATCACTGCCGATCAACCCGTCGGAGCTTATTGGATTCAATTAAGAGGCTTAGGTGAGTGCGGAATACGTCGTGCACAACAATTGGCTATTCTTAGGTATGCCCGCGGTCCATATCAACCTGCATCTGCAGCACCAACCTACGATGTTGGTATTCCACAAGGTGTGGTGAGTACTATTTGCTATATCTAAATCTAATTTTTCTTTCCGTGGGTGAGCTCTCAGCAGGAGCTACATTCATTGAACGAATTAGAACATTTTCAATAAACATTTGTGACTTTGAATTTTGAGTTGTGGTAAGTCGCATTTTCTAGTATGAAATTTAAGTATAAAAAGCTGTAAATAGTTCACTTATATTTTTATTTTTTTTTCCGAATGTAGCCAATAATGCAACCATTCGACTGATTTGTCGCTAGTACCTATAATTTTTGCAATTGCTTGCCTTTACGTATTTTTTTTAATATGGATATGCAAAAAACATTATTAACACAAACCAACGAAATTTAATTTTAAAAGAATTTTTATTATTTGAACAAGTTTGTGCATATAGTATGTATTGCGCAAAACTACTATCGCATGGAATCCCATGTTCCCATTTCAATTTACAGAATTATTTCGGATGAATCTTAATTTTTAAATTTTTTCTTGCTTCTTAATTTGTCGGAATCTTATAAGAAAAGTTTTATTTTTTGGTAGTATCCGAGTTTAATTATTTAAATTGCTTCGTTAAAATTTAGAAACTTTTTTGTTATTAACATGCATACGAATATGTACATATGTGTTGCGTGTGTATGTTAACTCAATTTAAATTAATAACTGTATATTTATGTATATATAATACATATACTCTATACACTTATTTGTACATTTTTTCTTTTATTATTTAATTTTAATTTATTTTTAATTTCTGACACTTGTAAGAAAATACTATAAAATCAAATCTATTTTCTCTTTTTTGGATAACATAAAAAAAAAAAACAAACACAATGTAAAATACCACTACAAAAACAAATTATATACTTTTGAATACATGTATATGTGTGTGTAAAAAATAAATATAATCGTATTCCAATCAACCCGGTGATGTGGCCCCCAACACGAAATACATTCCAAAAAACAAAACCTTACTAACCAAACGAAAAGGTATTGAATCCATTGGATGCTCAATGTGATAACATTCGTGATGATGCAATCTGTGTGAGTCAACTGAAACATGCCACGGAAATCGATCGAGGAATCTTGAGTCAAAAGCCCGATGTGAAAATTTTCCTTCCTTTCCGTTTCTATTTGTATCGCGTTGAGGAATTGTTCCAACCTAACACTTATAATCGTTTTCTGGGTAAATAAAATGTTTTATTTTGTAATGCTCATAGATTACCAGTTTATTTTTGTTTTTTTTTTTTTTTTTTTTTAAATTTCAATTACAGTTGCTCCCACTGGTGACCATGTCATTTCACTTATTGACGAAATCTCGTATCTGTCAGCTCCAGCTCCACTTACATCACAATACAATGATATCAATCCTGAGCAATTTTGTAATGGAGACAATCGGCCTGCTAACTGTGGCGAGAACTGCATGTGTACCCATAAGATCGATATTCCGTTGAATGCCGTAGTTGAAGTAGTTTTGGTCGATGAAGGTAAGTGAATACGTTCGAAATAATTGGCTGGTAATTTATAATTTTCCCGTAAATAAATTGATAACTAATGCGAGGGTGGATATCTTTGGCATATTTCATGCATTATACACCCACCGAGACCCACCCACATAAAGAGTTTGCCGTATTATATTATTATGTTTAATTGACACCATATAGGGGTAATTTGAAACTAAATGTGAATCTACGATATTTTTACTAAGCATCCCAAAAAAATCTTAAATATGTGAAGAGTGTTGTGTTGTGTAAATATAGAGTTATATCACCTTGATCAAAAAGTTCCCGGGGGACATCACCGTGTGGAGCTTTCATTGTTCTGATTTGAGTTCTGTTTTTTTTTTTTTTTAAGTTGGTAAATCTGATGTTGACGTTTCCTCTAAATCTTAGCGTCATACCTTGACATTTGCAAAAGTTACGTAGCCAAGAGTACATCTATCTCTGTGGGTGTTGGCGATTTTTTTTTAAATTTTAGAAATGGATTTAAATTTGCAACAACGAACTTGTTAAATTCTGCGTAAAAAACGGATTTAATGGTGCGCGAACGTTGGAAATGTTGAAAATGTGTTTCGGCAACGATTCTCTAAAGAAAATGGTCGTTTATCAGTAGCACGAGCGGTTCACAAATGGTCGCGAGTCAATCGAAGATGATGAACGCAGTGGTAGACCATCGACATCGAAAACCGACGAAAACATTGATGAATTCAAAGAAATATAACCGCAAATTAACCATCAGAGAGATACCGGAGGACTTGAACATTGCCTATGGATCCGTCCAAGACATTTTGGTTAATGATTTGGGTTTCTGTCGTGTAGCAGCAAAGTTCGTGCCAAAAGACCTCAATTTCATGCAAAAACAAGACCGTGCTGACGTCGCAAAAGAGATGATTTGCGAGGCTGAATCCAATCCCATATTCATCAAAAGGATCATTACTGGAGACGAGACGTGGGTTTATGAGTACGACACGCAATCCAGACATCAGGCAAGTGAATGGCGTTCACCAAATAAGCCGAGACCAAAAAAACCACGTCGTTTTCAGTCAAAAAAGAAGGCAATGCTCATGATTTTCATGGATTACAACTGTGTAGTGCATCATGAATTTTTGCCGGAAGACCAGACAGTAAACAAAGAGTATCATTTGGGCGTTATGAGACGTTTGCGTGAAGCAATTCGCCGAAAGAGACCAGAATTGTAGGAACTGATCAGTATTCCCTGTACACCAAACAATAAGACAAACAACACAGTAATTCCAATAAACTAGGCCTTGATCCACCCCAAACTAATACACTAATAGGAGTGTATCTACATAAACAGTGCCATCATACTTTTCTATATACAATTTTGCTATAAGTTCTGCCCAAAGATACATAAACGACTCGTCGTCTGCACTGTGAGAAAAAAGTAATCCTCGCTTAGTATTAAAAGTAAAATAAACTCTTACAAACATATTTTACATTTTTCTCTAACTCTGACCTATCAATTTGTCACCAACACTCTGATTACGCCCAAAACATCCTGAAGTTATTCAAAAAATGTTTCCTAGTTCTTTATAGGGACTCGCTTGATACTCATATTTTTTCCCTTGATAAATTGTGCCCAAACGTCATCGAGAATCAGTTGATAAACATAACCATGGCAAGAAGGTAAAAGCTTTGAAAACCAGTACTGCATGGTCCGAATATGTATGATAGTTTCGACACTCTTCTAACTTGGAAAAATTCAACTCCTACTTGTACTTTCAGTCTCATTGCTAAAGTCACTTATACAACTCCTCGACAATATGTATATGTAGTTGACGACCTTGTGTTTCTTACCAAATTTGTCTTGCCTTTTAATCAGCTACACAACCATCAGTTTAGTGGTGTTTGTGTTTAGCATGCTTAGTACTTAACAAACGGAAGAAAATCGCCAAATAAATCTGACACGATATCGTCCTTCTAAAACTCAAAATTATAAGCTTCCAATCGTAAATTATATTGCACATCAATTTCTGTGTTTGATTACATTGTCTCATAATCAAACCACTTCAGTCGCTTACTATTGTATATCTTTACAATCAATCAGAGATCGTTCCTAAATAATCTCATCCTCTTGTAAATGGAGTAGATATATGGAAATCACAACAATTACCAATTTTTATTCACCACAAGGTGATTTGAAGCGCTTTACAACTTAATGTCAAAAATGGTTGAAGTATGGTACAAATGTTAGTAAACGCCGTTTTTTACTTGCCTACAGGAACCTATTGTATTCTTAGAGCAAACAATTCTTTTTTTTAGCAAGTTTAAAACAAAAACTTTTACTCAATATGAAAAACGATTCATGGCATTATGCCTTGAACACGTTTGGTTTGGGTCACTTTTTCAAGAATTTGAGGCTCTAAGAAAATATGTGTAATGTTGTCTTTGGATCGAGTCCTCAGTAGGTCAATGGTTCTATAGGCAATTTCCCAGTAACCATATTCTTCCGGATCAACGTCGTCCATATTATCGACTGATCATTGTTCCGATAACATTGGTTATTGATTGCAAATCAAACTGCGCCATAATTTTTAAGAAATAACAGCCGTGCATTTTGAGGATGTATGTTAATTGAGTTTCGTCAGTCTCTTCTTGGTTTTTCCCACTACAGAAACGCAAATTTTACTTGTTTAAAAACCCATTCCACCAAAAGTGAGCCTCGTCAATAAACGCGATATTGCGATAAATATAAAGATCGACTTAAAGCCTACTCAGAGCCTTGTCTGCAAACTCCCGTCGCTAGTCATGGTTTCGTGGCTTAAATTGTAGCACCAGCTGGATCTTCACGGGTGTAGGCCGTTTACAGACAAAGGCCACACAGTTGCGATTGATGTCGATTTAACAATAACGGATTTGCGCTGCACTTTCAAGCAGTGACAATTCGTCTGTAGCAAGACATCAGGGCCAGCGGGTTTGTTATTTTTTAGCTTTTTAATTGCCAAGCCGAACTCTTCTAAAGTGGGAGGGTGATTATTATATCGGCTGGAATCAAACTTTCTTCCTGTCCTACCGCTCTCTTTATTTGGCGTACATTTAGGAGCTGCTAGAGATGCTCCTTAAACACATCTACAATAGCCTTTGATTCGGTGACTAGGTTTCCTTCTGTGTTTCGAAAGTCCTCCCTTCCCGGTTTGAATCTGGCTGTCAGTTGTTTGGATCTCTTATAGAACTTCCGAAGGTTGTTCTGCCGCGAGGCTTTCAATCGCAGCCGATTTCCCCCCAACGAATCCGCAAGCTAATATATGCAACCTTTTATAGCAACTGTAATACTCGTGAATGTCGCAGCTTTGTTTATTCATTGTTCCTGACCCTGTAAGTACATTCTCGGAGCAGACTTCTCGTTCCGGTTCTTGCTGCCATTTGAGGGTTAATTGAATCTTCTTCTTTTTTTCCGTGGGCGGCCGATTACCCCATCGCGCAACCCCAAGCCATGAGATTGGAACGACAATATCGTTCAACCTCACTGAGACTGTAGATGCCACGGTTGATTCAGTTTGGAGAATTCTTTCGCGTCCGTCTGAATACTGGTGGAGTGCCTAAGTATAAATATTCCGCTCCACCTCTCTCGTTAGCCTACACCAACAACCTTCCACAAGGATTCAGACCCTATCTCAAGTTTAAGTACTAGATACCCGGGATTCACCACTTAGTCGTGAGAGTAGGAGTTAATAGACAAAGGTGGGCTTATGTAAAACTTGTGAACGCTTGTGTCCTCTTGAATGCTTTTGGATGTACATGTCCTTCCTGATATATAACGACTTATGACCCAACATCATATATGGTATAACGAAATTCTTAATTTGTTAGGGCCATTTCATTCCGCCCCAGTTGCATCAATTAAATGACGCACAAAGACCCTTTTAACTACCTCAATCTACAATAAGCCTGTTAGTGTATATATTATATTTAAAGGTTATTCAAGACTACTTGTAAGTAATTTAAGAATACATAAAAGGATGAGACATTTCCATGTATTGCAATATAACTCAAATAATCATCACAAAATACTTGAAAAATGAAGGCAAAACCAATGAGCTACAGTTTAATCTGAATTTTAGGCCGTCATAGGGCAAAAGATAGTTAGTTACCTTATGTCAGAAGTTTTAATTTTAAATCTATTTTTATTTCTTTTCAGTCCAACAACCAAACTTGAGTCACCCGTTCCATTTGCATGGCTATAGTTACAGTGTCATTGGTATTGGTCGCTCGCCGGACAGCAATGTGAAGAAGATTAACTTGAAGCATGCCTTAGATTTGGATAGACGCGGTTTATTGCACAGACAATATAATCTACCTCCAAGTAAGGACACAATTGCAGTTCCAAACAACGGCTACGTGGTTCTCAGATTTAGAGCTGATAATCCCGGTAAATTGAAATTATTGTTGTACATCGTTAATATCATAGCTAAAATGTAATCTTTTCACAGGTTTTTGGTTATTCCATTGTCATTTTCAATTCCACATTGTTATTGGAATGAATTTAATTTTGCAAGTTGGCACAAATGCCGATTTACCACCAGTTCCTCCAGGTTTTCCAACATGCGGTGACCATACGCCGCCCATACCTATTAACTAAAACCAAACTTTGATAATTATGTGTGTATAAACTACATATTATCATTCACCACCTCTAGCCCCCAAGACAACTTTAGACTATTTTACAATTCTTAAACTAAAAAAAAAAGAGCAACGGCAAACTTTATGTCTAAAGATATAGCATAATTTCTGTTTGATATTAAAAAAAAAAAAAAAAAAAAAAAAAAGATTGCCGTAACTATTTAAAAAAAATATTTTGAGCTCATGCGCAACAGTCATATTGGAGAAGACTTAAACAAAATGATTTTGCGCGTAATCCTTTTGTTTTCGAGTTCGACACCTCTTCAACATTCATCTCATTTTTGTCACTTAATATACATATATTTCTTTTTTCTGTTAATCATTATTACATCGCGCAAACAACGAGTACATTTTCTTTCTGAAAAATTTCGATTTGTATATTTTTCAAAAAATATTTTCTTAAAAGAATTTTTAAAAAAAAAAAAAAGAAGACACTATCTTGCCTTAGATGAATCTTTCAATGTTGGACGTAACTATAAATTTTCTATTATTTAAATCATTTAATTTATTTCGGCTTTGCTTAAATTTTTTAAAAATTATAATCATTCAAAAAACAAAAAAACAAAAAAGAACAAACAAAAAATTACGTCCAACATTTGATTACTATTTAAGCTTTTGTACAGCAATTTTTTTTTATTAATATCTAAGCCTAACAAAAATTAAGTACATACCTACATATATGTATGTATGTATGTATGTACATATAAACAAATTAAACAAAAAAACCTAAATAATATAACAGCTTTGACTTTGACACATATGGTTCTAAAACAAGCACTTAAAAAACAATGTATAGTTTTTTTTTTTTTTTTTTTAAAAAAACATCATCTATGATATACATATTATGAAAAAAAGGAAACAATCCATGAGTTCTGATAATTTTAATTGTAATATATACATTTACATATATATATTTATGTAGAATAATTATATTATAAGTGTCTTTCTTGTTGTTGGCTCTTACATTGTATTACATGCTATGTAAATGCAATCCCTACGAAGCATTGAGAAAGATGCGGAGGAACAAAGACACTCCAAAATGTGCCTGAGTGTTAGTTTTAAGTTTGAGGGACGAGTTGAATAAAATTTTTAAAAAAAAAAAAAAATATATAGTTTCCAAAAATATCTACAAGTTATACTTTTATGTGTTTATGTTAAAAAGATATAAATAAAATCTATATTAAACTGTATAATAATTTCTGGTTTAGAGTTATTGAAATATCTACATAATACTCGTACATTTTTATTTTATACTCGTATGTAACCTATCCACAAGACTATTTGTATGTACAGCAAAAAAAAAAACTCACGTCTTATCAAAAGATGTGTAAATATTAAGCACGATTCTGAGCTAAAATGTAAGTTCCTGTTTTTAAAATAATTTGTTAAAATTTTAATAAAACCTCTTATGCACTATATGCATCTAATCACTGTATAGAAATAAAAGTTAAGAATCATTTCTAGGTAATGAACCCATTAGATGCAATATGCGATCGAAAGCGTATTGACGCTGTTTGTGTGACGCAATTGGTGAATGCAAAACGCGTCGATAAAGGCGCACTTGTTGATCGTCCAGATGTGAAAATCTTCCTTCCATTCCGGTTTTATGAATATACACCCAGAGAACTATTCATTGCTAATACCTATAACAGATATCTAGGTATCACATAACTTTTATCCATTGTCTTATTTAATCGACAAAGATATTTCATTGGTTTTTTTTTTTTTTCTGTTATAGTTGCCCCTGGAGCTGATCATCTAATATCACTGATTGATGAGATCTCTTATGTTTCCCCACCATCACCAATGCTTTCACAATTCGATGATATTCCATCAGACTACTTTTGTAATGGAGATAATCGACCACCTAATTGTGGTCGCAATTGTATGTGTACCCACATGGTAGATATACCTCTTGGAGCTATTGTAGAAGTAGTGTTGGTCGACGAGGTGCAGCAAACAAATCTAAGCCATCCATTTCATTTACATGGAAACTCATATTATGTCATTGGAATGGGTCGATCGCCAGATACAGGTGTTAAGAAAATCAACCTTAAACATGCCCTTGAGCTGGATCGTCGTGGAATGCTTAACAGGGATTTTTCAAAGCCAGCTTTAAAGGACACCGTAGCAGTGCCAAACAATGGATATGCAGTTCTTCGCTTTCGGGCTGATAATCCAGGTTACTGGTTATTTCATTGCCATTTTCAGTTCCACATAGTGATTGGAATGAATTTAGTTATCCATATCGGGACCCGACATGATTTACCACCGGTGCCGCAGAACTTTCCCAAATGTGGAAATCATTTGCCACCGATAAATTTGTATTAATTTTTACATCATAGCAGTTATGTCAATTATGCCAAATTTTTTCATTTAACCTTTATTCTCATTTGCATTTTGTATTACTAGATAATGTTTAAACTGGCACCGCTTATGCGTAATTATAAGTTATAAGATACATAGTACACATGTCGTAAAACATACAAATATGCTAAATGCCATTAAGATTACTATTTAATAATAAATTGTAGTCGAATTGAAGTAACCAAAAATGGCAAAACGATTCAATCATATCATATCTATACCTAAGAAAATAATGTATGTACGAGTATGATAAAAACGAAAATGCTAAATAAAATGAGGAAACCTTATTGAAATCGTTTGAAATTGTCAGTTTAAACTGTCGTCAGTGGTATTCTCACTGCCAGTCACTTTTGAAGTGAGCAGAAATGCTTAGGGGTCCTTTGTTTCTGAATTTTTTAGGATTAAATGCCGAAACGACTATGACACTTCCAGCTGTCTCATAATGGAAATTTAGGTAAACAAGTTAAATAATGGTATTTGCCTTTTTCCAATTTACGCACAACAATTCTTTCTGTAAATTTAAAGCCATTTTATATGTACACCCTGAATGACTCGAACTGCAACCGACTTCAGACTGCTATAATTTCCAAATCGTTCACGACAGTGAGCTCAAATTTTGACACATGACAGATAATTTTATTATTTACAAGCTTTTTAAACGATTTGCGTCTCAGTTGTGTTGGAAAATTTTTATCCGCGATGGAATTCAAACGTGATAGTGTGATTGCTTTATATTTGGCTGGAAAACCACAAGCAACTATCGTTAGAGCCCTCCAGCTCCTTAACGTGTCTCGAACCATAGCTCGTTACCGTGATACTGGCAGCGTTGCAAAACGCCATGAAGATGGTCGTAAAAAACCAGCAACATCGGCAGAAATGGTTCGAAAGTGAAGGCTCGAATTGCGCGAAATGCGCGTTAAAGTGGAAGAAAAATGACTCGTGAGCTCAACATATCGTTGGAACGGATGCAACACATACTGAAAAAGACATTAGGCTCAAGCCATTGAAGTTCCAAAAAGCACACGATCTTACACCGCAACAGAAAAAAGTTAGAGTCGAAAGAGCGAAGGAGTTGCTACGCTTGCACGAAAGTGGTGTGTTGCCGAATTTGGTTTTTTCCGATGAGTCGCCATTTGTTATAGAGCAATATGTCAACAAACAAAATGACCGAGTTTACTTGCCAGAGAGGTCCTTCGAAAATTTACACCTTCGGACGGCCACCAGAAAGCAGGCAGCACCGATGGTGTTGGTTTGGGCCACCATAACCGCCGATGGTCGCTCTCCGCTCGTATTTTTGGACCGTGGCGTCAAAATTAATGCGATCGTATACCGTGAAACTGTCTTAGAGGCAGTATTGAAGCCTTGGGCAAACAATCATTTCGGTCGGAAACCGTGGACATTTCAACAAGACTCGGCACCGTCTCACAAAGCGCGCAAATCCGTTGGATTTCTCTGTCTGAGGTATTTTGAAGGCGAAGGTTGGCACTAAAAAATACCAAAGTTTGGACCACCTCAAACAAGCACTTCGCCGGGAATGGGCCAAAATACCGCAGAGCCACTTGCGTGCAGCGTGCGATACTTTCTTCTGCCGTCTCAAGGCCATTATTCGCGCCAAAGGTGGACATATTGAAGACTACTGATACAATTTGAAAATTGATGTATTTTCCAACATTTTTTGTTTTGGCACAATAAAATTTATCAAAAAATAAAAAAATTATAGCATTTTAAAAAGTTGGAGTTCGTGTCATTCACCCTGTATATACTATCTTGATCAGAAAGTTCCGGCACCACACCACCGTGTGGCGCTCCCATTGTTCCGATTTGAGTTCTATTCTTTTTGTTAAGTTGGTAAATCTGTTGTTGACATATTTCCTCTAAATCTTAGCGTCATACCTTGACATTTGCAAAAGTTACGTAGCCAAGAGTACATCTATCTCTGTGTGTATTGGTGATTTTTTAAAATTTAGAAATGGATTTAAACTTGTATTAAATTTTGCGTAAAAAACGGATTTAACGGTGCGCTAATGTTGGAAATTTTGGAAAAGTTTTTCGGCAACGATTCTCTAAAGAAAACAGTCGTTTACTAGTGGCACGAGCAGTTCAAAAGTGGTCGTGAGTCAATCGAAGATGATGAACGCAGTCCCAAAGCCAGGGTCGGTTGAAACAGTGCCTGTGGTCAATTGAAACACATGCAATTGACCCCAGGATACCACAATTCCAGGAATATCGTAGATCGTCATTGTTTTCCCTGGATGATTTCTCATCGAGTCGAGCTCACTGCTTTTTTGAATGGGCCATAAGCGGAACGATCAAGAGGATGAAGTTTGTGCGAACAATGGGGTGGAAAAGATAATAGCACAATGCCGTACTAATTGCAAAAATCAAACGAATTGATCTGGACGTGCGAGGCATGGTTGTCAAGGATAAATAAAATTTTGTGTGATGTGGAAGCATTTGTATGTTTTTCAAATGATCCAATAAACCGAGGAACGAATCATTCTGCATCCAACCAGAAGGGTTCGCAGCTCCAGCTGATCCAATGGGTCCATCTCTTAAAAAGTAGTCTTGATATCGCACTCTTGGGAAGACAAAAAAAGGTGGAATTACATTCCCGGCAAAGGCCACAGACACTAAAGTTCCTCTTTCGGCAGAAGTTACAGAGCCAACTTGACGAGCACCACGCCTAGCCACGACCTTGTTGGGTTTTCGCAGAGTTTTGATGCCGGTCTCATCGGCGTTGTATATATCCTGGGGCTCAAACTTTTGACGATCCATTACAATCGTCAAATTGTCGTAAAATGAGTCCACATTAAATTTACTGAAACTGGTGGCCCTTGAGAGACTTGTTGCCTATGCTGCTCGCACACACAATGAGGGGTTCCGCCTCATAAACATTCGGAACCATTCTTCACCAGCCATCTCTGTCTCATCCCAGATTCGTTGTCGAGTTAAATTACATATAATTGTTAGCTCAAATGCCAATTTCCTTCCTGTTTAATCCGAAATAAATATCCGCACATCGTATCAAATATTTTGATAGCTCCATTTCTTGGTCTTGGGAAAATACTTTATTGTGTGCTTTGTATCCCATCGTGCACTGGTGTTCTCCTTCGGACGCATCTTGCTTTCGAATGAATCTTAACAGAGAGCTGTGATTCATTCCGTGGTTCTGTGCCGCATTCCGCAATGAACTGCCTGCCTTCTCCTCGTTATAAGCCATTTTGTAGGCTGACAAATCCACATTTCCTCTTGTAGTCTTCCTTACACGCACTCGGGGCATCTATAAAACACAAAAAAAAATTTAACAGAATAAAATTTGTTTCAACCGTCCAAAGCCACTATTCTAACAAAAAAAAAACCAAAACAACATAAACAACACGGAATCTTTTCTGGTTGTCAAAAAAATTAAGGTCTCCCTCTCCACAACCGAGGAGCGCGACGATCAAAGCAAGACTGATTATCGTGAATAGACCGGTTTCTGCTTAATTCTCTTTCAGCACTCATACACATTGCGCGAACGGCTTCTGACATATTTGTGTTGTGTCAACCGTTCTGTATTTCAACTGCCCCCAGTCTACCCTACTTCAACCAGCACAAGTTGCAGATCCGGTGGGTGGAGCTTTGACGTCGCAGGAAAAGCAACCTCATAGAAAACCCGATATAGATAGGATAGATAGATAGATAGGAAGCCGCTACCTCCTCTCTAGCGATTAGAATTGGTAATGCTGGCAGTAATAGCCTGAACGACGGTGAGTGCAAACGCTGCATCGATTAACTGTGCGAGCTAGCCAAAGCAGAAGATGTTTGCATTCAACCAGAGGGCTACGATATGGAAAACGGAACTCTTAGAGTGAAGTACTTCACGAAGCAAATTTTTTAATGGTTGAACCAGTTTATGCGAGAAATTCCAGCCCTGGGAACTAAGCCTTTCAAGGTTTTCAGACAGCCTAAACTGACGCACGCCATCTTCTGCATCCCGGGCAACTCAGAGAAAGGGGGATGTGCTGATGCGTCGTCATACCCAGAACCCTGGACGCGATACCGAAAAGTGAAAATTCTACTCTCACAAAAAGAGGAAGAATCGGGGAAACAAGGACGGCTCTTCTGTTATTTTTGGCTTAGACAAAGCTTCTGTCGAGACTATTAAGACTTACGTCCCTATCCGCACATTGGAAGAGTTAATTTCCACTTTGTCTCCAAATGAGTGCGGGTAAGTGACGACCACCCCAGTACTCATCTATTTTGTGTACTCAGTTCAATCTTCAATTGCATTCCTATGCAGAAGTCTTTCTATGCTGAATAGAGAGGTTTTGTATATCCATACAGGAACAATGGATGTGGAATAAACGCATCTGTGGTTTCGGATGTTTAAAGTGTCTGACACCACTATATGACGAGCAATCTGAAAGACCGAGAATTTGTCATTATGTGCCGAACTCACTCTCAACTTCTAAAGTTGCAACTAAGATTTAGCTGCAGACATAAGCTACGATACGAAGGGAGAGTGCCGCAAATTCGTGCGTCTGCTTATTTTGCCTATGATTTCGTTATTATCACCACCACCGAAAGCAATATTCATACTTATTGCATACTGTGATTCCAGGAAGATGGGGCTGATCATATGCTAATGCGCAGAATACTTTTTGGGACAGTAGCAAATGCAACGTGAGAGGCTGTCATCTCTTGGATTTCATACTATCGTCTGACCTGGTTGTTAACTATGTTGGCTCTCAGCCAACTTTTGTTACGAGCGTAAGACAGCAAGCAATAAACTTAACGTTATCCAACAGGTATTCTAAGGAGATTACTGGCTGGAAAGTACTATCAGAAATCTTCATGTCAAATCATAGATAGATCGAATTCAGAATCGGATTCGAGGTTTCGACCTTTTTGAAGGGGAGAGATCCGCAGAAAACCAACTGGGCATGATTAAAGGACAAAAGAAAAACTAGAGGAAGGAGTTCAAAACCTGAATGGTGCCCTCCCCAAGTATTTTTAAATGCCATAACCAACTAAACAAATCACTTAAGACTAATTTGGAGGAAGACTGGGATCTTTACAGATCGAAGCAAAAAGAACGTAAGAAGCTTATTCGGACTTCGAAGAGTATCTCTTATAAAGACTTTTGCGAAAAGATCGAAAATGTCCGTAAAACTAATAGATTGATCAAAGTCATCAAAAGGCAAAAATTAACCAAGCTGGAACGTATACTGAATCCAAAGTAGAGCCTCTCCGTCTTATGCTTAAAGTTCACTTCCCAGGTAACCTAATCAGAACCAGCTCACAACCATCTCCTGTTAATGAAGCTGCTGGTCACCTGAATAACACAACACGCCGTAGCTGATATATCTCAGAGGTTGTGTTGACGAATGAGGCCATTAAATATGATGTTGCTTCCTTTGATGGCTTCAACTCGCCCGGTACTGATGGCATATACCCAGTTATGTTACGAAAAGGTATACATAGATCAGCTGCGTGTAACTCTGAAGAAAATCTTCATTACTAGTCTGGCACTGGCATACTTACCGAAACTCTGGCGAACAGTGAGAGTAGCCTTTATATCAAAACTCGGAATAGAGACCTACTCGTAGATGCTCGCCAAAAGCTTCAGACCTATAAGTCTGAGAAAATGGTCGAGATGCAAGTGCGCAAAACTGTTTTGCGAATTCTTCCTTTGTCTGAGATGCAACATACTTTCCAACGCGGAAGATCATGCGAGAGTGTACTTCAAAATCTGGTAGGCAGATGCAAGTACAAATACGCGCTAGACCTTATCATCGACGTTCTTCTCGTTCTCATTCCTTGGCCACTAATGGTCGGAAAGTGTTGAGTTCCAATTATTCCGCTCCTGTTCGTAAATTTAATTTGGGTTTCAACAGGATTGAACCTGGCGTTGTGTCAATCTTCGCCAAAAATATTCTTGGGTGCATACTCGAAAAGTATCTTAACCGAATCGACGTAGTGGTCTTGGGATGTCGCAAAAATGATTACATTCACATCAGGACGACCTGGCCATACAAATAATGTGGAAATTTTGGAATAAGCTTCGGATCTTAACGGAAATGCCTATGGATGGCTTTCAAGAACAAAGATTTGCGGAAAGATCATAACAGCCAAGATCTGATCAAAGCCATCAGAGATGCTTTTGGAAAAATCTTCACTAACTTGAACAATTTTTTACAAAACAGACTAAGAGGAAAACGGGTTTGACACTTTAAGGGGTAATTCGTGAACATATTTTAAAAAAAAGAGTCGTACTGTCGGTGGGGTCAGAAGGTCATCCCCCTCGAGATAAGGCGATTTTAAGATAAGCTTGAGTTGCGCTGGTTTGCCTCCTAATTATCATCGCATCATTGAAATCAATGCTTAAATGCGGCAACAAATAGAGTATAATTGAACTTGTAGTTATAAATTCTTTGAATGTACGAGGGCGGGTCAATAAGTCCGTGACTTTTGGATTAAAACAGATTTTTTGATAAAAAAATAATTTTATTTTTCAACGTAGTCTCCCTTGAGCTCTATACACTTTGTCCAACGCTTCTCCAATTTTTTTATCCCTTCCAAAAAAAATGATTTGTCGAGGTCCTCAAAATGACGAGATGACTTCATCATTGGAGTCAAATCTTTTTCCACCAAGCCATTTCTTCAGGTTTGGGAACAAGAAGTAGTCGCTCGGAGCCAAATCTGGAGAATAGGGTGGATGAGGGAGCAATTCATAGCCCAATTCATGGATTTTTGCCATGGCAACTGCACATGTGTGCACCCTTGCATTGTCTTGGTGGAAAAGAACTTTTCTCTTGGCCAAATGAGGTCGTTTTTTTTTCAAATCGTCATTGAATCGGTCCAATAAGTTGGCATAATATTCCCCATTGATTGTTCTTCCCTTTTGAAGGTAGTCAATGTGGATTATCCCGCGTGCATCCCAAAAAACAGTCGCCATAACTTTATTGGCTGACAAACCCACCTTGGCCTTCTTTGGCGCCGATTCACCCTTAGAAACCCACTGTTTTGACTGTTGTTTGTTCTCTGGTGTGTTGTGATGGATCCATATTTCGTCCACGGTTACAAAACGGCGCAAACAACGCCAAACCTTCCTGTGAAGTTGTTACACGATTGCGTTTGTGGTCGACTGTGAGCAAACGCGGCACCCATCTTGCGGAAAGCTTTCTCATGCCCAAGTGATCATTCAAAATTGAAACCACTGAGCCATGCGAGATCCCTACGGCTTCTACAATCTCTCGCACTTTCAATCTTCGGTCGGCCAACACCATATGGTGAATTTTTTCGATTGTTTCGGATGTAGAGACCTCAACTGGGCGTCCAGGACGTTCGGCATCTTCAGTGCTTGTACGGCCACAACGAAATTCAGTAAACCACTTTTTTACCATTGAAATCGATGGTGCAGAGTCCCCATAGTATTTATCAAGCTTAGCCTTGGTCTCGGTAATGTTTTTTTTTTCGCAAGAAATAATGCTTAATAACCACACGAAATTCACTTTTTTCCATTTTCTCCTCAAATTAGTGAGTAGTCTGATAAAAATAGCTGTCAAACACAAACTAACTGACGCAGCAAGTTTAAATTTTGACAGGAGTCAACTGACAAATGCCTGTTGACAGGAGCAGTGTTGCTGTTTCAGTAAAGAGGTCAGAAATTCAAAAAGTCGCGGAATTCTTGACCCGCCCTGGTATTTTTTTTTTAAATTCCATGAACTTGTCAAAACAGGTAAACCGCCAACATCAGATATTCATTACCATTAGTCCGTTCCACTTATATTGTTATCGTTTCAAAGGAGTTTTATACCTTCAATTGTTATTCCAATCATCCGGCATGCATTGATCTTCTGCATCACCCCCATCAGAGACCGTTGGCTTCTTCGTTGATGATTGTAAATCCGCTGTTCTCTGGCAATTATGTAGGGCAGTGCAATATCAAAGCATTAAAAGTGGTACCCTAGATAAGAACGAATATATTTAATAATACGCAATACTTACAACACCTGCAATAAAAGACCGACGAATATATGTATAAATACGAATCCCTAAATAATTTGGAAAATCGGTCCCCTTGAAACAGCTACAAATAGCAAAACTCCAAAAAGGTTAAACTGTGGAAGAACCGAGTTAAGACAAATCTTAGTTGATCGAACCACGGTCCAATCATGAGCTGATGGAAAGAGTGATCGAAACAAAGCGGATATAGGAACTTTCAGCGGTACAAATCACTATTATGTCGGTTGTATACTACGAGAGTATGCCTTCTACTTTTTGAGTAACTTCTGGAGTCTACACTAGCATATTATAAGAGCGTTTTCTTAAATTGTTAACTATTTTCACCCGGATAATAATCTTAATTCAGACAGCTCATTACCCAATATTTGTGTCTTCTCCTTAACATGTACGATGTATGGTTGTTAACTTGGTGTACAACCCTTAGCCTGAAAAACAAGGCCTATATAATATAGAGATATGATAGATCGATGGAGGGAACCCAATTGGGGGATGTGAGTGCTGCCCTTCACCATCAGGATTCATCCATCACCATCTCTGTTCCAAGACGCTAAGAGGGTCTTTAAAAACTTCAAAGTCTGAGTTGCGAATGTGGCCGATTATAGGTTCTGATCCAAATTCAGAAGGTGGTCACCATCAATAAAGCTAGCGGCAACCAGTTTCACCGATTTCAAACGAAGTTCTAACACTGCTTCTAGTAGCAGTATCATTTTCAAAATTCAGTTGTTCAATAAGATCTTTCCTGATGACATACGTTCCAGAAAATTAAGCAATTCTTCACGGTGAAAAATATTGAGGTGCTGGAATGGCCAATCAACTCCCTGACCTCAATCCAACTGAAAATTGTTGGGCCATTATAAAAGCTAGGCTCAAGAAAGGGGATTGTACGACCAAAAACGAGCTAATTTCAGCCATTACTGAGATTTGGTTTCATGACGCAGAAAAAATGTGATTTCCCCGATGTCAAACAGAAAGGAGCTTATTTCTGCCAAAGGCGATTAAATGAATTATGTATTAAATTAATCACATTTTACCACATTTTGGAATTAATTGAAAATATATCTTAAAAGGGATATGTTGCGCCAGCAATTTGAATTTCAAGAAAGAAAAAGCCGTAATAGAATCTAGTATTCCACTAAATATCCAAGTTCTGAAGCAAAACCAATGGAAAATGGCAACTGTGAATGAGTTCGGTCACTGTGACGTCACTCGAAGTACATAGCAATACATGTCTTGCTATACTCTTCTTAAATGTCATTTCTGAATTGTGACAAATTCCATAGCATCAAAACAAAACTTGCAGATTTTGGCCTTTAAATACTTTTTTCATAGATTTAAGCTCAAAATACCTTTTCAGAGATGTCTTCCAGTAAATAATTTGCAAGATATCATTTTGAAAAAAAATATTTAATTTATTGTCATTTTCAGAAAATTCCTCAAAGCGCAGCAAAAGACGCAAAAAGCATCGCCATCGCCATCCCGCAATCAGTGATGATGAAAGTGTTGATGTTACCACAGAAGTCCACACTCCACCTATCCGTACCTCTGTGCGTGAAACTCATGACAAAAATCGTGGATCACTTTCCAGTACATCAAAATCTCCAGCGCTGGCTTCTGCAATAAAGCCTGTACCAGGTAAAAAACGTAAAGGGAGAGGTAAGGAAAGCGGAACATCTAGTGATGAAGAACGCTGGCTAGACGCTATCGAGTCAGGTAAACTCGAAGAAGTCGATGATGAATTGAAAAAAATTAAAGATCCGAAGCTGATGACAGCTAGGCAACGAGCAATGTATGAACGCAGTACAGATAAAGAGCCTAGCCCCGGTGGGGAGATTCTGATGTCGTTGCCCACTGGATACAAGGAAAAAGTTATGACGGCAGAAGCCATAGAAAAAGCATTATTAAAATCTCAGAAACGTAAGCAACTTGCAGATGAAAAACGTGAAAAGGACAAAAAGAAGACAATGGAACGTTTACTCAAAAAGCAAGAAACTAAACAGAGATCACAAGGCAAAAGCAAGAGCATAAGAACTACAGAACCGGTCATTACGTACCGTAATACCTATGAAGGAGCAACAATTTCCCTCCCAATAGATTTTGAATTTCCTCTTCGATCACAAACCGCGAAAGATCCGCCAAAACCAATTATCTGTGGAATACCTGGTTGTACAAACATCAAAGTGTATAATTGTTCTAAGACAAACCTCCCACTCTGTAGCTTCGCCTGTTATAGGAAAAACGTTGCGGCAGTTAAAGAAATTATGTGCTGACATAGCTTTTCTATTTTAATCAGTTTTAGTTGTATAGTTTGACTCAACCATGCAGTGCGAAATCAATGACAAGCTCATTATTTGTAATAAAACTTGGAAGAGGTCTAGTTTCTTATTTATTGATTTTGAACAAAATTGTTAATTATTTCTTGCTGCTCGGACTCAATCATTTGAAGATGATGGTGTTCGTTTTTCAAACGTTCCAATTCAACAGATTTCTCGAGTATTTGATTCTACAAAGAGATTTACCTGAAGATGCTATTGCTATTCCAATACCACCACATCTATTGGGTTTACCTGAAAAATTTGCTGCTCCTCTTGCCTCTGCTTTGCTATGGTTTTCAGCAAGTTTTGTGTGCTAATTGCGCGTATCCTTTCCCTCTCAACATCTTTGGAAAAATCATTGCATAGCTTATGAAATTCCTCCGAAAATCGCTTGAAGTCCTGAAGCTCTGCAAAGACAAAAATGTATGGGTACTATTCCAGGTATCGCAACGATGCTTACTTGTTGCGAAGTCGAGACAATCTTCTCTGAGCTCGTTTGCATCAGAAGCAATTTTTGGATCTTGCACACGAAGTCGGTAAATATCGTCAATATATAGACCTGCTTTTTGTAGCTCTTCAGCCATTTTTTCAAAAATAATTTGTTGCTATGGAATAAACACAACAAAACGCGTTTGAAGGGTTTGATATACCTTGGCAACCATAAAACGGAATTGTACGTTGCGTTCGTTGCGTGTTTGTATTGTGAATACGTACCCACATATATGTTGGTGAAATATTTTTCAACTTTTATGATAAGTGAGTTTCAGAATAAACAGACAATGTATAGCTCTTCTGTTAGAAAATTAGCAACAAATGTGTTTTAGATTGCACCCATTAACTTAAGACTAACATTTTTGACCTTTTCCTTCTCCTTATAAATAATTGAATAACGGCTTGCGGGTATCATCTGTAATATTGATGTTGTTGTGTATCCTTCCGAATCGCTTTTTTGAAATTTTGAAATGCTGACTCAACGCTTAAAACAAAAAAAAAACGTAGTGGAACTATTAAACGCAAACAGAGCTTAATGGCAAGAGAGAACCATTTCAAGGTGGGACAAAGTACGGAGAATGCGCTGAGACTCGGAAATCGGAAATGAAAATATTGGAGTTCCA
Organism: Volucella zonaria; assembly: GCA_963966105.1. NCBI lineage: Eukaryota > Metazoa > Arthropoda > Insecta > Diptera > Syrphidae > Volucella > Volucella zonaria. The sequence continues at coordinate 208,938,335 of OZ014531.1, forward strand.
GATCAGGGCAATTACCTTTTGAGATCGCCAGGGTAACTACGCGGGAGATGCAGTCTGGGCTTAAAACTGGAGCTTTCCCTAGATGTTTAAGATAGATGTGAGCACAAAAGTCAATATGGTCTTGTTAGCATCTTTTATATTTGTTAGATCTTTCATAACTCGGAAATGACTTGACCGACGTTTCTGATATTTCGCACTAAACATTTTTGATTGACGCAATGGTATGTATTAAGAGTTGCCTTAATTGAAACATTTTCGATACAAACTACGTCAGCTTTTTACGTTTAAGATGCTACTTATGTATATTTAGAGACAGACCGCAGCTGATACAAAAACCAAATTTTAAACAAGTTGAGGAAACTAAATAATAAAAAAGTCATACCTCACTTAATATATATTCAATGCACATAATCCTTACATCTTACGAAAGGTTATAAGGTGCTCTAGAATTTATGTTATGTCGTTAGGGTCTTAGTCGCATATGTAACTAACAATTTTCGTTTGTTAACTATTAGAAATAACCGCAACATCCAAATTTAAAGCTGGAGTACACAAAACCATCCAAATCATGTATTTCGTGTTGCATATAGTGAATATTTTTTACCAAAGGAGCAATTATGGAGTGTTTTGCTTCACTCGGCAGTCTCGCTACTGGTTTAAATGTCTTAAACGATGTAAGAGAAGAATAAATGATAAATCACGGCGGCAAAGGTGAAAACATAATTATTGTCCGCGAATATATCACATGTAGCGGAAGAACTCATGGTTGAGCTTGTATTGTCAAGTATAAGGAAGGCCGTCAAATGTCAGAGAACACCAATTGTAACTCCATTTCCAGACCATGAAGGAAAGATTTAAATTCGAGTCATTTAAATGGTAAAAGGTCAGTAGTTGAACACGATCTTTTATGCAATGCTGACCACGGCTAAGTCATTAGTTTCTGAAAAGCGTTTTCTTTCATGTTGATAAGCCATATCATAACGACCATAACATCACTATTGTTTTAGTCCTCATGCACAATTTTGTCTACCAAGGATATGAGACACAATAGGTGTCTCGGTTTCGGCTTTAGTCACCTTATGTTCTATTTGCTTTGAATCCCATTTTTGAGGTCCAAGCGCAAAACGACATTGTTATAGAATGCATTGACGCTCTATGGTTTAGTTCGTTATTAATAGGTTATTTAGCACATGAGCCTTCTTCCACTTAAATAAGTGCATTGCTACGAACATTTTAGACGCCGTTATATTTTTGATCGCTCCGTTAGTGACGCTAATTTGCTGATATTTTTGAATTTGAGTTGTACAATTATTTTTCGCTCAGCGTCTTCTTCAAAATTTGGATAGAAATTTAGGCTCTATTGCCTTTTGGATGGGCTTTGTGACGTCCTTTCTCGAACATGGCAAAACCAGCTGAAGTTTGTTCACTTGTGGTTTCATAATGTGCAGACTTTGACGAATGCTCATACTTCTTATTAAATCATGTTTAATGAATCGCTGACATTCGTTACATTGTCAGTTCCATCGCTGTCATTCTTCTTTATATATGTACTTCTGCTACATGGTCCACCATTGCGATGCGTATGTTAAACCTGCACGACTGACTACGCTGTCATTTTAATGTCACAAAATACCGTGGAGCTTTCATCCCTTTTAAGCCACTAAATGCTCTATGTGCGACATCATCATCACCATCATCACAATTTCAAATAATATCCTTAAGAAACTTTTTTTGCACGGGAATTATTCCTCATTATTTTATTTGTATTGATTTTGGTTGATAGCTTGAGGTCTGCCACCATCAATTTTATCTGCACTTGCAATGCCTCCTTCTTCTTCGTTTGTTGCATCTTATGAGGTGTCAGCATTGTTTCTATTTATCGACAACGTATAAATTTTGTTTAGCTGCGGTTGTAGATTTGTTGACAGCGAGGTCTACGTTTTTTCTATAATTCCATTTAAATACGAATACTTTTTGCTTTACATCATAGTTGACTTGGAAATGGTTTGTAACTGGAAAATATTTCTTTCACTTTCGTAACCAGTGTCGAAAAATAACTCGATTAAAAAAAACAGGGCATGCAATCTTAAATAGCGTCACAGGTATAACCTGAGATCAACGGAAATTCACATATTTGTGCAAATTATAATAATTGCTAATTGTTAAAGTCAATAAATTTCTACCGATATTTGTATGCTTACTCTCGTTAGTTACCTACAAATTTTACAATCGTTAAATAAGTTGTCAATCATCATAATAGACGAGGAGTAATCACTTCACATAATTCTTTGAAACTTTTTTTATTCGATATCAACGAACGTACCCATCTTTAAATGAGCGCCCTTCTATTGATGTTTCACATTTTGAGAGGCTCTGTAATTGTTGCGAACACTTCTGTCAACTCTTCGTTTACGTCCTTATTCATTTTTTACCTTTTCTTAAAGAATACATAAAACAATTATCGAAAAAGAAATTGGACAGTGTTTATCCAAAAAGCCAAACGCCCCCTCATTTAAATGCTTAAAAAAACTAACTTTGAAAGAAGGTTACAAAATTTTAGCCCAAAGCGTTCGGATCAGTGCATCAGCAATTTCTTGCTGAACACACGGCTACAAAATTGAGGCCAGCAGCAGCAGCAATACTGACCCAAGAGCTGGCAATATGTCTGGCGACCAAAAAACCCTTCTAAAGGGTCATCCATCGCAGTATGTGAAGTTAAATGTTGGTGGGCGTTTGTTTTACACCACGATTGGGACCCTAACAAAACATGACACAATGCTAAGCGCTATGTTCAGTGGGCGGATGGAAGTCCTTACAGATTCGGAAGGTAAGTGGGTGGGCTCTGGGCTTGCCCAACAGAAAGAGGTTATCGCATTTGTGACTCATTGAGCTTTCCTAAATTTAGGAATGAATGATTAACAATGCTGAAAAGAGTTAAAATGTCATGTTCGTTTGTGCTTAGTCAGGGATGGAATTGATAAGAGTCGAAAATAATTAGGGCATGATACGATTGTTTATATTAGGTGGGGGGCATAGTACATGCCGACGCTGACTTCCTACTTTCAGTGAGTAATTTTGAAAAAGTTAACGATTTCCATTGGGTATAGGCAATTGAGTAATTTTGTAGATCGGGATTTAAGAAGAAACAATCACACGTATTACTATGTTTTTCTTATCAACTCATTAACGTCAATTTTTTTCTCGGTAGGTTGGATACTTGTGGATCGTTGTGGTTCACATTTTGGCACTATTCTTAATTATCTACGAGATGGCACGGTCCCCCTGCCGGAATCAAGCAAAGAAATCGCTGAACTCCTAGCCGAAGCCAAGTACTATTGCATCACCGATCTAGCCATGTCATGTGAACGTGCTTTAATCAGTAATCAAGAACCGAAACCAATCTGTCGAATCCCACTGATAACATCACAGAAAGAAGAGCAACTTCTAATCAGCTCCTCAGCAAAACCCGTCGTTATTCTGTTGGTGAATCGTCACAACAACAAATATTCCTACACAAGCACTTCTGATGACAACTTACTCAAAAACATTGAACTATTCGACAAACTATCGCTGAGATTCAGCGTACGCATCCTCTTTATCAAAGACGTTATTGGGTCAAGCGAAATTTGCTGTTGGTCCTTCTACGGTCACGGGAAAAAAGTAGCCGAAGTCTGCTGCACATCGATAGTATATGCAACAGATCGGAAACATACAAAAGTCGAATTCCCAGAAGCTCGAATCTATGAAGAAACCCTCCAGGTGCTACTCTACGAGAATCGTAACGCTCCTGACCAAGAGCTATTGCAGGCTACATCATCAGTTCGCGGTGGAGTCGGCGGCTCCGGAATGCAACAGTATACCAGTGATGAGGAGGAAGAACGTACCCATTTAGCGCGACTACGTTCTAATAAACGTAACAATCCACCATGATTTGCAAATCAATTAATGGTGGCGGCCGCAAGCAGAACCAACACCACCACCACCACCAAATGCACTACAGGTGGCGGACAACTGCCAAAGAGGAAGTGAGCGCGAATATTAAATTAAAAAGAAAACCACTAAAACAAAAAAAAAAACATTTATTTAAATCATATATAAAATTGCTGAGCAAGAGGGTATTAAAATCGAAGAGGATCAACGAACAACACCTTAATTCCAGTCCAGAGTGTTTCGGTAGCAGTCTTTTCGACTTTTGTTAGATTGCCCGGATGGATGTACAACAACCATATTTTGTTTGTTTTTCATTGTTTTGATTGGTTTTGTGGAAGAAACCCTTCCCACTGAGTACATGCATACGTAAGCAAAGCAAGTCACGACTGAAGTATGGCCAACTGTTTTCCTGATCCATTACAATTGGTGTATCTGTATTATAAATGCACACTTGCATTATTGTCTGCGCGTTAAATAAAATATTAAACTGTTAAATTATTTTTCTATTACACATGTACGAGCATATTAAAATGAAACAAATGTGTTGTTTTTTTTTTATCTTTATTTATTAATTAGGCGGCTTGCTTCGCACGCCAACACCCAGAGCGCAGATGCCGAATGAATCTAACAATTAAGCATTAAAGAATGCAAAAGCAAACAGATTATTAAACACTAGATTGTACTGTTGAAATTCTTTATATCCGATCAATAATTTTTTTAAGCATCGAGGTAATTGTCAGCAGGAGGCAGGCAAATTTTTCCTCCTCGATAACAGGAATTCGCGGCGGGTTCTCTCATTGATGAACGACAGCATGCCCGAATAATCGCACTTAATCCACATATCCCCGATGTCCAAAACATCCTCATGAGCGTCATTGATTGCAATTTTTTGCATACTCTCCGTTGGGCTGCCGTTCGACCTTCTCGACATAGTCTTTGCTGACACGTTTGCGTCTCTCTTCTACGTTTTTAGCATAATCTTCACGAAAACGTTTGCGCAGTTTTCCAACTTTTTTGGCTGATAAATTAGCGACCCTTGATTTGTCGATTTTTTGATCGCCTTCTTTTAATTGGTTTCTTCTCCGTTCCTTCATAGTATCTTCACTCGAATCGAGTCTTTTACAGCCCATTCCGTAAATTTTAAATGAAGGAAAAGTTATTTTATTATATAGAGACATTTGTTTGCTGTTTTTCGTTAGTTCGTTTCGTTCTAGTAAAATTCAATTGGATATCTTAGAATGTACAAAATTATTTATTTAAACCAAGTATGCTCCAATATTATTGGCAATGTTTCGCTTACTTAATTAGGTGGCGCTACAGTTTGAGGTGAACTTGGGCCTCAACCAGCAAGCCTCTCCAATTAGTCCGGTCTTTAGTTAACTGCCTCAAGTGGTGCACTCAGAGTCGGTTGGGGTCCACTTCTACTTGCACCACCTAAGGTGAGGTCTTTCTCTACTGCGTCCTCCCTCCGGGGTAGATTCGAAGACTATGTATTGTTCTTCGTTGAATCTTCTCCAAAACACGTCAACAAAAACGGGACCGAATATTTTTCGAAATGATATGATGTCTTCATACTTTTTCGATAGGATCCATGCTTCTGCCCCATAAAGTCGGGCTGGGATGATCAAGGTCTTATATAAAGCCTCCTTAGTTTTTCGGGATAAGGCCTTACTGAATTGCCTTCTTAGCCCAAAGAAATAGCGATTGGCAAGAGTGATTCTTCATCTAATTTCTGCTGAGGTGTTGTTGGCAGAATTCATTGTAGAGAAAAGGTAGACAAGGTCCTTTACTACCTCAAATTACAGTTGTCGATTTTTGTGTGTCTCTTCTTGTTGACAGCATGCACTTGGTTTTGCCCTCATGCCTCCCAATTATGTTGGTATCATCGGCGTACGCTAGCAGTTGCACAGACTTTTGAAAGATTGAGCCTCCAGTGTTCACAAGTATGTGCTATTAAAAAGGCCACACGACAGCGCGTCACCTTGTCTAAAACCTCTTTTGACGCCAAAGACCTCGGTTAAGTCGTTACCGACCTTGACGGAGTAGCGAGGGTTCTCAATCGTCATCCTACGCACACGAACAAGTTTGGCATGGATGCCAAAACTAGCCATGGCTCTGTACAGCTCGTATCTATAAATGCTGTCATATGCGGCCTTAATATCGATGAAAGTTGGTGGGTATCGGTTTGGACTTCTTGAGTTTTTTCCAGGATCTCGGGAGTGTGAGGATTTGGTTGGTTATGGACTTTCCTGGTCTGAAACGGCACTGATAGGGGCTAATTAGCTTGTTGACGAAGGCTTTCAGACATTCACACAATACAGCAGATGAGATCTTGTATGCGAGGTGACTTACATCTCTATAATTCTCGCAGTTGAGGGGATCTCCTTTTTTTTTGTGGATCGGGCATACCGTGCTAAGATTTCATTCATCAGGCATACACTCTTCTGACTAGATCTCAGAATTGAGTTAGTGCATCCTCTCCACAAAGTCATTTCCAGCAGCTTTGAATACTTCGGCCGGTAAACCGTCAGGTCTAGCTGATTTGCTGTACTTTAGCTTAGATATTGCCATCCTTATTAGCCAGTTTTGGCTATCATCGTCTAAGTAGAATGTTCTATTCTGCCTGACGGGTTCCTTTCTTCACCTCTACAGGCTTCTGTACGGAACTTCTTGCCTTGATACTTTTTTTTACCCGTTGGTTAAACTTCCGTACGTTATTCCTGGAGTACAACCTCTCAATACCTTCGATCGCACGCTTCTCAAGCTCTTTTTTCATCTTCTGGAGAAGCCGATGTTTTTGCCAAGTCTTCTGCTCGTAGAGCTCACGAGCAGCTCTCGTCCATCGTTGCAGTCCCGTTTTATAGCCTTCATGTTTAGCTGCATGTGCTTGCCGGCATTCTTCAACAAACCAGGGATTTCTTGGTGGTGGTCTGTGAAACGCAGCACTTCAGTTGCGACGCCTCTGTTGGCACTTTGGCAGCATTGCCTGCGATTTCAGTTTTTCGACGTTATATCTCCTTACAATGGTTTTTTTTGTTGTTGTCGCGCTTGACCGCATTCGCACCTTGGATCCGAGTCAATGTTGATTGCCCAGTATAATGCTAATGGCCGGACATGCCCTTGCCATTTATTAAACCCTTACTCATGTAATTGCCGGGGACCACCACTAATTTGATTGTTGCACTGCTAGACCTATCCAAATTATGGAACACTCAGCACTTTCTTGATCAATCTCCACGCCACGCCATCAGATTTCTGTGGTTTTTTGTTGGCAAGTGATTTTCACAGCCTGTTATTGAAACCAGTTTAATCCTATTGATAGCGTTCTGCGCAGACCGGAACAAGTGATAGCCAGAGGGTGCTATATCTGGAATATCGGACTTTACTGTGTGGTCGGCGTTATCGTGATGAAAGACTATACGTTTCCTATTGTCAATACGGGCATTTTTTTTTCAATTGTCTGGCGTATTCTCTCGAATTATTCACAGTAAAGTTGATTCCCACACACACAATATCATTTTCAGTACTGTCCATCCTGGCTTCGTAAACGCTTACGACGGCTCATCATTCGTTGGCCAAGATCTTTGGCGCTTCCGGTTAGCATACCTGGTCCATTTTACATTACCGGTTATGACTCATGGCTTGATTTCATTGCGTTTCAAAAACTTATCGCAGATGTTAACTCTGTCCATCATGTTTTTCGAGCTTAATTCAAAAGGAATCTATTCATCGAGCTTCTGTTTGCATCCAGCTTTTTGGTCAGAGCTGATATGCCTGGTCGACTTTTTCAAGAATTTCATCAGCGTTTTGGGTGGTAGGATGACTAGAGCGTGACTTATCTTTGGCATCAAAATTGCCAGAACGAAAGCGAGCGAACCATTTCCGCGTTGCTGATTCTGATAAAATTCCTTCATTGCAAACAGCAGACATGTTTTTACAAGCCCACGGAGCGTTCTTCCGCTTGTGGTAGAAGTATTATAAAATGTGCCAATATTTCCCTTCATTTTCATCTATTTCCAAATGCGAATAAATTGTTGTTTTCGAATTTGAGTGTGGATTTGTTGCAAACGGCAGTCTTTAGCTTTCGGTAGATGAGCGAGTGCACTGTAAAAGTCTCCAACATCAACCTGGTGTGCGCTCACGCGAACACAAAAGGAATTACAATTCTAATAAAAACTTTTTGTGCGACCTGTGCGACAATGTCCGAAGTCTGACGTTGAAATCGGTTTAAGCGATTTTAATTCCAAAAGGAAAAGTGGAGATTTTTGATAGTACAGTCGAAAAGTATTGCTGTCCTGTATTACAGAAGTCCGAACGTTTCGAATGGCCAATGTAGACTCAGAGCGCATGCTACAACAATGAAGACAGAGATTCGAGGTTGAATGGTTGCAATCCCAATAAGCCGCCAGAATCTCTGCCGATTGCGTATCCTTCATCCCCTCGTGAACGCATCGATCTCAGACAAGTTTTCACCCGATCATTCTCTCGGAACTCCTGGTGCAGTAAGCACCCTATGGGCCGGTGCGGTATAGATGAGCGAAAGCGCCTCGTGTATTCAGAAAATTGGAAATACAAGTTTATTCATCTAAATCTAAAAAAAAATTTATATTCGGTTTTCCGTATGTCCATTAGTGCTTCCTGCGATTTTTCTATTACTTCCTCTCGGCTGCTGAAACGCGTTCCCCGTTGTGGTTTTTTTAACTCGATTGAACAGAAAGAAGTCACAGGGAGCCAAATCAGGTGAATTCGGTGGCTGTTGGATGCTACGAGTATTTCTTGCATTTTTCGTCAAAAAATTACGAATAATGATGGCACTGTGCGACGGTGCATTATCATGGTGCAAAATCCGCGAGTTTTCTGCCCACAATTCTAGTCTCTTTCGGCGAATTGCTTCACTCAAACGTCTAATAACGCCCAAATAATACTCTTTGTTTACTGTCTGGCCTTCTGGCAAAAATTCATGATGCACTACACCGTTGTAATCCATGAAAACCGTGAGCATTGCCTTCTTTTTTGACTGAAAACGATGTGGTTTTTTTGGTCTCGGCTCATTTGACCTGATCTCTGAATTGCGTGTCGTACTCATAAACCCACGTCTCGTCTCCAGTAATGATCCTTTTGATGAATTTGGGATCGGATTCAGCCTCGCAAATCATCTCTTTTATGACGTCAACACGACGGAAACCCAAATCATTAACCAAAATGTCTTGGACGGATCCATAGGCAATGTTCAAGTCCTCCGCTATCTCTCTGATGGTTAATTTGCGGTTATTGACCAGCATTTCTTTTACTTCATCAATGCTTCCGTCGGTTTTCGATGTCGATGGTCTGCCACTGCGTTCATCATCTTCGATTGACTCACGACCACTTTTGAACCACTCGTGTCGCTGGTAAACGACCGTTTTCTTTAGAGAATCGTTGCCGAAACACTTTCCAACATTTCCAACGTTGGCGCACAATTAAATCCATTTTTACGCAAAATTTAATACAAGTTCGTTGTTGCAAATTTAAATCCATTTCTAAAATTGTAAAAAATCGCCTACACACACGGAGATAGATGTACTCTTGGCTACGTAACTTTTGCAAACGTCAAGCTATGACGCTAAGATTTAGAAGAATATGTCAGCAATAGATTTACCAACTTAACAAAAAAAAACAGAACTCAAATCGGAACAATGGGAGCGAGACACGGTGCTTGTGATCGCGAATTTTTGATCAAGGTGGTATAAAATGCCAAACTAACACCAAATCGATGGTATCACAAATTTTTCAAAAGAGGATGGCAAAGAAGGGTACGCTGCATGTCTTGTTTAATCTGAAGTATTGGTTTTACAAGAAATTTCAATTTTTTACAATTTACAAAAGGAATCACGCATAATGCTCAACGTGGAAGACCGAAGAAAACCTTTCAACAAGCTGGAACCAAGGCTAAAAAACTGGAAATTCAAGAGCTGATGTAAGTCCTCAGAAGAACTGTCTCTATGGAATCGAATCTTGGATAAGAAGGAAAACGATATATGGCCGAGATTATTAAAAAAAAGCTATTGTCAGCTCACCCAAGAGTTTGAAGCAACTGAAAACACCTGGCGCAATGAAGTTAGCTACCCCGTATACACCAGAAGAAGCCCTAGCTCTAATAACTGAACTGAAACTAGCAAAATATCAATACACTTGTAGATATCTTCAAATAAGTGCAAAACATAGAAATGCGAATAGGTATACACCGTAGCTACGACGTTATTCTTGAAATAAAAAAAGTGTTATCCTCCTTGTACCTCAATAACTGTTACAGAAAATTTATTGGAAATCAAGCTATTGTACAATACATCCTTTACTAGGCTTTACTCTACACCGAATTTCAGAGACACAGAGTGAAGTATTTGATTCTCGATGTGAAAATGGTGATATTTTAGAATGTATTTGGAAGTGGGGATGTCACTCAGTGTCATCCTCGCTATTAGCAAAACTTTTTAGTAAACCCTGCTACAAGTGATTGCGAGATCTTGTTGATAGGCATTGTGCCTCTAGAAATCAAGAAATCTGAAAATGAACGTACGAAATTATTTATTAATTCAAGAACTTCATCGGCGATATGAATTGACAAAAGAATCCATCAATCGGATGGAGTCTGAAATAAAAATTTTACAATTCCCTTGTTTTTTACTATTAGCAGTAAAATCGTCTCATGTGCTGTGGAGACAATGTGTTGACAGTAAGATGTGCAATGCAATTATGAAAAATAGAACTAGCGCAGTTTGCTACATGTGAGAAGCTTCTCCAAAGGATAGGAATCACATATGTATAAAAATGTTTGGATATGCCCTGCGATAATAACGCATTGGCTCATGGGCTACATACCCTTCACGCACAGATAAGATGTATGGAATCATTGCTGCATTTATGTATCATACAAACTTGGTTACAAATGTTGGCGGCCAAGAGGAGAGGAAGACAAAAAACTTGTTCAAGATAGAAAAGTCTTTCTACGAACCCAGCTCATAAATCACTTGGGAGTATTAGTTGGCTATCCAAAACAAGGAGGGTGTAATACGAGTCATGCAAACACTGCTCGTACATTTTTCAAGGACCGAAAAAAACCATAGACTAACTATACCTAGATATCAAACTTTCCAGATATTGAAAAATCAAAACCGGTTTTCTACTGATCGCCCCTATCCTGTCTGTGAATACGTGTAAATTATCATCAATGGCAATTTCCCTCTCCTTTTATACAAACCACGCCCATTTTAATCAAAAAAATGTAGTCTCCATTACACACATTCGTGCAAATCGCTCTCATTTTAGCAATTTTACTTGTAAATTGCTCTCCTTCCAGCAAATTTTGACAAAGTTGTAGAAATGCAGAAGTGTTGGAATTCACTTACAGTGTGTCTGTGCAAAAGTTAAGGGTTTGCAAAAGTATTAGTAGAGTTTGACATCTAGTTAGATTATCTATGAGAAAAACAGCAGTCATAATAAAATAGAGCGTGAACTTGTATAGTGTTTTGCCATAGTACTGAAAACTCTTTTATCTTCGTTGAAAATCGACGCAATCAAATTTCGAAAGTATTGATTAGATACAACTGAACTTTCTTAGCAAACGTAATTGGTACAAAATACCCATAGAATAACTATACCTAGATATCAAACTCTACTAATACTTTTGCAAACCCTTAACTTTCGCACAGACACACTGTAAGTGAATCACCAACACATTCTCCATCTCTATTACCTGTCAGAATGGCTAAAATGACAACAAATTTCACGTAATGTTCACTAGGTATATATAATAAACGCAAAAATAAAAGGAAAAACATTTTACGCTGGTGAATATTTAATTTAACGTGGTGAAGTGAAAAGTGAAGATAATAGAATATGTGAAAAAAACCTCTTTTTTTTTGTTTCAAGTGCACAAAAGGGGATAGCTTCAGAATAAAATTAAAAAAGGACCTAAGAATCATATTTTGAACGTTTCATTTTAAGATTTAAATGAATGGAAACTATTACAATTTTCAAATCAAGCTTACGCTTGCATTGAAGGTCAATTGTATAAGCATTTTGCATGTTTCGGCAGAAACTCTGTACTCTGGACATCAATGAAAAGGATTGTTAATTAATGGCACTTTTAAAATCAATGTCCTTGCTGTCATTTTAGTTTGACATGTGTTAAGTAAATGGATTAATTAAATTTTTAGTTTTTTTAGGAAAATATTTCTTTTTCTAATTTAATGTAAAGGTTTTCCAAAATATTTCGAGAAAGTTTTTTTTTCGCACATTATAAAGTACAAAAGCAGTGGAATTTTAGTTTTTCATTTGTTTAAAAAAAATCCCAGATAAGCCAACGTACGATGTGAAGCAAAACTCTTGATATCCCAACTTAATTTGGTTTTGTCGAAGGGAATTATGTTTATAATTGTTTTCAACAGATCTGTTTATTTGCAAGTAATAAATGTCTGTTTGTACTTTCTTAGAGGCATAAACAAAAACATTAATATTTCGTTCAGAAAAAAAAATATGGAAATAAAAATGAAATGAGCACAACTAAAGTGTTAATGCCCACAGTGAAAAGTGTTATTTTATACTTTAATTTTGCAGAAAAAAGACTTACCTACTATTTTGTTGACTACCTTTTAAGCCTTTTAAGTTCTTTAAGCAGGTCTGGCATGGAATGCGTTAACTTTTCCAGATATTCACTTTTTATTTCTTACCATTCTGCTAACAATAAGGCTCTTAACTGATGCTTTGATGTAATGACATGTTTTCGTAAGCTCCTCTTTAAACGATTCCAAAGAGGTCCTGTTGGGTTAACATCGGGGCTTTGTGGTGGTGTTACTGTTGTAGAAAGCGAGGGACTTAATGTATCACCCACATCTTCACTATTTGTGCGACATGCTTGGAATCGTTGTCCTGTTGGAAGTAAAATTCTTTCGCGATAACCATTTTTTGTGTACTTTGAAACAAATTTTTCTGCTAAATGTTTCAGTATACTTCTTTTGTCATGATCTCAATGATTATGGCTAAATTAGCGATCCCAAAAGTGGACATTTAGCCCACATCATACAACCATCATCCCCATGCTTTACTTTTTTACATTTGGCCCACATCATACAACCATCATCCCCATGCTTTACTTTTTTCCTTGTGCTTTTTGACTCAAAGCTTCATTTGGTTGTCTTCATTGTTTCGAAGGCCTATTTGATCCATAATTTTAAATTTTGAGTCTTTTGAAAAAATCCTAGAAGTCGAATCCTTTGTTTTCGTATATATCAGTAGAGTCTTCAGTTTTTTGATTAGCTTCGCTGACGAAAGGCTTCTTCCTAGCGGTATGGGATTAATACTCAGTTCGTTGTGTTCTTCTTGTTTTGTTCTCGGAAATTTTTTGATGCAAAAACTGAGCAACGAATTTGGAAATGTTGCATTAGTAATAAAAGTGGCACAAAAACATTGAATATAAGCTAAATGTGTCCAGTTATACCCATATTTTTTTAAAAAAGAATTAGTCAATTCTCTGTTGTACCAAATGGACCTATTAAACACACATTTAATTTACTTTGTTTATTGTTTTGTTAAATGCAATTTTGCAAAAGGATTGTGCAAAGTTATATTTTCACAAATAAAAGTAGTAAAAATAATCATTAATCCTTATCCATTACTTCTTTTGAAAAGTTAAAACAATGATTGAATTATAATACATATATATATTTTCCATCTAATCCAATACTCCAATTGTTTTTAAAGATTTTTATTTTACATTTTTTCGGAACATGCTCTCCTGATAAAAACATTAATGGTGAGCGAAAAATTTACCCACACCGTGGTGGAATGAACAAATGTCAATATTTTATTGAAGAAGCAGCGAAAATGTAAGTGAAAAAAATTTATATTGTTTTAATTCAATAACATAACACTAATTCGTTTTTATTCTATATATCGATCAAAATGGAGAAAAACAAGAAATCCAGTTTCGGATGTAAGACATCTAGTTGTACCGCCCAAGATGCGAGCAAGCCAGGTAAGTAAAAATATTCTTTTTTATGTAAACTTTTTAATTCAAGTCTTTTTTTATTCTTTACTTTTCAGAATGCATAATGGGTGCAATAGGCCTACAGGGGAGACTGAACACCCAATAAAAAAAAATCGGTTAACGCACCGCTATACATGCCTCAAAAGTAATGTGGAATTGCATAATCCAAGAAAAAAAAAAACAATTTCTTTAAATTTTATTTTATTTATTGAATAAAAAAATCGAAATAAAAATCGAGAAAAAGGCATTAAGTCTTTACATTATATAGCTGATATGTTATAAGAAAAATTAGTTCTGTCGTTGTACTCCAAATGTTGAATCTGCAAAGAAAAAGGCATTAAATATATAGCAAAACTAAAATGCATATTTTTACTTACATGTAATTAGTTAGCATCACTTATCCACATTTCTTCAAGGTCTTGACTGGTGCATTTGGTTTCATTATTCTTACAATGAAAAAGAAGTCAAATAAATTATTTTGAAATTAATATGTTTTTACTTACTCACAAGAAAATGTAAACAAACTTTTCCAACTGCTTTTGCCACATCCAGTCCAAAGCAATCTGTTGGTGGTAGCAGTATTCTGTAGGAGATTATTTCTTCTTGCCCCAGATGTCTTGATTTTTCTTCTTTTGTTGTCCTAGAAAATATAATAAACAAAATTATTGTCCAACATTAAATTTTTTTTGCAACTTACACGAAATTAGATTTGTAAACATGAGAAATGTCAAAATCGAAATTCACGGGGTCAATTTTATATGGATGACGTCACTCCTAAAACTTTTCGAATTTTGACACTGTTGACAATTTTCACGTATTCATGGATAAGTTCACACGGATAGGGGCGATCAGTAGAAAACCGGTTTTGATTTTCCAATATCTGGAAAGTTTGATATCTAGGTATAGTTAGTCTATGGTGCCCACAAAATCCTTCTTCCATCACAGTGTATCTGCGCGAAAGTTAAGGGTTTGCAAAAGTATTAGTAGTGTCAAACTCTAGGTTAGTTTATCTATGGTCACGAATCTTTACCAACGAGGATGTACTTCATAACTTACCAATTTCTTCCGATCCTATTATAAGGCATCTTCTAAAAACAAAATTGTAAATCTTTGCCACCTGAAGCATTAGATATGTTTTTGGAACCATAATTAAATAAATTTTTGTATTAGAAGAATTAAAAAACTTTCATTTAAAATGTACAGTGGCGATTAACTAATTAGGAACGATTGTACCAAAAAAATATTATTGAAATTTTATTTGCTTAAGTATAGCTGTGCCTTGTTATATATTTTGTTAATTTAATACAAAAGTAAGAAAAAGAAGTAACCACAAACAAAAAAATTCAAATTCAATTAGCTGTTTCGAAAGGGTTGCCTAATGTGAAAGCATTGAGCAACTCCTTCTTAACTGCTTCCGCTAGCTCCAGATCGTTGTTCATGCTTCGGTGCCATGTTGAGTTTAAACACTGCTGGAGCTTTGACGTGCTCCGATACCACTGCGTGGGATCATCAGCACTTAGTCAGCGAAGCGGTAAGATCGTTCTTGTTGTGACGTCATTTGAATTGGCAACGTGCAGAATTTCTCCGATCTCATGCGGGAATTCATGAGCAGGGAATCGGATTTAACGCGCAGGGAGGCAGAATTAACGAGGAGGGAGGCTTCATTGTGCGACAAGAAGTACACCGTGGAGAGGTGGAACCGATTCTTTTTTGTTATGCGCTTATTGAGGATTGGTTTGGGTGGAGCTATGAAATCTTGTGGACTTACCGTCTCCGCTTCAACAAAGGACGTATGATACGATAATTAATAACATTCATTTGCTGCTTCAAGTATTGTTCAATTGGTGTTACAACAGTCTGTAAAACAAGAACAACAGGAAATAACAAAACAAAATTCGATTCCATGCTGCACAGGAGATGGTATGTTGCGAAAACGTAATTTTACCTCATTGCATGGAGTTGCGGTTCTCATTGGTCAGTTTACAGGAAAAGTCGTTGATTTTCCTGTAAAATCGTCTTATTGTGCTGAATGTAACTATTGCAATAAACACAAAAATACCGAGCAATATAAGGAATGGAAATCTAATCATGATGATCGGCAGGCAAAATGGAAGTAGACGCCATGAAAGAATTATTTTCAAAATTCGTCGAAAAGCATGGAGTTATGTATATTAATTACGTCGGGGATGGCGACTCTAAGACGTACACGGGATTAGCGAATGCGAAACCGCATGGTGATGAGATTGAAATTTTAAAAAAGAATGCGTGAACACGTTCAAAAGCGAATTGGAACTCGTCTTCGCGAGTGCAAGAAAAGAAATCTTGAAATCGGTGGCAAAAACAAATTGACTGCAAAATTTATAGATAAACTGAGCATTTACTATGGTTAAGCTATTCGCAGAGACTGTAACTCCAAGGATGACATTTCTAGCCCGAAGGCCCCGAATCGTGGTGCAAGTGGCAACAAGCGAAGCTAAAAGAGAACTGAAAAATTTTCATCACGATGTTATCATCATGTTAGATGTCATCAAACCAAAATTCGAAGACCTCAGCAATGGTAAATTGTTGGAGTAATTGTGTCACCCCATTGTTGGAAGTCATGAACGTGTTAGGAATATCGGTCGGATAGGCAGCGCACTTGTACGCTGCGCAAGAAGACGAAACTCGCATAGCGAAAGCCGAGCTGCAATCGCAAGAGCAGACGATAGACGGTCGAATACGGCGCCGACAACAAAATTTAGAAGCTGTGAACATTCCGTCAACCGTCGAAGACTTACCCTATCGGCCTGGTATCGATGATTCCATGTAAGTTGACAAATTTCATGATTTATTCATTCCCAAATTTTCGAATGCGTTTTTCTCAAAAACACGTTTTTCAAATCGGTACCCAAAATTTCTCGAAAACCAACGAACCGATTGCCTGATTTTTTTCTGTGGTTATTCTATGCAGCTATACACCATTATCTAGTACTTGTCATAGGATTTTTTTTTTTCGTTACTTAGTTTTTGTTTTATAGGCAAAAAAATAATTAATTTTTGGTCCACAAATCAATATGTACCAAATGTTCAAACGCCGCCATTTTGTTATAAATCAATATTTTCAAAATCGGCTATGACAAGTACTAGATTACAGTATCTAATTTAATAATCTCTTTGGTTTTTTTTTCTCAGACGATTTTTGAAAAAATGCCAGTAGGCACCGTTTACGCAGATTTTTTTATGGCGCTCCAAGAATTATACAATATCCTTGTATATTTTTGACATTTTCAAATAAAAAAAATTAAACATATTTCTGAATGTGTATGCTTTTAGATAAGTAGCTAGTTAAACTCCCAATCTGAAATTTCAAATAGTTTTCCTTAAAAAAATACACAAAATTACCATTTTCTCCGGCTCCTAGCTGTATATCTCTCCTTAAACGGAGTGGAATATGATTTTGAAAAGCTGTTTCATAAGTGCCTGTTCACATTGGCGAGGGGATGAAAGTCCTCACCATTAACGTCGTGTTCACATTTTCATGGTGTTGAAAGACTTTTTGACAACGGAACACTTGAATCGGAGCATTTTTAATTTTTAATTTGAGCAGTTGGCCTGAAACATATCTTTTTTCCTCTTTTTTACCAAAACCAAAACCAAAACCAAAACCAAAATGAAAAAATATGATATTTAAAAAAACGATGTGGTTCACCCAAGAATCCACTTTAGAAATGGAATTTCGGGGCAAGTAACCCTTCTTCTTTCCACTTCAATAAAAAGCGTTCCCTCTCTTTCGGACAGTCTTCCTGCCCGTGCCAATGTTAACAGGCACTAACAAAGCAAGCAAGACCAAAAATGTACTTTTTGTCCTTTTTATGGGTTGCCAAATATATTTTATTGTAATGAGGACTTTTTTAATCGTTTAAATGTTTCAAATGCAGTCAACCAGGGCGTCGTAGAGCCACAGTCAACACCGGCGTCGAATAGAGAGGAGAGACGGACATGCTGCAACTACAGTTGGTCAAACTACCTCTTGGCCTGAAGCTAGGATTAACTTGGCAATTGGGTCTAATCGAGTCTTTAAAAACATCACAATGGGAGATATAAAGCTTTGTACACTCTTAGACACGGGTAGCGATGTATGTCTCTTGGGATATGACAGTATGCTGTTAATGGAGTATGTTGAAAAGAACTTGATAGGCATTGGTCAATAACGAGTTACGACGTTGGGTAAGGTTTGGGTAAAAGTAGAGGTGGATGGTAACGCTTTAAAACTTAACTTTCACGCGGTGCGAGAAAAGGAAATGCTGTATCCGGCAGTTATAGGAAATGATATTCTGGAGATGGTAAGTTTAATTATCACAAATAAAGGTGTGGAGTTCCGAAGTAAGCGGGTAGACAAAGAGAGTGAGGAGTTAGCAGTTGAGAGAAGCTACGTTGGTGACAAGAATGGGGCACATGAAGGCGCGAAGGGCGTCCAAGTGGACAAAGATGAATAGTATGCGGACGGTTATGGCGATGGGGGCCATGAATCGGAGGCACTCGAGTTAGCCCAGGAGCTTGGAAATAGATGCTAGAGGAAGCTGGAGTTGGGATTGAACCATCTATCTGCACGGAAGTATTAAAGGAAAGTTACTGAGGGTAGTGGAAGAATATAATCCTGTTGGGGAAGAGCCATCACCGGTAGTTATGAAGTTGGTGTTGAAGGGTGAAATTACAGTTTTTCAAAGACCGAGACCATGCTGATCAAATTGTAGTACGTGAGTTAATAAGCAAATGGCTGGCAGAGAAATCATGCAACAAAGTCGTTCAGAATATGCTTCGCCGGTGGTATTAGTATCGAAGAAGAATAGGACAAAAAGATTATGCTGTGACTATCGAAAATTAAATGAAAAGATTGCGAGGGATAATTTTCCAATGGTATTGATCGATGAGGTTCTAGAGCGGCTGCAAGGTGGTAAGGTGTTTTCGACGTTGGACTTAAAGAATGGACTTTTCCATGTCCCGATGGATCCCGAGTCGCGGCCTTTGTGACACAAGATGAACTATATGGATTTCTATACATGCCGTTTGGGATATCAAATTCACCACCAGTATTCGCGAGATATATAAATGCTATTTACCGGACATAATTGAAAACAACGTATCCAACCATTCGGAGAAAAGACGAGAGCTGTGGGGACATATCCGGTTCCGGGTAACAAGAAGGGGTTACAACGTTTCATAGGACTAGCTTCTTGTTTTAGAAGGTTCGTCCAGGGATACGCTATGGTCGCCAAACCATTATCGGACTTACTCCGAAAAGATGCAAAGTTTACGTGGGAAACCGAACAGATAGCAGCATTTGAACAATTAAAGGCAGCTTTAGCCAACGCCCCCGTACTCAAATTATTTAACCCCAAGGCGATCACTGAAATACACACAGATGCCTGTATGTCTGGATATGGTGGCGTTTTGCTTCAGAAAGACATAGGTGGACCAGCTCTTCCATCCTATTCAATACATGAGCAGGAAAACAACGGCAAACGAGGAAAAGTACGAGCTGGAGGTTCTCGCAATCATCGAAGCTCTGAAAAAATGGAGGGTATACGTGTCAGGGATAATATTTAAAATTGTCATAGACTGTAACGCGTTCGCTATTACGTTGAAGAAGGACGTATGTACCACTTAGAGTGTCGAGATGGGCTATGTTTTTACATGACTTCCACTAGACGATTCTCTGAATTGCCGAATAAGGGAGGCACAGCTAAAAGACAACTGGATTCCAGGCGTGATGGTGTTAGAAAATGAAGATTTTTTTGTGAATTCTAAGGTGCTGTACAAGGACCCAGTGAAGGAATTGGTGGTATGTAGTACCAACGGTGATGCAGCAGGAAATACTCGATAGCGGCATTTTTCCACCAAAAGAACTAAGGAATTTGTAGAGAAGAACTTTTATATTCCAGATTTGGCAAGGAAAGATAGTAAATTTTGTCAAAGGATGCGTTAAGTGCATCATAGCCGAAACGAAGTCTGGCATCAACCACTGACGCGAACAGATGCCAAATATTGTAATGTATTTAAACCAGAGTTGTGTAATTTAACAAGTGATAACAAAGTTCAAGTAAAGAAACATAATTTTGAATTTAAGAAGTGTGTTGCTGTGATTTTCATTTAAATTTTCTCGCCTCAGTAAAATAAACATCTTCTTTGACGAATTATAAAAACACCAGCGCTCGCCAGCCAAATCAGATATAATATGGTTTAAGTTAACTGAGATCAAAAAAAATAATCTTTATATTTAAATATATTTTAATTTTATTATTTATCATTTATATTGATATCTTCTACAAGGTTTCTCTTTTTGTTCTCTCTCAACATGATATAAAAATACATCTTGGATCCACCGTCTCGCACGCCGAAGCAATGCGATTTAAGATGTTGGAGCACGTGAACAAAAGACCAAAAAAAAAAAACGAAAAAACAAAAAAAAAAAAAAAAAACTAACTTAAAAAAGAGAAACAAAGATATCAACTTTGTTTAGCTGAAATACATGTAATTAAATTGTTTGTTTTTATCCTGTTGAGACTTAACTGCCCCGTTATCTCCCTTTTTGTCGCACATTTTGCGATTAACGCTTACGTTTACGTGTGTGTAGTGTTTGCTTAAGTTTACGTCGTCGATGATGTGGTGCTTGTGGTTGATGATGCTGCCGCTGATGATGATGCCGATGTGGATGATGATGTCGAAGACGAAGTGCCACTGTCGCATTCATTCGACATAGCAGGGTCGTCAGTCTTCAAGCGTTTGGTTGAATTTTCAACTGGTTCTGCGTTGTCCGCCGATGTTGGGGAGGCACAACGTTTAAGTGATTGCTGCAGGTTAGCATCAGCAGCATCCGCGGCGGCAATCTGTTTGGCCAAAAGTACTGGCTCTGTCTCTTCCTGGTTGATGGTGGTAGGCAAGTCGAGTATTTTCTCTTTGAAGCGAACGATAACAGCTGTCATGTTATCGCAGCCGGTCCCGTCACCCATCGTATTGGGCGCGAGGCATTTGTCAAAGAGCTTTTGATCGAAAATTAACGAAGAAAAAAATAACATATTTACTATTTATTGTTTTGTCTCTATACAAATAAACGTAATCCTGTCTTACCTCTTCACAAATTTGCGAAACTTTCTTATTTTCATTCTTGAGTCTTTGTCGAACGAATTGTACCACTTCTTCGCTGGACATGAAATTCCAAATACCATCGCATGCGAGAATCATAAATTCATCGTCGCGTTCTATAATGAGTTTTTTTACATCTGGTAATGCTGAGATCATTTGTTGTTCTGGTTCTAGATCTGCGTTCTAAAAGGATTAAATAATTTGGTAAATAAAAACTCACTTTTGAAAAAAAAAATCATAGCAATACGAACCATTTTATAGGCATGATCGCCAATGGCCCGAGATAGATTGAGTCCTCCATTAACTCTGCCATCGAGGGTAACCCTGCCCCCAGCTTTAATAATTCGTGCACATTCTTCGTCATCTTCGGGCTTGTGATCGAGGCTCATTTCGATGGCCTTGCCATTGCGACATACAACGCAGCGTGAATCCCCAGCGTTGGCAACATATAAATCGCGACCGTGTAGCAGAGCAACTACTGCTGTGCAACCACTGTCTTTGCCAGGTTCTTCAATCATATTCGCACAGAATTGTTCATTTGCAAAGGCTCCTTCTTCATCGTCTTCGTCCTCCTCTTCCTCATCATCCTCTTCGTCTTCTTCTTCATCATCGTCATCATCATCCTCCGAGCCAAAGCCTACTACACGGCCATCATCATCCGTACTAGAATTCTCCTCCGCTAAAATGCAACACTTTTCAACTAAAGATCATTTTGGAATCAACGATTATTGAATTACCTTGGAAATCAGCATCACTATCAGAGGAGCTGTCGTCCTCCATGTCTGTTGATGAGATGCCGGACTTTGCCACTTTTTTAGCCGCACGACTGAGTGCCGGTGATTTGCTAGAAGATGTAGCGCAAGCTTGGGGCGATGAGACTTCCCCATTCTGTTGTTTTATGTTTGTGGCTTTCGCCTCATTCAATGCGGCGTCCGAAGAAGATACATTTTCTGATGCAGACTTGCAAGACGATACATTTCCATTTTGTATGGAATCAATTTCTACACCACTGTCTAGACTGCACGATACGGTTGACCCGTTTGATGTTACGCCGGCTTTCTTTTCGGGACTTTCTTGAATCTGGTTAGAACTGCTGCTCACAGTAGAGTCTTCATCAGTGTCCATTTTTGAAAGCTTGATTGCTGCAGCTTCTGCTTGGGATTCTTCCTTTGATTTTGTCGAGCATGAAGCCGATTCATCTAGAGAAGTAATCAAAAGTTTTTCTAAAGAAAAAAAAATCGGAGAAGGAACCTCCTCAACATTACCATTCTCCTGACGTTGCCGTCTGCCGCGTAAGAAAGGCGATTGGGGCTTCGATCCACTCGGACCATCCACAAGTTTATTGAGACCTGGCATCGATGGCGCCACAGCTGTGCTTGAACCGACGCCTTTATACTTTTCAAGTACAGCGTCCAAGGGCAATGCACCTTCTTCACGCAACTCAGCCAAATCTTCAACTTCGGCGTCCTCATCATCTTCAGCGGCTTCACTGTCCTCCACATCTACATTCTTTTCTCCTGCCAACACTTTAAGAATTTCAATGACATTGGCCTCCAAAAGAGTTGCATCAAACCCAAGGAATGCATTTTTTAACGCCAACTCTAAGTCACCGCTTTTATATGCTTCGAGTTGCTTCAAAAAGTTTGGCAATTCATCCGCGCAATATGCCGCAACTTCGGCGCCACCATGCCCATCGTACACAGCGAAAAACGATGTGTTCTTATCGAAATTAAGTATGGAGTTATGGGCATCCTAATTGAAAAACAAATTTAAACGCTTAAGACTACTTCCGAGGGGGAAACATTTCGGGGGCACATAAACGCTAGAACTCACCTCTTGGCTGTTCCGCCATCCTTGCATGGAACTAGCGCCGACTGACAGCAGTTCGTTTACCTCATCTGTGGATATTTTGTCGACTTTCGGTTCCGATAAGTATGCTCCCATTGTTGCGCCGTTTTCAAAATTACAATTTACGAACAATTCTCTTTTTTAGTTTTTCCCTTTTTAAGTCTTTCTTTTGACTGCGAAATTTTTTACTCAACAGTTCACCACAGTCGCGGCGACAAACTAATTTAATTCTCTCTTTCCCGCTTCTGTCAATCAACAGAATTTTCCACACTCAACACGCAACAGAAAGCGATAGATATACTCGCATGTACTTTGGAAAAAATATTTTGCACAAATTCTCACCACACGCTTTCCGATGGGAGCCCTTTTTTTTTTTCTTTTACTTTTTTATTACCGAGACTTTGAGTTCCATTTATATTTAGCGATATTTTAATTTGGTTTAACGAAAAGGAAACGTTTTCGCTTTTTCGGTAATTGGATTTATGAACTGGTTACTCTACGACCGGAAAGCTAGGATTTTTTATTTTCTTACATAGCAAGCGAGTACACATTGACAGAAGTCGAGAGAAGAAATGCGCGAATGGCGGACAGTTTGCAAATTTCCATTTTGGTAGTGTTGCTATCTCGTTTAGGCGCATTATTTAGCGTGGATCTGATATGGGACAATTTACCGGTGTTTAAAGGGAGAATAGTCCTTTTCTAACATTGAGTTCCCGAGCACTTCATATAGCAGCCACTTTGCAGCATTGCCAGGCGTACAGAAGTTAGCACTGAATGGAATTCCACATGTTTTGGGCAATTTGAATAAAACATTCAGATAGAAGATGCGTCAACGATTATGACTAAAACATATATATTTGTAGATTTTATAAATGTCCAGATACTAAGAAAAATCTGCAGATTTGTTTACAAATTTAATCAATCGTTCGTCTTTTGTTTCAGGTAAAAACAAACAAACAAAAATTCTGAAACAAAATGAAACTCTAAAAGGCTAGTTTCACTACAATGAAAAATGCATATGTATTCCGGGCGTTAGAGTGCCAACAAATTATATAGTTATGTTAAAAAAACGAATCATGATTCTCTGCTAAATATTTCAAAACCGTCTGAATGTATGATTAATAAACATTTTAGATATTCGATCTGTTCGGTGGGCTTTACCAGTTGGAAACAACTAATCCTGAGTTTGAAATCATTTTCCGAAATGCAAACCAAATTATTAAAGTTTGTGTATCCATCATCGCCAACACTATGAATATTGGGGTTCTATCAAACCTTAGTTAAAATTAGTCTGATTTATGGTCAAAGCGGAGGATGCAGATCTAAGAAACTCAGGTTTATTTTCTGCACGTGTAGACGTTTATGGAATTTTCGATGCGGTTCGTACATATGGACGCGACCGATATACCTTTGATGACAAAACCTTTAACTTGTGTTTAAACTAGAAGATACCAGAGATGATGTTTATTTCAAAAGAAAGAGCACTTACAATTTTGGGAACAATGACTAAAGCGTCAACGAGTTTACCTATGTGCCAGTACAATTTAATTTAATAAGTGAAGCATTTGTTGAGATCTGTTTAAATATCAAAGGTTCTTCGATGATGTCTGTAGTATATAGTATAATAGAGGCTACATTCCACGAATCTGTCGAATGCACAACTTGACTGCGATCTTTGTCTTTGGATGGAGTTAAGAAGGCAGAAGGCAATCGGCCAGTGAATCTCGCCCACAACACACATCAGTTAACTTGTCTTACAATTTAAAATGCTATTAATGAATTGAAATATACTTATAATTTTCTTGTTGTTACATTTATATTTTGTAGCTACAATGCCACTACAATGGAACTCTAATTCTGACAGTTTAACTTAATGGTCGAAGTTGCATATTCGAACATACGATGTGGCCGAGCGGGGGAGAAAAGGTCTCAGCGAAGTGCGAATACGAACGAGCGAATATTCGCTAATTTTGACTTTTGATATACCGCTACTGCCAACAAAGCAAAACAGAACAGGAGAATTTTGAAGTCAAATTCCCCCGAGTGTTTCGGTCGTGCGATTGTAGATTGAGTTCCACATTTGTGGACTGCCTGTAAAATTTGACAGGTTGCAAAGAGCATTCTCTTATTCGCGGATTTCTACAATCAAAAGAGCTGAAGACTTTGCTATACCTAAGAGACCGATTTCAAATTTTCAAAATACCCGTCGTCCATCTTATATTCTGAGTTTTATTCGTCGAAGGAACTGTGAAAGAAGGAAATGGCTTCGCTACCGACTTAATTGCTTCTCCGAAAATATGAACATACTGAGCACCATTATTAAAGAAGAAATTTTAGCTTTCAAAAATAGACGGTGGAATTCTCTTCTCTCCATTTTCGACAGCTCCATCCCACCTTTCTGGAAAATCACGAAAGTCTTCAAAAGTAGGAGCAGGTACTTGCTTCCATTAATAATTGACAACACTATACTTCTAACGGGAAAAGAAAAGGTAGAAGTTCTGGCCCAAACTTTTAGCAAGAACTATTTGATTGCTGCTCACCTTGGTGACAATTATACCGAGTCTGTGGTGACTTCTACAGTTTCGCTTATCTCAAACATTCCGTTTGTCATTGACGAAACTTATTTGACTAACTCTAATGAGATACAAAGCTTTATCAAGCTATTAAAAGCTAAAAAAAACTCCAGGCCTTGATAAAGTCAATAACATGCTTCTGAAAGCCCTACCAAAAAAGGGAATAGAGATGTTGACATTAATTTTTAATTCATGTCTTAAGCTTTGTTATTTCCCTAACAAGTGGAAAACTGTTAAAGTCGTTCCCATTGCAAAGCCCGGTAAACCAAAAGATAAGCCCTCCAGTTACCGGCCCATAAGTCTACTCAGCAGCCTAAGCAAGTTGTTAGAAAAAATTATCAAAGTGATTATGGAGAAGTACATAGAGACTTATGTTGTTCTTCCCGATTCTTAGTTTGGTTTTCGTAAACATCATTCAACCTGCCATCAAATTGCCAGAATCAAAAACCAAATAACTTTACGTTAAAAAAATCAACTGGTCTGGTACTACTAGATATAGAGAAAGCCTTTGATACTGTCTGGCATGATGGACTTATTTTTAAACTCTACCACTACAACTTTCCTATCCCAATCGAAAATATCATTCGAAGCTTTCTTAAAGAAAGAACCTTTTTAGTTTGCATGGGCAATAATTACTCAACTGTCAAAAATATAAGATTCGGTGTCCCTCAAGGATCAATCCTTGGCCCATTACTATTCAACATATATGTATATATCAGATTTGAAAGTAAGTAATGAAAACGCTCAGCTAGCGATGTATTCTGACGATACCGCCATTTTTGTGCCTGGCATTCTATTTTCCGACGTTTTCCATTTTTTGCTGAACTCCTTAAAAGACATCGAACAATATTGTAAAAAGTGGAAAATTAAGGTAAATGCAGATAAAACTCCAGCCGTTTGGTTTACAAGACGCAGAAAAGAATGTTTCCTTCCCAACGGTAGAAAGCTTAAATTGTACTCAAATTACATAGGTTGGGAGTGGTGTTAGATAAAAGACTTACTTTCAACACGCACATAGCAAGCAGTATAGAAAAAAGTAATGTTACTTACAATATTACAACAATTGTTAACGATATGAAGATTAAATTTTACGAAAGATGTTCATATTCAAAAAACGCACTCATTACTCAATTAAGTGAAGAGGGGTAATTTGCAATATTAGTTTTTAAGATTCAAATAAGCGTTTTTGATTGTATCTTTTCCCTTAAATAACAAATTTTTGAACTCTGTATTTTAAGTCATTATATATATGTAAATATCAAAATATTGAAGTTGTAAAGGAAGTTTTTCCTAAATCTCTTGAATATAACTAACAAATAAGGAACTTTTTGTAATCAGAGCTACTAAATAAAATTCTTACTTACTCTTATTCGCGGAGAAATAAGCGAATCGTTGATTCCTTCGCAAATATTAATTGAATTTGAGTTCTGTTTTTTTATGAATTTACAGATAAATTAAGTCCTGTGCTTTTGGAATAGTAAAATTGTCACCCGCCTGTCTTTAAATATACTAAAAGTGATTTGTTCGCAATCAGCTCATTCGCAATACTCTGCGCTATGAATGGGCCTAAAGAACAGCCACGAATCGTGAGTTGTTGTAAAATGTTTGTATAAGCCAAATATAGATTACTATTTTTTGAAGCCTGAAGATTTACGCTTACATAAAAAATTATGAAGCTCTGGCAATGCGTCATTACTAGTAGGTATCGGTATAAGAGCTGCAGGATAGCTATTCACCACAGCAGAGGAGTTATCCCTGAGTGACAAGCTTGCTGGCTTTCCGGATGCGGGCAATATTATGTTTTCAAGAAGTTAATTCCCTATCGCAAAGTGTAATGTCGGCGTGAGTAACAAACTTGAACTAGAAAATGTGTTACGATAATGCAAGATGGATATCATAAGCGTTGAAGAAACCCAGTGACGAAACGTCGGATAAAAAGTCCGTGACTTTTTGAATTTCTGACCTCTTTACTGAAACAGCAACACTGCTCCTGTCAACAGGCATCTGTCAGTTGACTCCTGTCAAAATTTAAACTTGCTGCGTCAGTTAGTTTGTGTTTGACAGCTATTTTTATCAGACTACTCACTAATTTGAGGAGAAAATGGAAAAAAGTGAATTTCGTGTGCTTATTAAGCATTATTTCTTGCGAAAAAAAACCATTACCGAGACCAAGGCTAAGCTTGATAAATACTATGGGGACTCTGCACCATCGATTTCAATGGTAAAAAAGTGGTTTACTGAATTTCGTTGTGGCCGTACAAGCACTGAAGATGCCGAACGTCCTGGACGACCAGTTGAGGTCTCTACACCCGAAACAATCGAAAAAATTCACGATATGGTGTTGGCCGACCGAAGATTGAAAGTGCGAGAGATTGTGGAAGCCGTAGGGATCTCGCATGGCTCAGTGGTTTCAATTTTGAATGATCACTTGGGCATGAGAAAGCTTTCCGCAAGATGGGTGCCGCGTTTGCTCACAGTCGACCACAAACGCAATCGTGTAACAACTTCACACGAAGGTTTGGCGTTGTTTAATCGCAATATGGAGGAGTTTTTGCGCCGTTTTGTAACCGTGGACGAAACATGGATCCATCACAACACACCAGAGAACAAACAACAGTCAAAACAGTGGGTTTCTAAGGGTGAATCGGCGCCAAAGAAGGCCAAGGTGGGTTTGTCAGCCAATAAAGTTATGGCGACTGTTTTTTGGGATGCACGCGGGATAATCCACATTGACTACCTTCAAAAGGGAAGAACAATCAATGGGGAATATTATGCCAACTTATTGGACCGATTCAATGACGATTTGAAAAAAAAACGACCTCATTTGGCCAAGAAAAAAGTTCTTTTCCACCAAGACAATGCAAGGGTGCACACATGTGCAGTTGCCATGGCAAAAATCCATGAATTGGGCTATGAATTGCTCCCTCATTCACCCTATTCTCCAGATTTGGCTCCGAGCCATTACTTCTTGTTCCTAAACCTGAAGAAATGGCTTGGTGGAAAAAGATTTGACTCCAATGATAAAGTCATCTCGCAAACAAAGGACTATTTTGAGGACCTCGACAAATCTTTTTTTTTGGAAGGGATAAAAAAATTGGAGAAGCGTTGGACAAAGTGTATAGAGCTCAAGGGAGACTACGTTGAAAAATAAAGTTATTTTTTTATCAAAAAATCTGTGTTTTAATCCAAAAGTCACGGACTTATTGACCCGCCCTTGTAGCATCTTGTACTTTCAAACAAAAAACCTTATTATTAACTGTCACAGTTTAATAGTAAATATTACAATATTATTATAAGTGTATCAGAAACCAGCGGCCTATTAAATGAAATTATTTATTTTGGTCCGATTTCAAGAGAACATCAAGAGAGCAAATGTTTTTCATCGCTACATGAATACAGAATGCCATGATACAAAATGTTTTAGAAGATGACATATTTAACTCGCGCAAATCACATAGTTTATCCATCCTTAATACATTGATTGTTAAGATAGAGCGGCGTCTAATTACATATTGCAGCGGCAGACAGTAAATCCAGATAGATTACCATATATGCTGAATGGCGAATAAAAGACTGTAAAATGATCTTGGGTGAACCGAGATTTTCGTTATGAAATCAGAGAATAATCTGTTGAAACAGTCAGCTGCGAAGAAAGCAAATTAAAACAACTTAATTAAGGAAAGAGACCAATTCTGGTCGGTAAATTTGCGAGAATAGCATGTACCATCAATCAAGTAGAAGAATCTAGCGCGCAAACCTCTGCTCGGGATTTCTGGGAATCACCTCCACATATAGAAAACAGAATAATGTGTGAATAATGTGAAGATGCAAGCACAAAAGACTAGCCTTCCAAGAGTGGATGGAAACTGCGAAATCGATAAAACGCGCATCAGCTATAGAAGCTTTGCATCGGGATGTAAAACATTTCTCGCCAGAACAGGTCATAAATGTCAGAAAAGTGCTACCTCAAGGTTAACCCAAAAAACAAGAAGAAACAAGAACAAATCGCAAAATTAGAAGAGATTATTGTGATAACCAGTTAAATGTCATGTCATGTCCGCGCCATCTGTAATTGAATAGCAGAAGAGTCATCCATTGGAAGAATAATGGAATCTCTTTGACAATTGATAGGGAAATTTCCGGAAAAATGGAAAATACAGGGTGACTTACTCGAACTCCAACTTTTTAAAATGCTATAATTTTTCTATTTTTTGATAAATTTTATTGTGCCAAAACAAAAAATGTTGGAAAATACATCAATTTTCAAATTGTATCAGTAGTTTTCAATACCTTTAGCGCGAATAATGGACTTGAGACGGCCGAAGGAAGCATCGCACGCTGCACGCAAGAGGCTCTACGGTATTTTGGCCCATTCCCGGCGAAGTGCTTATTTGAGGTGGTTCAAACTTGGTAGTTTTTAGTGCTAACCTTCGCCTTCAAAATACCCCAGACAGAGAAATCCAACGGATTTGCATTCGGAGAATTTGCAATCCATTGTGTCGTAGAAATGAAGTGTGGAAACTTGTTTTTTAACCAATCTTGGTTGAAGCGCGCTTTGTGAGACTGTGCCGAGTCTTGTTTGAAATGTCCATGGTCTCCGACCAAAATGATTGTTTACCCAAGGCTTCAATACTGCCTTTAAGACAGTTTCACGGTATACGACCGCATTAATTTTGACGCCACGGTCCAAAAATACGAGCGGAGAGCGACCATCGGCGGTTTCAGCGGCCCAAACCATCACCATCGGTGCTTCCTGCTTTCTGGTGGCCGTCCGAAGGTGTAAATTTTCGAAGGACCTCTCCGGCAAGTAAATTCGGTCATTCTGTTTGTTGACATATTGATCGATAACAAATGGCGACTCATCGGAAAAAACCAAATTCGGCAACTCACCACTTTCGTGCAAGCGTAGCAAGTCCTTCGCTCTTTCGACTGTAACTTTTTTCTGTTGCGATGTAAGATCGTGTGCTTTTTGGAACTTCAATGGCTTGAGCCCAAGCTCATTTTTCAGTATGTGTTGCATCCGTTCCAACGATCTGTTGAGCTCACGAGCCATTTTTCTTCCACTTCGACGCGGATTGCGCTCAATTCGAGCCTTCGCTTTCCGAACCATTTCTGCCGATGTTGCTGTTTTTTTATGACCACCTCCATGGCGTTTTGCAATTCTCGAAAAATGGCAGGCAGAACAGAGGTGAAATCAGTTACCAAGTTTAATTTGAAAAGTGAATTAAGAGTAGTGATAAAGTGGCTTAACTAAAATATGAAATAACGAGAAACTTGTTGATAAAAGTGATTGAATTATAAATTGCTGTTGTATTGTGATTTTGAATCAAGCGATTGCTTTGAAAGAAATAAGCTCTATCTATTGAATCCACACTAACATTTGACATTACATTAATGAGTTTATTATGCAAATATAGTATATAGCTGTTTTACAAATATAAATTCAAAGACAATTATTTTAATTAAGTATGTAGTAGCAATGCTGTGCTTTATTTTAAGAGGTTCAACCGCCGAACTTTACCGCAGACAAGTAGGGACGTTCACAAACGGAAGGGCGGATGTGACAACATGTGCAAAGTGAAAAGTGATCTTTATTGCGTTAGTTAACGAGGATGTCCTGCGCAGTAACATTCTGCTGTTGTCGGACATGTCGAGGAAATATCAGGTGCTACAGAATATGAAGTTAGCAAAGCTGTAAACTTGAAGAACTGAGGTAGGTCGAACATATCAAATCACATATGAGCACCTTTCAAAGTATGCATACAAATCTGGGATTCAAATGGCTCACGGTTTTATTGAATATACTGATGAAGACCAATCCGATGGCCAATCAATAGAAGGGTGTGGTTAACATGGGTTCCAAATTTTTGCGACGGAAAAATGCTGCTTTAGCTCAAAGGTTTGCTCTACTTTGTAGTTGCATGTATGTTACGTCCGGCTTTGTTGGGCGACAAAGGAGATGTATGAAGTGTAGTCCCAAAATTCGCACAAGATTTGAATTTTGCGACGTTTGTGCGGTAAAGTGTTGCCTACGAAAAAAAAGAGGTAGCATGAGAACTGGTAGTTCTGGGTTATTCAAAATGGAGCGCTGCACTAAAGAACAACGCGTTGTCATCATTTTAAAAATAATGAAGGTTTGGCAGCTATAGTTCGCTATATTTGTACAAAATATGATCGGAATAGTGATATAACTTCATAAACTGTGAAGAGATTAATTCAAAAAAAGACTGGATCAATTACTGATACTTATACATTCTGGCCGTCCTTCAACAAGTCGTTCAACATAAAACATCGAAGCAGTTCGATTAGAGCTTTGCTGAGAGTCCAGTGACATCAATTTAGCACCGTGGTCAAGAATTGGACATTTCCTGAAGCTCTCTACAGCGTATTCTTACGAAACTTCGCATACAACATTTGACTGACTCAAGAGCTGAAGCCCTTAGTGACCACGCACAGCGAAGAACAACAAGTGGATCGTGATTTTCAAATAAAATCATTTCCAGCGATTAGCCTCATTTTCATCCGGCTTTGCTAATCGTCGAATTTGCGGTTCAGAAAATCCACGAGTGATGATCTCGTTGAGAAACAAATGGATAAATAACATGTCACTGATTGGTGCGGATTTTGTGCTGGATGCATCATCAGACCATTCGTCTTTGGAAATTGGGCTGGTCAGGTTAATGGTGCTCGTTATCGCATCATGATAATCTAGCCATGTGGACGACATGTGCTTTCAACAAGACGGTGCCACATGCCATATTGTCTAAGAAACAATTCAATTACTGCATGAGTCATTTTCTGGTCGTGTGATTTCTCGTTTAGGTGATTAGAATTGGCCGCCCAGATCATGCGATTTAACCCCGCTGAACTTTTTTCTTTGAAGTTTTCTGGGGTCTAAGGTTTATCCCAGCAAGGCGGCCACCATCCACGCCTTGAAGGAGCAAAATTTATGCAAAACTGCCATGCAAAAAAGCAGTTAAAGCCATTTCCAGGTATACACAATCCTATACTGTATACTTTCCGAATCAATCAAAAATTCCCTAAAATTAATTCTTGCGTGAATTTTGGGACACCCTTTGTAAATAATATAATAGTAACCGTGATGAAAATCTAACAGATATCAGCAAAACGTGATTGAATTAGAAATACGCGCACAAGTTGACTCTGTCATCTACATAGATGTCTTAAATTTTGTCCCAAAAGCAGTAGAAGCCTTAGTTTCAGCCGAGATTCGATGAAGAGGGCGGAAGAAAAATGGAAAGATTCAAATGTAAGAGTATCAACAAACTCCCGCCATTACTGACCAGCGACCAAGTGGGGCATTTTTTTTTCTACATTACAGTCGTTAAGTATTTCAATGGTTAACTAAAGAAAAAGGAGAAGATTTCTTCATAGCCTAAGTTTGTCTTAAGGTTTAAGGAATAGCGCGTTTCCATGGACAGAATTCTGTCATTACTTATCTTGTTGTGTACTTGAAAAATTTGTTACTTGTGAAGTGTCGAAGTTGGCACTTGGCTATCGAATTTAATAATAAAGCGCACGCTCTTCCAGAATAAATCCTTTTGATTGTTTGGTCTTAAGGATTTTTTACATTAAAATTTCAATCGAATTTATAAAAAAAATTAGATAAGTTGAAAACTCAGAAAAGCGATTATACACATGTAAGATTACGAAAATTTTGGAAGAAAAGCGAATCCGCATTTAGATTTTACACGTATCCTTGCTACGTATAAGTCAAACCATAAAAATTCGGGAAGTTTCACTGTGTTTTTGCAAAACGTTTAACCAGTATTTAGATAAGGTTTTGAAACGTTGTATGCTCCGTAATAAATTGCCGACAAGTGCTTATTATAGCAAACTAAATAGCGGACAGTGACACCAATCTGGTGCATAAAAAACGCCCAGTAATAGTCAGAGATCTGGCCTTTAGACCGATTGCAAGCCAAACCACTAATCAAATCATATTGAATTTTAACGCATAGATTTCTCAAACCAATATATTAATATCCAAGACAGGCTGAAAATATTGTAGTAGTTTGAATTTCGTGGTCCCTGCTCAGGTTTAACTTCCTCCTCCTGTTGCTCTAAGGAGAACATATTTCCATACGAGAACAGCGCGACAGCTTTGAAATTGCCTTTAACACTACCAATGTGGCCCCATGAAAACGTGTTGTTACCGGACCGGACTATCTTCTCGAGCACGAGATTGAAGAAGTAATATTGTACAATCCCATTCCAATTATATTTTTTCCTTCAATAATCTTACAACAAATTGGGAATACCATATATCACATGGTGTTTGTGAATTGTGCATCACGTATTCGATTTTTAACTTTATCAAAACTCGGTGAATTCTGCGCGATGGCAATTTCACGTGTAGATACGTTTGAGTTAGCATTTGGTTTGTTTAAAAAATCTTTCAAATTTCTTAGCATCCCCATCATACTCTTGCATATGAAACTCTTGGAATATTAAAATACTTACATATATCCAAATTGACCTACAAAGGAATCCTTTTTCGTAGTCTCATAAACGTGATGTCTTTACATACACCATTTCCGAACATACCAAGCTTATTCGCCGAGCATGTAGCACGAACACAACAGAACCGCATTCAGAAGTCCCAGGAGGTATCCGTTTAACCCATTTTTCTCGTGCTTTTAAAACACTTTTTAGTAATTTTAAAATCGAAAATTCCTCACCGACCACGTTCACGTACGTATTACGAGTACTCATAAAGATGTCTTATAAAGATGTCTCTTTCCTTTACTGGCATTTCTCCTGGAAGCTGTCTATAATCCCTTGAAGGGCACGACACTAGCAGGGTATCCCTTGTTGTGAGTTTCCCCATATTTCCAAATAAATTCAATTGAAAAAAAAAAAAAACGTCTGATGAGAACGTGCATTTTTCGTACCGACCTGCTGATGAGCCAGGGATGCCGCCAAACGTCTTGAAGGCGAATCATTTTCCTGACTTGAAGGCTGATACGATGACACGTTTGTTACCACACAAATTCTACTTCACGTAATATCGGTTGGGGTGGTTTCTCTTTACACACGGGTATGTCCTTGGCACATTTGTGATTGCTAATCTATGGATGCTAAATCTGAGTCCTTGATTCCTCTTTTCGAATTTTTTTCTATTACGAGTACGAATAAACTATGCATGAATATGTCCGTATGTTAGGTATGTACATATGGATGAAGGTGGTAAACGAGAACTAAAGGAACACTTCTTAAAATGCCTTAGCAGAAATCCTTCTTGCCACGGTTCCATGGCTTTCGAATATATGCGCACCTAC
Organism: Volucella zonaria; assembly: GCA_963966105.1. Taxonomy (NCBI): domain Eukaryota; kingdom Metazoa; phylum Arthropoda; class Insecta; order Diptera; family Syrphidae; genus Volucella; species Volucella zonaria. Next base: position 208,973,134 of record OZ014531.1, read on the forward strand.
GAATACATAGCACTCATGTATGTATACATACATATATACAATTGTATGTAAGCGTGCCTGCACGTTTCGATTGACAATAAGAAACGGAAAGTTTTCACCTAATTTAAAGTATTTTTTCTCCCCCAGGTAGTGAAACCGTGCACCCAATGTGGTTGGTTTATTCTTATATTCCTTAGCGCATATAGGACGCGTTGGTACAACTTTGTATAAGAAGCAGAGCAAACAAGAAAATAAAAGTTGAAAAGAGGGAATTCCTGCGGCAATACCAGATTCCATGTTGGTACAGTTTTGTGGGTTGGGAATAATGGAGGCTCTGTGGCCTGGAATTCTTTCTGAAATTGTAAGGAGGATCGATAAATACGAGATATGTACTTGTACATGGAACATATTATGTTTGTAATTTAGAAAAATACTTTGAAGCAGGATACTTCTGTAGTTTGACGGATAGTGATAATAGTTCTTTCATTATTCGTATGAGCAGTGACCAATATTTAGACGTTTTTAATCATTCTTTCTCAAAGTTTTGGTGAATTTGTGATAGATGCATATTAACAATACCAATTCAGTCAGAAATGCTTCCATCACAATTTTATTTTAACTATTCGATTGATTTGGCATATATTCCTTCGTCCTCACATGATTCTTAATCCCACAAACTCTCCATAATAACAATGAAAGTAATGTGATATTTAAATCAAAGTGACACCTTATTGCGGATCGATAAGCAGAATCATTTAAGGAAGAAGAAAATTTCATAAAATATTAGATTTAACTACCATGTTAGGGTTAAGCATTTAAGGTGTCAGAATAGGTCAAAAATCCAATTCATTGCTCATGCTTCACTTGTTGCTGTGTTCTGAACTGGCTATACAGGGCGACACAGTTCAGCAGTATAATCCTTTAAGGGCATATTCCCGAGGGGGATCTATTCTCACTTCATTTTAAGTTACAGCCCATCAAAATGGGTGACCCCCAATTTGGCGGCGCAACGACTTTGAACGCCATAATTTCTGAACTAGTACAGGTACAAAAATAGTTTTGGACATTTTGGAAAGATAATACAAGTCTTAAATGCTTTGGGTACATCTGTGCAGCAACAAAAAAGTTATGGCTCGTTAAACTCAAATTTCGTTCCTAAGCCGTACAACTCGCTTATGGAATGCCCTGCCTAGCTCTTTATTTCCTAGTCGTTATAACCTTCAAACATTTAAAACCAACATTCACCGGTACCTCTCTTTCCATCCTCCTTGATTTTCCTTCGCCCGCGCTGTGTGCAAACATTTTAAGGGTACTAAATTGAGCGCGCGCAAATTATAAAAAAAAATTATGACAATTTAAGTTTAAGTTTATTTTTTATTTCGCAAGAATTTTTTTTACAAGTTTGGCTTAAGTTATATATGTGAAGATATACGATAGTGAATTATCTTTTATCTTAAACATTATTAACAAAATTTGAAATAAAGTATAGTTAACTGAAAAATTTTTACAAAAGGAAAAGCGAGAAAAACCTTTTATTTAAAGACAAAAAAAAAAAAAAAAATTATAATAATAAGAATATGTATATATATATATATATATATATATGAGTTGGTAAGTCAGAAAAGTTAAAACAATTGATGATAATAATTCAATGGCAAGTAATTCATACAAATGGAATTGGAATGAGATGTTCTTCTCAATGGTGAAAGAGAGCAAATAAATGAATAAATAAATAAATTAACAAATAAATAAATACATAAATAAATAAATAGATAAATAAGTAAATACATAAAAAGATAAATAAATAAATTACTAATAAATTAATAAATATATATAAACAACAAAGTAATAAATAAATAAGTAAAGAAATAAATAAACATAAATAGGCAGCAAAAGTGTGTACAATAAATAATATAATCTATACAAACATAGAAAACATAGAAAATAAGAGCTTAGTTTGGATGCTGCGTATATAAACATTTAACAAGAGGATTTTCTGCAGTGGAACATTTATCCACAAAATTAAAAGTAAGCTTGGCAACTCTTTCGCTAATCAATTCGACATTCGCTCTTTGATGCAGTTGAACGGTTGAGTAATGCCATGGAAGGTTAAGCATCATTTTGAGTACTTTGTTTTGAGCGATTTGCAGTTTTTTCAAATGACATTTGGCCAATTGACCCCATACTTGACAGCCATAGCATATAATTGCCAGGAAAATTACCTTATAGATAATCAGTTTGTTGTCCTCTGAAAGATGAGATTTTCGATTTATAAACGGATAAAGCATTTTTATGGCAATGTTCACTTTTGTGATTGTGTGGTTTATGTGGTCCTTAAAAATTAATTTCGAATCCAGATTTATTCCTAGATACTTAACCGAGCTTTCCCAATTAACATTCGTATTGCAGACACTGAGGCTGTTCCCTGGAAGGTAGCAAGCTTTTCTTTTTCGAGTAAAAAAGAAAGCCTTCACCTTCGTAGAATTCAGTTTAATTTTCCATTTTTTAAAATATTCACTTACTACTTCTGTCGCATCATTTAAATTTCTCTCAATGTTGAGAGGAAATTGATGAGATGAGAGTATAGCAATGTCATCGGCAAACATTGCGACTTTACAGTTTGATAATACAGGAAAGTCGGACGTAAACAAAATATGCAATAAAGGACCAAGAACTGAGCCTTGCGGAACACCACATTTGACATCAAAAAAACCAGAGACAGAACAATTGACGTGAACTTGAGATACACGATTTTTCAGAAAACATCGAACAATTTTGCACAGATAAAGAAAGCGAGGGCAATAATTTAATAATTTGTATAACAAACCATTATGCCAGACAGTGTCAAAAGCTTTTTCGATATCTAGCAGTATCATTCCTGTTGATTTTCCTTGATCACGATTTGTTTTGACAATATTGTTTATTCTTATCACTTGGTGAATAGTGTTATGATTTTGCCTAAAACCAAATTGTTCATTAGGTAAAATATTGCTCTCAGAAATTACATTCATTAATTGTTCTTTGATAATTTTTTCAAGCATCTTACTAAGTGGGCTAAGTAAACTTATTGGCCTATAGCTCTCTGCGTTTACTGGAGGTTTACCAGATTTGAGAACTGGAATAATTTTGGCCTTTTTCCAAATATCCGGAAAATATTGGAGCTTTAGGCAAGAGTTGAAAATAAATGTAATATATTTTATACCTACCTTAGGAACATGCTTGAGGAAAATATTTTTAATTAGATCAAGGCCTAGAGCTTTTCTCGTTTTAAGATTTTTTATCAACAGTGCAACCTTGTTTTCAGAAACATAAATATTTGGTGGAGTCATACAGCTTGAAGCGTCAAAGTTTGCAATTTGTGAGTCTACTCGAGAAGTAAAAAAAGGATCACTTAGGTTTGAGGCAATTTTATGATTTTTTATAAAAACATCTACCAGAGCCTTGGCTTTTTCCTCATCAGTGTAGAAGATAGATGATGGGCTTATTAACCCTGGAATATTTCGATGCTTGTTTTTCAACACCCGCATAATGTTCCAGAATCGCTTCCCAGATTTGTCCAAAGCGCTAAGCTTGCAGTTCCATTCAATATTTCGTTGACTAGCAATAAGTTTTATAATCAATTTATTGAGAGATCGGACATACTCCTGGAAGTTAGGGTGTCGGAATCTTTGCCAGTTCCTTTTCTGTATGTTCCTAATTTTTATTAAGTTAAGTATAAATGGGGTAAAAGTAGGTTTTTTATATACATTTGAGATTCGTTTTTTCCCAGAATCATTAGCCGCACAAACAAGTAAGTTAGTAAACATTTCAATAGAGTGATCAACATCTTCAATATTGATGGCGTTATCGAGGCAGATGGAAACATCACGCAAATTTGCTTTAATGATCCTCTGAAAAAGATGCCAATTTGTACTTTTTATGTCCTGAACATACTGGGTTTTTATTTGCCCAGAATTTAGAAGTTGGCAGAATACGGGATTATGATCAGAGTTAAGCTCACTTTTGCTAACCGGATTGGATATATAGTTGGGACAATTTGTAACAAAAAAATCTAACACCGAGGGACTACCACGTGAAGACGAAGGGAAAAACGTGGGACTAGGTGGAAATAAAATAGCATAACGAAAAACAAAAGAAAGACTAGAAAGTATGTTACCCCAAGCGTTTGCCCGACTACAGCCCCAGTTTCTGTGTCTGCAGTTAAGGTCACCTCCCAACATGTAATTTCCTTGGGAAGAAGTTAGTTTCCTTATATCACTTTGAAAAGCCCTTCGTTTACCATCAGACGACACACCACCAGGATAGTAAACACAATAAATTTTAACCGTTTGGTTGTTAACAAGGTTAACTTCTATCCCTACATTTTCAACACAAGTTGTGTTTATAAGAGGTAAGAGCGAATGTTGTATAGACCGCTTAATTAAAATTGCAACTCCACCACCTCTGCGTCTAGTTCTGTCAACACGGTAGCATTTGTATACAGATGTAGATAATTTGCTGTTCCATTTTTTTTACTTTAAATGCACTTTTCTTAAAATTTTTACTTAATAAATTTTCTGAAATTTTTATCCTTTTCTTAAAAATTATGTTTAGAAACTTTTTTACGTACGATCAACAAAGTTTGTAGTAAAAGCCTTTTTTTGTCAAAGGAAAATGGTCAAACAAAATTAAGTGAGAATAATAAACTAACATACCTATGAGCAATGCAGTTAACAATTAACTGTCGAATAGGAAAAAAAATCGTAACAAAGAATAGTTCTTTGTTAATCTTTTTTTTGTCAATTTGACATTGTTCCAACTGATCAACAATCGACATTTTGCTCTGTATGTAAACAGCCGATTGATAAATTGATCTCCACAAAATATATTCAAAACGTGAATTCGCGGAAATGGTGCTTGTATACGGGTTCCGCAATGGAAACGCTTCGTTGGCAAGATTGGAGTACCAACGACTATACCCAAATCGTAGAACACCGTGCATCCGGCTATTCATTGATTCGTATCAGCGTCTCGTTGATACCGGGTCAACTGCACCAAAGAAAAGAGAAGGACGTTTAGACGCAGCGGTGGCAGAAGTTAAGGATGGGATTTTGCGAGCTGTGGAAGTTCAGCCTTCAGACAGCGTCCGTAGACTAGCTGTGCAGTTGGAACTTCCCAGAACCAGAATTCACAGGACTCTAGAGATAAATAGATTACATCCTTTCCATTTGACATCGGTACAGGATTTACTGCCACGTGATGCACAAAGAAGAGTGGAATTTTGCCAATGGCTACTGCGCAAACATGCAGAAGACGGGCAATTCCTCAAGAACACTCTATGGACTGACGAAGCGCAGTTCACAAGAGATGCGGTTACAAACCACTATAATTTGCACCATTGGTCAGACTCCAATCCCCATTTAACACGCACAACATCCTTTCAAAGGTAAGAATTTAATTGTAAACAATTTCTTCAAAATTTGTTGTTTATTTTAAAGGAGGTTTAGCGTAAATGTTTGGGCTGGATGAATAGGAAACACTTTAGTAGGCCCGCACGTTCTTCGACAAACAGTTAATTCCCATTACTACCTGGAATTTCTTAGAGGACGATTGCCGAAGTTCCTTGAAGATGTTCCTCTTGTTCAGAAAAGGGCGATGTTCTTTCAACAAGATAGAGCACCTTGTCACGGTAGCAGCGATGTAACTTCGTCCCTCAACCATACTTTTAACGAACGATGGATTGGTCGATTCCGCCCCAAACCTTGGCCACCCAGATCTTCTGATCTAACACCGAGAAATATCGAGCTTGGTACAGCTCCAAGAAAATATTAGTGTCGCTTCAGAAGAGATGAAAATAATTCTGATGACCGTTTATGTGCCATCCGAAATGGTGCCCGAAAGTGTATTCAAATGGAAGGAAGGCATTTCGAACAATTGCTACAAACATTCCATAAACTATTCCAAAAAGGTCCTTCTCAGGACCACATAAAAATATCTAAGCGATTTTATGAGTAAATCAATAGGTACACTTCTTTTTGGCCATTTTTGTTTGTCGAAAAATGGCTTTACTACAAAATCTGTTGATCGTACGTAAAAAAGGATAAAAATTTCAGAAAATTTATTAAGAACAATTTTTAAGAAAAAAGCATTTTAAGTAAACAAATGGAAGAGCAAACTTTCATAATTTTGAGTTTAAAGAGCATGTAAGACTTGTATGCACTACTAAATTATCTTTCCAAATGGTCCAAAGCTATTTTTGTACCTGTACTAGTTTATAAATTATAGCGTTTAAAGTGGTTACACCTCCAAATTAGAGGTCACCCAATTTGATGGGCTGTAACTTGAAATTAAATGAGAATAGACCCCCCTCTGCCATACAATTTCTTGTTCGGCGGAAGTTCGGGAATATGCCCTTAAAGGATTATGCTGCTAAACTGGGACAGACAGTATAAAGCCAGACTTACCTGCAGATAACTATGATGCCTATAAAGCTGATATACTTACTCACATTTTCAATCTCAATTTATTTGAACATAATGATAAAGATCAACATCTTTTATATTACGAGTATTTAGATTTTTAGATAGATATTTAATATTACATATTACAATTGTTAAAAATACCTAAGAGAATTTTATTTCTTAATCTAAGAGTCGAAGGACTCTGAGAAAAATAGGTCAAGAAAGTGAGGAGAAAAAATGGAGAAAACTAGTTTTGAAGATGAGAAGTAAAGAAGGATTGGACTTTTAAAGTCTTTGGTGTTGTAAATTGCCTTGATTCGAGAGGGCAGCATTTTACAATACATGAAACAACCAAAAACGAGATTTTGTATTAATTGTTGGTTACATAAGAAAGCGGCTGTTGGAAAAGAAATCAACCCACTTATTCCTATTGGCCCATTGTGATGCCACGTGGATCTGTGATCCTGCTAAGGAACGAATCACGATATTTTAGAGTACGTCCGAAAGTGGGCTTGAGGGTCTACTGATGAACATTTATAGCAAGACGGGTGTTATGGGTAAAGGTTTGAAAGGGCGGAATGCTACTGGCAATTTCAATGGAGCATTAGTGGGTGGAAATAGCGATAAAACAAAGTGAGACAGGAGACAATACGTCGGAGGGTGTAAATTGACTGACTGATATTATTACGACCTATGAGTTTTATCGCACGGTTTTGAATCGTATCTAGCAGGTGCCTTATATATTGTGGCCAGATCAGAGGGGGTAAAATATTTCTTACATCGCTTGAGGAAACCTAGACATTTCGCAGCATTTTTGACGACATCGAATATGTGGCCATTCTAACGTAAATTGTCATTGACACACATACCGAGAATGGACAATTTTTCGGCTTCGGCGATGTAAGTGCCATCCATATATAATGGCTGGGTATTTAGATTTCGCTTTAATGACAGCAGACACCATTGAGTTTTGGAAGTATTAAATTCCACTCTGTCGATGGTTCCCCAATTAGTTATGCTGTTGATCTCGGAACTTAATGAGTTTAACACACGCTGCCGTTCCCGTTCTACAGCCGAAGAGCAGGGGCGTGAGTCCGGGAACGAATTCTTATTTCTCTAAAAATAAGCGATTTTTAGCGGGCGCTTATCTTCGTGTTATAGTCATACCGGCGAATGGTCATATATTTTTGACCTAAACTTAAAAAATTGCGAATAACTGTATGAAACCGGTTGACTTTTTCGCAATTTCTCTCAATAAAAGCCGAGAATCATTACATGCGGTTATTTTTCCTTTCTCTTCATCCGATAAAACCTTTCCCATGGACATTGTTGATTAATAAATCTGAAAAGCTGTTTCCGAAAAAAAATCCTATCAAAAACTGTTGCATTTCTATCTTACTCTTTGGCAATTAGCGCTATTAATATAAAATTGAAATTGTTGCTCCAATTGACAAATGTTTCATAAATAACTTCACTGTTTTTATAAGAACTTCGCACTCAATCCACACTATTCAAGGACATTGCACAGCTTTTGCTTTATACAGAGGACCATTATTCATTTGGAACAGAAAAAAAAATATTTTGAACTTAAGATAACGGAATTATTGAGTACCACATTGAATGCATGTGATGTGCTCAGTGTATATTTACACATACCTATGCATGTACAGTGGCGAGCAAAAATGAATACATGTTGCAAGTGAATTAAATAAAATGCAATATTTTTATGTTTTCTTTCATTTTAGCTTTATAAACTGTATTTATTCTTAATCCTAAAATGTTGATTCACTTTTAAGCCAATAAAAAAAAATAAAAAAAACCAAAAGGTGAAAGAAACCATCATTTACTCAATTTTGCACGTTTCTTAAGTTATTTTTATTTACCTTTTTCTGGTACTATTTAATACTTGGTCCATAGTCCTTTGTTTTTAATTACATTTCTTATTCTTTTTGGCATGCTTTCCACCAGTGCTTCAATATTTCCGTGAGGAGTATTTGCCCACTGTTCTTGTATTCGCTCCCATAGATTGGCGTTCGTTTTTGGGTGGCTATCGTAGGCCGCAAGCCTTTTTTTAGAATCGCCCAGAGATTTTCAATCGGATTTAAATGCGGACTCTGTGCTGGCCACTTAATTATGTGAAATGGCTGCTCTCCAAGCCAGCTCTGGACAATTCTAGCCGTATGTTTGGGGTCTCCGTCTTGCTGGAATATAATTTACTCGACAGGATAAGCTGCTTCCTCCACGAATTCTGGTAAATTTTGTTGCAGAATATCAAGGTATTGTTCCTTTATCTCATTATCTCTTCGATTTTTACCAGATGAAACAACCCCACACCATTAAGCTTACATCTCCATGCTTCATGGTTTCTTTCACCTGGTACTTTTGGAGTCTTTCATTTGGTCGATGCCAATAATACCCCTTGCCATCTGACTGGAATCTATTGATTTTTGTCTCATCGGACCAAATAACTCGTTTCTAATCATCAATGCTCCAGTTCTTATGTTCTTTGCAGAACTTAAGGTGAGCTCTAACATTTTTGTCGGAAAGCGCTGCGTTTTTTTGCTTAACAGCTGCCTCTAAGCCAATCTTACGTTAGGCTCTTCTAGCTGTCCACTCGCTCACTTTTTTGTTTAAGGTTTTCGCCGCCGCCTTTGGTGTCTTGCACTCTCTTCGCCTTATCAAACGCTCCATTAAGCGCGCATCAGCGTCAGTCAAAAGCCTTGGTCGCCCGGGATTGACATTACTGGACTGCACATTTCTTCTTTTTTTAACCAAAAGTACAGTGCGTTAGCTTACCTGTATTCTTTTGGCTATTTGTCGTGAAGAAAGTCCTTCCTCTAGTAAAATTATTATGCTGTTTTCTTTATTTGCTGAAATTTTCCTCAATTTTACTTTTTTCTCTGGACTTTTACCAGTGTTGCCAGCTCTGACGTACTTCTCCTCCTCACATTCGGTCATCCTGATCACTGTTCCAGACGACAACATATCCCGATTCCATTCGACATATTGTCTACGCTTGTTGACGTAGCATTCGGACCTTCGACTTCCGCAGCTTTTCTCACTTCATACCGGCCATTTCTCTTAACCTTAATCACCTCGTATGGACCTAAAAAAGAGCTTGCCAATTTTTTGCCCGCGACGAATTGAGTACGCTTCACAGCAACCAGGTCTCCTTCCTTATAAACGTGTTCTCCTTTGCGCTTTTTATCGTAATTGGATTTGTACACTTCTTGTGCTTTTTGTATCTGCATTTTGGCTTGCTGACGAATTTCTTATCTTGCTTTGTCAAAATCCTCTGCCATCTCTTGTTCCAATATAGCTGTGAGTTTGTCGGTAATTTTACTGTTGCCTTTTCTTCATAAAAGAAGTTCAAACGGTGTTTTCTGTGTAGACGAGTGGATATGCATGTTTATTGCGCGTTGGACTTCTGGGATGAACTTATACCACTCCGTAGTGTCCCCTGCTGACAGTTTGCTAATAACCGACAAAATTACTTTGTTCACCCTCTCGATCTGGCCGTTGCCCCTTGCCACTCCAGTTGTAGTCCAGACATGCCCAATCGCTCGCTGCTTAGCAAATTCTTCAAAAGCTTTGGACATGAACGCAGTTCCTCTATCGCTCACTATTCTGGAAGGTATACCAAACACATTCGAGCACTTTTTAAGCTTTTTTATGACCTCTTCCGCTCCTGTAGATTTTGTCGCGTACAGCCACACGAACTTAGAATACCCGCACACTAGCGCCAATATAAACTTGTACTGCTTCACTGTTGAATCCATCGGGCCTAAATGATCCAGGTGAAGGGTGTGTAGCGGCTGACTGCCTTTATTTATTTGGTAAAGATATCCTTCTTGCTTGCCAACTTTTTTGTTATTCATGATGCACCTTATACATGCGGACACAACTTGTGCAACTTTACGCTCCAGGTGTGGAATGAAAAATTGCTGCTGTACGCTGTGCATTGTTTCAGAAACTGCGAAGTGACCATCTGTGCTTCTCTAATAACGTTCCATTGATTTTGGAACAACAAGAAGATCGAGACCACCTACATGCTTGTATAGAATGTTTCCCTTCAGCTTAAATCCTTGATAAGGGCGGTCTTTAATAATTTCCAAAACGGCATTAACGAAAGAGTCTTTTCTTTGTTCTATCCTTAACCGCGCAACAATCTCAGATCCAACCACAAGCACGCTGGGAAACCGGCTTAAGCAGTCAACGTGTTTCATACGTTCAGCAGTACGATGTTCAACCACGAATGTATAATCCTGAAGGGCTAAAATCCCTTGGGCTACCTCACGTGGGACATCCTTCTTCCGGACAGTTTGTGTAAACGCGGCGCAATCTGTGATTAACTTGAATTGTACGCCGAGCAAGTAATGTCTAAATTTTTTAATCGCCTCGTAAGCTGCTTTAACTTCCAAAATGTAACTGTGCCGTTTAGAATCGCTGGGTGTAGTTTTCTTACCCCAGAAGAATATTGGATGAAGTTCTCCTTCGAACTGTTGACACAAAGTTGCTCCGAACCCGACTTTTGACGCGTCGGTATGTAATTCTGTGGGTGCATTCTGCATATAGATCCTTAGTATCGGCTCCTGACACAACCTGTCTTTCAGCTGGTTGATTACACTCAATTCAGCAGCGCCAATTTTGAACTCGACATCTTTTTTCAACAGCGTAGTTAGGGGACGAGCTATATGGGCGTAACCTTTAATAAATTTTCGGAAGAAACCCGACAAACCCAGGAACGATTGTAATCCTTTTATATTTGTTGGAACAGGGAAATGTTTTACGGCATATATCTTTTTACGGCCAGGCCAGATTCTTCCATTCTCAACCGTATGCCCAGAAAATCTATTATGCTTTCCAAAAAACGACATTTTTTCCACTTGATGGACAAGGAAAACCGTTCAGCTACTGCTAGCACTCGCTTTAACTTCTGAATGCATTCATCCGCTGTCTCAGCATAGATTACTGTCATCCATATACATTTGCATTACGTTTTCGGCCACAAGATCTTGAAAGACGCAATTTATGAACCTGATGAACACAGCAGGGGAGTTGGTGAACCCAAACGGTGTCTTATTAAATTCCAAAATACCTTCTTTTGTAATAGGACATGGAAAAATCTATTCTCTAAGTCCATGGTCACGAAAAACTTAGCTGCCTGTAACTTCTCGAGTACATCGTCAATCAGCGAAACAGGGAAACAATCCTTCAGCACCATGGAGTTTAACTGACGAAAGTCTACACATACTCTATTGGAATCATCCTTTTTTTTGACGATGACGACTCTACTTGCAAAGTTTGATGTAGATTTACGCACAATACTGCTTTGTAACCATTCATCGACCTGCGTCGATGGTGAATACCGGCTTGGTTGGTATTTGAATGGCGCCATTTTCTCATTTGCAACAATTTTTAGTTCTCCTGGGCTTTTTATAGGCAATAACGCTGGTTTGAAAGCCTCAATCAACATGCAAATCAGTGGCTGGAACTGCGGAGAAGTGTGTATTTCAATTTCGGTTTCAACAATATTATATATACTTAGCTGTTTAGATGAATCGATCTCCTACTATGTCGATTTCCTGGTAAAATGAAAGCCGTCGTCATCCAGAAGCACACGAATTTTGACACTAAATCGTAGCCAAGCAAACCGTTGCACTCCAACTTTTCATCAGGTACTACTACGAATTTTTGTTGCACGTGGTTACCATCTACCAGTACCGTAGCATTAAATTCTCCAGTCGGTGTTGTCTTTGTACTGCCTAGGCCTCGAAGCACAGATGTGGACTTTTTCAGCTCAATATTGGAAAGTTTATTCTTTGATAATCGACACATCAGCACCTGTGTCGAGCAAGCAATAAACTTCTACATTATTCAGCGCGATTGTTTTGAAGCGGTTACTGTTTTGGACCACTTTCACACTCTTTTCGGCCTGGGCGCAACTTCTCAATATGTGGCCATTTGCACCGCACTTAAAACATTTAGTTTCAGCCCGACAGTGTTTTCTTAGGTGTTCTGTCGACCCGCAATTAAAGCAATGTGTTGTTTTGCCACTATAGTCCTGTTTTTTACCAATGATATTTGAAGTTTTGTGCATTACTTCGCTCTCTTTAATCTTCTCATATACGAGTATGTATAGCATATTTTTCCTGTGGTTCATTGTATGTCTTACTACCGTACATATTATATTTGTGTTCGTTTTTTTCAAGGTCAAACGAAGGTCACTTTTGATTTTTTAAATGATAATTTCTGATTTTCATTGCTCAGTCGTATTCCTCAAGGGGGCATACGACTTTGTCCCAAAGGTCTTATTCATTCAGTGCTAGATACCACTGCACTGGCACGCCTAAATCATTAATCGGTTTCCAACGTTGTTAGGGTGTTAGAAGGTCGAAATTTGTTTTGAGGAACTGATTATTATTAGTAAAAGATTAATAATGCAGGCTCGTGGTCATCATCTTATGTCCCCTTCAGAACCTTGTGACTTTTATCTGAAACATTTCGCTTATTTTTCGAGTAATTTGGATGTCTCAAGTTAAAAAACTCACCCTGTATATTCATGAAACTACTCATCCTGTCTTTTCTTCCTTTCACGAAATTTCTTATGAATATCAGCACTGGTATACGTACGCTTGAATTCGTCGATCAACCCTTTTTTTTTACTCGGCGTATGAGCCCACGAAGACGGAATTCAAAAACAATGCAGCATCTTTTTCCATCTTACTACGAGCCTGCACGTACCGTTGCTTTTCACTTAACTCATACGCATCGGCATTCTGCTCAAAATTAAAAAACCAACGCTCAACAGGTATATTTTGCTCGTCGAATTCCGGGACGACTTTTGCAAAGCTTTCAGGAGTTATTTTAATTTCATTCGTTCTAGTTTGTTCGGCTTGACACTGCATGCTCAACAACTTTACTATTTCTTCTAGCGTTTTACTGTTCTGGGTTACTTTTTCTTCTATATTCATCATTTTGACTAAAGTCGCCAAACCCGTTTTTTCAACACATTTTTTACCCTCCTTTACAGATATGTCTTTATTTTCCATTGTCCCTTTTGACCGTGTGTTATACAATATATGTTTGTTTCTCTTCCACTGCTGGGACTACTTCTAAGGCTTTATTCGGTGCCTGTGTATTTTCCATTATATTCTGCGCTGCTCTACACTCTTACACATAAAGACCATTTCAAACCAAGTTAATTATTTGCATCTTAACAGCACTTCAACTTTATATGGCTTGGTTTACTAAATGTGTAATGATTTTCTGTACGTGGCTTTCACAATTGACCCGTGGCGCGGTTGAGCCCCCAAATGTAATGTTTTATTTATCTATATATAAATACGTGCTGCCCATTTTTGTCGTACGCTTTTCCACCGTTCTACTCAACCGAATGGAATGATACTTATACCATTGGAAAGGTAATTTCGCGTAGATGTGCAGAATGTGCTTTTTTTTGCCGAACGGTTGAGTAGACCCTTGGTAAACACATTTAAAAAATTAGGTTATTTTACAACATGACAGAAAAAAAAAGTCTGCTCGCCTTTGAAAGTCAATGGTGAAGAAAAGGAAAGATGCTAGGGATAAGCGTATAGTCGAATCGTTTTTGTGCATGTGGTTCATAAGGAATTTGCTTGACTGCTTTGACTTATAAAATGTATTGTTTTGTTTTTTATGTAAGTCTGCGACTGCGAACGTCACTACAGGATTGCAAAAGAGTTGCTTAACTAAGTGGGATAGAGACTAAACAAAATGAAAAAAGAGAAACATAGTGACAAGTGACAACACTTCTGTTATGTAACAAAAACTGTTGCTTTTGTGTTGTGTATTTCGGTTAAACATTATACATATGTATATATTAGTAGAAAAGCTGTGTAAAGGAGAAAGAGCGTTCACATAGCAGGAGAATAAATCATGTTGTGTATTTGTTAGTACCTGTTCACATTGGCGTGGGCAGGACGATTGCCCGAAAGAGAGGGAACGCTTTTTATCGAAGTGGGAAGAAGAAGGGTTATTTCCACCGAAAATCCATTTCTAAATTGCTAAATTGGATAATCGTTGAATTTCAACGATGGGCGAGCCTAGTAATAGAATTGTTCAAAGTAGTGTAATTAAAGTAAAAGACAATAATAAGAATTAAAAGATGATAATAAGAAATACAAAATATATTAAAGTGACTGGTATGTAACTCCACGTACTGCTGGACTTTTACCAGTGCTGCCAGCTCTGACGTACTTCTCCTCCTCACACAAATATTCACCTTCAATCCAGACCTAATACAAGACTAGGAATAAAACAATTAAAACAAAGAAAAAAAGCTTCGTCAAGATTAACGGCACTTTGAAAAGAACTGGGAGAAACGTGCAACATTGTGTACATGATGATTTCTTTCACATTTTCGTTTCTTACAGTTATCTAGGGAAGGATATTCTTATTTTTTTTTTATTGGTTTAAAAGTAAATCAACATTTTAGGATTAAGAATAAATATAGTTTATAAAGCTAAAATGAAACAAAACATAAAAATTTTGCATTTTATTTCATTCACTTGCAACATGTATTCATTTTTGCTCACCACTGTAGGTGGTTAACATCATTAAATAAAACAACTCCGCTCAGAGCCTAGTGAAACACTGGTTTAAGGATGGTTTTTATTTAAGCCTCCAAGATAACTCCTTCACGTAAATGATGGTTTTAATAAAATCCATCTCCTCATACGAGTATAAGAGTAATTATATAATATATGATATAAATTTTAAATACAGCTAAGATGTTCCAGTTACATACACACTTGTACGAATACGTTTTCATGTATCATACTCCACCAAGTCATGGACTTAAATGTTAACTTCATATCCACTCTCGTCGTATCTTTCATCGGGAAAATTTGCATGCCAATTTAATTGCATGCAAAATTACTCTACTACCGGACGTTAATTCAAAATCTTGTTATATAAATATTCATTAAGATCATTAGTATTCAATAGGGCTTTCCCAATTTACTACTGTGCTTTCTTACCTTTTTCACTTTTGCATATGATCAGGATTAGAAGAGGCATAAAGCTTTGTCTCACGCAAAAACCATCAACACGATGAAAAATACTTATATGCACTACCATAGAAAAGCATCCTGTTTAGCATACATCCTTTTCATCCCATAAAATGGAAGCGTTTATTTCCACTACCTGCGCGCTGGTGAATGAGTCCATGAAAGTGCTACATATCTTCAATTTAAAGGGAATATGCAGGATGCGAGGCAATATTTAATTTCGAAATAGATTTGTTTTCATATGCATATAGCATACATATTTATGTATATACGAGTATGCTTGATATGTGATAAGCAATAACTGATTTCAAAAATTTATAGTACATATATACATACGTACATATTCTTTTTGTGAGTGGCACAGATGTTGCTAACACCATGTATACGTACATACATATTCAGAAACTGTCTTCTCTTGTAATTGCTGGTCTTTGCGGTTAAAAGCCACTCGAATGTCCATATCAAATAAAATCTTAGTATGATAAATTATATTTATATGAAAGCTTAACACTCCTTCTAACTGCTCCTATTCACACTACTCGAACATTAGCTCGAACAATGTAAATACATACTCGTACAACCGTACGTTGCCCTTTTTCTCCCTCCTGTATTGCTACATTAATCAGTTTACTTAATTCCAATCTACCCTTCAGAAATATCCGCATTTACTACGTCACATGGAAATATTGTGGCACTTGGCCTTACGTGGGTGTATGAGCATGTGGGTATGTTGCTATGTTGGTATTTTATGTTCACCCACTACAAGCAATTAAAGTCTTTGAATCACTGCCCACGTTTTTAGCAAATGCCAGTGATTGCACAATTCCCAAAGTGGGTGAATGTACCAAAGAATAAATTTTCTGCAGTGCTTACGCCTTTAAATTAAGCACTCGTAGATACCTACATTTCCTTATACTTACATATATTTATATATATTCACTGGGAGGATTCATACCGAAAAAATTGGTAATAACGCCTACGAAACGAAAACGCATGGGGGCAAGGTAGATTAACAACTCTATGGGGCATGGAAATAACAGTGTAAACATTTATTCGCAACTTTGAAACTGTTTGAAAAGAAACCATTAATATATTTACATACATACATACCTACATACATACATATCTATACGGAGGGTAAATTCTAAGTCCCGATTTAGACTTAGGTTCTTCTATCTTTTTTGTTTGTTGCTTACTTTTGCAATTCATTATTTGTACTATACTAATTAAGTAAGTAATTTCGAGGTATAAATTTAATATTCAACTTGTGTTTGATTCGGTTATTTTTGGCGGCTGTAGTGGTGAGCGGGTTAAGTTCAAAAAATTATAAAACAACTCTAAAACAACTTGGAGCACAAGGGTGTGAAAGTGCAAAAACTCTGCCCGATGCTTCGAAAGGTCGGTTCTATTAAATAAAGAAACTTGTGGTTAAGGGAAAAATATGAGCCAGGATTTATAATATTCGTAGTGGACGCAATGAAATTGAAATACGACCGACTCAGAAGATGAGATGAAGAAAGCAGTGATCATGCGGGGTAGCCGTGAAGCCTAAAAGATGTCCTCTCACAAACGATAAACAAACTACATATACGCTTCATAAGATTTGCAGTGAGGAACCATAAGTTTTTTTTTTTTTTTTCATCATAACAAAACAAAACTTATCCTAAATTACAGCATGTACTATAATTGAATACATTTTGAATGAAATACCACCTTGATCAAAAAGTTCCCCGGGGACACCATCATGTGGCGCTCCCATTGTTACGATTTGAGTTCTGTTTTTTTTGTTAAGTTGGTAAATCTGTTGTTTATATATTCCCTCTAAATCTTAGCGTCATACTAGATGGAATGAAAAGTGACCTCCTTGGGAATTAAAAAAAATTTTTTTTTTAAATGTTTTTTTTATATTATTCAATATAGTCCCCTTTTAGTTTGATACACTTATCCCAGCGATTTCCAACTTCTTGATCCCGTCCGAAAAGTAATTTTCCGGAAGGTCTGCAAAATACTCCTCCGCGGCGTCGATGATTTCCTCGCGTGAGCTGAATTTTTTATTTATGAGCCATCTTTTGAGGTTTGGGAAGAGATAATAGTCCGAGGGAGCCAAATCGGGCGAATACGGTGGATGCGACAGCAATTGGAACCGTAATTCATTGATTTTAGCCGTGGTTGCGATGTTCTTGTGCGCCGGCGCATTGTCTTGTAAAAACAAACATTTTTTTCGCTTCATGTGAGGCCGTTTTGCAGCGATTTTGGCCTTCAATCGCTCCAATAATGCACAGTAATACTCGCTGTTGATAATTTTTCCTTTTTCGAGGTAGTTCACGAAGAGTATGCCACGACAATCCCAGATAACCGACGCCATAACCTTTCCGACCCATCGAGCCAGCTTCAATCCATTGCCGGTCACTCATTCTGTTCTCTGGTGTGTAATAGTGGATCCAAGTTACCAATCGACGCCAAAAGTCCGCTCGATTCCGCATCAGCAAGTCCAAATACTCTTTCGAAGTGCTCACGCGTTCGTGTTTTTAGTCAGGAGTGCGCATGCGCGGCACCCAGCGGCAGGATAACTTTTTCATACGCAGGATATTGCCCAAAATATGGCGTGTGCACTCAGTACTAATCTTTGTGGTAGCTAGCTGGCCACTTTCACTTTCCGGTCAGCCAACACCATTTCATGTATTTTTTTGACATTGTCCTCTGTAACCGCATCGGAGGGCCTGCCGCTGCGGACTTGATCGGTTGTGGAGTTGCGGCCACCACGAAACACTCGAAACCAATATTTGACGGTGTAATCTGACGGAGCATTAGCCCCATAATATTTATCCAACTTTTCTTTTGTTTCCTTCGCCGTTTTGCCTCTCAAAAAATAATGTTTTATAAGAGAACGAAAATCGTTTTTGTCCATACTCAACATGATGCCAAACACGTCAACAACAATCAGCTGTCAAAACAAAACTAAGGACAGTATCGCATTGAAATTTGGCACGTCTGCCTAAATATGAACGGGCTTCAAGGCACCATAACCTTTTTTGCAGTAGCAGCGCATTCTGGCGGACAAGGAGGTCACTTTTCACTCCATCTAGTAGCTTGACATTTACAAAAGTTACGTAGCCAAGAGTACATCTATCTCTGTGTGTGTTGGCGATTTTTTACAATTTTAGAAAATGGATTTCAATTTGCAACATTTTATATTTTGCGTAAAAAACGGATTTAATGGTGCGCGAACGTTGGAAATGTTGGAAAAGTGTTTCGGCAACGATTCTCTAAAGAAAACGGTCGTTTACCAGTGATCCATCCAAGACATTTTGGTTAATGATTTGGGTTTACGTCGTGTAACAGCAAAGTTGGTGCCAAAAGACCTCAATTTCATGCAAAAAGAGACCGTGTTGACGTCGCAAAAGAGATGATTTGTGAGGCTAAATCCGATCCCACATTCATCTAAAGGATTATTACAAGAAACAAGACGTGGGTTTATGAGTACGAGACGCAATCCAGAAATCAGGCAAGTGAATGGCGTTCACTAAATGAGCCGAGACCAAAAAAACCGCGTCATTTTCAGTCAAAAAAGAAGGCAATGCTCACGGTTTTCATGGATTACAACGGCGCAGTGCATCATGAATTTTTGGCAGAAGGCCAGACAGTAAACAAAGAGTATTATTTGGGCATTATGAGACGTTTGCATGAAGCAATTCGCCGAAAGAGACCAGAATTGTGGGTAGAAAACTCGTGGATTTTGCACCATGATAACGCACCATCGCGGTCGCACAGTGCCATCATTATTCGTAATTTTTTGATGAAAAATGCAACAAATACCTTCCAACAGCCACCGAATTCACCTGATTTGGCTCCCTGTGACCCTGTTCAATCGAGTTAAAAAACCACTACAGGGAACGCGTTTCAGCAGCCGAGAAGAAGTACGAGTAATGGAAAAACCGCAGGAAGCACCGAAAACCGAATATAAAAAATGTTTCGAGGATTGGATCAAGCGCTGGCATAAGTGCGTTGCATTCGATGGAGATTACTTTAAAGGGGACAATATTGTTGTTTTCAAACAACATGAGGACTTCTTTGCGGTGGATCTTAAAGTTAACAGAATCCAGATCTATGAATGTTATTAGTGCATAGAAACAATTTTCCATTGAAGACTGCATTAAAATAATAATAATGGCCTAAAATTATAGTCAGATAAAGTCCACTTTGAAGTCATTTTAGTACGTAACAAAGTCAATGCTAGTGTTTTGATAATTATAGTCGAGCTAAAACCCACTTTATCGTTTTAACCTCGCGCTAAACTTAATGGCACATCAAGTCCATTTTATCTTTTAGTATGGACTTTGAAATGTCATTTCAGTGAAATTCCACCAACTGCCGCAGCATTTCCTTTTCATTCCGATCCCAATTCTGTGCCCGATCTCGTTTTGTCACAACAGAAAATTCACTTTTTTTTAATTAAACACCTTTTCTGCTTCCGCTATTGAAAAACTGCTATCCAAATTCAAATTTAAAATCCAAAATTCGACAAAATTATTTTCTATTTCCTTTGATATTCCTGTCAAATTCATTTCAATTTTGTAAAAGTGTACCCCTTAAACTGTGTTTGATATCCCAAACTGTAAATTTTTAGGTTTGTTTGACTAAAACTCAACGCGGGTACTTTCTAAAGTTAATACTAGTTGTAGGTAGGTTAAAAAGTGTTTATAATTAAATACAAAGTTAGGAGCTGGTTTCAAAGTTAACGTGATATTAGTTAGTGCCTACTAAACCTGCCTAATACACTATAATTTTGCTCCAATGCCAATTAAAGAGCTTAGGCAATCAACCTTGAACGGATGCTGGAAAAAAATATGGCAATCAGCAGATGTAAGAGAAAAAGAGGCGGAATGGCATAAAGCTGAGTTTGTCGAAATTTTAACGCTTACACATTCCATAGAAGGCAAAGGTTTTATGGACATGGCAACTGAAGACATTCAAGATTTATTAAAAGAAATAGAACTGGAAGAACCGGACCTAGTGAACATCGCTAAAGACTGTGATCAACAGAATTGTGATAGCAGCGATTACTATGAAGAGAGCGTGAGAATCAAGATTTGACGGTAAATGACTTGATAAAGGGAATTAGTATGGCTAGTAAGAGACATTTTTTTTAAGTGTCGACCCTTGTGTTGAAAGGCGTTTGAAATTTAAACGAGAGCTTGAAAGAACCATGCTGAGGTTGCAAAGAGGCTTATAAAATGCTGTGCAATAACCAATCAAAAATAACGGATTTTTTCGTTCAAAAATGTGATATTCAAGCAACACAAAAACGGGCACGAATCGATAGTGATGATGAATAGTTCCCAGCTAATATTTTATACAATATTTTTTAGTTTTGTTTTCGTTATGTGCTTTTTTTTTTGTTAAAAGATGCATTTTATGTTAAGTTTTTTGTTTGGTTTATTTTTTTGTTATGTTTAAAATTGCAGTTAGGTTTTGTGTTTTTAATTATTGTTCATGTTTTGTTTTGTATTAGTTTTTCCTTTAAAAAGTTAAAAAAAAAGTGTTTGCGTTTTTTTATTTTATTCATGGAACCTAACCCCTCTTTTTGCACTGGCTTCTTGTATAGCTTAACGCGATTTCGTTTAACACGGCATTTTTCAGGAACATAACCCTCGCGTTAAGTGTGGCCTACTTGTACTTTAAAAATCACAGGCAGCAATGAAATTGGTCGATAATTGATAATGTCCTGTTTGTTGCCTTTTTTAAATAGTGGTAAGACATTTGCACATTTCAATTCATCCGGAAATAAATCAAGACTAAAACTTAAATTAAAAATATGTGCTAAGATATCAATAATATTATAAGATATTTTCTTCAGAACCAAGTTCGAAATACCATCATTACCACAGGAATCTGGGTTTTAAAGCGAACTAATTTCTATATACATAGAGTTCTAAACCGTAAATTGGCCCAAAAAAGAAAATGTTTCTGGAAGTAAAACTGTCAGAAATGTTGAAATTCATGCAGCAATTATACTCGTAGGCTATTTTAATGTCATTAGAAAAAGTAGTTTGAGCAACCGTAATAAAGTAATTGTTAAATAAATTTGCTATTATAGTAGGATCTACAATAACTAAATCATCGTTATGCAATGAAAATTCATCCGTTTTATTTAAAATCTTTCTATTAACTATGCTGTTTATTCCACTCCTTTCTTCAATTGCCTGGCACATTCCTGATTTTGAGATGAAAATAACATCACATGGAACATTTTTAAAACGTCTAAAATTGTGGCTCTTAAGCCTTGATTACGCTAATTTAGAATCTCGTATTTCTTAAGTTTTGCTATTTAATTTAATTTGATTTTGCTATGATATTTCTTTCTACTTTTATTTACCTTGATTTTCCATTTTTGTTTATTGTATATTTAGTTATTATTATTATTTACCACTTTTATTCTTTTTATAATTATATATATAATAGACATACATATATTTTTTGAATTCAGTTGAAATATCTTCTTTATCTTTATTACATAATTTTTTTTAAATTTTTTCGACTAATTAATGCGTCACCCCACCCTAAATCTTTTTTAATCTTTTGACTAAGCAAACAGAAGTGGCATTCGCCTCTATTTTTTACTTGCATATAAATATAGAATGTCACCTTTCTTATACCTATGTATACCTTCCAGTGTATCTTTTAATGTAAAAAAATTTGAACCTACGAGGGCGGGTCAATAAGTCCGTGACATTTGGATTAAAACACAGATTTTTTGATAAAAAAATAATTTTATTTTTCAACGTAGTCTCCCTTGAGCTCTATACACTTTGTCCAACGCTTCTCCAATTTTTTTATCCCTTCCAAAAAAAATGATTTGTGGAGGTCCTCAAAATAGGCCTTTGTTTGCGAGATGACTTCATCATTGGAGTCAAATCTTTTTCCACCAAGCCATTTCTTCAGGTTTGGGAACAAGAAGTAGTCGCTCGGAGCCAAATCTAGAGAATAGGGTGGATGAGGGAGCAATTCATAGCCCAATTCATGGATTTTTGCTATGGCAACTGCACATGTGTGCACCCTTGCATTGTCTTGGTGGAAAAGAACTTTTTTCTTGGCCAAATGAGGTCGTTTTTTTTTCAAATCGTCATTGAATCGGTCCAATAAGTTGGCATAATATTCCCCATTGATTGTTCTTCCCTTTTGAAGGTAGTCAATGTGGATTATCCCGCGTGTATCCCAAAAAACAGTCGCCATAACTTTATTGGCTGACAAACCCACCTTGGCCTTCTTTGGCGCCGATTCAGCCTTAGAAACCCACTGTTTTGACTATTGTTTGTTCTCTGGTGTGTTGTGATGGATCCATGTTTCGTCCACGGTTACAAAACGGCGCAAAAACTCCTCCATATTGCGATTAAACAACGCCAAACCTTCCTGTGAAGTTGTTACACGATTGCGTTTGTGGTCGACTGTGAGCAAACGCGGCACCCATCTTGCGGAAAGCTTTCTCATGCCCAAGTGATCATTCAAAATTGAAACCACTGAGCCATGCGAGATCCCTACGGCTTCCACAATCTCTCGCACTTTCAATCTTCGGTCGGCCAACACCATATCGTGAATTTTTTCGATTGTTTCGGGTGTAGAGACCTCAACTGGGCGTCCAGGACGTTCGGCACCTTCAGTGCTTGTACGGCCACAACGAAATTCAGTAAACCACTTTTTTACCATTGAAATCGATGGTGCAGAGTCCCCGTAGTATTTATCAAGCTTAGCCTTGGTCTCGGTAATGGTTTTTTTTCGCAAGAAATAATGCTTAATAAGCACACGAAATTCACTTTTTTCCATTTTCTCCTCAAATTAGTGAGTAGTCTGATAAAAATAGCTGTCAAACACAAACTAACTGACGCAGCAAGTTTAAATTTTGACAGGAGTCAACTGACAGATGCCTGTTGACAGGAGCAGTGTTGCTGTTTCAGTAAAGAGGTCAGAAATTCACTTATTGACCCGCCCTCGTATTTTGTAAGCTCAGTTGAAGTGGGTGCTTGAGCAATTTCTTTTAATCTAATTTTGTTAGGAAGAGATATACTAATCCAGGGTTTAAATCTGGTATTCGATTTTTCCTTAAAATGGGATAAAATGTATTCCAGATATGTTCATTTGAGCGCCTAACGAATATATTATAAGCCATAGAAGGATTGAAAGAAAAGTAAACTTCTTCCCAAAGGTCATGAAGTAAAATATTGTTTAACTTATAAAAATCATATTTTTTTAATTTTAGAAGATGAAATGTATTTATTTCGAATTTTACTTTTCAAACTGTTAAATATACTACCCGTCATGCAGTGATCTGTTATTGGCAGGTCGAAAATAATAGTAGCGCACGGATTTAATGTTAACTTAGAAAAGCGGTCAAGGCAGGTAACTGATATTAACCTTGTTGGTTTATTTATATAGGAAGTTAGACCATAATCAAATATTGTACCAATATTGATCAAGCTCATTATTGAAAAAACTCTACATAATCTTTATTTACGTGTCAAATACAATAATTGATTTCAATACATCATAAACATGAAACTAATTATTACTTTGAGGGTAAACACATACTCAGTGTAAATATCGTTTTAATGTCAGCAAAATTCGATATACGAGTATAAGACCCAAAAATATATTTAACGGTCATTATCTCCAGGAGTCAATCTTCCTAGTTAGGGAGTTTTACATTTGAACCGACGACATTTAAACAATATTTTCTAAATAATATCATAAAACGATGCATTGTACAACATCTCTCCACCCGAATATCTATCCCAAACCGAATGAAAACTACTCTGTTCAGGGTGGTAAAAATGTGTTGTGTGGAATATACATATGTGCACAATCGTGTAATACACAACTTTTTAAGATTCTAACAAATCGACATACATTTTTTAATATTATTTTTGCAAGATAAAATCATGTGCATGGATAGCATAGCAAAAATTCTGCGATGTTACAATAGGAAAACGATATATTGTACATGCTTGTGTAGTACACATGTTTAGAGATACATTTCCACATAGGTATTTGTTAACTTTCCCTTCGCTACTACAATTCATAGGGGAAGGTTGAATGGATGTATGTGTTCGTAAGTCGGTGTATGCTAAGCGCAATACACGTTCGTTTATAACTTTCTGTTGCACTCAAATTGGTTAAGTTGAAGGTTATCTGAAGGGTATAAAGGTTAATGAAAAGCACAAATACGGATAAGAACAAAGATAAAACGGGGCTGGTTAAAATTTCCAGTGGTCAGGGAAGAGGTCACTTGCTATACGAAATATTTGTACTTTTTTACACATTTCCTTTTTAGCTTGAAGACTAATTGTTAAACGGATCTTAGTACCACTTTTAAACTAAAATTGCAAATGTTGAATATTCTTCAATTGAAATGTATATTTGGTGATTTCACGATTAAATAGTTCACTGGTAGATAAAACAAAAACGAATTTAAAATGCAACTTTCAACGATATGTATATGCAGATAATTTTCTAGCCTGTTGACTTATCATTGTGCAAGCTCAGAATTACGTGACTCAATAAGTCAGTAAGTGCAGTAAAGTTCATCTAACGCAGGGGTAGGCAAGTAATTTTAAGTAGGGTCTGTTTCACTCACACTAGTTCAAATGCCGTGTTTATCCGTCTCAATCATTAATGATTTTCAGATACATGGATGGGCAAAAAAGCAATATTTTAGTTAAAACCGATATAGTTATGATTCAATTTTGGATGGTAATTTACAGAGCAGTTACTCAGGGTTACGTGGCAACAAAAAAAAAACGAAGAAAAGTAAAGATTTGCGGTCACAGCACCTGAAAGATCGTCACAGGGTGTCAGATTTCTCGATTTTTCTTGAGTGCCAGTAATTTTAAAAGCACATGACTTAGATTTTTTTTTATAATTTTGTGATAACCGACACTACTTGACCTATCACTCGTTTCCGGCTTGACGTTGATTTTTGGGACACCCTGTATATGTTGAACCAAACATAGTAGCCAAGTTGATCAAGTTTTTTGCAATTTTGATATTTTTCTGAAACATGTTTACCCCAAAATGGTTCAGTGGATACAGTTTTATATTTTTGCAAGGAAATATCTTCTTGCAGGTCAATTAATTCCGTTTGCATTGCAGCCTTTGAAAAACCGAATAACTTTGCAGCCACGTCAGTCTATTCTGCTACTGCAGCGACTTCATAAGCAATTTAAGGGATTGAGATAGCTTTTCAATCTCTGCAAGGTCTTGGAATCTTACAGCAAATTCGTTTTTAAGTTCGGATAGAAACTTTAAAAACACTGCAAAATCTTCTTTTTCAGAGTTGTCCTTTTTACATTCAAGAATTGTTGGGAAATGAATAAATTCTTGTCTAGAAATATCTATTTCAAAAGCCTCCAGCTTACGACGCTGGTCCAGGCTGTATATCAGGTCACATATTAATTTCCCATTTCCTTGTAACTCGATGTTAAGCTCATTTAAATATTTAGAACATCTTTTAGCCACAGCTAGCTTTTGCTTTTTGGTTACGAACTCCAAGTGCTTACTTGCCTCCGGTTTATCCAAGCTTTGCAAGAAGGAGATAACTTGTTCTATAATCAGCCAGAAACGATCAATAACTTGACCTTTACTTAGCCAACGAATATTGTTGTGTTGCAGTAAGTCCGAATACGCCGATTCACATTCAGAAAGAAACTCTTTGAACTGTCGGTGCTGAAGAGCAGAGCGAGATCTCACAAAATTAATCAACTGGACCAAACTGTCAATTGCTTCTTTCAATGTTGCACTTAGCTTTCCACAAAGGGCTGCCTGGTGAATAGAGATAATAATAATAATAATAAATAAATACACAAATAAATGCCTGGTGAATTATACACTGATAAAATATTAGACCTGCATTCTTATCTCTTATACTCTTTACGTCGCTGGAGCAACGTCAGTTGACAGCGACACCACTTTATCATAGCTTATGTTGGATTTTTTTATGAATTCATCAAAGGTCTTGATTAAATCTTCTCCGCGAGTGTTACCTTTCAACGGCAATATTGCTAGCAACTTTTCCCTGAACACGAAAATAGACAGTCGTTCATCATCAACAATGTCACATGATTCATCAAGTGCTATGGCGTAGCAAGGCGCCTTTTGCAGAATTTCGAGCAGTGCTTTTGACGTCAGCAGCCAAAATTTCGGTTCTTTTTGTATTATGTACTTCTTGCCGATAATGGGATACTTCAAAATGCAGCGAAAACATCCTTTTTCTCTTCAAATACATTCTTTTACCATCTCAGAATCTGAAAATGGTTTCTGGTGTTTATTAAGCGTCCAGCACAAACGCTACTTCAGTGCATTTTTCTTGCTCGCTGATGCAACAAACTAATAAGTTCGTGCTTTTCGTGTAAGAAGTTAAATGTGCCAGGAGTTTTTCTTTACGAGCTGCACTGCCAAGAGGAAAATTTTTGTGGAATTGCTGATGAGTTGTTTCGTAATGTCGCTTTAAATTTGCACTTTTGACAATAGCAACAGTTTTATTGCATATGAGGCATACTGGAACCGCTCGAGGCTGATCATCAGGCAGCGTAAAACAATATTGTTCAGTCCACTCGGTCAGAAACTTCCTATTCTCACTGTCCACTTTTCGTTTTTTAAGATCCAACGTTTTTAAACACGAACAATTATAAAACAAACAAACAAAAGCTCGACAATAAGATCACACAAAATGACTGACAACCGGCTCGACCGCAGAGAGAATTCTACTCGTACTTTTAGAGAGAGAGTACTCTTCGCAGGTTTGTTTACATTTTTAATTTCGATTTGATTTATCTGGCTATGAATACGAGTACGTGTTTAGCTGCCATATTTGAAATTGCATGAAGGAGTTGCAAACGAACTTGCTTTGCGTAATAGTGAAGCATATTTTTGTAGAGTTTTCAGTATGCTTGCAAGCAGTATTTCATTTCATGCATCAAATGAAAGCATCGATACTCCGTTAAGCATCGGTGCATCGGAATGACACACGTTTATTTACATTCAATTTTGTATCAAATATCAACTGTATTGTTTGGTGCAGGTATGGGTGTTGAATGTACAGTACTGTGCAAAACCTAAGCAACTTTTTTAATGTTTTGTGTAATTTTTATTTTGAGTAACAGAGACGCAACGACGAGGCATAGAAGTAATTAACTTTGAAAGTGTATCCTGGGATATATGTATTTTCCCACTCAACTTTCAAAGCATTGAATAGGTGAGACCTGTTGGAAAAGTGTAGTCCAGCAACACGGCTTTTGAGGATACCAAACTGGTTTTCGATGGGATTCAAGTCGGCTGATTGGGCCGGCCATTCAAGCCTTGAATGGCTAACTACTCCTTTAGCAACTTCAATGTGTGTTTCGGATCGTTATCCTGTTGAAACACCCAACGTAGTGGCATTTCCCACTCCGCATGTGGTAGCATTATCGACTCTAGAATGGATTTATATTTGAATCGGTCCATGATTCCGTCTATTTCTACACCTCCTGCCGAAAAATAGGTCCACATCATCACACTACCCCCGCCCTGCTTTACAGTGGGTGTGCAGAATCTACGATTGAATCGCTGCCCTTTACGACGTCTCACGTAATATATCCCATCAGAATTAATTAAATTAAATTTTGACTCGTCGCTGAAAAGAACTGTTTTTCATTTTTCAGGAGATCAGTTTTCTTGTAAAACTTAGCCTCAGATTTTTTAATTTTGTTTGAATTATGTTTAAAGAATTTAATTGCACTACCTGTTCCTTAAATGTCTTTTTGTGAGCATCGGTTTTTTGCACGGCCTGTAACTTCGAAGATTATTTTCAATTGCACGTCTTCGCACAGTGCTAGCATCAATGTTAAAATCAAGTAATTTTACGACTTCATTCGAACTTATGAACGGTTGTTTTTTAATTACACCGCAAATGTTTCTATCCTTTCGACATGCTGTCTTGCGCGGCCTACCACTGACATTTTGACTTTCAACGACTCCTGTTGCATTATGTTTTTTTATTAAACGTGAAATAATCGATTTATTAATATTATAAAGTTTATCTAATGTTGCCTGAGTATCTCTAGACTTAAATTCATCAATAATCTTTAGTTTAAGAGCAGAAGAGTAACTTTGTCGCGACATTATTAAAAAATATCAATTATGCGACTGACTTTAAAGAAAACTGATCAAAGACAATCACTCAAGATCAAAGACAAAGAGCTTACAACATTTCATGTGTAAAAGGACTGGAAACGTACTGCTAGCTATTTTTTTCTTACAGTGGGTTGCAAAGTTGCTTAGGTTTTGCACAGCTCAATTTGGTTACTTTGTTAGTTTTTGCGTTTTTTTTTAATCTGAAGTATTATTACTTTTATAAAAAGTTCTGAATTTCAAAATACACTTTATTACACATCATTGCATATCCATTTCTTTTTATTTGGTGGAGTAGAAAGTTGAAAAGATTTACTATGAAATGCTGACTTCAAATGATTGCTTAGGTTTTGCACAGTACTGTATGAATAGTGGGCTAGTTATAAAAAAATATTATGTAATTGAATTGAATATGTAGGTAGTCCGTATGTTTAAAAATATATGAAGGTCCAAGGGTTAACCTTACGCGGTCCGTTTCCAGACCGCCTGTTACTGGCCACCAATCTAACGTATCTGTATCTACATACAGTGCTGTTCGAAACGTAAGCAACAAAAATTACCTTAACGATTAAATGCGTAAATTTTCTTCTGTAGGAGTTTTTGGACAAATTTAATAATGTGCATCAAAAGAACATTAAATCTCTTTCATAATGGTATATTTACAAAAACAAAAACAATTCAATTATAACAAAAAATATCTTTGTAGACAAAAAGAAGTACCCAAATAGGTTGTGCGAAACAAAAGCAACAAAACATAAAAGCAAGAAAAAGTTAACGGTACTCTAGTTCCGTACACTTTTTGCTCAGACAGAGCAAACCTTGTTGTATGATCAGAACGTACCTGGATTTTTAATGTAAACCTCCTGTCATGTAGACTTAATGTTTACGAGGTGCCCATACACCCATAGGGAGCAAGGATACGCCTTGCCATCGCTAATCACTCGCTTGTATTATTTAATAGTTCGCTTTTGTATTATACCAATTCGGAACTGTGTTGGAGGCACAAGTTCCACCCTTGGTATGAGTCGAGGCCTACCCAAAACCTCTTGCTGCTCTTAGTACTTCATTTGCAACTCTACAATGGGCTAAACCAAAAAGGAAACCCGTACCCGCGATTTGGGTTTAAACCACAGCCACCATGACGCTCCCACAAGGGGGCCTACCTCTAACAAGTCAGGCCCGGACCGAAATCCGGGGGGCTCCTGACTCCCATGGTACCGTGATTTAAGTCCTGGTAACTGGTCAAATCGTATCATCCATTCATGCAAAATATCTGGATGTTTTCGATAAGATCTGTTATA
Organism: Volucella zonaria; assembly: GCA_963966105.1. Taxonomy (NCBI): domain Eukaryota; kingdom Metazoa; phylum Arthropoda; class Insecta; order Diptera; family Syrphidae; genus Volucella; species Volucella zonaria. Next base: position 209,003,062 of record OZ014531.1, read on the forward strand.
GAATAATCTACCCCCGCTTTTTATTAGACAACGTCATTGATGGGCGAAGCCTTGATAATTGGGCGGGGGCCCTGTTGTATGATCAATCAATTGAGGTGATAACTAGACGATGAGAAGATTGTCTTAGAGGAGCACTATGTCGGGAAATAAATATGGCGAAGAGTTTAATAGCCGGATTATTTTAGACATTTTAAATAGAATGTCACAAAGTTGAATTGCGAAAAAATACAGGAATAACTGGTCTATTGTTTGTCTTTTAAAAAAAATTAGATAAACAGGATACACTAAAGTGGTGGTCGACCATGAAAAACAACAATTAAAACCGATAAACGAATTAGTAGCTTGACCAAGAAGGAACCGTTTATCACATTGTAAATAATATTAATTTAAATATTCATCCAAGCACAGTCAGGAAACGTGCTTTGGAAAACAATTTAAAAAGTTATAGACCAGTAAAAAAACCAACGAGAAATGGAAAACCGTCCTTTTTAGTGACGAATAAAAATTCTATTTGGTATGACTACAGGACAGCGTCTAAATCCGCGTCTGGGGAGGGGTAATGATTTGGACATGCTTTTCGGCTCACCGCGTGGGTCCTTTTTATGAAATTAAACGCAAAATATCTTTATAAACAAAGAGGTCCATACTCTTTGTTTACAAAGATATTTTGAAGACGCATATGATGCCTTACACAGAGTGGAATATGCCGCTTCGATGGGTGTTTCAGCACAACACCGATCCGAAGCACACATCGAAGCTCGTAAAGGACTATTTAAACGACAATGGGGTTCAAGTTCTTGATTGGCCGGCACAATCATCGGACTTAAACCCCATTGAGAACCTATCGGGATTCTTAAGCAAAGAGTTGGGCGCATACAATCGAGGAATAAAAGAGAGTTGTTCCAAACACTAAAAAGTGAATGAGAACAAATTCCTGAAACAATAATAGCTAATTTAATAGGTTCACTGCCTCAAGGATGTGCGGAAGTAATTACAAATAGAGGCTCATACACAAAATATTGATTTGCTGCTTTTGTTTCGCACAACCCATTTGGGTACATCTTTTTGTTTTGTTATTTTTTTTTTGTAATTGAATTGTTTTTGTTTTTGTAAATATACCATTATGAAGAAAGGAGATTTAATGATCTTTTGATTCACATTATTAAATTTTTCCAAATACGCATTTAATCGTTAAGGTAATTTTTGTTGCTTATGTTTCGAACAGCACTGTACATGTGTTGAAAGTTCTACTTTCAATTTGGTGTGGATGACTCACAACTGTTTTTATTTTTAAATTAAGTTAATAATGAAGTGATTTTAATTAAATATCTTATAACTTAGAGAAAAGAATTAGCCGATAAAAGACAAAACCTGCAATGCAGCAAGTTTCTCAAACGTCACATGTGAAACCATTGTGGAACTGATTTCTAGCGTTCTACACTGTACAAATTTTGGGAGCGCAATGTATTACAATATATCTTTTAAAATTTAAAATAACAACTATTTTCACCACCGACATTTTTTTATTAAACATTTGTAAGAATGTTATAAATCCGTATGATAGTATGTTTTTTTTAGGATAAGGTGGCCAAATATTATTCGTTTTTTAAAAAGTTCAAGTACTTAGCCTTCAACATTTTATTAATTTTAGCAGTTTATATTGTTTCTTTGACTTTGATGAAGCAAAATTCCTATAAAATTACAAATCTGATAATGCATTTTGCGAGTTTAAAATTTTTTTATGACGCCGCCGTATGAACGGCATTAAAGATAAGTTATAATAATATTGTCGTACAAAAGTATCTGTAGATATGCATACGCTCATATGTAAGTACAATTTACATGTTTGTACGCATGTGTATTTATATGACCCAAATATCTGGATTAATGGTACTTTTATGCCTTTGTCTTGACAATGCTATTGAAATTTGCCGCATGTTGAGTATTCCCCTCTATATTTCCGATATCCTTGTTTGAGATATTGTAATATTATCCGCAATTCGGTAATTGGTATTCTATTGATGTACATGGCTGCCTTATTCCGCAAAGCAAATTTGTAAGATAAAGCAAATGTTAATGTAATTTTGTTTGCAATGATTTTGAATGGATTAATTTATATGATTTCAGCTCACGTAAGTCGTTTATTCAAAAACGTTTCCAATTTTTCGGAGAATACCTATCCAAATTCTGAAATGGACTTTGATGTTTCAACGTTGGTTTATTCCAATTATTAATTAGTAAAGACGAGTGCATTCGGTTTTTGGTTGTTGATTTTGATTTTAGTGGGTGAAAACTAGTTATGTTCTCGGGTACTTATTAAATAAAGAAAAACCAAGCTAAAGGTTAAGTGCTCATAGTACGAGATAGATCGGGAATCCTCCATTGCGTTGCAAAACCTTAGAGAAATTCATGGAGCTTTAAGTAAGGTTTGTGATGAGGAAACAATAGACCATAGTCCAGTGTCTGCGAAAAAACATAAGAGATGACGCACGGCACGGAGGGGAAAATAACCCAAGCCTGAAGCTTATGTTAAGTTTTATTAATGAATATCGATGAGCAATGTGTGAGAAACGGCTCCCAGAAATTACGCCAGAGGAAATAACGACAATTTTTTTTCTGGAAAAAACGACAGAAAATTTTCTATACAAGTCTGGCCTTTTTTTCTAGGAAGAAAAGACAGCATTTTCTGGCTATCTTTCCGAAATTTCAGGTCTTTTTTCCAAAAAACGCCAGCGAGAACATGTATGGAAAAAATACCAGAAACGATATTTCTGACGGTGACGTGAAATCTGGAAATAACACCAAATTACCGATTTGGCTTTATGTCGCTTTAGACAATGAAATACGGCCAATTTGGCCTTATTTGCAAAAAGAAATAACGCCAGCCAAGAGGAATTAAGTGCAGCACTTCGCGCGATTCATTTGTTTAAACTCCACTTTCCGGGGTGGTTTAGACGCTCATGTGACTTCGTCGCTCCGCTAAGGGTACCCCAACAACTGTCAGGCAGGCGCCTATGTAATAGCTGTTAATTGTATTACAGTTTGGTCTTATTTCGTTGAGTCCTATTTCACGTCACCATTTCTGACATATTTTTCTTTCCTGATAATGGAAAAACACCAGAAAATATCTGCTAAGCCTAATTTCCGTAATTTCTGGCATACCTGTATTTTCCAAATAGAATTTGCTGGCATTTTTTCCATAAAAAAAACCTGGCGTAACTTCTTCCGGCGTAATTTCCGGGAGCCGTGAGAAACCTGTTGTGCTATCAGAGTTTCAAGAAAATATTTTCCGCATTTTAAAAATAGTCGTTTGCAGGAAAGGAAAATTTCAACCCGCTGCGTCCCTCATTGTTTGACTGAACAGATGAATAACCATCTGGACGCAGCAACTCTATTAAAACAAAGATTTGCCGTTGAAGGTAATGCATTACTTTTTTGAGTAGTCGCTATTAATGAGTGGAGAAGTCAAACAGATTATGGTTTTTTCCTTCTGTCATCAGGGAATCATCTTGATACACCGAGTTCCATATGGAGCAAGCGTGAACGTAGCGTATTACTGAATATTTTTGTAGAAAATGGATAGGACATTGCAAAGAAAATGCCTCAACTTGATCACTTCTACCCGTAAGCCACTGATTTTACGTGACAATGCACCGTCTTATATCATAAAGATTGTGGTTGATTTAGTGTGCCAGTAAAAATGGGAAGCCTTATCTCATATACCATACAGCCCAGATTTGAGCCCACCAGACTGTGACTTGTTCCCAAAGTTAAAAGAGCTTTCTCCAGTTGCAGATGTGGTGAGCTGACTGGTGTTGATCAAGACGTTGGTAGTCTGTGATTGAGAAGCAGGAGGACTATATTGAAGGGTTGTAAAGTAATATTTCATATATTTAATTTGAATTTGTACAATATAATAAAATAAGAGTAGTATGCATTAATTTTGAAATGAATCTCGAATGTTTGAGAATTTTCAAAAAATGATTGACAACTAATAGACGGCACCCTTAATTAACCTTCTATTTCCGAGAAATCTAGTGTGATACGTGTCCACGACTGCGAGATTTTTGACAAACTATACATTTTTGAAGAATTTAGCCGCTACTTTACAAATATAACCAGTAGCCAAATCATTTTTCATTTTTAAATTTGTCGAACCGTTGCGACGAAATACGTATAGGTAGTATAATTTTAAATGCCAAAACTTCACGTTAAAAGCTACTGGTAATTAAAGGATTGTACTCGCAGCTCGTGTGGAGCCACTGTAATTTCTAATTTTATTCTAGTTTGTATCATATGCATTGGTAGATATTTTTAATGACTGCGTTTTTGTGAGTTGTCTTCCCAGAAACTCTCAAATATGCCAATATTGTACCACTGCTTAAAAACGGCACTGCCGTTAAAATGTGTAACTAAAGGCCCACCTCACTTCGTCCAGTCTTCAGCAAGATTTTTGAAAACTTGCTAAAGGAAAGGCTGAGTTTTTTTTTACTCCAATTCAATTCTGGTTTCAAAAAGGAAAATCGATCGAAGGTGTCCAAATAATGTCAAACCTCGATGAAAAAAGTACACAACCGAATAATTTATTAATATTACCAAAGCCTTTGGCATGGTTCACCAGGTTTCATGCTTATTTGGTTTAGGTGGTACCTTAAAAATTTGTCACAAGGGGTGAAGATGAAAGAAAGCAGGAGCTGAATAAAGTTTTTCAATTTCGTTGTACCCCAAGACTCTGTTCTCTCTTCTTTCTTAATTCACAATTTGCAGTCAATTCTTTTGCAGATGATATGGCTTTTTATTTATCAGCCCTATATCTAATATTTACTTTCACAGATTTGAGTTTTAAAAATACAAACTGTCTTATTCTTTTTGTATGTCTAGTTTTTCTTCTCCCACCTTTTGTAGTGACAAGTATCTTGAATCAGGCGGAAACATCAAGAAGATGCACACTTAGTCATTTCACTTATCTTCGAAATACATGTGTATGTATGTATCTGCACAAAAATTGTCTTAAGAATTATTTATTACGGAATTTTCCATTCTAAGTCGCATTATGAAATTGGCATATTGGGTAGGTGCTAATTATATAAAAAAAAAATCGCCTGCTTATTTCAGAAACGTGTTTCAAGAAAAATGTGCCGAGAATCTAGTAAATATCGCAGTTAACCACTCTTTTGCTAATTGAAAATCCTCACAGTCCGTCATTTGCATTTAAGGTGTCAAAGACGTTCTTTGTGAAGTCTGTACATAGAAGTTAAACTACACTTCATCTTCTCTGTTGAAATTAAAATTTTTTTAAATTAATAATTTTTTTCAGTTTCGAATTTGACAATTGATCTAATAGGGACAATAGGATCAGTAGGTATTTCAAAATCCATTGAAGTGGCATTCAGCACTGTTTGATTCAATTTCATAGTAATAGTAGTAATAGTAATATTTGTTTATTCTGTTACAATATTTACAAGTTTAACAAAAATAAACGTTGGCTTTTGCCCTTAGCCAAGAGAAAGAAATTAATAAATTTGTAATTACTAAAAGGCTTCATTTATAATTTGTAGCCTATAATTCAATGCAAATTTTAGAAAGTTGTGTAAAATGTTCCAGTTTGCGCCGTTTAGGGTGTTTGTGGGGCATTTTTTCCCCAAAAGGATCTCCTGATTGAATTTAATATGGGACAGGTTCCAATAAAATGCCAGACATCCTCCTTCGTTCCCAGATTGCACCGTGTACATTCCTCTCCTCCGTTGTTTCTGTATGGCATATAACATAGTTCAGGTGCAAAAGTTCGCCTCTGGCTTTGAATATTATTGAAATGGACTCTACGCTGTTCCGGACATTAAAGTAGCTGTTTTTCTTAAGTTCATGCTGTAGTATTCTGTATGTGGATCTTGATTGGCTTTGTTGACTTTGCGTCTCGAAAAGCTCCCGTGTTGAGTAGTGGATTTTTTTAAGCATTTCATTCAGTGTGCTCTCCCAGTTTGCTTCATTTCCGATTAGTTCGTGTAAGGGCACATTGTGTTCTTGACCAATCTGGAAAGAAATTAAGGTTTCGGTTTTTAAGATACATAGCAACCTTGTGGGGAAGACAATGACTTGGTTGAGCAAAAACTTTTCTGATATAGAGGAAGTGCAGTCTAAGCGTGAAGATATGTAGCGTTGGTAGTCCAGTTTCCAGGTGTAACATGTAAGTTGGTGTATTTTCAGGCTGCCTAAACAGTTTCTTAAGGAAGTATTTTTTTGGGTTTTTCTACCTCTTCAAAATGCCAAGCCTCCCACACTTGTGCTGCAAAGCACATTATTGACCTCATTACCGCCTCGAAAATCTTATACTTCACACTTGGTGCAACATTCCTTTTCCCCAGAATTCCTTTCCAGTTGCAGTTAATCGCACGTTTAGATTCTTTCAGTTTCTCCAGAAGGTGTTTTTTACAGGATGCCTGTGAGGTGACCAGAACTCCGAGGTATTTGTATTCCTTGACTATATCCAGTTCCACGTTCTGACAGGTCCATTTTTCATTCCTTGCGTGATGCCCCCAACCATTTCGAAAAATCAAGACTTTGAATTTGCTGGTATTAACTTGCAGGTTCCACATACGGCAATACTGTTGCAGCTTGTTTATCATAATTTGGAGCATGCTTGGGGTTTCTGCGAAAATTACGATGTCATCGGCGTAGAGTAAGAGTTTTATAGGAAATCCATCAAGAGGCAACCCGCCTGGTTAAAATTCAACTAGATCATCCAAAGATATTGAAAACAGAAGAGGACTCAAAAAACATCCTTGCTTTACTCCAGAGTTTGTTTGGAACCGATTACACAAGATATTCCCGTCCCACACCGCCGCTGTATTGCCTTCATAAAATTGTTGTAGAACCTTTGTTGAGACTGCTATGTTGAACATTTGCTGATCTAGAATTATAAAAATTATTATTGTCATTTTGCTTATTATTTAAACTAAATTTATTCTTATGATTTTGTCGAGGTCTGATTTCATGCTTCACTGTGTCTATCGGGGCTGCTTCAACTCTGTTGTTAATTTGGTCAATTTGCTTTATTGTTGCTTCTGCAGATCGGGTCATTTCAATTGACTTCGGAAGCGTAAGATCTTCTGTTTCAAGAAGATGCCTCTGCAGGTTCTTATCGCTGAATCCAAGAACTATGCTGTCTCTCACCATTCTGTCGGCATCATTAAATTCACACTTCCGAACTAATTTCTTGATATCGATCAAAAAGATGTCGAACGATTCATTGTGACCTTGGTTCCTCGTATGAAAGATAAAGCTTTCATATACTTGATTCGTTTTGCCAGTGCAAAATGTCTTAAATGCTTCCATCACGGGTTGTAATTTTTCTCATTTCTCGTCATCAAGTTTCAACACATTTTGAAAGATTTCCGTGGCTTCCTCACCAGCGGCATTTAAGAATATTGCGACTTGAACAATTGCCGTTGAAAATAGTTTAAAGTTTCTTTAGAAAATTTGCCAATTGTCTGGTAAATTTCCTGAACTTAAGTTTAGCTCATTGATTTTTTTTTTAAAAATCCATGTTCTTATGGATATACACAAAATGCACGGTTTTTGGAGGACGTCCACGCGGTCGCTTTACTTCTGGTTTAACTTTAGCTCTACCCATGCAACAAGAATATTACTTCACGCGTTTTTAGATTAACTATTATGTTATTTTTATTTTTTCGTACGATTCGACTGCGCCATGTAATAAGTAAGCAAACGAACTGGTTTTAATGAGTGTTTGTTAACAACTGCTTGACAACTTACAACTGATCTCAAGAGAATGAGAGATTTGTATGACAGAAATGTACATACATCGTCATGTAAGAATACATCGATACTTATCTATATATGTGTATCATTACATTTTCCTTAAGTCGCATCTCAGCTGCTGCCTTTTTTCAATGAGGGCCTGCCTAGAATACAACAACAAGTCCAATTACACTAATAATTTAGGCTCCCTATAAAATGTTGGATGCCACCCATGGAGTTTGCCCCATAACCACTGAGCCCAAGAATCTTTCTTCATTTCTTTGTCCTATTTTCCTAAAAACTTAACACGTGCTCAGGCATTTGAAGAGCAGCAATACCCTCTTGAGTGATAAGTTCTTTAAAAAAAAAAATTAAAAAAAACTCGTTATGGCCAGGGCTTTATTCAAAAATGTGTACAAATCTTTTCCTAACGTCATTGTACGAAAATCTTACTAAGATCCAATGTAAATTAATGTTTTTTAAAAGTTGTTAATACTAATTTTATTATTTGAAAAATTACGCAATTAACTCTTTCTTTGCTGCCAAGATTTATTACCTGCTATTTACACACAAAAAACGTTGGGTGCATCTTTTTCAAGCCTGTTATTTGCAAAAATCATCAAAAACAAGCCAAATGCGCAAATTTAATCTAATTTTGTTTTATTTTTTTTTATTAAAACAAATATTATACTAAATCTTTAAGGTGCAAATCATTGTCTTAGATCTTATTTTACTTTATTTATTTCGTAGGCTTAAATTACATGAAGTTACAATTATTATTGTTTTTTTTTTCAAGAGAGTTAGGAAGAGATTCTTTACAGCTTTAATATTTTCTTTTGATACATAAATCTCAGAAAATCAGCTACATATTAAGGGAAAAGCTAGAAACAAAAACCCTTATACGAAACTTTAACCTAATATTGCAAACTAATCTACCCGTTTAAATAAGTAATAAGTCCATTATCTTTTACAATTACAGTGACAAGGTTGATGTTGGCTAAATTATGGAGACGTAGGACTCGAAAATCCCAAGGTAGCCCAGATATAATTTAAAGCATCTTATTTTGACATCTTTGAAATTTAAGCTGATGAGTTTTAGTGCAATCAAACCACACAGGGGCGCCATAAAGTAGGATGGTTTGAAAGACTTGATTTTTTGTTAATGAAGGAGTAAAGAATTCTAGTAGGTACATTGGCTTTGTCAATGTAATATGTGTTTGAAAAGTGAGTTTTTTTTTTTTATTAAAAACCACACCCAGATGTTTGCAGGAATCTGTCGACTGAGTATAGTCTAGGCTTTGTGCCGCGTTTTGAAAACCAGATGGCTTGCGTTTTATCTGCATTTATCTTTATTTTCCATTTAGCAAAATATTTCTCGATCGCGTTTAGTGAGACCTGCATGGGTATAAAAACGTCAGAAAATAGATCTAGACCAGAGCTTGTCTTTGATAGTCTGTAATAATATCTTTTTCCATTTCTCGTATTTGAATCTGACTTTCGAAGCTGCCTCGTCCTCGTCACTCATATAGCCCACGTCATCAAGTGTTGTTATTTCTGATAAGTAGATAATGCCGCTCTTATAAAATATAATCTATTAGGGTTGATTACAGAGATTTTGAAGGCCATAAAATGGGTCCGTTCCGACCAATCCATGACATGACCGACTGCTACTCGTATGATTGCAAGGGTATGCCATACTACCCTGATCAAAAAGTTGTATTCAGAAAATTGGAAATACAAGTTTATTCATCTAAATCTATATTGTCCCCTTTAAAGTAATCCCCATCGACTGCAACACACTTATGCCAGCGCTTGATCCAATCCTCGAAACATTTTTTATATTCGATTTTCGGTGCTTCATGCGATTTTTCCATTACTTCCTCTCGGCTACTAAAACGCGTTCCCCGTAGTGCTTTTTTAACTCGATTGAACAGAAAGAAAATTTCGTCAACAAATTACGAATAATGATGGCACTGTGCGACAATGGGTTATCATGGAGCAAAATCCACGAGTTTTCTGCCCACAATTCTGGTCCTTTTCGGCGAATTGCTTCACCCAAACGTCTCATAATGCCCAAATAATACTCTTTGTTTACTGTCTGTCCTTCTGGCAAAAATTCATGATGCACTACACCGTTGAAATCCATGAAAACCGTGAGCATTACCTTCTTTTTTGACTGAAAACGACGTGGTTTTTTGGTCTCGGCTCATTTGGTGAACGCCATTCACTTGCCTGATGTCTGGATTGCGTGTCGTACTCATAAACCCACGTCTCGTCTCCAGTAATGATCCTTTTGATGAATGTGAAATCGGATTCATCTCTTTTGCGACGTCAACACGGTCTCTTTTTTGCATGAAATTGAGGCCTTTTGGACCCAACTTTGCTGCTGCACGATGGAAACCCAAATCATTAACCAAAATGTCTTGGACGGATCCATAGGCAATGTTCAAGTCCTCCGCTATCTCTCTGATGGTTAATTTGCGGTTATTGATCAACATTTCTTTTACTCGTACTTCATCAATATTTTCGTCGGTTTTCGATGTCGATGGTCTGCCACCGCGTTCATCATCTTCGATTGACCCACGACCACTTTTGAACCGGTCGTGCCACTGGTAATCGATCGTTTTCTTTAGAGAATCGTTGTCGAAACACTTTTCCAACATTTCCAACGTTCGCGCAACATTAAATCCGTTTTTTACGCAAAATTTAATACGAGTTCGTTGTTGCAAATTGAAATCCATTTCTAAAATTGTAAAAAATCGCCAACACACACAGAGATAGACGTACTTTTAGCTACGTAACTTTTGCAAATGTCAAGTTATGACGCTAAGATTTGGAGAGGATATCAACTACAGATTTACCACCTTAACAAAAAAATACAACTCAAATCAGAACAATGCGAGCGCCACACGGTGTTGTTGTGCGGGAACTTTTTGATCAAGGTGGTATAGTATGTAGTTCTGATCATTTGTTCCTAAAAAGCTTTAGATGCATTTCTGCGTGGAACTTGTGTGTAAAACTCTCTATTTCAGGTTGTGAAATTTAATTTTCGCACAAGTGGCGTTCATATTTTGAAAATAAATAATTACATTCTTGGTAAATTAGCATTCATCCCTACAGAATCTGGCCAATAACGTCGTTATCTACAAAGTGTCTTTCAAAGACGGAATTGGGGATGCTAAATTCTTCGTATAGCGCTTCGCGTTTTAACTCCTCCGTTGCTATGTGAATATAAGGATACATTTGAATGTAGATGTCATCAGATAAAGGACCTTCTGAGGTAAAATTATCTGTTTAATGGTCTGAGGCTGAAATTGAGTGATTTAAGGCCTAATGCCAAACGTCGTTGTAGGTTTGAACCTATTATCCCCTAGCAGCGTTTCTGTTTCCCGTCTTTGTCAGGGTCACAAATATCCTGATGGGTGTCCCTTCAGTTGATACGGGTCTATTAGGATATCCTTAATGGTATAAACCATTACTATTGCCAAAAACGTACAAATAAACCATGTCTGCAAATTCTTGTGTTGAAAAGTCTACCGTCAGAAACAGGATATGCAAATCAATTTCAATTCCTTTCGCAGTTATTTCTAAGAGATTTTGGCCTTTTGTTTTAAATATCCTATTTTTAATGGTACATCCATACCTAAAAACGTTCAATCTCTTGCCCGGATTGCCACCTTTAACTTGGGGGCATCATAAAATCAACTTTTTCCAGTAAATTATTTTAACGGTAACAGAATTTTATATGACGGTTATAATACATCTCTTAAGACACGCTGCGATTTTGTCTGTTTTGACTAGTTGGCTGACTTTTGAGTACTACAGGTCTGCCAAGAAAACATCCTATATTTTTGTAATTGGTTTCAGGAGGTTTATATTTTAGTGTTTTATAATAAAATAAGTTGGTTCGTTACTTATTTTCCCGTGAAAAAGGGTAATATTGTAAGATCAATATACTGGGATTTTGATCTTTAACAGAACAATGCTAAAATAATTTTTTCGAACATTTAAAGTATTTCTAGTTATAGAAAGCTCAATAATATGATAGGGTAACGCTTTGCTTATAACTGCTGTATCTCAGGGGGTGTGCGTTTTTAAACATCGACCTCAACAGCTTCACAAAACGTGAGAAAATGTCTCTTTTTCGGCATAAACTACACTGATTCAGACTGTATTAAGTTCTTGTTCTAATGATAATTTTTGTGCTGAAGTCCTTTCAATATCGGGAGGAAGTTTGATAACTAACATGGAAACGTCACATCGGCTAAGTCTTTAACACAAAAACACTTTAGATCAAGGTGAATACTCCCACACGAGTGCTCTAGCCGGTTCATTAAACACCCTGCAAGATACGCAGACGATGAGGTGTCGCACAGATAAGGTACACCAATCAAAGCGAGGTTCTTTCGAATATGGAGAACAATATGTGAAGAGAGTAACACATACTTTGTTACATATGTAACATATGCTATAACATAACGTAAATCATAAAACTAGTTTAAAACTAGTCGTACAACCTATTGTTTTACAATAAAAGAACAAAGAAAAGGTTTCCCTAAAGGACATCGCAATAACAAGGACATTCTTTTCAAATACAATGCACAATGGAGCAACAAGGGAAAAGTACAATAAACTAACAAATCAATGAAAAACCTTCTTTTCTTAACCGATTGATTTATTAGCAAACTCCACAAACATGAACCCCATTTGCTCGTACCAAAGACTCCATAGAAAGCGGATATACTGAAATAGACATAATCCTTTTAAGACAACGAAAATGCCATGTACACATATACGTGTGTGAATACTACGAGCACATACCCGCTCTATTCCAGGAAAAATCTATGAAATAAAGCAAAACGTTGTGACTTCCTTTGGATCATTCAACCCATATTCATATATGAGAGAAACAAGTCTGTTGCTGGTCTGTGAATTTGCTGGTTACCCAAACGTTGTTACAGGATGTGATGATACGCCAAGACCATAAGTGTTAGGAGCATTGAATAAATCCTTTTAACACTGTGTTTGCACTTTTGAAATGTGTTGGCCTAATACTAGATTATATGTTCATATATACGTACATATACGTAGCTATAAATGAAATGTAATATAAAGGTATCACAATAAATATTAATCATACGAGTACATAGTGGAGGCAAGAAATTTCCGGTTTTCTAAGGGATTGATATTTTAATTATGAAAAGCAAAATTTTCAAGGATCGTATAATAATAATAATAATAATCTTCCCCATGTATCTGTGGCTTAATATAATTTATCCATTTTGTAAATTTTTATATTTCCGTTGATGACATTCATGAAAAATGAAAATTGTCTATTGTAGTTCCATTTTCCTTAAAAATGATATTTCAGCAAAAAATATGACCAAGTTCAAATCATTAAGAGTAATTTAACTGACCATTTCTTCTCGTAGCTCTAATACGTGGTTAAAACTTAAATTTAAGGAGAAATTCGGAATCTTAGTTCTTGAAAACAGATATTCATACGTATGAGCATTTAAAGTTCAAATTAAAATAATCGGCAGACTCAGTAAATAATGAAAGCTCAAGGTTTCCTTATTAATGCATATTATACTTTTTTAATTTTTTTAATAAACTACATACAAATAAAAATCGAAAACTTCTTTTAAAAATGCTCCCCATTTTTCTACAACAACCTACTCAACCTCTAACCAATTTAAGGACTAAACCTACCTCAATGAAACGAATGCTCCTATGTTAGTATGTGGAAATTAAACTCTAACATAAATTGGAATCTTCGAAACTGGAATAATTTTCGAACTCGCCTGCGCCAATTCCGCCATTTTTATTAGAAAATTTTTACAAATATTTCAAATATTAGCGCGTTTTTCAATGAAAAGCTTTTTGTATTATGAAAAATTACTAACACTTGCAGGTGCATGCGCAAAAACGCAAATAACAAAAACTTAAATGAATGATTTAAATATTAGTTGAGGAACTGTTCACATCGTAGAGAATGGCCAATTTTAAGCAAAAATTAAATGATGAAATATGGTATAGACTTATGTACGTATATGTATGAGTATCTTTCATTAATATAAACATAGATTTAGGAAATGTAGTGTGGTAACGGCGAAATTTTATAATCTCTGATAATTTTCTCTTGTTATCAATTTGCTTGTTTCACAAGTTTATACACTGGAGAACGATATTTGAGTTATTAATTGGTATTTGAAACTAAACAATCCTTACAAGGAATTCGGGACGGTGTGTTGAGATCTTCGCTACGGAAAATAATTTAACCCAGCTTGTAAATGAGCCCACACGAATACCAGCCGTTGACAGTCATACCGCCAACACCCTGGACTTGTTGACAAGTACTGCGTTGATGTGCTCTCCCCTCTAGGCTCGTCGGACCATTGTGTCATATCAGCTAAATTCTCGTACACCCACCACACAGTTAGAGAAAAGCTTCCTAAAAGAACCGTATGGCAATATGACAAAGCCAATTGGAACGGACTTAACAACTTCTTTAGGAATTTTAACAGGTCGTTATGTTTCCTCGATAACGACGTGGATGCCGCTGCTGACATGATCACAGAAACTATTCTCTTTGGAATGAGATGCTTTATCCCTCATCGGATGAAGAGCATCAAACCAAAAGAAAAGGCATGGTACGACTCGAGCTGTAAAGAGGCTGTCAGGGTTTGAAAATTGTTTTTTCGGTCCTACAAGACCAACCCGACAGTTTAAGCGAGCCAGAAATGACTGCAACGTCTTTCTCAAGGGTGTGAAATTCCAATACCACCAAAAACTGAGGCAAAAAATACTGCAATGTCCCGAAGGCAATAAAAATTTTTGGTCGTTCGTCAAAAACATTGCAAATTCTGCCTCATCCTCCATACCAACGCTCCTTTACAATGACATTCCAGCTGTCAGCTCTTTAGACAGGGCCAATTTGCTTACTGCACACTTTGCGGCTAGCTCAACACTCCCAGATTGTGCTTTGTCCCCACCTACACTTGAGTGCGCCAAATCTGCAATGGGTTCTTAAAGATTTTAATATACATAAATCCGCTGGTCCAGATGACATATCTCTCCTTCATCAATCCTACTTTTTAGGACTCTTTCCGAGCGGATGGAAAACAGAATTTGTCCAGCCTGTCCCTAAAAAAGGCGAATCTTCTCTCTCCTCCTACAGACCCATTGCACTTACGTCCCTTCTTTCCAAGGTCATGTAAACGCTGATAAACCGACAGCTCGTGAAATATTTCGAAACACGAAAACTTCTCAATGACCGGCAATATGGTTTTCGTAGCAACAGGTCCTCTGGTGATTTGATGGCATGTATCACCGAAAAGTGAACTTGATATTTCTAAGGCATTTGACAGAGTTTGGCATCAGGCTCTTTTGTCGAAAATGCGTGCTCTTGGGATCGATGACTCTCTTCTTCAATGGATTAGAAATTACCTCTCGGAACGTTCAATTCAAGTTGTCTTGGACGGTTTCAAGTCTGATATTCACAAAATAAATGCTGGTGTGCCTCAGGGCTCCGTTCTGTCTCCGACACTCTTTTTAATTTTCATTAATTATCTCTTGTCTGCTACTTCTAATACAATATATTCCTTTGCAGCACTCTCTGCTTTTCATATTCGTTTCCGGATTCACGCCCCTGCTCTTCGGCTCTAGAACGGGAAGGGCAGCGTATGTTAAGCTCATTAAATTCTGATATTAACAGCATAACCAATTGGGGAACTATCAACCGAGTGGAATTTAATGCTTCCAAAACTCAATGCTATCTGCTGTCATTAAAGCGAAATTCACATACCCAGCCATTATCCATGAATGGCACTTGCATCGTCGAAACCGATAAACTTTCCATTCTCGGTATGTGTGTCAATGACAACCGTTACACCCGTCTCGCTATGAATGCTCATCAGTATACCCTCAAGCCCATTTTCGGACGTATTCTAAAATATCGTGATTCTTTCCTAAGCCGGACAAATCGACCTTCCGATCTCTGTGTTTCCTGGTCGTTATAACTTACAAACATTTAAAAACAATGTACATCGGTACCTGTCTTTTCTTCCTCCCAAAATTTCCTTCGCCAGCGCTGTGTACGAACATTATTTTTGTTTTAAAAAAGTTTTTACGCCTATTGAGGCTTTGTAATCAATGACACCATGGATTGAACTTGGATCAATTCGTTATGAAGAATGATTCATGTCCTTGGGTATGTTTTGAAAAAAAAAAACTACAGACAAATGACTTTCTCGGCTTTTATAAATGGAGCGCATATTGCTGGCCCGATTTTGGGCTGCATTTTTGAGAGTTTTCGGCACTGTTTGACCAATAACACACTGAATATTGGCTTTCAAAGACTGAGTAATTTGCGATTTTTCAGCAAACATCAAAAATCTTACACAGCCCCCAAGAAGTAATTGAGTACGATCTCGATGGCTATGGTCAATGGTTTCAAAGGTCCACATATCGTCCGGGTCAATGTCGTCCATATTTTTGAAGAAATAATCGCTGATCATTGTCTGGAAACATTGACCATTGACATTTACACGAGGTCTGGCTACAGGATCGGTGATGTCATCACCCCGAAAGCCACATAGTCTCTGGTTTTTAACGTAAACCACCTGTCATGTAGACTTATGTTTGCCCATACATCCATGGGAGCAAGGATACGCCTTGTCATCGCTCTTCGTCAATCCTTTGATACCAAATTCAGAACTGTGTTGGTATGGGTCGAGGCCGATCTAAAACCTCTTACTGCTCTTAGGGTCACAAAATCCAGTACTTATTTGCAACTCAAACCAACAGGAAGATCCTTCCAGCGATTTGGGTTTAAACCACAGCCACCATGACGCTCCCACAAGGGGGCCTACCTCTAACAAGTCAGGCCCGGACCGAAATCCGGGGGGCTCCTGACTCCCATGGTACCGTGATTTAAGTCCTGGTATGGACTACCGGTGGTCAAGCCTACCAACAAGACCTATGACCGGCAACTTGTAACTGGTCAAATCGTATCATCCATTCATGCAAAATATCTGGATGTTTTCGATAAGACCAGTTATAGAATAATCTACCCCCGCTTTTTATTAGACAACGTCATTGATGGGCGAAGCCTTGATAATTGGGCGGGGGCCCACCCGAAAGCCACACAAAAAAGTCAACTTTTGTCGATTTAATTGAGTATTATGAGTATTTTCTGGACTTGCCTCAACAAATCCGTTGAGCTAAAGTAAGGCTGGCCAATAAACACGATTTCTCGTGAGAAATAAGTGTTGACTTAATGCTGCCCAAAAGACCAATCCACAAACTTGGTCACAAGTCACGGTGTTGTTGCATTGGCCGAGATCTTTTCCCGGAATTTTTCACATAGTAAACGGAGAAAGTCCATACAGTTGCGAGCAATGCTGAATAGACAATTGCGGATCTTTCGCCGCATTACACTAATAGTGGCCACAGTTTCCTCTGGATCCACATAATGTTGACGCGTCATGAAGAATGTATGTGGTGCGTTAGTCAGTTATGAAGAATTACATAATCGGCGAATTTTAAACAGATTCTCGAAATAAGTTAAACATAAATATCAAGGAACTGGCAAAAATGACAGCAAGGTTTGAAATGTATCCCTATTGGAAAATGTAATTACTCGTAGAAAATGCAAGTAAAAAACTCTTTTTATTTATAGCTCATGTGTATATCGAATTAAGAATATTTAGTTTAAATAAATTAAATACAAACAAATGTCTCCTATTCAAAATTATTAGCATTGCTTTTTTTTACATAAGCACTTTTAAAGAATAGTAACGATTGTAATTTTTTTTTTTTTTCAAAAAGGTAAAAATTTTCGAACATGTGACAATTTCACCTCATGGCAAAATTGAAAAAAAAAGATATAATTAATTTCACCATAGTTTCAAACATAAAAGAGCTTTTACTATGATAGGAAAACGCATGCTCCCTCCCTGATGTACTCGTACTCGTACTATTGAAACATGTCTGTTGATTTTTTTCATATCTGCGTCTATGTTTTGTGACTTTCCAGTTGTTCGAAACAAAATTCCGACATATCTACCTGTCTCGCTTCAGTTACATAAAATTTAACCAGTTCAAAGACACACTGGGTATATCACATTTTCCAAGGCAAAAAAAGTTCTTTCCGGCTCTCACGCAAGGCCCTTCCATTTCAGAAATGCGAAAAATAGTGTCGCGAGCGGATGTATACTCATTTTCGAATTATTTTGTACGGATAAAACGGTTGAAATAAAGTTAGCATTCAATTATGAAGACGCAATCTTCACTTTTATAGGAATACGGGAATACTAAATCTAAAAAAAAAAAAAAAAAATATTTAGTTTAACATTCGAAATATTAACGTTCATCTTAGAAAGTTTTGAAGCGGGCTCATTTTGGTAACTGTCGCTCATCACAAAGGAACTACAAAGCGTATAAAAGATGTAAAGTAGGTCAATAAGGATGTTTGCTTAGTATTTTGGAAGAAATAAGAATGCATACATAGGTACACATATAAATCAGGCTTTAAAAATGAATTATTTGCTTCCAATCTTTGCGATACAAAAGTTTATTCAATAACCTAAGTTAACGGCAAAGGAAAATATCTATAGCGAATCGTATTATCACCTTAAAATGGCAATGGGAGCCTGCCGTACAAGTGACACACGAAAATACATACACAACTATTCCTGTAACAAATATTAATTCTCCAAAAATTTATAAAAAACAAAAAAAAAAAACAAAGTAAATTTATTTGAAAAGCCAAAAATGTTACGTATACGCCCAACCTTGACAACATTTAAACATAAATAATAAAACATATAACACAAGTTTTTTGTTTTTTTACTCAAGTGTCCAATTTAAAAATAAAAATTTATATGCGGAGAACAGCGTCCATAAGTAAATGCAAAAAGGCGCGCTTTTGATAATAAAAAAAATGTTACTCTGTCGGAAGAAAATTCATATTTTGTTTGTGTTTTCTTATTGAAATTGATTTTCCTCGTGCGTCGGGGGGGCTTTTGTTTTTTTTGTTTTTTTTTTTTTTGTTGAATTTTCACCGTATCTCTCTATTCAACAACTCTTGCCATTGCGTGTGAGTGGAGTAAATTCATATTCGATTGAGTCGAATTAAAATGTGAAAGTATGTGTATGTGTTCCTTGGTTTCTGAGAATGTGAAGGGAAAATCGCTATCGCTATTGCTATTCCTTTTTTTTTTGTACGAAAATAATTGCATCTCAGTTTTTTATCCTTTGCTCAACCAAGGAAACAAGTCGTTATTGAACGTTTCCTTGAAAATTCTCACGGCAATGGTTGCCTTAATTTTACATTTCTAGGTCACTGGTGTCAGAATTTTTAACTTGTTACCCTTGAAAATGTGAGGGATTGTTTGTGTGTATAAGAAAATTCAATCTAATCAAGAAATGTGATGCAATCAAATTTAGATTTTTAAATATTCCTTTTGTTAAAAAAAAAGAGCTAGCGTCTTCGTCAAAAAAGTGAATACGGTCTTTGATTTATTTAAAGTTTCACCCGGTTCACTCATTTATAATTTAAATGAAAAATGTACGAGTAAATCGAACTTATTATTTAAAATGCCTCTAAAGTCGCTCGTGTCCGCTTTTATCCATATAATTGAGAGTCTTTTTTACTCCCGAAAATGTATTTTTTTTCCTAATCGCTCAGGGCCAAATGTTGAAGTCAAATTAATTTGGCCTTTGAAAATCCTTCGCGTCTACGCCAATGCATTTATGTATGTATAGAGCTGTACTTTTTCCGGAATGAGGAGTTATGTATGCCGTTAAGACAAAGAACTGTATGATTTAATTAAAAGGTGAGTGGGCTTCAATTCTTAAAATTCACTAAAATTCAATAATTTTTACAATTAAACAAATGAAGTATTACATAGACTAAATAATAAAAATTTAGTGATCCACATATCCCCGTACAATCTCATTAGCCGTGTTTATATTATATATAAAAAATTTAGGATTTATGGCCCTAAAATCACAACTTCTCCAATAGTTCTGTAAAGTTCATATATACTCGTAATATAAAATATACTACACTGTGTCCTTCAGGTAAGACTCATAATCTTGAAATTTCTCTAGCAGGATACTAATGTTACCCCAAACCAATAGATACGATGGATAGGATCAAAGCCGGTATGCGATACTTATCAAAAATATTACATGGACATGTGTACAATATACATGCCCCTGCCAATGACCTATGTAGAGATTTAGTTCACATAGTTACACAACCTTCACGCATTACTGTGTTCTGTCATAAATTTTGTGGCCCATGTAATATTCAGGAAAATGACACCAGTCCAGTTGTAATAAAGCCATCAAAACTATCACATGGTTTTACTGACGCAGAATAATACATTGCGCACTCGTATGAATCAACCTAACTACATTGGTCTTATACGAGGGTTGTCTCCGCAACGGAGATAGCGGCACTCGTCAATAAAAGCTGGTGAATGCTAGTTGTGCATCTTTTGACTGCTACTTACCCAAGTTTCAGTCATTTTGGACACGCAGTTTTAAGTTGACAGTCGCTTGAGTGAAAATGGAAAAAATTGAGTATCGAGCTGTTATTAAATTCTTGTTTTTGAAAGGCAATACGCCTACGCAAATCAAAAATGAGTTGGACTCTGTGTGTGGGGACTCTGCACCATCATTTGCCACGTCCAAAAACTGCAACCACTGACGATAACATTGCTAAAGTGACACCAAATGGTGTCAGACGACCGCCGAATTAAAGTGAGGAGATAGAAGAGGTTATGAAAATATCCAAAGAACGTGTTTGTTACATATTAAATCAAGATTTAGGCATGAGAAAGCTGTCCGCCGCGTTTGCTTACGTTAGACTAAAAACGTGTTCGAATGAACATTTCCAACGCTCTGTTGGCACAGTTTTGGAGCCGATTAATTACTGTAGATGTAACTTGGATACAACATTATACACCCGAAACAAAAATTCAGTCAAAACAGTGGACTGCAAAGGGCGAGCTGGCTCCAAAAAAGCAAAAACTGTTTTTTCGGCTGGGAAAGTGATGGCGACTGTTTTTTGGGATAGTAAAGGAGTTATCTTAATCGATTATCTGCAAAAAGGAAAAACCATTACAGGAGCATACTACGCATCATTACTTGCCGAGCTGAAGGCAGAAATTGCGAAAAAAACGGTCACATTTGCAGAAAAAGAAAATCATGTTTCACCAAGACAACGGGCCGTCTCACACCTCAGCGGTTGCCATGGCGAAAATGCATGAATTACGGTTTGAACTGCTTGACCATCCGCCTTATTCACCAGATCTAGCCCCAAGCGACTTCTTTTTGTTCCCTCAACTAAAAACTGCGCTCGGATTACAGAGATTTTCGTCAAATGATATGGCAATCACCTTCGTGAACAATTATTTTGCAGAGAAAAACGTCTAGTACTATTTGGACGGGTTAGAGAGTAGAGAGATGGGAGCATCTCTGGGAGAAGTGTGTAGAGTTACAAGGAGACTATGTAGAAAAATAAAAAAAACAATTTGAGAAAAAATGAAACTTTTCAGACAACCCTCGTAAAACCATTTCGCAGCAAGCATCCCATATTGAATAAATAACCGCGGGGTAGACCACCGAAGTAAAGGCTAATTTATTTCAACACAGCAGAAAATTGGCGGGCATTTTGGCAAAATTTTGAGGTGTTTGCGATAACGTTTGAACTTAACAAAAAGAAAGAATCAGTTAAAATCGCTATTTTTCTTACTGCGTTGGTTCTGGAAGCGATCGAAGTCTATAGGTACAACTCGCTAGATGTATACAGACGTCAAGAAGGAATATAATAAAGTGGTTGAATCATTTCAGAGATTTTTGCAACCCAAATGCTACGAAGTATACCTGGCCGAAGCCAGGTTTCAGGACCACCATTCGATCAGTTACTGATGGACTTCAAAAAAATGGTTAAGAAATGTGGTTATATAAATCAAGAAGGCAGAATGTTACGTGACAGGTTAGTGATGCAGAAAAAGGCTACTGCAACCTGATGGATTAACTGTAGACAAAGCTATTGAAATGACAAGAGCAGCAGAGGCTTCAACTGAACAAATCCGAAAAATTGAAGAGCAGGCGGCGATATCGAGAGCATCAGGGGGAGTAAACTTAATACTAATAACTAATAATAACAAGGGAAATGAATTATTATTATTATTGTTATTATAACTTTATTTATTAGTAATAAATTACATGATTAATCTTAAATTACGGCACCAGCTACCAGGGCTTTTTCCTAGGAAATAAATGAAGCAAAACGAAAACATATGTTCTTGCATTCCGTAAGATGGGTTCTTCATATGGAAGAAAACTATCACTTTTCCTCAGTTTATAGAAGGAGAGGTGTGCAGGAAATTACAAGGGAAGGTCACGAGTCAGGTGAACAATAAAATAATTTTTGCATTGATGCTATACATAATAATAAAAATAAATTCGGTAAAATAAATATACACAAGGAAAGGACAGCCATGTTTGAAAGGCTTCAAATTGAATCCAAAAATATGAAATTTGGGTTAGATACCGGTGCTGATGTAAATGTAATGCCTAACGAGTATATTCAAAATTTTAAAAATATAAAACTGATACCTTGTAAAGATACTCGTATCTAAATTGGAATGGTACTGGGGTGTTGAAATAAAAACGACAGGGAGTGTGGAACTACATAGAGTGCAGGTTGCAGGATAATAGAGCGATCTTAAAATTCTTTGTGTTTGAAGAAGGTAATGTTCCTATTTTGGGTGTAAGAAGTTGTCTTAAGTTAAGATTAATAAAAAGGATTAGTAGCATTGACATATGGTAAGCTAAAAATATAAATTGGCTAAAAAATTAATTGGAAGCACTTTGTAACAAAGATATTTTCGAGATTGCAGATGAACCTTCGGAATGAGATTCCTATATTGTAATTGTTGAAAAACCAGACAAGTCCACAAGCTACAAATGAAGCTGTTAAAGATCCCATATATAAAATTCCTTCATTTGAAAACATTAAATCAAAGTTACCTAATCAAACTGTAATTACTTTCGGTATTCGACATGAAGAACGGCTACTGGCAAGTAAAATTGGATACTTTTAGTACGCCTTTTGGATGTCACCATTTCTAAAGAATATTTTTTGGGCTTAAAATTGCATTTGAAATGTTGATGATATAGAAGGAGTTATAATAAATAATATATAAACGATTTCCTAATAGCTGCAGAAAGGGAAGCGGAGGAGAAAGGAGCAATGGTACAACTTTTTTGGGACGTATTATTACTGGAGACCGGATAGAAGTCTACTTCTACTTCTATCCGGATTGGAAGGGATTGAAAAAAATGGGAGTTCCGCAAATGAAAAATGAATTACAAATGTTGCTTCGCAAATTGTGTTACAGCATATACACCCGAAGTAGCCGAGATTGCTTTCTGAACATCTAGTATTCCACTGGTTGGAATACAACACAAAATATTTGGATATCATAAAAAGGGACATTCTCAATGCTCATATGAATGGGCACCTCAATTCAACCAGATGCGTCGCAGTTTGGTTTAGGATGTTGCCTCATGCAGAAGGCAGAAGGGTAGAACGGAGTGCGGAAGTACAGTAAGCTCAAATTGACAAAGAATTTCTTGCAGTAGTATTTGGATGCCAACAATTTCATACATATATAGTTAAAACAATCCAAGTAAGAAACCAAGTATTTCAGTTTTAGTAATCCAATGAAATAACACACAAGAAATACAAAGAACAAAAGGAAAAGGACACTTTATTGCGATCTGCTCGCCGATTCATTCACCCGTCTCGTCTTTCGACGAATGTCATTAGTCCCGACGCCGCTTATTACTCTCTTCTTCTCTTCTCGGTAGAAATACCCTTATGGAGGAAATTCGCTTATGGCGCGATCACATCCTGCATATATGGCAGACCATAATCCACTTTTAGGTAAAATATCAAAAGACTACCATAAAATACCGTCAGTATGGTTAGAAAGAATGAAGTTAAGATTAAAACAATATAGATTGCTTTTTAAATATTTGTCAGGAAAATTTGGTGTGTTGCAGATATGCTATCGAGAAATTTTCGCAAGGAAAAGATGCAAGCACAAATGAAGGGGGTAAATGAGATGGTTCAATATATTGAGGTAAAGAAACTGATTTTTCAAATGAAAACAGGGAAGATACGAAATTGCTGGATTTAAGATCTATTATATTAGAAAGATAGCCGGATAGTAAATCGAGTGCTCCAGAGAGCGTAAGAAGATTATGAAATTTTAGACAACGGATTATATGTGACCGATGATTTGTTACTTTTAAACAATGGAATCTTTGTTTCACGGGCATTGCGAAATGATGCTTTATAAAAACTGCGCATTCCCCTCCTTGGAATTGAAAAAAGAAAAGCCCGTGCTCGAACGTTATATTGGGCTTTTCTGAAACAAGTTATAGAAAATTGATAGCAAAATGTAAAATATGTCACAAGTTCAGAACTGAAAATATTTGAAATGATTATTCATCAGATTCCTGAACTTCCGTTTTATAAAATTGGTATGAGCTTCATGGAAGTCAGTGGCAAAACTTATTTAGTAGTGGGAGATTATATACCCAAGTATTTAGAGATTATACCAGTAGAAAAAAACACATCTTAGCCAGTTATATAATAAAGTTTATTACCCACATTCGCTACGCGTACAGGGTTAATGACTCGAAGTCCAACTTTTTAAAATGCTATAATTTTTTATTTTTTGATAAAATTTATTGTGCCAAAGCAAATAATGTTGGAAAATACATCAATTTTCAAATTGTATGAGTAGTTTTCAATATGTCCACCTTTAACGCGAATAGTACTTGAAACTACCGAAAAAAGCATCACACGCTGCACGCAAGTGGCTCTGCGGTATTTTGGCCCATTCCCGGCGAAGTGCCTGTTTGAGGTGGTCCAAACTTTGGTATTTTTTAGTGCCAACCTTCGCCTTCAAAATACCCCAGACAGAGAAATCCAACGGATTTGCATCCGGAGAATTTGCAATCCATTGTGTCGAAGAAATGAAGTGTGGGACATTGCTTTTTAACCAATCTTGGTTGACGAGCGCTTTGTGAGACGGTGCCGAGTCTTGTCCAGGGTCTCCGACCAAAATGATTGTTTGCCCAAGGCTTCAATACTGCCTCTAAGACAGTATCACGGTATACAATCGCATTAATTTTGACGCCACGGTCCAAAAATACGAGCCGAGAACGACCATCGGCGGTTATGGCGACCCAAACCATCACCATCGGTGCTGCCTGCTTTCTGGTGGCCGTCCGAAGGTGTAAATTTTCGAAGGACCTCTCTGGCAAGTAAACTCGGTCATTTTGTTTGTTGACATTTGGAAAAAACCAAATTCGTCAGCTCACCACTTTCGTGCAAGCGTAGCAACTCCTTCGCTCTTTCGATTTTAACTTTTTTCTGTCGCGGTGTAAGATCTAATTTTTCTAATTTTTTCAGTATGTGTTGCATCCGTTCCAACGATATGTTGAGCTCACGAACCATTTTCCTTCCACTTCGACGCGGATTTCGCTCAATTCGAGCCTTCACATTTCGAACCATTTCTGCCGATGTTGCTGTTTTTTTATGACCACCTCCATGGCGTCTTGCAACGCTGCCAGTATTACGGTAACGAGCTATGGTTTGAGACACAAATGACTTATTCACGTTGGGGTGCTGGAGGGCTCTAACGATAGCTACTTGTGGTTTTCCAGCCAAATATAAAGCAATCACACTATCACGTTTGAATTCCATCGCGGATAAAAATTTTTCAACACAACTGAGACGCAAATCGTTTAAAAGGCTTGTAAATAATAAAAAATAAAATTATCTGTCATGTGTTAAAATTTAAGCTCACTGTCATGAACGGTTTGGAAATTATAGCAGTCTGAAATTGGTTGCAGTTCGAGTCATTCAGGGTGTAGTTTGCCAAGAAAAATAATATCTAAATAGTCGCTGATAATATTCGGTTTGGTTCGTTCAAGTTTCGTAAGTTCTGCACCAATTTAGATATATGTAGATAGTGTTACATCAAGCCCAAAATACCCAAAAGCAAATGGGTTTGCTGAGAGGTTAGTCTTCTGCTGTTGGTGCTATTGGAATATCGAAACAGTCTCACCAAAGGAGATTATTATGGGTGCAACATGGCGAAATCAAATTCCGTGCGAAACTGATATTTTTAAAAACATGTACATAATCAGTAAAATGTTGGCAGTTTTGGGAGCAATTAATAGAATCTATTATGATAAAGTAGCGAAATTAAAAAAATGCACTTTCAATGGTTCTAAAATCTGGGTACCAAGCAAAATAAAAGATTCCCCGAGGTCTTATTGGATTCTAAAAAGCCGTGTAACTACGTTTAAATGGAACAAATAGGTTCAAACTCGCCAGTCCAAAAAAAAAAAAGTGATAGATCTTAAAACCATTTGCCAGATTGTAAAAACTTCTTCATTATTTAATGGATATGGAGAAAAGGAGATATTTTTAACAATAGATAAATATACAACCTTCAACTCCGTGAGTGGAGTTCTCGTAGAGCCAATCAACAAAATGAATTGGTAGCTAACAAATTTTGCTGGTGGATGGAGAGAACTCTTGGTTGATAGGCAAAAGCCATGAAACTTAAGTTACCCTGCAACTATTAGTGACTGATCATTTAGGCCAACGCTTGAGTCCATTGCGCCCTCAAAAACCTAAACTAAATACCTTAATGGAAAATCAAACTCGATTATTGAATAATTTTAAAGGCGAAGCCAGAATTGGCGATATTTTAAAAATTCTGACCAATAAACCACTAAATTTACTAA
This sequence comes from Volucella zonaria, assembly GCA_963966105.1. Classification (NCBI taxonomy): domain Eukaryota; kingdom Metazoa; phylum Arthropoda; class Insecta; order Diptera; family Syrphidae; genus Volucella; species Volucella zonaria. The sequence goes on from OZ014531.1 coordinate 209,029,675, forward strand.
CTATTTCGTACAATTAAAAAAATATTTAATATAAATAAGGCCCCTAACATTCACTTATTTTGACATATGACAATATAACTAATATAAAAGGTCATCACTTAGCTTTGTTTTATTTAGAAGTGATCGTGCGAAGATAAGGCATAAATGTGGGGATAGAGATATACTCGTCTGCCAATAGCAGTGTATACAATATTTGAATGTAGAATGACGCATCGTCTCTATTTTTATTTTTTTTAATAAAAGTGTCACTAACTATTCCATATGCATCAAATTCATGTAAAATCGTATTTTAAATTTGTAACTTTTGTATATACATATGAATAAAGAAATTTGAAATTTGAAATTTTTTGAAAATTTTGTGTATGACAAAATTGTTTTTTAATGTCGAAAGAAGTAATGTAGATTATCATAAATGAGGTCAAATAAGTTCATATAAGTACATACTTCATAGATCCCGAGACTTTTTCAAGACATACAGAAGATTACTTTTCTTCATAGAATAGCAAGAAAACGTGTAGAGTTTAAAAAGCTGCCAAAGCTATTAAGTACGATTTTAGATGTATCATACATATTAAACTTATACCATATAACAACTAAAGATGTAATGTTTTATGTAACTTTAATAAACAAACTTTAAACTTAAATATCTTAATAGTTTTTCAAATTTATTTGAAATAAGAATCAATATAAAGAAGTTCCTATTTTCAAAGTTGAACAACTTGTCATATTTACGCCAAATGATAGTTAACGAAAAATAGAAAATGTTAAGGATGATTGAGGGTAAAACATTTCCTGCTTTGAAAGCTTAGCGAGATTTACGAGTATAGCCTAAATTGAGAGGGACGTTTGTATTATGCATGCTGGTAACATAGGTGCTAAGTATAATGGGCTTGTTCTTTATCTGATTGTTCTGTTCCGCCAGAAAAGAAATGAAGAAATAGTTGCTGCCTTCTTCCTAGTTTTTTTTCTTTTTTTAAGATTTGTTGTTATACGGGATGTTTTAAAACACTCGAAATACATAAATATGTTACAAACTTAAGGATGCACATGAATAAGATTTTAAGTTGCACACTTAACAAGATTATTGACTTCTGAAAAATCGATATCCGCCTAAAGTCATTATTTATGAGAAAGACTAAATTTTTCAAGAACCATTTGCTTTTTTATAATAAGTCCGTGCTTAAGCGTCATGAACACTCTAAAAATGAACTCGTTTAGAAAGGAAGTGTAGATACTGATGGACTTTGGTTTTGAATGTTTGCAAGTTATAATGCCATGGAAATAAAGAGTCCGGCAGTTCTTAGATCCTACCCAGCAAGTGGATAGAGGATTTTTGGAGCACAGGACCAGGTTCGTGCATTGTACTTTAATTTATTGAGTGCATATCAGACAGGATAGAGAGTTCTTTCTGACGATATCGAATTATTGGTCAGTCCAATATAGGTTGTGATTGTCACACATGCTAAGAATGGAATGGTTTTCAGTTGCCTAATTAGTTATACCGTCAATGTGAAAAATAAATGACCTCCTGTTCCGTTCTACAGCCGAAAAATACTGTCGTCAGCAAAGAAATACAAGGAATTAAAAGTAATGGACAAGTGATCATTAATAAAAATTTAAAAGAACAGTGCTTTAGGACACAAAAGATAACTCCTAATTTATTAGAGAAGAATACACATCCCAGCTGTAAACATTTTCGACAAAAGAGCCTGATGCCAAACTCTGTCCAACCATTTTGAAATCTGATTGTACTTCGGTCTGATTTTTACGAGTATAGACGATGGTGGCACTCCCGATAAATTGATCCGTTGCTATTGCCGGTCAGTGAGAAGATTAAATGTTTCAAACATTTCACCAGCTGATGACTTACCATCGTTTCCACGATCTTGAAAAGAATGGATGTACGTGCGATCAGTATGCAGGAGGAGAGAAAAGAAAATTCGCGTTTTTTAGGGACAGCCTTAATAAATGCTGCTTTGTATATACTCGGAAATAAGAATGTAGAAGAAATATGTTAGAAGGGAACTTTCGCAATAGAAGAACAGCTCTTTAGAAGAAGAGGAAATGTACTATCTGCACAAGTGGATTTACGAGGGGCGTTCAATATATTCTCGGTATCGATATGAAGGAAAATGCGAATTCAATTTAAATTGTTTTTATTTTTCAATATAATTTCCCCTTACATCAATGCATTTGTTACATCTTGAGATAAGCTTTCTTAAACCCTCAAAAAAATAAATTTCCTCTTTCTCTGCAAAATACCGACTTGAGTTCATCATCCGAAAATCTTTTTCCACGAAGACATTTTTTCAAATCCGGAAACAGGAAATTATCACTAGGGGCAAGGTCTGGACTATAGGGTGGGTGTTGGATTTCTTCGAAATCACAATCTCGCGCAGCAGCCTTGGAAACTCGCGCCGTGTGAACAGGAGCGTTGTCATGAAGAAGCAACACACCCGCTGCGAGTTTACCCCGTCTTTTCTTTTTAATTTCCTCCCGCAAATTATGCAAAGTGGAAGCGTAGGATGTGGCGTTGATGGTTTCACCTTTTTTTTTGTACTCAATGAGCAAGATTCCCTTTGAGTCCCAAAAAAACTGTGGCCATGAGCTTCCCGGCAGACGGAGTGACTTTGAACTTCTTCGGGGGGTCTGTTCCTTTTTTATGCCACTGCATGGACTCTTGTTTGCTTTCAGGATCATAGTGGTGGACCCATGTTTCGTCCCCAGTAACAATTCGATCCATAACACCGTCCGCGTTCTCACTACACATCTCCAAAAGCTCTCTACAGCATGCGATTCTCACTTTTTTCTGAGGCGCTGTGAGCATTCGTGGCACCCACCTTGCACTGACCTTTGAAAGGTTAAGATGGTCATGAAGAATGGTGTGAATGGTACCAATTGAAAGCTTGGTGATCTCTGCCATCATTTTCACCTTTATTCGGGCATCCTCAAGAACAAGTTTTTCGTCTTCTTTGATGCTTTCTCCCGTACAAGCAGTAGCCGGGGCGCCGGAGCGGGGGTCGTCTTCAATGCTCTCTCTGCCTCTCTTGAACTCACTTGACCACTTTTGCACAGTTGATAATGAAGGTGCGGAACCCTGGTAAACAGCCAACATCTCTTCATGAATAGTTTTTTGACTTTTTCCTTGCTTAGTGAGAAATTTAATTACAGCGCGATGCTCAATTTTCACCATCATCGTCTCAGTTGCCATTATGATTCTGTTTAACTAGAGATAAAACGCGAATTAATAATCACATTTATATGAAATTTTACATGAATGCACTAAAATAATAGTATTACTTGATAAATAAGTCAATTTATATATATAACCACAGCTTCACCCCGATATCGGGAATATGTTGAACGCCCCTCGTATATGCATTTATATCGTTAAATAGTGTTGCCACTACATGAGTGCGGAATGCACTTCTTCTAAGCGCAAGGCTCACCAAAACGACAGATTGCTACCATTCAACATATGTATATCAAACTTAATATTATAAGTCTACCATATTAATTGTAGTCTCATAAATTACAATTTAATAAAAGCTAAATTCTGAATATGACTTAAAATTCGCTTGCCTTTCTGTAATTAATGCCTACTGTTAAAAGTCAAAACTGTTGCGGGCAGTGATATAATCTTCAAATATTTTTGGACAGTACGAGTATATTGTATGAAATTAATTTGTGTACACGGTATTTAAACAAATTTACGCTCACTATATCTTAACGATTTAAGCTTTTATCAAGAAATAAATTATTTCTTTAATTAATTCGTTAACCAACTTCTTATGAAATAACGTAGTCATGGTAAAATTAAATAGAATTTTCTCTAGGTAAATCTTATAAAACAGTTTCAAATAAAAATGAACTCGTAATAAAACAACAATAAGTCCTTGCTCTTTTCATTATTTTTATTTTTTTCGTTTTTTTTCGTTATTTTCACCTTTCGTACATTCATCAATAAAGCTGAAATCGCATGTCCCATTTACTACAATAAATTTCCAAGTTCAAGGTTCTCGCACCGGACATGGAACAGCAACTAAGCATTTTACTGTGCGTTTCCAATAATTTGTAAGCTTTGACGTAGATTAGGCGGGTAGGTGGGACTATGTACCCTTTTTGCTGCGGTCAGGATAGGCCTATTATGACTTTGGTTAGGTTAGGGTTTGACGTTTGTAAGTAAATTTATTATTTATACTTATAAATTGGTAGTGAAGGTATACCTACTATTTTATAATTTAAATGTAAACATACTCATACTTATACGAGTGCGTAGTCTTATATAAATATATGTATAAATATATGTATATGTATTACACTTTTCATACCTATGTATAGTATGTAAAGATTTCGTCTACGACATCTGATTTGCAAGCGAAAACACTTTAATTACGAACACTATTTTGACATCCAAAATAGTTCTTTCGGGTAAGCACACTTACTTATAGCAATGCTGCCAATTTTGTGTGGTAAGCTCAGTAAGGTTGTGTTTACATACCTAAGTGCCCTTCTACATATCCCCAACATTAAAATGTCAAGAAAACACTGTGAGCAAGTTTGACATCAGATGACGTGATTTTATCACTCTTTTTGCCTGGTGTTCCTTAACTTCTCGTAGGCAGCAACAAATACGTTTAGTGCTTCAGTGCCAACTCTTCTAAAAATCTATCAAAGACATAGAATACCGGCAAGCAGATGAAGCGGAACAAGTACCCTACAAAGCGAGCTGCTCGCGAGTCCTACGATTAGAGGGGATGGTATGGACAACGGCTTCTCCGAGGAAGAAGATGGATCATAAGAAAATCCTGAGCCGAAACTTGTAAAAATAGCAATCTTTGCAGAGTATATCAAAGTTGCATTTCTGTAAGTTTATAGCGGCAACTATGATTAAAATTTTGAAAAGACTGAACTACAATATATAATATTAACTTAAATAAATCAGCAGTTTCGTTTAACTGAATTACACAAAGTAATCTTTCTAAGCTTAACTAAACCAAAGGGGCTGGAGAAGATTAAGCCATCTGCCAACGACTTTTTTGAACATGCAGCTACCTAGGAAAATGGGCGGTAGGCGATTGAGTGGATTAGCTCATCTGCAAAATGTGGACGAAAGTATGCAAAAGATATCATTTAAACCATAATACCATAAATCTTGTGATTTGAATCTAGAATTTCAGATCGAAAGGCATATACGGGTATACAGGGTGTATTCCTGGGTATATAGTAAGAAAAAAATCGTTCCACAGTAATGTTGACATCATTTATCGAGGATTTAAAAAAAGGCTTACTTTGGCGTACCCTGACCCATGTTAACAGAAATTGCTCTGTTAGTACTAATGGTAAAAACTTCGTTTCGGACTTAGTTTTTAGAAGAAATACCAGCCTTTACAACGGCGTTTAAATAAAGTTAATATCTTGTTTGAGTCTTTAGATATCTAATTTCAAAGCCTGTTCCATTTTCATTACCCATGCTAATTTTTGACTTTGAGGTCTCTTTTCTCCAGAAAATGAAAATAACGTTTTACTATTTTTTCTTATGAAAGTAACAATATTAAAAAAAAAATCATCAATGAGTTTGCAGAAAAACCCACAGATTTTATGATACTAGGAAAAACCTGCAACAGGTAAAAAAAGGAATTTATGATTTTTTACCAACGTTTCTAACAACAATTGAAAATACATACTCGTAAGAGTTGTTTTCCACGAATTACTAATTTTGCAATATTTTTTTAAAATTGCGTAGCTATTAAAGAGTTTTAAAGCGTGCTCATTTATTTGAATACCTGTCAAACCCCTTATTTCCTTACCCAGTTCCTTAAAAGTTCTCAGAAGAGTTAGGTCTAGGGGATGAAGGCCTATTTGGAAAATATACCTCACAGAAATGGTATAAAAGATTAGGAAAAAAAATTATTTCATCAGTTTAATTTATTACCCTAAGGTTACAGTTTCTTAGAAACGCTGTTTGAAATGTCAGCATTTACAAACCAAGAATACACAGACAATATTTACATTTATGGGCTATGAAATGGAAGTTCAACTAATGCGCGACAAAGATACCATGAACTTTTTCCTAACCAACGACTTCAAAACAAAAGGGGGATCAGTTTCGAATACACTACCGAATGCGGGAGCTCCACAAGCAAGAAGGATTTCGGCTGATGAAAGAATACTGGACGCTGTTACAACTGATCCATGAATCAGCCTCAGACGCTCAGCTTTGCAATTCAATGTTTTCAGACATAATATTTCTAATGTACTGCATGGAGAAAATCTTTATCCATACCACCATACACCTGTACCAGAACTGCTTTCCCAGTGGGAAAGAGACTTGAGTTTTCTAACTGGTTGCTGGAGCGGAGCTTGGGTGACAAACAGTTTATTAGCAGAATTCTTTGGACGGACGAATCTCAATTTAAAAGAGATGGGATCACAAATTTTCATAACCTTCATATGTGGGCTGCGGATAATCCACATACAATGGGACATAAATCAATTCAATACAAATTCAGCGTCAATATGTGGGCAGGTGTACTTGGAAACAAGCTAATCGGGCCCTTCAAACTACCACCTAGGATGAATTCTACAAACTATCTGTAGTTTTTACGAAATGATTAACCAGAACTATTGGAGGACGTTCCACTGATTCTACTAGCTTCATCATATATTCCACAGCACGGTGCTCCAGCCCACTATGGTTAAGAATTGGTTAGATGAAGAGTACGATAACCGTTGGATAGGAAGAAATGGACCAATTCACTGGCCCGCAAGATCTTCAGACCTTACAGTATTGTATTTTTTTTTTGTATGGGGAAGAATGAAAGAACTTGCTTATTCAGCCGAAATACCAACTTTAATTGAAGATCGTATTCTGGAAACGTCATCAAAAGTGAGGCAGCAGTTAGCATCAATAAACATTCGCAGTGCAATCCAAAAACGGGTTCTAGCATCCATACAAAACCAAGGAGGACACTTTGAGCACCTGATATAACTGATTTAGTATACACATAAAATAAAAACTGCCAAAGACCACACAAAATCATTTTTTATTCATAGACTTTAGAGCTTAAAGCAAAAAAAAACCCTTTTTTATAAATTTTAACTGCAGCAGGTTTTCCCAAGTATTGGGTCTATAACTTAATTCATGCGGTTTGCTAAGAGATGGCGTAACTTGTATTATTCCATTGGAGCATGCGTTGGAAAGCTACTGTCATTGTACGTCATTTCAGTATATGCCATTCATTTGAAACGTAAAAACAGAGTTCTTCTTCATTACTTTAATATGAAGAAAACTGCTGCCGAAAGTCATCGCATTTTGGCGGAAGTTTATGGTGAACATGCGCTAGTTGAGCGAACGTGCCGAAAGTCGTTTGCACCATTTAAAAGTGGTGATTTTGGCTTGGAAGACGATGAACGTCCTGGGCAGCCAAAAAAGTTTGAAGATGAAAAACTGGAAGTATTACTCTATGAAGATTGTTGCCAAACACAAGAAGAGCTCGCAGAATCTTTGGGTGTCACTCAAGCAGCCATTTCAAAACGTTTAAAAGCAGCTGGGTTCCACATGAACTCAAGCCGAGAGACGTCGAAAGGCGGTTTTGCATGTCCGAAATGCTGCTGGAACACCACAAAAGGAAGTCATTTTTGCATCGGATTGTTACTGATGATAAAAAATGGATCCATTGCGACAACCCCAAGCGCAAAAAATCACATGTGAAACCTGGCCAACCAGCCAAATCAACGGCAAAGCCGAATATCCATGGCGCGAAGGAAATGCTCTGTATTTGGTGGGATCAGATGGGTGTACTATATTATGAGCTGTTAAAACCGGGTGAAACCATCAATGGACAACGCTACCGAACACAATTAATCCGTTTGAAGAGAGCTGTGGCCGGAATATGCGACCAGACACGAGGCAATAATTTTCCATCATGACAACGCTCGGCCCCACGTTGCTATTCCGGTTAAGAACTATTTGGAAAACAGTGGATGGGAAGTCTTACCCCACCCGCCTTATAGCCCAGACCTTGCCCCTTCTGACTACCATTTGTTCCGGTCGATGCAGGACGCCCTCACTGAAATACGGTTCACATCAGAGCAGAATATCAAAAATTGGCTTGATTCATTCTTAGCTGCCAAGCCGGAGCAGTTCTTTTGGGATGTGATCCACAAATTGCCAGAAAGATGGGAAAAAGTCATAGCTTTATATGGGCAATACTTTGAATTCAAAATTTTGAAAAAAAAACCGCACGAATTAAGTCATATACCCAATATCTTAAAATTTGTGGGTTTTTCTGCAAACTCATTGATGATTTTTTTTAATATTGTTACTTTCATAAGAAGAAATAGTAAAACGTTATGTTAACTAGGCATTTTCTGGAGAAAAGTGACCTCAAAATCGAAAATTAGCATGGGTAATGAGAATGGAACAGGCTGAGAAATTAGATATCTAAAGACTCAAACAAGATATCAAATTCATTTAAACGCCGTTATAAAGGCTGGTATTTCATTTTTCATTTGTACAAAAGGTTTTCACCATTAGTACTAACAGAGCAATTTCCTTTGACATGGGTCAGGGTACGCCAAAGTAAGCCTTTTTTCAAATCCTCGATAAATGATGTCAACATTGGAGATAGACCCTTAATGTGGAACGATTTTTTTCTTAGGATATACCCTGGAACCATTTTTCAAATTATCGTCATCGAATTAGGGGACACCCTGTATATGCATCGGAATCAATGTTACTCGTATTTTCAAACTTTTGTTTATATTGAGTTTGTTGGGAACCATCACATCCCCATTTAGATATAAACTCCAAGGAACTACAGAATTACTCGTTCAGCAGTATGATTTAACAAGTCCTGCAAGTTAACTTTCTGTAACAGTGTATGACTCCGGGACAGGGTAGCATTGTTTCTTTTCTTTTTATAATATACTGTAGCAAGGAAAAAGTTTTATGTCGTTGGACCTATTATCTCATACTGCCTGCGCTATAAACCAGCTTTAAAAAAATAAAAAGTGCTTTGGAAGTAGATGATTTTTTAGGAAAATGCTTTTTTTTATATTTTTTGGCCCTTCCAGGCGATTGGACCATTTCGTACGCAGGCTCTTCCGCATCAATATTCCGACGTAGGACTTCCGTTCTTCTTCTTTCGCTGCGCACGCTAAGCTCTTCGAAAGATTTTCTTACCCGACCTTGTCTAACCGTAGGAAAAAAATCACTTCCTAATTTTACATATTAAAAAATCGACTTTGACCGGATTTTCTCTCCAAATACCCCATGTGCGATGCGTTACCATGCGATTTCTTAAATGTTCGAAAAAATTATTACAACACTCACATCCTATGACAAAGTTCGTTCAATTACTCACAATACACGCGAACAATATTGTTTTAATCGGAAGCTTGACGTTAGTATCGCTTCGGAAACATTAAAAAACAAACCTACGAGTAGTTTCAGACAGAACCTCACTTCTTTCTAACAGATGGGATAAAAAAGCGACTCAAATGACTCTATATGTACATATGTATGTATTCATTGGATCCTATCAGGCCTAGTCTCTATTCTGTAAGACAGAATCAAAGATTTTATCAAGAATGTGTCCGCCAAAGATTTTTATTATTGAAATTTTTCGGGTGATATACGAGAATGATCCTATCCACGTTGAAGATTTTTTTTGCATGGGAAGGTGGAAATCTTACATAGGCACCAATGGTCCCGACGTCCATTGGTAGTGTCAGATTCTTACTGACTAAAACCACTTCCCGGGGAATATTTCCGTTTATTCCCCCGCGGAACTACCGCTAAGTATTACTTCGCGTGGAACGGATTTGAGTTTCTTACTTCGTCACGGGGTGCTTAGCGAATTCGCGTTCCGTATTCGTACTGCTGCATGGTTCACCGCAGTCCAAAGATCTTCAGATTTCAACATATAGATATTGAACTATGTTTTACGGTGTTGGCCGTTCACCAAATTCTTCACACAATATAGCTCTTTCGTTTGCATACCGCGCACATTCGAAGAAAAGGTGCTCCACGTTCTCTACCGCGTTTACGCAGCGAGGACAGGACGGACTCGAATCACGGTTTCGCTTGAATAGATATTCCCGGAAACAACCGTGAACTGTGTAAAATAGTAATTCAGTTCGCCGTGTTTTCGTTTTACCCAAATTTCGATCCTTGAGATTAGTCGGTACGTCCATCTCCCTTTTTGGGACTCGTTCCATTGTTGTTGCCACGCTTCTATACTGCAGCTTCTTTTGAATTTCTTTGCTTGATTTATTGATGGGCCGATTTATACGCGATTTACGTGATAAAGTCGTCTAGCTTCTAAAGCTAGGATATCGATTAGTATTATAGAGGATAGTACCAATATCGCGTCGTGGGATACCGTTCGAAATGCGCTGCTAACTTGTAGTGCACATAATCTGTACACAGATTTGAATCCCTTCATGTGTGTTTCTTTATTCGTGACATCAGACCATATTTGTACCCCGTACATCTGTATGGAGGCTACAACTCTCGCAAGCAATAATCGTTTGCCTTGTTTCGGACCGCCGATATTCGACATGAGTCTCGAAAGAAGGCCTATCGCTTTCGACGATTTCTTGCAAGCGTATGCGAGGTGATGCTTGAAATTAAGCCGAGCATCAATCATCACTCCCAGGTATTTTATAAATGGGCTGGAAATATTGAAGCTAAATATGATAGAAAAGTAAGATACTCGTACATCGAGGAATGATATAGACTACCTAATCGTACAGTCCGAAAACAACGATTACGACAGCTGGGATATCAAAAGCGAATGGACGCAATTGTTCTGACTAGAAGAACTTAAAATCTACTCAACCAATTTGGTTAGACCCCTGCCCATCTACGACTGTAGCGCCATCTGAACTTAAGTACAAATTTATTATCAATCATTCATTTACTATATTTTTCGAACTTCGACTGGAACTGTTTCGATTGATATTCCGCAGGGGTTTTCCAGTGAATTTCTTAGCAAGTGCCGATCAGGCGAGGACCATAGGTTCTTTACACGAATACATTAACTTTGAAAGCATCGAACCTTAAGCAACCTTTAAGTTCACGGGGGATTATGTGGTTACAGAAAAGTGGAGAATGAGAGGACTGTGTCCTTTACATTGCTGGGGTTTTTGCGCAAAACCCTAGAAATGTTATTATGCCTTTCTTACATCAGTTTTTTTTTCTCTGTAAGATTTGGTTTTGTTAGGTTTAAATCTAAATTTACCAATTTGTTTTGCGATACCGATGGTTTAAAACTAAAATTTTGTATTTCTATACGCTGAATCAAAAGAGCAACTATTCTACTCCACTCAAAAACATTTATTTTAAAATGACAATGAATATTCAGATCTACGAATAGATGGGTCAAAAGAGGAGTAAAATATAAAATAAATTTGCGTACTTATACGAGAGCAATTTGAACGAAACAAGATTGTTGATTCTAACAAGACACAACAGATACACCGGAATTTCAGCTCTTATCGCGTCAAATTACAGAAAAAGAAGTCGAAATTATCTTTGCGTTAAAAAGATGGAACTTTGACAACCTTAATAATTGTTTTCTTAAAAAAATTTATGAATTTTTTTTAAACGAGCATCAACATAAAAACAAGTAAATGGACCTCATTTTGTGTTAAATTAGTTTGTTTCTCACACACGAGGAAAGATAAAAAAAATCATGCTGCATACATAACGTACGCATGTACTCGTACGTATGAATGAATGTACCTAGAGGATAAACTTTTTATTACTTTTTTGCATTCCCTCATTTAATCTACTTCGGCTAAAAAAATCTTCAGGTACAAATTCCCATTACTTATCTATACCATCCAGATATGTACGAGTAGATCTCACACTCACTCCCTATCTATGCATGTATCTAGAGGACTTCCTTCGCTCCTTGCCTTATTTATTTATGAAGTCTATTTATAAAAGACTTCAAGTTGGAGTACCAAACGAATTTCTGCATAACAAATGCTTAATGCATGTGACTGAGTGAGTATTCTGTTCCTCCTTTAGCAGATGCGCCAGTTGCTGCTGCGTATGCAGGTTAAATTCATGAATATTAAATAAGGAAGTGTTGCCAGTGCCTCTTCTTCCAGTTTAACAAGAATAGTTTTTGGTGCAAGAACTAGAGTATGTACGAGTATATATATGTAGGTGCATCTACATACGTATACATAAATCGTGGTAACTCTGACCTATTTGCATTTCGATAACACGGAGAATGAGTTGATTCTTGCGCTGCTTTTGCGATTGCGGTTGCAATGAAATGGTTCTGAGGGTAGCATTCTCCAGATAAAAAAAAAACAACACTTTATGGCTTTTGGCAAAAGCAACCAAAAATGGAAGAATATATCATCATTGCCGATATGAAAAGTGTTTCTAACTAAGAAAAAATTATTGAAAATTGAAAAGGGTGAAAGGAGAAAAAAAAAATTCTGCTCTACTTTGTTGGTTAAATATTTGAAAAAAGGCTTTTCAAATTGGCATTCAAGTGGAAAAGATGCACTACGATTGTGAGTATGTATGAAAGCTCTTTCAGTGATAAAAATGGTATTTTAAAGGAACCCCTAAAAAAAAACAAACCTCATTGTTTTGTGATGCAAAAAAGATAAAAATAATTGAAAAGGTGCTATAATCCCTTAATCACTTTGCTTGGAATTGAATAATTCTCAACGGCGACTGAACTTCACCGCCTGATTAAAATCAATAGGAAAAAAAGAAAAACTTTTAAAATTCGGGGACATGTTCTTATAGGTATATACCTATACTCGTATAATTAAAAAAAAAAAGAAATACGTTATTTGTTGAGCTGGCAAACTTTCATAGAGTTGGCTGCCAAAATGCCAAAGTTTTCACAACAAATTATTAATTAAGTCTTAAAAGAATAAATGTTTTCGGGCAAAGTGAAAAGTAGCAGAATGTTTAATGATTTTATCTGGTCACATGCCAAATATTTATTAATGTATGTACTGGTATATATGTATGTATATTTGTACATGAAAGTTTGTGCACAGTGACTTTAAATAACTTGTCTATAGCTTATGAGCGAAAAGTACAGACTCTCTTATCTGAAGGTTTTTTTTTTTTTTATTTATTTTCGCCGAAAGTATCACATCCGGAAACTCTTTTGAATAATTAATTTAGTCGCTTGCCGTTTTAGGGGAATTCTGCATTGGCTGAAAGGTTAACGCTTTGATGTCGATTGCAGTATAAAAGCAATGAATATGTCACATTTTCATACTTATGTATATGAACGTACGTACATAATCTTAAGCTCACAAATGTGGATTGAGATGAGAAGTGAATCACAATTTAAAGTGGAAAAACTCTGCAAAAAGTTTTCATACTAAATGACCTACAAAAGCAGTTTGCACAAGTATATATCTATTAATTTAAACTAGAAATTATTGAAGGGTTTCTATGAGCTTATCACTGAGAATTTCAAATAAAAATTCATTATAGTTAGTGCCTTTAAAGAATAAGCTGCTTGAACCGGGTTCATTTTAATAATATTCTGAATAAATATTTTATTGCAAATATCATATGTTAATTTACATATAATCTTTCATTTTCTAAGGATCACAAGATATGTTGAACACACAATAGTGATATCAGCGATAGAATTACATAGCTTTCGAAGGAGGAATAGAGTCGGTCTCTGAGTATGTAAAGGGTGTTTTTTTCAGAGGTATACAAATTCAATATAAAATAAAATACATGAAGCTAATGTTAATGTTTTTAATATTAGCTTTATTAATAATTTTATGCCATATTACTTAAATATAATATCAGCCATATGCGCATCACGGCTAGCTCGACTGAAGAGCAATCTTGAAGTCCAATTTCTCGAGCAACTGGGGCCGTTATCAGCAATAACACGACTAATGTTGACTTCCAAATCGTCCAACGTCTCTGGTATATCGGATGGACATAACTCCAATTGCTGTGCACAATGGCGAATCGACTCATTCGGATTCTTCCCAACACTGCGCTCTACAACGGCAATAACTTCTTCCGTTCGCACTGTTTGTCGTTTTTGGGATGGAGTATTATGTCGACCGTGAAATGGACGTAGCGCACGAAAAATTTGGCGAACCGAACATGGTTCTCAAAATAAGTTTGCACAATTTGCACGCGTTGTTCTGGCGTTAGTCTATTTATCGTAAAATGGCAAAATGTACTAACCGCAAATCAACTTACAACTGTCAAATTGACAATCTGTAGAAACAGTGTTGCCAGCTTAAAAACTAAGCCTCTAGAAAAAACACCCTTTGTAAAAATGAGGATCTCAACAAAATATATGAGGGTTGTCTGAAAAGTTTCCGCAAAGTAAAGACAGCGGCACTCGTTAATAAAAGCTAGTGAATGCTAGTTGTGCATCTTTTGACAGTTACTTACCCAAGTTTCAGTCAGTTAATTTGGAAGCGCAGTTTTTAATTGACAGTCGTTGGAGTGAGTCGATGTGAGTGTTTTTTGTGAAAATAGAAAAAATTTAGTATCGAACTGTTATTAAATTCTTGTTTTTGAAAGGCAATACGCCTACGCAAATCAAAAATGAGTTTTAGTCTGTGTATGGGGACTCTGCACCATCATTTACCACAGTGAAATTTAATGTAAACGTGGTCGTAGGAGCTTGGGAGATGATGAACCTTCGGGATGTCCAAAAACTGCAACCACTGACGATAACATTGCTAAAGTTCACCAAATGGTGTCAGACGACCGCCGAATTAAAGTGAGGAGATAGAAGAGGTTATGAAAATATCCAAAGAACGTGTTTGTTACATATTAAATCAAGATTTAGGCATGAGAAAGCTGTCCGCGAGTTGGGTGCCGCGTTTGCTTACGTTGGACTAAAAACGTGTTCGAATGAACATTTCCAACGCTCTGTTGGCGCAGTTTAGGCGCAATAAATCCGAGTTTTGGCGCCGATTAATTACTGTAGATGAAACTTGGATACACCATTATACGCCCGAAACAAAAATTCAGTCAAAACAGTGGACTGCAAAGGGAGAGCCGGCTCCAAAAAAGCAAAAACTGTTTTTTCGGCTGGGAAAGTGATGGCGACTGTTTTTTGGGATAGTAAAGGAGTTATCTTAATCGATTATCTTCAAAAAGGAAAACCCATTACAGGAGCATACTACGCATCATTACTTGCCAAGCTGAAGGCAGAAATTGCGGAAAAACGGCCACATTTGCAGAAAAAGAAAATCCTGTTTCACCAAGACAACGGGCCGTCTCACACCTCAGCGGTTGACATGGTAAAAATCCATAAATTACGGTTTGAACTGCTTAACCATCCGCCTAATTCACCAGATATAGCCACAAGCGACTGCTTTTTGTTCCCTCATCTAAAAACTGCGCTCGGAGGACAGTGATTTTCGTCAGATGAGGAGTCAATCACCTTCGTTGACAATTATTTTGCAGAGAAAAACGCCAAGTACTATTTGGACGGGTTAGAGAAATGGGAGCATCGCTGGCAGAAGTGTATAGAGTTACAAGGAGACTATGTAGAAAAATAAAAAAAAGTGTTGAGAAAAAATGTCTTGTATCATTGTTCGGTCGGAAACTTTTCAAACAACCCTCGTATGTACATACATACACCCTGAATTTCTCGAATTGCAACCAACTTCAGACAGTGAGCTAAAATTTTGACATATGACAGATAATTTTATTATTTACAAGCCTTTTAAACGATTTGCGTCTCAGTTGTGTTGAAAAATTTTTATCCGCGATGGAATTCAAACGTGATAGTGTGATTGCTTTATATTTGGCTGGAAAACCACAAGTAGCTATCGTTAGAGCCCTCCAGCACCTCAACGTGAATAAATCGTTTGTGTCTCAAACCATAGCTTGTTACCGTGATATTGGCAGCGTTGCAAAACGCCATGGAGGTGGTCATAAAGAAACAGCAACATCGGCAGAAATGGTTCGGAAAGTGAAGGCTCGAATTGAGCGAAACCGCATCGAAGTGGAAGAAAAATGGCTCGTGAGCTCAACATATCGTTGGAACGGATGCAACACATACTGAAAAATGAGCTTTGGCTCAAACCATTGAAGTTCCAAAAAGCACCGCACCGATCTTACACCGCAACAGAGCTCGGAAGAGCGAAGGAGTTGCTACGCTTGCACAGAAGTGGTTAATTGAGTTAATTAAGTGAGTTAATTTGGTTTTTTTCCGATGAGTCGCCATTTGTTATCGAGCAATATGTCAACAAACAAAATAACCGAGCTTACTTTCCAGGGAGGTCCTTCGAAAATTTACACCTTCGGACGGCCACCAGAAAGCAAGCAGCACCTATGGTGATGGTTTGGGCCGCTATAACCGCCGATGGTCGCTCTCCGCTTGTATTTTTGGACCGTGGCCTCAAAATTAATGCGATCGTAGACCGTGAAACTGTCTTAGAGGCAGTATTGAAGCCTTGGACAAACAATTATTTCTTCGTCACAATGGATTGCAAATTCTCCGGATGCAAATCCGTTATATTTCTCTGTCTGGGATATTTTGAAGGCACTAAAAAATACCAAAGTTTGGACCACCTCAAACAAGCAGTTCGCCAGGAATGGGCCAAAATACCACAGAGCCACTTGCGTGCAGCGTGCGATGCTTTCTTCGGCCATCTCAAGGCCATTATTCGCCCCAAAGGTGGACAAATAGTATTGAAAACTACTAATACAATTTGAAAATTGACGCATTTTCCAACATTGTTTGCTTTGGCACAATAAAATTTATCAAAAAATGAAAAAAATTATAGCATTCACATTCACCCTGTATATACGCAATACTGTTTTTATAAGAAATACCTAAATACGAGTACTAATACAAGTTCTTTTTTGAAATCAATAAAGGAACTACAGTCGTTATGCCTTCTGCCCTGCATATCTTATAACGAACATGACGAAAACTTGCCATTCCTCCTGCCATCTATCATTTAAAATCAGAAACTGTTGCAACAGCAAGCTCTCTCAAATGCTCGAATCTTTCTCAATGTACTTGATTTCGCATTGGATCACATGGGATATCCAAATATTGATATAGACCTGGTGGCAGATTATTTTCATCCTCGCACATCAGGGTGCGAGAAGAGAAAATAAACAATTTTGGCTATGGCGAGTGTAACATATAAACCTGACTACATTTTGATAAGCAAACGGCTGATTATACTCTGACACGATCGAAAACTTTCCTCAATTCCTTCTGGTATAAGTAGAAACTCCAGCCAGAGACGTCCTAATAATAATAGCTCCGAACATCTAATAGCTGACCCTGAATTTCTATTCGTCGGAGTGTTGCTTAATCTTATCGAAGTCATGCTGCAAGTGTAAGTAAATGTTCTTGATCGTTGGGCCTGTTCTTTAGGCGATTAAGTTGAAATTGTCGGCATGCGTGCGCCCATGTGTATAGATGTTGAATACGATCCCCCTGTTGCAGCCCGTTTTTAATGTCAAATATTGTAGCAGAAGTCACATCGCCATATTTCACGCATACCAAAAAGCTAAGCAAGAGTCAATCTAAACCTACGGTGTCAAAAGTCAATCAACCAGGCACCCGTGCATTGTTTCTTGCATTTATTTCACTAAATATCAGATACTAGGTTAGATACGGCGTGTAAGGTATCAAGTCTCTCGTTGAAACCAATTTGAGTATCTATAACTACTTTTTAGTCCTCAACCCACTTAGTCAGGACTCTATTGATCACTTATCGATACCACCGTTGTGTTGTATCAGTGCACTGGATAAAGAGTGTTGTTCAATGAATTGTTAAACAGGGTCATATAAATGAAATGTCCAGCGTTTCAAATTGAAGAACAATGTTCGGTAAGATATCGAACATCGTTGGGAGTTCTTTCTTCGAAATGGACTGAGAGAAAACCTTTCAATTACTCGTAGATGATGATAGCCAAAACTTCCATCAACCTGTCCAAATCATACTCTGACAATAGAGATATACTCGTACATATAATGATATATGGCCTATGGGGCGATATTGGGAAATGCTCGCCGCTCCATCGAAATTGATATCTATGTAGGATTAAAAAAGGTGACGCATTTTATCAACAAAAAACCTGAAGGAATACCGCATACGATGTCGTAATGGCTCAGTGGAGTGGTGCAAGTGGGTTTAGCGTTAAACGAAGATAACAATAGGTACATGATGTCAACAAGGACGAATACCATACAACGATGATTTACATAGAAATTTTAGCTTGATTCCGCTTTATTTTCTAAAAATAAGACCTCATTACAAATTAAAAGGGTATAACATTTGTTATTCACTTACCTTCCGGTTCAGAAGACACCTTTGTGAAAACCATATCTCGAACAATCAAGAAAGCTGTGAAAGATTTTATTCATCCCAGTTTTGATCTATGGCGCTAAGGAATGGATATTGTCGAAAGAGGCTGAGTATGTTCTCCGTCGGTGCAAGGAGATGCCGTCTGACAAAAAAAATGTATGTTCGTTGAATAAATGACAAGGTTGACACACCTGCAGGCATGAACTAAAGGAAACGCACCTAGGCATTAACTTGCTACAGCAAGTTACCAATAGGTAACACTTGCTTGATTGAAAGCGATGTAACACCAGTCTACCTATCGAACATATTTGATCGAGTAGCAGACAAGTGCATGGTTCAGAAGAACCCTTCATATCAGTACACCTCACTTGGTCGTCAAGAAAATTTAAAATCATCTAATACTGATGGTGACAGTCCTGTATATTTCTCAAAATAAAAACGCAACAGTTGCGTTGCATTCGGTAAAATGCGAGCCTATATGAGGGTTTCCGACCGGACAATGATACAAGACATTTTTTCTCAAAATTTTTTCTTATTTTTCTACATAGTCTCCTTGTAACTCTACTCACTTCTCCCAGCGATGCTCCCATTTCTCTAACCCGTCCAAATAGTACTACTCCGAGCGCAGTTTTTAGATGAGGGAACAAAAAGCAGTCGCTTGGGGCTAGATCTGGTGAATTAGGCGGATGGTTAAGCAGTTCAAACCGTAATTTATGGATTTTTACCATGTCAACCGCTGAGGTGTGAGACGGCTGGTTGTCTTGGTGAAACACGATTTTCTTTTTCTGCAAATGTGGCCGTTTTTCCGCAATTTCTGCCTTCAGCTTGGCAAGTAATGATGCGTAGTATGCTCCTGTAATGGGTTTTCCTTTTTGAAGATAATCGATTAAGATAACTCCTTTACTATCCCAAAAAACAGTCGCCATCACTTTCCCAGCCGAAAAAGCAGTTTTTGATTTTTTGGGAGCCGGCTCGCCCTTTGCAGTCCACTGTTTTGATTGAATTTTTGTTTCGGGCATATAATGGTGTATCCAAGTGTCATCTACAGTAATTAATCGGCGCCAAAACTCGGATTTATTGCGCCTAAACTGCGCCAACAGAGCGTGGGAAATGTTCATTCGAACACATGTTTGGTTTAACGTACGCAAACGCGGCACCCAACGCGCGGACAACTTTCTCATGCCTAAATCTTGATTTAATATGTAACAAACATATTCTTTGGACATTTTCATAACCCCTACTATCTGTCACACTTTAATTCGGCGGTCGTCTAACACCATTTGGTGAACTTTAGCGATGTTATCGTCAGCGGTTGCAGTTTTTGGACGTCCCGAACGTTCATAATCTCTCAAGCTCTTACGGCCACGTTTAAATTAAATTTCACTGTGGTAAATGATGGTGCAGAGTCCCCATACACAGAGTAAAACTCATTTTTGATTTGCGTAGGCGTGTTGCCTTTCAAAAACAAGAATTTAATAACAGTTCGATACTAAATTTTTTCCATTTTCACAAAAAACACTCACATCTTAGTGAGCCGATGTGTCTTTTAGAAACTGGGCGGCCAAAATGACTGAAACTTCGGTAAGTAACTGTCAAAAGGTGCACAACTCGCATTCACTAGCTTTTATTGACGAGTGCCTCTATCTTTACGTTGCGGAAACGGACAACCCTCGTATGTAATTTGTTTTGTATAAGGCAAGTTATCGTTGGACCAATTGTGCGAAAAGGGCCGCTTATATTGTTCTTTTCAGAACTCTAATCCAGATATATCTGAAAAATTTATACACGGGAAATATGTTCACCCATCCGTTCGCTTTTACTGTTGGAACCACCTTCATCTCTGCATGGTGCATCTTTCCGCTGTCACCTAAATACTGATGAAATATATCAACGAAAGCATTTCCACACGGATGCTACTTCGCATCCCATTAATCTTCTGGAGAGATAAGTTGCATGATCGCATAGCTCTTAGTATATTGTAGTAGCTATGGAACTTTAGGACTTTCCAGAAAAATAGAAATACCTATGTAAGACTATACTAATTTTTATTAATTATGAAACTCACTCTCGTCAATTGACTACCGAATATTAAGTTCATTCGCTCAGTTCATACGCTTTCACCCACGTTCACAATTAAACATCGAAAGGAATCAGAAAATAATAATTTCGTAAGTTGTCTACTCACGCTATGGGAACTCAACTCAATTAATTAATAATCCACAAGTGTTAGGTGACTTATTTAGTTGTCTCGAAAATAACCCTCTTTACACGTTTGATCCAACAGCTCTGTAAATTAGTAATATTACTCGTAACTTGGGTATAAAGTTGTGCTAGACATTAGCGATGTTTGTGCTAAGTTCTTTTTGTTGAATAATTTACTGGAGAGTACTGAATATATATTGTAAGGTAGCATATTTCAAAACTTTGCTTCAAGTAGTAAAAACTTTAAATTTTCTCATATATAATATATGTAAGGGTACCCAGCTCAATTAGGGTTATAGGTGTATTTTTTTATAGTAAGATTTTTACAGTTTTTCATCTTAAGCGTTCAAGCGTTTAATCCCAAAGCAAATTACATATTTCTGTGTATGTAATAAGTAAGATACGAGTATTGCAGAAAGTGTTAAAAATCTGAAAAATCTACATATTTTTGCCGTTTTATCCATGACAGTAACTGATCAACAATTTTATCCCTTCGAATCTGGAATGAATATCGCAGATCAATCCTATGTATCGTCACTAAGCCTGTTAGGTTTTTTGAAGAACTTCAAAAAATTAATTTTCTTAATACTCGTATATCAGACTAAAATCTCTAAGGAAACGTTAACTTCTCTAGTAGCAAAAGGACGTTTTGAAGATATTCTATAAGGGTTGCCAAAATATTTGGTCTGAGTAGCTGAAAGTAGGTTGGAAGGAGATTCTTATAATCTCAATTAAACTCTGACCTCACAAATTTCCGACATCATACTCGTATACTTACAATTTACATATACGGGTATTTATATAAAAAAAAAAAAAAAATATCACAGGTGTTTCTGTGTCGAAAGTTGGTGTTATTTTGACCTTTCCCATTATACAATTCGGATTGAATTGAAGGAAACGGTGTACGTACATTATTCTAAATTTAACATCAACACCTATAATACGAGTATGCCGACATTCTAATGGATATATTTTCCTGTTCCTGACACTTATAACAAGTTCACATTATATCTCTGCAGACTTTTATAGCAATAAATTTATTTTCGCACTTGAAACTACTAGTGACCACAGTCAATTCACCCTTTTATAGTTATGTAGTTGCCATCATAACTGCTGCAGTGACATTTTAGAATTATAGCTGTAGTACAAAGGGTATTTGCGATGTAATATGCACATATGTGTACACATTAGATACGTGTGTAAGTTATTTTGAAGGACATCTCAAATTTCATTCGCAGTCAGATTGGAATCACGTATGCATGAATGTTAAGGCCACAGTTCGTTTTGATGGACTGCGAAATCTGATTTATCCTTTCAGTAATTTGTGTCCTAGCCTACTCTACACATACGTTATAGAAGGCAATAATTATGATACTAAGTTCTCTATAATAAATAAAAACAAATATTTTTCAAATCAAATTCAATCCGCAGAAATAGAGTTCTGAATATAACCAAAATTCGAATGATTAATTATTTTTGTTGCCTATCCGCGGAGTTTTTGGGGCTTCATAAAGCGACGGCAGAACAATTGGCAGATTAATCAAAAGAAAACAAAAAAACACAAAGTTTTGCTTATTGAATTTGTGATCTACTTTACTCTCTGCGGTTTGCTTATTTCAAAAGTGACAGACGTCATTGGTACATCGAAACTATCATTACCTTCTTCGTGCGACATCTTTCCCTCAGAGGGCCAAGAACTAAAATTTTTGCCTCGGTGGCTGGTTACACGATTAATGTGAACAATCTTAAACCTGGGTCAGGGTGTCTTTTGAATCTTGATGGTCTCGTCGTTCATAATTTCTATGACATGATCGGGTCCATCCTAATCCGATTGAGGTTTCGGGCCCACTCAAACTCGTCTGCGGGGATTGTGGAACCATACAAAATTTCCAACCTGGAATTTGGGAAAATTTGCTTTTAAGTTGTACCTGATCTTCATTTTTTGTGCAGATCGTCATAACTCCGTCATGGATTTCTTGAAGGTGGTCCTGCAACTGCTGGGCAAATCCCCGATATGTCTTGGAGCGAAAATTTAGTGGTGTTTCGAAAAGCAGGTAGCCCCATCTCATTACCAAACATCGTTGTAAAAGGTGTTTCTTTAGTTGTCTGTCATTCACAAATTTAGAGAGGTTGTGAAATATTGTCCGATTCATCCTCTCAACAAGTCCGTCAGATTGATGGTGAAGTGGCGTTGTTCGAGTTTTTCGTATACTGAAGTTCTGAAAAATCTTGGACTCAAAATTACGTCCTTGATCCGAATGCAGTTCGCTTGGGACACCAATGCGGCAGAAGACTTCATAGACCAGAGTCTTGGTTATAGAATCGGTGCTTTGGCCTGCAAGGGGAAAACCTCAAGCCATTTAGAAAAGAAGTCCATCATCACCAGCAAATATTTATTTCCTCGGAAGGTCGACGGGTACTCGTTCATCGGACAATTAATTCTGAAGTCATCCTTGTGTTGTTTTTTTTTTGTTTTATAATTAGCACACGCTCAAGGGATTTGTGTACGCTTAAAATGTTTGTACAGAGGGGCGAAGAAATTTAGGGAGGAAGAAAAGAGGGGTACAGTCCTTAAATGTTTGCAAGTTATAACGAGCAGGAAATAGAGAGCTCGGCAGAGCATTCCATAAGCGAGCTGTACGGCTAAGGAACGAATCACTATATTTTAGAGTACGTCCGAAAGTGGGCTTGAGGGTATACTGATGAGCATTCATAGCGAGACGGGTGTTACGGTTGAAAGTTTGAATGGGCGGAATGCTACTGACGATTTCAATGGAGCACTGGTGGTGGAAATAGCGATAAAACAAAGTGAGACACTCACAACCCGCTATCCATCGGTTGTTAGATACACTCACTGTATGTGTCATTGTCACTGTTACTGCCTGTGCCGTATGATAAATACAGTACAAGTACACGAGTACAAGGCACACGAGTACAAGGCACACGAGAATTTACGAGTGCACTGGGGTCAACATATGCACTCGTCGGTGGTCGACTCAGTACAATAATGTTCAACATCATTCCTCGTTCCAACCCAATAAAACCTGCATCTTAATTTCGCGAAAGTTTTGTTACTCGTAGATCCTGTGTTTATTTAGAAGATGATCTGAGTAAGGATGGAATCTTCCTCTCGTTCACGCTGAAGCTTCATGTTCGAATGGGGTGAACTGGAACGTCATCCTCAGCATTCAGTCTTTTTTTTTAACGTCACAGTAATTACAAGGATCACCCGTACAAGGTAATGTGCAGTAATTACATTTTGATCTATTTAAAGCTCGAATAAATATGCGATAAATCCTTCCGTTCCACACTGTAGTTGGGAGAGCACCGCTCCTAAACCATATTCGCACGCATCGATATGGAACACAAGTTCTCTTTCTCCCTCAAAATGGTCCAAAACAGGAAAAGATGTTATGGCTCCCTTCAATTCTTTAAACGCCATCTCGCGCTGATATGTCTATTTGAAGAAGGGCGAGCAATTGAACCAAATTGGCGTACAAATTGGCGGTAGTACGTGCACAGGCTTACAAATTTTCTGGGGTAGGCCAGCTCTTAATCACCCCGATTTCGCTGAGTCTGGCAAGACGCCCTTACTGCTTACTACATATCCCAAAAACTTGAATTCTTTGCGAAACAAACTGCATTTCAACAAATTTAGATTTAGACCGGAGTCTTTTAGACGGCTGAAAACAGAGCGTAAATTAATTAACATCTGTTCGAAAGTCTGATCATGTACGATGATGTCACCAAAATAAGCAAGACAAACTTTCAAGGGTAATCTCCTTAACACGATCGATATCAGGCGCTCGAACGTGGCTGGAGCATTCGTCAAACCAAAGGTCATCACTCTAAACTGCCACAGACCATCTCTCTTTACAAGTGCCGGTTTGTCATGCTGAGCCTGACACCGAGTCCAAAGTGTCGTCTATTCTTAATCATAACCGAGTTCAAGTAGCGATAATCCACATAGAATCTACTTATTTTCACCATTACGATGGAAGATACCCATGGGCTAGAACTGGCTTCTATGATCCCTCGTTGCAGCATATCATCGACTATTTTACGGGATTCCTAGTCTTTTTCAAAAGGCAATCGACGGGAGGGTTGCTTAATTGGTTTAGCTGAACTCAATTTAACCTGATGATTGATGACTATAGTTCTTCCTATATCATCTGGGCTGGTAGAAAAGATGTCTTTAAATTCCCACAGCATATCCTTAATGGCTAACAGTTGCGTTAGCTTAAGCTGCTCGATTGAGCGTAAAAGGAGATCGGATAGACATTCCGGCAGTGTTGTTTGGTTTGGTGAGATATTATTCAGCTGTTTGGTGAGATGACATTCAGCTTCCTTAAAATGTCCCATTGATGTGTCACAAGGTAAGACCACTGGATAATTTGCTACATTTCCAACTCTGATGAACACAACTCCATCGCAGTTTCTACTTAGGGATTTACCGATCAACGATCCTATTTCAAGCTGATGTCCTATCGGGCAGGCAACACCTTCTGGAAGATTTTCGATGGGATGGGATAACAGACTCATAGACAGCTCGCAAACACGCTACTCGGGCATGCTTCTCCAACGATGTTTCCTCAATCAAATCCCTTGCCTTGTCATCATCCTCGCAGGTTATAGAAATTTCATTTTTGCCTACTACAATTTGAAAAGATGAAAAGTCAAACTTTCTCTTTGTTACTTGAAATACATCGACACCTAGAATGCCATCGCAGCCAGCAGAAGGAGAGAAATCGACCACTAGCAACTTCACGCGACGCACGTTTAAATCTACCAAGTGTAATTTGCGTACGCCGACAATGGGAACGGTTTGGGTTTCCTGAGATTAGACGGGTATTGGGAGGAATAATAGATCGACTCATCAAAGTCATCGATAATCCGGTATCCACTAACATCCTGCAGGACATGTTGCCAATGAATATGGAACTGTAAAGCCACTGTGTATCTCTTCGAGTGGATGTTGAAAATTGGGGACCGCATATACTCGTATGTAGCCAGCGTTGACCCCTTATCGCTGACTGTCGGTCGTTTCCCGGTTTCCCGAAGCGTTCATGGTCTGACCATTACCTCGATTTCTTCTGATGAATTGCATTCGATTTTGTTCAGCAGACTCATGTGCTCATTGTTAATTTCAGTTGAAACAAACGTTTTTGGATCTGAAAGTCGTACATTTTCCTGAATGCTGCGATCGTAGATTCCGTCAAGAAACTGCATAATGGCAGTGCGCTCTTGTGCGCTCGATGGGCAATCACTGAATAGAATTCGAGCTAGTCGCTGTATATCACGTGCAAGTGCACCAAGATCTTCCTGTACCTGCTGCCGCCTAGAACGAAAAGTTGAGTGAGTAATGTGTTTCTCTTGACTGACAAGCTTAGCTCCAGCTTATCGAAATTAGTACGATTATTAGCGTCCAAATTTGACAGGATGGATACGCTTTCTCCCCTAAGTAAAGTTGCTAGTGTCTGAGCTTTTGCGAGCGACATCTACTCGTTGGATTCGGGGATGAACTGCTGTGACGATGCTGATGGCGAAATTGCGTCTGGTTCTCCTTCTGGATTTGGGTTTGTTCGTTTGGAGTACCACTTTCAGGAGTAAGTATCGCTGCTGCTCGAAATCAGCGCACAAGGGGTTAAGTTTTGCTAGCACTTTTCCGACTTTCTCTGTCAACTCACTCCGCCATATCGAAATGAAAATCCCACTTCTGACACCACTGTTGCGTATCCGCGGCATTTTTGGGGCTTCATAAAACGATGGTGGAACAATTAGTGGATTAAACACACGAAAAAAATAAACCCGAGGTTCTACTTATTCAATTTGTGATCCACTTTATTCTCTGCGGTTCGCTTATTTCAAAAGTGACGGACGTCATTTGTACATCGAGACTGTTATTTCCTTCTCAGGGTGCGTTCACAAAATGCGTAACAATACCTATAGGTATATTCATATATATAAAGTCAAAAACGGAAGTAAATATACATAATTTCATGATAATTACTTCCTATTTCATAAAGCCGGTTCATAATTCTACACAACTGAATTGAATCTTACTTACTGCTAACTTTCTTTTAAGGAGGAACAACTTTTAATCTAGAGAGGATATCAACGTGAATATGAATGTACGTTTATGTATGCATATCTGTACGTGCTTGCGTGATAACTTGGACCAAACCTCATAGTTTCATATACATGTTTACATCTTTTATATTTGTATATACAATATCTGAGAATGCTACAGATTCCAAAATTTGTGTACACAGCAAAAGAAATAAGAAACTAACTCAAACCAGATACGAAGGCCTTATGGACCGATAACAATAGAAGTGACATACTCATAAATACGTGCCGGGAATCTTTGATTTATAAATTAGAGAAACATTTTTTTTTTTCTGTTTTGGTTGTGCTAACAATTATACATACTCGTACATAAAGTCAAGAAATATTAAAAATTAGAACGGAATAATAAATTTCGAGTTCAACATATGTTTATACTTGAATGTTGGAACTAATTTTCCACTTAAATGATGGATTTATTCTACGCTAATTAATTTGACAATATTCTGTTATGGTCACGGTGAAACATCTAAATTCCATTGCAAGTTATAGTACATTCGGTCTTTAAGATTCGTTTTAAATTTAAAAAAGAAAAAAAGAATTTTGTGGAGCATATCATTAAAGACCCTGACGAAAGGCTATAATTTCTACTCTTATTGGCAAGTACTACAACGAAATTATTTATTGCAATTAAGCGATGGAAATCCGGAACAGCGAACTTGGAATCTAAACGTGGAATGTTGGGACCTTTAAGAGGCCGCGTGCAGTCAAACTAATGGAGGCCCTTGCTATCAAGCAGAAATAAAGTCTGTTCAAAAATTGTGTAAGGATTTGCTAGGCAAATGATGTTATTCGACAAGTGTTAGATTGCACTTTTACGTGAAGTTGAAGATACAGACTAAGCCATGCATAAGAATTGTGGTACGATCCTAACCGATGGCTGGGTTTTACACAGGGTTCCGCTTTAACTAAAACTTCACTTCACTTCACTGGAGGTGAAGTTATTGCTTTTACCAATAGTTTTATATTGCTGTGAAATGATTTTTAGAGTTGACCACGAAGCAAGTGTTTACTTATTTTAGTGCTACAGTGTATCCAGATACGTGCTTAATATCAGTTACTTTGTCAACATATTTATTTATTCAAACAAAATATGGGTTTAAGAGCCAAGAAACTCATAAAGTATAAATCGCTACTTTTGCTGCATGACTTAAGCAGACCTAGTAGTTAAGTAGGAGTACTTAAACAACGAACAACACTTAAAAGTTCTCAATACAGTGCTAGATTTCATAGCCTATATTCCGAGCACTAATTTGTTGTTCATGCGCTCTGACTAAGGAATACATTATCCGTCAGAAACATCAACATAAACGAATTCAAAAGAAAATTTGTAAATACATATTTAGGCAGGAATATGATATAAAATTTTGATAATGTAGACCTTTGGCACCACTTCTAGGAATACATCGAAGATCCTACTTCTTAACTACTACAACAAAATCCCTGTATATAAGGACCAGACCTGCTTGAGAGCTTAACAAGAAGAATTCGCTTCACAGAATGAAAATGAAGGGATTTGGGAAGCGCGCAGTCTAGAAGAAGATGCCCTTGCGATAGTAAAGTACGAATCATTTCATTAGTGCTAAGTACGAGGGGCGTTCAATATATTCTCGGTATCGATATGAAGGAAAATGCGAATTCAATTTAAATTGTTTTTATTTTTCAATATGATCTCCCCTAACATCAATGCATTTGTTACATCTTGAGATAAGCTTTTTTAAACCCTCAAAATAATAAATTTCCTCTTTCTCTGCAAAATACCGACTTGAGTTCTTCATCATCCGAAAATCTTTTTCCACGAAGACATTTTTTCAAATCCGGAAACAGGAAATAATCACTAGGGGCAAGGTCTGGACTATAGGGTGGGTGTTGGATTTCTTCGAAACCACAATCTCGCGCAGCAGCCTTGGAAACTCGCGCCGTGTGAACAGGAGCGTTGTCATGAAGAAGCAACACACCCGCTGCGAGTTTACCCCGTCTTTTCTTTTTAATTTCCTCCCGCAAATTATGCAAAGTGGAAGCGTAGGATGTGGCGTTGATGGTTTCACCTTTTTTTTTGTACTCAATGAGCAAGATTCCCTTTGAGTCCCAAAAAACTGTGGCCATGAGCTTTCGGGCAGACGGAGTGACTTTGAACTTCTTCGGGGGGTCTGTTCCTTTTTTATGCCACTGCATGGACTCTTGTTTGATTTCAGGGTCATAGTGGTGGACCCATGTTTCGTCCCCAGTAACAATTCGATCCATAACACCGTCCGCGTTCTCACTACACATCTCCAAAAGCTCTCTACAGCATGCGATTCTCACTTTTTATCTGAGGCGCTGTGAGCATTCGTGGCACCCACCTTGCACTGACCTTTGAAAGGTTAAGATGGTCATGAAGAATGGTGTGAATGGTACCAATTGAAAGCTTGGTGATCTCTGCCATCATTTTCACCTTTATTCGGGCATCCTCAAGAACAAGTTTTTCGACTTCTTTGATGCTTTCTCCCGTACAAGCAGTAGCCGGGGCGCCGGAGCGGGGGTCGTCCTCAATGCTCTCTCTGCCTCTCTTGAACTCACTTGACCACTTTTGCACAGTTGATAATGAAGGTGCGGAACCCTGGTAAACAGCCACCATCTCTTCATGAATAGTTTTTTGACTTTTTCCTTGCTTAGTGAGAAATTTAATTACAGCGCGATGCTCAATTTTCACCATCATCGCCTCAGTTGCCATTATGATTCTGTTTAACTAGAGATAAAACGCGAATTAATAATCACATTTATATGAAATTTTACATGAATGCACTAAAATAATTACTAGATAAATAAGTCAATTTATATATGCAACCACAGCTTCACCCCGATACCGAGAATATCTTGAACGCCCCTCGTATGTTGAAAATCGTTTCGGTAGATTATTAAACATTTAAGACAAGCAAAATACTGGTGGAAATAAGTAAAAATGGCAATCAGATCCATCTTCTGATCTATTTTCAGAATCAAGGAAGTTACACATTATTCAAGCTTTGATTTACCAATCCACACAAGTATCTATAATATCAAAGATTAATCTTGTTACGCATATTTCATTGTTTTAATATTAAGAAGAAATTAACAACTAATAAAACGATCTAGATCCGAACCACTTAAACAGATTTTTTCTTAGAACATTGGATAGTTCAGTTACAGCTAATAACATCAACACTGACCTTACTGTAACCAATCAGGATAATTTTAATTATCTTGAGTTTCACTGTGTGTTAGAGAGTGATGTGGCTAAAGCCTTATCCAACATCAAATCAAACGCTGTAGAAGTAGATTGTATAACTATTAAGTTTATAAAACTAATTATGCCCTGGATATATTATCCTCTTACGTACATTATTAACTCAAGTATCATGAGATCTGAGTTTCCTTCAACTTGGAAATATGCTTGTGCCAGTGCCTAAAAATACTACGAGGAACCAGCCAGAAGATTTTAGGCCTATTAGTATTTTACCGTGCCTATTAAAAATTTTTGAGATTTTACATATTATAAAACCAAATCAATGAGCACATACTACATTCAAAAAGTTCCCGGAATGTATTTAGAAAATTGGAAATACAAGTTTATTTATCTAAATCTATATTGTCCCCTTCAGAGTAATCCCCATCGACTACAACACACTTATACCAGCGCTTGGTCCAATCCTCGAAACATTTTTTATATTCGGTTTTCGGTGCTTCCGGTGATTTTTCCATTACTTCCTCTCAGCTGCTGAAACGCATTCCCCGTAGCGGTTTTTTAACTCGATTGAACAGAAAGAAGTCACAGGGAGCCAAATCAGATGAATTCGGTGGCTGTTGGATGTTACGAGTATTTGTTGCATTTTTCGTCAAAAAATTACGAATAATGATGACACTGTGCGACGGTGCGTTATCATGGTGCAAAATCCACGAGTTTTCTGCCCACAATTCTGGTCTCTTTCGACGAATTGCTTCACGCAAACGTCTCATAACGCCCCAATAATACTCTTTGTTTACTGTCTGGCCTTCTGGCAAAAATTCATAATGCACTACACCGTGGTATAGTAATCCATGAAAACCGTGAGCACTGCCTTCTTTTTTGACTGAAAACGACGTGGTTTTTTTTAGTCTCGGCTCAATTGCCTGAAGTCTGGATTGCGTGGCGTACTCATAAACCCACGTCTCGTCTCCAGTAATTATCCTTTTGATGAATGTGGGATCGGATTCAGCCTCGCAAATCATCTTTTTTGCTACAACACGGCAAAATATAATACAAGTTCGTTGTTGTTGCAAATTGTAAATTTCTAAAATTGTAAAAAATCGCCAACACACACAGATATAGATGTAACACACAGATATAGATGGCTACGTAACTTTTGCAAATGTGAAGCTATGACGCTAAGATTGAGAAGGAATGTCAACAACAGATTTACCAACTTAACAAAACAAAACAATGGGTTCGCCACACGGTGGTGTGGTGCGGGAACATTTTGATCAAGCTGGTAAGTTCAAATAAAAGGTTATCTCCGTTTCAATCTGGCTTTAGAGAAAATCACAGTTGTACCACGGCTGTAATAAAAATTCTAAATGATTTAAGAAGAGCGTATGATAAGAATAATCTATCTATTCTGTGCTTATTGGGCTTTTCTAAAGCCTTTGACTGTGTAAACCATCAACGTTTGATTGAGAAGCTGAAAAGTCAATTCAGTTTTGGTAATAACGCTGCATCTCTTATATTTAATTATTTAAATGGCAGATTTCAACAAGTACATACTAGCCAGGGAAGTTAAAATTTTCTAGCGGTGCATTCAGGTGTCCCACAAGGATCTATTTTAGGACCACTCTCGTTCTCATTGTTTAGAAACGACATGCCTAATGTCTGTCTTGATGCATCGATGCATTTATATGTAGATCTGGTATATCTGTCTAGACCGATTAGCTTAATGGATGATTGTATAGCTAGACTTAATGAGGACTTGGAACGAATTTATAACTGGTCTGTTCTCAATAAACTGTCCTTAAGCCCTGCTGAATCTAAAGTAATTGTTATCTGTAATGACAGGATTCATTCCAGTTGCTTGCCACAAATACATTTAATGGGACAATTGATTCCATATGAAAGTGAGGTGAAGAACTTAGGAATATATATCAACTGCAAACTTTCCTGTGAAAGCCATATCAATTATGTTATCTAAAGAATATATGGTGGTCTACGCCAACTTTATATCCCATCCGCCTTTGTCCCGACCTTAACAAAGCTTAAACTCGTAAGAGCACTGTTTATGCCCATTATAAACTACAGCTCAGTAGTTTATAGTAATATTGATGCAATGTCCCTTAGGAAACTAGAATTAGCATTTGATTCGGCGATTCGCCACATATATGGTTTCCGTAAATATGACCACATTTGGAGATTTTCCCTTAAGCTTACCGGCTATACCCTTAGACAACATATAAATATACTAAACTGCACATTTCTGTATAAATTGCTCAAAACTAGACAACCGATATACCTCTTCGAGAAACTAAGTTTGGCTCATTCAAATCGTACCCAAAATAGCAATGTTCCGTATTTTAACTTTTTAAATAGTCAACGTTTATATTTTGTTCATGCTATAAGACTTTGGAATTCCATACCAATATACATACGTGAATCTAGTTTGCTTTTTATTTTTAAAAACTTGCTTGTTTCTTTTGTAAAGAGTAATCGTAACAACCACATTTTTGATTAATAGTAATTTTTGTCGACTCATATTAACTCAAAAATATTGTATATTTTCGCTTTTTTTTTTTTTATTGAAACTATGTAACCTAGATACTTTAATGTTAAATTTATATGAATAAGTACAAATAATGAGAATGTAATTCTTAGTGTACAGTCCAGAAATAAATGAAAATAAAAATTAAATTAAAGTTAAAAAATAATTGAATTGTTTGTCTCCATTTGCTGTAAAAGGGAAATTTACTAGATATCAAGTGAAGATTGGGACGTATAACGCAATGAATGGAAAGAGATCGAAACCAAAAAATGGAGGGAACAAAAACTTCGGATAAGGACAAGCTTACTGTTGCTGTACAACGAGACTCAGAGCCGGACTAAGACCGTGTCTGACGATATGAAACTTATATACGCTCACGATCTCACAGAAGAAAAATGTGGTTCTTATAAAGATTTTAAAATCGCTTAAAGGGTTAGGCCACCATAGGCTTTTCAAAAAAATCGATTTTTTTTATTGCTTTCAATGGTTGCTTAGGACCTCAAAAATGATGCCCCAAAAGATTATGGCCGGGAAATATCCCGAAGTTGTTTTTCAAAGTATATTACTTGGCCGCCGGGTAGGCAACGGGTTTAACTTAAAATTTTAAACGCGTTTATCTCAAAACTGCATTTTTTAAATTGGCCGCACCCATAACTTGAACAATTGTAAACCAATTCACTTTAAATTTTAACTAGATCTTTATATTGTCTCAATAAGTACGTAGGATTTTGTTTTATGTGGCATAGTTGATTTCTTTTTAACATTTTCTGCGAATTTGTTATGTACAATAAGAAAAAATTAGTTGGTACGGTCGCAGACCCTTCCAAAAAAGAGAGGTCATATGAGAAACTTTGCGCAGTCGTCATTTTAAAATAAATTTTTCTATAAAAATTATGTTTTACAGTCAATCATATGTATAATAAATTTCTTTGTAAACTCGATTTAATTTATATTTTGCAAAGAAAAAAATACAAAACCTTTTATTACGGCCTCTGAAGACCCCTTAAGGGAATGTTAACAACTCACATGATATTTTCTATACTATAACTGGAAAGCATATTCAACCCAATACCACTTTTGTAAACGGATTTTGGCTAATTATGCTGAACAGCGGAATATACCCATTACTAACTCACGGATTGGGCACCTCAATAATCAATATACACAAAGGAACATGGCGGGTATCTAATCCACGCAGGACACACGCCGTGCCCAGTATAATAAACGTCTGAACATTTCAGGTATCTAAATCACTTCATTGTTGTAGCCTTATTATGTTTATGAAAGTAAATCAACTCTGGCTCTTTTTGTCGATATGACTAAAGCCTTCGACATGGTGAATCTTGAAATATTATTATCCAAGCTATACAAAGCAGGTTTTAGAGAATTGGTATATGAGTGGCTCAAGTCATATTTGTTGGAAAGAGGACAAAAGGTTTTAGTCAATGGTTTTTATAGCACTTCACTAAAGTTTAAGAATGGTGTCCCATAAGATTCTGTACTAGGTCAAATATTGTTTCTCATCTACATTAACTCTCTTTTTAATCAAAATTTGTATGGTAAGAGTTCATCGATGATGACATCGCTTTCACGTACACAAATGCGTTGCGAAAGTCAACCATGACCTCGAACTACTTAGGATCTGGTTCACAATTCACAAGCTTATTATCAGCGAAAATACAAAAATAATGAGCTTCAATATAACACACTGTGTTTTGGATAAATTGAAGTTCTCTTTTCACGCAAGTGCCTGCCAAAAGTTTTGTTTACCTCTTCATACCTGTGGGAGACTCAATATTACCGTAAATGGTAGTTAGATGAACAACTAATTGTTTCAATGTCGAAATACTTTAAATACCTTGGTGTTTTTATTGACAATAAATTAAAGTGGAAAGTTCACAGGCAGTATCTAAAGTCGTATTTGATGTTAATTACACGTAAAATGTTTCTCTTAGAGCCATATTGCTCGCGAAAAGTTCTTTCAATGTTTTATTACGGTTTAGTTCACTCAAAACTACAATATGGCATTGTTAGCTGGGGAGGTACCTACATGAATACCTTGAAGTCTCTACTAATTGCCCAAAAGCATATAATCCGAATTCTCATATCCGACGTTTAAATCAAAACCTCAACTCATTTTTAAAAGGAGTCAAAGACTGGCTTACAGTGGACCCGTATAACTTGGAGTTAATTTTGAAAGTAACAACTTAATAATAAAATGCAAAATGATTCTTTTACCTTTTATTGCAATCAATCATTTATTTCACTTATGTTATATAAACAATTGCTCTTATTTTTTGTAACATACGAGTAAGATCAGCTGATGGTACCCCACGTCAGTTACTCTTTGAGTATAATTTTTTGGCGATCATTCAACGCTAATTTCTTAGTTCCCGAGTGATGAATGATTTATTCTACTCACAGTATATTTTTGATAATTGAATTATTGTTATAACCCTATTTATAAGTGATAATGGACAAAAAAAAATATACATATATCCAAAGTTCAACGGGTGCAATTGCTAAATATTCCCATAGCTATATCCTTCAATCTTTCTACAAATCCTATGCAACCCGGATTCAGTAAAATCAAAGATGCCAAGAAGTTCTCGGAAACGCCGCAACTGAAACTCTGAGTTTCACCCGAACACAGCCAAGAAATTCCTGATTTGATGAAGAATGCTGGCAAGCCCATGCAGCTAAACCAGAAGCACACAAAGCGCACTTGTACTCCAGGAATAATTTACGGAAATTTTACCAACAGCTTAAAGACACGTGTAAAGGCAACAAGATCCGTCCAGGAACATGAAAGCAAGGGAAAGGAAATCTTGTAGTGGAGTCGGATTCGATGCTGAGGCTCTTCTGCTGATCGTTTAACAGTCACTGACAATTAAACAAAAACAAATGACCAAACGAGATAGCTACTCGTATATCTAAGCTTAAATCAAACAAAGTTTCTAGACCCGACGGCTTACCGGCCGATGTATTCAAAGCTACTGGAATTGTCTTTGTCGACATACACCAACTCATTTCCCAGATCGGATCAGAAGAGTGTATACTTGTTGAATTCAGTTTCAGCATCATCTGTCCGATCCACAAAAACTGAGACTCCTCAACTGAGCCATATATAGAGACACAAGTCTCCTCAACATTGCGTACAAGATTTTACCTACCATATTGTGCGAACATCTGAAAACCTTCGTCAACAACCAGGTTGGCCCCAATCAGTATGGTTTTCCTCATGGAAAAAACTGAGGAAATCCCACTATCTTTTAACCGATTTTACACCCTGAATGACTCGAACTGCAACCAACTTCAGACTGCTATAATTTCCAAACCGTTCATGACAGTGAGCTCAAATTTTGACACATGACAGATATTATTTACAGGTCTTTTAAAGAATTTGCGTCTCAGTTGTGTTGATAAATTTTTATCAGCGATGGAATTCAAACGTGATAGTGTGATTGCTTTATATTTGGCTGGAAAACCACAAGTAGCTATGGTTAGAGCCCTCGAGCACCTCAACGTGAATAAATCATTTGTGTCTCGAACCATAGGCCGTTTCCGTGATACTGGCAGCATTGTAAAACGCCATGGAGGTGGTCATAAAAAAACAGCAACATCGGCAGAAATGGTTCGGAAAGTGAAGGCTCGAATTGAGCGAAATCCGGGTGAAATGGCTCGTGAGCTCAACATATCGTTGG
Source organism: Volucella zonaria (assembly GCA_963966105.1). Taxonomy (NCBI): domain Eukaryota; kingdom Metazoa; phylum Arthropoda; class Insecta; order Diptera; family Syrphidae; genus Volucella; species Volucella zonaria. Next base: position 209,065,775 of record OZ014531.1, read on the forward strand.
AACGGATGCAACACATACTGAAAAATGAGCTTCGGCTCAAGCCATTGTAGTTCCAAAAAGCACACGATCTTACACCGCAACAGAAAAAAATTAGAATCGAAAGAGCGAAGGAATTGCTACGCTTGCACGAAAGTGGTGAGTTGCCGCATTTGGTTTTTTCCGATGAGTCACCATTTGTTATCGAGTAATATGTCAACAAACAGAATGACCGAGTTTACTTGCCAGAGAGGTCCTTCGAAAACTTACACCTTCTGACGGCCACCAGAAAGCATGCAGCACCGATGCTGATGGCTTGGGCCGCCATTACTGCCGATGGTCGATCTCCACTCGTATTTGACCGTGGCGTCAAAATTAATGCAATCGTATACGGTGAAACTATCTTAGAGGCAGTATTGAAGCCTTGAGCAAACAATCATTTCGGTCGGAGACCCTGGACATTTCAACAAGACTCGGCACCATCTCACAAAGCGCGTCGACCAAAATTGGTTAAAAAACAATGTTCCACACTTCATTTCTTCGACACAATGGACTGGGAATTCTCCGGATGCAAATCCGTTGGATTTCTCTGTCTGGGTATTTTGAAGGCGAAGGTTGGTACTACAAAATACCAAAGTTTGGACCAGCTCAAACAAGCACTTCGTCGGGAATGGGCCAAAATACCGCAGAGCCATTTGCGTGCAGCGTGCGATGCTTTCTTCGGCCGTCTCAAGGCCATTATTCGCGCCAAAGGTGGACATATTGAAAACTACTGATACAATTTGAAAATTGATGTATTTTTCAACATTTTTTGCTTTGGCACAATAAAATTTATCAAAAAATAAAAAAATTATAGCATTTTAAAAAGTTGGAGTCCGAGTCATTCACCCTGTAGTATGACAGCATTTATAGAGACGAGGTATATAGAGCCACATCTAGTTTTGCATCCCTGCGAAACTGGTCCGCCTCTGCATAATGATGATGGAGAACTCTCGCTGTTCCGACTTAATTAAGACCTCCTACTCCTACTTTATGACGCAGAATCATGAACTCTTTCGGAAGCAAATGAAGATATTCTTGGTCGTTTCGATAGAAAAACTAGAGATGACTAGGATATGAGTATGTTAGAGCGATTGGACACAAATGCTTAAACAAACCTACTGAAGGGAGTCAGCTAAGGATTAGGCTAACTGGAGAGGCTTGTTAGTTGAGGACCAGGCTTCCACCTTCCCAAACTGTAGCGCCACTTAAGTATTCTCACGAAAAGGATGGATAATAAGACACAGGCTCAAACAATCTTCGATTCAAACCCAGAGCAACAACGCAGTTGCCTTACATGTATAGTTTTTTTTTTTTTTTTTAAAAAGAACTTAACAATCAAGTGGGTATGAGTACGTTTATAATGCCTCAGCATGTGTTAAGTTTTTTGAAAAATGGGATAGAGTGAGAAAGAAAAAGAAAGATGTTTGGGCTCAGTGGTTATTTCGCTCCATGGGTGGCATCCAACATTTAATGGGGAGACTAAGTTCTTAGTGGAAGTTGGCTTGATGTTAATTTCTAGTCAACTACTCGTCGTACTTGATTTTCATTAACTGAAAAAAATGGATGATATGTGTTTCGGGCGAGGCTGGGATTCGAACACCGATCCTTCCGATTTGGAAGCCAGTCCACTACCACTTGAGCCACTGCCACAGACTGCCTTAAATGGGGTGCCCGGGAGAAAGGGATATTAACAATTTAAGTTCACATTTGGCAGCAGTGCTAGCAGAATAGTGCTTATTAGCTTAGTTACAGATCCACCACGGACTGTAGCGACTAAGTCCTCGTAAGCAAGTAATTATCATTTTCAATGGGAAACCAATTTTTCAACAGATGTTTGCAATAATAGATCTCTTTTTAACCAATTAAACTGCATCACATAATGTCATTTTCCAATTAACACACTAGCCTTAGGTATGAGAGTAACCAAAAGGTATACCACAAAAACCAAGGTTGAAAAAACTAATCCCCATTGTAAGAAATTTTAATTACTCATAATTTATGTATGACGATAAAAAAGGAGCATACTTTTATTTACATCATTGCGAAATGCAAAAAACGTTGACAGCCTGACACACCGGGGGACGCAAAACCCAAATAATTTAAAAGCACATATCCTAGAGGAAAATTTAAGCGAATACTAGTCTCCCGCTTTTTTGTTTGTATTGTTGTTACCCAGTTTGCGCCTCAATTACCTGGTATGATATTTAGAGCAATGAAAAAAATAAAATAAACAAACCTTATTATCCAAGCACTGTGATGAAATTTAATCTGAATTTTACTTAAAAAAGAATGAAACATGAAACAAGAGTTTTAAATATTAGATAATTGCAATTACCATACATACATATACTTGTACTCGTATTTGAGTCAAAAGAAATTTTAATTGAACATCCCGGTTCCTTAGAGCAATGTTTAACGAGTTCAAATTTTTTTGTCTTCTGATAAAATAATATACATACTCGTACATGTGTACTCGTATGTACGATATTTACATTTCCACACTTTACAAATCTTTACCCACAGTATGTAGAATTATTTTTCCTTGTGTCATTATCCATTTAATTCAGCTACTCGAGCTTTTCAAAATTAATTTGAAAGGGCACCCACATCTATTATTAAAATCTCATTATTACTCCCAAATTAATTAGCTTAATAGGATTGAATGGGAACATCATTGTGTATCTAAGGGTATGAAGAAACAAACAAAAATTATCTTTTTTTTTGCATTTAATGAACAATGGGAATATTATTGATTTTGATTGCTATTAGAAATTATCTTACGAGACTTCCAAATTGGTGAATATTTATCTTGAATATATGGAAGTTTGAAGTATTGATGAATTAAACACTTATAAAATTCATCATTCTTATATGTTTAAAATACATAAGTTAATGAACAATACGTTACACGTTACATAACACCAAAATGTTGTCAGAGTGGTAAGACGTGTTTCTTGTATTCTCTTGTAAATTATCCATTCATAGTTATTCTTTTAAATCTAACCATGGGTGTGCAAGGCCTATCTATCTGTGTGAAAAAGTAAAAGAATAAGAAAAGAAAATTAAGATAATAATTAAAAGTTGAATTCCATCAAATTTTCCGCAACTTTTCTTTTTTTTTTGTTTGTTTTTCTCATCCGTTCTGCTATGAAAAAAATGGTAATACGTCAACCACTGGCTCTCCAGCTCCGATACAAATGCGCAACGGAACACCCAAGAATGCACCAACTGATGGTTCCTCAGCCTCCACGTCGAAGCTCACATCTAAAGATGCACCGGAATTTCCATGTATAAACAATACCCTCACTGCCAATGATCTAGTGAAACATTTGAAGACTCATACAGAGGAAATTGTCACTCGCTTCACAATATGTTAGAACTAAGCAAGCTGCGCACTGATCTCATGAGCCATATTACAAGTATGGAATTGAAATGGACTGCTCAGTTTGCGAAATATGATCAAAAACTCGACGCATTGGTGAGGCATGTAGAGATAATCGAGGAGCACAGTGAAGAATTTGCTATCAACAACCGAAATGAAAAGCAGATGACTGATTTTAAAAAAATGGTGTGTTGCACTTGAGAGAAGAGACCTTGCTGCGGACGCAATTCTTTTTGGAGTACCACAGCTGTATAATGAAAACCCCAATTCTACAGGGTGAATGACTCAAACTCCAACTTTTTAAAATGCTATAATTTTTTTATTTTTTGATAAATTTTATTGTGCCAAGGCAAAAAATGTTGGAAAATATATCAATTTCCAAATTGTATCAGTAGTTTTCAATATGTCCACCTTCGGCGCGAATAATGGCCTTGAGACGGCCGAAGAAAGCATCGCACGCTGCACGCAAGTGGCTCTGCGGTATTTTGGCCCATTCCCGACGAAGTGCTTGTTTGAGGTGATCCAAACTTTGATGTTTTTTAGTGCCAACCTTCGCCTTCAAAATACCTCAGACAGAGAAATCCAACGGATTTGCATCCGGAGAATTTGCAATCAATTGTGTCTAAGAAGTGAAGTGTGGAACATTGTTTTTTAACACATGGGCTGAAAAGTCCGTTTTACAGTAAAACACAAAATTTTTGCAAAATTCAACCAAAATAGTTGCCTTCGAAGGCGATACACTGATTGAAACGATTTTTCAATCTTTCGATACCAGTTTTGTAGTACGATTTCGGTTTAGCCTCAAAATAGGCCTCTGTTTCGGTAATTACGCCTTAAGTCTCTTTCCGGCGAACATTCTTTTGAGGTCTGCGAACGAGAAATAGTCGCTGGCCAGATCTGGAGAATACGGTGGGTGGGGAAGCAATTCGTAGCCGAATTCTTTCAATTTTTTGCCATCGTTTTCATCGACTTGTGCCACGGTTCATTGTCTTGATGAAACAGCATATTCTTTTTCTTCAAATGCGGCCGTTTTTCTGCGATTTCGTCCTTCAAATGCTCCAACAACGCAATGTAATAGTCGCTGTTGATAGTCTGCCCTTTTTGGAAATAGTCGATGAAAATTATTCCATGTGCATCCCAAAATACGGATGCCATAACCTTGCCAGCCGACTGTTGAGTTTTTGGTCGTTTTGGACGAGGTTCGTCGCCTGCTTGCCACTCAGCTGACTGCCGACTTGACTCTGGTGTGAAGTGATGGAGCCAAGTTTCATCCTTTAAACACTCCTCTGAATCATCAACACGTTGTTATTTTTGGTCGACTGTGAGCAAACGCGGCACCCACTTTGAACACAGCTTTCGCATGTCCAAATATTCGTGTATGTTGTATCCAACACGCTCTTTTGATAACTTCAGAGCCTCAGCTGTCTCGATCAACTTCACTTTACGGTCATTCGTAATCATTTTGTGGACTGTTTTGATGTTTTCAGCTGAAACAGCCTCTTTTTGAATTTTAAAATTTTTCAATTCACTTGCGAATGGTTCGTTCGGAGTCCGGGTGACACTTATCAAGCCATTTCTTTGCATCGGCTGCATTTTTTCCCATCAAAAAGCAATGATAAATCAACACACGAAATTGCTTTGAATCCATTTTTTTTCACAATAACAAAAGTTGCTTCACTCACAACGCTATATCTCAAGAACTAATCGTCCGACAGCTGTCAAATTTATACACGTATGTTTTGAAGGTTGGTATGGATGCAATTCAAGCGGTGCCCTTTCTTAGAAACGGCACGGACTTTGCATCCCATGTGTTAACTAATCTTAGTTGACGCGCGCTTTGTGAGACGGTGCCGAGTCTTGTTGAAATGTCCACGGTCTCCGACCGAAATGATTGTTTGCCCAAGGCTTCAATACAGCCTCTAAGACAGTTTCACGATATACCATCGCATTAATTTTGACGCCACGGTCCAAAAATATGGCGGCCCAAACCATCACCATCGGTGCTGCCTGCTTTCTGGTGGCCGTCCGAAGGTGTACATTTTCGAAGGAGCTCTCTGGCAAACAAACTCGGTCATTTTGTTTGTTTCGTGCAAGCGTAGCAACTCCTTCGCTCTTTCGACTCTAACTTTTTTCTGTTGCGGTGTAAGATCGTGTGCTTTTTAGAACTTCAATGGCTTGAGCCCAAGCTCATTTTTCAGTATCTGTTGCATCCGTTCCAACGATATGTTGAGCTCACGAGCCATTTTTCTTCCACTTCGACGCGGATTTCCCTCAATTCGAGTCTTTACTTTCCGAACCATTTCTGCCGATGTTGCTGTTTTTTTATGACTACCTCCATGGCGTTTTGCAACGCTACCAGTATCACGGTAACGAGCTATGGTTCGAGACACAAATGATTTATTCACGTTGAGGTGCTGGAGGGCTCTAACGATAGCTGCTTGTGGTTTTCCAGCCAAATATAAAGCAATCACACTATCAAGTTTGAATTCCATCGCGGATAAAAATTTTCCAACACAACTGAGACGCAAATCGTTTAAAAGCCTTGTAAATAATAAAACTATCTGTCATGTGTCAAAATTTGAGCCCATTGTCTTGAACGATTTGGAAATTATAGCAGTCTGAAGTTGGTTGCAGTCCGAGTCATTCAGAGTGTATATTAGATAATAAAAATAAATATTTTATCGAAAGGGTGGATTCTTTTGGCCTAAGTTTAATTAACACAAAGCAGCCCACACATTTTAAACCAAATTGTTCACCCACCTTGTTAGATGTTTTTCTAGTTCCTAGCACCAACTTGGTTATGCATTATCATCAACTTCTGGCACCTGCTTTCTCACATCACGACTTAATTTTCGGGGCACTTAACGGGCTTTTTACCAATACAGTGGATACGTCTTCAATCTACTACGATTATTCGAGAATAAATTTAGTGGATCTGTTCAATGACAGTCGAAGCGGTGACTGGTGACCTATTTACTCAACATGTGATGTTAATAAACAGATTGAATACTTCAATAATAATATTTATCTCCTTTTTAACAATCATGTGAAAGTACAAGAAGTAAGAAACCACATTAAGGCGCGTGATGATTTATATGCGAGATGGCGAAGATATTCGTATCAATTTTCTGTTATTCATAATGAATTCAGGGTTGCCCGCAATGCGGTCACTTATCTTATAAGGAGAAACAAAAAATCTTTCTTTAAAAAACAATTTAATCCTGGTGTTTTAAGCTCCACTTTTTGGAAAAACGTTCGTCAGGCTGAAATAAGTCGAAGTAAGCAATCTGTTTCAGAGGAATTGAATGGGAAATTCGTTCAACCTCAATCCAACGTAACGTAAGCTCACACGTTCCTAATTCCTTTAATAATCAAGGAGATACTTTTTCACTTTCTTGTGTTGCCATAGCGGTGGTTGGCCATGAAATGTTAAAAATGAAGTCAAAAGCCATTGGTTCAGATAACATCCAACCAGAATTTATTAAGACTCTCCTACCCGTTTTGCTACACCCAATAACGTTTATTTTTAATACTATTTTGACCACTTCTGTTTTCCCCGATATCTGGAAAGTTGCCAAAGTTTTACCATTACCAAAGCCCTCCCTAGCAAACAAAACCGAATACCGCCCAATCTCCATTTTGCAAATTTTTTGAACAAAGTTATGGACGCAATATTGAGCAATCAGATAAAGGTTTTTCTCAATAATAAGAAATAAGAAACTAATTGCTAACCACCAATCCGGTTTCCATGCAAAACACAATTGCACTACGGCTCTGATCAAAATTTGTGAAGATATTCGTGCTGGGTTCAACAAGGATATGGTGGGATTGATTGTATTCTTGGATTTTTCAAAGGCATTCGACAGCGTCAATCATAACATTTTATTGAATAAACTTAAGACTAAGTTTTCCTTTGAAAACTCCTTATGCAACATCATCAAATCATACCTTTTTAATAGGTCACAGTATGTGTTTCACGAAACTAAGTGCTCTAGTAGATTAAAGGTTCCAATGGGCGTCCCACAAGGCTCTGTGCTAGGACCCCTTTTATTTTCCTGTTTCATTAACGATATAATTGAATGAAATGAAATTTATAAAATGGTTCCAAAATCGGATATAATTCCAGCCTCCAGCAGTATGTATCAGGAATTGTGTAAAATCTCATCTTAGACGGTTGAGTAGTGGAATGACAAAATAGCAATTTAATCACACAGGGTGGTTCACAGGTTTTTTCCTTTTTCCTTTTTTTTTTTACAAAATAAACTAATTATTTTAACACTCCCACTTTTATGAAGGTAAAAAAAAATACATCAGTATTAAAACATCTTCGAAATTCAAAAATTAATTTATACATCATGGAACGAAATCGTTAAAATTTGTCCTTGGGTAACGCTTTCGTGAAGGTATCACCTACTTGGTTTTGTGTTGGCACATACTCCAACTCAAAAAACTCATCTTCGAGCTTTTCCCGAATGAAGTTAAAACTGACGTCTATATGTTTATTTCTCTTATGGAACTCAGGGTTCTTAATCAGTCTGATGGCTCCTTGATTGTCGACGTATAGAACTGGTTTTATCCTTTGCTCCAGCAAATCTTTTAAAATTTGTTGAATAGACATTAGCTCTTTGACTGCGAGTTTGTGGCTGCTTACAAACTCGGCCTGTTATCCTCTTGACCATGATAACATGAGATGGGCTTGGATTATCTAGGTACCGACTCACTCATCCAACTGCAAAAGCTATATCCGGACGTGTAGCCACCATTAGATACATAAGACAGCCCACTGCTTGCCGGAATAAAAAATTTACTTCCTTATATAAGTCTTCTGAACAGCTCACTTTTGCTGACGTTTCTGCTGTGGTTGAAACATGTACAGCATTCGACAAATATAATTTTTCAATCAATCTTTTCATATATTGCGATTGGTTAATGTGAATCGACCCGTCCGTTCTTGATGTTTCTTATCTCTAAACCCAGGAAATGTCTGGCTGGAAATACCTTAATTTCAAAATTTAGTTTAAGATGCTCACAAAATTTCGCTATGCTATTAGACCACCATCTGTATAAATGGTCAAAATCACCATTTTCCCGTTTCTATTACTAATAAAAACACATGGATCAGCTGCGCATGGCCGAAAGTTGAACGCCTCGAGTGCTCCCGTCTTCATAACCCCCTGGCAGCTGAACATAGATTTTTTCTTTTATTTCACCATTTAAAAATACCGTTTTGACATCAAATTGCTGGATATGTAGTTTCGAAAATACTGCTATACCCAAAATTGTACAAATCGAACTGAATTTTGCCACTGGACTAAATGTTTGGAAATAATCCACTTCGAACTGCTGGCTAAAACCTCGAGCTCTTGATTTGGTATACCCAGTTAGTATCGACTATCTTCCGATTGCCAGGCAATTTCATCAAAGTCCATGTGTTATTTTTATTCAGCGGAGAAATTTCTTCATCCATTGCCTTTTTCCACTCGTCCGCATATTTACATTGCATAGCCTTTTTAAAGCTATCTAGTGTTATAACTATTTCATTATTCCTTTCGATCTAAACACCCGAAAGCCGAAAGTCTAAAAGCAATACAGCGATTTTTAAACAATTGGGTACTTGACATACTTGAGAATTAAGTAGTCAAATAACTTACATATCAAAAGTTAGAAAGCAAACATTTATAAGGTTCTTTTATTGTATTTTATTTTATTTGTATGATATAGTCTCTACTTACATAAAAGTATGTTCCAGAAGAATATTAAAATTAATATCAATTATTTTAATATTAATATTAAAGTGTAGCAGCCATATTCGTTTCGTATATGTATAAATCCGCTGAAAATACCACCTTGATCAAAAAGTAATTCAAAAGAATTTATTCAGAAAACTAAAAATACAAGTATATTCATCTTTATCTATTAGATGGAGTGAAAAGTGACATCCTTGACGGGCAGAATGCGCTGCTACTGCAAGAAAGGTTATGGTGGCTTGAAGTCCGTTCATATTTAGGCAGACGTGCCAAATTTCAGTGCGATACTGTCTTTAGTTTTGTTTTGACAGGTGACTGTTGTTGACGTGTTTGGCATCATGTTGAGTATGGACAAAAACGATTTTCGTTCTCTCATAAAACATTATTTTTTGAGAAGCAAAACGACGAAGGAAACAAAAGAAAAGTTGGATAAATATTATGGGGATAATGCTCCATCAGATTACACCGTCAAATATTGATTTCGAGAGTTTCGTATTGGCCGCAACTCCACTACCGATCAAGTCCGCAGCGGCAGGCCCTCCGATGCGGTTACAGAGGACAATGTCAAAAAAATACATGAAATGGTGTTGGCTGACCGGAAAGTAAAAGTGCGCCAGCTAGCAGATACCACAAAGATTAGTACTGAGGGCACATGCCATATTTTGGGCAATATTCTGCATATAAAAAAGTTATCCTGCCACTGGGTGCCGCGAATGACCAAAAACACAAACGCGAGAGCACTTCGAAAGAGCGTTTGGACTTGCTGATGCGGAATCGAGCGGACTTTTGGCGTCGATTGGTAACTTGGATCCACTATTACACACCAGAGAACAGAATTAGTGCCCGGCAATGGACTGAAGCTGGCGCGAGTGCTCCGAAGCGGCCGAGGGAAGCTCGATGGGTCGGAAAAGTTATGGCGTCGGTTTTCTGGGATTGTCATGGCATACTATTCGTGGACTACCTCGAAAAAGGAAAAACTATCAACAGCGAGTATTACTGTGCATTATTGGAGCGATTGAAGGCCAAAATCGCTGCAAAACTTCCTCACATGAAGCGAAAAAATGTTTATTTTTGCAAGACAATGCGCCGGCGCACAAGAACATCGCAACTACGGCTAAAATTAATGAATTACGGTTCCAATTGCTGTCGCATCCACCGTATTCGCCCGATTTGGCTCCCTCGGACTATTCTCTCTTACCAAACCTCAAAAGATGGCTCATCAATAAAAAATTCGGCTCACGCGAGGAAATCATCGACTCCACGGTGGTGTATTTTTCAGACCTTCCGGAAAATTACTTTTCGGACGGGATCAAGAAGTTGGAAAATCGCTGGAATAAGTGTACCAAACCAAAAGGGGATTATACCGAATAATACTCGTATAAAAAATATTTAAAGAAAAAATTTTTTTTTAATTCCCAAGGAGGTCACTTTTCATTCCATCTAGTATATTGTCCCCTTCAAAGTAATCCCCATCGACTGTAGCACACTTATGCCAGCGCTTGATCCAATCCTCGAAACATTTTTTACATTCGGTTTTCGGTATGTCCATCAGTCTTTCCTGCGATTTTTCCATTACTTCTTCTCGGCTGCTGAAACGCCTTCCCCGTACTTGTTTTTTAACTTGTTTTTAACAGAAAGTAGTCGCAGGGAGCCAAATCAGGTGAATTCGGTGGCTGTTGGATGGTATTTGTTGTAGTTTTCATCAAAAAATTACGAATAATAAAGTGCCATTATTATGCGACGGTGCAAAATGCACGAGTTTTCTGCCCAAAATTCTGCTTTTTTCGACGAATTGCTTCACGCAAACGTCTCATAATGCCCAAATAATACTCTTTCTTTACTGTCTGACCTTCTGGCAAAAATTCATGATGCACTACACCGTTGTAATTTTTTGACTGAAAACGACGTGGTTTTTTTGGTCTCGGCTTATTTGGTGAACGCCATTCACTTGCCTGATGTCTGGATTGCATTTCGTACTCATAAACCTACGTCTCGTCTCCAGTAATGATCCTTTTGATGAATGTGGGATCGGATTCAGCCTCGCAAATCATTTCTTGTGCGACGTCAACACGGTCTCTTTTTTACATGAAATTGAGGTTTTTTGGCACCAACTTTGCTATTACATGACGGAAACCCAAATCATTAACCAAAATGTCTTGGACGGATCCATAGGCAATGTTCAAGTCCTCTGCTATCTCTCTGATGGTTAATTTGCGGTTATTGACCAACATTTCTTTTACTTCATCAATATTTTCGTCAGTTTTCGATGTCGATGGTCTGCCACTGCGTTCATCATCTTCGATTGACTCGCGACCACTTTTGAACCGCTCGTTCCACTGGTAAACGATCGTTTTCTTTAGAGAATCGTTACCGAAACACTTTTCCAACATTTCTAAGGTTAGCGCACACACAGAGATAGATGTACTCTTGGCTACGTAACTTTTGCAAGTGTCAAGCTATGATGCTAAGATTTAGAGGGATGTCAACAACAGATTTACCAACTTAACATAAAAAACAGAACTCAAATCGGAACAATGGAAGCGCCACACGGTGGTTACTCCGAGAACTTTTTGAACTTTTGGTATATTCGTTAAGGAGAATTAGAAAAGGTACGCTTATGTATTTCATATGGAAGATGATTTGATATATCTTTTAATCCCTAATCACCAGGATATAACAACTTAAATAAATTTGAAATTAAATCGAAACCGTTTAAAAAAAACTACGAGCATAAATTCAAAAGGGAAGAATAATTTCCATTGGCAGTTCCCTTTCTTCTCGCAAACTAATAAACACGAAGAACAAAGTAAGCTGTATGTGACCAACAGTTAATACAAAAAATGCAAATTGTAAACTGTGAACTTCTTTTCGTCTCAGACGTCTTATAGCATGTCGCATTATTTTTGACCTACAAAAGGATAAACAAACAATCGAAGAATAGGAGAAAAGGAATCGATTCTATTAGAAATTCCAAAGTGAATACCATACGTAAGAAAAATATCTTTTGCTGTAACCAAAGCCAAGTCCAAATGCAAATTTAAGGTTGTAAAGAAATATCTTTCACAAAAGATCCATGTAAGCTTAATTCATTCACCCCTTTTTATGGATCTTCTGCTTTACGCCCTCGTTGTTGCCTAAGGCAATATATGTATTTTGCGTGCTGGAAAATGTGAATATGCGTACATAAATACATACATACAATTAAATAGATACATATATTCAGAAGGTCTTTTTCATTTCGGCTATAAGATGGATAGACTTTTTGTTGTTTTATAAATACTAAAGTTTGTATAAGCAAATGGACAGAGTCAGCTTAGAGCGTCGATAATAAATGGAAAATACTAAGCCAAAATTCAAATTATCTCTGACAAGTATCCACTGCTCAAATGCGTTGAAATTATGTAAATTAGATTTTTCTTCGTATTCTTTCTATTTTATGTTATGGTGCTTTTTTTCCTTTTCGAGAACTCAAATGAATGCAAATAAACAAGTGAGGGTGAAGTCATACACTTTTCCACTGTTGCATATACTTGTATGGAAGGTGCACAGTGAGTGTAAAATGCATGCTTCCCCACCCATTCTCATCAAGGTCAGGGCTTATCGACCGCTTGAGCCCCCACGAGTGCGATGTTTTCCTTAGTGACGTGAATGTACTCATAAAGTCATGGCAACTTGAAATGCATGAGTGTATCCGTTTGACTTTTAACTTTGACTTTTTTTTTGCTGTCATATTAAATATTGAATTTGGTAATGAAAACAAAGCTTCATTTATTTATTGTATAATTTTTGTGATTAAAATAAAGAAAATTGATTGTCGTAAAAAAAATTGTAAAAGCCTGTACATGGTCGGTCTTCATGGATGACAAAACGATTACAACTCAAATGTTTGCCTGCGAAATTCTGAAGAAATTGAGTTTTCGCACATGTAGTATGTACGTACGAGTACTTGAACTTTCATTTCCAATCTTCATCAAGAAGGAAATCGCAGCCATTTTAGTAATATCTCAATTTCTCCAAGGATCTGCCCACATATAGTATTGTACGAGTACGCAATGAAATTGTTGTTCAAATAAAGTTCTTATTTGAACTCGTACGAGTATGCATGTGCTCTTTAATGTTTGCGCATTTGATAGCTAGCCCCGAAGAAAATAATTAAGAAATTTATGGCGTTCCATGAGTATCTACAATCAATATTCACTGATATCAAGCGTTTGGACATTCAAAAGGATATTGCATTTCTAAGCACACGTGTTCAAATATGCCTGCATAAATCTGTATGTATGCACAATATATACTTACATATGTATTTATGCAGCTGTATGTAGAGATAGAACATTCAGCTGAATTGGAGGTAATAAAATAACTTTTTCTGGAATGCTTAGCAAATGGTTTGGTGTCCGAGGAATTCCACAAATGGCTTTTTCTTCGGTGATGTAAGGGAAAAATATCAAACTTGGTGCTCCTGTTTGTAACTATTCAAATAAAAAATGTGTTTTTGGCTCAAAATAAAAGATTCACAATTAAGTTGACTTAAAAAGAAAAATAAAACTTTTTTTTACATCATAGCTGGCTGTTTTTTTAAAAACTGTTTGTATTTATTATGATTTGTTGTCGCTTCTTTGATTCGCTGCAAGGATCTTATGTTGGATGGATCAAGCATTTCGGCTATACGTTTATTTTCTGAAGAAACTGGTTCGGAGCTTGAGACTTGGCGAGAAATTGGACATTCCGCAAGGATATGCCAAACGGATAGGACCTCTTTACAATATATAAATTCATCGGGGGGTTCATGGTGAAAAGATGTCGACTCGAAAATACAGTTTTCCGTACTCTAATTCGGAAGAGAGTTATGCATTCTGCTCTGGAGAAGTTTTTACAGTAGGGAATCCTGAGATGTGTAGGATGATCCATCCGTAGAAAGTTGTCCTGGTTAAGCCACGAGCTAATTAGTTCTTCTTTTTCAATTTCATTGAGGATTTTGCAGATAAGGTAGGGAACGCCTTTTAGTTCTTTTACTAGAGGGCAGCGGATCGGTTCTTTAGCTGCTGCGTCTCCAATCTCGTTTCCTTTTATACCCACATGCCCTGGAACCCATGCCAGAGCAATGTTAACGTTGTTGTATAAAACGCTCCGAATGTAGTTAACCCTAGATTCATAAACTATATTCATTGTTACATCATTCATAAACATAGGTCTGTGAGACCTCTTACCTTCAAAGTTATCTTATTTACTCTTTATAAAGACTTTTGCAAAAAAAAAAATACATATGTTACTTTAAGAAACATTTATTATAAATAAATAAAAGAAAGAACTATAAAATTTGTTCACTCAGTGCAATCCTGACACCAGTTCCCGCGATGCTCCCCACACATGGGACGTTTGCAGGAGGTGCAGCAAAATCTGGTCTTACGTTTTTTTTATGTAATCGCAGAAAACACAATTTTTTCTGGGTTGATTTTCGGAGTTCACTGAAATACATGGCAAAGTATCACCTAAAATAGCATCAATATTCCTTTTTAGGCATCGCCTCAAAGTTGGTACTTCACGACGACGACGCAATCAGGGTTCTATTAATTTCTGTGATATTTCCTTTACAAATGTTCGCCTTGTCAAGGGTTTTTGTTTGTTACGGCTGCTATTATGTACGTGGATGACAAAAGAGTTTACTATAGACATATTTAGTATTCCAAAAAAGTAGCATAGTGGCCATCTTTGTGTCTTCCTACTGCAAGACATATTATGACACATTTGGTCAAATGTATCTACTGCACCCTTAGTAGAATTATAAAATTCTATGATATCTGGCTTACCAAACGGTGTCAAATTTCTATTTCCGTGAGTTGTGGAAAGCAGAAGAACGTTTTAATTTTTTTTTGGCCTGAAAGATACTAATGTAGATTTGCCATCGAAACAAAACGTTGAAGATTCTGTCTGTCTTGGTTGCAAAAGTTGTGGAAGGATCTTTCGCTTGTTAGACCGAATTGTACCAACAGTTGTTAATTTGTATGGTCACATTACGATTACTACCTCGCAGAGTTTCCGTAAGTTTCTTGACGAAAAAAGATGCCAATGGTTCTCCGTTCGAATTTGTGCCCTCTCCCATATATAGTATCACATCTATCATATAGTTTGTCTTCGAATCACAAATGATTACTGTTTTTATTCCATATTTGTCAGGTTTTGATGGTATATACATTCGAAATGGACAACGTCCACGAAATCCCAGTAGCTGTCCATCCATAGTCACAAATGAACTGGGCTTGTAACTGTCTCGACATACAGCAATAAACATTTCTCATATTTCCCTTACTGGCGCAAACTTATCAACAGCTTTTCGATCTTCTCGGGTCGTTTTATCATCGAATCTTAAACAGTTCAGTAAAAAATCGAACCTATCTTTGGACATAACTGAATTATATTTAGTTCCACTTTCGGTTGGATCAAACAGCTCTGCGCTTGTGAGATGGTTATCTTTTTTTCTTGCTGTTAATAAAATCAATCCTATGAAGGCATTTATTTCTTCAGTACAAGTATCACTAACTGTAGCTGTTTTATTCGTGTAATTTGGTCTTTTAGTAGAGACCTCTGTATTGGTGTGAAATACAATGATATTTACTATCGAATCAGAAGCAAACTTAGCTTCATTTTTCGGTCCTTGAATAATGTGAATTATGTTTCTTGCTTGAGTTCGGGAAGTGGTACCTTGAGATGGGTTTGCTGACCACTTGCGACCGTTCTTGCCTCTCAGATTGTTAATTGATAGGATAATTATTTGAGCTGCTGGTTGTGCTGAACTCACCTGTTCCAATAGAGGCTGTTCACTATCTGATGAATCGGAGGAATTGATACAACGGCGGCGGCGACAATGATTTGACGTTTGAAGAGGTTCGTCATCAGAATTACTGGAATCTTCTATAGGTCGTTCACTTTCAAATGAATATAAAACACGCAACTATGAAAAATTGTAACACTATTCATAAACATACGTACCTCAGACCCCTTGCACGTAAAATATCGAAAACAAAACAAAACTAAACGTCTATGCACCACCGAAACTTGCGCAACACTAAGCTCTCTTTGTTTCAGGAAGGTACTGAGACGCACGTGTTGATAACTCTTTCACACCGCATGCTATGATTCATTAATCAACTGAGAGGGTCTGCGAGACCCATGTTTATGAATCTAGGGTTAAGGGTTGAACAGTTATTGTTGAACAGTTATTTGATTCCCGTCAAGATATTTAGGTTATCTGTGAGGATAACACATGGGCTGAAAAGTTACTAAGCCGTTTCTAAGAGAGGGCACCACTTGAATTAAATCCATACCATTTTCAGGTAGTACCAACCTTCAAAAGATACGTGTATAAATTTGACAGCTGTTGGACGATTAGTTCTCGAGATATAGCGTTGTGAGTGAAGCAACTTTTGTTATTGTGAAAAAAAAATGGATTAAAAGCAATTTCGTGTGTTGATTTATCATTGCTTTTTGATGGAAAAAAATGCAGCCGATGCAAAGAAATGGCTTGATAAGTGTCACCCGGACTCCGCACCTTGCGAACGAACCATTCGCAAGTGAATTGAAAAATTTAAAAGTGGTCATACAAGCACCGAAGATGATGCACGCAGTGGACGATAAAAAGAGGCTGTTTCAGCTGAAAACACCAAAAAAGTCCACAAAATGATTACGAATGACCGTAAAGTGAAGTTGATCGAGATGGCTGAGGCTCTGATAATATCAAAAGAGCGTGTTAGATACTTATTTGGACATGCGAAAGCTCTGTTCAAAGTGGGTGCCGCGTTTGCTCACAGTCGACAAAAATAACAACGTGTTGATGATTCAGAGGAGTGTTTAAAGCTGTTCAACCGCAATAAAGCCGAATTTTTGTGTCTATATGTGACAATGGATGAAACTTGGCTCCATCACTTCCCACCAGAGTCAAGTCGGCAGTCAGCGACGAACCTCGTCCTCGGCTGGCAAGGTTATGGCATCCGTATTTTGGGATTCACGTGGAATAATTTTCATCGACTATCTCCAAAAGGGGCAGACTATCAACAGCGACTATTACATTGCGTTGTTGGAGCGTTTGAAGGACGAAATTGCACAAAAACGGCCGCATTTGAAGAAAAAGAAAGTGCTATTTCAACACCGTGTCAGAAGTCGATGAAAACGATGGCATAATTGAATGAATTTCGCTACGAATTGCTTTCCCACCAACTGTATTCTCCAGACTTGGCCCCCAGCGACTATTTCCTGTTCGCAGATATCAAAAGAATGCTCGCCGGAAAGAGATTTAAGACCGAATCGCCGAAACAGAGGCCAATTTTGAGGCTAAACCGAAATCGTACTACAAAACTGGTATCGAAAGATTGAAAAATCGTTTCAATCAGTGTATCGCTATATTGATAAATAAAGTTGAATTTTGCAAAAATTTTGTGTTTTACTATAAAGCGGCACGGACTTTTCAGCTCATGTGTTAAGTGTCTTTACATTCCTTTATAGGGCTAAAGAAAGCGCTTTTATCAGTGCCACCATTTCAGTTAGATAATTACCAGCTGCATCTGGAAGGATGCTTTGGGAAAGAGTGATGTCTTCATTTGTATCCAAAAGTTCAATCACTGCATGGGGGGTATTGTTATCTTTAAAGGACCCATTCGCGTATAAAGTTCTTGTCGGTTTTTAAAGTTTGGATTAATTCTCAGTGGAGGAGAATGAATTGTTGCTCTGAGGTGTTTTCTTTACTGTAATTGGAAAGGCTAATGTCAATGGGGAGTGTGTGCCTTTTCCAAGGGGGCGGTGTGGAATTGCTGAGGTGGAGTTACTTGTACAGAGGAGTAAATCCGTAGAGAGAGATAAAACTCAGTGTTTTATTCAAAGAGGAGATCGAGTTTGTATTGTTTTTTTTGTGACCTGGATACAATTTTGAATGAAAATGAATGAAGTGGGTGGGTGGAATCGGTTATTGCTTTGCTTATTAATTTAACTGATCTTTTTTGTCCCAATCTGTTGATGGACTTCTACTTAAGGCCTACTCTTAAGGCCTCAATTGGTGTTGTTTTTAGGGCACATGTAGCCGTCCGGAAATATTGGTTAATGGCTATGTCGATATTCTCCAAGTTTTTCTTAGAGGTCCACATGTATTGTGTGAGCCCGTGCGGTAGGGTGCCTTCTACCAAAGATTTAGTTATTACCAAAGCTGTTTCAAGGTGTGTCGTCGAGAACATATCATTTTTAAGATGTTGTTCCCCTCCTTTAGGAGAATGATGATGTTTTTAAAGTGAAAGTCGCATTTAAGATTACTACTGAGAGTGACCTCTAGGACTTTTAGTTCTTTTTTTAGAACGACATTGGTTTTCCGAATTAAAAGCGGGTTAAATGAAGGGTAACATTTATGTTTTCTACAAAGATGTAGATGGAACGATTGCACCAGTTTTTTGAGGCCAGGCATGTATAAGATTATCTGCGGATCTAAGTACGTTGTTCGTTACTGCTGGAGTTCCAGAAGCAACTTACGGGTCTGCGTAAACCCCAACGAAGTCCAGTTTGTTTTTTGGTTGTGCAAGTTCGGCAATGAATAAGCATTATATATGTTAGGTAAACCGATAAAGGAGACCCTTGGGGTATCCCATTTTTAAGCTGCATTTTGTTAGAGATAAAGCCATTGACCTCAACGCAGAAAGTCCTTCCAGTTAAGAAGGATGAGATTAATGTTAAAATTTGTTCGGGGACTCTGTTCTATTATAGGAAAGTTGATAACACGGTGGAAGGCTTTTTCTAAATCAGATGACATAACAACGCTTACGAGATGAACGATTGTCCATTAGTTTGTGCTCCATTAGGTGCAAAAGGGAGTGAACTTCTCTGTTTGGTCTAAATGCGTGTTGTTCATTACGTGTACATTTTTCCATCAACCAACCTATTCTACGTCCTACAATTTTTTCGAGAACAGAAAGAAGGGATATTGGATGATATCCATCTACTTGGTGGACGTTCTGAGAGTTTTTGGGGATCGGCTTGAGTATAGCTTTCTTCCACTGGTGAGGGAAGAAACCAGTTTGAAGAATTTTGTAGTAAAGAAAATAGATTCGGTTGTTAAGGTTGTTGGATGCTATTTTGACCATTGTAAAGGTTATTTTGTCTCACCTAGTGTGGAATCGCTAAGAATCTGCAGCATAGTATCAAATTCCTTTCTGCATATTTTATATAGACGCTCGGTGAATTTGCTTGCTTGAGGAGGCAGTTGACTAAAGCTAAAAGACTGTTTCTTGGCGATAACGACATCTGGAAAGGAGGTGTTTTTACTATACTTTGACCATATACTTGCGAACATGTTGGATATTTTATTCGGATCATTTTCCAAGGCATCATTGAAGATATAAGGAAAACCCTTAATGTTATTTGACGTTCTTAAGACTTTGATCCGGTTCCATGAAGTTTTTAATCTAAGGTGGGATCCATAGAATTAACGAAATTTTCCCAGGATTTTCTTTTTGCTAAAAGCGGTTCGTATTTGACCTTGGCACTGGCTTTTCTATAAGCTAGACAATTTAAAGTTGTTGGATATCTTACATTTTTTTTGTTATTAAATGTTTTCTTTCGACCTAGCTAAATGATAATAAACGGATGATGCAGTGAGAACAACACCTAACATTGTGTGCGTACGATTTTCGTCTCTGGAACAAAAAGCTAATAATGACAATATGCGTAAGGAGAAAATGAAACTATCTTCTGCAATTTGTGACGATCATCGAATTAACCTCGGAAAAATAATAAAAAATGCAAGTACGTCTGGATCAGGAATTCATCTCTACTTATTAGAAAAAAAACAAGGCGACACGGTGATAAAAATTGCTTGTTTGGAAGACTTTGCTAAACTTGACTGTTAAATATTCATAGTATTTCAAGCATTCTTAACATTTTTTTCCTTTTTCGCTTTCATCAAAACATTCGTAGTTTAAGAAAAAACTTTGATTGCTTTGTCTCGCACCTTGCTGCTTTATATATTTTACCAAATCTAATTTTTTTCCTCTAATATATGGATCTACGAGATTGAAAAATCGAAGTACGAGTATGAGCATCAGATACCAAATTATTTGTTTTAAGGAAGCTACATGCAATGAATCGTAATCTGCTGGCGGTGCGGCGGTATTTTAAGAAATGAACTGGTCTAAATAGTGCTGACTTGATTTCTGTAAACTGGTATTCGCTATCGTTCACATTATTGCTCAGTTAAAGACTTTTTAGATGAATTTTCTGAATTTCTCCAAAACCTTTCTTGCAAGAATGTGGTACTTTGGGTGATTTTAATGTCATTCTTTTGGATGACTCAAATGATGTTGATTATTATTTTTTGTCGGTCTTATCGTCTTTTGGATTTGAGTAAGACTACACAGAAATAACTTAATAAGCTTTAAAGCTGATGTTTATGATCTACATATAACTGGTCATTACTTAACTACAATCCATTTTGATTGTGCAATAAACGGATCCAAAGTATTGCAATTTAAACAGTTTAAAAAATCGACTTTACAGCCTTAAAAAGAGATATTTCTATTGAGTTTTGGGACAATGTATAATATATTCCTCAAGATCCGTTAGTGGCATTTTGGTGTATTTCTCAATAAATTAAAATTTCATATTTCTAACTGCAGGCAAAACCGAAACACGAGCACATAATTATTTCAGTCAACAATATTCTGTATTCTAAAAATGAGTGGGACACAGTTAATGAAATTTTGAATAAACACTGATAATAATGTTGATATATCTGAGCCCAGTAAGGACGCCAATATTTTTAATGACTAATTTACAAATATAGCTAATGGGTTCCATTGTCTTCCTGGACAAAGAAACTTTTCGTATCACTGTAATAACACAATACGGCCGGAGTAACATCAGTCTGCTTGTTTCTACTTCAAACATTTTACAGCACTGAAAATTATACAGTCCCTAAAAAACTCACACTGGATCACATGATAATATTTCAAGCTGCGATCTAAAAAATATCTCTTTTTTTAACTCCGTTTTATGTAACATATTTAATCTAAGCATTCAACAGAGTCTCTTCCCTGATTCACTTAAGACCGCTGTAGTAATTCCTCTACACAAAAAAGGTGATACTAACACTTTGAATCGTCCAATTTCCCTTTTGTCTACGTTCTCCATCAAAATTTTTCAGTGTACTTCAATTCGGTATCAGAAATGAAAAATCCACTGAAGATGCCTCACTTAAGCTCTGCGGAAAATTTTATAATAGCGTAAATGATTCCCTAATTGCTGCTACGCTTTTCATAGATATCTCAAAAACTTTTGATATGATGGATCATTCGCTATTACTTAGCAAATTGTACAATTTAATTGTACAGGTTTAAGAGATTTTATTCATACATGGTTTGTGTCTTATTTGTAGAACCGCAACCAAATGGTCAGAGTAAAGGGTTATATGAGCTCACAGAAAATTATAAATTTGGGTGTGCCACAGGGTTCTGTTTTGATCCGGTATTGTTCTTGATTTATATAAACTCTTTATTTATCCAACCTCGTAGGTGGTTCGACAAACATAAATTAGCAATTAGCAACAAAACAAAATACATGATATTCAAAATTATGGCCCGATAACTTATTTTTACAATATCCTTTACTAAATTGCTTGAATTTTAATCTAAGCAATCCTTGTCCCCATTATCAAGGTGTAGCAACCTACTATGCCGATATTGGTTGTGCTACATTATTGAGCGTGTCGAATGTTTTAAATATTTGGCAGTTATATTAGACTCAAAGCTTAGTTGGAGAGAACATACCTTGCACTTGAAGCAGTACTTTAACTTAGTAGTTAGGCAGCTCTACTACCCTTGTCTTTATTGCAGACTTAGGATTTTAAAATTGGTATGCAATGGTCTTTTTAAATCAAAACCCCAGTGCGGTATAGCCTGCTGGGGTGGTACACATTTCAACCAAATATCGGGTTTTCCAATAACGTCTTGACAACTTTTTTTTTTTAAAAAGGCAAACCATTTGAGATATTTCAAAAAATTTATTATTGGCTTGAAGTACAATCAAAACATTTATGAATGGAACTCGATTTCGTTCATATGGCCACAGCGGGCACGTTTGCAGCGGTCGATTCGTTGGATCCAATTTTCAACGATTCGGCCACACATTTCGGCCGAAACGGCCGCTATTTCGAGTTCAATGTTGGCTCTGAGCTCTTCCAACGTCGTCGGCGTGTTGGTATAAATGACTTAATGTAGCCCCACAGAAAATAGTCAAGCGGCGTTAAATCGCACGAACGAGGCGGCCAATCGACTGGCCCATGTCTTGAGATAACACGCTCACCATATTTACTTTTCAATAAATCGATTGTAGCGTGTGCTGTGTGGCTTGTGGCACCATCCTGTTGAAACCACATGTCGTCCAAGTCCATATCTTCCAATTCGGACCAAAAATAATCGGTGATCATGGCGCGATAACGCTGACCATTCACAGTAATGTGGCGATCGTTATCGTCGACGAAAAAATATGGTCCAATAATGCCGCCGGCATGCAAACCGCACCAAACAGTTATTTTTTGTGAATGAAGTGGTGATTCATGAAGCACATGTGGGTTTTCACCCGACCAATAACGCATATTTTGCTTATTGACGAACCCATTGAGCCAAAAATGAGCTTCGTCACTGAAGACGATTTTGCGATGAAATTCATCATCTTGGCGCATCTTCTCCAGAACCAAATCGGAGAACGTACGTCGCTTCAAATGGTCCATCGGCTTCAATTCTTGAGTCAGCTTGATCTTGTATGGGTGTAAACCAAGATCCATACGCAAAATACGCCATAATGTGGTCTGAGCGATGCCCAATTCTTGAGAACGCCGTGGAATTGACTGATATGGATCGTTTGCTACGGACGTCTGAACGGCAGCGATATTTTCGGCACTGCGACCAACCCGTTGTCTCACTGACACGGCAACATCACACAACGAATATGTAGACTCAAATTTTTGCACTAAACTTGTTATTGCCTGTCTACTAGGGCGAGAATTACGACCGAAAATTGGAGTTAACACTCTTAAAGTTGCAGTTACCGACTCCGAATATCTTTAGAAAATTTTTATAATTTGCAGACTTTGCTCGTTAGTGTACTTTACCCTGATGAAAATGTTGAGTTTACTGAATAAATTGACAGTGACAGTTTGATGATTAGTGAAAGAGTGCGTTCACAAATTAAATTCAAAGTTGTCAAGTCCCTATTGGAAAACCCTTTACAACCCTTGCTAATTAAGCAAAAACACTTCACACGAATAATCTGCAAAGTAAGCCGTACGACCCCAGTTTTATACTATTCAAAGACGATAAAATACTACCCTTAAGATACGAGTATCTCTACTACTACAAAGTCTTAAAAATTTTCTTTCAAATTGGGTACAACAGTACTCCTTCAAAAATTTTTTTTTTTTTATAATCAGCGTGCGCTCAAGGGGTTTTTGTACCCTTAAAATGTTCGTACACAGCGCGGGCGAAGGAAATTTAGGGAGGGAGAAAAGACAGGTACCGATGTACATTGTTTCTAAATGTACAAATGTCGTAAATTATAACGACCAGGAAACACGGAGATCGGCAGAGCATTCCATAAGCGAGTTGTACGGCTTAGGAAAGAATCACGATATTTTAGAGTACGTCCAAAGTATGTACATCGGTACTTCTCTTTTCTTCCTACCAAAGTTTCCTTAGCCTGCGCTTTTATGGCTACCTTAACCCCTAGAGCACGCGCTAATTTAAAAAAAAAACAAAGAGCCGTCATCACTGTACGAAATTTTGTTTCAGTAGCTTTGTATTTATTACCTGTCAAAATTTTCATTCAAAGTTTTCCGAGTAGTTTCCCATATTTCTACTTTTAAAACAATGTTCTTGTAGTTTTTATCACTTTGGCCGTATGAACTTGAGTATTCACGCACAAAACCAATTAATATTTGTATTGTTTTATAAAAAGAACCAATATCAACGCCGCACAGTTAGCGGGATTTACTTCAAAAATCGACATGGACAAATGTAAACCAAAAACGGTTTCTCTTAAAGCTTAAACCTCCCACTGAATGACTGCAAAAAAAAATTTATGTTAAAAGCATGTGCAACAACAAAAAATTACATCAAAGATCATCAGATTATTCATAAGAAAGTCAGCTTTTAGAGCAAGCGGTAAAGTTTTTTTTCAAGTGGTTCGCGTGGCTTTAAGTAAAAGTTTAATTTTTTTTTAATAAATATAATATTGTTGAATATTAAGGTAAGTTGTTTTGAGATAAAAAGTGTTTTCGTAAAAATTAGGGGTGCTTGAGAGTAAAAAATTAGTGATAAATTATATGTTTTATGAGTTCATTAGATCAAAAGTGTAATTGTTCAGTATTTTTCAAGGTTCAGACTATTTTTGTTTTAAAGCCTTATATATGTGGAACCAAAAAGTGTTTTGACGTTTTGCGTACAGGTGCGACACCCATACTAAATTTTTCGTATTTTAGGTTGGCAACCGAAATTACGAAAAAACAAATTTTTGATGTTTGGATTTCCAAAATCAAAATTAAACGCTTCGTTGCTGTGTTTGCTTTCGTAATGGATTGTTTTAATAATTTTTCATTTTCTGAAGAGACAATTAAGTCATTAAAGGCAACCTTGAAAAATTTATGTTTGAGGTTTGACGAAAAATGGCCAAAAATGGTCGCCAATGCTTCGAAAGCATTAATTGTGCCTGGTTAAATGAAACTTTAACAGTATTACAAACTGTTTTAGATGAAATTCCCTCTTCATTTCATGGCACTACGGTATTAGGAAGACCAAGAAAAAGCTTCGAAGAGTGCTGTGAGAAGACCAAGAAGAGAAAAGTACAAACACTTTTAGATTCATTTAGCGCTGAAGAAATCAGAACTGCGAATGAAATAAACCTTAGGAAAGCTGGAAAGAGAAATGCTGCTATTGCAGTTAAGCAATTATCAGTATGTTCTCCAAAAAGAGGTTAGTTTTTTTGCTTAAGCCAATTTTTTTTTTCTTATAAATTTTATCATTTATACCTAAGGTTCAATTGTAAAGAAAACACTGGAAACACATACATCTGACTTTTTGCCAATATCTGCAGATGATGCATTAGCAATGATAACAGACGCACAGCTATCCACTCATCAGTACGATATAATACGTCAAAAAATTAATATAAATGTTCCAAATCTACTACCTTCGTACCACAAAATTAAAGAGGCTAAGGCAAAATGCTATCCCCATAACAGAACTATGAGTGAGTCTTCTGCTGAATGCGGCTTACAAAGCTTGGTAAATCATAGCATTGAACGTTTATGCTTAGCTCAAAAAGATGTTTTAGATTCTGTTTCGGATTTTAAAACTGGGCTTAAAGAATTGTTCCTGCTCATAAAATTGGGTTTGCGATGGTGCTCAACAAAAACAATACAAACAAAAATTGTCATCAGGTTATCATTTCGATGAAAACTCCTTTAGTATTTCCATGGTGCCAATTCAGCTATATTTCTTACAGGAAGAAAATAAAAAAGTGGTTTGGCAAAATCCAGCTCCATCATCCACAAGATACTGCCGGCCTATTAAATTGAACTTTGCAAAAGAAACGACGGAATTGATCAAGTTGGAAGTAGATTCAATACAAGAACAAATTAAAATGTTACAGCCAGTTGAGATAAATAATGACAGCTTTCATATCCAAATAAAACCATTTTTCTTACGTACCATGATCGACGGCAAAATATGTACTGCTTTATCACCTACACCTTCTTCGTCACAAACCTGTTATATTTGCGCAGCAAAACCATCTGAAATGAACAATTCAACCAAACTTTCAGAAAAGCAAGTGGCTAAGTCCCCTTCACTCTTGGATCCGATTTATGGAATGTATCCTACATATCGCTTATAGACTGGATGTTAAAGTTTGGCAGGTTAGAGACCAAGAGAGTAAAGAAAAGTTTAAAGCAAGAAAAAAGTTGATTCAGGATAGATTTAGAGCGGAAACTGGGTTATTGGTTGATATGCCAACTCAACAGTTAGGCAATACGAATGGTGGAAACACGGCCAGAAGATTTTTCAGAGAAGAGGAAAAAACTGTTGAAATAACAGGGATAGATAAGGAAATTATCAAAAAATTCCACATAATTTTAGAAGCGATTGGGTCTGGGTTTCCAATTGACATTCGAAACATTTGCAAGAGAAACGAGAGAGCTATATATCAGAAAGTATGGCTGGTTTTGTATGCCAGTGAGTGTACATAAGGTATTATTTCATGGGAAACCTTGCGAGCGGATACGAATACTGACCTTCTTAATAGGTTGCCAGTATTCTCAAATCCATTTTTGGTAAGTCTTCGATGCATTCCAAAAACAAAAAAAACATTAATTGAACACGAAGTTCTATAATTGTTAAATATACCAACTGAGTAATAAAATGCAAATTATTGGCTGTTGTTTGTTTTTTTTTTTTCATCACAACTGTTATAGATATGTTTACAAAATTTATTACATTTCGTTCTATAAACAATTCTCATAAAAGTAAGTAAAAAACATTTTACAAAAACATTTAAATCTAAGCGCTATTAATTTAATCCCGCTAAATGAGCGAATTGTCACACTGTGCGCCGCGTTGAAATGAAGAATGAATTTTAACACAACACCCCGTATCTACTCCGCGGTCCATTCACCGCGACGATGGAGACGCATTCTGTGTGACAGTTTCTTTGATTTAAATAGAATACAACGTGGCGCTAACATAAAAAAACAAATAATATGCCCGAATAATATGTATAAATGTAATTTTTGAACATTAAAAACGAAGAAATATAATTAGGACGATCGCGCTTATGATAGATAAATCTCAAGCTGACAGCTACGTACTGGTAGGTTACACATATACTCGTGGTTACAAGCTTTCTTTAAAGGTCCATCTTAAAAACCTCTAGATGCAAATCATTTACAATGATACAAGCTAACGAAACGTTTGTATGTAGGATTGTATATGAATTTGCCTCTTTTATGCGACAGACAGTTCAAACGATTTATCTACCCATTCCTGACAAAAGAGTTGAAAAATCAACTCTGACAATCGCCCATAACAAAGGCACGCCAGGTTCAAAGTTTATAAGGCATTTCCTAAGATAATATAATCGTACATATTTCAATTTGTATGTATGTAGTCTGTACATTCAAACGTACATTTTTATGAAAATAACATGAGTCTCATCAGCTGTAGGTATGCGTCAGAATAGATATCTACGAGTATATGTATCTATTTATTGGATAACATTTTTTGTTAGCAAAATATACTTTAGTAAACAGAACAATGTGCCCACATTCGAAGAGAATCAAGGTTAAAGGGAATTCATAGCCATAGATTGTCAAAAAAAAAAAATAAAAATAAAATTAATAAGAAATTTGTCTGTTGAGAAGAATACCATACTGTTGTATGTAATATGTATCAATGCGCAGGGACGATTGTTTCCATTGTGTCTGGGAACGCTTTACAAAGATCCATATGTGTTGATTTCTCCATAGTACTTGTTGTCTCGATGATAGCAATCCCAATCTTTTGTTATTTTGTTATTTTTTTTTTTGGTCTCTCTCTCTTTTATGAAGTATTTTTCTACAAGGGTATTGTGAATGGCTTCGTCCCGGGTGAGCTTATTCTTGATTGGGCTGTGGGATGTTGCTGATTCTTACATTTCTCAACTTTTTTCCCATTTCAATCTTAAATTCTCAACCTTGAATAAAACAACTTGGAAATTGCAGCCAACTTTTTCAGTGGAAATATTCATTGTGTAGCATACATATATAAGTAACATACATACTCGTATATGTATACGCATGCAGTGTGTTTATTTTTTGAAAGGAGTGATTGCTTCGCATACCCACAATATTTCGAGAAAATCAATTTTATGGGTGGGTGGACAAAGAAAATGGGATTTGAAGATACGATTGAACTTCTGACTTGCCTGTGAAATTAAGCAAAATTAATATTAGATATATGGTATATTAAAAATTTCTGAATCACTTCCAAATATCAATCAAACCCTCTATGTCCAACATATGTTCCAGCAGGTTCTCGTGGCCGTCCTTCTGTCCTCGATATTTTTTATTTCAAATAGTCCAATATCGTTAAACGAGCTATTCCCTGACCACAATTCAGTCTTGCGCAAACTTCTTTGGTCAGGCAAGGCAAATGTACTCGTACAGTACTTCCAAGACCTACAAAATGCAAATTGGAAACGATACCGTGCAGTTATTAGAAGAAGAGTTCAAGAAAACTATGCGAATGTTGAAAAAATATCTACTAAAGAAGAAGTAGATGCTGTTGTAACGGACTTCAATGATTTAATCCTTGAAGCCGTAGCTGACTCCATAGCAAAAATGAAAATAAATAAATCTTACAAAAAGCTTTCCCCTCATTTAGCAAAATTAATTAAACTGAGAAATATGCAAAGAAGAAATTGGCAAACATATCGGCAGTTGTTATATCGAGATAAAGTGCAGCACCCAGACCAGTTGATCTCGAAACACTTAGCTCAACAACGCCACGAGGAATGGAATAAAAAACTTGATTCTCTAGATAAGAACGCTAAACTATTTTGGAATGTACTTGGAATAATTAAAAATAAAAACAAACAGCTACCTGGACCTCAGAATGGATCTAATTTCTATTACACAGATGATGAAAAAGCAGACGCCCTTGCCATTACTTTTTTAAGAAATCACTGTATATCAGCAAGCCTAGGCGATCCAGCAACAAATGCATTGTTTAGTGAAACAATCCAGGATTTCAACACCCTAATTCCTGTCACCCCCTTAAATGCACTTCTTACTAAAGACGGCGTAAAATTTCATATCGATAATTTAAATATAAGAAAGTCCGGCGGGTCCGATGTTATAAAAAAATTGTATCTCAAGCATTTGCCGAAAACTGGAGTGAATTTTTTAACAGACATACTAAATACATGTCTGAAAATCCAATATTTCCCCAATACTTGGAAAATAGCCAAGGTGGTTCCAATTTTGAAAGTTGGAAAACCCCCTGTAAGCCCCGAAAGCTATAGGCCGCCGATAAGTTTGCTTAGCAGTGTATGTATGAAAAAATTCTCAATTTGTACGAAGCCGACATTTTATCAAAAATCAAAATTTCGATTATTCCTTCGATCAATACTATCTATCGGGTTTTTTGATTTCAGATGAACTAAACCGGAGATACCGTTTTCACCGCCGAACACCTTTTTTTGGAGGACCTTCAGGAGATCGTCTGCACGAGCACCCCAGATCAATATTTTTACAAATTATTAGTGCCATTATAAACTTAGATGTACCTATAGTTTTTGTTTTTGTAAAATAAAATGCCTTTTCAGAAAATTTTCATATAAAAACGTGTAACTCCTTAACCTATTTACTACCACTGTACCCGTTTGGGTACAAAATATTCATATACTTTATCACTTTACCATCGACCTATCTGTCATTTTTTTAATGAGTTTTGAATATATTTCTTCTCTTGACTTGTGCAAAGTATGTGGAACCAATGCTCATTTGAAAATAAATAACAACGGTACTTTTTTTTTGAATCACCTGGGATTGTGTTCTTCAATTTTCTGATATTGCGAGGTTGATTTTTTTGTTTTTCGTGAAAATTTCTTATTTTACTTTTAATAATTTTACTTTCTTATCAAATAGTTCTAAAACATTGTACAAAAATATTTAAAATAAAAAGGAAAAATAAGTTAAAAGTTGTAATTACCCACGGTAAGTAGCTTAGATGTTAGGTGTACCTGCTTGGGTTCAATGGAAACACATGAAGTCATTTTTGCATTATCCTTAGAACGGATTTCAAGCCTTTTGCAACAGGTTCCTTTTACGGGAGGAGATTGGTTAGTCTTACAAATGCAGTTGAGGCAATAAAAGAAGACGAGAGAGGTGCCAGCTATGATATAACTGTTACACCACCTGACGCTGATATTATCAGAGACGAAGAAGAAATTGATATCGAAAACTTGGAAAATGAACATTTGATGTTCAGGTTTTGTAGAGATTTTTGTTCGATATGAAGAATACGACAATGAGGATGATGTCCCATTATTAGTTCTGCGAGACTCAGTTCGTGAATATGATGCACACTGTCCACGATGGTCTTAAAACCACAATGACTTGACTATGAGTTCCACCAATAGCTTTGAAAACTACGTGTTGGATACGAAAATGAGTTTGAAAAATAAAAGACGATGTCATCCAACTCGGTTGTATGCCTCCCAACTTTATGCACAAAAATTTAACTATTGATGAGGCGATAATAAAATATTTTGGACATTAGTCTTCAAAACAATTTATAAGAGGTAAACCGGTTAGATTCGGATTTAAAAATTGGATGCTTACAAGTAGTTGCAGCCATTTATATAACTTCGACACATACTGCGGTGCAGAAAATATTCTTCCAGAAATATCTGATATGCCATTAGGTTCTCGAGTTGTTGTTGAACTATTAGAAACTGTAAAAGCCCCTAACGACCATGTAATTAACTTTGACAACTATTTCTCTTCCAACGAGTTATTGCGTTTGTTGACAATGAAAGGACTTAGAACAACTGCAAATACTAGAGAAAATCGAACAAAAAAATGTCCTTTGCTTGCGGAGGTTTCCTCCCTGACACCGCAAGTGTACGGCAGCTTAAGCATAGACCAGCAAATCGCGCACATCAATGAGTGCGTATGGCGGGTTAACGACGAACTCTTTGAGAGGAGCCATAGGGCGAATCAAAAAAGGGTAAGTTGGTGGAACCGCTGTCTGACAGAGAAGCGAAGGGTGGTCAGAAACCTAAGGAAGCGATTCCAAAGGGCTAGGGCGGCTAACGCTGAGAACCTGGCTCAGTTGAGCATTGCCTTTCGGCAAGGGCTCGCTGAGTACAAGCGTTTCATTGTCAGCACAAAGGAATCTCACTGGAGAAACTTTGCCTGTAATAATAGAGATGATCCCTGGGGCAAACTCTATAAGATTTGCCGTAGCACTAGAAAGACTGCTGACATTCAAGGCATTCGTGTGGATAATACGGTTTTATCCACATGGAAAGACTGCCTTACTGCATTGCTTGGTCAGTTCTTCCCGAGAGAGGAGCGCTTTGAGGACTCTTCATATGAAGAGCCTCCGATCCCTCCGGAGTTAAGAACTGAAGAAGTCGACTATGGTTTTTCACTTCTTCGCTCCAGGAGATCTCCTGGAGCTGATGGAATGACCGGAGAGATGGTGAGAGCCATCTGGAAGGCCGTCCCAGAATACCTACTCGGCTGTACAGCAAATGCATTGCTTGTAGCTACTTCCCCAAGGTTTGGAAGGTGGCAAGGGTGGTTGTGCTCCTGAAGTCCACTGATAAGAATAGGTCTGACCCTAAATCTTATCGGGGCATCAGCCTGCTTCCGGTACTAGGAAAAGTACTGGAAAGGGTTATGGTGGAAAGGTTTTCGGAGAGCATGGCGGAACCAATGTCCCCCTTCCAATTCGGCTTTACAAAAGGCAAGTGTGTCGAGGATGCATGGTCTTTCCTAAAAGACAGAGTCCTCAGAAGCAGGGCCAGTGTGGTTATAGGCATCTTTATTGATTTCAAAGGTGCCTTTGATAACCTGAACTGGCAGAAAATAGTAACCAGGTTGCAAGAATTGGGCTGTCGAGAAATTGGGCTTTGGGGAAGCTACTTTTCCGACAGAAAAGCAAGTGTGGTAAGTACGCACGATAGCGTCTCAATCAATGTTGAGAGAGGTTGCCCCCAGGGGTCCATCTGTGGTCCGTTTATTTGGAACCTGATGATGGATCCACTCTTGCGGCGACTAAATGAGCTCTGTGGGTGCTGCGCCTACGCAGATGACCTGCTCCTCATCGTCGAGGGCCAGTCTAGGGCCGAAATCGAGGTACTAGGAGAAAGAGCTCTAGCAGTCGTTGCTGAATGGGGAGAGAGCGTTGGGGTAAGTGTGTCGCAGGATAAGACTGTTTCAATGAAGCTCAAGGGCAAATTGAATGTAAGACGTCGGGCTCCTGCGATACGTCTGAACGGCGTTGGCATTAGATGTGTGACTGAGGTCACGTATCTGGGCATAACGATGGGTGAGGGTATGAACTTCATGCCTCACCTAGTTCGAACCAGACAACGCATGCTGAGTGCCGTAGGCCAGGTAAGGCGCATTTTGCGATCCGACTGGGGACTCAGCAGGCGTTCTGTTCGTATCATATACGATGGCCTTTTTGTTGCCTGTGCAACATATGGAGCATCGGTATGGTACGACAGAGTTATGACTGTTGATGGTCGAAAGCGGATCCTGGCTTGTCAAAGAGTCGCCTTGCTTGGCTGTTTACCGGTGTGCCACACTCTCTCCACAGAGGCAATGCAGGTCTTGCTGGGAGTGCCACCTCTGGATCTGGAAGTGATACGTCGTGGTATTGCTTTCAAGATCAGAAAAGGTCTCCCTCCAAATGAGCGCGATTGGGTTTCCCAGGAAGAAGTGGATGGCCTATCCCTGAAGCAGCGTAAAACCTTGCTACACGCATGTGTTCTATCTAGATGGCAATCTAGATGGGATGCTAGCGAAAATGGTAGGGTTACTTACGGCTTCCTACGAGATGTGCTAACCATGAGAGTTTTTCCTGAACGGAATTTTAACCTCAGCCTGGGCTTTTTGTTGACCGGGCATGGCTCTCTCAATGCATTCTTGCATAAGAGGGGGCTTAGCGAGGTTGCGAGCTGCTCATGTGGAGCTACCTATGAGGACTGGCTTCATGTCCTATGTGAGTGTCCCAATTACGCTGACATAAGGAACTTGCAGGCTATGGGCATCACCTTTAATGGTGAGACCTATGATGTCAGTGGAATTATCACTGATACCGTACGGTTTGAAAGAACCCGTAGTTTTGCAAAAGATGTATTCAATAGAAGGCGCAGTAGGCAGCTAGTGGGAAGTTTGTAGATTTTTTTAAATTGTTGCAAGGCCGCCAGTCCTGGGCAGTGAGGTGCCCAACTGGAAGTAACCTCAAGGTTGCGAAGCTCGACCGGAAGCTATATTCTGGTACCACGGGAGGTCAGGAGCCCCCGGAACTATGGTTCCGGCCTGACCTAGGAGTTGGCCCCCTTGTGGGAGTATCGTGGTGGCTGTAGGTTTAAACCCAAAATCGCGGGGAGAATGGACCGAATGGATCTTGGACATCTCACGGCTTAGCATGTGTGTAGTTTACTACGACCTGTGCTAAACCATGGGATTGCTATGGAACCAATTGGTCTGCTCGATGTGGAGTTGCATTGCAACCGGGTGCCATGACCCACAGAATGGCTGAGGTATTAGATAGGCCTCGACCCTTCACCAAAGGGGAAGTTCGTGCCTTACACACGACTTCGAATCTGGTACTGGTGGTAGTACTTGTACTACCCGAAGGGCGCTTATCAACGCATTATTTTGATATCTTGTGCGAAGACGTACCGTAGGCTTAAGCCCTCACGGCAGGTACCTACGTAAAACACAAGAGACATCTGTCTTTCCAAAGAAGCATTGCACGGTATTATCTAAGAAACTACACATTAAGAACCCAACAACAAAACGCAGTATTGCATCAAGCGTCGCGTATACCGAGGGACCCCATTTTCCTCAAAGGATCGAGAAACCCCTAAGATGCAAAGAATGTCATACGAGGGTAACGTTGAACTGTGAGCTTTGTGCTATTGCCCTATGTGTGGAAAAAAATTGTTTCAAAAAATTCCATACCAAGAATAATTAGAACCCACACCTTACCACTGTATTCGTTTGGGTACAGCTCCAAAAACCTTTAAATTGATTTATAAAAAACAACACTTTAACTATCATTATAATAAAAATATTGGGTCTACAAATAAGTTTCCAACGTTTGTCAGAGATGGTGATACCAGTGGATCCCGGGCAGAAATGTCAGACCCCATGTGTTTTATTTGTAGGTTTTGTATCTGTCAACAACTTTGTAGCGTTATATTTCAGCAGTTCTATCGGTGTCGTACATTTCATCGAGCAAAATCATGGCAAGTTTCCAGCCAAATAAACGCCATTTGCGGGAAGCGCTGCTTTTATTTTTTAATATGAAGAAAAGTGCGGCTGAGGCCTATCGTTTGCTTTCGGAAACTTATGGGGCGGAATGTATTGGTGAATCGACGTGCCGCGAGTGGTTCAAACGGTACAAAAGTGGTGATTTTGGAGTTGAAGACAAAGATCGATCACTGTAATCGTTGCAGAAACCATTGCTACAAGCCATAGCAGGGCTTTCTTAATCGAACGCTAAATTTCGGTAATTAATCCCAAAAAAATTATGCAAATAATTATGAACAACACACAACAAGGGTTCATCCGGATCATCTATTCATACCCCTTTTAGCTGCCATAAATTTATCTTTTCCAAATATACTAATATGATCAAAAACTTTATTGTAATCAGAATATTTTGAATGCAAAAAACTGTGAGTCGTTACTAACTATTTTGTTTTAAAATTTGAGTAAGTGTGAAAATTCAAAATTGTAAGTTTGATATGAGCGATAAGCAAGCTTAAAATGTGATCTGTTGTGTCTAGGACGATACTTCCCTGTCATATTGTACAATCGTTTTCCAAAGCATATTAAGGTATTACCCCACCTTGAATACCAATTGCTTTCATCAAGCATCTACATATTTGAGCTTTTATTTCAGCTTTATTTAAATTAACACATTTCCTGCTCTAAGCTAATTACGAATACAACATGACTAACAATCATACACAGTTGCTGTGTTAATTTCATACAAAATCAATAGTAATTGCCTGAAACTAAGCATTACAAAACCTTTCAAGGTTGAATATTGCCTATTGTGCTTCGGCTTATGCTCTCAAATAAATGTGTACGAGTATACATAGTTACAAACAAAGCGTTTTCAATAAATTATCCTTGCATGTTACAAGTGATAGTTACGTTCGCTCAAAGTCAATTTTGAAATAACGAAACGATTTACCTCGGTCAAAACAATTTTACTTTTAATACCCAATGCAATGAAGCGAATAGGTATATACAGATATGCATATGTACGTATGTATATACAGTGAGAAGCAAAATATTATAATACTAGAGGTAGTGCCTCATTAAAAGCATTTTTTCTACTTTTTTTTATATTTTTAAAAATACGATTTTTTGTGATTTCTACTACAATTCTGGACTCCTTAACAAGAAGGCATCCATGTGATAAATATTATATTGTTAATTAATATTAATCTTGTAATAACGTACAAAGCTATAAAACAAATTAAAAAAATTGTGGGATATTTCGAAAATGATTGGCAATACCATCAAATACCAAAAGAAAGTTGAAACACGCGGCCGAAAAAAAATACTGCACTCTTCAATGGTCAGACGTGTGATAAAGTACTTCAAGACGCATTCTCCTTCAGCAGCTATCCAGATTGTAGATAAACTAAATTTGAAGTGTGGCATTTAGACCACTAGGAGACGCCTTAGGGAACACATGTTTCGCTTCTCAAGAAAATTCACGTAACCAAGAATTTTGGAAAAGATCAAAAGATCATAAAAACATTTTATGGTCAAGAAGTGGTCTTGGTCTAAGGGACCTTGAGGGAGTGCATATGGGAATACTAGCAAGCAAATCACTGTCGATAGCTGGATCCCAGATATTCCGAACAAACATTTTTCTTCTTGACTCAAGAGTTTGGAAACCCAGTAATTGACATTTAGTTCGATTAGAATGAAAAACAATAGTCCCATGAAAATTTTCAGTAGGCAAAAAGCGCAAGGCAAATTTGAGAAATCGTTTTTGAATACTCTGTACCCTATTTTTAGTTGCTAGAGTAGTTGGACATCAAACAACACATGCATACTGCACTAATTACAAAAAATGGATTAAAGTGTATAAGGGTCCCTAAAATCCAATTAATTTCTTTTTAAAAATACGAGAATGAAATTTGCCTTCTCAATCTGTCCATATTAATTCTATTGAGAATCTATGGGCTGATATTAAAAAAGAACAACCAGCTGCGGGCAGCAATAGAGCAGGCTTGCAAAGCAATACTCGTATATCTCAAAAGATGCCGTCGCCTTATTGAGTCTATGAAACGGCGTTACGCAGCTGTGATGAGCAACAAAGCCAATGCCACGAAATATTAATACGAGTATACCTTAAGGGCATATCATACTGATTCAATTAAATTTAAAAACTTTTTTTTTACTCTTTTTATCAAATAAGCCGATAAAGAAATCGCACTTCTTTTATTTGGTCGACTTTTGGTACAATTCATTTATGGTGTTTAATTTTGTTGTTATTGACCTCTCCCCAGCCACACTACACCGAATTTTGACAAAAGATTTGACTCTCCATGCGTATAGGGTCCAATTAAGGTAAGAACTGAATTCGGCCAACTACCAGCAGTGCCGTACGTTCTCGGATTCAGTCCTGGTTAGCGTCTACGCTAATAAGCAAAGTTGCCACATCAGGGGAACGGAACATCCACGAATAATTCAGGAGATGCCAATGCACCCAGAACAAGTAACATAGGCCGTGCCTTTTCGAAAAAGATGCCGGAAATGCCATTACGGTCAATGGAGCGCCCTACCGAGACATGATAAACAATTTTTTGTGGATGGGGCTGATTGCAATTTTGACTTCAATCAGTTATGCAATTAACTGGTGAATAACAATATCAACTTTTCCCGCGATTTGGAAAACTGCTTGAGTGTTGCCCATTGCAAAGAAATCTAATCCATCTTTTCCTGTTGGCTTTAGACCGATTAGCATTCGCCTTTACTAGAAGAATATATGTATCAGCGCGAGATATTGTATAACCTTACACAAAATTATTCATTGTCAACGCCCATCTTACCTATACAACAGGCTTATTTTTTATCGATCGTCAAGAACTCTTAACCTCATTCCCCCTCGTTGTAAATAGCAAAATTCCTTTGGTTTGTTTTTCATTTACACCATTAAGCTATGGAACTCCTTACCATCATATATCAAGTCCATAACAACCCCATCCAGATTTAAAAGTACAACACTTCTCCATACTATCCCACGAACCCTAACCCTCTCTACACCATCATATGAATCCTAAACTCTTACCTTACTTTTCAAGTCTTACACCTTATTTCCTTCACAACCTAGGTTGAGAAATTATTTGTTCATATAACTAGCTTTTAAGTACTAAAAAAGATGTACAAACCTCTTTGATGTAATAAATGAAAATGAAATGAATCAATCGAGTTTTGCGCATGAAGTTTCCTGCCCGCGTAATTTCGCTTTTCAGATACACACATTGGCTGCCAAGATCGCGGTCTTTTTTTGGGGCTATGTTAAAATCAGGCTCTACGACAATCATCCGCTGAAAACAAACACGGAAGCAGCCATCATCTCGATAAAGCCCCAATTTTGTGAAAGTGTGATTGACAATTGCGAGGAAAAGATTAGGGTCTGCAAGCAGAGCCAAGGCGGTCATTTGGAAGATGTTGTATTCCATAAGTAATCCCCATAAAGTAATAATGGTTCCAGAGATATCTCAACAATTGTCCGTTTTATTCAAAGAACAAATCATACACTTCTTGTTGAAACACCCTATAGTATGATAAATTTTTTCGAATGTTAAAAAGTTTGTACTATACTAAGGAATGGCTCTCAACAACATAACTTCTCCTTCTTTATTTTGATCATCAGTACATCCAAATTTAACTTCTTTTCGTTAGAAAAGACATTTTTACACAAATTTTTCCATACTAAAGGCCTTTCGTTAAGCGCTTCCTATCTTTAAATTTAAATAAAACAAAGTGTGTGAGATATCAGCGAATTTTTTTATTCGTTTGAAAGGCCTATCGATGCCATCCGCCGTGCCTTCTCTGGCTGGCGCACATCCGAAATGTCCAATTTTCCACGACTCTGGCGCATAAATCAAGCTGAATTTGGCCGATGGCATGGGTTATGTTGGCTTTGAGGGCAGCTGTGGTTTGTGGCTTATTCGCATAGACCTGCGACTTCAAAAAACTTCAGAAGAAAAAGTATAACGGGGTCAAATCGCACGATCTCGGTGGACAGGTCACATCACCTCCACGTGAGATGACCATCCCCTTGAATCGCTCGTGCAGAATCGGGCCTGTAGATCAGTTAGCCCCTGGACTTAGTATCTGATATATGTATATCACGACGTTCACTTGCTGAGAATTTGCTGCACATAAACTATGTTAGTAAAAAAACTAAAGGCATGTTCTTTACCTTTAACATGGAAGTGGCCCCGGATATTGATATTACGTTTCATGCATCAAACTGTCTACCATATAACCTGTCTAGGCCGATTCTAGCATCAATTACTTTAAAATTGAAAGTTGCGATTGCTATAAATCCTTAGGCGTTATAGTCCACCGAAATTTCAGCTGGTCTGATCATATCCTAAGTTAGAAGCAATATCTTCTTTCAACTATCCGCTCCTTTTATCGTCTTAGAACATTTTGCTCTAACAATATTTTAAAAATAGTGTACTCGTATTATGGGATTTTTCATTCTACTATAAATTGCAGTATGGAATAAGCTGTTGGGAGAGCGCATATCAGAACAAACTTCAGCAACTATCTGTTCCGCACAAATGTGCAATAAGGAATGTTTGTAATTCTTCCCGGCTAGCTCGATCTATGGAACTATTTAGGCTCACGAGGTTTCTCCCATTGAGACATCTATTTTATTTTAAGGTACTTTTTTTATGAGAGATGGGTACTTGCAAAGTCCAATATCTGACGGTTATTCTTTACGTAGGAATTCCTAGTATTATGTCCCAGCTCCTTCTTTTCGCACCACAAGTTTTAGAGACTCTTATACCATTGTCTCATGCAAATTGTTTAACAAACTCCCTATTGACACGCGAACCATAGAAACTCTATCCTCATTTTTGAGAAAAGTTAAATTTTGGCTTCTTGACTTCGATCATAATGAAATTGAAGCTTTGATGCGCTATGCGGTTTAATTATTTAATTATTGTAATTATTTGTAACTATTTTTTTGTTGTCATGAATTTGCTTTGGATGATTATTTATTGCTTTACTTTCTTCCATAAAGCTCTTAATCATAATTTTCTAATTTTCTCACCCCACATTGAATTGTTAACTGAAGTGGCATTAGCTCTATTTTTATCTCTTGAAATACAAATGTCACTAACTGTTCTCCTTTTACTTCTTAATTAAGTTTAGTATTAGACTAACCATATAATTGTACATAATTGAGAATTGAGAATTGAAAATAAAGAAGTGGCGTGAGCTGTGTGCCACGTATCGCCGTCCTGGTGAAACCACATGTCGTTGGTGTCCATATCATCGAATTCAGACCAAAAAAAGTTGGTAATCATCGACCTATAGCGCTCGCGGTTGACGGTGATGAACTGGCCAACGTCGTTTTTAAAGACATATGGACCGATGACGCCGCCAGACCAAAATCCACCCCAAACAGTGACCTTTTCGGCATGCATTGGACGCTCTTGGATCTCATGTGGATTGATAT
Source organism: Volucella zonaria (assembly GCA_963966105.1). Taxonomy (NCBI): domain Eukaryota; kingdom Metazoa; phylum Arthropoda; class Insecta; order Diptera; family Syrphidae; genus Volucella; species Volucella zonaria. The sequence goes on from OZ014531.1 coordinate 209,105,455, forward strand.
CGTCCCAAATTTGACAATTTTGTTTGTTGACGTACCCATTCATCCAGAAATGGGCCTCATCGCTGAAGAAGATTTATTTGACGTTGTGGTCTGCGAAAAGCCGAGTTCTTGTGAACCTATAGTGGACTCAAATTTATTCACCACACTGCGAATCCTCCCGATAGGGCGATTATGCCGACCGTAAAATGGGCGAAGCGCGCGGAAAGTTGCCCGAACAGAACACCCATTTTGATAAAATAGATTTACGAGTATCATTTGCTCGTGTTGTTGAACGCTATGTCCGTCCATGGTGATTTGGCAAAACAGCAATATGGCCGCTATCAGCTGTTAAAGTTCGGTAGCCCCTATTGGAAGACCCTGTAGCAATATAAAGAGTCCGCTTCATGCTGGTTGAATTCAATATCATCTTTTTTTCTTTATTAAGCTGTGAGCAAGCTTGGATTGCAGAAGAAAAAAGTGTAGATACTCTTTCCTCAGGTAGATATTTTCAGGAATGGACGATTCCCCTCTCTCTGAAATAATAAGAATTTCGCAAAAAACTTGGCTTTAATCAAGAGACATAGAATGAAGGCAGGCACAATGCACACCTCATGTGTATCCATACTTACTTCTTTTGTATAGGCGATATATGTACATATGTTACAATAGTTAGCGGTATCATATGAAATATAGATATCAGGTTTAAAGCTCTTTTATTTTGCAATATTCCTGAGCGCATATAAATTGAAAGATAGCTCAAATTACTTATAGAAAAGGAATGAGGCATACAGGTTATTCATTCCCCTGATTTTCCTACCTGCACGTACGTAGATATGTACATATATTCATACACATTATTGTAAAGGAAAATTATTATTAATCAACCAGCTCTAAAAAACAAAACAAGACAGTCAAACAACCATACAAAGTAAAGTCAAAAGAGTAGAATAAAACTTAATGAAGCGAAGGGAGGTTGGAATGGGGCCCTACTGAAATGTATTGTTGTATGTAGTCATGTGTACAGTTAATCACAAAACTAAGTAGGTTTAAGGGATTCATAGTATATTTCATTATAACAAAAGCTATAACTACGAGAATAAACACATTTTTCTTTTTAAAATTAATTTATACATTCAAAATATTATACTAACTTAACATGTAAAAAATATTTCTACCTAATGGACATTTTGTTTTTTAGAACTTACGACTTTAATCCCTACAGAACCCCTTGGCTTCTGTAACAGCCTTAATACCTGAAAGCATTTAATTTACGAATTTTTGCGTCATGTTCTACGCAACTTTTGCCCATTACTCTCGCAGAGGGTGTTTTAAGTCATCTTTAGTTTTAATCTCATGTGTTCTCATCTTTTGATGGAGGTACTCGTATAAATGTTCAAATACATTAAAAATGTCAAACATGTCCATGCGTGATGGAGTTGAGCTCTTTTTTTTTCTTCAAAATCGTTCGTTTGCGGACGTCTAAGCTGCAAACTTTAAATTTCCTCTCTGCTTAATTATGTTGATGTTTTGTGGTTTCTTGCAAATTGAAGTCACTTTTGTCGATTGACTCTGCTAACATACAGTCTGTTGTAAATTCGTGGGCCAAGATATCCGGTTTCGTAAAGCACGCAACGAATCATTTGCTGGCTGTACGCCTTACCTGTTTAAATGATTACTTACCTCCTTGGGAATGAAAAAACATTTTTTTTTAAATGTTTTTTTTATTTTATTCAATATAGTCCACTTTTAGTTTGATAAACTTATTCCAGCGATTTTCCAACTTCTTGAATCCGTCCGAAAAGTAATTTTCCGGAAGGTCTGCAAAATACGAGGGTTGTCTGAAAAGTTTCTGACTGCAACGTAAAGATAGCGGCACTCGTCAATAGAAGCTAGTGAATGCTAGTTATGCATCTTTTGAAGTTTCAGTCATTTTGGACGTGCAGTTTTTAGTTGACAGTCGTTTGAGTGAGTCGATGTGAGTGTTTTTTGTGAAAATGGAAAAAATTGATTACCGAGCTATTATGAAATTCTTGTTTTTGAAAGGCAATACGCCTACGCGAATCAAAAACGAGTTGGACTCTGTGTATGGGGACTCTGCACCATCATTCACCACAGTGAAATTTTGGGCAGCTGAATTTAAACATGGCCGTAAGAGCTTGGGAGATGATGAACGTTCGGGTCGTCCAAAAACTGCAACCACTGACGATAACATTGTTAAAGCTCACCAAATGGTGTTAGACGACCGCCGAATTAAAGTGTGAGAGATAGTAGAGGTTATGAAAATGTCCAACGTGCTGTTGGGGCAGCTTAGGCGCAATGAATCTGAGTTCTAGCGCCGATTAATTACTGTAGATGAAACTTGGATACACCATTATACAGCCCGAAACAAAAATTCTGTCAACACAGTGGGCTACAAAGGGCGAGCCGGTTCCAAAAAAAAGGAAAAACTGTTTTTTGGCTGGGAAAGTGGTGTCGACTGTTTTTTGGGATAGTAAAGGAGTTCTCTTAATAGATTATCTTCAAAAAGGAAGAACCATTACAGAAGCATACTACGCATCATTACTTGCCAAGCTGAGGGCAGAAATTGAGGAAAAACGGTCACATTTGCAGAAAAAGAAAATCTTGTTCCACCAAGACAACGCGCCGTCTCACACCTCAGCGGTTGCCATGGCAAAAAACCATGAATTACGGTTTGAACTGCTTGACCATCCAGATCTAGCCCCAAGCGACTTCTTTTTGTTTTCTCATCTAAAAACTGCGCTCGGAGGACAGAGATTTTCGTCAAATGAGGAGGCAATCAGCTTCGTGAACAATTATTTTACAGAGAAAAACGCCACGTACTATTTGGACGGGTTAGAGAGATTGGAGCATCGCTAGGAGAAGTGTGTAGAGTTGCAAGGAGACTATGAAAGAAAACAAAAAAACATTTTGAGAAAGAATGTCTTGTATCATTGTTCGGTCAGAAACTTTTTAGACAACCCTCGTACTCCTCCGTGGCGTCGATGATTTCCTCGCGTTAGCTGAGTTTTTTTTATTGATGAGCCATCTTTTGAGGTTTGGGAAGAGATAATAGTCCGAGGGATCCAAATCCAGTTACCAATCGACTCCAAAAGTCCGCCTGATTCCGCATCAGCAAGTCCAAACACTCTTTAGAAGTGCTCTCGCGTTTGTGTTTTTGGTCAAGAGTGAGCATGCGCGGCACCCAGCGGCAGGATAACTTTTTCATTTGCAGAATATTGCCCAAAATATGACGTGTGCGCTCAGTAATAATCTTTGTGGTATCTGCTAGCTGGCGTACTTTCACTTTCCGGTCAGCCAACACCATTTCATGTATTTTTTTGACATTGTCCTCTGTAACCGCATTGGAGGGCCTGCCGCTGCGGACTTGATCGGTAGTGAAGTTGCGGCCAATACGAAACTCTCGAAATCAATATTTGACGGTGTAATCTGATGGAGCATTAGCCCCATAATATTTATCCAACTTTTCTTCTGTTTCCTTCGTCGTTTTGCCTCTCAAAAAATAATGTTTTATGAGAGAACGAAAATCGTTTTTGTCCATACTCAACATGATGCCAAACACGTCAACAACAATCAGCTGTCAAAACAAAACTAAAGACAGTATCGCACTGAAATTTGGCACGTCTGCCTAAATATGAACGGACTTCGAGGCACCATAACCTTTTTTGCAGTAGCAGCGCATTCTGGCGATCAAGGAGGTAACTTTTCACTCCACCTAGTATTTTGGGACTCGACTCGAACTTAGAATTCAGTTCCACATTCTTCTTTCATAATAATCCACATTCCCGTGGTTTATGTAAACTTGCGAGGACATCCAGATCGGTTATCATTAACTGGCGATGTTGTCGTATTTCGTAATAATTTTGTGAACCACCAGTAGGTAATCAACCTTCAAACTAACCGTACATACATAATTCGTAATGCGCAATATTCTTAACATTTTTATTTAATTTTTTTTTTGCGGTATGCAATGTTGAGTCCTTGCTTACTTTTGTGATTAACTGTATAGCCAAACATACATCCACACATATATTCATACGTACATATGCAAATGTTAAATGTACAAAAGGTTCGAGTATACACGTAGTTCGCTTCGATTTCTGCATCTTCATTATTCTGTTTGGTTGAATTCACGTGTTCATTGAACATTCGAAAATATTTAGAAACAGAAGGAGAGATAATTTTTGTTGTAATATCCAAAAAAGTCCTTTGAAGCACTTGTGTTTAAAAGATACAGGATAAGGGACAAATTATTCTTAGAGATATGAACACATATAGTGTACGTACTCATTCTCAATGTGTGCCGAACATGCAAAAAATCAATTCTAGGCTTTAAGTACGAGTACCTACATGAGTATGTAAACGAGCATTATGTATTGTATATTGACGACTCTTAACAGAAATTCTATAAATATATACATATACACATATGTACAACATATGTTATATTATAGAACTTTTTTTGGGGGGCAACAGCCTATAGGTAGGATAATGCGTGGAAAAAATTAATTGATTTTATATTATTTCCCGATTGGACAAATAGGCCAAATATTTTGAATGGATAGCATGAATGAAGAGTATTTTGTTGTATTGATTTTAGGTAATATATTCGTAAATACTCGTACATACTTGCATGTGGAACTCGTGACAAGAAACTATTTTCTCACTTTATAGTTGAAAATAGTTTATTTATTTCTAAGCTGTTTCCTGTATGAAACCTATCAGACCGTACATTATTGGCACTTAAGAATAGATTTGCGACATTTCGCGCAAATCCCGAAAAGGAGGACTAAGTATTAGATTTTAAGTATCTTCCACAGAGAAAAGATTTCGCTTAATAAATTGAAGCTACATATATGTACACACTCGTATGTACATACTCGTACATATGTAAACAACACGAATACAATTTCCAGAATGTTTTGTTTTATTTTTATTTATCTCAGGTATGTTGTATCAATCTCCTCGTACGAGTATATGTAGGACATAATGGATATTTTATTTAGATTTGGAGTGAGTTATTGGGCGGTACTTCATCCAAAATCGTGCTTATTATGAAGACGACTATCGCTCTATTTTACTTAGCCTAGAACGTTTGGAGTGAAGAAGTCTTAAGTGGTTTCAACAAGACTGTGCGACTTTCAACAATGCGCGTGCCACAATCGACTTATAGAATACGAAGTTCGATGACCGTCGATCGCCAGACATGGCCCTGTCGATTAATTGCCGCGCTCGTGCAATTGAACACCTTTGTATTGTTTTCTTGGGAGCTGCAGAGTCAGGTCTATGCCAACAAGTAGGCAGAATTGAAGACGCGCTCGACAAGAAAGAATACGCGCTGGGATTTTTTATCGGCAGTGAGTGTTTTTTTCTATTACGCAACTTTTGACGGTATTTGTAACTCGTCCAGACAACAAGGCATATACGGACCACTAGTTTTGTGGATCAAAGCAATGCTGGTGTATTAGAAGTTGGTTGCGGCAGCAATAAAGTCAGTGTGATAGCTACGAAAGGATGCCCTCAGGGTGGGGTATTATCACCCCTACTATGGTCCTTCGTAGTTAAGGAACTACTGATTATACTCAGCAATGATGGCTTCTATGCCCAAGGATATGCAGACGATATAGCTATCCTAATCAGATATAAATTCGAGGACACAGTCTCGGATCGCCTCCAGAGGGCTTTGAACCTAGTTGTTGAATGGTGCACCAAAGTTGGCCTCAAAGCCAATCCCAAGAAAAGCACCGTGGTTAAATTCACCAAGAGAAGAAGGTGAGAAAGACTCAGAAATTCCACTTTCTTCGGTGAAACAATAGAGTTCTCAACAGACGTCAAATATCTAACATAGGAATGACACTGGATGCGAAACTTACGTGGAACACTCATCTTTCTAAGACTAGGCCAGGCCCTCACTATGGACCAACAAAAATTGGGGACTTAATCCCAAAATGGCGCTATGGATGTACATGGCAATAACGAGACCTATCATCACCGCAGCCACCGTTTGGTGGCATAAGGCAACGCAGAGATCTGCACAGGCTAAACTTAACAAATTACAGAGACTAGCCTGTGTCTGTGCAACTGGTGCAATGAAAACTGCACCAACAGCTGCGCTTGAAATTATCCTAAACATCCCACCACTTCATCTGGAACTCATGAGCTCATGCTCATCACAGAAAATCCAATTCCAATTCCAAACTAGTTCATGCTGCAATTCTTCATAAATTCAAAAAAAAAACGAACTACTTAGATTTAACAGACAAATGTCTACCACGATATAACTTTCGGCACAACTTTTAGGTTTCCAAACCTCACATGTATTGTACACAGACGGATCCAAAACAAATGAAGGGTTGGGGCCGGAGTTTGCGGTTCTCACACTAAGGCATTCATACATGCCAGTATGGAAACAGCAGCTCCCTATTTCAGGCTGAAATCCATGCAATAGAGCTTCGAATTCGAGAGAATCTAAACAGGTACTTAACAAGCAAAAACATTTATATTCTCTCCGACAGCAGGGCAGCCCTACTTGCAATTAACGCCTTGAAGTACTGGGCACCACAAATAAAGTTCATCTGATTTGGGTGCCAGGACACAGCGGACATGAAGGGAACGAGAAATCAGACGAGCTAGCCAGGAAAGGATCCGCATCTTAATTCATGATGCCAAGATCATTCTGTGGGCTATCAATTAATACAATAAACGGAAGTATTAAAACCAGACTAGAGGAAAAGAAGCTTCATTTCTGGAGAGAAGCTGAAGGAAACAGACAAGCTGAAAACTTGAAAGCTGTTGTCACAAAAAAAAAACAAAACAACTACTACAACTAAGCAGAAGCCAGATCCGAGCGACCACATGTTTTCTCACAGGACACTGCCATGCCGTGTGAAAAAACACTTGATGACCATTGGCATAGCACAAGATAATGCATGTAGACTGTGCTACAAGGACGTGGAAACCGCAGAACATATGCTATGTGACTGCAATGGTTTAATCAAAACACGTCAACTTTACCTAGGTAAATTCTACCTTGAAGCGGCGGACATAGCTGCCAATTCCTAACAAATTGCGGAATCATGGATGAGCTCTAAATAGTCTATATCACAATAGGCCCATCTGTGGCCGCAATGATCTGGGATTCTTTATACCACCTCCCACAACTGTTGGATCATGTCTGATGTCTGTTGTTGTCTGCTATAAAACGCAGCCAGTCAATCCTCTCAAACATGTTACATCGAACGTTTCTAATGCGCTGTCGGCCTTCTGGCAGTGCAAAAGAGATGTCGGCAAGACATGAGGCCTGTCACCGAGAAGAGTTCTCTGGACCTACACGACTATGATAAGGCCAATCATATCCCATACGTAGGTTGCGTGATTGATAAGCTCTCACGAAAATCTGTCATTCCTGTTTTTATCAGACTCCAGAGAACCGTCTGTCTCGGTTGCATGAGAACTTTGCCTGGCACACCTGATTTCGCTCTAGACGCATTGATGAATCTCTCTCCTCTTGATATTCATATCATGGGCTGTACTCTCAAAGCTATCTACCGTTTAAAAAGAAAGAAGTGGTCTTAGGTACAACACGCACTGAAGCTTGGATGACCTTGCTCGCCGACTGTCCTATGACTCTTGTATTATGGACATGTCATCTGATGCAGTGACACCAGTACTAATGCTGCAGAAAAAATACGAAATCGAATTTTCCTGCGCCAAAGGCTAGTTTCGGCCAGAATTTGAGAGAGGAAAGGAATGTAGTCGGGTCTTCACGGATGGCTCCGAAACCGATATATACGCAATTCTGATGGCAACGAATTGTATTGTGAAGAATCGGTGGAGGAGGCGAAGCATTAGCTTAGAGCCTTGCTAAGCCCTTCTACCACATCTTAGCTAATTCGAGAATACAAGACATCACTGAATGCAGTCGGAAGGGTAAATTCACTGAGTCTTGTCTAGTTCCCAGGTCACAATTGTATCACAGCCAATGACATCGTCGACGAACTAGCTATGCAAGGTTCAGAGAACAGTTTTTCAGAACTCGAACCTACATTAGATCTGCCTGCGACCCTGTTTAAAGCTTCCCTTAACAGTTGGGTTTCATAGGAGCTGAAAAGTTTCCGACCGCAACGTAAAGATAGCGGCACTCGTCAATAAAAGCTAGTGAATCCTAGTTGTGAATCTTTTGACAGTTACTTACCGAAGTTTCAGTCATTTTGGAAACTCAGTTTTTAGTTGACAGTCGTTTGAGTGAGTCGATGTGAGTGTTTTTTGTGAAAATGGAAAAAATTGAGTATCGAACTGTTATTAAATTTTTGTTTTTGAAAGACAATACGCTACGCAAATCTAAAATGAGTTGGACTCTGTGTATGGGGACTCTGCACCATCATTTACCACAGTCAAATTTTGGGCAGCTGAATTTAAACGTGGCCGTAAAAGCTTGTGAGATGATAAACGTTCGGGACGTCCAAAAACTGCAACCACTGACGATGACATTACTAAAGTTTACCAAATAGTGTTAGACGACCGCCCAATTAAAATGAGAGAGATAGTAGAGGTTATGAAAATGTCCAAAGAACGTGTTTGTTACATATTAAATCAAGATTAAGGCATGAGAAAGCTGTCCGCGCTTTGGGTGCCGCGTTTGCTTACCTTAGACCAAAAATGTGTTCGAATGAACATTTCCAACGCTCTGTTGGCGCAGTTTAGGCGCAATTAATCAGAGTTTTGTCGTCGATTAAATACTGTAGATGAAACTTGGATATACCATTATACGCCCGAAACAAAAATTCAGTCAAAACAGTGGACTGCTAAGGGCGAGCCGGCTCCAAAAAAAGCAAAAACTGTTTTTTTCGGCTGGGAAAGTGATGGCGACTGTTTTTTGGGATAGTAAAGGAGTTATCTTAATCGATTATCTTCAAAAAGGAAAAACCACTACAGGAGTAAACTACGCATCATTACTTGCCAAGCTGAAGGCAGAAATTGAGGAAAAACGGCCACATTTGCAGAAAAAGAAAATCTTGTTTCACCAAGACAACGCGCCGTCTCACGCCGCAGCGGTTGCCATGGCGAAAATCCATGAATTATGGTTTGAACTGCTGGACCATCCACCTTATTCACCAGATCTAGCCCCAAGTGACTTCTTTTTGTTCCCTCATCTAAAAACTGCGCTCGGAGGACAGAGATTTTCGTCAAATGAGGAGGCAATCACGTTCGTGAACAATTATTTTGCAGAGAAAAACGCTAAGTACTATTTGGACGGGTGAGAGAGATGGGAGCATCGCTAGGAGAAGTGAAAAAACTATGTAGAAAAATAAAAAAACATTTTGACAAAACATGTCTTGTATCATTGTTCGTACATATATCGAGAGAAGGCAGTCATCATTCAAAGAATTAGGGCAGAATCATGCGCATTAGGAATATCCACTTGGCAACAAAGATTCACTATTCTTTGGAGTAGAGTAAAAGTAGAAACAGTGACAATCGAATATACTCAAACCGCCAGGTGGGAAGGAATGGCATTTTTCATAGTGATATAAATAAACAGTACTCTCCACGATAGTAGTAAGTCACACTTCAAGAGATCCGCCAACGCTTTAATAGTTTTTGAGTTGGCACATTTAGTTCAAAGAAGTTTGCTATCCAAGAAAACTCCAAAATTTAGTTTCGTTGGAAAAGGGGACATATTTAAACTCTAGCTGTGTCAGACCAGAGAGTTTTCGCAATTTCTAGTGCATCTATAGGTATCAGCGTAAAAAGCAGACAGTTGATGGGTATAATTAAACACACTATCCGGTTACACCATCTGCGTATGTTTTAACGTCGGCGTTCGAATTTCTGAGCGCCAATAAAAAAGCCACCCAACATGAACCAGTCAGCAACTTAAGTCAAAGCTATTTTCGCTGGCATTGCTTTGAACCACAAAACATCTCTACTTTGATTGCCTACCAGTATTTTTAAAATTTCATACCATATTGTCGTAATGCCAATTTTTTCAGTTCGAGAGGCCAAAGAAAAAATAGTAGCCCTCTTGTAGACGCCGTTTTTCTCGCTTTTTAATTTCCGTGGTTCTTTAGAAATGACATTTTCCGCGATATTTAACAGCCCACAAGAGCTCCAGTCACTGCTTGCTTTAGAATCTGGTGTTTAAAACGCGTTCTGCGTGATCCTAAATTCAATCATAAGATAAGAATACCTAAAAAAAAATTATATGTACATACAAACATACATCTCTGTATGTCATTTTAAGTCAGTATCCTACTGGTCTTATATTTTTCTCATTAAAGTATGCTTCGGCTTACTTTCCTTGCGATAATTTTATGTTGTTATTTAACTAGGTATATTCTTTATTTAAAATAAATGTTCAAAGCACTTTCCAAAGAACAACCCGTAGGTGTAAATCTTAGTTAAACTCTTAAACAACCTCAAAAGATATTCGAAATCATAAAAGGAGCAAACAAAGGCATAACCACATTGCAATCACATCATTAGTATTCCAGAACATAATACGCAGGGGCACCAGAGATAAAATCTGCAAAAAGCTACATCATTATAAAAGTCACGACTTTACTAAAGTTACAACACACACTGAGTTTTCTCCATCTTTTTGTTGTTCGTGCAGTTTGATAATGGATGAATTCGATATTCATTTTCCCTTTTGAGGGTCACATACCCTCAAAGCATTTCCATTGTTTCCGGATTGCTGTGGTTACTTCTTGTCAAAGTTTTGCCTGGACTTGGAAGACTCAGTTGTGCATGAATTTTTGAAATTTATTCTACCGACAAATTTAATAAGTGGAGTAAAGTGTCAGTTGTTTCCGATTGTGTGACAAATTTTTATTAAAAAAAAAAATAGATGAAGAAGTTTGTTACTTACGTGTACCATATTACTTACTTATGTCAGTAGTGTCGTCAAAAAAATACTTCCTATCAACCCTTCTAAAACCATATTGTATGCAACAATGTAATGCAATATGATTTTAAGTGAATTTTTTTTTAAGTCAACCGAAAGGAAAAATATAATTTTGGTGACATCTACTCGTAACTGTGTGGTATAAGTAATCTTATACCACGCATACAATATGTGCTTGATCAATAAATTTAATTTTTTATCACATATCGATACATTTATGTAGTTTATAAAAATTCGGTAAAAATAAATCAACAAACTATTAATGATTGTTAAACTTTTCTTTCCACAGATTTAACCATAGAAAAGAAAGCACTCCGAAACGGAAAACATATTGAAAACAGTTCGCTATCCACCTATCGAAATAAAAGTCGTGAAATTGATGGCTGTCAACAAGCCAAGAATAATAACAAATTAAACATCAAACCAAAAACGAGCAGTTTCCGAAACTTCAACCAAAATTTAATTTCATGAATTGTTCTCCATGTAATGACATCTATTCAGCTGTTGAATGGAAGCCAAAAACGAATCAGCATCAACATCAACATCAACATCAACATCCAACACGGTCACCCCATCTTCGTTCCTGTCGTTGTTATCGTCAATGTCGCTTACCTGAGGGCGGAAATTTGATTCTGTCAATAACGGCTAGCAAAAAGAGTCGAGAGTTGTTGACGGCAGTTACAGTACTCCTTTATTTCAAATGTATATAAACTCATACACCCAGACTTGCCATCGTGTATCCGCACAAGAGAAATATTTCGACAAGAATTTCGATTAACAAGTAGGTAATTAGAGGATATCCGTACAAAATAAATTTTAAGGAAGAGAAATAAAACAGATTTGTTATTTGATAAGACATTTCCTATAGTGACTGCAATCAATAAAGACGATACCCACCATACAAAACCTAGTGGAACATATGCACATATGAACATACATACATACCTATACATAAGTCGAAATACATAGAAACACATCAAGTGCACGGAAGTTTCATTATTTTATCATTTAATCTTAGTCTTCAAGCTAATGGACATAAAGCAAATCAGAGCAACTTACATTTTATCTCTGCACGTACATCAACATATAGAAATCGCATTAAACTGATGATTGCGAAACGGCGAAGCGACGAACCGGCGTTAAGGGATTGTTCGGTGAAGCTTCCTTTAGATATTCTGTAAGTACTTTCTTTACTCGTATATATCTACAAAATTTAAAAAAAAAAAATAAAAACAAAATTGTGCGAATTTTTAAGTGAACTACATAGCAATGGAAAAGAATTTATGATATTTGGAAAGTTAAATAATCAGCTTCAAATTAAAAATATCACGCTAAGGCTTATCAGTTCGCATTTTGATATGTAAGTTCTCCATTTGTAGATATTTTTATACATTATAGGTTTTAAAATAAAAACTTTAGATTAAATACGAAATAAACAATAAATTGTAACCGTCTATATTTTACTTTTGAGGAATTGCGAAGAGCATTACTCGTATATTTACTTTAAATTTTGAAGGCAAAGTCTGAAATATCTAAAACGAATGGCACTACATGCAACGAAATTTGTCGAAATTAACCTTTCAAAAAGGTTTTTGAAAGTCTTTATAAAATTTCACAAAAATCCCTTGAACTGCGAGCCATATGTTTACAGCTTTTCGACTTTTCTTCAAATTTAAAAAAAATCCTGGTATCATTTATCTATTGAAGACAGTATGGCTTGCCACAAAATGTGTTAACATGGCATTTTCTGGCAATCTTAGTCCCCTAGGCTATGTTATCGTTGTATTTGAACTCTTCTGAGAAGGTCAATGTGGCTGTCTATGTAATCAAAGGCGAAGACTCTCAAAATCATTTTTCTTTCAAACCTAGGTAATATAAAACACAACCTTCTTTCTTGCTAGATGAACACACTATATTTTACTTAATCAATTTGACAAATCATAACGCTTAGGCTCGCCCAGAGGGAGTACGCTCAGTGGTATAAAATATTTATACGGATATGACACTAGGGCAGCCGCATCTCTTCTTGAAAAAGTCCAACGATGTTCTCTCGGGAGTATATGGGTTGATTGTACACATTGTGTACGGCGCAACTATACTAGTGAACGCATTGCTGATATAATGCTACGTTCATTAATTCCTTCCAATACCATCGCGTCAGCCTAGCCAACTAATAAACTTGACATTTGAAATATTGGGCATCGAGAAGATTTGTAAACACAATTAAATCGGTTATGCGTGTCGACTTATCCCGAAACACAAAAACATTAATTGATCACTGTTTAATTCGTACTAAATGCATGGATATTATATCCGCGGTGGTAGAATTATATTGCTCTGACCACTTTGGCATACACTGCACGACTATTAAATCTAATGAGAAAGAAGAAAGAAACGCTCCTAAAATGTTCAATTATATTATTAGTTATGAGTTGTCACGGCAAATTGAACAATTTAACTGGCAACAGTTGACTGATCTGACAGACGTAAATGATTTGTACAATATCTTTAGAGAATGTTTTAAAAGAATGGTAAAATCAACGACGTATTTCAGAAAAAACAAAAAAAGATCTAATGAGCAAAAGATCTAACCGCAGATCTAAGGAATGCATGTCTAGAAAGAGATTGTTTATATAGAAGATATAAAAACAATAGAAGAAACCAAGATTATGAAAAAGAATATAAAGCGTTTCGCAACCACCTAAATAAGAAGATACATAGTACTAAAATGAATTATTCTTAAATGCAAAAAACAATCCAAAGGAGACATGGAAGAACATCAATTCAATACTTGGCAAAAGACTCATAAATCTGGATGATCTTGGCTAAGAACTTTGCCACAAACGAATATGATAATCTCTCAAATCATTTTGCACAACAATTTTCTAGATATAACAAATACTATCCATATATGCGAACATAAATCTTACTCGGGTCCATCCAGCAGTGTTCAGCTATCAATGAATGAAGTTAGTAGTGAAGAAGTACAGAAAATTCTTAAATTACTTAAAGACAACAAATCATCAGGCGAAGATGATATACCACCAAAGGACTTAAGAAATAATGCTGAGATTCTAGCTTCGGTTTTAGCAAAACTTATAAACTTGAGTCCTGAACAATCAAAGGACCCCGAAAAACTTAAAATATCCGTCATTCGACTGATATACAAGGGTGGCCCGAAAAACGATATCGAGAACTACCGTCCGATTTCAATTCTATCGGTAACGGATAAAGTCCTCGAAGAAGTGGTATTCAAAAGACTTATTGAATATTTAGAAAAGTATAATATATTGTCAAAAAATCAGTTCGGCTTCAGACAGAAAAAAAGTATAAATCGGTTGATCGGTGATTTTTCAAACCAAATTACTTAAAATCAAGAAAAAAAACCATAGCACCATAGTACTTTTTATCGATTTTAAGAAAGCCTTTGATACGCTATGCCATAAAAATATTCTAAAACAAATGAAAAAAACGGGCATAAGAGGACCACTTTTGTCATGGTTTGAGGACTACCTAAAAAACCGCAAATATAAAGTCAAAATTAAACAAAGCCTAAGCAAAGAAAAATCTTCAAAAGATGGAGTTCCACAATGATCCAAATCAGGACCGTTAATTTTTATTATATACATGAACGATATGCTTGCAGCTCTTAACAAAAGCACAGTTTACGCATACGCAGACGACACGGTAATTATCGTTAGCCACAAGGACGTTTAAGGAGCTGAAAAAATCATGCAGAAGGAGTTTGATATAGTCACAACATGCTGTCACGACAACGGCCTGATCATAAATGCCAAAAAAAAACTAAAGTAATGCACATACATACGTCCTCCGCACATCCTAAAACACAAAATCTTAATAAAAATGCATGGTTATGATTGCCTACATAAGGTTAACAGTCATCAATTTCTTCGAGCTGATGACAACTGCTCGACGATCCTGGATAATGTATCTATATACAAATATTTAGGGGTCACCGTCGACTACAATTTTAAGTGGAGCTATCATGTTGAGGCAGTAATAAAACTCAGGGGATCCGCTGCCGCTCTTTTCCATCTTAGCTATCGATGTCCAGCAGATGTTCTTCAACACTGCTATTATAGCCTAGTGGAGTCTCACTTAAGGTACCGCATCTTAGCGTGGGGCAACACGCCGCAGCTTCAGCGGCTAAACTCATTGCATTCCAGCATACAAAAAATAGTTAAGAAGTCAGAACGACATAATGGTAATGACGTAAGACAATTCCTCACAATAGAACATTTGTATATATAAGATATACATACTATCATCTTTCAAAGATGATAACACCTATAAGTTAAAAACCCAACAAGCAGTTAACACACGTAGACGACAACAAAATAAGTTTTTGGTCCCAAGATTCTGGAACGAATATGGACGTAGAAAGTATGCAGTTGCTGTTCCGGCAATATTTAATGAGCTTACAACAAATTTAAAAAACCTTCCGAAACCAATTTTTTTAAAAAATGCTAAGAAAATGTTCTTGAATTCAAATGTATAAACGATAAACTGTTTTTTTATGTACGAGTACGTGTAATGAATTTGTATTTTGAACTCAACATAATGTAATGTAATTAATTTTAAAGACCAATCTTCTGCAGACAAGCCCCCTGGCTTTGCAGATAATACAATATGAATGTCAATCTTTTGGAACAAATAAAAATTCAATTCAAAAAAATTGGCATGTGAGCTTGGCACAACTTTTCTGAAAACGGTATTAAAAAAAACATCTTGCCCAAAGCATTTATTGGTATCGAAGGTCTATTTGAAGTCTTTTCTGATAAAGCAGCGAGTATTCTCCATCGTTGTACTATTAGAAGAGTTTGGAAGGAAATCAGCAATCAGGCGTTGGTAAGTTGGGCTCGTCTCTACGAATGCTATCACACACAGTTCTAAAATGGTTAAAAAATTTGTGTATATCGATCCGAAATTTGTCACCGATGTTTGTAGTTTTATCAATGTTTGGTTTGTGGCAGAAATTTCTGGCTTAAAACTTCTCTGATATAGATCGAAAAGGTTGTTGCAAAAGGCTTTAGTAGCGACCACACTATATTAGATGAGCAATGGCAGGTGATACCTTTTTAGTTGAAGCGTATGTATATGCACTGGCGATCACTAGGATGAGGTCATACATTTTCCAATCGATTTTCACTCCTTATACCTCTTCTACCTACCTTTGAACAAGTACATATTTTCTCAACAGGAAGTCATAAAATTAAAGGGTAAATAAGAAACGACCGTTGGAATTTCCCAAGATCAAACAATGACCTTTTTGAAAAGCGTATAAGAAGAAGAAGAAAAAAAAAACATAAAAAGTGACTCCATTTTAATGTTAAATATTGCACATAAAATATATTTGTTAATTTCGCAATATACCATATGTCATGTAAAAAAACAAGGCTGTTGTCTTGCAAGACTTCTGTGGACTTGTCAAATTTCTAAGTTTTAGTATTTTGTCCACAACCCTCTTCGTTTAATAGTTTCTACACAACGCTGAAGTATGCTTCCTACCAAATTGTGTAGGTATGACTGTGGTATTTGGTATCACAACATATGTTATTCGGTATCACAACATAATTAACGTTCGATGGATGATGATGTTGCTACATATGATGGCAGATTGCAACGTAAAATATCTATAGATTTCTCTTTGCTCATAATACCTTCAATTTTTACTAATGGTGCAGCAGATTTCCATAAAAAACACCTCACCAATTCTGTGAAGAGGATAACGCGCTGTCCACTCACTTACGTGCTTTTCAATATTTTGCGCTGCCTGTTTTCGCGTCCTGGACCTGCTTTTCAATTTTCAATTCTTTCAATTAACGTTCCATTCGCCTTGCATCCAAATCCGTGAGTAACCGGCTTCGTCCTATTTTTGCAATTGGAGTCGTAATTACAGTTGATTTTATTAAATTTAGCACAAAACTTTTTGAAATACTGACTATTCTAGCAATTTCTCGAGATGATTCACTGCTTTTCAATAAAAAAAAACGTTCTTTTTAATGACCGATTTATCTATCGTGATTCCTACTGAACAAATTAAGAATAATATTTCACAGCTGCAGACTATGTACGAGTAATTTGCGGAAGCATTGGACAAGTTCCAATTTTATAGTTTAACTAATTTGTAATTTATTTCAACTTTTTACCATTTAGGAAGCGTATGATTATATTTACTAATTTATAAGAAATAAACAAAAAATACTATAATTTGCTTACATTAGAATGTATTATTTGTTTAAGGCTTTTTGTAAATTTTAAGAAACACTTGCCCACGTTGGCTGGTAACTGTATATGTATGTAGATATATATTTGATAGTTTTACTACTGTTATCGTAAAATTTAACATATTGGCGTATAGCTTTTAGTTCAACTATGAAACATCCTAATTTTTCAGTATGCAGGTTAAAGCTCGTTTAACTCTCATACTTTTGCTCTTTCATGTAATATTTGTAACTGAATTTGTAGATAAATACTTTGACGGTTAAATGAAATAATTAAAAGGAGTTAATAAAGGAACAGACCCAGTTATTCAACTCATCTCTACGACTATCCGTTCGACTAACTGCCTTTTCTGCGTGCCTGCTAACAAGCTCCAGCCAAAACACGTTGATAGGTTTATTAGAAAATGTATACAAGACTTTTCGGGAGCTGTCTCGACCCATTTATATACAACTGTTATCCACCTTAACTCTAAATTATCACAATTCTTTCTCTGCTGTGATTTTTAAAACAATGATTTTTTTTCTCAGAAAAAACTTAAAAAATTAACTTAGCTATAAGGGTTTTAAACAGTGTTTTCTTCGTTTTGTTCAAAAGAGAGATCCATTTTTCAGAGATTTTCTTAGGTCAAAGAAACTGCGGATGGCAAGTGCGTTTGAATTCATAACGCGCCCCAAATAGACAAAGTATTTTTAATAGTAGTTTCTGGGGATTTGAAAAAAATGGCTAGAGACAAATCGACTCATTTTTTTCTCGCTCTCTCCCTTTCACAATAATGAAGGCATATTTGATGGCTTTGGTCAGCAGTCATTACTTTATGGTCTTAAAGTCATAAGTAATGCAGTGCCCATCAAGCAAAATCGAGTAGGGGAAAGAGTTGCGCCACTGTGGCTGAATTTGAACTTTGGCACTTTACAAATTTGATTTGATTAATATTTTAGTAGTTAGCTGTAGTAAGCCAATACATATTTGAAAGAAGACGTCATTCAATACTTATGAATTTTAGTAAATCTATATATATAATTCAAAACCATTTTTTACTTTCACAAATTGAATAATAATCATTCACACGGTGCCGTCAGTAGGTACTCATACGAGTTACTCGTATAACATTAATTTAGTGTAAACTTTTCCCAAGAATAAAAATAAAGGAGAATGAGACTTGTTTCACAACTTGCTACTTTAATTACAATCTTGAAGAGCAATAACAGCGACTAGTTGGTAGTTAAGTCGAACAAGTCTGTTTCCGTTCTTTCCTTCACAATTTCCATTAGGAAATACGGAAGGAACCCAGAAATAGGGAAAAACTTCACTGCCATAGGAATATTGTGCTAAAATAGAATTTTCTTTAAAATAAACAATTTTCTGAGGGACCGGTGCGGTACTTGGTTGATTTAGCTAAATTTCGGCTTGATACGAATAAGGCTCGTTTCACACGTATACGGTTTAGTTTCGGTTCGATTCGGCAAATTATTATATTATTTCATTTTAATTTGCCCATTTGAAATTTTGTTGTTCGAAATATGAACGATTCATTTGAAATTGATATTGATCGACTGATTTCATCAGTTCAATCACGTGTAGTGCTATGGGACAAAACAAATCCAAAATATAAAGATAAATTTAAGACGCTGGCTGGAAGCGTGGAAAGCCGTTTGTACGGAAATTATAACCGTCTATAAAACTTAAAAAAAAATTATATCGGTACGTAGGTATTGAACTAGGTATTGAACATTTTATTTACATATATGTATATAATATAATATAGGTACATTATAAATATTTTTTTTTTATATATTTAACTGATTTTCAGACAAAAATATTATATGTATTATGAAAAATCTTTAAAACTAACTTATAACATTTGAAGGGTTCTTTTTGACTTATTAACACGGATTAAAATAGCCTATTTATACGAAAAAATTGATATGCATTGAATTGAGGGGATGGACTATTCTGACGTGTTTACCGTCAACTGCTCCAATACAATTTGGGAAGTTGACTCGAGTTTCGAATTACTTGCCAATTGATTTCCATTTGTCTACATATATCTGGCTCTGGAATGCATTCTAATCGTAGCACAGACCAGATAGCACAACAAACCAATCTGACGATCTTGCTGATAGTCGAAACCCCGAGGAGAAAAGTATAACGCAAATACATAAAAGTACAACCACTAGCTAAGTATCTAAAGTAGATAAAAGAAAACATATAATCAATCTGAACAGTAGAATAATAGTTTTTCTTGGATTTAATAATACAATACTTTTTTATAGGTAAAAATGCTCTAAAGTAGAGGACGTAAGTGAGAGACTCGTACCGAAAATCACTAGAAAAAACTAAAACAACTAAGAAATCTGGATCTGGGGCGTCAAAATTTAAAGCCTACATTTATTCATCTCAGTTGCTATTCCTCGACAAAATACTCCAAGAAACAAATACAGAAGACACTCTGTATCAAAATATTGACGATTATGAAGATGAGGATGTCGAAGTTGAAATTGGAGAGAACTCTGGATTAGCTGAAAAACCCAAATCATCTTTCAAAAAACCTTACACAAAAATCGAAAGAAAGAACAAAAAAAGGATTCTGTTGAATTAGAGATGATTTCAGCCCTGAGAGAACCACCAAATGGGCACCTTTCCTTGTTCAAAGGATGACTCCCTTCTCTTGAAGATTTTAATGAATTTGACACAATTGATTTTCAAATGAAGGTATTGAAAATCGTTAAGAACATCAGGCAGCGGAAATGTCAACAGCAGACTCAACCTGTTCTCAACCGGCATCCACCTTCTCAGCAACAAACTGAATCGCAAATATCTGCTGGTCAGTACTACGAGAGAAAACTGCCGACTATTTTTCAAGCCCAAACCATCTCCCCTTCAGCTTCCGAAGACAGTTCAGATTATTATTTAAATTTAAATTGAATAATGTAACAATATAACATATGTATGTATCGTAAAATTATAATATTCTACTCGTATTTCATTTTTTGTTTAATATGTTAAACTCGAAATAAATTTCATTCGAATCATTGATCTTACTAACTTACCTAAAAGTTATGGCCAACATT
This sequence comes from Volucella zonaria, assembly GCA_963966105.1. Classification (NCBI taxonomy): domain Eukaryota; kingdom Metazoa; phylum Arthropoda; class Insecta; order Diptera; family Syrphidae; genus Volucella; species Volucella zonaria. Next base: position 209,125,675 of record OZ014531.1, read on the forward strand.
TGAACTGGTTGATTACATTCCCGCATAAATGTATCTTTGCGTTGAAGACAGTCCTTCGGCTTCATATGTAATTCATCGAATGATGTCGTAGACATCTTGAAGTAATTGAAAAATTTGTCTTCGTGCTCTTTTAACTTCGGAAAAATGGTATAAAATGCACCAAATCTCATCCGTTTGATGAGGATAGGATGTATCCAGTGAAGTCGATTGTTCCTCCTAACATAGCAATAATTTGTCTTTACTCCATAATGAGAATTATGGACATAAAAGGCGACTGCATATTTGGTGATTCGGTTGTGAAGTCAAACCTAATACTAACCGAGTGTGTATGAAGAGTTTTCATTCATTCATATCTACCGAAAACGAACCGAACCGAACCGCACCAAACCTTATACGTGTGAAACGAGTCGAAAAAAACGGAAAACGAACCGAAAACGAACCGAACCGAACCGAACCGTACCAAACCGTATACCTGCGAAACGAGCCTAGGGCGCTCATTAACATGTTAGAAACTCAATATTTCTTATTTAGTCCTTGTTTCAATGACTAATCCGAGTCAAAACACTCGTATGTTCTGCTTTTGTTGCCGGTAGCTATCGGAATTGTTCATACTCTCATCCATTGCTGTTCTTGGATGTCAGTTATATCTACTTTGCCGAGGGTTAGGACTGATACTTTTAAGACTGTTTGAAGGTCGCCAAATAAGAACAGGTTTACTTTGGTCATCAACAGTAGACCCGTTCTTATTCGAGGCTCTTAATAGCTTTGCAGCTTTACGGCTTTTAAGTCACCGGATAGTTATGCCATGTACAGTGGGAATATTGGCTATTTTATTTTATTCTATCTGTTCTAAGTAGGGTTATTAATATTGCTTATATTTGCGCTGGAATTATCAATCATCAGGATCATATTTTCCATTCCAGGAAACCGAAATCGCTTTTTCGAAATCTTAGGACTTTCCTTGATTCATTTAACAACTCGCCCTGAACTAGCTTTTGATTTTGTCTGATTCTCTCATAATATGCATGACAATCCGCCTGAAAAGCTGAATTCACACTATGTGACATGATACGAGTAACATGAGTAGAGACAATTAAACCAAACAATAACTTTTTTAGCTTAAAAACCGTTTTATGTTATTACTTATGTTCTAATTTCGGAGTAACACTTTCTTTTACGAGTAGTTCAAGGAACACCAATGTCCCGTGGAACACTGGCTAAGAACCACCTTAGATGCTTAGTTCATTTGAAGAGTTGCAATGTAATTGATAAATGTGGACTCAGTATAGTCTGAAAACTGAGTACCAACAAGCAATTCCAAGAGAAGAGAGGCAAAAATTTTCTTATTTTTATTGATTCATACTCGTAATTCTATTTTAAGACTTTTTATTCACTAGCATGGGGTTAACATTTCTCATCTCTTTTCACTATATAGCTTGTTCGTACTGTTTCTTACATTCAAAAGCATAAGAACATATGTTAGCGTAAAAATAACGCTCCAAAGTACCCGTCAGAAAAAGAATATCTGCATTCATACGTACAGCCGTGGGCATATGTATAGTATAAATAGCACAGAATAAAATTAACAATAAAAGTATATTCCAATTGTTCGTGTTTAAAGTGAAAGAAGTTAAAAATGTTAAGACGTTACTGTTTAACAGTATTAACAATTAGATTATACAGAAAAAATTGTTCGACAACCACTGATGAGTTTTCGTACCCCTTGATCAAAATCTGTCAAGAGTTTATTTCGAGTGGGCATATAAAGTGCAAAATTTTATTTTTTTTTAAAGTTATTTCAGTTTGTGGCTATTATTCATATTTTATTTTATTATTTATTCAAATTAGCTTGATTTCGTATCAAAATGGGACGAGGAATTCATTGTTCTCAAGAGAAAAGGAGGATTATATTCGAAATGTTCAACAGTGTTAAGAAGCCAGCTGAGGTAGCGGATATTATTAAGTGTTCAAGGAAATTGATTTAAAACACTATTCAATTAGCGCAGATAAGCCCAGTTTAATTAGTCGAGAACAAAAAACGACAGCTCCTGTTGAATATGGTTATTGGTTGAAAATGTAAAAAAGACCCGTTTAAGTCATCAAAACGAATTATTTCTGAAACAAACACAGAAAATGGATTAAACATATTGGACAGACTTGTGAGATAACGAAAAAAAAACATTAGATAACGTTTGAGCTTTGCTAGAAATCACGAAAACAAAGGGCTTACAATTTTGAATAACGTATTGTGGAGTGACGAAACTAGAGTTAATCGAGTTGAACCAGATGTCAGAACAATTGTTCATCGTCCGAAGTGCCAAGCCTTAAATTCGAGGTATATATTGTAGTTACACAAAAAAACCATAAAGCGTGATGGATGGTCTGCGGCTCATTTTCTGGTACGGAGTAGAACCGCTAATAAAAATCAAGTGCAATATGGATAGACTTCAATATCTTGACATTCTAAAAAACACAATGGAACTTACACATTTGAGTTTATGCTTGTAAGTTTGAGATTTATGAATTTTTTTTTATAATTTGCGCACGCTCAAGGGATTTAAGTACCCTTAAAATGTTTGTACACAGCGCGGGCGAAGGAAAGTCAGGGAGGATAGAAAGAGGGGTACCGGTGGACGTTGGCTTTAAATGCTTGAAGGTTATACTGACTAGGAAATAAGGATCTAGGCAGGGCATTCCATAAGCGAGTTGTACGGCTTAAGAACGAATTACGATATTTTAGAGTATGTCCGAAAGTGGACTTGAGGTTATACTGATGAGCATTCATAGCGAGGCGGGTGTTACGGTTAAAAGTTTGAAAGGGCGGAATGCTACTGGCTATTTCTAAAGAGCAATGTTGGTGAAAATAGCTATAAAATAGAGTGAGATATGATACCTTACGTCGGTGTTCGAGGGTGTCCATTGTTTGAGTGATATTAATATCACCTATGAGTTTTATCGCACGGTTTTGGATCCTATCCAGGAGGTTCAGAGATGTTTTAGGCGCATCCGACCAGATGTGGGCATTGTACTTCAATTTCTGGCGGATAAACGCCAGATCAGAGGGGGTGAAATATTTCTTACATCGCTTGAGGAAACCTAGACATTTCGCAGCGTTTTTGATGACACCGAATATATATTCATTGACACACATATCGAGAATGGAAAGTTTATCGGTTTCGACGAGTTTCGAGTGTCATTCATGAATAATGGCTGGGTATTCAAATTTCGCTTTAACGACAGCAGATAGCATTGTGTTTTGGAAGCATTGAATTCTACTCTGTTAGTGTTTCCCCAATTAGTTATGCTGTTAATATCAGAATTTAATTAGCTTAACATACGCTGCTGTTCCCGTTCTACAGCCGAAGAGCAGGGACGTGAGTCCGGAAACGAATATGAAAAGCAGAGAGTACTGTCATCAGTAAAGAAAAATATTGCATTAGAAGTAGCAGACAAGAGATCGTTGATGAAAATTAAAAAGATTGTCGGAGACAGAACGGAGCCCTGGGGCACACCAGCATTTATTTTGTGAATATCAGACTTGAAACCATCCAAGACAACTTGAATTGAACGTTCCGAAAGGTAATTTCTAATCCATTGAAGAAGAAAGTCATCGATCCCAAAAGCACGCATTTTCGACTATCTTGCTTTCGCCAGATTGATGTACGCTTTGGTTCCACTTTTCGGTCAGGCATGCCATCAAATCATCAGTGGACATGTTGCTGCGAAAACCATATTGCCGGTCATTGAGAAGTTTTTGTGTTTCGAGATATTTCGTGAGCTGACGGTTTATCAGCGTTTCCATGACCTTGGAGAGATAATAATCTAAAACACTCTGCTGGAAAGTGAAGGAGTGGGTATTAGAAGATAAAATTGAGGTTTGAGATTGGCCAGCCAGAGTCCTGACTGGAACTCAATTGATAACCTTTCGAACGACGTCACCACTAAGATCATAAAAAAAACATTTAAAAATTCTGATGAACTTTGGGCTGGAAGTACTGAAACTTGGTATTTTACTCCGACCAATAGATGTCAGAAGCTTGTCGAAAATATGAGACGTACATATGTATGTTGATGTAGGGCAGTTATCCAAAATTCTGGTTTCAGCACTAAATATTAAATTTAAATGTAGTTTAAATTTAAAAGAAGTTTTACGATAAAAGTTCTAACGAATTTTGTTATTGTATTTCAGAAAATAATTTTGTGCTATTTATTATTATTATTAATACTGTTTTCAAAGGACGATACAAATTAATTTTTAAAGTTCGGGATTTTACGCCGGGTACTATATGTCCATCTGGCGCTTTCTTTGGTACTCACCACTACCAACACTGCTAAATTTCGGTGATCTAGTGGGAACCGATACAGTTTAGTTTTTTCAGTTTACCCTTACAAGCTATACAAAAAAAAAATGCTTAAAAATTAGCTTAGATAATTTAAAAATAATCCTATTATAAATTTCTGGCCCCATGCAGGCACTCTAAGGTAAACATAATACTTATTCTATGTCTTTCGAAATTTTTTCTTGTCCCTAACCCTACCTAAAATTGTGTAAGCCGGTCACAGCTAATAAAATAGACTGACGACCGACTTTGCTTCCTATGGAGCTGCCTATTACTGGAGAAATTCGTGTCGCGACTAGTTGAGTCACCTGTCCGCAGCTGTTCGAGCGACCTGGAAGATTAGCGGCATCACTAATCAAAGTAGAGGAACGCTTCTAGAGGAACAAAGCCGTCAAACCGTACTCTCTCATGATACATATAATTGGGGTAATAAGCCGGGAGATCAGGTTGTTCGACGAGATAATTGCACTTGCAATGTGCCTTCGAGTCAACTTAATGACGAAATTGTCCACTCTTATTTTGTTTATTGCCGTCGTTGTGAAGCGCATTGTTGAGGAGAATCCGAATGAGTCGATTAGCCATCGTGGAGTTACGCCCATCCACTTTGAGGAAGATTTTACGGGAAGATCCTGGCTGAAAATTTAATAAGATCCAGCTTGTATAAGAGTTGAAACCGCGTGACCATTATACACGTCGTAGGTTCGATGAATGGGACGAAAACATAATTCAGCTTGATCCCCATTGTCAACGCAAAATGTTGTTCTTCGATGAGGCCCATTTTGGTTAAATGCATATGCAAACAAGCAAAATTACCAAATTTGGTAATTCGTGGGAGAAAACCCAGAAGCCTTTGTCGAGACGCCCTTACAACCATTAAAACTCACTGTTTGGTGTGCTTTATGGGCTGGTGGAATCATCGGCACATATTTCTTTAAGGACGATGCCGGCCAGAATGCTACCGTCAATGGAGAGCGCTATAGAAACATGATTTCTGATGATGACTTCTTCGATCCTCAGTTCAATGGCATTAACGTGACAGAGCTTTGGTTTCAACAAGATGGCGCAACATGAAACACGGTGCGACACCATCAATTTATTGCGGGAAACATTTGCTGAACGCATAATTTCGCGTAATGGACCTGCGAACTGGCCTCCACGATCCTGTGATCTCACACTTTGCGATTACTATCTTTGGCGGTATGTGAAGCCACTCTGCCGATAAACCAGAGACGTTGGACGATTTGGAAGTCAACATTAGCCGTTTTATTGCTGATATATTACTCGATAAAGTTGTTGAAAATTGGGTTTGACGATTGCGTTTCATTCGAGCTAGCCGTAGCGCGTATGCCCCATATCATATTTAAACACTAATGGCATAAAATTATCTATTGAATAAAGCTAATACCATAGACATTAACATTAGCTCCAAGTATTTCATTTCATATTGAATTTGTATAGCTCTAAAAAAAAACACCCTTTACAAGTGCATATGTCGTAACCACTACATCTTAAAATAACAATCAAACTCATATGTCAACGTATCCAAGTATGTACACATATTCTAGATAGAGTCATGACACTTTTTGACAATATGAAACTTAAACTCAATACTTCTCTCAAGTTCTAAAAAAGTGGAGTCTCTTTCTTTTCGTACGCGAGTACAAGTAAGAAAGTAATTAGAAAAAAACTCAACCTAAAACTAGTTACATGTCAAGAACTTTGTCGGAAAACAATGTATCTACATACATATGTAGTGGCATGTAGTGTAGGACTCCACATATCACATGTTCCCTGACAGCTTTTTTTTATTAAGCTAATATCGTCTTGAAAAGAGATTGCAAAACAAGACGCAAAAATAATGATAACCATTAAGACTGGAACACATGTATATTCATGTGAACTGACATACTCGTACATATGCATTGTATGTCTTCAACTAATGGCTAAGGGCAAAGTATGTAGGCATAAACTGTTACCAGTTTTTTTTTATTGTTCCTCATTCTTCAACATATTCGTAGAGTAACACTAAAAGCAGCTATGTGATGCTTAACCTCAACTATTCTGAAAAATAAAACATCTATGCACATGTGCAAACAAAAACAGGAAAATATAAAAGTACACATCTATGTACAGTACATACTTGTTTATGTATATAAAATAAAGTTGTGAAGTAAGTCTTATACTCGTAGCATGTACTTAAAGCTGACAGTTAAGATATTGGTGAAATTGGAATAGTGAAGGTTGTAATTTGCCCGTTTAATACACGTTCAATAGATGTTTACAAACTCCGAGAAATAACAGTCCTTATTATTCTTCTTAACTTTTCAGTAAGAGTACTAGTATTCTACCAAAACACAAACGGATTGGGAAATCAAAGTTTTAATTCGCTTAACCATAAGCGGTCTATAGTGGTCCTTCTGCTCTACATTTTATTTTTACTCTAAATATTTATGTTAGTGCCGGTGGGAAAAAAATATTAGATACGAATAGTAAAGATAAATTTGTCAATACTATACATACATGTATCTACTACTATTTTATGTATTTGGGTGACGTGGTATTCTGCGACTAAATGAATTATGCTTTGAGATTTCGTTAAGGTCTTCCAAATCACACCCTGATTTAAATCAAAATACTTTGTTGGAATAGAGGTTGGTGGGATAATTTACGTCTTTATAATCTCAGATTAGTTTTATGGCATATAGCGGTTGAAAATTAAAAATTTACCGCCCTTTCCAGCTTTCACTACAGTATTTATGGCGTGTACCCTTATTTTAATCATTTTTCTGTATTCCATGTAAGCCAGTTAATTTATTCCAAGTTTTCTGCTTTGAGGGCCTAGAGTTTAAGAACGAAAACATATCCTGGTATACACATTATTTCTGTTCCCCCTTTTACAAACTCCACACTTAAATGATACTTATGTCGAGTGGCTTTTTCTACATGCGAAAAACGAGTATCATGACAGGAGATCTCCTTTACTTCTTTTAAGGATGACAATTTAAAAGCTTAAAAAATTGTCTTACACACGTTAGGACTTTAACGAAAGTAATTTTAATAATTCCTGGTTTTTGCCCTTTTTTTTTTAATTTGCTTGGTTGATTTTAAACGTTGTACGAGTATGGTATATCCATCACAACATGGCATGCACTTGTGCGTTTATTTATAAACATACATATGGCGGTAATGAGGTCAACCGTGATGCTTTGCAACTTCCTGTCAGGTGAATGCGCTTAAACCAGACTGTCTACTGAATTGGTATGAGGGTTCATTATACGAATTTAGTTTGAAGCAATCGGATTTTTTTCGATTTCACAGTTTTTTTTTTTTAAATAAGTGACAGCTCTTATTTTCGTAACGTACAAAGTACGCTAAATATAAAACAATTAAATAAAATAGGTAACTTGTTAGATAATAATATACATTTTTTTTTGTATTTGTAATTCTTTATTCTTATTCTATAATTTTGCACTTCAAAAATCAAATTACTTGTACCCATTTCATTTTTGGAATAATAGTAAAGATGGGTGTCATTCTTTAGTCTTAAGAGAACTAGAGGCGAATGACCAATCAGAAAAGTTAATAATAATTACAAATGTGTGGGGTAAATGTAATTAGATTTACTCGTATAAGTTACTCGAAAAATTAAAGTAAATTTTTGACCGAAGAATGATCTAATGTAGAAAACCATTTTTTGACTCTCCTTAAAAACAAAGTGCTCATGTTTAAATTTCAAATTTCGTATCGAATAGGTTAAACAATTTGGGTGCTGTTACAGTAAAAAATTTAGAGAAGTGGGTTTTAGTAGAATGAAGCATATTAACTAAACCTCTAGAATTTATTCTTAAATCATAAACATTACAACTTCTGAGTGTCGAACTATAACCGCTTCGCATAAAGAACACTTTGAGAACTTTTTAGACATAGATGCGTTTTATCGGTAGCACACGCATAGCACAGAACAGAGGCCAACAAACAGTCAACCTATTTTTACTACACATGATCCGATGATATGTTTTTGTGCTATTAACAATTGCTCCAGAGCATTAGAATAAGCTCCACACCAACTAGATATGCCACATTGTAGTTTTGAGTTGACGAGGCTATAGTATACAGTTGTTAAAAGTTTTTTGGAGCAATATGGCTTAAGCATATACATTTTCCTAGTAACAGATAACATATATTTTTTTAGCTCACTTGTATGTGCTTTCCAGTTCATGTTTTCATCAATTAACATGCCTAGATACTTAAAATTTTTAACGAATTCAATTTTGATAATAATTAACTCTACCACAAGAGTGGGTAGATAGAAAAAGTTTTTCACTTGCTGTGGAGTGAAAAAATAAGTTGAGTTCTATCGCATCCAATCCTTTCAGATTAAGGCACATAAGTTTCGTTTTGTCACTTATAAGGAGTTCGTGTTTTGCAAACCACTGTCTCAGAAGTTGTAGGTCTTTTTGCAACTTTACAATCGATTCTAATATGAGTAGGGTGCTGTTGGTATAAGTAAGTGCAATGTCGTCCGCAAAAGCTGTTATATTGCTTGTAAAGCTTTGCTTGAAAATTGAATTTATGTAGAAGGGGAAAAGAATAGGACCCAAGACGGAACCTTGGGGAACACCAATATCTAAAAATATGTCATACAAATTTCGCTGCATAGCTTTAAAATGGCATCTTCTGTCGATCTGCCCTCACGAAACCCAAATTAGCCACTGAAAAACTTATTTTTGTTTAAGAAGGACACTACAAGATTTTTCATTACTTTTTCAAAAAGTTTTGCTAATGTAGGAAGCAGCGAAATAGGTCTGTATTGGTTCATTAAAGTTCTGTTTCCTTTTTTGAATAGTGGGATAACTTCAGCAGCCTTCAGAGATGTAGGAAAAATTTCAAAACTGATACTCATATTAAATATAAACGTAAGAGCATCATATGTATTTATATGCCTTCTTCTTCTTTTATTAATTGTTAAAGTATGTAATGCATATAATGCTACATCCATACGTATTTCTTCAGTGTATCCTCATTGCTACTCCGTCCTTAGTGGGGTAGTTACATTGGCGGACCGTGGTATCCTATAGACAGCTCTGTTTTTTATCACTGCGCTGTTAGTGAACCCAAGAATTTGGTATTGTTTCGGCATTTGAGTCAACCAATTATTTTTCTTGCAAAGATTTCTGCGAATTGAAATTTGAGCGTCTATCGCTTTTTGCGCCGAAATTTCCGACGATGTTTATTGCATATAAAAGAATCAGCTGATTCGCTCACCCTTGAATTTGCAATTCAGTTGCTTCTGAATGGAGAGACAACCGAGAATGCGTGTTCATCTTATTAGTTCATGTCTTATCAAACGCAGTGATATTCGTAATATATTCAGTTCTGTGACTGTCTTTTTTACTATATATTGTACATATACATGTATTGTCCAACATTGCGAGGCGTTTATTTAAGAGAGACGAACTACTGTCGTGTAGCTTTAAATTTAAGCAACATTTTTTCGTCACAGTACTTTTTGAGCCATTTAAGCTACCCCATGCCAACTCTATCTACGACATTAGCTTCGCAATTTCTATGGTGGTAAACGATAGTCGTTCCGTACTAGTGAATGTACTAGTACCACCAACTTTGAACACTAACCTGATCTATTATAATTTGAACTTCATATATACGAATAATAAGCGATATGTTACGCCATCTTGCTTAATATTCTCATATACGTCTCGGGAACATTTGAAGATATTAGTACCGTCCATAATACATAGATATCTTACTCTAGTATTTGCAATTCTACTCTGAAAAGCTCTCCCTCCACTAGTTGAAAATTTGATTGGCTCAAATATTTTTACTAATCAAAATCGCGGGTCTTCAGAATCTAATTGTCGCCCATACTACGAAGGGTATGTAATCCATCCTGACTGCATGTCTTAGGTTAATGTTGTTTCTGCTTTTCTAACTTAGGATTTTACTAGGCCTGTCTCTTCTTTCCCTGAAACCGAGGGATTATACTGCGCCGGAATACTTTGGTAAGCAACACGTTGAGTATTATTTCTACTCTATTACCATGCGTCCCTGATCGTATGTTGTATCACTTATACACTTAAGTGCTTAGCAAAATTGTACAATAGTACCAAGTCACGACGGCAGTAGCAGCCAGCACTCTTTTTTTATAATGAGAGCGCGTCCAAGGGGTTTGTGTACACTTAAAATGTTTGTACACAGCGCGAGCGAAGGAAATTTTGGGAAGAACAAAATATAGGCCCCGATGTACATTGTTTTTAAATGTTTGTAAGCTATAACGACCACAAAACACAGAGATCGGCAGGGCATTCCATATGCGAGTTGTATGGCTTAGGAACGAATCACGGTATTTTAGAGTACGTCCGAAAGTGGGCTGATGAGCATAGCGAGACGGGTGTTACGGTTGAAAGTTTGAATGTGCGGAATGGTACTGGCGATTTTAATGGAGCACTGGTGGTGGAAATAGCAATAAAACAAAGTAAGACAAAAGACATTACGTCGGTGTTCGAAGGTGTCAACCGATTGACTGATATTAGTTTCACCTACGAGTTTTATCGCACGGTTTTGAATCCTATCTAGCAGGTGCAGAGATGTTTTAGGAGCACCTGATCAGATGTGGGCATTGTACTCCAATTTTTGACAGATGAATGCCTTATATATTGAGGTCAGATTAGAGGGGGCAAAATATTTCTTACATCGCTTGAGGTAACCTAGACATTTTGCAGCATTTTTGACGACATCGAATATGTGGTCATTCCAACGTAAGTTCTTACTGACACACATACCGAGCATGAAAAGTTTTCGGTTTCGTCGATGTAATTCCCATTCATGGATAATGGCTTTGTATTTAAATTTTGCTTTAAGCCAGCAGATAGCATTGAGTTTTGGTAGTATTAAATTCCACTCTGTTGATAGTTCCCCAATTGGATAAGCTGCTGTTCCCGTTCTACAGCCGAAGAGCAGGGGCGTGAGTCCAGGAATGAATATGAAAAGCAGAGAGTATTGTCATCATCAAAGGAATATATTGGATTAGAAGTAGCAGACAAAAGATCATTAATGAAAATTAAAAAGAGTCTAGGAGACAGAATGGAGCCCTGGGGCACACCAGCATTTATTTTGTGAATATCAGACTTGAAACCGTCCAAGACAACGGTGAGACTTGCAATCAAATCACTAGTGGACCTGTTGCTACGAAAACCATTAAGAAGTTTTCTGTTTCGAGATATTGCATTAGCTGGCGGTTTATCAGCGTTTCCATGGCCTTGGAAAGAACGTACAACATTAGTCTGTAGGAGGAGAGAAAAGAGGATTCGCCTTTTTAAGAGACAGGCTGGACAAATGCTGTTTTCTATCTGCTCGGAAAGAGAGCTTACGCAATAGTTTTGCCAGCGTGGAAGAACATCTCTTCAGAAGAAAGGGAGATATACCATGTGGACCAGCGGATTTATGCATGTTGAGATCTTTAAGTACTCTTGCTACTACATGAGTGCGAAAGTGGATTCGTCCCCTTGAAGATTCGACGCACTTAAGTGCAGGCGGAGACAGAGCACAATCTGGGATTGTTGAGCTAGCCGCAAAGTGTGCAGCAAGCAGATTGGCCTTGTCCGGAGAGATGACAGCTGGAATGTCATTGCAAATGAGCGTTGGGATGAAGGATGAGGCAGAATTTCTAAAGTTTTTGACAGACGACCAAAAATTTTGTAATGCCTTTGGGACATTGCAATATTTTTTGCCACAGTTTTTGGTCGTATTTGAATTTCATACGCTTGAGAAAGACGTTGCAGTCATTTCTGGCTCGTTTGAACTTCTTCAGTTTTCCTCTGTCGGGTTGGTTCTGTAGGACCGAAAAAACATTTCTCTAACCCTGACAACCTCTTTACAGCTCGAGTCGTACCACGCCTTTTTTTTTGGTTTGATACTCTTCATCTGATGAGGGATAAAGCATCTCATTCCAAAAAGAATAGTTTCTGTGATCATGTCAGCAGCGGCATCCATGTCGTTATCGAGAGAACATAACGACCAGTTAAAATTCCTAAAGAAGTTGTTAAGTCCGCTCCAATTGGCTTTGTCGTATTGCCATACGGTTCTTTTAGGAACCTTTTCTCTAACTGTGTGGTGGGTGTACGAGAAATCAGCTGATATGACACAATGGTCCGACGAGCCTTGAGGGGAGAGCACATCAACGCAGTACTTATCAGAGTGAGAAGTTAAAAACAAGTCCAGGGTGTTGGTGGTATGACTATCAATGTCTGGTATTCGTGTGGGCTCATTTACAAGCTAGATCAAGTTATTCTCCGCAGCGAAGATGGCAATACACCGTCCTTCAAGTGTGTCGAAGGCAACCAGAATTGTGTATATTAAAATCGCCCGTAATCACGATTTCAGTATGAGGATACAGGGATTCAATTCTTTGTATGGAGTCAGACAGCGCATCAAACTCGTTAGAGGTCAAACTGCTATACAATTTGGGGCTTCTGTAAATAAAGCAGTAGTGGATAATTTGCTTACGGAGATGGAATTTTAACCACATGAAATTGAATTCCGAATTGGAACAGGGACTACATTGTGGTGGAATTTGGTAAGCTACATTACTGCGCACATAAATTGCGAGACCGCGATAGGAAAAGAATAGTGGCACTAGTTCGTAGCCAGGTAGCTTCATATCAGATCATAGATCTGAGAGGTGTGGGCGGGGATCTACCTGTGTTTCACTAAGTACCAAAACAGCTGGTCTGTATTTACAGACGTGGGCGTACGAAGACAAGTGATTACTTTTTGCCCCCGTATATTGGCTATGTCTACCCTGAATTCCCTAGTCATAAAATTCCCAACAAACAAAACAAACACAGAAAACACAAACACCGACGATACTAAGCAGTCTTTCCTACTGAGAGACTGCCTGTTAGACGTGTTGGGAAGCATTCCTCTGCCAGGTCTGCCGCAACCTGGAGAGGCATGCCATCGACAGTTATGCTCATATGACGACTAACTGATAATGGAAGTCGTGCTCGAGGACGCAGACACTGTGGGTTCGGATTTGGAAGAATTCTATTCTGAGAATTGTCTAGCAAATTCATCGACAATTTATTTCCCGTGATCCCATTGTGACCTGGAATCCAGCCAAGACTTAGTGAATTCAGCCTACCAACTGCATTCAGCGAACTAGCTTGGAGGACGTTAGAGGGTCCAGCAAGTCTTTAGGTTCAGATTGGCTATCACTTCACCAATTTCACCAGTTTTTCACAATGTACCATGTTGCCATCAGGATTGCGTATATCTCCGTTTAGAAGAAAGACGTAAGCATTCCTCCAGAAAGATACCAGTACTGCATCTTGAGTCGTTTTTGGAGCCGTGAAGGCCCGACTGGCCGAAACCATCCCTGGACACTTAGAAAATCGATTTCGTAGTTTTTCAGCAAAAGGAGTTCTGATGTCATGGCATACTATTTTTAAATATGCAACACTTAAGCACTATGAATACTCCTACAATATGTAGATAAATAGAGAACACTGTCTGGGCTATTAGTTATTTCACATCACGGGCGACAGTCAAAATTCAAAAGGAAGACTAAATTACAAAGTTGCTTATAACAATTATATATATAAGAGGAGCTATCGATTATCAATATCCCAAATTAAAAAAATATAATTACTTGCTAAAAGCTAGAAGAGCATTTAAGTTGAAATTATCAAATAAGTTATTATTTTTTTAAGTCACATTCGTACTATTTGTCTTTCTCAATGAAATAAACTGTTTCTTGTTTTATATTTGCAGATGGTTACCCAAATCGGCGATGAGGCCGGTAGGCCCAGAAACATCACACACCGACTGCATTCTGGTAGTTGGCGTATCCCGTCCCAAATTGGCCGCTGTTTTTCTTACAGTCATGCTTCTATCTCTATTCCTAACATTTCATGTTCTATACGATAGTGCTGTCTATAATATTCAAGCAGCCCAAGCAGTGTCCGATCGTCATCGTGTAACTATTCTAACACATCGAGTGCCTGAATTTATTAAAACTGGTGAAATGAGCCCGATAAATCATCCAATGGTTTTTCCAAACCGTGTACATTTCCCGAAAACCAATAGACGATTGCCGCAGGTATTGAAATATTTACTATAAAAAGTTACACTTTAATAACCAAACATTTGATATTCTGTGTACATAGATCTTATAAAAAATTAAGCAATTGGCAAATTTTCTTTAAAAACCCATGTTTTTTTATTAAAATGAATACGAGTATGTATACTTGGAAATATTATGTTTGCCCTCATTTTAAATGAGTACCTGATTCAATAAAAAAAAAATTATTTTATTTGGCATCATTTTGATGACTTACAGTGTTGGCATATGATATTTCCAAAAATACTTCTAAACTCACACACAAAATCTCCTTTACTCTTTGAAATAATTCGTCCATAACCCTTTTATGTATCCTTTCGTAATCCTTCAAAATTGACTTCTAAGTCAAATATAATGCTCTTCCTTATTCCAGGCACTTATTATTGGGATTCGAAAATGTGGAACACGTGCTCTCCTGGAAATGTTATACTTACATCCAAGGATTCAAAAAGCTGGTGGAGAGGTACATTTCTTTGACCGTGATGAAAATTATATGAAGGGACTGGAATGGTATCGTAAAAAAATGCCTCATTCATTTCGAGGGCAAATCACCATCGAGAAAAGTCCTAGTTACTTTGTTTCACCAGAGGTTGGTAGACATTTTTATTTAATTTAACTTAAATTTTTTTAGACGACTATCCAAATTTCCCAACAAGTTTATTTTGAAATGGTAAATAGAGTTTCCATAGTTCAGAAAATGTAAGAACACTTAACTTCAGATTGTCAAACTTGTTCGTCCTTGAATAGAATAATTTGCTCTTATTTTTGTTGTAATTCTGAGCTAAATGTTTTCAGCATGTACATTAGAGCTGGTCAATTTGTTCGAGCCAAAAAAAAACATGGTAAGTGTCGACCAGAATCGGAATCTACGATGAATTCTAAGAAAATTTCACCATGAAACTATGTGTCTAAAATCAATTCCTAGCTCCCGCTGAGAAGCATAAAGATTTCAGGTTGAGGTATTTTAAGGTATTTTGGGGTATTTAAGGTATTTAAAAAAAAATAATACATTTTCCAATCATGTTGGGCTCAATTCTGATTCACCTTCTTACAACGTACTTTATAAATATATTTTTTTTTGTTAATTAGCCAAACAATTTTTTTTAAATTTGACGAAATATGCCGAACATGCCATGTACTGAGACTCATTTAACTCCAAGAAAATTTTGAACAAGAAAATAAAAGTAGGCGGGGCATAAGAAAGGGCGTAACTTAACGTTCATAAATTTAATTTGATTCAAAAAAAAATATATTGTTATTTTCATACACTAATTATGAAACTTTTAAAAGATAAGCTTTAGAAAGATAAGAGTGACAAAGCTTTTGTAAACGTCTCCATTTTACGTGAGTGATCGTCAAAAACAACAAACAAAAAAACAACATTCTTACGCAAGCCTTACGCCGATAATAGCAAACAAAATAATCGAAATTTGGGAAAAAATTAATATTACGCCAATAAACAAAAAGAGCGTCTTAAAAAATCTTAATACATTCCTCAAAAAATGCCATAGAGAGGTTAAAAACATATCTAGAACAAATTCATTTACTGAATTTGAGATAACCTTAAATGAACTATTTTATGTTGCTAAGTGCGGTTGCCAAAAAAAACAATGCCATGCTCCTGTGGATTAATTCCTGATCACCTAAAAATGTTCATGAGGACAAAAATGTGCAGGAGGAATACGATTCCCAAATGCGTGCAAAATATAGTCGATCAACAGTCGAGCCAATTGCCAGATAGCTTTGATCCTTCGTATAGAGCCGAATCTTCGCAAATGAATGTCGAATGTGAAATCGAGTTTGCAATGCCAGCTGCAAGAGATCTGATTTTGAACAAAAGGGGACCTTACTCTAAGAGATACGATGCAATTAATTTCGCTATGATGTGTGATAAATTCGGCATTTCAGACAGAGTTGCCTCCTGTTTGGCTACAGCCCTATTTAAAGACATTGGGTTTACTGATGAAAATGGGGAGGCAATTATCATGGATAAAACCAAAGTGGGTCATGAAAAAATTAAATGCAGGGAGTCCGTTCGACGTATGCAGCAAAATGATTCAGCGTTACTAGCTTTTTCTTTTGATGGCAGAAAAAATGACGCTCTGACACGGAAAGAAATTAATGTAAAATACCATCCATGAGTACAAAAGGAGTCTCATATTGTGATTCTTAAGAACCGCAAGGCAAATTGTTGGGTCACATAAAAGTTGCTGCTGAAGACTCCAACACTAAACAAATCCATTTATTGGAGTTCTTTAAGGAAAAAAATTTAACGCTAACTACTCGTAGCTTGATAGGATTTTACTGCGATGGAGAACCCACCAATACTGGAATTGAAAATGGAATAATTCGAAAGTTTGAAGTTTTTTCGAATAAACCATTATATTGGTTTGTTTGCTTGTTGCATTTTAACGAACTTCGATTTCGCCATTTGTTCTATTGCTTAGAAAATTCAACTACAAGCGGACCACGTACAGCTAGTGGGACTTTAACGAAGTTACTTGAGATCTGTGAACAACTTCCGGTAAGCACCAAGTTCTGATACAACATCTTCAAATTTTAACAAACATTTTGTCATTTTGTCAAATTTACTTCACTTTGAACCCATTTCATTGGGGAATATGTCTCATGCCCATGGATGATAAAGGTGAAAAAAGCCTTTCGACTGACGTTTTATATCTCTATCAAATAGCCAAAGCTGTATCGGAAGGCTTGTGTCCTGAAGATCTTTCCAACATGAAACTGGGACAAATTGTTCATTCTCGTTGGTTAACAAAAGCCAGCTGACTTTTACGCCTTTATGTCGCAAGTAGTTTACCTTCGGCAAATTTAAAAATATTGGCTAATTTCATTATGAAAGTTTAATACCAAATTTTATAATTCAGTGGTATATGACAGTAAACTTTTATTTAATTTTATTCAGTCAACGCAATTCTTGCCATTAAATCTTCGAGAAATTGTAAACAAAGTAATCCAAAACAATGCATTTTTCGTCCATACAGAAAATATTTTGTTAGCAATGCTTTTCGATGGAAGGAAATCTGTCCGCAAAAGAGCTATTAATAAAATTATGTACTATCGCAAGAAATTATACATATGACCCAACTAAACCCGGTACTTATAAGAAGAATCGCATTAATTTCGATTGCACAGATTATGTTATATGAATTTAGTTGACTTGGATAATGACGATATCTTATATGAACTTCCATTTACTGCAAGCATCCCACACGAACACTTGTTGGAGTACATAAATTCTGCTGAAATACCATAGCCAGATCTATGTCAGTGACTTTAGAAAGTCGTTCCAAAAATCCTTAAATCGAGTCTAAGAAAAACTTTAAAAACTGACAAATACTCGTAAGTTATATTTTTTTTTAATCAAATTAAATTTATGAACGTTAAGTTACGCCCTTTCTTATACCCCGCCTACTTTTATTTTCTTGTTCAAAATTTTCTTTGGAGTTGTAAAGATATATATTTCAAATTTTAGATCGATACCTCACTTCGTTAAAAAGTTACAGACTTTTGGCTTCCACTTTCTTAAATGAGCCTCAGTACATGGCATGTTCGGCACATTTCGTCAAATTTAAAATAAATTGTTTGGCTAATTAAAAAAAAAAAATATTTATAAAGTTTGTTATAAGAAGATGAATCAGAACTGAGCCCAACATGATTGGAAAATGTGTTATTTTTTTTTTTAAATACCTTAAATACCTCAAAATATATATGGGCATTATTTTCTCTACTATTATCTCATTTAAACAGCTCAAGTTTGCTTATCTCGTTTGCTATTAGAATTTAAGCAAAAATTTATCTCATAAAATATTTTCCAGAAACCAATCAAATACTTTCTTCTGAAACAATAAAATCGCACATGAATATGTATATATACACTTAATAAATATGTACATTTGACAAAATTTTCATTCGAAAATGTACTTTTATACAATTATTTCATGATTTTAAAAATTGCTGTGTTTGACTGTTAGAAATTTTCAAGACTTTTCTGGCAACCATCGTAATCAACAGGAGACACTTCTTTCAGTTTATTTACTTTATGATAGTTCTCATTTTTGACGTAAATGATAATTGTATAAATGCGTATGGATACGAATATGTGGTACATTTATATTGACTACGATAATTTTACGACGACCAAACTGAAAGGTTACTTTTTAATGAACTACCTGCGAAAGAACAAATAATGATTTGGCTAATCCTCTAATCCTTTCTATTATATCTTATTATTGAATGGCTATTCATTAAAATATAATCATTTGAACCAGAAAGGGCATTAGTCCATACAATCCATGTGTAAGTATAAGGTAATATCAAGTAGCAGTTCAAAAATCTACGTATATTATTGCGTGAAGAAAAAAGTTCGTGGCATTTTTCCACCAAAATTAAAACACATTTGCATTATATTTTAAATTAAGTTTATTAAACTAAATACCACCTTGATCAAAAAGTTCCCGCACCACACCACAGTGTTGCGCTCCCATTGTTCCGGTTTGAGTTCTGTTTTTTTGTTAAGTTGGTAAATCTGTTGTTGATATTCCCTCTAAATCTTAGCATCATAGCTTGACATTTGCGAAAGTTATGTAGCCAAGAGTACATCTATTTTTGTGTGTGTTGGCGATTTTTTACAATTTTAGAAATGGATTTAAATTTGCAACAACGGACTTGTATTAAATTTTGCATAAAAAACGGATTTAATGGTGCGCGAACGGTGGTCGTGAGTTAATCGAAGATGATGAACGCAGTGGCAGACCATCGACATCGAAAACCGACGAAAACATTGATGAAGTAAAAGAGAGATAGCGGAGGACTTGAACATTGCCTATGGATCCGTCCAAGACATTTTGGTGAATGATTTGGGTTTCCGTCATGTAACAGCAAAGTTGGTGCCAAAAAACCCTAATTTCATGTAAAAAAGAGACCGTGTTGACGTCGCACAAGAAATGATTTTCGAGGCTGAATCCGCTCCCACATTCATCAAAAAGATCATTACTGGAGACGAGACGTGGGTTTATGAGTACGACACGCAACCCAGACATCAGGCAAGTGAATGGCGTTCACCAAATGAGCCGAGACCAAAAATAACATGTCGTTTTGAGTCAAAGAAGGCCAGACAGTAAACAAAGAGTATTATTTGGCCGTTATGGGACGTTTGCGTGAAGAAATTCGCCGAAAGAGACCAGAATTGTGGGCAGAAAATTCGTGAATTTTGCACCATGATAACGCAACGTCGCACAGTGCCATCATTATTCGTAATTTTTTGATGAAAAATGCAACAAATACTCGTAGCATCCAACAGCCACCGAATTCATCTGATTCTGTTCAATCGAGTTAAAAAACCACTCCGGGGAACGCTTTTCAGCAGCCGAGAGGGAGTAATGGAAAAATCGCAGGAAGCACTGATGGACATAACGAAAACCGAATATAAAAAATGTTTCGAGGATTGGATCAAGCGCTGGCATAAGTGTGTTGCAGTCGATGGGGATTACTTTAAAGGGGACAATATAGATTTAGATGAATAAACGTGTATTTTTAATTTTCTGAATAAATTTCGGGATCAAGGTGGTATTTCCTTCTAAAAAAGAGTGCCAGAGTTATAACTTTGAGCTTTGCGAAAAATTAACTTTACCTTGCTCTTGATGAGCCTTTGATACAATAGTGAGGGGACAATAGTTGCTGTCAGGAATTTGTAGCAGACATTTGAAGGACTCAAAATTAAATTAAATTGTAAATAATAAATATGTATCTACATATATTGTAAAACTAATTATTAAATGAAAAAGCATTTTGTAATATAAATTCCAATTTATCACATTAATCAGAGAAAAAGTCAATAATATTCATTATATTCTAAATGATACGTACCAGAAAAAAATAAATTTTCAAGAAACTCGTATCATGCTTAGTTAGGACAAAAAAAGGCAATACAACCCCTCCCTTAAGACCGTTTTATCTCTTTTCAATTTTTTTTATCAAGATATAACAAGGAATCACCATACGAGTATATGCAATAATAATAATTGGTGTAGTTTTAACCCATATTATGATACCACACTAGTTATCACTATTTACAAATTAATATACATATATGTATGTATGTAGATGCCAAGAGTTATATTGAAATATAGGACCACATCAAAGTACTCCTAATTGTAATCAAAAACATTTCCACCTTCTTGCGGAATTGTTTGCAATGAATTATAGTACCTTTGCATACATTCATATGTACACGGATACACATTTGAGTGAATGTTAGGATTATATATAAATATATTCATATACATGAATATGGAATTCGAATTTATACATCACGTTACGTAAAAAACCAAGCTTCTACAGGTATATGTAGGTAGATATTGCTTAAATTTTTTGTTCCCAATGGATTAAAAAACATTTGTCTCCCCAAGACTCATGAACAGTCTTGGACGTAATCTTAATAAAATCTCATATCGAAGCCATAAGATGAAAATTAAGGCAAAACGAAAAGCACAAACATAAAAATACGAGTATGTACGTACATGAGTATACTCATGAATATATAGAAGTAGAAAAATTATTCTGTGCACCAGAAATAAATACGTGTTGCTAGATAAATCTTAATGATATTAGAAATGGAAAACGTAGGTGAAAAATAGCAAGGAACGATAATTGACTTTAAATACGAGTAATGTACGATATTATTATAGGTACGTACTCGTATATAAAATTTCAAAATTCTGCTTGTTAAGCTACAAATATCCATAAAGACCTTCGTGTATTTCTAAAATGAGATAGGAAATATGTGAAGCACTTTCCAGCAAAACAGTTTTAAACTACGAAAATTGCCATATTTAGTGTTTTCTTTAAACAGAGATTAAATTTTACTGATTGCTTTGGGCGGAGGTTTTGGCTAGTCATTGAAAAGAGAGTTGCACTTAAAAAAGTGTAGTTTAGCTTACTTAACAGCACAAATAAAATTATACTTTTAACCCATTA
This sequence comes from Volucella zonaria, assembly GCA_963966105.1. NCBI lineage: Eukaryota > Metazoa > Arthropoda > Insecta > Diptera > Syrphidae > Volucella > Volucella zonaria. The sequence continues at coordinate 209,147,149 of OZ014531.1, forward strand.
AGTGAACTGTTCTCCCTTGAAAATAAGGCAATTTCCTGCAGCTGTTGAAGAAAGAAAATCCAGTAACGACTATTCTTTGCCTTGCTGTAAGGTTCAAAGCCCCAACTGTAAACATGTGGCCAGAAAGGTACAAACAAAACTCTTAAAACCAGCGAATATGCTTAGACGTTGGGAAGTTGCAATATCTTTGAATAACTGACAGCGTGTGTATAGGGTACTCTTTTGTATTTTGTATCGAGTCTTCACCTGCGGCGGATGGACCCTGTACGGTAAAAGGGAGAACTCAGCAGAGTGGTTAGACGTTAAGTGGGCCTTCCAGGGGACTTGTAAAGGAGAACTACTCCCTGGACAGCTAATGGTGACAGTACGTTGGACAGGTTTGGGAGCGGTGCATCATTCAAATGTGGAGGACAATCAGCGACAATAATGTAATACCACTTACAGTTCAATTGATGCTCCTAAACCTGAAGAGTTAGGATATGAAATTTGTTCTCATCTACCCTCCTCTTCAAATCTGCCACCACTTTTTCAAAAGGTTACGCAATCACCTTCAAAATAGACAGTTAATGAGCATTTAAACAGCGCTTTGAACCATTTTGAACCAAAAGGATAAGCACTTCTTTGAAAGAGGCATACTTGCTTTAGAGATGCCTTGGAAGAAGATAGTACAATAGATCCAAATGTAGATAATTTTATGAATTAAACCTTATGAATTTTTAAAATACTGTTTTTGAATTTTCCACTAGGAAGTCGACGGTTTTAGTTTTATATGTAATAATAATAATAATAATAATAATAACAATAATATTGTGACATGTTGTTTTACCTACATAATTCATAAAATTGGTCAAATTGTGAGGATTTTCTTTTCACTATTATTTTTATAGAGTTAATATTAATTAATATTAACTCATCTTATGGTGGTGCTCTAGCATGAATTATTGTACATTACCACCTTGATCAAAAGTTTATTCAGAAAATTTAAAATACAAGTTTATTCATCTAAATCTATATTGTTCCCTTCAAAGTAATCGCCATCGACTGCACCACTTTTATGCCAGCGCTTGATCCAATCCTCGAAACATTTTTTATGTTCGGTTTTCGGTATGTCCATCAGTGGTTCCTGCGATTTTTCCATTACTTCCTCTCGGCTGCTGAAACGCGCTCCCCGTAGTGGTTTTTTAACTCGATTGAACAGAAAGAAGTCACATGGATCCAAATCAGGTGAATTCAGTACCTGTTGGATGGTATTTGTTGCATTTTTCGTCAAAAAATTACGAATAATGATGGCACTGTGCAGTGTGCGACTGTGCGCTATCCACGAGTTTTCTGCCCATAATTCTGGTCTCCGGCGAATTGTTTCACGCAAACATCTCATAACGCCCAAATAATACTCTTTGTTTACTGTCTGGCTTTCTGGCAAAAATTCATGATGCACTACACCGTTGTAATCCATGAAAACCGTGAGCATTGACTTCTTTGTTGACTGAAAACGACGTGGTTTTTTTGGTGTCGGCTCATTTGGTGAACGCCATTCACTTGCCTGATGTCTGGATTGCATGTCGTACTCATAAACCCACGTCTCGTCTCCAGTAATGATCCTTTTGATGAATGTGGGATCGGATTCAGCCTCGCAAATCATCTCTTTTGCGACGTCAACACGGTCTCTGTTTTGCATGAAATTGAGGTCTTTTGGCACCAACTTTGCTGCTACACGACGCAAACCCAAATCTATAAGCAAAATGTCTTGGACGGATCCATATGCAATGTTCAAGTCCTCCGCTATCTCTCTGATGGTTGATTTGCGGTAATTGACATTTCTTTTACTTCATCAACGTTTTCGTCGGTTTTCGATGTCGATGGTCTGGCACTGCGTTCATCATCTTCGATTGACTCGCGACCACTTTTGAACCGCTCGTTCCACTGGTAAACGACCGTTTTCTTTAGAGAATCGTTACCGAAACACTTTTCTAACATTTCCAACGTTCGCGCAACATTAAATCCGTTTTTTATGCAAAATTTAATACAAGTCCGTTGTTGCAAATTTGAATCCATTTCTAAAATTGTAAAAAATCGCCAACACACACAAAAATAGATGTACTCTTGGCTACGTAACTTTTGCAAGTGTCAAGCTATGATGCTAAGATTTTAAAGGAATATCAACAACAGATTTACTAACTTAACAAAAAAATCAGAACTCAAATCGGAGTAATGGGAGCGCCACACGGTGGTGTGGTGCGGGAACTTTTTGATCAAGGTGGTATATTTCGTCTAACTATCGATAAATCTATCGAAATTTCACACCCTCTTATCAAAGTCAAATTTCGTGTTGACCTGTGTAATCAAACGCGTATACAACGGATTAATTGTCCTAGTAAAAAAGTCATTATGTTTCATTTTGTCGGATCAAGAAGCTATATATATTTAAGTTCAGTATTATTTATTTCACAAATAATCCTTATCACCCAGGATAAAACTCAAACTCGTCAAAACACTGCATCATACGTCGGGACCAATACGAGGATACTCATATTCTTTGTTCATATTGTAGTTTTGCGTGGCTTCATTTTCAACAATAGCAATGCTATCGAGGGTATTGAACTCAGGTATTAATATGAATGCATGTTTCGTAGTAGGTCGCATGTTACTCAAATACTCTTACCCAACAACACAACTAAGTGCGTTTGCACTTGAAGTGCACATCTAGTGCATTGCATGCACATGAGGATATAGTGTTAATGTGACAAATAAAAAGTTATTTGACTTTTTGGGTTAAAAGAGAAATTAGAGTCGGTATCTACACATTTATGTATGTATTTATGCATTTGACGTGTCTACAAATATTATTGTTGAGTACTTGAATTATTTTTATAGGATTGTTAATACCCAAACAAATTGATTACTTTTTCCGATATGTCAAAAGAAATAACATATTTATTAATTAAGGATAACCTATTTTCGAAATATGTATGTACGTACATTCCCTCGTATGTATGTATGTGTCCATACTCTCTTTGAAGTTACTTGAAGCAAATAAGAATAAATTAATTAGTCGCATTACCTTAATCCCAACGAAAAAAACCTCCCAAACATTCATAAATTCGACATTTCTTTTTGCAGGTACCAGAACGTGTAAGAGCAATGAACGCCAGCATTAAACTTCTTCTCATCGTACGTGAGCCCGTAACCCGAGCAATTTCAGATTATACACAATTAAGGAGTCATGCTGCAACAGCTACATTGCCTTTGGCGGCAGACGCCCCACCGCCACTAGCGTACAAGGCGTATTCATCATCCCTCTCTGTACCCTTATCCTCAATGCATTATAATAGATTATCATTATCCTCCTCGCAATTATATGACAGTTATGCTGCAAACCAACCGAGCTCTGGAGGAAGTGATGCTACAACTACCACAGCTTCTTCGACTGGCGGTGGTACCGCCACTTTAATAACAAAGTAAGAGAACATACGTTTTGTTACGTAATTAGTGAATTCCCATATCTAGATACGTTTGATATTTTTTCATATACTCGTACCACATATGCACAAATTGCCGTTTGCAATAATATTTCACCAAGAAATTGTTTTGAATTGAATTGAATACAATAATTGACTGCAGTTGACAAGTATTGTTTTATTTTTTTTTATTTAAGACTTTTAAAAATAATAATAATGTTTTTAATAGTAAATGGATATACATGTTTTTGATTTATTTGTAAACTTTTTCTTTTTAACTGAAAAATATTTATTCTGCATACAAAATTAATTCAATTTAAATTCCATCTGTACAGATCATTCGAAGAATTGGCTATATTTCCCAATGGCACTGTCAACGAGTCCTATCGTCCACTAACCATATCAATGTATCACTTACATTTGCATCGGTGGCTTGAAGTCTTCCCTCGTGAGCAACTGCTCGTTGTCAACGGTGATCAATTAATCGAGGATCCTGTCTCGCAATTAAAACGAATCGAATCATTTCTAGGTAAGAATTTCTCAAATTTGATATAATGAAAATATTTGCCAAATAGTTTTGCCACCAACTTGTATTATATTCCACACAGGGCCCTAGAGCTCAACATCAAATCTTAGCCAAAAAAAGTCTAGTTTTAAAATATTAGTAATATCTTACTTCCTAACTTAACCAATCAGGAGGTGAAGAGTCCGTACCTGAGACTACGACTCGATGATTTTTTTTATGCTGGAGCATTGTTGTCTATTCGCTCGATGTGGCCGAACCAGGGTAGTTGAAGTGTTTTGGATTATTGAACTACGAGGGTTGTCCTCGAACAATGATACAAAATATTTTTTCTCAAAATTTTTTTTTATTTTTCTACATAGTCTCCTTGTAACTCTACACACTTCTTCCAGCGATGCTCCCATTTCTCTAACCCGTCCAAATAGTACTTGACGTTTTTCTCTGCAAAATAATTGTTCAAAGGTGATTGCCACCTCATTTGACGAAAATCTCTGTCCTCCGAGAGCAGTTTTTAGATCAGGGAACAGATCTGGTGAATAAGGCGGATGGTCAAGCAATTCAAACCTTAATTCATGGATTTTCGCCATGGCAACCGCTGAGTTGTGAGACGGCGCATTGTCTTGGTGAAACAGGATTTTCTTTTTCTGCAAATATGGCCGTTTTTCCGCAATTTCTGCCTTCAGCTTGTCAACTAATGACGCGTAATGGTTTTTCCTTTTTGAAGATAATCGATTAAGATAACTCTTTTACTATCCCAAAAAACAGTTGCCATCACTTTCCCAACCGAAAAAACAGTTTTTGCTTTTTTTGGAGCTGGTCCGCCCTTTGCAGTCCACTGTTTTGACTGAATTTTTGTTTCGGGCGTATAAGGGTGTATCCAAGTTTCTTTTACAGTAATTAATCGGCGCCAAAACTCGGATTTATTGCGCCTAAACTGCGCCAACAGACCGTTGGAAATGTTATTCGAACACGTTTTTGGTCTAACGTAAGCAAACGCGGCACCCAACGCGCGGACAGCTTTCTCATGCCTTAATCTTGATTTACTCGTAATATGTAACAAATACGTTCTTTGGACATTTTCATAACCTCTACTATCTCTCTCACTTTAATTCGGCGGTCGTCTAACACCATTTGGTGAACTTCAGCAATGTTATCGTCAGTGGTTGCAGTTTTTGGACGTCCCGAACCTTCATCTTCTCCTAAGCTCTTACGGCCACGTTTAAATTCAGCTGCCCAAAATTTCACTGTGGTAAATGCTGGTGCAGAGTCCCCATATTGCCTTTCAAAAACAAGAATTTAATAACAGCTCGATACTCAATTTTTTCCATTTTCACAAAAAACACTCACATCGACTCACTCAAACGACTGTCAACTAAAAACTGCGCGTGCAAAATGACTGAAACTTCGGTAAGTAACTGTCAAAAGATGCATAACTAACATTCACTAGCTTTTATTGACGAGTGCCGCTATCTTTACATTGCGGTTGGAAACCTTTCTGACAACCCTCGTATACCCACATCTTGATGCGGTAGAATTCGCCGTTGTATCTTTTCTTCCATTTGTCGTCCTCGCATACGAGGAATCTTCTTCGACGAAGAAGATTTACCACTTTAAAGTTACCCGCGTCTTGCGCCTCTCTCATAACTATTGTAGTTGTAGTTATGCAGTAAGTAACTCACTTCGTGGAAGTAAGCGCTTCAGTTGACCCATCTGCCACCATTTTTTTTCCACAAATTGTACAGACTTATCGGCTTGAGCTCCGAGTATGTCAAAGTTACCTAGATAAGGTGTACTTTCTGCTTCTGCTGTGTTAATACATAGTTTGCTATTTCTGTCAATTCAACACAGTTCAGCAGGTCGTGTCCGGATATATACAACCCAGTAACCGATGACCATCATTTGGAGGTAAGATAAGCAAACATTATTTTTTTCCGCCAAGGGTAGGGACAAATCTTCCGTAGACACCATGAAGATCCCAAGCGCGTGCTCATGGTAGTGTGGGATTCTTACTCCCTAAAAACTCTTCCCTTCTAAATGAAGGTGTTTGTTATTGCAACTTAGTTTCGACTTATTAAGCAGTGTCATTAGCAAACATATCTAAAATTGTTGTCTCTTCTTGCTGTATATCACGGGTGTGAAGGAGATATGGAAGCGGACCGAGAATTCTTTGAATTGCGAAACATCATTTCCGGATCTGACACAACAAAGCCTATTCTCAATGTATGTTGTCATTACATTGCGAGTATATAAGCAAGACATGTTGCAATTTCAATTCCAAACCTTCATGCCACATCTTCATCAAGAAATACAACTGAGAGAATCTTTCTTTCTTCAAGAGCTTTCCCTATTACGGAGGTGAACCTATGCACCTGATCACTTATTTTCTGGGCAACATTTTCAGGGGTTCTGCGGTTATTAGGTCGTAACTGGGAGCTTCCTTCGGTTTTAATTTATTTATTATTGTGGTAAGAGGAAAGGTTAAAGTTTTCATCAACTTTTATATATTCCTTTTGAAACGAAGAAATAGAATATGTATATAAGATCGGGTATTTTTGTGGTAGTCAATTGGTCTGTAAGTCGCTTTGCCGTGGAGTAGAGGTCACAATTGTTCTCCATAGCAGCTTCATACAGCATTCTATCTTTTTGTGAGACGCATCTTGATCCCCAGTAGGTGTGTTTTGCATTAATGTCACCGCCAATAATAAAACTCGGTCTAAGGAAATTTAGTATAGTACATATGGAGACATTATCGAACACACTTTTATCAAGCCTGCTTCGCGATGGACAGTGTATAAAAGTGCGCTCAATATCCGTCTTCTAATGTTTGTTGGATTTGCTTCCGTCACTTTTTCCTTTGTGTTTTTGTGACAAGAACCCGATGGCTTTTCTTGAGCGGCCTTAGGCTTTTCTCCACTTGCCAGTTTTGAATAAGAATTTCAGTCGAGTGCGATGAACGCCAGCCAAAATTATGGCATTTTAAAGCTAACATTTTGAAAAATCGTTGGCCCAATTTCATCAGAAAAATGCGTTTATCTCGAGATTTTCAACTTTTAGGTTAAATTTTTTAATCAAAACTTTTGTCTTCTCTTCATTATCTACGAATTTTTTGTAAGACTTTTCCACCTACGAAAAACGGAAGTTATTGCAACCCACTATTTTATTCCGGCAAATGGGTCACAAAATAAATTTAATATCCCTTTAAATAGTTTTTGTGGCCCTAAAAAGGACCGTTACGCTTTAAGATTTCAAAAGGCTTTTATAGTAAATTTTCGAAATGTGGCCCGTGCCTTTGGATGTGCGTTCTAGAGCGATTGATGATTTCAGACTGCAAATTAATGTTTGGTACAATGCCTCTGCGCTCCCCTACCACTGTATTTATTCTCTCTTGGAGCTCTTCCCGACTTGAAATCTCAGTCAACTAAACCCTTTCTTTTATGGCTCCCCAGAAAAAAAAAATCCATTGGCGTTAGGTCAGGAGATCTAGATGGCCAAGGAAAAGGACCAAATCGGGCAATACACCGTCCATTAAATTTTTGATTTAAAAACGAAGTTACATTATTGCTACAATGGCAAGGAGCTCCATCGTGTTGGAAAACCATTCTTTGCCTCTGAGCAAGAGAAACATTTTCCAGGAGTTCCGGCAACGGGTCTCTCAAAAATTCTAAATAGAATGTTGAATTTAGCACATGTGGAAGTATGCATGGCCCGATTAAAGTACTACCCATTATGCCGGCCCAGACATTCACGCTAAACCTTCTGTAAAATGGTATACAGTTAAGAAAAACATCTGTATTTCGACTGAATCTTTACCTTTGAGAAGATGTTGTTCGTGTTAAGTGAGGATTAGATACTGCTTCGTCAGTCCATAACATTTTTTGAATAAACAAAATTCAATCCTTTTTGGAAGACCCCTGGCAAAAGTTCCTGTACGGGAGTATAATGAAAGGGGTAAATGCGGTTGGCTTGAAGAACTCAATGGATTGTAGTTCGTGGAGTTTGAAACTGGGCTGCAAGCCTTTTAGTGCTAATAGATGGCTGCATTCTCTTCTTAACACATATGCTGAGCCGACGGTTGAAAGGCGGTGAAAAGCATTGATAAAAGTTGGCCGAAAACCTAAACTGGAGCACCCCGTATAGTTTTGGAATTTGATCACTCTTTAATTGTATCGCGGTGGTCTTTAAACCGCCAGAATTTCACAAAATAAAATGAGGCACCGTACGTACAATACATATCTGGGTTAAATAGTGGAATACTTGATATTGGAGCGTTCGTATAGCAGCATCTTTGTTTTTGGTTATAATGAAATATGCTTGACGGACGGAAATTTAGAAGCTTTTGCACTTAGAGATCTGGGATCGTAATCGAGAGAAGAAATCGCAAAGGATCGTTTCCTAGATTTTGAATGATACGAGTATTAGCAACTTTTAATTGTGAATCATATTATGTGGCACAGGTTGCTGATGAGATGGTTTAAATTATTTGTGAGAAGAATCCTAAATAATTAGTTTTTATTTTCGCCCCAATTTAAAGTAATATGAGTCCGGAAAATCTCTAAGCCTAGATTTTGGACTAGGAGGACCAAAAAGGTCATATTTAAGCTGAAATATTTTTTTTATCTCTTAATCGGCTGCAACGATTCAGCTTCATTTCTCCAGCAACTTGTATTTGTATTTAGGGATTGCAGTCTTTTTGTCTCAAAGTTTTCAAACGCATTTACTTGAATCACTTTATTATTATTATTATTATTATTATTATTATTAGATAACATGGTATGTACATTAAGACATAGTTCTCTTATAGTACTTAAGCTTGATATTTAAATTAAGAACTTATTTCCATTACATTAGATATGTAAGATTTCAAAAGTAAAAATAATTTATATAAACGATTAGACAAAAAAAAAGAAAAATAAAGAAAGAAAGGAAAGTCAACGAAGATGAAAAGTAAGAAGTAACAGAAAGAGGAGTTAAATATACTCGTACATTAATCTTTATTGTTCCTGAATAGAAGAATGCCGAAATATTGAATTTTAAAGCTTGCGGCATTGCTATTACCCTTGATACTCAAGGTCAGAGAAATATCTCAAATCATCAAGGTTCTTCTTCGCTCACACCACGAGGTTATGGTCATGGCGTGAATGAAAAAGAACCTAGATGAGTTGAGATATTTAAATTTGTTTAAGTTTATATTAAGTGTTCTGCGAGAAGAAGAAAACTCAAGCTTGCAAAACAGATAATTTGGCGTTTTTGTCATTATAAATTTGTGTAAGAATATACAATTTCTTGCATACATGTATTGTACTAAAGTGCAACCCAATAAACCTTTCACATAGACCGATATCCGATCATATCTGCGTAGTCCATGAATATATCTAACTGCATCATTGAAGGCTACCTGTAACTTATTACGTGACAACGAATCCATGCTACTAAAAACAACATCGGCATATGTTATTATGGGAAGTATAAGGACTTGGACGTGCTTCCGTCTAGTTTCAAAGGGTGTGAAGCTTGCAGCCAACCACAGTCTACGCAAACAACCATAACTGCGACCAATGACGTAGTTTATGTGGTTGTTGCAGGACAGGTTGCGGTTTATTACGAACCCAAGGCTAGAAGCCGACTCCACTAAGGACTGAAACGAATAAAATTTGGAAACTTCAAAAAATATTTTCATAATTCATGTAAATTTTTTTTATTTGCTTTAAAACTCTGTTTTCATTAAATTCATTCACAATTACAAAACATAAAAAAATTATTTGGGTTCCCATTCTTTCGTCAACTTATTTCGAATGTCCTTCATAAGGTTGGTGACAGTTACGAGTACATCCGTGATCTTTTTGGACGCTCTTTTCCATTTAGCACTAAAATCTTTTACGTCGCTTGCACACTGCTCACTTTTCCTCAATTTAGCTTTGACCAAAGCAAAATACCTTTCAATGAGACGGCACTTTGGAACATTGGGTGGATTCATGTCTTTTGGGACAAAGTCGACATTTTTAGCAGCAAGAAAGCTCAACGTCGCATGAGCATAGTGAGCTGAAGCTAAATCTGGCCAAAATAATGTTTAACCCTCGTGTTTGTTTAAGAAAGGAATCAAACGTTCTTTAGGCACTCATTAATGTACACTTCTCCGTTAATTGTTCCCGTTGTAATATACGATGAGCTTCTGTGTCCACATTAGCAAATGGCCTGCCAAACGAGATATTTTGGCCCGAATTTTTCTATCCCAATCGATGTTGTTGATTGCGGAAGAATCCCAGCTTCAAACGAGTTGTAAAACTGCGCACCTGGAAGAGTAATAAAGTCGGCTTTGACATAGGTTTCGTCATCCAAAACCAAACACGCTTTCTTGTTACCGATCAACTGGTATAGCTTTCGGACTCGTGTTTTTATGACTTTTTTTTGCTTTTCAGTAACTTTTGGTATTTTTTGTCCTTTTCGTATTTTTACATCTTTGTACCATTGTTTGGTTGTATTACATTTCCGAGATACATCTCTGGATGACATAGTCCGGTTTTTTACGATGGTACCCACTATTTTCCTGTCCAAATTAGTATCATGTGCTCCACTTTTAGCTCCACTTTTCTGTTTGCGCTTAACTGTCAACGTCTCCAAATATCGTTTAATAACAAAATCACTGTACTGCGTGCTATGTTTGAATTTTTTGCGATGAAATGATTTGGACGCGAAGTATTTCCGAGCCATTTGTCGATGATCTTTTTACGGCGTTCCTCTTGACTCATATTTTATAAATATTTTAAACCGCACCGAACTAAAATCGATAACAAACTGAAACTAGAGAATATACCGGCTAATTTGGGTACAAAATGGGATTGCAATTTTTACGCATTGGAAGTATAGCGCATATTAAAATTTACAGATTTTATTCGTTTCAATCCTTACCGCCGATTTCGATTGCATAAATTTGGCATCAGACTCAGTTCGAAATTGCTTTTTGATATGGGTAGAACCTGACACTTAAAAAGATTTAGCAGCAGCCCGTGTTTGTCTGCCCAGTCATTAATCGCTGACAAATCCCTGTTTAAACAAAAAACTAATTCGTCAAGCCGATTCATAGGCATAGGCATGTACAACTGAACGTCATCTGCGTACATATGCGTACGAGTGTGCACACATACCAATGGCAAATCGTTGACAAACATGGAAAATAAAATCGGTCCAAGGATGGAACCTTGAGGAACACCTTGTAATAAGGGAAAAACAGAGGAAATGCGTCCACCAACAACGACCCTTTGAAATCGGTTCGACAAGTAGCTTTGCAAAAGTTTAACAGCTCTTTCGCCAAACCCGAAAAAGTGTTCAAGCTTCCATAAAAGAATTTTGTGATTCACTTTGTCAAAAGCTTTCGAAAAATCGAGAAAGCAAAGTAATGTCACGAGCCCTTTGTCATAGGCTTGCCTTATATCATCCAAAATCTTCACCATTGCCGACTGACAACTATGCCCTTCTCGAAAGCCTGACTGAGAAGAAATCAATAGAGAGTTGAAGGATAAGTGGCATTTGATCTGGCGGGATCAGACACTCTCAAATACTAAAATCGTTGACAGAACTTGCGTTCGATTTGTTGGCAATCGGAATAACCCGTGCTTGTTACCTCTAAATCGGCTTGCCTTTGCACTGATGTAAAGGTGTTCGGATGAAAATCAAACATATCACCCACCATTGCATTGTCTACAAAATGTGCATTTAGCTCATTTGGATTTAACGAACAGTTATCATGCCCTCCTTTGCTAACACCAATTTGCCGAAGGTTCCTCCACAGTTCCTTTGGGGCAAAGACATACTAAGTTTAGAGGAATAGTAATTTCGTTTCGAATTACGCGCAATGCTAGTGGCTGTATTACAAGCGTTTTTCTAAGCGACCCAATTAAAAGAAGAACGATTACGCTTCCATTTGCTGTAAAGCTTATTCCTGATTTTTAAACCAAGGGGAGGTTTTATTGGGAACAAAAACAGTCTTAACAGGCACGAAATCTTCATAGAGTTGGGCAACATATAACTGAAAACCATTAATTTGTTCATTTGGATCTGGGCTCTGTCTACAAAGAAACCAGGGAGTCGTTGTTTGTGCTGCAACTTGCAGAGCATTGATGTTAATAGATTTAAAATTGTTAAATTCAAAGGTCGTAGAATTATTGATATGAGAAAAATTAATATCGTATTTGCAAAGCAACACATCATGGTCAGAAACACCACCCAGGCAAATTTCGTCAAATAGAAGAATTGCTGATTGATCTGAAACAAGGCCAACATCAAGAAGACTCGGTGGTGCATCTGTACGAAAACAAGTTGGTTAGGATGTTAGGCATGATCCACCAATTGGCGTGACTGAGAATCGTTCATATCACTCGGTTCATATCCTCTTATTCCATGTAATAATAAATTACTTATGAATTAATAGATTTTCGTTATCTTTTCTTTGAGTTAAACATCATAAACATTTGATTGATGCGAGACTTGAAGCGGCTTTCGGAATTCCACCGGTCTGTCTTCCAGTCTGTAGGTACAACCACTTTACTTCGAGTTCTATGTACAATATATAGGAGAGTTTTAAAATATTGCCCAGATGTAACTTTTGACTTTTATTTCTAATACCAACTTTAACATTTTGTTCATATTTACGAACAAATTAATCAAAACATTTATGATTTCGATGTAATTAAGCTGCGGACCATTTAACGAAAGGTTTCATACAATGAGCATAATTTAAAGGAAACATGTATATTCAATAAAACACAAAATATCGTAGATATCAAGAACATAAAGACCCAAATCGATTTACAATATATTCAAAGAGATTTTATTCTTTTCTAATAGCTTGCTGATGTAAGGAAAACAGCTTTGCCTTTATAAAACAATAAAAAAAAGATCCTCGAAAATATATTTGGGTATACATTTTCCAATAAGAACCTGGAATTAAGTATTACAAATTTATTCGTATCTAATTTATGTATAGTAAGAACAAATGCTCACACAACGATACGTCAGGGCGAAAACAAAGAAAATTCAATCGAGCGCCCTACTATCACCGGTTTTATCGTTACTTTCTTGACCTTTTTCATGAATAAAGGAAATTATTTCCTAATGTACAAAAACAAAAAAAAGTATATACGAATACCATACATACTCGTACACTCATATGTTTTTCAATTTACCCAATATCGGAATTATCCTGTGCCAAGTTATTTGCATGACTACTATCAAAAATCGTTCGATATAAAAAGTAACGAATTGAATATCTATGTAGACAAATTAACCTATTTTAACAATAACAAATCAATTTAAAAAAAAATTTCAGATTTTGTGTATGCATCCATTCATGTGTACTCTCGTTTCTTTTAGGTGTCGAACATCGTGTTACAAGCAATCATTTTTATTTCAACGAAACAAAAGGATTCTACTGCTTGCGATATGACAGCGGAGATCGGTGTTTGCGGGAGACAAAAGGTCGGAAACATCCGCATGTGGATCCATTGGTTGTATCAAAATTGCGAAAGTTTTTCGCTGAACACAATCAAAGATTCTACGAGCTAGTTGGAGAGGACCTAGGTTGGCCAGAAGAATAAAGAATAAATTTGCACAACTATCGTACATGATATAACACACATACTCGTACTCGTACTCGTACTAGTACTCGTATATCAAACAAAAGAACTGATGGTTAAACGGGGGATGTTCACTTTTTTCCTTTTTTTTTTTATTATACATAAATTTTTTTTTAACTTAGTGCAGTAACTTTTTTTGTACTTATACGTCGTAAATAGTAATTACATATATTTTTTTAAATCCGTATATAATATTGAATATAGTATATACATATGTACAATGTTGGTTACATTTTTAACAAAATAATGAATGATGATTTGGTGAACTTGTTGAGAGAATGTGAATTGAAGATAATTTATTTATTTTATCATGTCGCGTATGGAATATTAAACATTTTTATTTATTTTTTTTTCGGTTATATTGTACTTGTATGAAAATTTATTTTATAGATAAATACCATGGTTTGTGGAAATAAAAATAATAATGTGATACGAGCTATGCATTGAGATATTCATACAAAAGACAAAAAGACACAAATTGAACTGCATTCCAATCAGTGATAGTGAAAAATTATACAAGTTTATTTTTATTATGCCAATATGAGATAATTTTCTTGTTTTGTATACTCTATCTTTGTTCTACCCCTCTGTATATTATAATTATTATCTAATATATGTATATCTAGGTAAGTAACGTATCCGTCCATATAATTGAAGTTATAAAACTCTTTATTTACCATGTTGAATTTTTCAAATAACACAAGAAAGAATATATTTTTGTTTAAACATAGTGAAAGAGAAAACTTATTTTAATTTTATTCAGTTTTTATATTTTTCTTGCAAGGCACACCCACATGATGGGCAAATACCCGGTATATACCATTTTATTTTACCCAAATAGGTAAAAATGTGGGTATTAACTTTAAATCAATAAAAAGAATTTATTTTATTTATTCTTAGCCTAGTGAACAAAAAAAAACTCAATCTTATAAAATACTCTTTTAATAAAAATTAATCTGATTCACTGGAATCGCTTAGTATATTAACTGTTGTCCTATCCAAAGAGATGGGTTCTTCCGATTCAGTTTCTTTTTATGTGCTGGGTATGTTGATATTATAACTGCAACTTGGCTGTGCTTCTTCTTTTTCTGTCTTTCGTTCAAGATTTGTCTTTTGTGATAGTTCAATATTCCAATTATGAGATATAGTTCATCTGAGTTTTCCGGCCTTTTCAACAGTAAGAGGGTTTCGTTTTTTACTACAGGATGAATGACTCGAATTCCAACTTTTTAAAATGCTACAATTTTTTTATTTTTTGATAAATTTTATTGTGCCAAACTAAAAAATGTTGGAAAATACATCAATTTTCAAATTGTATCAGTAGTTTTCAATATGTTCACCTTTGGCGGGAATAATGGCCTTGAGACGACCGAAGAAAGCATCGCACGCTGCACGCAAATGGCTATGCGGTATTTTGGCCCATTCCCGGCGAAGTGCTTGTTTGAGGTGGTCTAAACTTTGGTATTTTTTAGTGCCAACCTTCGCCTTCAAAATACCCCAGACAGAGAAATCCAACGGATTTGCATTCGGAGAGTTTGCAATCCATTGTGTCGAAGAAATGAAATGTGGGACATTGTTTTTTATCCAATCTTGATTGACGTGCGCTTTGTGAGACGGTGCCGAGTCTTGTTGAAATGTCCACGGTCTCCGACCAAAATGATTGTTTGCCCAAGGCTTCAATACTGCCTCCAAGACAGTTTCACGGTATACGATCGCATTAATTTTGACGACACGGTCCAAAAATACGAGCCGAGAGCGACCATCGGCGGTTATGGCAACCCAAACCATCACCATCGGTGCTGCCTGCTTTCTGGTGGCCGTCCGAAGGTGTAAATTTTCGAATGACCTCTCTGGCAAGTAAACTCGGTCATTTTGTTTGTTGACATTTGGAAAAAACCAAATTTGGCAGCTCACCACTTTCGTGCAAGCGTAGCAACTCCTTCGCTCTTTCGATTTTAACTTTTTTCTGTCGCGGTGTAAGATCGCGTGCTTTTTGGAACTTCAATGGCTTGAGTCCAAGCTAATTTTTCAGTATGTGTTGCATCCGTTCCAACGATATGTTGAGCTCACGATCCATTTTTCTTCCACTTCGACGCGGATTTCGCTCAATTAGAGCCTTCACTTTTCGAACCATTTCTGCCGATGTTGCTGTTTTTTTACGACCACCTCCATGGCGTTTTGCAACGCTGCCAGTATTACGGTAACGAGCTATGGTTTGAGACACAAATGACTTTTTCACGTTGGGGTGCTGGAGGGCTCTAACGATAGCTACTTCTGGTTTTCCAGCCAAACATAAAGCAATCACACTATCACGTCTGAATTCCATCGCGGATAAAAATTTTTCAACACAACTGAGACGCAAATCGTTTAAAAGGCTTGTAAATAATAAAATTATCCGTCATTTGTCAAAATTTGAGCTCACTGTCATGAAGGGTTTGGAAATTATAGCAGTCTGAAATTGATTACATTACGAGTCATTTAGGGTGCATATATCCAACTAAATTTACTAAACGATCTTTCCGTGGCTGCTGAAGTTACAGTTGCTTAAATTTTTGCTTGCACAAAGACCTTTCCACCATATTAAGCGTTCCATTAACGAAGCGCTTGACCAAAGGAATTCCTTTGCCCAAATGCCTTCTTTGGATCGATACATACCCAAATTAGACATAACATCCAGATTCATATTTTTCCATACTTCATAAATAAATTCCATCGACGTGACTTGATCAGAATCATTTAAAAAGCAACCTTGATTTGATTGGTCACGAAGTGCAGCGGCGAGGTATATTGGTGATCTTGCAAATAGAATTCCTTCTCTATTTTTTTCTAAAAGTTGATCTCTTTCCAAAGCGTTTAGAATTGTCGTTTTCCCTGCTGCTAACAAATTGATTGCCGAATTAAGTAATTCCTCAAGAACTTGATGAACCTTGTGAATCAAGCACTTATCTGACTCAAAATTTGTAATGCAGAGAACAACTGGTTTGATTAACCCTCAATTTCCTTCCAGCACGGTTCTTCATTTATCAGAGTTGTTTTTATTTCCTTTGAAAGAGAAAAAGTGTCATTAACCGCTAATGTTTGAAGACTGACTTTGTTGCTGACAAGGCTTTCTAGGCAAAATATGTAGCTCCTCCATCGAGTTTTATACGGAAGTTTCAGTGAAAGGGTTACGCCTTTTTCTTTATTGATTTTGTTGAGGAAGGCACTTAGAACCTGCCTGCTTTTAATTGTCTTCACGATGGTTACTGATTTTTCCATAATTTTTTGGGATTGCATTTGATGAAATCATTGCAAAGCAAATGTGACGTATGTGCTATGCACCCTAGGCGAATTAGATGACTGTAGTTTTCCTTTAGCAGCCGCAACACTTTTTGCATATTTGCAGCATTGTCTCCTATGAAAACAAAGAATTTTTCTGGCCCATATTTTTCAATTATTGTCTGCATCTGTTCCTGTAGGTATTGTGCAGTGTGCTTATTATCTTCCGTAATTAAGAAATCCACAAAAATTGGATCCGGTTTTGATATGATGAAGTTAATAATGCCTCCATTGCGGATATTACTCCAACCCTCACATTCCAGGTGTAAATGTTGTGCACTATCTAGTTGATTTGCAATTTTGCTTTTTACCTCCTTGTATTCTTCTTCCAAATAAATTGTTGCCAACTGCGTCGTGGATGGCAGTTTGAATGATGGCTGCAATTCCTCAAAAAATTACTTCCATAATGAATGCTCAACTAACGATTAAGGTGAACCGCTTACTTAAATAGCTCTTGCTAGCATCTTGTTTAAGGATTCCTTAAATTAAATAATTAGTAAAGCAATATTATTATTTAAATAAAATGTCTTTATAATAATAAAAATAAGAGGATGATACTTAACTTTTTAGTTTTGATATTGATGATGAATATAAACATACATTTTCCTGATCACCTTGATGGCTCTGAAGCACCGTATTAAAGATATCACTACTTTCGGCATCGCTTGATATTTCTTTGGCAGAATGTTTTTCCATATCCTTTTCACTATTTATAAGGACTATTATATCCGATGGACATTAAAAGCAATTGACTAAATGCTTAGGTAATTTATTTATATTAGGGAAGTAGTTTTCTCCGCAAAATTTGCAATTAGCAGTTTTTTCCGCTTTATCATAATACTTCATAATACTTTATCATACTAACAGTGCTTTTAGGTCTTCCCATTTTTTTTTAAACAATATTTTTAGTCTCAGCTCAAATAAACACCAAACTTTACTAATCACGATCAGTCGCTGATACCAATTTATATAACAAAAAACAGTGTTCAAAAACCCATTTACATAAGTTCAATTATACTTTATTTATGATGGTTATAACGAGAAAAAAACAAATAATAAAAATTTTCCAAGTAACCAATCAATAAACAACTTCATTTAATTCTCTATGTACCTGTAATGTTGCAAAGCCATAAAATGAAAATAAAGCACAATAAATATTCAACCAAGGAGCCTATGCCTAAGTACGAGTATATAAAAAGAGATATAAAAAACTTCTTACAAATTGTTTGCACTTTTCCATTAACACTCTTGATCAGCGATTTCTTTGAAGGGAAATTGAAATAATAAAATAACAGTCAGCAAATCCCTTTTCTTTTTAGATCATCAAACTTTTTCTTAAACTAGGTTTTAATAAAAAAAAAACAACACATATTCAATTAGACCATTTTGGGTGGGTAAATACGATTTTCATTCTATACCCGCTAAATACCCGGTATTAACCCTATGATAAATACATGCCGGGTAGGTAAAAAAACGATGCCCATCACTATACACCCATCAATTTAGTATTTACTTATTTCGGTGTTTCTTGTACGAGGGCTATTCCAAAATCAACTTCCGAAGTGAAAAACATTTTTTAAAAAACCAAAAACATTAATTTTTTGCACAAAATAGTTTTATTAACATCTAAATTATTTTTCTACATAGTCTCCGTTTAAATCTATACATTTTTGGTAACTTGGGACGAGCTTTTGTATACCCTTCTTAGAAAATGGCACCGCCAGTGCGTTGAGGCATTGATTCATACCGTTCATAAGTTCCTCATTACTTCCAAAATGTTGAGATGCAATGGATGATTTAAATTTTGGGAAAAGGTGATAATCACTTGGTGCCAAATCAGGACTGTAGGGAGGGTGATCCAAAAATATCCCAATTGAACTCCTTCACTAAAGTTTTTGTGCGTGCACCAGTGTGTGGTTGTGCGTTGTCATGCAGAAGCACCACACCTTTGGGAAGCATTCCCCGTTTTTGGTTCTGGATTACTCTTCTCAACTTACGTAGAGTTTCACAGTAAACCGCTGCATTCATTGTGTTTCCAGGTTCCATAAGCTCGGTCAACAATATACCTTTACTGTTCCAAAAAACTGTGGCCATTATTTTTCGATAGGAAAAAGTTTGTTTGAATTTGTTTGGATTGTTTGGGGAATGAGTGTGCATTCATTGCCTTGACTGTTCTTTGCTTTCTAAGTTTACATACTGAACCCAAGTCTCAACTCCAGTCACAATTTGCTGTAAAAATTCTTCATCTTCCATTTCTGAACGTTCGAGAAATGCTTTTCCTGAATTGACACGTTGGGTCTTGTGGAAATCTGTGACCTGTTTTTGGACCCAACGGGCACAGAACTTGTGGTAACCAAAGTTTTCAGACACGGTTCTGTATAGAGTAGTTCGAAAAAATTCTTAAAATCTTGTCGCAAGATCTGAAGTCATAAAACGTCTGTTTTCTCGAACAAATTGGTCAAGTTGGTGAACCACGTCGATTTGCGCCCTTGGCCTCCTTCATTATGCACATCTGTGCGTCCGTTTTTAAGCTATCTACACCAATCACGTACCGAACCATCACTCATCACTGTATTGCCGTAAACAGCACATAACCGACGATGAATTTGAGCTGCGCCATTTCCTTTGGCTTGCAAAAAACGAATTACACTTCGTACCTCACAGGCGGCGGGAGATAAAATTGTATTCTCCATGTTAAAACCGCAACTATGTATTGGAAAAATACTGAACGAAAACGGTCGAAACTTGAAATATTATTAAAGAATAATGTACTGGTTGATGCAGAAACGCGTCACCGAAGTGCACGTATGTAATGAATTGTAACACATCGGAGGTTGATTTTGGAATAGCCCTCGTATTATAAAAATGCTTGATGAAGGAGCACTTCTTGCAAACCAAGTCTTTAAACGAGCCCAATAAATTGAAATAATATGCAGTTGATTTTTCCTTTTTGAACTTAATTGATGTGGATTATGCCGCATGCGCCTCATTATAGTTATGATCGTATTGGCCGACAGATCCACCTTAGCCTTTTTTTGGCGTTAATCTGCCCAAAGAAATCCACTGCTGTAGTGGATTACGTCCACCGGATTGTTGTTAACGCCAAATACGTTGACAATATTTTTACCAAAATTCACATTTTCAATAGCTGCCACACTAGTATTAAATGACACAGCTTGCTCAAAAGCTGACAGGGAAAAACGGGAGCAATGTTCCTTTTAAATTTCTGTATGCGAAATTCAAAATACACGAACTCATTTAACCACCCTTGTAGCTTCAAATGTCATAGTGCTGAATTCAAGAAGAAGTACAGTGAAAACTACATAAACAAATACTCACAATTACTCACAATTTAAAGAAAAAATGTATATAAATTTATTAACGATAATCAATTTGAATTGACCAATTAAGCCAATTGTTTTAGAGAGCAACTTGATGAGCGACCAAAATAACTTATTACATAACAGGGTAGCTAATTATAGAGATCTAACTTCAACAAAACAATCACTTTTATTGAGTAGGCAAAGAGAATTATGTATGTAAACCGTACCAGTTGGACACCACTGTATAATCGAAAGTTACCGACATCTACTTCAGCATTATCAATCGAAGTGAGCGTAAGAGTTCCACTAAAAACTATCCCCTAATTCCGAGCCGTGTGAACTTCCTTTATGGTCGACTATTTCATTTTATTGGCGGTTATGTGATGCTTTCCCACATACATTTGTATCATTAATTAAATTTGTTTCGTACTCTATACCAATAAGACAATTCCATACAAATTGGGATTAAACTGGAAATAAATTTGATTGTACCCTGATTTCTCGGAGTTCAGTGCAGTTCGAAAAATTTTGGTCAAACTTTTTTTTTCGAATTTTGTCAAATTTGTTGCAATAACTACAATACATATTTTTTAATGAGGATTTGTTTTCTTACGCGGTTTCAATTGTTTCATGATACATTTAGAATGTTAAAATTTTTCATTCGCGGTCACGGAAGAAAAATGGGATTTATAGATACCTTCCTCATTTTTAGGGAATGAAGAAAAATGCTTTACTCGTGCAGAGTATTTGTTTTTTTATTGCTTCTCAAAAACATTCCCTATCTAATTAGTACTTTGTTGAACCTCATGTTGCTTTTATTACAGCTGAACATCGGCGAGACATTGACCCAGACGTCAGTTTTCCATGTGGAATAAGGTATGGTGTTCCAGGTCCGGATAAGTAATTTTTTTAGATTTTCAATTGTTTCTGGACGCTTCTTCGCAACCTTAAGTTTTATTATTGACCAGATATCTTCAATTGGATTGAGATCTGGACTGTAGAGAGGCCAACTTCATGCATCGACATTATTTTCTTTTTAACCTAAGAAATAAAAAAAAAATCAAATATTATTGTTAGTCATAAAAGTTCTAGATTATTTAAAAGCTTGATATTAGTCTTTCATACTAAAACAAAAAACAAGTTCATATTTACAATTTTGGCTGTATGGCAAGGAGCATTGTCCTGTTGAAAAATGAATCTGCAAGTGTCACTAACAAGCTCCAGCGCACAGGGCTCTAATACAGTTTCCAGAACTCGTAGGTAAACTTCTGTAGTGACTTTCGATTCTAGGAAGACCATTCTACTTTTTTCACTCCAGAGAAGCATCCCCAGACCATCACATCTTCAGTTTTGGTGGGCATCCGTAAGATGCATTCAGAGCTCAGTGTTTCCTTTGGCTCTCTTCGCGCAAGAATCCTCCCATCTCCAACATGCAGCATAAATTTTGATTCGTCGCAAAAGATAACATTGTTCCACATGTCTAGAGTCCAATTAAGATGCTCTTGAGCCCAGAGCAATCGTATCGTTTTTCTCTGACTCTTCAGTACTGGCTTGAGTGCTCTAGGTCCAGCTTCCACGAGCCTTTTCCTCAGTGAGCTTGACGAAATTATTTTTCCTGTAGCTCGACACAGATCGTTTTTAAGACTCACCGACGTCTTGAACCGATGCCGACGGCTGTACAGCACCAAAACACGACCTTCTACTGGAGTCGTGTTTTTTGGCCTCCCTGAGCCGTTCTTTCTGCTCACGATATTTTTTCAGTTTGTTGAGCAACATTTAGTCTTCCAGAAATTTCACGTGTTGTCAAATTGACACGTGATAGACACAAAATATTAGCTTTGCACTCCCAACTGATTTTTCCCATTTTTTTTTCACTAAATTACTTCGGTTTGTTTCGGACTGCTATCACGAACTAAATATACTTCTTATTCATAATAACATCGACTTTTATGCACTATTTGAACGATATTTTGCTACCTAGTGCAAAAAAACCCCGTAGCTCTCATAACTTCCAAGAACTGCGGCCGAAAAGGAAATGTTTGGCCAACATTTTTCTAACGGCACGGTATATTTCGATGAAATTGAATTTTTTTATTGTTTATCCGTTAAATGAATCAAATCAAACGCAAGTCTGCGTTTTAATAAAATGAAATTTCTCTAACTTTGGAAAAAATAATATAGTATACAACCTGCAATTTAAAAAGGGGAATACATAAACCTGTTGCTTCAGTAACATTCAAAAATTCCATTTCATTAATAATGAAATATAATTAAGAAAGGAGACAAAAGTAGCTCAACTGGTTATTTATACTGAGTCCAAGGAAAAAGGGTACACAGCTGGGATAAAATATAAAATTTATACAGAAAAAGCAAATGCATATAATAAAAATTAACTGTTACTTAAAACCACTAAGCCATTTCGAAGGTACACACTTATCTTAAAAAGATGTAAGCCAAATAATGCTTTTAACTCATAAAAGTTCTTACGCCAGATGGGGATGTTTTAAGCTACTGCATCAGCAAAAATGATTTTTTTTTCTTTAAATTATTATTAGAGCAGTTCCTTCAGAATATGTACTCTAACCAGATATAGAGATTCTATATACATTGAAGAGTATATTTTAGTTGGCTTTCCGTACAAATTAGATATGCACAATTAATTTGTTATTGCCAAAACTCAATCCACATGTGCTCCTTAATTGAAGATAAATTACGAGTAGAGCTTTGGTATTATTAGACTTGCATGTCAAACATTAGTTTAAATATTAGAAATCCTTGGATCTAGATATATTGGAAGGCGCTGAATTATCCTTCGACGATAAGTAGTTTTTTAGACTTTTCAAAGTTTATATAAATAAATAAATTAATTAACCTCACATCAAGTTTAGTTACAAAGTGAATTTTATTACAATCTGAAAGAATTGTTATTCAAAGTTTCCAAATGGAATATACATACAATAATATGATATTTGTTCAGTACATATAAGCATACATCAACATTATACTTTTTACCTATTTTCTTCAATAAAGGTGGATTATTTGGGATTAAAGCTGTAGTGCGACACGTGTTAATATAGCGTGATTTGCATAGGATTTCTTTGTACACGTTTTTAATAAAGAGGAACAAAAAAAATCGAAATTTTAAAAATAACAACCACTCTAACTAACATATATATTGTAGTTAGGTACAGTACTGTGCAATACCTAAGCAACCATCTGGAGTCAGCACTTCATAGCAAATCTTTTCAACTTTCTACCCCACCAAATAAAAAGAAATGGATATGTAATGATGTGTAATAGAATGAAATTCACAACTTTTTATAAAAGTAATAATACGTCAGATTTAAAAAAAAAACCCAAAAATCAACAAAGTAGCCAAATTGAGCTGTGCAAAACCTAAGCAACTTTTTCAATATTTTGTGTAATATCCTTTATTTTAAATAACAGAGACGCAACGACGAGGCATAGAAGTAATTAACTTTGAAAGTGTATCCTGGTACATTTTCCAACTCAACTTTCAAAGCATTGAATAGGTGAGACCTGTTGGGAAAGTGTTGTCCAGCGACACGGCTTTTAAGGATACCAAACAGATTTTCGATGGGATTCAAGTCGGCTGATTGGGCCGTCCAATCAAGGACTTGAATCCCACTATCCGCTAATCACTCCCTTACCAACTTCGATGAGTATTTCGGATCGTTATCCTGTTGAAACACTAAACGAAGTGGCATTCCCACTCGGCATGGATTGATTTGAATCGGTCCATGATTCCGTCTATTTCGTAGAATGGATCTATACCTCCTGCCGAAAAATAAGTCCACACCATCACACCCACCTTTACAGTGGGTGTGCAGAATCTAGGATTGGGTCGCTGGCCTTTATGACGTCTCACATAACATATCCCGTCAGAATTAATTATATTAAATTTTGGCTTGACGCTGAAAAGAACTGTTTTCCATTTTTGTTGGTATTTTCTTGCAAAATTTAGCCAAATATTTTTGTTGGTATTTTTGGTATTTTTGTTGGTATTTTCTTGCAAAATTTAGCCAAATATGAAAACAGATTTTAGTTTGAATTATGTTTAAGGAGTTTAATTGCACTACCTGTTCCGTGAATGTCTTTTTGTGAGCATCGGGTTTTGTACGGCCTGTAACTTGGGAGATTATTTTCAATTGCATGTCTTCGCATCGTGCTAGCATCAATGTTTAAATCAAGTAATTTTACGACTTCTTTCGAACTTATGAACGGTTGTTTTTCAATTACACCACAAATGTTTCTATCCGTTCGACATGTTGTCTTAAGCGGCCTACCACCGACATTTTGACTTCCAACGACTCCTGTTGCATTATGTTTTTTTTTATTAAACGTGAAATGATCGATTTATTAATATTATAACGTTTAGCTAATGTTTTTTGAGTATCTCCAGACTTAAATTCATCAATAATCTTTAGTTTAAAAGAAGAAGAGTAACTTTGTCGTGACATTATTAAAAAATATCAATTATGCGACTAACTTAAAAGAAAACTGATCAAAGACAATCACTCAAGATCAAAGACAAAAGCTTGCAACATTTCATGTGTAACCTGACTGGAAAAGTACTGCTAGCTATTTTTTTTACAGTGGGTTACAAAGTTGCTTAGGTTTTGCACAGCTCAATTTGGCTACTTTGTTGGTTTTTTTTTTTTATTTGGTGGAGTAGAAAGTTGAAAAGATTTACTATGAAGTGCAGATTCCAGATGGTTGCTTAGGTTTTACACAGTACTGTATGTGATGGAAATGATGGTTTTTTAATACACTCCATATTATGTTGAATGCATTTATCAATAATTACCAGGATAGCAGTTTTCCAATAATTTTGATTTATACTTCAAATTTATATATTTTTGTGGCTTAATACCATAGCTGTTTTTAATATACATATACACTAGGGTGTCCCTTATATGGTCCATATTTTTTTCCTTTTAAATTTCGTAACGCATACCCCCTAATTCGTTTAATAGTACTAAACGCTAACCACGTGCAAAATGTCATGGTTATATAACAACGATAACCTGTGCCGACAAAACCTCAGTGTATTCCTATATAAACGGTTCTAAAACATATAAGCTGTATAAAAACAAAATTCCTATTTTAAAATAAAAACACTGTGGGAGATTAATTTGGGTGCGTGTTCATTCATAACGATTAAATAACTATTTAATTATACAGGATACTTTCTTTTCAATGTTTCCTTTTTACAATATGGGTAAAACTTTCTATGTTCTTGAACCCAGCGTAACAAGAACTGTTTTTGTTTTTCGTCAGCAGTATTTAACCCATTTAGAACCAAAGTCGTTTAAAATTTGAAATTGAAATTTTTTCCGACATAATTTTATTAAATACCACATATCATTATACAATAATAAAAATAAGTTAAAGTGTTGTTGTTTATAAATCAATTTAAAGGTTTTTGGAGCTGCACCCAAACGAGTACAGTCGTAACGTGTGGGTTCTTATCATTCTTGGTATGGAATTTTTCGAAACAATTTTTTTCCACACATAGGGCAATAGCACAAAGCTCACAGTTCAACCTTACCCTCGTATGACATTCTTTGCATCTTAGGGGTTTCTCGATCCTTTGAGGAAAATGGAGTCCCTCGGCATACGCGATACTTGATACAATACTGCGTTTTGTTGTTGGATTCTTTAGAGTGTAGTTTCTTAGATAATGCCATGCAATGCTGCTATGGAAAGACAGTAAATCATCCTGAGAATTATTTGCAACTTTGAACTGTTTCCAAGCATTTACCAATGTGGAACTAAGCATTGATGTGAAAAGCGGACACCATCATTCTTTGCCTCTTATTTTTATTTTATATGCGTTTACTGCTTGGTCGTATAGATCAACGCCACCCATACCTTTATTGTAATTAGCGATTACTTTTGGCTGGGGTACGAGAACCTTTTTTTTTCTCAGCAGACGATCAAAGCTTCACAAAATTATACGGTTCTACGCCATCGAGGCTTGTGCCCATAGTAACAACACTATTGTCGTTCCATTTTACGATTTTACGACGAGAAGTTTGTTGTTGGCATCGAAATAATTCTCATAGTGTCCTCTTTTCTTTTTCTTGAATTTTTTCTTTATTTGCAAAGGACATTTTTTTGTTCGATTTTCTCTGGTAGTTGCAGTTGTTCTAAATTCTTTCATTGTCAACAAACGCAATAACTCGTTGGAAGAGAAATAGTTGTTAAAGTTAATTACATGGTCGTTAGGGGCTTTTACAGTTTCTAATAGTTCAACAACAACTCGAGAACCTAATGGCATATGAGATATTTCTGGAAGAATATTTTCTGCACCGCAGTATGGATCGAAGTTATATAAATAACTGGTTTACCTCTTATAAATTGTTTTGAAGAGTGATGTCCAAAATATTTTATCATGGCCTCATCAATAGATAAATTTTTCTGCATAAAGCTCCATTTTTCAAATTTCTGACAAATCCATAAGGGGTCTTATTTTAGCCATTTTATCTTGACGGTCTATTTGACTATTATCCATCAAGTGAATAAAGTTCGTGTGTCCTTGTCCAATTGCCAGTACATTAATTCCCTTGACATTGAATGGTAGCCACTATAAAATAGTATGCCGATAAAAATTTGGAGGTCTCGTTTCGATATTTCAAAATTGTGATGGTTTTGTTGGGAGGCATACATCCGAGTTTGATCTAAAATTAATTGGACGGCATCGTCATCAAACAGTGTTGCGAAAATCTCAACAGGGCTTTTATTTTCTAAACTCATAGTCAAGTCAATGTGGTTTTTAGACCATCGTGGACAGTGTGCATTATATTCACGAACTGAGTCTCTCAGAACTGATAGTGGGACATCATCTTCATTGTCGTATTCTTCATCTCTACAAAACCTGGAACATCATTTTGGAAATGTTCATTTTCCAAGTTTTCGATATCAATCTCTTCTTCGTCTGTGATAACATCATCAGGTGCTATAACGGTTAAGTAATCCCCATCGACTACAACACACTTATGCCAGCACTTGATCCAATCCTCGAAACATTTTTTACATTCGGTTTTCGGTATGTCCATCAGTGCTTCCTGCAATTTTTCCAATACTTCCTCTCGGCTGCTGAAACGCGTTCCCCGGAGTGGTTTTTTAACTCGATTGAATAAAAAGAAGTCACAGGGAGCCAAATCAGGTGAATTCGGTGGCTGTTGGATGGCATTTGTTGCATTTTTCGTCAAAAAATTACGAGTAATGATGGCACTGTGGTGCTGTGGCACTCATGGTGCTAAATCCACAAGTTTTCTGCCCACAATTCTGGTCTCTTTCGGCGAATTGCTTCACGCAAACATCTCATAACGCCCAAATAATACTCTTTGTTTACTGTCTGGCCTTCTGGCAAAAATTCGTGATGCACTACACCGTTGTAATCAATGAAAACCATGAGCATTGCCTTCTTTTTTTGATTGAAAACGACGTGGTTTTTTTGTTCTCGGCTCATTCGGTGAACGCCATTCACTTGCCTGATGTCTGGATTGCGTGTCGTACTCATAAACCCTCGTCTCGTCTCCAGTAATGATAATTTAGATGAATGTGGGATCGGATTCAGCCTCGCAAATCATCTCTTTTGCGACATCAACACGGTCTCTTTTTTGCATGAAATTGAGGTCTTTTGGCACCAACTTTGCTGCTACATGACGGAAACCCAAATCATTAACCAAAGTGTCTTGGACGGATCCATAGGAAATGTTCAAGTCCTCCGCTATCCCTCTGATGGTTAATTTGCGGTTATTGGTCTGATGATCATCATCTTCGATTAACTCACGACCACTTTTGAACCTCTCGCGCTCGTGCCACTGGTAAACGACCGTTTTCTTTAGAGAATCGTTGCCAAAACACTTTTCCAACATTTCCAACGTTCGCGCACCATTAAATCCGTTTTTTACGCAAAATTTATTACAAGTTCGTTGTTGCAAATTTAAATCCATTTCTAAAATTGTAAAAAATCGCCAACACACACAGATATAGATGTACTCTTTGGCTACGTAGCTTTTGCAAACGTCAAGCTATGACGCTAAGATTTAGAGGGATGTCAACAATAGATTAACCAACTTGGCAAAAAAAAACAGAACTCAAATCGGAACAATGGGAACGCGACACGGTGGGGTCCCCCGGGAACTTTTTAATCAAGGTGGTATGTTATTTTTCTCCAAATGAAACCAGAATTGGCAGGCGTTCTTCTTTTGAACCCGTCGCATTTAAACTTGGCAACAGTTCTCCATCCCAATTTGATCGATTTTGCTCTTTCTTCTCTCATTTGGGTCCGAATTCGTTGAATAGAAGACTTGTTGATTGTAAAATCTTCACAACTGAGATCAAGTGCTTCTACTACAGCCTGAAGTTTGTAAACGGAGTCCCTTACACTTAGTTGACACCTCTCTAAGGCAGCAACTAATTTCGGGGTGATAAAACACGTCCTTCTTCTTTTTGTGGTAGACAGCGAACTCACGGGTTGCGTTTGCGAAATGGAGGGCAATTTTTCATCCAAAGTTTTGTCAGAACTGATAGTTTTCTCTGCCTTACTCGTTTTTCTTTCTCAGCTAACTTTTTGTGAACACCCGCTAAACAACCCGCACGTCCTGGCTCTCTTTGTTTTTGTAGAAAAATGTTGCCTTCCTCTATTTTGATCTTTTCTAGACCATCAGCGTGTGAGATATCAAACAAATTATCGAAATCTTTTTGAAATTTCTCCTCGCGGTGCTTATAAACATCCTGTAGTTTTTTACAGTTTTTCTCCAAACTTGGTAAAGATCCACAAGTTTTTTCAGGTACAGCTCTGGAGAATATTCTTGTCTTGTGATTATTTGGTGATTTATCTCACCAACCAGGAAAATAGATTTTTTAATACTTCTTAGTTGCACTGACATGTTGAAACTTTACTATTATGCACGTTAACTATTCGATAAAACGCAAACAATCCTCGTAAATTGTATGAACATATAATTCGCGCGGAACTCGGCACGTGTTGCTGCAATTCAAATAAGATACAATTTTATTTTCAAGTATTTTATGGTCAAATGAAAAAAATTAGAGAGTATGCGTTAGAAAATATTAACTTTGAAAAATAAAGGACACCCTAATATACACTCATATTTGTATATGTATAACACACATATGAATGTAATTAATTACATAGTCAAATTAATTTGCTTCAGTTTTGTATTATATTTTCATCCTAGACTTTGAAGAAGAAATCAATTATGTATCAGTTACTATAATTCAACTATCACTGGTCGAACCTAAAATCGAAAACATATCATAAAATATATTTAATTAGATAAAAAATTAAATATAAAAAGAGAAACATCCAAAGCAATATACATTTTGATAATTATTATTCGTATCACGTTTTGTATCTGATTAATACATATATTATATGTTTGTGTGTAAGTGAAACTTGAAAACGGTTAAAATGGTTTGTTAATGGAGTGAATGGACATTTATAATAAGCATATGTATTTATAAAAGTTTAAGAAAACATGAAAACTAAATGTGATTTTTTTAGTATTTTAAGATAAAAAATTAATTAAATTAAGATATGAAAAATTAAGGCTTAGAATAATATAATAAACATACATATCAATGTACACATAAGAAAAGACCTTTATTTAATACGTCAGACTCTATTTAAGTAAAGTACATGAAACATACATATCATGAGTAACCAAAACATATCAATTCTTAGACTAATATACCTACATACATATACATTTTACCAAATCTAATTAAACAGCGCAAAAACTAAACTACTAAAAGATCTTATGCTGTAGAAAATTTATTGGTTTTTTCTTTTTTATGATATTTACAAAATATTTTAAATTATTTTACTTTACAAAAAGAACTATATAATTAATTCATTGTTATTGCACTTAAGACTTTTTACATACTGCACTGCCTTATGTAATCTAAATAGTATTATAAATAAATTACATTATAAATGAATCAAATACCGACATTTTTTTAGTTTTGTCCTTATAGCTTTCAATATGTTTTTATTTATTTTATATAGTAAGTATATTTAAAAAAAAGTGACATTTTTATTTGTGTTATTTCAAATGAATATCGGTTTGTCTTATATATTTTCGATCTGTTATTTTGAATTGGAATGGTACACTCTACTTCTATTTAACTCTTTGTGAGAATTTCAAATTCGATGTTTGCCGAAATTTTAATTGCCAACATCCAAGAAAGCTGCAACATGTGGAACTCCTACTTTAGTTTCATAATAAGCTTTTTTGCCTATTTTACTTATAAGATGAATGAAACTGGTTTATATACCATATGTACATCAAAATTGGAAAGTAGAAACAATTTTCATATTTGTTCGGACGCATTTACGTACAAAACACAAGAAAGGAAATTCATTGAAAGTGACATTCGAGTATTCATGTAATTTATTTTTTATTTATTTATTTATTTAGGTCTCAATTAAACTCGATTTGAGGCAACCATGGATCTGAGGTCGCGCGCAAAAGTAGAAGCACCTCCAGGTAGTGTCAATAATCTTTTAAATAACAAAAGAGGTTAGAAGAAAAATCCAAAATCGGAATGGCAAATCAAAATTACATACAATAACTTGATGTTGTGCACTATACAGTAACCTCACTGTTTGTCGCATTTTTATGCCGTAGTATTGTTATCATATACCTACATACAGTTTTGGCCAAAACTACAGCACGAAAAATGGTCATTTAGGAAAAAAGTAAAGAATATTAAAAAAGCTTATTTTCGTTTTCACAAAATATTACTCTTTGATTACAATTATTCATTTTACGTTTAAACTTATGTAATTTTTAATAAAATAAAATAATTTAAAATCCATTGAATAATAAGTGAACAAAACTAAAGCACATGCACCCTGTTATTGCCTTCAGTCAGCAAATTTTACCGTTTACTTATAATATGTATCAAAGATTACTGGTTTTCTTTTCAAAAACATTCTAAACAATGGAAAAAAAATTATTTGTGTGTGATCGGCGGTGTTTTAAATCGGAAGCTTAAATTGTGTTTAATTGTGACAAAAAGGTGATAAAATGGCTCGTAATAAGTATTCTGACGAAATAAAAGAAGATATAGTTTCATATTTTGAAAGCGGTAAATCACTAACATTTATTGCAAAAAAAATTGGTATAAGCCATTCGGTGATTTCGCGAGTAATAACTCGATTTCGTACGCGGGGAAATGTCCAAACTGTGCACAGTGGCGGTAGACCCCGAAAAACGACCAGTCGCGAGGATAAAAGAATTATAGGCTTATTAAAAAGGACCCCTTTATATCCTCAAAATGTGTACAAAAAGAACTGGGCCTTGAGATCTCAAGTAGGACAATCCGGCGAAGAGCGTTTGATAGTGGCTTAAAATCATATCGTTCTATAAAAAAGCCATTTATTTCTCTATAGTAAAAAATCGACGCGCGAGAATTGAGTTTGCAAAGGCACACCTTAACTGGACCGTAGCAAAATGGAAAATGGTACTTTTTTCTGACGAATCCAAATTCAATTTAAAGGGATCTGATAGTTTTTAATTCGGTACGGAGGCTGAAAGGCGAAGGCCTAAATCCACGATTCACGATGGGTACAGTTAAATCCGGTGGTGGCAGTATTATTGTTTTACCGGTCATGGTGTCGATCCAATTCATAGGATTAGTGGTATAATGGATCGTTTCGTGCACCGAGATATCCTTCAAAACGTCGTGGTTCCTTATGCTGAGGAGAATATGCCATTGCGATGGATTTTCCAACATGACAAAGATCCTAAACATACCGCTAAACTTGTGAAGGATTGGCTTAACGAAAGCGAAATAACTATAAAGAAGTGGCCAGCACAATCCCTTGATCTCAACCCCATATATAATCTATGGGGAATTGTAAATCAAAGGATTGATCGCACTAAATGCTATAATTTGGACTCACTGCTACGACAAGCACAAATTGCCTGGAATAACATCCCAATGCATATTATTGACAATCTAATTGCCTCAATGCCTCGTTGATGAGCTGCGGTAGTCAAAAATAATGGATATACCACTAAGTATTAGTTTCGAAGACTTTTTTGTCTTATTTGCTTATAAATTCGAAAATGTACTTTAGTTTTGTCCACTTATTTTTCAATGGATTTTAAATTATTTTATTTTATTAAAAATTACATAAGATTAAACGTAAAATGAATAATTGTAAATCAAAGAGTAATATAAGCTTTTTTAATATTCTTTACTGTTTTCCTAAATGACCATTTTTCGTGCTGTAGTTTTGGCCAACACTGTATATCTATTTGCAGAGTTTGTTTTTAATTCTATTTCTATGAGAAAACATTATTAGTATTTTTGTGGCTTTCATACAATACATTTTTCTGGGATTTACTATTTTATTGTAGCATAAAAAATAAGCTGCTCGATCTGCTTAAATATACACCCGAATCATTCATCCGCTTCATGTTTATATAGTACTCGTAATAGGATATTGAACAACAATAGTAAGAACCAGAATGGGCATCTTGCGAAATTTTGATTTCTTAAATTTATTTGGAAAGA
The DNA here is from genome assembly GCA_963966105.1 of Volucella zonaria. Taxonomy (NCBI): domain Eukaryota; kingdom Metazoa; phylum Arthropoda; class Insecta; order Diptera; family Syrphidae; genus Volucella; species Volucella zonaria. The sequence goes on from OZ014531.1 coordinate 209,179,985, forward strand.
TTTGGCTATCAAATTCAGCTGAACTTATACGAACAAGAAGGAATTTAATCCGAATTATTTGCGAAAAGATTCCTATCACAGTCATTTCCAAATGTTGTCCTAAGAAAAGATTTAAATAAATCAGCAAATCGGGTATTTCTGAAATCTTAACTTTTTAGTCATATTGCAGTTTCTTTATGATTTTTCCTTATTTTTGCACATTAATGGATAAGGTGATAGTTTTGTTCTTAAATTGGGTTTTAATTTCTTCTTCTTTAATTTGCAATTGTAAGCAGAAATATACTAGATACTCGTATATTGCAGGGTGTTACCGAAACTGTTAATTTATTAGTAAAAGTGTTATTATTTATTTATACAAATATTAAATAATGTATGCAAAATTTAAAATTAATATAGATAAATGTGGTAAAATAGGATTAAAACAATGCATTAATTTAAACTATATTAAAGTAATATGAATTATACTAGTTAGATAAAAATTAATAAGAATAAAAAATATGATTAGAAAATATAAAAGTAAATTGTTTTGGAAACATTTGTAGTTCTTTTTAAAACGCTCTATTTTAAATTGTTAATGTTAAATTAAAGAAAAGCAATGGCATTCAATTATATCATATAAGAAATGATTTTAGTCCATTAAATTTAATAGTTTGTATTCATATTGAATATATAACATACATATTATGTAATTATTTATATACATAGATTTTTGCTTGATTTTATGAAAATTTTAGGAAATTTTAAAGCATATATATGCATAACATATATATATATATACATAGCTTGAAATAGATGAACAAACATTTCACCTCTTATTATTTTATACACATAATTTGGTTTCTATAAGAAAATCAGCTAAGTTAATCCAAATCTAACATATTTTTTTTATTTTTCTTTACTTCAAAATAATATATTACACTGGACCGGCATTTACATTTTAATTTATACCCAGGTTTTAACAAAATTTGATTTTAAAAGCTAGATACTTTCATTCATTTTAAAATATGTATTGTATCTGTGTCTTAATACAATCGGCATGCGTCTTACAAAAAAAAGAAGTGTTTTAAAGCAATAAAATGAAATAGCATTAAAATAGCTTTTTTGAAAAAAAATACACCATTACAGATTAAATGTTAATTGAATACAAAGTAAAAAATAAACATACATATCAAAACATGTAATCAACTAAGCAGTTAGCAAACCAGAAATAAACAACGAAATTATTTTTTACAAGTTTATATTTTATATTTAATAAAAGTTAAAAGAAAAAACAAAAAACAAAACAGTAACATTTATATCAAATTTAAAATTAAAGGAACTCACATTCCACTATTTTAGATTCCAAAAAGATACATATCACAAAAACAAGATTTGAATATACAAATGTATATGCAAGTAAATAAATGTGTATACATTTATAATACATACATATGTCTTATAAGACAAAAAAATAAAAAATAAAAAAATGTTTAGATCATTCTATCAAAATTTAAAGTAAATATTGAATTACTTGTAGCGATACAAATACATACTTGCTATTAAAAATATACAACAATATTCAAAATAACCAAACCAAAATAAAAAAAACTTTCGAATTTATTTTTAAGACAAATTTTACCACTTATAAGCAACATGTTTTTAAAATACTATATATATCTCATCTTTCAACTGTATACTAAACTTTTACTCACATTTATTTACTTCATTCTAAATGCAAAATTTCTTGATCGCATTTTGCCACCACTTTATATATCTCCATATACTCGTATATAAAAAGAAAACAAATCAAATCAATCAATACAACATTATTGATTAACACAAAATTAACAAAAGATATATTTACATACATAAAAATCATCAAACTTTAATGTACCTTGATTGCTATACCAATAATAAAAAAAAAAAAAAATAGACAAAAAGGAAATGAAACCGACATACATAAGAAAATTGTAACAAAAATTAAAAAAAAAAAAAAAAAACAAAAAAAACTATATTTAATAAATGTAAGAGTAATATGAAAATAAAGTTCTACTTTGTGTTTTCCTTGATTATTTTATAATCCTGCTCAATTATCAATAATTTTTATTTATCTCAAATCTTAATATAAATCTGTTCTAGGAGTAAAAACAAAATGGAGTCAAAATTATTTTATTTTTATATTTGAAAGTGCAGTTCATATTAGTCATCATTTTTGTACAGATTGAATGAACTTGGATCTCATAAAATATTCCAGTAACATGATCTTTGACGAATAATATAATATCACAAATCTGCCAAAGAGTACGTTCTTTTAAACATATTTTCGTGAATTTTAACACAACATTCGCATAGGAAGATGGTTTCGTAAACAAATAGACAGCTTCGTTTTTGACTCAAGGTGATATCTTAATATTTTCCATTTCATTTTCATTTCATTTTATTTTATTTATTCAATTAATTTTTTTCACAATCTTAAACACTAATAAGAAATAAGTTGAATAAATATTAGTAGTCATTCTTAAACAAAAGTTAGTGGTGAATGGCACTTCAAAAATTAGTTTTCAAATTAGAATATAATGTGGGGTGGTAATCAGTAACATTTTGATTTACAATTTTATAAATTTTAATAAAAGAAGAAGAAAGAGATTTAAAAAGCAAATATAAACCTAACAATTTATAAGTTAACTATTTACATTGATTTAAGATGTAAATACGATTGTGTTGCTGATGAAAAGAAAGATGTTAAAAAAATGATTCAATATTTTCATAGCTCAAAGTGAATAGCCAGTTCTTAACATTTTTAGTGAAATTTGGATATCGAAAAGTTTCTCTTATAAACAGGGGCAATCTATTAAATATAACATACAGGATGAATGACTCGAATTCCAAATTTTTAAAACGCTATAATTTTTGTATTTTTTGATAAATTTTATTGTGCCAAGACAAGAAATGTTGGAAAATACATCAATTTTCGAATTGTATCAGTAGTTTTCAACATGTCCACCTTTGGTGCGAATAATGGCCTTGAGACGCAAGTGTGGAACATTGTTTTTTAACCAATCTTGGTTAACGCGCGCTTTGTGAGACGGTGCCGAGTCTTGTTGAAATGTCCACGGCCTCCGACCGAAATGATTGTTTGCCCAAGGCTTCAATACTGCCTCTAAGACAGTTTCACGGTATACGATCGCATTAATTTTTACGCCATGGTCCAAAAATACGAGCGAAGAGCGACCATCGGCGGTTATGGCGGCACAAACCATCACCATCGGTGCTGCCTGCTTTCTGGTGGCCATCCGAAGGTGTAAATATTCGAAGGACCTCTCTGGCAAGTAAACTCGGTCATTTTGTTTGTTGACATATTGCTCGATAACAAATGGCGACTCATCGGAAAAAACTAAATTCGGCAACTCACCACTTTCGTGCAAGCGTAGCAACTCCTTCGCTCTTTAGACTCAAATTTTTTTTTGTTACGGTGTAAGATCGTGTGCTTTTTGGAACTTCAATGGCTTGAGCCCAAGCTCGTTTTTCAGTATGTGTTGCATCCGTTCCAACGATATGTTGAGCTCACGAGCCATTTTTCTTCCACTTCGACGCGGATTTCGGTCAATTTTTTTATGACCACCTCCATGCCGTTTTGCAACGCTGCCAGTATCACGGTAACGAGCTATGGTTCGAGACACAAATGATTTATTCACGTTGAGGTGCTGGAGGGCTCTAACGATAGCTACTTGTGGTTTTCCAGCCAAATATTGTATAAAGCAATCACACTATCACGTTTGAATTTCATCGCGGATAAAAATTTCTCAACACAACTTAGACGCAAATTGTTTAAAAATCTTGTAAATAATAAAATTATCTGTCATGTGTCAAAATTTGAGCTCACTGTCATAAACGGTTTGGAAATTATAGCAGTCTGAAGTTGGTTGCAGTTCGAGTCAGTCATGGTGTAAATGGAGAAGTATATGCGTAAAAATGCGAAAAATGTGTTCTATGTGCAAAGAGTACATTTACTCGTACTATGAACATATTGTTTACACGTAGATTGTACAGATTGTATATTTCTACTTGGAATATTACCGCTTTGCTTGAAGAACTCTCTTAAAACTTTAAATACATATAAATGTCTGATTGGTAGAATCCGCAATATTTTAAATAAGGGCCAACTACTAGATAATCGATTTTTATTTGAAATAATTTTTAATAAATGCTTTTGAGCGGTAAGTAGAGGACTGAATGTATTGGCATACGAACCCCCCCAACTTATTATACCGTATTGCAACATTGATGATGCAAGACCATAATATATCATTAACAAAACTTTTTGAGAACAAAAGGGTTTTAATAGGTACATTTTACGTGTGACCGTCAGCATATAAGTTTTAAGCTTTTTAATGTAGTCCTTCCAGTTTAAATTAAAATCAATTATTACACCTAAGTACTTAAAATTTTGAACTGATTCAATCTTGAAGCAGTTTTCTGTGCAGGGTAAATCAGCAGAAAAATTATTATTTCCACATTGATGTATGGGTTAGGAAAACTGCCTACAATCATGAGCATGGAACCATAAATTGAAATAATATAAGCTGTTACCATACCTTAAAAGAAACTAGTTTTGTTTTATCGCTTATAATTAATTTATGGTAGGTAAACCACAACCGTAACGCTTCTAGATCTCCATTTATCGACACAATACTTTCGAAAATGGTTCCATATCCATATGTAAAAACTATGTTGTCCGCAAAAGCTGTTGGAGTGCCATTTAACTTGAGTTTGAAAACAGAATTGATATAAATTAAAAAAAGCAATGGTCCAAGTACACAACCCTGAGGAACACCGTTCTTTAATGACCTGGATGCACTCGAGACCCCATTTATAGTAACTTTTTGTGTTCTTTTTATTAGGTAAGGACGAAGCCAATTAAATATATTTCCACGAAAATCAATATTGAAAAGTTTGCTTAGCAAGAGATCGTGGTTCACCAATTAAAAGACCAATTGTTGATTTGTTATTATTTAAACTTCCATGTAACTGACTACAAACCCTTAAGATGGCGTCCTCAGTAGACAAGCTTTGTCTGAAACCAAACTGATTCTTACTAATGCAGTTAGACTTGTCCAAAAAAGAGACAATTCGCACTTTTATCAATTTTTCAAAAATTTTGGAAAATGTTGGTCTGTAATTAGAAATAATATGTCTATTCAATTTTTTAAAAAGAGGTATGACGTCGGCACTGTTAAGATGGTAAGGAAAGCAACCCATTTCAATACTTTTGTTAAATAAAAATACATACTCGAAATACCATCATCTGTGCAAGAGGTTTTATTTTTAAGGCACAAGACAGTTTTATAAACTTCAATTGGTGTAATCGGTTTATAAACAAAACTATTACATTGAACATCATCCATAAAAGAGACATCTGACGAAGAGGAACAGTTGCAGGATGTACAAGGATAAAATCTTGGTTTTAATTTCTCAGAAACTTCAGTGAAATACTCGTTAAAAATATTAGTAATATTCCCAAGACCTGGCTCCATAATTCCCCCCACTTCAATGCTATCAATTTTAAGCCGTTTTTAAGCTTTTTCACTCTTCGCGTAAATTAGCTTTAGCTCTCGTAAACATATCACCATAGAAGTTGTTGCGAGCGTCCTCGATTTCTTTATTCATAAATTTACATAATGTCTCCTAAGTCTTGAGTTACTTTGATGTTTTTGCATTTTGAATGAAATTTTCTCTTTTTCCTTATCTTATTAAGAAGACCATTAGTCATCCAAGGTTTTAAATATTTCGTACTCGATTTGATATGCTTTTGAATAGTTTCAATAAATAAATCAAAAGCAATGGAAGGATCATCTTCACAGTAAACCGATTCCCAACATTCAAAAGTTAAAAGTTATTTTAATAAATTTCTATAGCCCCTTCATCGGCAGCCCAGCTTAAAAATGTCTACAGGGAGTGCACACTCTTTTTGAACCTTCAGGTTTGTTTATCGTAGTTTGAATACACGATATTATAAGCCGCTATTAATTTCCTTCAGAATTTTTATTTAGAGAGTCATTGGTATACCATATGCATTGTTCTGGAAGATATCGTCTAGATCAACGGTTCCCAAAGTGTTGTACGCCAAGTGATAAAATTTTCGATTGCCGTTTTTTGACGGAAATCTGTGACTTAACTCAATACGCACCTATTTTAAAAATTTCAAGACTGTAAAGTGAACCTTTACGAAGTTATAGAGAAAAGATACCATATATTCGATTGAAATTTGAAAATTCAAAAAACGTCAATCTAAGATGGCATGTAGAGTTGTGTAGTTCCTGAACGAGCCGTTTAAAGATCGGCTCAGTTGAACTGAAATAAAAGAACTAGTTCAGTTATCAAGTGAACTATAGTTCAGTATCTAGTTCACATATCACAGCTAAAGGAGGGAATACACGATACAATCTTTGTATCAACGCACTGTTGGGCAATCTGTCGTTGTATGCAACAATTGAATTATGTGTTGCCATACAACCGACAGTTGTACCGATATTGTATGGTCGCATGCTCTATGTAGTTTTGAGTGTACAACCGCTGTCGAATACAACAGATTGTATGGAAATTATTGGGTGTGTATTCGCAAACACAATTTATGTATCTATTTTGTATCATGTATTTCCACCTTAACGCTTCATAGTTCACACATCTCATTCTTTCATTCATTCACTTTTTGTTCCTTCTGACTGATACGATGATACAACTGAACTACTGAACTAAATAAACTGGAAGGAACTACTCGTATGTATAATTCAATCATGAGTAGTTCGTAGTTCTTAATAATATGTCAATCCTCTTTTGTTGAGAATGAACTCATAGATTCGACTGGGAAGCGGCTTGTATAGTTTTCCAATAACCAATAACCAAAGAAATGCTTGATCAAAGCCCTTGATGCCTTCAATTAGTTCCTCTTTGTTGGGATATTATTTTCAGACTCGTAAACTTTACGAACCAGCCATCCCCACACGTTTTCTATTATATTGATGACGGGTGAGCAAGTCAGGGTAAAATGACATTTTGGCCCTCAGTCCATGACGTAACCACCCGGGCAGTGTGGATCGGAGCATTGTCTTGTTGAAAATGCCGTGGCAAACTACCAAATAAATTTTGAAAATGGGGAAAAACAGTTTCAAGTACTTTTTTGTAAGTGTTTGCATTCATAACTCGTATGTACCATAGTAGGAGATGGCTCCCCACACCATCACACCCCCCACCCACTATTAAGGCGATCCAACTGGTGTTCCTCCTTGCGAAGATCATGGAAATAGTTAAATTTCTTTTCATCCGAAAACACAACGTCACACAAGTGTAAAATTCAAGCGCATTCCCTTTCGAGCCACGTTAAGTGGAGGTATTTTCTTAATTTTTAGTCTTTTTAAATGTGGAGCATTCCTTATAACTCTTTGAATTGTAGATAAAATCGCTTTAACTCCAACATTTCTAAAAGTTCGCGGAATATATTCAAATTAAAGATACTAGTTTATTCACCTAAGTCTATATTGTCCCCTTCAAGATAATTCCCATCGACTGCAACACCCTTATGCCAGCGCTTGATCCAATCCTCGAAACATTTTTTATATTCGGTTTTCGGTATGTCCAATGTCCATCAGTGCTTCCTGCGAATTTTCCATTACTTCCTCTCACTTGCTGAAACGCGTTCCCCGGAGTGGTTTTTTAACTCGATTGAACAGAAAGAAGTCACAGGGAGCCAAATCAGGTGAATCTGGTGGCTGTTGGATGGTATTTGTTGCATTTTTCGTCAAAAAATTACGAATAAAGATGGCAAATCCGCGAGTTTTCTGCACACAATTCTGGTCTCTTTCGGCGAATTGCTTCACGCAAACGTCTCATAACGCCCAAATACTGTCTGGCCTTCTGGCAAAAATTCATGATGCACTACACCGTTGTAATACATGAAAACCGCGAGCATTGCCTTCTTTTTTGCTTGAAAACGACGTGTTTTTTTTGGTCTCGGTTCATTTGGTGAACGCCATTCACTTGCCTGATGTAGGCAGTAATGATCTTTTTGATGAATGTGGGATTGGATTCAGCCTCACAAATCATCTCTTTTGCGACGTCAACACGGTCTCTTTTTTGCATGGAATTGAGGTCTTTTGGCACCAACTTTGCTGCTACACGACGGAAACCCAAATCATTAACCAAAATGTCTTGGACGGATCCATAGGCAATGTTCAAGTCCTCCACTATCTCATCAATGTTTTCGTCGGTTTTCGATGTCGATGGTCTGCCACTGCGTTCATCATCTTCGATTGACTCATGACCACTTTTGAACCGCTCGTGCCACTGGTAAAAGACCGTTTTCTTTAGAGAATCGTTGCCGAAACACTTTTCCAACATTTCGAGCTTTCGTGCACCATTAAATCCGTTTTTTACCCAAAATCTAATACGAGTACAAGTTCGTTGTTGCAAATTTAAATCCATTTCTAAAATTGTAAAAAAATCGCCAACACACACAGAGATAGATGTACTCTTGGCTACGTAACTGTTGCAAATGTCAAGCTATGACGCTAAGATTTAGAGAGAATGTCAGCAACAGATTTACCAACTTAACAAAAAAACAGAACTAAAATCGGAACAATGGGAGCGCCACCCGAGGGTGTGGTGAGAAAACTTCTTGATCAAAGTGGTATATCTATCGAAACTGGGAATAACAAAAAACAACCAATGGTCACATTTACAAATTAACTATTTTGGTTGCAGTTTTTAATGGGAAAAAAACATATGCAATGAACTTTTCATTAAAAAAAAATAAAAGTAGGATATGTGGTTAGTTTTTGTTTCCTGGGACAGCAACCAGATAGATCAGAAACATTAGCATTTGATAATTTATGCAATACTAACCCAGGGCGCAAGTTTAACTAGAAGAAAAATAGAAACCGGTACAAGTCTTTGCTAAGGAAAAGCTCTAAAAACTTTTTTTTAATAATCTGTAAATAACTATGGATAGTTCTTCATAATCTCGAGACTAGACTAGAAACCATTAGTTTGTTTTCTGCTGTTGTTGTGAAGAGGTCGGTCATATAAACTCTGAGAATTGTGTACGATTGCTCTAGTGGTCTACGAGGTGTAGTCAATTTAAAATCCTGTGTGTGTGTCTTATGTGACTAAATATTGTTGTCAACAATGAATTCGTTATCAACATTGAAATTACTTAATGGGGGCAACATTAAACTTCATTCTTTTCGGCTAATGGCAGTGCAAGTTTCTGCAAGGGTAAGTTGGTTAAGAAATAGAACTCTAGTACATACTTGAAATGATAATCGTTAATTTCGGATCTGCAATATCTATTTGTTTATATTAACATTAATACCTATGTATGAATGAACATAAGTACATACATCCATTCACATTTATAGTATGTAAGTGATACTTTGAAATTTTAATTAAATGTAGAAAAGCTTTATACCTTATTAACTAATATGTACCCATGACATACGAGTACGAGTACATTTGATTTCACATTAAAGACGACAGCGAGTAGTTCTAAGTGCACATGCACTTAGCGTAAATAATGAATTAACACGAGCAAATCATTTTCATAACATGTTTTATCAGGGCATTCACTTTATCTATATAGAACTTTCCTTACGAAGATAAAAAGTGGCTAATAATAAGCGATCATAAAGATTAATATGTTTGTTAATGCACGTAAATACATTCCATAATTAAATGATAATTATTTACTGGGGATGTCGCATTTAATCATTAACACATCCTTTTAAATTTGTCATTCCACACAAGATAACGTATGTACATACTCGTAAGGAGTTTCGCCGAAATAGTCCTGTTCAACATACATGACTGCATGCATGCCTATGTGTATGTAGTTACTAATGTGTACGTTCGTCTATCGTTAAGAAAGCAATTAAATAAATTTGATTCCTAATAATTATAAAAATCTACCGAATTCTTTAGTCAAAAATGACCACTGCGATTACGAGGGGCGATCAATATATTCTCGGTATCGATATGAATGAAAATGCGAATTCAATTTAAATTGTTTTTATTTTTCAATATAATCTCCCCTAACATCAATGCATTTGCTACATCTTGAGATAAGCTTTTTTAAACCCTCAAAATAACAAATTTCCTCTTTCTCTGCAATATACCGACTTGAGTTCTTCATCATCCGAAAATCTTTTTCCACGAAGACATTTTTTCAAATCCGGAAACAGTAAATAATCACTAGGGGCAAGGTTTGGCCTATAGGGTGGGTGTTGGATTTCTTCGAAACCACAATCTCGCGCAGCAGCCTTGGAAACTCGCGCCGTGTGAACAGGAGCGTTGTCATGAAGAAGCAACACACCCGCTGCGAGTTTACCCCGTCTTTTCTTTTTAATTTCCTCCCGCAAATTATGCAAAGTGGAAGCGTAGGATGTGGCGTTGATGGTTTCACCTTTTTTTTGTACTCAATGAGCAAGATTCCCTTTGAGTCCCAAAAAACTGTGGCCATGAGCTTCCCGGCAGACGGAGTGACTTTGAACTTCTTCGGGGGGTCTGTTCTTTTTTTATGCCACTGCATGGACTCTTGTTTGCTTTCAGGGTCACAGTGGTGGCCCCATGTTTCGTCCCCAGTAACAATTCGATCCATAACACCGTCCGCGTTCTCACTACACATCTCCAAAAGCTCTCTACAGCATGCGATTCTCACTTTTTTCTGAGGCGCTGTGAGCATTCGTGGCACCCACCTTGCACTGACCTTTGAAAGGTTAAGATGGTCATGAAGAATGGTGTGAATGGTACCAATTGAAAGCTTGGTGATCTCTGCCATCATTTTCACCTTTATTCGGGCATCCTCAAGAACAAGTTTTTCGACTTCTTTGATGCTTTCTCCCGTACAAGCAGTAGCCGGGGCGCCGGAGCAGGGGTTGTCTTCAATGCTCTCTCTGCCTCTCTTGAACTCACTTGACCACTTTTGCACAGTTGATAATGAAGATGCGGAACCCTGGTAAACAGCCACCATCTCTTCATGAATAGTTTTTTGACTTTTTCCTTGCTTAGTGAGAAATGTAATTACAGCGCGATGCTCAATTTTCACCATCATCGTCTCAGTTGCCATTATGATTCTGTTTAACTAGAGATAAAACGCGAATTAATAATCACATTTATATGAAATTTTACATGAATGCACTAAAATAATAGTATTACTTGATAAATAAGTCAATTTATATATACAACCACAGCTTCACCCCGATATCGAGAATATGTTGAACGCCCCTCGTATATCCAAGGTACATACAGGATGTCCCAAAAATCAACGTCAAGCCGGAAACGGGTGATACGTCAACTGGTGTCGGTTATCACAAAATTATAAAAAAAAACCTAAGTCCTGTACTTTTAAAATTATTGGCATTCAAAAAAAAATCGAGAAATCTGACACCCTGTGACGATCTTTCAAGTACTGTGACCGCAAATCTTTGCTTTTCTTCGATTTTTTTTCCCACGTAAGCCTGAGTAACTCTTCTGTAAATTGGAGTCCAAAATTGAAATATAACTATATCGGTCATGACTAAAATATTGCTTTTTTTGTCTATCCATGTATTTGAAAATCATTAATCACCCAAATTGAAGTGACTGTACTGTCAAAAAAAAGGAATATGCCATTTTGGCAAGTAACTTTAAAATAGATTCATTAGATTAGATTTCATTTTTATTTCTTACAAATTCATAATAAAAACATATGCTTCTTAATACGTAGTACAAAAGTTATAAATATAGAAAATATAAGAAATATTGGTGACATTCTTTATTTTTTATACAAAAGTAACAAAATAGTGTTGAACGCCACTTCAAAGAGTAATTCATAAATCAAATTATTATGAGTGGGGTGACTCTATGAAACAATTGCTATACTTATGCATTAGATTAAAATCTATGGAATTATATATACATATAAACAAATTCATTCGATTTACTTATTTAGATACTAGTTAAGCAAGAGAAAGGAAGAACATTAACAAATCTACTCGTATATGAAGTGACCAAAGCAAAAATTTTAAATTAAAACTTAATCTGAAGCAAAATTACCCCAGAATATTAGAAAGAATTGCTTCCAAACCAGCATAGTTAAAATTGAAAAGCCAAGATTTTGCATGTTTTAGGAACATTCCAAGCATTGATATTGCCCTTATTGACTGCGGAAGTTTATTAAACAATCGATAAGATGATATAGAATAAAAATTACGATATGCAGTAGTACGGAAATTGGGGACAGATACTATATACAAAAAGTTTCCACGTAAATTAAAATTAGGAAGTAATCGAAAATTACGATTACCAGACTTCATGAAAAAAGTCTTCAACACTTTGAAACAGTACAAATGACGTACTGGAAGAACCTTAAGGTCAGAGAACAATGGAAAACTAGGATGTCTAACGTGTTTTCCGCAAATTTTTCTTAAAACATGTTTCTGCAAGATAAATTGTACTTTGTTCAGATATACACCTCCCCACCAAGTAATTCCATACTGCACTTTTGAGTGGAAAATTCCATAATAAATAGATTTTAAAAGCGTTTTCGAGCAGATGTTTCGCAAATAATAGAAATGTCGAAGTGTACCACGGAAATAATTCTTCAGCGATTCTGTGTGATTCGAGAAACTCATTCTAGATGGTGAGTCCCAGGTATTTAAATTCATCTACTTTTTCAATCAAGAAACACTTATCACTGCAGCATAGGCTGCTGTTAAAAGTAGGAAAAGAAAAATTAGACGTGCAGGAGCAGTTATACAGTTTGTATCTCAGACACTCTGGTGCATGGAAAAAAAAAAATTGGGTTCAAAATTGGGTAGAGTTGAAAGACTAAAAAATCATTATTTTAGTTTTGGGACTAATCACCAACTTATGTTCAGCAAACCAATTCCTCAACAAGTTAAGGTCCCAATTAATATTAGAGACTATATCCAGAGGACTATTCAACCCATACGTAAATCCTATATCATCAGCAAAAGCAGTAGGTGCACCTTTAAAATTTAATGAGAAGAGTGAGTTAATGTAAATTAAAAACAAAATTGGTCCCAAGACAGAGCCTTGGGGCACACCCAAATTAAAGAACATAATTTCGCTCCTGATATCATCCAACTTCACCCTTTGTGACCTATTTCCAAGGTACGACCTAAACCAATCAAGCATGAATCCACGAAAACCAGCTTTTTCCAGTTTTCTCAGCAATATATTGTGGTTGACCATATCGAAAGCTTTGGTAATATCGATAAATAAACCAGCTGTACACTTTTTACCATCTATGTGGGACATTACCTGGGAACAAAACTGTAGTAGTCGATCTTCAGTTGATTTACCTTTCTGAAAGCCAAATTGAATTGGACTAAAAAACTCCGTTTTATTTAAGTAAATCACTATTCTATTTTTCATAACTTTTTCAAATATTTTACTGAAAACTGGGAGAAGTGAGATAGGCCTATAGTTACACATTTGAACAGCCGAACCTTTTTTGTACAGAGGCACAGTATCTGCACATTTGAGGGCATCTGGAAAGACCCCAGTAAACACGCAACGATTAAAAAGATGGTGAATTTAGTCTGGATTCCAAAATGGTATGACACTTGCTAGACTAACACTTAATTGAGGACAAAAAAAATATTTTGTTAAAGAAACCCAATTCGTATTTAATGCTTTTCAATAAGTTAAAATGAGTACCAAGTGTGAGCGAGCCAGACAGTGACGCCGTGATTGAGACAGTAAACACGCCATCTCGACTAGTGTGAGTGAAACAGATAGAAATGCCACCCTTGTCATTTCATTTCATTTTTTTCCATCACAGAGCACACAGAACACTACGTTCTATTGGGGTATACTCTCAGGATCGCTTTACACAACTGTTGTTTGTTGCGCGACTAAACGCCATCTACCGATCTTGTATCTTACAACAAACGTTCAAACTGTTCGCTTTCAGCGGCAATGCAAGCTTTTTTTTGATTTGCGGCCCGGGTCAATCCCGGACAGTTTTATTAATACTTATTGCAAGCTTATTCTTAAAACTAACAGTTTTCACTTAAAACTAAAGATAAAAACTAAAGGGTGGGAGCGGTTAAAAAAAAGTTAGGACCTGAGGCATAGGTGGAAATAAGAGTGTTCTTAAGAGAGAGTTTGGTGAGATGGTAGTCGAAGAGAGGCAGGATATCGTTAACTTCACGAAGCATTCTAGACATTGGCTCCAAGTGTCCGTAATTCGTTCTGTGAAGATTGAGCCGGAAAAGTGGCACAGACCTAAGACTGCGTGGGTTGGTGTTAAAAGAAATAAGTTGAAGTAAAGAAGGATCAATCAATATTACCAACTAAAATTTGATGAATAAAGAGAATGTCGGCAACTTTTCGACGTATAGAAAGGAGTTGTAAATTTATAAGTTTCAGCCGGTCAGTATAAGGTGGTAAGTTTTGGCTATCATCCCAGGGAAGACCACGTAAAGCACATCGTAAAAACCTTCATTGAACAGCTTCTATCCGGAGGATGTGTGTTCTGTAGTAGGGTGACCAAACTTGGCTTTCATATTCAAGAAGAGGCCTAACAAAGGGTATGTAAAGAGATTTGGTAATATAAGGACTGGAAAACTCCTTAGACCAGCGCTTGATGAAGCCAAGCGCAGAGTTGGCTTTTTTTATTATACATGTTATCAATGTTAGAACGGAAATTGAGTGCCTTATCACAGATAACACCTAAATCACGCAACACATTCACTAAGGGAACAGGCAGATTAAAGATTAGATAGAAGCGAGGTGAAGTATGGGGCCTCTTACGGGTATACGTTATAGCCTGACACTTATTGACGTTAAGCTCAAGAAAATTCTTCTGACACCAAGTACAAAAACCGTCAAGATCTTCCTGCAGTGGTAGGCTGTCTGAGGAAGAATATATATATCTAAAGATTTTCATATCGTCTGCGTAAACAGATATGTATGAATTTTTAATGATGCGATCAACTTCATTAATGACCAGAATAAATAATAAGAGGCCAAGGTGGCTGCCTTGAGGGACACCAGAGGAGGCTTTAATTGGTCAGAAACCATAGACCTAAATACAACATAGTAATGTCTTTCATTTAAACTTGATTGAATCCATGGGGAATAATAAAAAGACCTTTTCCAGGTCGAGGGAAATAATCCCTGGGTGGTAGAAAGCTGAAAGAGAGCTTTAAGAGGTTGGGGTAGGTGCATTTCACATTTCTTTAAAAATATAGGAGGAAGATCATCAGGGCCAGCAGAATAATCATCTTTGAGGTTTATTATTGTATTTTATCTTTAACCTGCTCTAAAGTTATAGACACAAATTCCAAAGTTGTTTGTGGGCAGCTATTTAAGTAGGAAAAACGCTTGGCTAAAAAAAATTGCAAAGAGATTTGCTATAGTTTGGGAATCGCCCGAGGACTTATCTAGAAAATTCAGAGATGATGGATAGTTATCCGATTTACTGAAAGAATCGTTTGGGGTCGGAAATGAGTGTGTGGTCCATTTGGTTTAAATAGTTGTCATATAGAGTTTGGCAAAGTAAAAATTTTATTTTTTTTGTATAGACTCGTAGTAAAAGAAATCGGTGTCGGAACGCGATTTTAAGTAAATATACCAGAGCTTATTTCTCTTATTACGAAGAGATCGCAGCTCTTTATTATACCAGAGTGGTGATAATGAGGGATTCTTTTTGGGTAAAAAAGGTACAGATTGGGAGAGACATTTGAAAATTTCGGTGTAAAAGGATGCGAGAGCATCGTTAACCGTAAGGTTGGGATTATCGTAAAGAAATTCAGTTTGGCGTAGTTAGCGCTATGAAAATTAAAACTGTAAGAATACTCATAGGAAACGCGAGTAAGACCATTGTCATACGCAAACGTAAGAGAAATGGGAGGGTGGTAACTATCCAGCTTAGAAAGAAGATATCTGCTTTCTAAAACGATGCAGTTATTTGTATCAGTGGCGAAGACTAGGTCGAGTTTTCTGCCAATGTTATTGATGACACCACTTAATTGATACAGACCAGAGTCAGTAAGGCAGTCGATGAAAAGATTTTCTTTATCAGAGGTGGGATTTGTTGCAGTAAAGTAGGACGGGTCAGTCTGAGCCCATAGAAACTTAGGTAGATTACAATCACCTAAAAAAATAACTACGTCGTTGGGATCAACAGCATTAAAAATGCTGTCGATTGCATCAACAGCTAGCTGGTAACCTTGAATTGGTTGAGCGGGGCGAATATATAGGTTGCGCTTGCAAATAGGAATTCTAGCGCAAACAAATTCAAAGAATGCAGCGGACGATTTTTTAAAGGGCTTAGACTCGAGACGAGAGTGTATAGCTGGAAGTACCCCACGGCCATATAAATTGTCCTCTTTATCTAGACCATCGTCCCGGTGTAAATCAAAGTCTTGGGAAAATAATTCATTATGCTTAATATTAGGGGTGAGATTGGTTTAGTTAGTTCGTAATCCTCTTACGTTTTGGGGACAGATATTTGGGAGGCTTCGGCAAAGAATTGAGTGATGGGTTAGGAGCGATGGTAGTTTTTGAAAGTAGGCCGTGTTCGTTGGAGGTGTAGTATGCGTTTGGAACTTACGTGAGACGCAAAAGAAGAGAGATCATTAGCCACATCATCAGGAGTCATATCTAATTGCTCATGAAAACGTATAAAAAGTTGCCGCAGATCATTATGATTAGTGGAAGGAAGGCCTTCTTGCAGAATGGAAACTATTGCATTGGTTTTCGTTATACCGTCGATACAGACAGAGTCTGGCTGATCATGTAGGTGTGCGAGATATAAGCGAACATTATCGTATAATCTGCGGTTTCTTAATCGAGAGAGAACATACCGGCCATCTTCCCCTGAATCGATAAGGTGCTTGGTTAACTTTGCCTTTGGAGGAAGCCGATGGTGTGGTATTAGGGTAGGACTCTAGCTTAGAAGATTTGGAGGGATTTAAAGTTAGGGCTGAGCTAGTAATAAGACGGGCATATCTTCTGGAGTTGATGTCTGATGAACGGCTTCTGCATTTTTTTTGGTGCACCTCGTTTAAATTTTCTATCGGCCTAGGCTAAACTTTTTCTTTTACTGCTCCCAATTAAAAAAAATCGAGTGGATTTAAATCAGGTGAACGGGCTGGCCATGAAATTGTACCGGCCCGCCCTATCCACCTGTTGGAGTATTCTCAATCGAGGAACTCTCGTACTGTGCGAGCACAATGCGCTGGGCAGCCATCATGTTTATACCACATGCGTGCATAAATATTTAGTGGCACGTCTTCCAATAAATTTGGTACGCGGTTCTCTAAAAAATCTAAATAAACCTCGGAGTTCAAATTCTGCGGCAGCTCGAATGGGCCAATAATTCTACCTATCTATCTTATCTATCTTCCCGCATCATATGTGGATTGTCCGCGTGCCACTCGTGCAAATTGTGGAGGTTCATGTAACCGCCACTTTTAAAAGTTGATACGCATGATCAGAGAATTTTTTCGAGGAATCTCGGATCCTCTCTGAACCTCTGCAACATCGTTTGACAAAATTGCACTCTGTTTGGATAATCTCGGGGTAGCATACTTTCATTTGATTTTCAGATATATGGATGGACAAAAAAGCAATATTTTAATCAAGACCGATATGCTTCAATTTTGGATTTGCGGTCACAGTACTTGAAAGATCGTCACAGTGTGTCAGATTTCTCAATTTTTTTTGAGTGCCATAAATTTTAAAAGTACATGACTTAAATTTTTTTTTATAGTTTGACCTATCACCCGTTTCCGGCTTGGCGTTGATTTTTGCGACACCCTGTATATCGGCGGTCTGGCAAAAAACTTTAACCTTGGTTCCAATTATCCATAACATTGCCTCTGTGTATCTGCATTTCTGGACAAACATTACAACTTATTGCTCCTATTTCCTTCCAGCACTGTCCTTGGTTCATGGATATTCTACGACGTCTTGTTTCAAATTAATAATTATAATTAATTTAAAATAAATTACAAAACATTTCTTGGGCTTTAATGTGAATTCTGAATTTTCGTAATGTGGTCCATATTGTTCCATTTTTATTAAGAATAAGTAATTCGTACCAATACTCTACATGAATACTTAATCTCATCATTCTTGTATCTCACATTATTCTATAGCAAGTGCTTAAAATTACTTATAACTACAGACTAAGTAAACGCTAAAAAAAAATGTTCTTTTATTTCATTAAGCTGAAACCCGACGATGACATAAAAAGGCCTCTTAAGCTCGATCAAGAATGGTCGGAAGCTAAGGATTTAAGTGAGATGCCGGGTCCGTCAAAAATTAAACTCCTCTCCTATTATCTGCCTGGAGGTTGTAATCAATTATTTATGTTATTTTCACTAACAATTATTATTAAACATGTTCTTAGGAAAATTACATAATTCCAATTTAATTGATTTTCACACAATACTACGCAAGGAATATGGCGATATTTTCTTCATCAAAGCTATGATGGACAAACCGAATATTGTTTTCACATATAATCCAGATGATATTGAAAAAGTTTACCGTACTGAAGGAGTTTGGCCACTTCGAATCGGTCTAGAAACTTTTAGTTATTATCGCAAAAACATACGCCCAGATGTATTCAAGGATGTTGGAGGATTAGTTTCGGAGTAAAATTCAAATACATATACATACAATATTTATGCTTATGCTTGCTCTAAAATTGAACGAAATCTACTTCATTTCAGACAGGGCAAAAATTGGGCAGACATCCGAAACAAGGTCAATCCTATTATGATGAAGGTCAAAACAGTTCGTCACAATTTACCTCAAATTGATGAAATTGCCTCCGACTTCGTCCAAAAGTAAGATCCACTTAATTTTCTAAGGATTTTGTCCATTTTTGTTATTTTTTTTTTAGGTTAGAAGAACTTCGCGATCCAGAGTCAAATAAAATAGTATCGAACTTAATTGATGAAATTAAACAGTGGGCTTTTGAATCAATTTGCTGTATTGGCTTAAATAAACGAATGGGTTTAATGAGCAACTCTCAAAACGTAGACTCTGATGCTTTGAAATTAGCAGAATGTATGTCTACCTTCTTCCAATTAAGCTTTGAATTTGACGTAGAGCCATCAATTTGGAAGTATTACGAAACTACAAAATTCAAAAAACTCATCCAGACTTACGATGACATCACAGAAATTACTACAAAGTACGTTAACGAAGCTATCGCTAATTTTGGGAAAGATCAAAATGTCGATGCAAGTAGTGTATTGGAAAAATTGTGTTTAAGCGACAAACAAATAGCCATTGTGATGGCTATTGACATGCTCATGGCTGGAATGGACACGGTGAGATAAGTATTTTATTTTATTACCAATATCTTCATGTTTATAATTATTCAGACCTCTTCAGTTTTTCTTTCAACACTCTATATGATTGCAAAGCATCCGCATAAACAAGATGCATTGCGGAAGGAAGTAATGACCATTCTTCCAGAGAAAAACACACCACTCACCGATGAAAACACCAAAAATATGCCATACCTTCGAGCCTGCATTAAGGAATCACTTAGAATTACGCCGATAACACCAGCTAATTTCCGTATGGCCGGTTGTGATATAGTTTTAAGCAATTATCGAGTACCAAAAGGCACCGGAGTTTCAATGGGTATGATGCCCTTAACAAATAGCGATGTTTACTTTCCTCAGAGTTCCGAATTTATGCCCGAACGATGGCTAAAATCAGGCATCGATGCTTGTCCGCACGCTAAAGGAACAAATCCGTTTGTATATTTGCCTTTTGGTTTTGGGCCCCGAACGTGTATTGGAAAACGAATCGCTGAGATGGAAATGGAAACGTTGTTAGCTAGAATAATTCGTAACTATAAAGTCACTTGGCATGGAGAAGATATGAAATACACTAGTAATATTATTTTGATACCCGCTGGCGATATGAGATTCAAATTTGAACCAGTGTAAGTTATCAGCTGTGCTATAAGTTCCTATTAAATTAGGAAAAACCGTTGTTTATACTTAAAAACTATTAAAAAATAGATAAAGGATAATTTCCATACTAAAGAAATAGTTAAATCGCCTGAGAGGTGAGAACAATCTGTTACGTGGAATTTGATTTCTGTCCAGAGACATTGTTTTAATTTGAAATTTTTAATGTACCTATTATTCTTAAAATATTTAAAATTGTTTATCCTTATTTTGTGGCGTCTTTATTAAAATTGTTCATATTTTAACAATATTTATGGTTAAATCAAAAATTTTTTTTAAGAAATAAAAGGAATGCTTATTGTTTGTGCTTATGCATATATAGATGTATTTTTTCCCATATGACATTTATGTAACATAAAAGGGCGTATAATTGGTCGACGCATACTTGTGGGATGCTGATTTGCATTCCCCTGAGTCCGCATCCAGTGTTGAAGCGACAAGTAGGCGAAAAGAAGAGCCAAAGAGTCTATATGTCGAAGCCGACGAAGCAACATCAAATCCTTTTACTCTTTGTTTTAATTATTTTGAATAATTTTTTCTTTTATCTCAAATTCAATAAACGATTTAATTGTTGATCTTTTCATTATCTTCCATACATACCACCTTGTTCAAAAAGTTCCCGCACCACAACACCGTCTGGGGCTCCCATTGTTCCGATTTAAGTTCTGTTTTTTTGTTAAGTTGGTAAATCTGTTGTTGACATTCCCTCTAAATCTTAGCGTCATAGTTTGACATTTGCAAAAGGTACGTAGCCAAGAGTACATCTATCTCTGTGTATGTTGGCGATTTTTTACAATTTTAGAAATGGATTTAAATTTGCCACAACGAGCTTGTATTCAATTTTGAGTAAAAAACGGATTTAATGTTGCGCGAACGTTGGAAATGTTGGAAAGGTGTTTCGGCAACGATTCTCCAAAGTAGACGGTCGTTTACCAGTGGCACGAGCAGTTCAAAAGTGGTCGTGAGTCAAACGAAGATGATTAACGCAGTGACAGACCATCGACATCGAAAACCGACGAAAACATTGATGAAGTACGAGTAAAAGAAATGTTGGTCAATAACCGCAAATTAATCATCAGAGAGATAGCGGAGGACTTGAACATTGCCTATGGATCCGTCCAAGACATTTTGGTTAATGATTTGGGTTTCCGTCGTGTAGCAGCAAAGTTGGTGCCAAAAGACCTCAATTTCATGCAAAAGGAGACCGTGTTGACTTCGCTAAAGAGATGATTTGCAAGGCTGAATCCAATCCCACATTCATCAAAAGGATAATTACTGGAGATGAGACGTGGGTTTATGAGTACGACACGCAATCGAGACATCAGGCAAGTAAATGAATGGCGTTCACCAAATGCGTCAGTCAGTTTTCAGTCAAAACAGAAGGCAATGCTCATGGTTTTCATCCATTATAACGGTGTAGTGCATCATGAACTTTTGCCAGAAGGCCAGACAGTAAACAAAGAGTATTATTTGGGCGTTATGAGACGTTTGCGTGAAGCAATTCGCCGAAAGAGACCAGAATTGTGGGCAGAAAACTCGTGGATTTCATACCGTCGCACAGTGCCATCATTATTCGTAATTTTTTTGACGAAAAATACAAAAAATACCATCCAACAGCCACCGAATCGAGTTGAAAAACCACTACGGGGAACACGTTTCAGCAGCCGAGAGGAAGTAATAGAAAAATTGCAGGAAGCACTGATGGACATACCGAAAACCGAATATAAAAAAATGTTTCGAGGATTGGATCACGCGCTGGCATAAGTGTCTTGCAGTCGATGGGGATTACTTTCAAGGGGACAATATAGATTTAGATGAATATACTTTAATATTTAATAAATTCCGGGAACTTTTTGATGTGGAATGTATATAGAAAAGCTTAACTTAACCCAATTATGGGCTGTGCAAATCAAACCGGATTTTTTGGATTACGTAATATTTTGTGAAGTAACCTTTGTTTTTTATCACTTCCCCGCAACTTTTAGGTACGGACGAGATTAAATTTTCAAAAATATTTTTTGAAACACTCTCTCATTCATTCCTCAGTGACGTCGTAAGATCGTTTTTGGACGTGTGCCTTGTTGACTCTATCCGATTTCTTAGGATGGCCCACAAACTTTCAATAGGGCTAGCCATTCTAACACAACAATATATTTTTACGCAAAGTTCTCCTTAACTACCTTTAAAACATGTTTTGGGTCATTATGAAGTTGATGTAGCCAAAGAGAAGGTATCTCCTTCTCAGCATATGGTAATATTATGGATTCCAGTATATCCCTAAGCCGAAAACGGTCCATAATACCACTTATTTCATATAAGGGAACATAACCTTCGCCCGAAAAACATCCACACACTATAACCGACCCTTCTCCATGTTTCACGGTTGGGCGGCAATGTCGTGGCTGAAGACGTGTTCTCTTCGTGTTCTATTCAGAAATATGAATATTTCCATCGGAAGTAATAAAGTTGAACGTATTCTCGTCTTTAAAAAACACGATTTTCTACCTAATTGCGGACCAATTCTAATGTGTTTCGACCAGTTTTCCATTCCGAAATTTTTAAAGCTGTCACACACTGCCGATGTTGGCATTTTATACTTTTTGGCTACACATTTTTGCTCTATTTTGAAATCTGCTACTACTTGATCTTTAATTACACCACTGTAGTTATTTTTTAGCATTTTATTATTAAAAATTTTGAAACACCTTACCTTTCTTACTTTGTTTAGTCCATAACTCAGTTTAAATGACGACAAAAACCACATCAGTAAGTGGAAACCCAAGAAAATTCGGTATGTTTTGCACAGACATACAGACAGACATGAATTTAGCGTTGAGAACTATCGAATAAAAACAATCGACTTATACGACTGTTGCAAAATATTCATTTATTCGATTGTTATCAAAAAATCGTTCAATTATTATTTTCCGGAAAGCATTCACTCAAACCAGTCGAATGAAAAAAAAACATTCAAATGTTCGATTGTTTTTCATACCAATGAATGGTTTTTTCACTCGTGCGCAGTGTGGACTAGCAGGTTGGGAGTAATGTTCCTTTGGCTTTCACACCAATGAATGATTTTTTGGACTTTGGACTATCGGGGTGTAAAAAATATTCGAATGTTTTTCATATAGCATTGGCGCATTTATTTAACATAAGAGCAAATATATTTAAACCAAAAGCAAATCATTTTAACCAAACCACAAATTTGTTTGGGCTTTATATTGCATAAAAACTTTGAAGCCTCCTTAAACAAAATCAATATTTTTAAATGATGTTTGCTGCCTTTAGAATGAGAAAAACCATATCCATTACAGAATTAGCGCAATCGGATGCAAACTATTTTCGTCACTTAAAACTTGGCGTGTGTGCAAAGTCAAATTTTTGGCTTTTTTCTATCATGACAATTATTCATCTTTTATATACGCTCTTATAATACTTTTTCATTAATTTTAGTATTTTCAGCTTCAGAAATCGCCATTCGTTTTCCTCATAACATGTAATCAGAAGCTGTTTTGTCTCCAAACTGGGACGTGACTTACTATTTTAATCATCTCTAAATTCAACTTCAACGCCGGTATAATAAAACGAAGTATGCTCGGAATGTTGAGCATGTTGCATCGGAGCTGCTTGGACTCATATCTTCCTCGTACCCATTGTGTGGAATACATACATATGTATTACATTATATGTACAATATAAAATAATTAAATATAAATTCTAAGCTAAAGGTACATAATAAAAAAAAAATAACTACGAATCACAACACTCTCATTCGAACTAACCAACTCGAGAATTCAGCGACAAATGCATCTAACTTCGATGTGATAATGTCTAATATTAGGTACAACAGTTTATGTTAAGTCTCTTCAACATTGATCATAACTTGGTAAATGCTTAAGAAAATAACAAATTTATAGATGGGTTGAAATAAATTTGTGTTTTGGTTAAAATGATTTGCTTTTGGTTTAAATATATTTGGTCTTTGGTTAAACATATTTTTTAGGTTAAATAAGTGTGCAAATGCTAAATGAATTAATGATTTTTTCACTCTTGAACTTTAGACTATTGGTTCAGTTCAAAGAAATGTTCAAATGATTTTACATTTGAATGATCAATAAAACTATTCCTAGTTGACATCATTCTATTACTAAATATTGATAGTCGAATGCATTCGATAGTTTCTATCGCTTAGTTACATATTTTAATAGAACTTTAAAAATTATGACAGCAGAAGCTTGATTTTTTTTATTTGTAAACTCATGACAAACCAGTGTACCTAATGTTATCCTGTTTCCTAAAAATCATCAAAGAAAAATGTTCAAGAAAAGTCCGGAATGTTTTGCACAATGCTGTAACATTAAAAAATGTTATTATAAAACTTTGTTTTTTTTTTGTTTTTTTATTTATTATTATTATTATCAAGGGAACGATACAAATTAATTTGTAGGGTCGGGGATTTAACGCCGGGGTACTAGGTCCATGTGGCGCGTTTTGTCAACAGCACGAGGAGTACTGAGTTCCCATGTGGTCACCCACCTACGTACTTACCGCGCTTAGTAACCTTATGGAACAACTTCTCCTAAATTGATAACCAATTTTGCATATGTTCTTCCTATCCTCTGAAATTCATAAAAGTAAAATGTCCGAGAAAAATCCGGTCTGTTTTGCACAACAGTGTATATACAATCTCACATGATCGCATTCAAAAAAATCAACGAAATTATGTGCGTGATATTATTTTAGATGATTTGAGAAGTAGCTTTTCGCATGCTCTTTCAAAGAACAATAAGATAAATACAATGGTGGGCGTTAATCTCATATTATTAAATCTTTACGATTTTTGTTTTTGTAATTAATTAAAATTGTTGATAATTCAAAGCCCGTTCGCCATAATTTTTATGGTAAATCTTTCTTTGAGAATTACCGCTGCCTTTATTGATGTTGCTACAAGTTACAGGCCGGGTCGGTCTCTTAAAATTACAAAGCTGGTTCAATTCAATTGAATAACACCGAACTTTACAATTATTAAAAAAGTTTTACTGTTAGTACATATTTAAAGTAAGCTATCAATGTTTTCAGATGACATGTGCAAGCATTAGTAATATGTCTTATAGGAATTCAAGAGTTTTAAAAATATATGATGGATACATAGTTTGAGTTAGACCTCCATTGAAAGATTTAATAAATCTCATGGGTATATACGTACATAACACATCCCCCTGTGCACTACAAAGCTTCGAAAGCTATTCCAATAAAGCAATCGCTATTTACAATATCATACTTTTAGGAGTAAAGAGAAAGGTTTTACTTTCAGCAGCATCGTTCTTTAAAGGGAAAAACCGTTGATTTGATCAAGAATAAGTCATATTTTCTTCCTCTTCAGTATTGTAAAATATTTGTTTGGGTAAAAATATAGAACTGATTTCTTTCAACGCAATCGCTTTATTCCATACAGTTACAATTTACAATTCAATCACTTTTCATAACCACTTTTACTTTACTTTATCTCTTACTTTTACTACTCGTAATTCACATTTCCAATTCTACTTTAGAAGTGCCTTGTATTTCTTGTAGGACCTGACATCTTTCGAGAGCATTCTGTACTATACAGCGTTCCATACATTTTTCCATTTTACCAGGTTCGTCCCGAACAACTTCGCCATTCATCGTTCCATTGAAATGACAAATTCTATACACATGGACCACCTTCATTTTTCCTCAATCTCCCCGCTGGATCCGGTAGACAACGTCATTAATGCGGGTTATTACCTTGTATGGACCTTCCCAATCCTGATGCGATTTTGGTGATTTGCCTTTCTTACGCAGAGAATTATACAACCACACTAGGTTTCCTTCGTTGTAGCCGGAAGATTTTGCTTTGACGCCGTACCCAGTCTTCATGCGGTTGCTAGCTAGCTTCATTTTTTCTCGGGTATATTCATACAACTTACTAATTCTGCTGCGCAAGTCATCCACATAGTCGCTCACGTTCTTAGGCTCCGTAGGTGGGGATCCGAAATTCATTTCACTTAGCAACCGAACTGTTTGACCAAATAGGATTTCGGCTGGTGTATGTCCTGTTGAACTATGGACCGCGTTTCGGTAGGCCGTTAAGAAGATAGGTATATGGCGATCCCAGTCCCCCTGGCAGCTGCTGACGGCCTTACACAGATGCTCATTCAAGATCCTATTGAATCACTCGAGCATTCCATCAATTTGTGTAGTGTAGTGGCGTTGTCCTTGTCTTCCGTATTCTCAGATATCAATACTAAAAATTATATTAAAAAATCTTAGCGAAGAAGTTTTTGGTTTTCGTGGGGGCAAATAACCCAAACAAAGGCTAAATATTTAAAAGATGGTGTGTGCTTTGAATTTTTCAATCTCCTGGAAGACTTTTGATTCCAAGTTTCGCCTTTGATCAGAATGTAGCTCCATTGGGACCACAAATCTGCTCACCCAATTGTTGACTATCTGCTACGGTGTTAGCCTCTTGATTTAGGATTACAAAAACTTCCGGCCATTTATTGCAGTAATCCATGACCACGCGGGCGTATCGGTTGCCATTACAGTTTTTTGAGAAACGAGCCAACGATGTCGATGGCTATTCATCCGAATGGTGCCCCGGCATTGTATTGTTGCACTCGTCCCTGTAGCTTTACTACGGGTCGTTGGTAGCCACACAGCCTATACACCTTTTGCACCAATTTTCGACATCTCGTTTTGCGCTTACCTAATAGAAACGGTCCCTTACCTTCTCAAACACCTTGTTTATTCCCTCCTCAGGATACGCCATGTTTTTCATGGAGCACTTGGCTGACTCTGGACCGTGGCACAATTTGCTGCATCTTGCACACAAAGCGAGTCTCACTGGGCTCAGTATGCCTTCGGAGTTTGGCTCCGGTCCGATATCTCCTGCCAGCTTGGTCATCGTATTCCTTCCAGGTCAATATTGGTTCGACGTCATTGTCTGGCTGGTTCAATTCTGATTCTTTGGGTTGTGGCCTGATCTTTTGCTTCCTTAACACTAATTACTGCTGCCAGGAGACTTTCATTGTACAGTTTTGCCTGCGATACTGCCCTGGGGCCACCGTCTCCTGCTCCACGAAGTAAGCATTTCCCGACTAATGGCGTTGGACAGATTGACCGGCTTTTCGGTAACCGTTTCTGATAACTTTTCCCTCTATTTGTTTGTTACCCCAGTGAAGGCAGCCTTTTCGTGGTACCGGTTCTTTACAGCACCCTTGAAGATGTTCTAGCAGCGCATCCTTTGTTTCTCCTGCGGAGTATTTTGTTGCTCCCCACTTAGTCTTGCACAGGAGCATTCACCAGATGCTACTTCCCTGACGAAATGTAATCCCTAGGAAGCCTGATTGGCTACTTCCATCTCCAGAGCGAAGGCAAGTGCTTCAGCAAGGGTTCTTTTCCCGGTCATCCTTACTGCTGACTGTAGGATCGAATCTGCGATTCCCCTGATGAATGCGCCTTTTGTCATTTCGTTGATTATTTCTTGGATGCGGTGGGGTATGACAAATTTGCCAGCCTACTGACATCTACCTGGTGCTGTTGCAGTGTTTCTCCTCATTGTTTCCGTTTCTCGATATCCTGTACTAAAGCCATATAGCCTTTATGCTTTTCGATGTCGATTGTTTGTAACAATTCTGGTGCAGGACCGTGTAAAGCCATTGCTTGGGGAAAGCACTTCTACTCATTATCCCAGTGGTTCTCACAAGCAACCTTTTCGAACTGCTTCTTATTCGCAGACCATGAAGTCTGGCCATCGAGAGGGGAAGCTTCAAATATTTTCTTTTTGGACCGCTGAAAGAACATTCTCGCAGTTTCTAATTTTCCAGTGTGTCGAGCTCTTTTGTCCGTTGCTCAACCTTGCTGTCCATTTGTTTGAATTTTTCTCCAACATTCTTCTTTCAAATTTGTCATCGATGTCCTCGAACTTTTGCTGTAGGATGTTCTTTTGCTCTTCCAGTTTTTGTTCGAAGCTATTCTTTTGTTCGTCTAAATTTTTATTTTGTTCGTCCAGCTTTTGTTCGAGACTGTTTTTTTGTTCATCTAGATTTTTCTTCTGTTCGCCCATTTGTGATAAGAAGGGTTGCATCGTCACAGCCATGTCATTGCCAGTACTCATCGCATTGATCGTCAGCCTCAAAGGAGTATGTATCTGGATCATGTCCCTCGTTGTTCACAGCATACTGAAGTCGAAGCATCTTTTTGTTTTTTCCTCCACTGGAGCTGAGGTTTCTCTTGTTCAACTCGAATTTGAGTTGGACGAGGGTCAACTGCAATAGTTTTCGGGGCGAAAACCCCATGACAGCTTTACCACAATCACAAAAACACTATTTTTTTTTACTCACAATAAGTCCTATCCCACTACTGACACCAATGTAAAATGTTTGTGTGGGCACAAATGATAGAACTTATTTCTCTCAACACAATCGCTTTATTCCATGTTACAATTTCTCAACCACGTTATTTGTTATTTTTTGGTTTTTAACGAAAACACTAGGAAATATGAACTCGAATTTTATTAAAACTTCTATCCAAGTTAAAAGTCGTAACAATATTTGGGTATTTTATAGTTGGGAAAATTGAAATATGGTCCCAGAAAATTGGCTGCATTCGAAGGCAAAAGTGTGCTTACAACTTAGGTCTAATACTGAAATTGGTGTTAGTATTGCGTGCTATTTTGGCTTTAAAAAATTCCTGTTGCTTTCCTTGACTGTTTCTACCTTTTCTTCTATACGTTTAGTGGTTGACTAAAGCTTTGTTTGCTGTCAGTCGGCTGCGGATACCTCTGTAAAGAAAATTGCAGTATTTGGCGAGAGAACAATCCACAAGTGGCTCATCATATACAATTATATCACAATGATGGAATCTTAGATCCTTATTATTTTATAAATGAGACAAGAGCTCCTGTTTCAGAAAATGGTGATTAATATAATCACCGAATATTTGTTTCAAATTTACGTGACATCGATATGCGTTTTGAAAGATTACCAAAATTTGTGAGAAAGTACTTTAAAGACCGGAACCTGCAAATTTACTACCAAGATCTTGCGATCTAACACTGCTCGATTATTTGCTACGGGCCCGTGTGAGATCGCTTGCTTATGTGGTTTAACCAGCTATTGGTTAAACGACAATTTATTGTGGATACCGCCTCAGATGCCCGAAAAAGTTGACAAAAGGGCCGGCGGCAGACCCTTGCTCATATGCACAAAATCATATGTAAAACATAAATGATAAGGAATTATTTTTTACGTAAAAGCATTTTTTTTTATCAAAAGCTAGCTTCATGTACATATGTTTATTTAAATTTACTTTCCCCATCTTTAAGAAACCTTTGCGATTAGCAAAAGAAGATCAAGGCCTCTAGAATGATGTTTGCCTTTATTTTAAACTACTTGTAGCTTTTTTAAAAAAAAAAACTTATTTTGTGAAAAAACTTATAATTTCACAAAATTAAAAACAAACCTTGACAAATTATTTTAATATAATAAAAAGTGTTGGATTATTCGGGATATCAACCCGAATTGATGTGTCATCAACTAACACTTTTGCTGAAATGTTATGTATGAAAACCTTAATTATGAAAATGGCAATACATAAAATAATTTATGGCTGGCTACTTTTCGAACTTTTCCATTTCTTTGGAAGTACGATTAATAATGGAACATGTTTGTTTCAAATAGCTTTTATATTAATTAAAGAAAGAAAACCGAATACGTAATTAGTGGAGGGAGATCTTTATTATTTTCGCATAATGAGCAACGGAGACATATCCATACATGAAATAATATTTGGCGCGATATACCATCACAGGTATTCCTAAATTCTGGAGATGTGCACAAGCACTCGTAGGTTCTCACCAAACCCACCTCTATCTATCAACTCCTACTCTCCGCTCCACGTGGTGAATCTCGGGAGCATAGTACTTCAACTGGAAATAGAGTTTGCACCCCAGTGGAAGGTTGTTGATGGCAGCTAACTAGAGAGGTCCGGTGGAATGTTGAACGAGTTAGTGAACACATTAAAATGGCTACTCGGACATATTCAGAGAACAGGCTTATAAGGACCTAAAAATCCAGTTGCTTTCATCCAAGGAGTGAATAAATGGAACCACCCCTAAAGCTCACGGTTGTGCAAAGGGATAATTGCCCGTTCGCCGAAAAAAAGAAGTAGTTATAAGAGCGACAAAAGAGGCGTCAGATTTACTTAACCCTCAAACGGCAACACGAACAGGAACGACAGTGGACTATGATTTAAGAGGGGCAAGTAAAAAATAAGAAACCGTCCTTGCGGAGTACAAGGCAGACATTAATGCGCTCCAGGAAATACGGTGAACAGGATCAGAGACAATGAATAGATAAATCTGCCACATACCAAAAGTTCCCGGAATTTATTCAGAAAATTAAAAATCTAAGTTTATTCATCTATATTGTCCCCTTCAAAGTAATCCCCATCGACTGCAACACACTTATGCCAGCGCTTGGTCCAATCTTCGAAACATTTTTTATATTCGGTTTTCGGTATGTCCATCAGTGCTTTCTGCGATTTTTCCATTATTTCCTCTCGATTGAACAGAAAGAATTCACAGGAAGCCAAATCAGGTAAATTCGGTGGCTGTTGGATGGTATTTGTAGCATTTTTCGTCAAAAAATTACGAATAATGATGGCACTGTGCGACGGTGCGTTATCGTGGTGCAAAATCCACGAGTTTTCTGCCCACAATTCTAGTCTCTTCATAACGCCCAAATAATACTCTTTGTTTACTGCCTGGCCTTCTGGCAAAAATTCATGATGCACTACACCGTTGTAATACATGAACACCGTGAGCATTGCCTTCTTTTTTGACTGAAAACGACGTGGTTTTTTTGGTCTCGGCTCATTTGGTGAACGCCATTCACTTTCCTGATGTCTGGATTGCGTGTCGTACTCATAAACCCACGATTCGTCTCTAGTAATGATCCTTTTGATGAATGTAGGATCTTATTCAGCCTCGCAAATCATCTCTTTTGCGACGTCAACACGGTGGGTGTGGCCGGGAACTTTTTGATCAAGGTGGTATATTACAGTTAAGTAGATTAGGATGCGGACTCTCCGTGGAAAATCAGCTGCAACCAAAAGCAATAGGCTTTAAGCCGATAAGTGATCGACTGACTGTGACCCGCTTCAGAACCACTTTTTACAATATAAACCTAATATGTGATGACGCCCCTTCCTCAGGCGATGATTACGCTAAAAGGAGGATTCTTACGTATGATGTCAAACTCATACTCAACGACACTGGCATTGAATTTGTACGGAAAACATCTCTGGCGGATTAGTCGGAAAGCACAGCCTCCACGACACGACACAACACACTTCCGTCTCGTCGATTTTGTAGAAGCTCGTAATTTGGTGATAAATAGCACTAGGTTTCCTCACAAAAATATCCATAAAGAAACATGGCTACACCCAGGTAGTAGAAAAAGCCAAATTGGCTCCGTGCTAATAGGCGCTAGACATCCGTCAAACATCTTGGGCGTGCATACATTCAAGGGGACAATCGTCGACTCTGACCACTTTTTAGCCATAGCCTGTTTTAGAGATCGACTGTCAAACGAAAAGCAACTAAGAAAAGTAAAGAAGGAATGATGTAGTGCGGCTTAATATTCTTGGTGTAGCCAAAGAAAAAAATCCCAAAATCACTCTGGAATACCAGCCACTCCAAGAAAAAAACCATGGTACGATGATAAGTGCACACAACGGAAAAAGGCAACAGAAAATGCATACCAAAAAGCGCTGCAACGGAAAACGAGAGGAGGGAAAAAAAATCCTGCATTAGAAAGAAGAAAGCCCACTCAACCTCCCAGCTCAAGAATATCGAAGAATCTCGAGACCGAAACAACTTTTCGTAAATTCTACATATAATAAATTCAAATAACAGGCGGTCGGCCTCAAACTCGGAACACAGGCCCTTCGAAACACAGAACGAAACGTAGTCATCGACTCACAGGGCATTATAGGAGCATTTCTAACAGTTCTTAAATGTACCCCAAATACAGGGAGTGATAGGGCAGGAGGGAAGCTAAAAACCCACATTTAAGAGGTCGGCTTAACTATTAAAAGGCTAAAAAGTAATAAATTCGCCGGCCCTGATAGCTTGCTACCGGAACTATTTGAATCTAGAGGTGACCTTTTAGTAAGGATTATGTACCAAGTAATCAATAAACATGCTCGACGACTAGAGTATCAGCTCTATTTGGCCCATCTACAAAAAACGCCATCCCATCTCTTGCAACAACTACCGAGGCATATCCCTGTATAATGTCGCTTATAAGATCTTATCCAGAGTACTGTGTGAACATCTTATACCAGGCAATTCCTGGAGAAAACCAACGAATTGCAAGTCGAGACACACCACCTCCTTATCGACTTGAAGGCGGAGTATGACAGCATTCATTGCCTGGAGCTATATAAGGCAATAGCTGAATTCAGGATTACAGAAAAATGATTCAGTTATGCCACGTAGTGCTTCATCAGAACTGTTCTAGATATGCGCTGGATTTCATCCAGGTGATGCTCTTTAATGCGATTTCTTCAACCTTGCGCTTGAACAGATAGTGATTAGGGCTGGCGTTAACATTAGAGGCACTATCTACCACAAATTTCAATACAACCAAAAACTGAGGCAAACAATACTACTACAATATATTCCAAAGGCAATAAAAATTGTTGGTCGTTCGTCAAAA
Organism: Volucella zonaria; assembly: GCA_963966105.1. Classification (NCBI taxonomy): domain Eukaryota; kingdom Metazoa; phylum Arthropoda; class Insecta; order Diptera; family Syrphidae; genus Volucella; species Volucella zonaria. The sequence goes on from OZ014531.1 coordinate 209,212,716, forward strand.
ATATTAGAAATTCTGCCTCAACCTCCATCCTAATGATATTCCAGCTGCCAGCTCTTTAGACAAGGCCAATCTGCTTGCTGCATACTTTGGCGCCAGTTCCAGATTAGCACTTGACTGCGTCGAATCTTCAATGGGACGAATCCACTTCCACGCTGGCAAGACCACTTTTTCATCAACCCTACTTGTTAGGACTCTTTCCAAGCAGATGGAAAACAGCATTTGTCCAGCCCACCCCTAGGGCGAATCTTCTTCTCCCTTCTCTTACAGGCCCATTTCACTTACGCCCCTTCTTTCTAAGATCATGGAAACACTGATAAACCGTCAGCTCATAAAATATCGACAAGACAACTTCTCAATGGCCGGCAATACGGTTTTCGTAGCAACAGGTCCACTTGTAATATGATAGCATGCCTTACCAAAAATTGGAACCAAAGCGTACATCAATCTGGCAAAAGCAAGATAGTTGCACTTGATATTTCTAAGGCATTTGACGGTTTCAATTCTGCTATTCACAAAACTAATGCTGGGGTGCCCCAAGGCTCCGTTCTGTCTCCAACACTCTTTTTAATTTTCATCAACGGTCTCTTGTCTGCTACTTCTAATCCGATATTGTTTTTGCTGACGACTGTACTCTCTGCTTTTCATATTCGTTCCCGGACTCACGTCCCTGCTCTTCGGCTGTAGAACGGGAAGGGCAACGTATGCTAAGCTCATTAAATTCCGACATTAACAGCATAACCAATTGGGGAACTATCAACGGAGTGGAATTTAATGCCTCCGATACAAAATGCTGTCTGCTGTCGTTAAAGCGAAATTTAGATACACAGCCGTTATCCATGAATGACACTTGCATCGTCGAAACCGGAAAGCTTTCCAACTTACGTTGGAATGACCACATATTCGATGTTGCGGAAAATGCGGCCAAATGTCTAAGTCTATCTAGCTTTATGAAAATGTGAATTTAGTCCGAAAAGCCAAGATACGTCGACTGCATTGATTGGGCCACATGGAGCTGATGGACAGCAATGTTCCAGCTAAGAGAATCTTCGAATCACAGCTCTCTGGTTGCAGACGAGCAGGAAGACCAAACCTCCTTCTATAAGATCAATCAGTGTGCATGACAGCTTGGCCTTCGGTAGGATTCGAAGAGGATGGAAGGCTGCTGTGTTTTAGGCAGAGACTTTTCACGGGTCGGGGGCTCTTTAAATAAGTAAATACACGATCACGTGGAATTCTAAATGAACCCGAACCCGAGACTAAAATAAGGCCACAAAAAGGTAATGATCTGTACTAAAATCTTGGATACTTTGATGTTACGAACGATTTTAAGCCATCAGTTGCATACCAATTACATAAGTACTGAACACTCTAATATTGCAATAAAAAACTTGAAATTAGAGAATGAAAATTTTAGAGGAAAAATGGCTATCGTATGATGAGCATTTTCATTGGCAAAAGTCGTTCATTGCTAAAGTTGTATTATCGAAGTCATAAGCTTTTCTTTTTTTCTTAAAAATAGAAAGGGTTATTTGCTTTATATAGGTATTGTCCTTTTTTTTAAATTATCATCCAACATAAAATACCTCACTTTGACCCATATAAAGACTGAAACATATGTAACTGGTTTATAAGTTGATCGTTTGCGTTTGGAAACGCATGTACATCAGGAAGCCATATACTCAAAAATTCTTCTCTCTATATATTTTATTAAATCTGTTGCAGATTAACGGCAACCACAAATCTTTACGCGTCTTACGAGAGAGTAAAAACACACACCAATCAAAGAAAACTGCTAGCTGATAAAGCAAAAGCTACAATAGTACGCAAAATTGTTGCTCTCATAAACTGCCTTCTCAATTTCGCAAGCCCCACCGCATTTGCTCACGTTTCATTTTTTCAGTTTTATGTTGCTCTACGAGACAGTTAATTCCATTCGCCGCTATTCGATTTAATTGCTTTTAATTTGTAATCAATCGAGAATTAAAAAATAATTAAAGTTTAAAAGAATACTCGTATTTGTTTTTTTTTTTTTTTGTTTGTTTTGGAATACGCATACGTTACACACTCGAATTTTGTGAGTTTTTTTTTTAAACATATCGATTCAAGAAGTACTTTTACATTTAAAAAAAAAGTTTTTTTAACCCGTATTACGGTGAGTGTGGTGTTCTAATTTTTTTTTTTTTTAAATGCAAAATAAATTAAGTGCATTTTATTCTTAAGTTCTTGCCTTTTCAAATGAATCTACAAAATTCAGAGAAAATTGTGAAACACGCATGTGAAGCAAGGTCAATGTCAATATTTCGCGGCCAAATTCTATCAAACAAAGGAAAAACTGTTATTCTCTGCAGTGGTGAACCGCAGTCGAGTGTTCAAGTGGGTCTTATCAATAGGTCCATTTGCGCTATTCATATTTCATACACTTCTTGTTCTTAACAAAAAGTGGTTTTATTTTGACATTTTTCACTACGGTCTTATAGATAATGTGCTTTCATTTATGTATGTCTTTTGATTCGATTAATTTATATACTAATAATAATAATTCAGGCGCCTCGATGTACTCGTATAGTACATATGATGAGCGGCGAATAAGTAAAGAATTGCACAAAACTGGGCAAAAGAAACGTACGACGTGATTTGCGCTTTGAGTACGAATAGCTATTTTCGTTACCACTGCCGCAGGAAACGGTCTCCCAAAGATACACTTTGCTCTTTGGCACATCAGTACTGATAATTGTATATGCAAAATAAAGTGCACAACAAAATACATAAATCTTTCAATTTTTTATTCTTTTAATTTTTTATTTATTTTTTTTTTTTTCAAATTTCAATGGTTAGCAAATGCTTGATTCCATTAAAAATGTTCGAATCTTCGTATATCATATTTTTCAAATTGTCCAAAGAGTTATTATACTAAGTTAAGTTTAAGAAATTGTGTTATAAGGCAAGAAAACCCATCAACTTTTCGTTGAATAGTATTGTAAATTATTTTTTTAACAGATGCTTTGAATTCATTTAAATTTGAACTAACTACTGAACCCTTATCTGCTTATATTGTACTCTTGGCTACTTTGTATTTATTTTTGCAAAGAATATTATCGCATCTCTAAATGTTGCTGAATCTAATACGTTGGCCTGTTTTAAATCAATTAGGAATCATTTTTTTGTATAAGCCAGAAGCGATTACAATACTTTTGTTGAGACCGAAAATTATTCTTTTAACTTGTGTAGGGATAAATTCTCTCACACAGAGGTCTGTTGCACCCGCAGAAGTGCTGATGCAGTTCACCTCATCTTCAGAAAATGCTTTCTTATTTATCTGAATTAGCTAGTAATTTTATAAATTCATATTTGCTCATTCTATCGAAAGGTAATTTCGCAATTGTACAACACGAGTTATAAGCAAACGAAAATTGGAAAGCTAACCCTTTGACAAACTATCTACATAGACTCCTTTCAAGCAAACTATGGTATAGAAAGTAAGAGTTGTATCTACTTGTTACAGGTTGAGAAACAGCGGTTTTTGCGGTACCCGACTGCTATCTATCGATAAACAAATGTCAGATTTTTGTCCTTTTGTATGTGTTGATTAGTAGAAAACATACTTAAATAAAAAATAATATATTATAAATTGTACATGCTTATTTATATATTCCTAGCCGTTTAAAAAGATATTTACCTATTTGTATTAGTAAAATTTATAGCCTTGTGTTCGCAAAATAGTTCAAAGTCCGATTGATTAAATTATATTGTACTACAATGCGGATTAGTCATCTTCACATAAAAACATTAATTGTATCATGTTCTTATTTTGGTTTTTATTTTGACTTGATTAAAAACTTAGTTGACAAACCTTTACCATTAAAGAATCTCCTAACGACCATGTGAACATTAAATATATAGTATATTAAAATTTTCGAAACAAAATCAAATAGTTAATTCTAAAAGCGCAAATAGATTATCAATGAGCTTAAAAATGTAAACACTTTAAATCGGAACTCTTCAATGTGCACATACTTACATTACCCATGCTTACTTATCGATAACCCACCAGACAACCGATAATTCAAGTACTTCATTTTTACTTTAATAATTTTTTTCGGTTCAAAGTACAAAACTATTTATTACTAAATTAGTCACATTTTACTTGTATTAGTATATACGTAGTACAAACTTTCGTTAGTTCATAAGGTTGAGGTATGAGCACACAGTGAGTAAGAAGATGAAAGACGGATCGCTCGTTGCTTATAATCGTAGAAAGCCGGCAACTTGATAAGCGTTGCCGGTGTTAAAATTCTAAATGAATGCTATTTACAGATCACGCATCACGCGCTTTCAATGTTGAATTTTTTTCATCCGATAAACTCCCGAACTATTTTGAAGCCGTGGTGCAAAATCTGATAGATGCTGAGCTCATTTCAAAATTTATTAGTCTAGACATTTAGCCTAAAATTTCCAAATATTTTGTTTTTCAGAATTCTAAATGACCTCGAGAGCTTGAAAAAAACTGCAGTTTTAAAAATCTGTCTTTTGAGGTGAAGTTAAAAATATCATTGATGAAAATACGAGTATTTACCACTAGTTTAATTTATAATTCAAAAAATTTATTAAAGAATCAAAGACTTAACTATATGTTAATGCATATAGTCCAAACATATACCATACTAATGATATATTTATAAAGATAAATAGCCTTTTTTTAGGTATTGTAATTAGTGAGTCAAAATTTTAGCATTTAAATATTAAAAGTTCTCTTAGTTTTAAATTGATTAAAAAAAAAATGGAAATTTAAATAAAATTATAGAAATATGTTAGTTGGATAGGTCAAGTGGTGTCGGTTATCACAAAATTATAAAAAAAATCCAAGTCATGTACTTTGAAAATTATTGACACTCAAAAAAAAATCGAGAAATCTGACACACTGTGACGATCTTTCAAGTACTGTGACCGCAAATCTTTACCCTTCTTCGATTTTTTTTTGGTCATGTAACTCTGAATAACTCTTCTGTAAATTACGGTCCAAAATTGAAATATAACTATATCGGTCTTAACTAAAATATTGCTTTTTTGCCCATCCATGTATCTGAAAATCATTAATCACCCAACTTTAACTGACTGTACTGACAAAAACATGTATTGCGCCATTTTGACAAGTAACTTTAGAAGATGGCGTATTTAGTCTGGATTCCAAAACGGTATGACACTTGCTATACTAACGCTTAATTGAGGACAAAAAAAATATTTTGTTAAAGAAACCCGATTCATAGTTAATTCTTTTTAATAAATTAAAATGGGTACCAAGTGTAAGAGAGACAGACAGTGACGTAGTGATTGAGACGGATAAACACGGCATTTCAATTAGTATGACGACCCTTGTCATTTCATTTCATTTGTTTCCCATCACAGAGCACACAAAACGCTACGTTCTCTTGGTGTGTACTCTCAGGATCGCCATCTACCGATCTTGTATCTTACAACAATTGTTCTAACTGTTTGCCTTCAGCTGCAATGCAAGCTCTGCATCTTCTTACAAATGATCTGGTAATAAGACGGGCATATCTTCTGAAGTTATGTCTTCAACGGCTTCTGCGATTTTTTGTCGTAGCTCATTTAAATTTTCTATCGGCTGAAAATAAACTTTTTCTTTTACTGCTCCCCAGTAAAAAAAATCGAGTGGATTTAAATCAGGTGAACGGGCTGGCCACGAAATTGTACAAAACGGCCCTATCCAGCTGTTGGCCCAATTGAGGAACTCTACTACTGTGCGAGCACAACGCTCTGGGCAGCCATAAATATTTAGTGGCACGTCTTCCAATAAAATTGGTAAGTGGTTCTCCAAAAAATCTAAATAAACCTTGGCGTTCAAATTCTGCGGCAGCTCGAATGGGCCAATAATTCTACCATTCAAAATTCCCGTACACATGTTTACTTTAAAACGGTGCTGTGGTCTATCTTTCCGCATCAAATGTGGATTTTCCACGTGCCATTCGTGCAAATTGGGGAGGTTCATGTAACCGTCCTTTTTAAAAGTTGATACGCATGATCATAGAATTTTTCCGAAGAATCTCGGATCCTCTCTGAACTTGTGCAACATCGTTTGACAAAATTGCACTCTGTCTGGATAGTCTCGGGGTAGCAGACTTTGGACTCGTTGTACATGGTACGGATGGAGCGTGTTGTACTTTTGGACACTCATATGCTTTCTTCCATTGCAGGTACTGAGATACTAGGGTCTTGTGCGACTGCTTGTAAGACTTCGTCCTCGTAGGGCATGACGAAGTTATGCATGAGGTCTTCCCTCACTAACGATTAGATTTGGAAAGCGACCCTCTGAGAATGACCTGTGCGCATTTAAAAACACCCGATGATCCGGATGACGCTGGGCATTAGGGTATCTCTCATGATAAAGTCTGGCTGCAGCAATAGAATTATGCCTGCATTCCCCATAAATCAGATGCATATTAGCATATATGTCTCAATCACGGCGTCACTGTCTGTTTCGCTCACACTCTGTACTCATTTTAACTTATTAAAAAGAATTAACTATGAATTGGGTTTCCTTACCAAAATATTTTTTTTGTGCTCAATTAAGCGTTAGTATAGCAAGTGTCATACCGTTTTGGAATCCAGATTAAATACGCCATCTTCTAAAGTTACTTGCCAAAATGTACATGTTTTTGTCAGTACAGTCAGTATGGGTGGACAAAAAAGCAATATTTTAGTCAAGACCGATATAGTTATATTTCAATTTTGGACTCTAATTTACAGAAGAGTTACTCAGGGTTACGTGGGAAAAAAAATTGAAGAAATGTAAAGATTTGCGGTCACAGTACTTGAAAGATCGTCACAGGGTGTCAGATTTCTCGATTTTGTTTTTGAGTCCCAATAATTTTAAAAGTACATGACTTAGATTTTCATAATTTTATGATAACCTGATAACCCACACCACTTGACCTATCACCCGTATCCAGCTTGACGTTGATTTTTGGGATACCCTGTATATGTATTACTTCTTCGGTTAATTTAACGCACCGAAATCTGAACACTTTCCTAATTATTCATTTCTTTTTAAACTCAATGCCAGTGATGTTATGCGAGTGTAAGAGAGTCCTTACTGGTGAATATCAAGCCGCCTTCCATTCGAGTTTCAGCCTCTGACTTTTTTTTTATTTAATATATGATTATACATGTATTAATTAGTGAAAGAATAGTTGACCTTTAAATTAGTTCTAAAGAAAAAATTGCTAGTTAGAAGCCAGTTTCAAAACATGTTAGCTATACCAAGTAGGCCAGTAAAACTGTACATAAAAAGGGCTAAAATGGCAACTCGTGATGTAGTTCTGAATTCATGATATGTTGTTAGGACCAGTTAGGGTATTGTAAACCTAAGTTTGCAGCTTTGAAAAACCTGTGCTGGCTGCGTAAAACATGAAATTCTACGTTCAGTTGAAAACATACAAAGGCTGCAAACAAATTCATTAGTATCCGCCCACTACAGTTACCAGTATTCATTTGTTTTACAACCTATAACTCTATGGTTTACAGCTTTGGCACCTAGATGGACCAAGTTTTCAAACAATTTAAGCCTCCAATACACAGCACAATTTCATTCCACCTCGATATATCAAAAAATAAATAAATTGCACGAAATAAATTATCGAACAATTAGATTTATTCAATTTGTAAGAAAAATATCGATATTGACATATTCTACATGTCTACTACTACACTATAATGTTTCTATTGTAGGCTATTTCCTTCTAAAATTTTAAAAATAACGATCTTAACATGTATGAAGAGCGGAGAGGCCGATCGGTCGCGCAATATCGTTCAAAATAAATGTTTGCTTATGATTAAGTATTACGAATATATTATACGTCAAAGTAGACGCGAAATTTCACAAGACTAATTTGCACAACATACCATCAAATACGAGTATAAGTGCATTCATTGTCCTGCAAGTTGAAGAAGTGAAATGTCGATTCTGTCGGGCGTCTGTTTCATATGCCGAAATACACTTGAATAAGGTTTAGTAACAGTAGTGAAAAATCGTGGTCTCTTTTCGCTAATTGAAGTGAGTATGAAGCGTGGTGCTAATGAGAACCAACAGTTTGACGTAAAGAAATTTAAAGACTGGTTTTGTACCATCTTCTATGTCCATCTATATACTATCCATCAGCAGTGGAATAGTTGGAGGTCCTGCCACCAATCCAAGAAAATGGAATTGAATGGGTTAAACAAATCACAGGAAACTCGTTTTGAAACATACTCGTAAATTTCCAAAGAAAAGACAAAGTGTTCATAACAAGCGTGTTGATGTAGATCCACTCAACATTTTTCAAAGGTTGTGCATCACTAAAAAGTCGGACAGGGAATTAAAAGAGCATTTAGAATTCGAATTGGCCCCTATTCATTAGCATTGTTTAACGAAGAGGGGAAGCGGAAGGGGCTAAATCTATTTTCTATTCCTCTTTCACTCCACTTTCCCAAAACATCTCTCTTGGAGCCAGTACATTTGTAGTAGTGGATGGGGGACACCTTCTCCACAATCGTAGGTAGCTATATTACCTACACAATCGGCCACTTTGTAAGGAACGTGTCAGTGCTGTTCGGTGGATATCCTAACGGTTGGGCTCTCAGGAGTACTAAAACCCCAGAACGATTGAACGATTTTGCAACGAGATCGCGTTTGACATCATCAAAGTGCTCCTTTGCGGATTGGGCTCGAACATCCGAAATATTTACTTCCAGAAAAGTGGCAAAGGTCAATCAAGTTCTACTAAATTTTCCACTTCTTCTTTCAGTCAAGAAGAAAGGAAATTGGTTCGGAATTTTCCTCCATGCATTTTGCGGACACCAGGTCTGCCCTTTTCTGGCAAGGAGATACAGAATTTTTGAGTGTATTTCAAAAGAAGCGGAACCTGACTGATTGGGCCACTGTGTTTCACCACCCAAATGTTAGTCAAGAGGCTATATCTAAAGCTGGAGAAAAGTGCCTGGTTGCTCTGTATGGAGGGGACGCATCTATCGACACTCTAAATGGCCTTCGATGCCACTTTTTCGTCAAACCAGCAGCCAAAGCGAAGTTAAGCCTGGAACGGCTGCCCCCAACCAAAAAGGCTATTTCTTTTCATTCGTATTGTACATACCGCCAAGTTGAAAAGTGCTTTGGGTTTGAAAAGGATGCCATAGAGTGAGGTTATTCTAAGAGCTACCTTGGTTTAATACCAATAACAGTGTTATGCAAACAAGCCTTATCAATTCTTCCGAAATCGCCCTCATGCAAGTGCTAGAAGGCATGATTGGGACCTTACACTTGCCCGAAATCTGAGCAGAAGTGCTCAACTTTATGTACTCCGCGCTCTGGTAAAACTTGCCATAGCGTTGCTACAATTCTAATTGACGAAAATGAAGACGACCTCGACGATCCTCCGCTTTCAGACGAGCAACCACAGAAGGAAAATGTATCCCAGCAACTCTGTTCAGTCTCGGAATACGACCGTGATCAGCCAGGACCCTCGAAACAACCAAAACGTTGAGCGTTTTTAATTATTGATGTGCAAGTTTTTTTAATAAGAGATGTACATGTAAATATACGTTTCTATCTTTAAACATAATTTTATGCATTTTTTTTCGCCGAATGCCTATAAATTATACACATACCAAAGTATGTGTAGTTCCCGGAATTTATTCAGAAAATTAAAAATACAAGTTTATTCATCTAAATCTCTATTGTCCTTTTTAAAGTAATCCCCATCGACTGCAATACACTTATGCCAGCGCTTGATCCTCGAAACATTTTTTTATATTCGGTTTTCGGTATGTCCATCAGTGCTTCCTGCGATTTTTCCATTACTTCTTCTCGGCTGCTGAAGCGCGTTCCCCGTACTGGTTTTTTAACTCATAATGATCCTTTTGCGACACCAACACGGTCTCTTTTTTCCATGAAATTAAGGTCTTTTGGCACCAACTTTGCTGCTACACTACGGAAACCCAAATCATTAACCAAAATGTCTTGGACGGATCCATAGGCAATGTTCAAGTCCTCCGCTATCTCTCTGATGGTTAATTTGAGGTTATTGACCAACATTTCTTTTACTTCATCAAGGTTTTCGATGCCGATGGTCTGCCACTGCGTTCATCATCTTCGATTGACTCACGACCACTTTTCAACCGCTCGTGCCACTAGTAAACGACCGTTTTCTTTAGAGAATCGTTGCCGAAAAACTTTTCCAACTTTTCCAACATTTCCAATGCTCGCGCACCATTAAATCCGTTTTTTACGCAAAATTTAATACAAATTCGTTGTTGCAAATTGAAATCCATTTCTCAAATTGTAAAAAATCGTCCACACACACAGAGACAGATGTACTCTTGGCTACATAATTTTTGCAAATGTTAAGCTATGATGCTAAGATTTAGAGGGAATGTCAACAACGGATTTACCAACTTAACAAAAAAAAAAAAAAACTCAAATCGGAACAATGGGAGCGCCACACGGTGGTTATTCTTTTTGATCAAGGTGGTATATTTCACAAGACACTGCCGAGCTTTAGTGCTTCTTAAGTCACCCCACATGTGCGACAGTGTCATTGCAATTCTATTGTGGTTTACGAAAGAGCCTATGTAACATATTAAAAATATTTGTCCTTCAATGCGATAACACATTTTATTGAATCAAATGGAGAGTCAATTAAATCCAAAGTGTTTTAATAGGAAAACTTACCAATATTTCGGAGACTTTTTTTTTATTATCTTTTTATAAATATTATAATACAAATTCTATACAAAATTAAATGATAGGGTTGCATTATATAGCCTTAAGACTAGAGGCGAATGGCCCATTAAAATAAATAAACATACAATAGTTGTGAGGTAGTTGCAAAATACAATCAGACAAGAAAAAAACAAAATAATTATTAATTTATTCAAAACCTTATACAAAAATAAAGATTTACGAGACTATAAAAAGTATGAAAGACATAGACAAATTCTTGACTTGCGAAATATCCATTGTAAATAGCCATAATTTGACTCTGTTTAAAAATAGACTTTGCATATTAATGATTCTAATTTCGTACGGTAATCGATTAAATAATGAAGGTGCTGCCACAGTATAGAAATTGGAAAAATTAGTCTTGTTTGCCATCGGTACCTTTACTAATTGCCGGTAGTTCACTCTTAACCTGTATATATTTGAATTTCTTGGTATTGGCTTTTCCAACTCAAAAGTGTCTGTCTATTGTTACTCCCAGATACTTAAAACGTTCAACAGATTCTATTTTAAAACTATGAACAACATGAGACAGTAGCACGGAAATTGACCTTACCACAGTTAAAAGCAGACATTGAAAGTTTTGGACATGCAGCGGCGTGAAAAACGACATTACTTTCGAGCACAGTTGATTTTTTTAAGTTTAAAAACATGAGTTTGGTTTTTTCGCTTGCAATTAATTCATCTTTTGCAAAACATTGCCTTAACAGCTGTATGTTACTCTCTAATTTTACCAAGGAATCGAATAAAGAATTGCTTACTCATGTAAAGGCCGTATCGTCAGCAGAAACAGTCACATTACTACTCAGATTTTGCTTGAATATTGAGTTTACATAAATTAGAAACAGTATGGGGCCTAAAACCGAGCCTTGAGGGACACCAACCCGTAATGGCAGCTTAGTACTAAAAACTCCGTTTATCTTTATCCTTTGAGTTCTTTCCGTCATATAAGACCAAGTGAACACCGAGTCCCTGAATTCAGTCTTGTAGAGCTTGTCCAAAAGAATCGTGTGGCTAACCATATCAAGTGCCTTTGTCATGTCGATAAATAATGTTATTGGACAATTATTACTATTAAAACCATTGTATATCTCACTACACAACTTTAATACGGCATCTTCTGTGGATTTACCCTCACGAAAGCCATACTGTTGATGACACAAGTAGTTATTTTTGTTAAGGAATGATAAAGTCCTGTCTTTCATTGCTTTTTCAAATAGCTTAGGGAATGTTGGAACTACTGGTATTGGTCTATATTGGCTGACAAATTTCCGGCAACCCATTTTATATAGAGGAATAACTTCAGCAGTTTTTAACGCAGACGGGAAGCTACCACAACTAATACTCAGATTAAAAATTATCTCGACCAATAGCTATTTTTCTTTTCACTTTTTGGCTCAATTTATTGTAATGCCGTTTTAGGATATTATTTCAATGGTTCTTTTCGCGTTTTTTACGAAGAGAATTCTTTTTGTTTATCATTTTCAGTAAATCCTCATTAATCCAAGGCTTCAATCGTTTGAGCGTAGTATTGCTACAAGACTTGATAATGGTGGAATTTACAATATGGCATTTTAGTATTTTCAAAAAAACGTCATAAGCTAATGTAGGATCATTTTCTAAATAAATCTGCTCCCAAAATTCAAACTCAAGGGCATTCACTAATTTTGGGTAGTCTATTACCTGTTTATCTGGAAAGGGGATATATCTATTTCTTTTATTATCAATCGTTCGGTCTAAATCTAGTCTTATCATACAGTGGTCAGTGATTCTCAAATCAAGTACAATACTTCACATGAAACCATGTGAGACCAATTTTTGTGGAATCCTACAAAAATGTGGTCAATACAGGTTTGAGTTACGTCTGTTATCCGAGTTTGTTCATTCACAAGCGACTTTAAGCCATATGATGACATTAATAGCATATATTTGTCAGAATCATTACTATCACTCAATATGTCTATGTTTATGTCTCCTAAAATTAAATTCCTTGGCTTTACATTCTTCAAAAATTCATCCATATGTTCCATGAATATATCTTTGCTTAAACCAGCATTTTGTTTGTAGATAATTTTAAGGATATCTGCACTGCCAAGGCTATATTTCACAATCTCTTCACAATTGATGTTGTCCCATTGCACGCCCCGTGATTCATCCAATTTTTGTGGAATCCTACAAAAATGTGGTCAATACAGGTTTGAGTTACGTCTGTTATCCGAGTTTGTTCATTCACAAGCGACTTTAAGCCATATGATGACATTAATAGCATATATTTGTCAGAATCATTACTATCACTCAATATGTCTATGTTTATGTCTCCTAAAATTAAATTCCTTGGCTTTACATTCTTCAAAAATTCATCCATATGTTCCATGAATATATCTTTGCTTAAACCAGCATTTTGTTTGTAGATAATTTTAAGGATATCTGCACTGCCAAGGCTATATTTCACAATCTCTTCACAATTGATGTTGTCCCATTGCACGCCCCGTGATTCATTCTTTTTACTGCTTCGCTTCGGTTTCCATAAAATCTCTACTCTTTCTGCCTACTGCCAATTTCGTTGTTCTCTATTATCAACCGCCCCTGCTCGTCGTCAATATATTTCGGCAGTTGAATCTCTTGCGACCCTTCTTCTCGTTCCACCGCAATCTTTAAAGTATTGGCTCGTTTTTTCTGTGCTACCTACCGCTTCCTTTGTCCGCTTTTTACATTACCTTGTGACAAGCAATCGCTGCTCACTTAGCCCAGCAGACGGTTTATTTTTCATACATAGCAGTAGGATTGCTCCTTGAAATCTATGAAAAGAGAACACTGTTCTCTCTTAGAGTGTTTCAGCAGAAGTCACAGTGCACATCGAATAACTATTTCACTCGGCTCAAGTTGAACCCAGCATCCACTTTCCCGACTTGTAGGATTCTTATATTGTTCGCGCTTAATGAGGGGATGGGGTATGGATAATACAGGGATCTAAGCATGAAGTTACCAATTATCGTCCCATTGCTAAACTCTCTCATATGTACAAACCCGACAACATGGTTTTCTAAAGGGTGGATCAACTATCACAAGCCTAGTTGAATTCGTGTCTTTTGCTCTCTCAGCCTTAGAAAATGGCAATGAAATCGATGTTATCGCAACTGATTTCACTAAAGCGTTTGATAACATATCTCATCAAGTGATACTTTTCAAATTGTCTGCTCTCGGCCTTGAGCCTCTCTTATTAAAATGGATTTCTTCTTATCTGATAAACCGATATTATAGTGTTCGGTTTAGATCCGCCCTTTCTGTTCCATTCCTGTCCTCATCTGGAGTTCCACAAGACAGTCATCTTGGCCCTCTTCTCTTCATTCTTACTATTAACGATGTTGAGAGAGTCATTAAACACTCCTCCCTCTCCCTTTACGCTGACGACGCAAAATTTTTTAAAACTATTTCCTCTCCCAAGGACTCTGCACTTCTTCAGGAAGACCTTGATCGGTTTTCAATATGGTGCCTCAGAAACTGCCTAGAACTTAATACAGCCAAATGTCAATCTATAACCTTCTCACGTAAATGCAACCCGTCTCCTCCCCGACTTTATTTTCTCTATGGTCAACCAATTCGCCTGGTTCAGTCTTTTCAAGACCTTGGCATGTTATTCAACTGTGAGCTTATCGATAAGATGATCCTCAAAACCAACTCATCACTTGGCTTTATTAAACGGCGGTCCAAAGAATTTTCCAACCCGTATCTAACCAGATCTCTTCATATTACCTTTGTTCGCCCCCTGCTTGAGTATACCAGTCAGGCTTGGTACCCCTTTTACCAGGTTCATGTTTCCCGAATCGGATTCCTCCGATTTGCCCTCCGTGGTCTGCCGTGGAACGACCCTTTAATCTTACCTCCCTATCAGGACCGCCTCAAACTTCTAAATATGAATTCGTTAGAAGAACGTAGGAATACTGCTGACATACCGGTCCACCGCACCTCTTATGGCTCCAACGAATCAATCTCCCGAATGCTCCGAAGGGTCAACTCAAACCTCTCCCTTTTTGATTTCCACCTGAGCCCCCACTAAAATTAAAATTAAAGTTAAGTTTGTCGCGCCAACTCATTAACTTTCTCGTTGCCTGTACCCTGGTGTCCAGCGTAGAGTCACACTATTGGCACTCGATTTCTCAGGCTGCCATTAAATGCCCAACCAATTTTAAAATCTATGGTGAGAAAGCCGTTGATGATGATTTGTCCACATTTCCACTAATTCCTGCCAGGGATTCTGATGAAGAATCTCCGAACAAATGGGCTGCTACGAATGGTAATCAATTTTTGACGAGTTTGCTACAACGAGGGAATATGAAGACGTGACTGTAGGCTGCGTTCAGCCATAGGACATTTTAAGGCCTGGTACAGTAATTAATAATGTTATTGGATTAATTTAGGCTCTATACCTAGTCGGTCACGTTTGATTTGAATATTTTAACCTCGCTTAACTAATCTTCCACAAATGACACTATTTCGCATTATTACGATTTCTTTTATAGTCTCCTATATATACGTACATATGTATAACATATGTTTGTAATATAAAAAGAAAAAGAATTAAATTTTAACAATCTTTTCTTTTTTATGTCTTTATACAAAATATGCAATAAAAAGTTTGTTATCATTGAAAAATTAAAAATCGCGTCTTTTTTAGCAAATTCGAAAGAAAAATAATTAAGTCAATAAAAATTGACTAAGGTTAGTAATATAGCACTCTGAAACAAGGTAATCTAGGGTTAAAAACATCATTTGGGTCAATCAGAATAATATGTATGAAGATTAAATGATCTACAATTTCTGCACCTACAATACTGTTTTATTGTATATGTATACATATGTACGCCTACTTTTTCTTTTGTTTTATTTCCGGATGTAAATTAACATAATATATTTGGACTTCCACAACTTCCAATATAGTAGTTAAGTAGTTACGAAAAGGAAAAATAATCACTGTGTACAAAAATTTGATAATAGCAAAAACACATTTTGAAGAGTACCTGCATATGTTTTTTACCACGGTAGAAGTGGAGACATAAATGTTGACTACTCCAAAATTTTTGATAAGATACGATTACTCACATTATCATTAATTTCGTCAAATGCTAAAAATGTCGATGTGAAAATTGGCACGTCTATTCCTTTTGAATAAAATATTCAACGTCAAATTAGATATTGCTCACAAAATCCTATATGTAGGTATGCTTCCACTTTAAAAATTCTAGAGTCTATATGATCTGGCGGTTGTTTATCAGTAACAAGTGTGCATATCGTCTAACTAACTACTTGGTTTTAAGCAGTATTTAACAATAATTGCTCTAATCCCCGTAACGCGTTCCTCGTAGTGGTTTTCTCGATTGAACAGAAAGAAGTCACAGGGAGCCAAATCAGGTGAATTCGGTGGCTGTTGGGTAGTATTTGTTGCATTTTTCGTCAAAAAATTACAAATAATGATTTCACTGTGCGACGGTGCGTTATCATGGTGCAAAATCCACGAGTTTTCTGCCCACAATTCTGGTCTCTTTCGGCGAATTGCTTCACGCAAACGTCTCATAACGCCCAAATAATACTCTTTGTTTACTGCCTGGCCTTCTGGCAAAAATTCATGATGCACTACACCGTTGTAATCCATGAAAACCGTGAGCATTGCCTTCTTTTTTGACTGAAAACGACGTGGTTTTTTTGGTCTCGGCTCATTTGGTGAACGCCACGATTTTGGATCCTATCTAGCAAGTGCAAAGGGGTCTTAGGGCCCCTGGGCGGGTAAACGCCTTATAGATTGTGGCCAGTTCAGAGGATGTGAAATATTCCTTACATCGCTTAAGGAAACCTAGACTTTTCGCAGCATTATTGGCTGCATGGAATATGTGGCCATTCCAACGTAAGTTGTCATTGACACACATACCGAGAATGGAAAGTTCTTCGGTTTCAACGATTCAAGTGCCATTCGTGGATAATGGCTTTCGCTTTAACGACTGTATTGGAACTCTTTTGATAGTTCCCTAATTGGTTACGCTACTAATATGATGATTTAACATGCTTAACATACGCTGACGTTGGGAACAGCTGAGCAGGGACGTGAGATTGGGAATGAATATGAGAAGCAGAGAATACTATCGTCAGCAAAGGAATATAATGGATTAGAAGTAGCAGACAAGAGATCATTTATGAAAATTAAAAATAGTGTTGGAGATAGTGCGGTGCCCTGGGGCACACCAGCATTCATTTTGTGAATCTTTGACTTCAAACCATCCAAGACATGCATATACCTGGTAATTAATATTTTTGGATATTCTTCAATAATCCAATTCAGCCGCTTTCCCGACAGCCAAGGGCAACGTAAACGCGGTACAAAATTATCGCAATTCTTAGCAAACGATTTGGCTATTTCACTCATAACATATTTGCTGATGGAGCTGTTAGCTTCTTAATTAATATGTTATTTATTATATGTTAATTTGTTTTGAAACCAGTCCCCTCTGAACTCTGAAAATACGAGGGTTGGCTGAAAAGTTTCCGACCGAACAATGATTCACGGCACCGATTCAAGACATTTTTCCTCAAATTTTTTTTATTTGTCTACATAGTCTCGTTGTAACTCTACCTACACACTTCTCCCAGCGATGCTCCTATCTCTCTAACCTGTCCAAATAGCGTACTTAGCGTTTTTCTCTGCAAAATAATTGTTCACGAAGGTGATTGCCTCCTCATTTGACGAAAATCTCTGTCCTCCGAGCACAGTTTTTAGATGAGGGAACAAAAAGAAGTCGCTTGGGGCTAGATCTGATGAATCAGGTGGATGGTCAAGCAGTTCAAACCGTAATTCATGGATTTTCGCCATGGCAACCGCTGAGGTGTGAAGATAATCGATTAGGATAACTCCTTTACTATCCCACAAAACAGTCGCCATCACTTTTCCAGCCGAAAAACCAGTTTTTGCTTTTTTTGGAGCTGGCTCCAAAACAGTGTAGTCCACTGTTTTGACTGAATTTTTGTTTCGGGCGTATAATGGTGTATCCAAGTTTCATCTACAGTAATTAATCGGCGCCAAAACTCAGATTTGTTGCGCCTAAACTGCGCCAACAGAGCGTTGGAAATGTTCATTCGAACACGTTTTTGGTCCAACGTAATCAACCGCGGCACCCAAAGCGCAGACAGCTTTCTCATACCTAGATCTTGATTTAATATGTAACAAACACGTTCTTTGAACATTTTCATAACCTCTACTATCTCTCTCACTTTAATTCGGCGGTCGTCTAACACCATTTGGTGAACTTTTAGTAGTGTTATCGTCAGTGGTTGCAGTTTTTGGACGTCCCGAACGTTCATCATCTCCCAAGCTCTTACGGTTACGTTTAAATTCAGCTGCCCAAAATTTCACTGTGGTAAAAGCGGGTGCAGAGTTCCCATACACAGAGTCCAACTCATTTTTGATTTGCGTAGACAAGAATTTAATAACAGTTCGATACTCAATTTTTTCCATTTTCACCAAAAACGCTCAAACGACTGTCAACTAGGGGGGGGGCCTACCTCAACAAGTTAGTCCCGGACTGAAATCCGGGGGCTCCTGACTAATATGGTACCGTGATTTAAGTCCTGGTAGGGACTACTGGTGGTCCTGCCGCTAACAAGACCTATGACCGGCAACTTGTAACTGATCAAATCGTAGCAACCTTCAGAGGCGTCATCAAAAGATGTTTACGATAAGACCAGTAATATGCTCTGCCCCCGCTTTTTATTAGGCAACGTCATTGATGGGCGAAGGCTTGGTAATTGGGCGGAGGCCCAAAGGAGGTACAGCGCAAGGCGTATGTACCTTTATTGCCTTGTAAAAGAAACTCGGTTACAAGACCGATAATCACCCACGGGTTGGATGGTTCTTGTGCTGCCATAGACAATGCAGTCAACGGCAGCAAACTAAGCTAAGGACAAAGGACAAGATTTTTGTGCATAAGTGGAGCCTTACGCACTACACACTTCCTCCTTGGTCAATGTGGACTGAAAAGGCCCAAAACCGCACTGATTGTAAACAAATTCTTTACGACGTTCACACTACACCAGACAATATTTTGTACATGATTTCATGGATACTAGAGGGACCCTTTCTTTGTGGATGGGCTCCATTCCAATTGTCGAAATTAGTTACTGTTATACTTTGTTATGCCTATGTTTAGCTACCTTTACTTAATTTTCGTCGGGTGAGCGGAGATCTTGGCTTTCATCGCCGAAGTTGAATGGTTCAAAGGTTCAAGCTTACGCCGACACTGCCGCTAAACAGTGTGTGGAAGTGGTTTTCCCGTATCTTTAGCACTCAAATCTAAGACTTTACCGTCTGAATCTACTCTTAAATTTCCATCCTAACCTCTACAAGTTTTTGGCTTTCGGGTGTTTTTGGCTTGACACATTCTTTTACTTTGTTGCATACACGTTACACCTCACAAGACGAAATGTAGCACAGAATTTATCTCCAAGCAATACAAAAAGCTATTGGAACACAGCTGAACTACGAGTATTTCCACATCGTATTCTTCATTTACATATACTCGTACGAGTACTCGTTTTTAAGGACATGTAAACTAATTTCTGGCTGAACAATGCTATACATAGTAATATAACCTTGTGTATAATTTATAATACTATTTTTGAGATTATTGCACCATATTGATATATAGTATATTCTGAACTTATAGTACCAACAATTATAAATATACAAACTTGTAATAGCGCCCACCGTAAACAATTCTTTCATAACTTTAACAATCGTTCACGCCAACGTATGCGTACATTAAAAATAGCTTTAATAAGTATATGCATTATGATAGCACACATATTTTTAATAGTCATAATTGCCAGTATTTTAATTCATTAATTTTACATCATTGCATCATATCTCCCACAATTTATTTATTTAATTTTTATTTTGGGCGGAAGTTTTTTTTTTGACATCTCACCTACCACCGATAATTTGTTTGAAAATTAAAATCAGTCCGTTTGATAACTTCAAGGTAACCTATTCAATTCAATGCTACTTGACAAAATATATTTTCATAATATAAAACAGTGTGTGTTCAATAAGAGTAACGAAATAATGGCAATAAAAATGAATACTAATTTTTTCTCGATTTTGTTTTGTCTTGGAATTTGCAGAGTTGTGATTGAACTCCGATTTCGGAAAAACAAAGGCCTCTCTGCAGAAATGAGTACAGGAGCTCCAGCAAATCAGCAAGAAAGGAATAATGAAGACATTGAGAATGAGGGAGCTGAAGTTATTCAAACCGTAAATGGTCTTATCTATGATAAGGTATATGAAGCAACAGAAAAATTTAGTGGCACTTACTTGGGTCAATATGCCACTGGGAAGCTGGATCGGATTTTAGAGTTAATTGAAGATACAGCCAAATGGAGTGTGCCACAAAGTAAAGTTATTTATTTGTAAGTGTTTTTTGTTTCAATAATTATTGACATGAGTTTATTTAAGGCCAAGGAAAAACAAGTTCCAGTGCACCACTTAAGCGACCTTTACCATGGATACCATTTATTGCAATGATCGTAATTCTGCGCATTGTACGATTGTCATTATCAGCAGCTGGCCTATTAATTGGGAATACACCTTTGACACCAGGTGATGTGGTATATTTCATTCAAACGCGAAGACGCAAACTGCGAGCAATAAGAATTCAAGGTATGCGAAATATTCGTGAAAAGGAGCAGGCTAGAGGAAAAAATTCGAGTGGTGGGCTACTGCATAACCTGAGAAATCTTCTATCCGTCGTAGTTTGCAGGCCAGGACAAGGTCGAGACACACCTAAGAATATGGATTCCAATCCAGATACAAATATTTCAGGCAATGAGGTAAGAGTCATAAATCAAAATATATAGATTTTCCTAAGTCGTTGCTTATTTTTTCACCATATTTTGTATTAAAAGGCTAAGAAAATGTTTACCGGCTGACAAAAAAAAATAAAAATATTGTATGCTGATTTTGTTTATATTTTAGTGATCCAATTGTTTTTTGTTTCTGCCACTGCTTTAAAGCAAGCCTGGAACTTCTATTACTTTTTGTATTGGATTTTCCGTCGACCTTCATTCAACGCCTGTCACGTGGTTGGTTATGATAAGGCTATTTTTGAATATTGTTTGTCGATCTGCCTTCCACAAAGTCACATTGACTGGATCGGATGTTGCACTCTCGAGTCTCTAGAGCTCGCTTGTATATTTTAATAGTAAACAATTCGCCTTTGCTTTTATACAATAGAATAAGGAAGTTATCCATCTCCTGGTTAGAAACCCGGTCACCTCCAATCGTTTGTGATCATATTCTCCGGTTTATTCTTTTTGCACCTTAGTTAAGCTCGCTAATGCTTCCTGCTTATGCGAGATAGCAGAAAGAAGTTTCTTCACGGAAATTCATCTGTAATCAACGCGTTAAAATATTCTGTCCACTTATTCCCAATTTTGCTGTTTCCCGTAATTATAGGTAAATGTACTTCTTGACCTCCATACACTTGGTTGATCTAATACCTTGAGCATTTCTCCATTGTTAACTCTAAGTCCCTGATATTATACAAGTAATAATGGTTTTCCTTGCACTTTTCATAAACTAACTTAAGGCAATCTTTATCGATATTGCTACTTCGTCTATCCTTCTTTTTGCTTAAGAGAGTCAGCATTTTGAACTTTAGTTCCATCTTTACACATTAAAGCGTGCGCATATAAATGTATGCGATCCGAATTGGGCAGAAAAATGCGACAACAGTTTTGTTATCCTTGGAATAAGTGGATCCTTCAATGGAAAACAACATACGAGTATTTACGTATAAAAGAGATCCATCAAATGTTATGATCAATACTTACACATATGGTACATAGTAAAAACATATCAAAAAAATAGTTAACTGAAAGAAAAAATAGGGCTAAATAACGAAGAGGCGTCTTCTCCATTTAACGCCTTAAAGCCTGAAACAAAGATGTTGTGTGACCAGGAAATTGTTTTGTTTATGGGTAACAATTTGAAGATTCCAAAAACAAATGCAGGGTATCGCGGATAATGTGTTGAAAACTTTAACGGGAGATTCCTGGACATATTTCGAGAAAAGAAATGTATGGGTCTTAAGGGGTCGGATATGCATTCCCCCGAGATGCAGAAGTTTAACGCAAAGCCTTACACTGCTCTGTTTTGACTCCTATTGAAAATAATATTTTTCCTTTGAAATGTATGTTTGTGTTATAACAAATGGAGTACCGCTGAACTCGACATTAATCGTTTCAAAGTAAATGTTTCCCAATGTCAAAAGTGATTTTTTTTTAATCCTACAATTTTGATTTTTTTAAGCATTTTCTTCGGAAAAATATCTTATTAACCCACACTTTTTGCAACTTTGAAACGTGCACCTGGTATTTACAAACAACAATTATGTCAAGTCATTTCATCTGATGTCAGTAGTTTTCCAGATACCACCCAACTTACTGAAACAGGTAAAATATTAAATTAACTAGCCGAAATGGGTGCTACCCGTAAGTCACGTCACGAATATTTTTTATATTCGGTTTTCGGTTTTCCTCTTGGCTGCTGAAACCCGTTCCCCGTAGTGGTTTTTTTTTTTAATTCGATTGAACAGAAAGAAGTCACAGGGAGACAAATCAGGTGATTTCGGTGCCTGTTGGATGGTATTTGTTGCATTTTTCGTCAAAAAATTACGAATAATGATGGCAATGTGCGACTCTGCGTTATCATGGTGCAAAATTCACGAATTTTCTGCCCACAATTCTGGTCTCTTTCGACGAATTGCTTCACGCAAACGTCTCATAACGCCCAAATAATACTCTTTGTTTACTGTCTGACTTTCTGACAAAAATTCATGATGCACTACACAGTTGTAATCCATGAAAACCGTGAGCATTGACTTCTTTTTTGACTGAAAACGACGTGATTTTTTTGGTCTCGGCTCATTTGGTGAACGCCATTCATTTGCCTGATGTCTGGATTGCGTGTCGTACTCATAAAAGCACGTCTCGTCTCCAGAAATGATCTTTTTGATGAATGTGGGATCGGATTCAGCCTCGCAAATCATCTCTTTTGCGACGTCAACGCGGTCTCTATTTTGCATGAAATTGAGGTTTTTTGGTACCAACTTTGCTGCTACACGACCGAAACACAAATCATTAACCAAAATGTCTTGGATGGGTCCATAGGCAATGTTCAGGTCCTCCGCTATCTCTCTGATGGTTAATTTGCGGTTACTGACCAACATTTCTTTGACTTCATCAATATTTTCATCGGTTTTCGATGTCGATGGTCTGCCACTGTGTTCATCATCTTCGTTTGAATCACGACCACTTTTGAATCGCTCGTGCCACTGGTAAATGCCCGTTTTCTTTACATAATAGTTGCCGAAACAGTACCGTACCGAGCAGATGGAAAACAGCATTTGTCCAGCCCGTCTCTAAAAATAGCGAATCTTCTTCTCTCTTCTCCTACAGACCCATTGCACTTACGTCCCTTTTTTCCAAGGTAATGGAAACGCTGATAAACCGTCAACTCATGAAATATCTCGAAACACGAAAACTTCTCAATGACCGGCAATATGGTTTTCGTAGCAACAGGTCCACTGGTGATTTGGTGGCATGTCTCACTGAAAAGTTGAACCAAAGCGTACATCAATCTGGCGAAAGCAAGATAGTTGCACTTGATATTTGTAAGGCATTTGACAGAGTTTGGCATCAGGCTCTCTTGTCGAAAATGCGTGCTCTTGGGATCGATGACTCTCTTCTTCAATGGATTAGGAATTAGCTTTCGGAACGATCAATTCAAGTTGTATTGGACGGTTTCAAGTCTGATATTCACAAAATAAATGCTGGTGTGCCCCAGGGTTCCGTTCCGTCTCCGACACTCTTTTTAATTTTCATTAATGATCTGCTGTCTGTTACTTCTAATCCAATATATTCCTTTGCTGATGACAGTACTCTCTGCTTCTCATATTCGTTCCCGGACTCACGCCCCTGCTCTTCGGCTGTAGAACGGGAACGGCAGCGTATGTTAAGCTCATTAAATTCCGATATTAACAGCATAACCAATTGGAGAACTATCAACCAAGTGGAATTTAACGCTTCCAAAACCCAATGCTGTCTGCTGTCATTAAAGCGAAATTCAAATCCCCAGCCATTATCCATGACTGCCACTTGCATCGTCGAAACCGATAAACTTTCCATTCTCGGTATGTGTGTCAGTAACAACTTATGTTGGAATGATCACATATTCGATGTCACCAAAAATGCTGCTAAATGTCTAGGTTTCCTCAAGCGATGTAAGAAATATTTTACCCCCTCTGATCTGGCCTCAATATATAAGGCATTGGAGTACAATGCCCACATCTGGTCAGGTGCTCCTCAAACATATTGGTGATACTAATATCAGTCAATCAATTGACACCCTCGAGCACCAACAAAATGACTCCTGTCTCACCTTGTTTTATCGCTATTTCCACCACTAGTGTTCCATTGAAATCGCCAGTAGCATTCCGCCCATCCAAACTTTCAACTGGCCCCGTATCGCTAAGAATGCTCATCAGTATACCCTCAAGCCCATTTTCAGACGTACTCTAAAATATCATGATTCTTTCCTAAGCCGTACAACTCGCTTATGGAATGCTCTGCCGATCTCTGTGTTTCCTGGTCGTTATAACTTACAAACATTTAAAAACAATGTACATCGGTACCTGTCTTTTCTTCCTCCCTAAATTTCCTTCGCCCGCGCTGTGTACGAACATTTTAAGGGTACAAATCCCCTTTAGCGCGTGCCGATTATAAAAAAGAATAAAAAACAAAAAACTTACCCAACATTTCCAATGCTCGCGCACCATTAAATCCGTTTTTTGCGCAAAATTTATTACAAGTTCGTTGTTGCAAATTTAAATCCATTTCTAAAATTTTAAAAAAATCGCCAACACACACAGAGATGGATGTACTCTTGGCTACGTAACTTTTGCAAATGTCAAACTATGACGCTAGGATTTAGAGAGAATGTCAACTACAAATTGGTTATGCAATCAATTCTGGATTGGTTTCACATTATTTTTGAAGAGATCTGCTTCCTTTTTTTTACAGAATAACGACCAGCAATTTTTCTTTTTTTGGGTTGTACCTACCCGATGAGGTCCATTTTTCCCCTTTTAGGGGTCAGAAAATTAGACTTTTTAAAAAAATTGTTTACTGGATTTACGTTGTGCCGTAATAGATTTATTCTACCTGAAAAAAGTTCCAAAACATTAACAACTAGTTAATTTTGTAGGGCTTTTGTAAATAGTAGCCCATTTCTTAGTTTTATAGTTTAAACAAGTTGTGTCGTATCTTGAGATGAAATCTTCGCAAATTTTTTTTACATATTTCAAAGTTGTAAAAACTTAAAAAAAAATATCATTTTGATCTGCAATAACATTAATTTTAGGGCAACACTCACTTTGAAACAATTAAATTACTCATAATTTGAAAGACGTTATTTTCAATAGGTGCCAAAACAGGGTGTTGCAAGGCTTTGCATAAAACTTCTGTATCTAGGTGGCATGCATTTCAAGGAATCTCCCCTTAAAGTCTTCGACACAATATCCGCAACACCCTGTATATGTGTGTATACGAGAGGAAATACAATATGAAAAATAACCAAATAGATTGAAAACTGAAAATAATTTTTAGTAAATTAATCACAGCCAGTATTTTTAATGAAAAGAAATTTGGCCCCCTTAATTTTAGTAACATTTGTTTATCAGCATAAGTCAGTGACTTTAGGTGTCCGCACATGAAATAATACAGAGATGCATACTAAATATTTTAATTTTTGCAAGTCCAAAATCAACAGCGAATTGAAATATATTTTGTCACTATTTTCATTATGCTTTTGATGTGTATAAACTATAAACTCATTCCCAATGGTTCCTGGTTTATTGCCAATAATTCCTGGTTTAGCTGGGAACGATTACAGCCTACCATGTACAGGATTTTTTTTTTTGCGCGTTTTTAATAATGTAACTATATTATGTCTTGAAAAGTTATTAAAAGTAAATATGGTATATATATTTATTTTATTTACATAGACCAGAACTATGAAAACAATTTCTAATATCCAGCAAGCTAAAGGTGAAGACTGCTCCGATCTAGAACTAACGCTAGGCCAAATCATTGATAAATATGGCAATGCTAGTAGTGATGATGATGCCGATTTTATCCCACCTAATGACACGTTAAGCGATGGAGATACGAGTACATCAACTTCTTCTGCATATTCCGAGGACGATGAGGATGATATTATTGATAATGAAGTAAAACAGTTAAAGGAGGAAGACGTAAGTGAATTTGTTTTTGAGAAATTTCTCCCATATTTAGTTAAATTCATTTCATCCATTGTTTTTTGGCCAATAGAATCCTCTACCAGACATTCATATGACCAATGGAAACAGAGTATTACAAAGCTCATCAAGCTTCAGTGAAAATCAATCCATAGATAATAGTATCGTAACCAAAGAAAATGGTGAAAATTTCAGTAATAAGCCTCAAAAGCCAAAACCAATGCCAAAGCCAATCAAGCAAGAGCCTTTGCCAATGCCAATTCAAGAGATCAAGCAAGAATTACCAGACAGTGACGAAGACAGGCAAAGCAGGCCCACAGTGCCTCAGGATTCAACAAACCTACCGAAATCCACTGAACAACCAGAGCACCAACAACATCAAGCCGTTGTCGGTAATGGATACTAACATTCAAAAACCTATTTAAAATGTAGTTCATAATTTCTTCTTATTTTCTCCCCATAAACATCTTTTCACCAAAAAAAATATTTTACCCCCTTCCTTATCCCTTTCATTTTGCTACAAAAGTTATATAAATATTTATAAGTAAGCTATGCGGTAAAAATTAAAATATTGTAAAACTGATGTTTAATTAAACTTAATTTTTTTTTAATCGTTTAGTTTTTATTTAATTATTCTCTTGATTCAAATTTAAGGAACAAAAAAGAAATTATGGAGAATGCACTTATTTTATATGCAATAATCTAAGTATGAAATTAACGAATTTATTCAACATAAAATATAAAAATATGTTTTTTTTTTTTTTTTAATTAAGAGTAATTTATCAAATTGTTAAAAAAAAAAAAACTATCCCAATCTGATTCAAAATTGACTTTTACACGTTTACCCTTTTAAATGTTTTAATTGAATTGCCTGACCAACTCTGATCTCACTGTACTGACTACTATTCAAAGTGTTGAATATTTTGTTTTTAGCACAAAATAATGCAAATATAAATGTATGTGACGAGCCATATGATAAAAGCACTATCGAAAATGATCTTAAAAAGGATTATAGCAACGTAAATGGAAACGAAATTCAAATTGTGCCAAAATCAGGTAATACGAAATTTTATGTATCTTCTTTGTGGTATTTTTTTAATGTATTTCTGTATTTTATGTCTCCAAAATTTACTTTCTCTACTAAATATGTTATGTTCGTACAATTTTTTGAAGAAGTTTTTCTCACTCCTGCTACCTCTACTGAAGATTTATTTTTTAGTCCAGTCGGTGTGTGTTATTCATGTGCAGCAATTTCCGTATATCTTCAATTCATAACTTTGTCAATTTTATTACAGGCTCTCCTATCTTAACAGAAAACTACGAATTTCATCCAGTATCAATTTTAAAGAATTCTGAAGCAGTTTTCTTTGAGGAAAGAGGACCAGCAATTGCCTATACGGATGAAGATGATGGTAGCAGAGGTATGTGTATAAAAATAATGTACAAATACACTCGTGCATATAGAAATAGTATAGGATACCGGTAATAATATTCAACCTTGACTTTATTCTTTCACTAAATTTTATTTCTTTCGACTCTTGTTTAAAATTTGAACCATAAGTCTCTCTAATACCAAAATTCAAAATTGAACTTGCATTTTTAATATTCAAGGCATTATGAATGTAAATACTTTTATTGTATTTGTTAAGTGTCAAAAATGGACAGTGCGAGTAGGTCCAGTATTTTTTTTCTTGGGTGCCATCCAGCATTCCGTTAAATGGGCTCCTATATTCTAGGCGCTGATTAGAAGACATGTTTTCAATTGCAAAAAAGAAAACATAGAAGTGCGTGCTGTCAGGGTAAGGATTCAAACGATGGATTGCAGGCTTAAACATTTCTACAATCTACCTTTTTATGTCAATAATCGTTTCCACTAAATCTCGCTAGAAAATATTAGATCAGCACA
Organism: Volucella zonaria; assembly: GCA_963966105.1. Classification (NCBI taxonomy): domain Eukaryota; kingdom Metazoa; phylum Arthropoda; class Insecta; order Diptera; family Syrphidae; genus Volucella; species Volucella zonaria. Next base: position 209,240,749 of record OZ014531.1, read on the forward strand.
TTTATCTCCCAAATCTGATCAATCCCGCTGTCTTACTTACTATGAGGTTGTTAGGTACCGTCAAACAGTAATACTTTGACCGATTTTAAATTGTAAGCCCTTACAGAGGCTCCAAAACTGACAATATACAGTGAGCGACAAAAGTCTACGTACGACCACTATTCTTGCAACCTAACGAGTTCAAAAGCATTATGAAAAAATCGAATGATGCAGTTTTGTTTCAAATCTCTTTTTATTAATAATGCACTATAAAATAAATGAATTTGACAAAAACTTAACAAGTGATTCACAAAAAACGAAAAATGGCTAATGACAAAAGTCTACATACGGCATATTAACTAACATAAACATCTTTAATCCATTAGGTAAAACTATTGTAAATGATGAATTTAATATTTTGTAGGTCCACCATGTGCATCTAGAACTGCCTGCATGCTTCTGGGCATTCAAGCAACTAAATTATTTAATTCATTAGCTGTTATGGCTTGCAACTCTTCTGGGAGCTTCTGTTTTAGCATTGGGGTTACTACTTATGGCATATCTACTTATCTTGCCTTCCAGAATCTCCCATACATATTCTATGCCGTTCAAGTCCGGGCCTTGGGGTGGTGTGTGTAATTTTGTTTGGGGCGTAGTAAATTAACCAATCTTTGACAATTTGAGCGGTATGCTTGGGATCATTGTCCTGTTGAAAGATCCTTCCCGTGCCAAGATTTAATCTGTCGACGTATGCTTTCAGGTTTAGTTCTAAAATGGACTTGTATTGATAGCGATCCATACTACCTTCAATAAAGGCTAGATTTTCTACGCCAGAAGTAGCTACAGCACCCCAAACCATCACAATGCCACCACCATGCTTTACCGTAGAAACCACATTTTCTGGATGCATTGCTTTGTTATTTTTTCTCAAAACTCTAGCTCTCCCGTCACTTCCGAATATATTATATTTTGATTCGTCAGTAAATAAAATTCGTTTCCAGAAATCCATTCCTTTTTCAATGTGTTTTTGAGCAAATTCTAAGCGCAGTTTTAGGTTTTTTTCACTTATTAGGGGTTTCCTGCGTGGAGTTCTGCTGTGGAAACCATTATTATAGAGAGCCATTTGAACTGTGCGTGGATGCACAATTATATTTGATCTTTCTGCCAACACTTTAGACAGCATTGTTGCATTCACTCTTCGATTATTGCCTACTTCTCTCATGGTAAAGCTAACATCTCGGCGATTCAGCTTCTTTAGGCGGCTACAACGTGGTTTATTTTCGACTGTATCGGTGTTTTCGAAGTTATTGTATGTTTTTTGGACTGTTGACATGCTTAAATCCAGTAAATCTGCAATTTCACCAAACGATTTCTTTTCTTTTTTATATTTTATTACTAAATTTCTCACTTCAACCGCTATTTGTCACCGCGGGGCCATTGTCACAGGTAAAACTTATTGAAGCTGACCAAACTTCAACTGAGATTCACAAATCTGATTTTCATTATTGGCAAAATTCAAATACGGTACATTTCCTTTATCCTCCATCAGCGTCTAACAAAACGCTGGAATGCCGCGGGTATGTAGACTTTTGTCATTATTTATTTTTCGTTTTTTGTGAATCACTTGTTAAGTTTTTGTTAAATTCATTTATTTTATAGTGTATTATTAATAAAACGAGATTTGAAACAAAACTGCATCATTCGATTTTTCATAATGCTTTTAAACTCGTTAGATTACAAGAATGGTGGTCGTACGTAGACTTTTGTCGCTCACTGTAACCGCGGGCGTTGCCATACCAACAAGTTTTCAGTATTTTCGAATGTTTAAGACTGCTGCAAGTTAATTTATTAACGGAAAAGGTTCCGGCCAACGTTTTACCCCGAAAATTTTAACTTTGACCGAGACTTTTTTAAGTCGAAATACCATATTCAAATATTTTTTATGATTTTAATAAAAAAAATCAACTGTTTTTTCTTGGGCTTTAAATATATTTTGTGCTTCAAAAACTTCAGAATAAAAAAAGAAAAAACAAACATAAATACAAAATAATATTTCTTCAGGAACACAAAACTTTAGGAAAATTAGGTCTCGGTTTCAGTAAGAATTTAGTCAATAAATTGAAGATCTTTCCTTATTCTACTTTGTTGGTTAGAAATATTCTTATCAAGTCTTCTAGTGATGAAGAAGAGCTAAGCGGCTCTAAGAATGATTTGACTCGCACTTCCACTCCTTTCCCAACCGTTCATTAGAAACTGAAGGTTCTGCCAAATTCTGAATTGGACCTCCTTGTAGCTCTTCTTTACTTATTCCTTTACCAGGTATCATTTTAACTTTGCTCCTCTTCTTCCTTGAGGGCGAATCATCTTTACCATGACGCATTTCTCTCAGCATATTGATGACACATGAAGAAACATTTTCTGTGGCCTCCTCCACGCTTGCTTCATTCGGCACTCTGCTCAAAACCTGTTGAGGATCGAGCGGAATAATCCCACATTTTTTAAAGCCAGCTATCAAATGTAAAGATACCATATATTGTCTCCAACAACTGACTTTTCAACAAGCTCTTTGAGCATGTTGGGAAATTTGTCTTTAGCCAAAGTTTGCGATGTTTTGTCTTTGCTTTCTTTCCAGCTTTTAAGTGGTCCCCTCCAGGTTTTTTTAAGAGGCCCATAAAAAGCCACATCGAGTGGTTGGAATAAATATGTCGAGTTCGTAAGAAAACAGGCAAATCTTATTTTGCTAGCTTGTGCAGCTTCAATAACCTCTACAGACAAGTGACTTGAAAGTTTATCGCCTTGCAAAACAACTTCACTGTCACGTTTTCTTGTCAATGGTATGAAGTGTTAGGAAACCGGTCTTTGAATATGGAAGCATCAAACCAACCTGGCTTGCTTCTGTTTCATTTGGTGTTTTTTGGCCCACCTTGCATCCATTGTTCCCGCAATTGCTCTGATTTGTAGACAACGTAGGGGGGCAACATTTCTCCAACAGCTGAGCCACAAAACCTGACAGATATGCTGCTTTTCGAGCTGTTCATTATCCTTTCCGGATATGTGCAACCTTTTTCAAAAACGCATTAAAAATAAGTTGTGGTAAAATATCTTTTAAATGATTAAAGTATGTCGCAGTGTCATTTTTAGTTAGCTTTTGATTGTTTCAAATTTTGGCACATCCTCTTACTGACAAGGTCTTTATTCCTCTTGAAGAAACCTGACAGCCAATCTTTGCTTAATAAATTGTGCTTTTTATTATCGCGTTTTTCGAGATAATTTGTAGCAAGTTTTTGCTCATTTAACATGCAGAATGGAGAGCCCCATTTGCTTGTGGTGATAATGGCCCTTGCAAGAATTTTCTCTTCTTCACTTGAAAAAATAGAGGGCCTTCCAATTTTTTCCCACGCTTTCCATGCAGTTTGTTAATTAATGTGCCCTTGGCAATGCCAAATAGCTTAACATATTTGTTAATTGAATTTTTTTTTTTCTATTAAATTTATGCCCTCTTTTATTCTTTCTTCCGAACAACTATTGTATCTGCGTTTGTTTTCTTTTGCATTCGACATTTTTATAGATTTAAAGACCTAGGCTCAGAAAAAAAATGCAATATGAGCAGACTATAACTCAAATGTGGTGAAAATTAGAGCGGTCAAAGTTAAACCGGTAAAAGTAAATCTGTCTGTCAAAGTTAGAAATAGAGGGTCAAAGTTTTACGATTTTTGATTTTTTAGGAAGACGTTTATATATTTAGGCATAAAACCTGAACCAAAGGTCCAATCGTAACGATTTATACCTTAATTAAAAGCAAAAATAGTATTCTACCTACTCCGAGTATATTCAAGTGGATAACACAGCTTTTTAATTAGAAACTCGGAACCTCTTTAAGGATCTAAAATTAACACATACTTTTACTGACACTTTTGAATGTTACCAGATACATTTGAATATTTTCACCACAACTTAGGAAATATATCTAAGTTTCGATCCTCGCTTACTGCACTATATTATCTCAAATAGAGATGACGCTAGAGTTAAAATAAAAATTGTATCGATTTTGGTCAAAGTTATCATCACTGGTCAAAGTTCACTGGTTTGTTTTCTAAAATAAAATTATATTGATACCGAAATGTAAAGATTTAAGTTCAAAACGACAACATACTTATCGTGCTCAAAGTTCTGTAAAATTAAAATTATTTTCCTTGGCAAATACGTTTGTATATAACTCTTTACAAGCATTATTCGCTCTTCGTGTCACATTTTTTGCAGTTTCAGTTTTTTTTTTCAGTTTTAAATGCATTTTATTATCTTAATCATTAACCCTTACATACTAACAAAAAATGCTTAAATGCTAGCTTAAAATTACTTAACAATCTTATATTAACTTATTGGCCCCACACAGGCACTCTAAGCTACTCTAAATTCTTATATTTATGTCTTTCGACTATATTTACATTTTACTTAGGAATAATTATTTTTTGCATTAATATCAAATTGTACACTTTTTGATCTTTTTTGGAAAAAAAAATCAATTTTGCTTAGCTATTGTTGAAATGAGATAATTTAATCAAAACTTTCAGATGATCCAACAGTTGGACCACATGCTACATCGAAACCCGTCAACACTTTATCAAATAAAGGAAGAAGCCATTCCAGTGGAAAACAAAATAAAAACAGGGTCAAGGGAAAACGGCGATAGAACGCTTACTTATTGTTTTTTTTTTTTACTAAACTTAGAATCTTTGAATAGACATGTATGATATTTTCACAAATAAAGATTATCGATTTATCAATATTTTATATCAAAATAAAACGAGTAATATATAATTTACTTCAATTTAATTTATTTATCAATTTTACCAGTGCTCATTAGAACATAAAGTTAACTTGGGGAATATTGGAACAAAATACATGAATTAGAGAACGAAAAAAAAATAAAAAATTCATATTTAAAAATATAAAATAAATGAAAAAACAAAATTGGCTATGAATAAATACAACAATATTGCTTTAAATTTGGATGCATATTACAATATATTAAATCACAAAAATCAGCAAAAAAGGAATACAGAATAAAAACGTGAAAACAAAGAAATAATTACCAAGACAGTAAGAAATTTCAGTTGGATTGCTTTAGGCGATTTAGGACAACTTTCAAAAAACCCCTTAGTTCAAAATTTCGCTTTATAGATGCCGGGAGACCATTCCAGAGTGTGATGACGTGAACGAAGTAAATCGGTTTGACATGAAAATATGAATTTGTCTTATAAATACTCAGGCTTTATTGTGTGTATAATACGGGCGGGTAGGGAAGAGCTTCGATATTCTTAAGACTGCATCCGACTTTCTTACTCGCATATATAGAGGCAAATTGAAGATGTATCATCCTATGCAATTGAATGCTACATTTAACTTCCTGTGTGAGCTGGAATCGGCAAAAGCAAACAGTTTCCAGCCACAAGCTATCATTGGCACACTAAGTGCCTTTGCTAATTTGTGCTTAATATGAATTGGTAGGTAGTCTCTAGTTGTTGATAAAGTGCAACGGACTACAGAGATTTTTGATTTTTTTTCTTTTTTCTTAAAAAATGAACTTAACACTCAAGCGGGTATGAATAAACTTACCACATTGACCAACAAATTTTCGGAATTTATTCAGAAAATTTAAAATACATACAAGTTTATTCATCTAAATCTATATTGTCCCCTTCAAAGTAATCCCCATCCCCTGCAACACACTTATGCCAGCGCTTGATCCAATCCTCGAATCATTTTTTATATTCGATATTCGGTATGTCCAACAGTGCTTCCTGCGATTTTTCCATTATTTCCTCTCGGCTGCTGAAGTGCGTTCCCTGTAGTAGTTTTTTAACTCGATTGAACAGAAAGAAGTCACAGGGAGCCAAATCAGGTGAACTCGGTGGCTGTTGGATGGTACGAGTATTTGTTGCATTTTGCGTCAAAAAATTACGAATAATAATGGCACTGTGCGACGGTGCGTTATCATGGTGCAAAATCCACGAGTTTTCTACCTACAATTCTGGTCTCCTCCGGCGAATTACCTCACGCAAACGTCTCATAACGCCCAAATAATACTCTTTGTTTACTGTCTGGCCTTCTGGCAAAAATTCGTGATGCACTACACCGTTGTAATCCACGAAAACCGTGAGCAGTAATGATCCTTTTGATGAATGTGGGATCGGATTCAGCCTCGCAAATCATCTCTTTTGCGACGTCAACACGGTCTCTTTTTCGCATGAAATTGAGGTCTTTTAGCACCAACTTTGCTGCTACACGACGAAAACCCAAATCATTAACCAAAATGTCTTGAACGGATCCATAGGCAATGTTCAAGTCTTTTGGAAAATGGGAGAGAGAGAGAAAGAAAGACCTTTGGGCCCAGTGGTTGTTACGCTCCATGGGTGGCATTCAACATTTAATGGGAAGACTAAATTCTTGAATATTGTTTATTGAGACTTCAAAGTTTTTTCATTGTGAGAGTTATTTAAGGCGATTGGTGGGGATAAACAGGATAAAAGGATTAATAATTCATTCAAGGATGACCGTGATGATATGGCAGATAGATTTAAGCTTTACAACTGCATCTTCTATTAAACTCATCAGTGTGATGAGTGGCACTAATTGCACTTAAGTATTAAGCTAAAGAATTTTTTAACATTTTGTCGTTCTAATCATAATGCCTTTATGTCAGTTGTCTGTCCACTCTTGCATGAATCGTATGCTAACCCAATCTTGTACTAAATAAAGAATAACTGACTTATATCCGAGCGCTTTATTTGAGACATAACAGTGGCGACGAGGATTAACAATTCTGATTAAAATTGCTGGTCGAAAGTGAAAAATGTCGATTATCTGTTCAGTTAAAAAATTCAATTTCACTCAAAATGACTGGCTTATACAATATTTAAAGCCCAGTAGGAACAGTTTTTCATTGCCAGTGACGTCAGTGTGGAAGTAAAGAAAAAAGCAATTTTGATTAATGATTCAATCTTACACACTATCTCGATCGCCTGAAACTGATAAACTTACAAACCCTCATTACACGTCGTGAAGTAAGTCAACATAGTAGCATACTCTTGGTTCACCAGCTTTTAACTGGTAACATTGATTCTCCTGGTCTATTGCAACTCATCTCTTTGAATGTGAACCTACAAAACCTTAGATCAGTTCCTCTTTTTCATATAAATCCTCACCGAACGAATTTTGGATATCATGAGCCCTCGTCCAGAATGCTGCGCGAAGACAACTCTATTCAACCTCTCTTTGACGTCATCTTAGTAAACTCTCCCTCAAGACTGCCCTTTATTCTTCCTGTGCCTCACGTACAACACTCCCACCCCATAGCACTTAGCTAAATTGTTGGTTTTGAAGCTTACTATATAACTTTATGCTTGTAGTAAGGACTGAAACGAATAAAATCTGTAAATTTTAATACGGGCTATACTTCCAATGCGTAAAAATTGCAATCCCATTTTGCACCCAAATTAGCCGGTATATTCTCTAGTTTCAGTTTGTTATTGATTTTAGTTCGGTGCGGTTTAAAATATTTATAAAATATGAGTCAAGAGGAACGCCGTAAAGAGATCATCGACAAATGGCTCGGAAATACTTCGCGTCCAAATCATTTCATCGCAAAAAATTTAAACATAGCACGCAGTACAGTGATTTTGTTATTAAACGATATAAACAGAAAAGTGGAGCTAAAAGTGGAGCACATGATACAAATATGGACAGGAAAATAGTGGGTACCATCGTAAAAAACCGGACTATGTCATCCAGAGATGTTGCTCGGAAATGTAATACAGCCAAACAATGGTACAAAGATCTAAAAACACGAAAAAAAAAAAAATACCAAAAGTTACTGAAAAGCAAAAAAAAGTCATAAAAACACGAGCCCGAAAGCTATACCAGTTGATCGGCAACAAGAAAGCGTGCTTGGTTTTGGATGACGAAACCTATGTCAAAGCCGACTTTATTAGTCTTCCAGGTGCGCAGTTTTACAACTTGTTTGAAGCTGAGATTCTTCCGCAATCAACAACATCGATTGGGATAGAAAAATTCGGGTCAAAATATCTCGTTTGACAGGCCATTTGCGAATGTTGGCACAGAAGCTCATCGTTTATTACAACGGGAACTATTAGCGGAGAAGTGTACATTAACGAGTGTCTAAAAAAAACGGTTGATTCCCTTCTTAAACAAACACGAGGGTTCAACATTATTTTGGCCAGATTTAGCTTCAGTTCACTATGCTCATGCGGCGTTGAGCTTTCTTGTTGCTAAAAATGTCGACTTTGTCCCAAAAGACATGAATCCACCCAATGTTCCAAAGTGCCGTCTCATTGAAAGGTATTGGGCTTTGGTCAATTGAGGAAAAGTGAGTAGTGTGCAAACGACGTAAAAGATTTTAGTGCTAAATGGAAAAGAGCGTCCAAAAAGATCACGGATGTAACTGTCGCCAACCTTATGAAGGACATTCGAAAGAAGTTGACGAAAGAATGGGAACCCAAATAATTTTTTTTTTATTTTTTGTAATTGTGAATGAATTTAATAAAAACAGAGTCTTAAAGCAAATAAAAAAAATTTACATGAATTATGAAAATATTTTTTTTTTTACTTTGAAGTTTCCAAATTTTATTCGTTTCAGTCCTTAACACAACGAGTTGAGCTACTATAAATAAACTTAGGCCGCGTTTTGGAGTACCGAGAACATTAGTTTCTGATAATGGTACCACATTTCCAATTCGGACGAATTGGAACAATTTTTAAGAATCAATGGTATAAAGCATCGAAAAACGCCAGCAGGAAATCAGGCTATGAACGGGCAAAACGAGCATTAAGAGCGGATGAAAAAATTGAAATTCAAACTGCGCTGAATTCATTTCTAGTAGATTAAAGAAATACTATTCATTCAAGCACAGATGTATCTCCAGCTGAATTAATGTTAGGTAGAAAATTGACAACTAGGTTAGACTTGCTTTATCCTAGAAGAAACATGCAATTTGATTTAATCAAACAACAATTTAAAAACAGCAAGAAATCGAAAAGCAAAATTATAAACCTAAAGATAGACATCACTTTAAAGTAAACGAAATTGTAATGGTAAGAAATTATTGCAGATCAAATAAATCAGTTTGGACTAAAGCTAAAATTGTTAAACAATTAGGCATACAAACATATTTAGTAAAAGTAATTGAATCTAATAATATATGGGAAAAGACATTTAAATCAAATTATAAGTGCATGCGACAAGATAATCACTATACTCCAACAACTTTACGTATTGAGCATGATAACTTAATTACAAACACATCAAAACCTAAGGAACCTACAGTAGAACCTAATTTGGAGGAAGGAGTAGTAGTTCCGGAATCAGAAATAGATCCGGAGACGGAAAAAAATAATTGTATCTGAAATTAATAACGGAGGGGAGGTACATCTAATCCAATATTAAGCAAACCATATAATTTAAGAAGTCGAAAAACGAATGTATAATATTGGAACGCTCTTGCAAATTTTGAATAATTATAAGGGTCAACCAACTGAAGGGGGATATTGTGATGATTGGCAGTAATTGAACTTATTCAGCCAAAAAAGCTTTTAACATTTTGTAGTTCTAATCATAATGTCTTTATCTCAGTTGTTTGTCCGCTCTTGTATGAATCGCATGTTATAAGGATAACTGAATTATACCCGAATACTTTACTGGAGACATTACAATCAGAATACATGTGGAATTTAGGTACAATAAACAAACATAAAGGTAATCCGTTGATGGACATTGAAAACAACAAGGGTCCAAGTAGTGAGCCCTGAGGAATACCACTGGGGACTACACGGAAGGTACGCAGTCGACATTGTTTTAAGACGATCACTGAGATATAACAAAATAAGTTTAACGGTTACGTCAAATAGATGGAATAAGTTGAAGTTTATTGAACAGAATAATTGGATTAACGGAATCAAAACTTTGGAAAGTCAAGAAGAGTTAGTAGTGTTATGTGTTAATGATCATTGCAATTGACCATACACATTCCGATGTCACTTGTCACTTTTGTAGAGCTGTTGTTTAGGCAAAAGCCTGATTAGAAGGAAGATAAAAACTTCTTTTGTTCGATAGACATATTTTTTGATTTTTTGGGCGATTATGAAATCGATGGCTTTTGAGAGAAAAGGCAGTATGGCAATTGGTCTGAAATCGGGGGTGCTGCCTATTTTAGGGATTGGTTTACTCTTGCTTGTTTCCAGGAAACCGGGAATATTGAAGTAGTTACGGTTGTGTTAAATACTTTTGTTATATGTACGGTAACGTTTTAAAAAGGTTAAAATAATTTTGACAAAATCCATTTTGATGTCATCAATTCCAACACAGCTCAAGTTGGCAGAAAAAAAAATGGCCCATAAGTGTCTAAAATATTAATGGTCGATAGCGACAAAACCTCTTCTCAATTACTTAGTGTTAATAATTGAGAAGAGCTGAAGGCTATTGCCGGTGATGCCTAGACTAGATTTTTGTTAATATACTCGTAATATTGTAAATATAAGGTTTTACCTTTGACTCTCTAAATTAGCCTTAAAGAACATTTCTCTCTCGCAGTAGGTTTATATCGCCAATTTCTTCTAATGTCAAATTGTATTGTACATAATATTAACATATTATTTGGTCTGAAGTTTAATGATTTTACTATTATGTCAAATAATTAGAAAGATATGAATTCAAGACCCAACAACCACATACATATTACAAGAATTGACGAAAGTTTTCAATTTTTATCACGCTATTCTCTTTTTTATAGCAAGTTTATGGGAAAAGATTCGGATGCTTGAAAGAACTTTCCTTAGGTCTTCTTTTTACTTATACAGATGGCATAAAATTATATCCTAATGAAGTCTTGTAGGATAGGGCAAACCTATAAAGATTGGATAATTTCGTTACTTTACCATATCGCTTGAACAATTGCGGATAGTCTCAATAACAACAGAGCGGCGCGGAGCGTTTCGATTTCAGTATGACAGTACAGAAATCCTTACATCAGGGATGTTTCTCGGCAGCAGGAATTTTTGTGCATCACAGAAGGAGATAAAACCGCTTCTGGATTGCCACGCGACTTGGAAAACTTGAAAGGCTTAATTTTTAACCCAATTCCGGTTTACTTTGCTTAGGTAATAAAGATAAGTATAACCCTTATCCTGTACACATGGGTCAAAATTGCCCAAACACGAAAAAATCCAGAACAAGCTACAGTGCCAACATTAAAGAGATCTCGCTGCTATGTGTGCCCAAGTCGCTCCTACAGCACGAATTATTCAACAAAATGCTCAAAATGTTTACATTTTTTTTGTAAAAACCATTCTGAACAAAAAATTACATGCAAAAATTGTGAAAGCTAAATAAAATATATTGGGCAAATTTGACCCACAAATACCATGTGAGTTTTTTTTTTTAAGTACAGGATAAGGGATAAACTAGAAGGGCTCCATTGTTCCTCTATTTAAATAGGAAAGGGCTGTTCAGTAAGGCGGCAAAAGGAAAGCAAACTCCATTACACATATGGGTACAATTTTTAGGGATCACACATATACACACTACGTTACAGAAAATAAAATATATTTAATTACTTACGATTAAAATACAAATGAATTAGGTTAGTTTTAATAAGGTTGGTTATTACGGTTTTCTCTTCAATTTACATCTTCTTAGTTTTAATTATATTTCTGTTCTATTCATTTAAATAAATTAATTGAATTATGTTTCCGATAATTTAGAATAAGAGACCATTGATAGGTAAATTATTCTATTCTTATTCTTAGTTCTTAAGGGTTTTGTTCTCTATAACTTCTAAGAATAAATGAATTTAATCAAACTAGATTGTAGTTCCAATTTAAAGGGAAATATTACCAAGGTCGCTGAGGGCAGCCTAAACAAACAGCGCTGCATTAAGGCAAATAACGTTCCTTTAGAAGATCATCAGGATTATTAAAGAATTTTCCTTTCTTACTATTTAAAAGTGGAATTTCTTTACTAGTCGCTTTTATAATATTTGCGTGGAACTAATTAACATAAGCCATACATGCACATGATACCTTTGAAATTTTTCTCAATTCAATAGTTTTCTAAAAATGCAAATACGTTTAGCGAACCATTTGCTAGTCAGTATTGACTGTTTCTGACAGAATTTCCCATCAGGAAATCAGAGAAAAACCAATTTAAAGGAAGAAGACCATTTCTGGACGCTAAATAACTCCAAAATTCTTGCAATTTTATGCAATAAAATGATAAGGTGCGAGATAACTTTCCTGTTCCATCATATAAAGGCAAAGGCGACACGACCAACAGTTGCCGATGAGCGAAACTAGTGTCGCACATTGTGAAATACGAGGGTTGTCTGAAAAGTTAAGTTAAAAGTTACGTAAAGATAGCGGCACTCGTCAATAAAAGCTAGTGAATGCTAGTTGTACATCTTTTGACAGTTACTTACCGAAGTTTCAGTTTTTAGTTGACAGTCGTTTGAGTGGGTCGATGTGAGTGTTTTTGGTGAAAATGGAAAAAATTGAGTATCGAGCTGTTATTAAATTCTTGTTTTTGAAAGGCAATACGCCTACGCAAATAAAAATGAGTTGGACTCTGTGTATGGGAACTCTGCACCCGCATTTACCACAGTAAAATTTTGGGCACCTGAATTTAAACGTGGCCGTAAGAGCTTGGGAGATGATGAACGTTCGGGACGTCTAAAAACTGCAACCACTGACGATAACATTGCTAAAGCTCACCAAATGGTGTTAGACGACCTCCGAATTAAAGCGAGAGAGATAGTAGAGATTATTAAAATGTCCAAAGAACGTGCTTGTTACATATTAAATCAAGATTTAGGCATGAGAAAGCTGTCCGCGCGCTAGGTGCCGCGTTTGCTTACGTTAGACCAAAAACATGTTCGAATGAATGAACATTTCCAACGCTCTGTTGACGCAGTTTAGGCGCAATAAATCCGAGTTTTGGCGAAGATTAATTACTGTAGCCGAAACTTGGATACACCATTATACGCCCGAAAAAAAAATTCAGTCAAAACAGTGGACTGCAAAGGGCGAGCCGGCTCCAAAAAAAGCAAAAACAGTTTTTTCGGCTGCAAAAGTGATGGAGACTGTTTTTTAGGATAATAAAGGAGTTATCCTATTCCATTATCTTCAAAAAGGAAAAACCATTACTGCGCATCATTACTTGTCAAGCTGAAGGCAGAAATTGCGCAAAAACTGCCGCGTTTGCAGAAAAAGAAAATCCTGTTTCACCAAGACAACGCGCCGTCTCATACCTCAGCGGTTGCCATGGCGAAAGTCCATGGATTACGGTTTGAACTGCTTGACCATCTGCCTTATTCACCAGATCTAGCCCCAAGCGACTTCTTTTTGTTCCCTCATCTAAAAACTGCGCTCGGAGGTCAGATATTTTCGTCAAATGAGGAGGCAATCACCTTCGTGAACAATTATTTTGCAGAGAAAAACGCCAAGTACTATTTGGACGGGTTAGAGAGATGGAAGCATCGCTGGGAGAAGTGTGTAGAGTTACAACGAGACTGTGTAGAAAAATAAAAAAAAATTTTGAGAAAAATTCCTTGTATCATTGTTCGGTCGGAAACTTTTCAGACAACCCTCGTATTTATCGACCAGAATTTCTGGAGGTAACGTTTTTGAAAAAAAAAATTGCATAAATTAAATTTTTTTATTTATTTTTATTGATTGTTCCAAATAGTGTAAAACCTTACATAATACAATAACATAATAAAACATAATACAAGCAAACTAATCCGAAGAAAATTCACTGCTGCTATCGTCCATTTGAAGTTATAAAAATCACCTCCCTTTCTATTTCGGCGAAAACATCTACATCCCACATGTTAGACTTAACTGTTAATTCAACATGTTTGACGCAACTAAGCCATTTTTCACTATCCACTTTCTCAAGTCCTTCTGTTAATATTCGTAGTAGCTTCCCGTCTTTTACTTTGAAAGTTTTCTTTTAGCTTGCTACGAATCGTTTTGCTTGAGTCCATATCAACTCTACGGGACTAAATTCGCAGTGGTATGGCGGCAATCGTAGTACTTTGTGTCCTGCCATTTATGCCAGCTGATCTAGCACGTATACCTCAAGTCTGCCTTTGTAGCGTTTGACAACATCCAACAACTCGGCTTTCACCATGATTTCTTCGAAAGCTATGCTATTTTGAATTGAAAACTGTCTTTACACATAATTGAACAGAAAAACGTCTTCTTTCATTTGATGACAGTGTCATAAAACTTTTATTATAACTACCTACATATATGACATCATAAAAGTGTTCTTGTTAATCAGACTTAATTAATCTAAAACTACCTGCAACTTATAATATAAAATCAAGGCGTCAGGTGATCCTATGATATAACCACTTTTATTAGCCCCAGGCCAAAAATCAAGTCAAAAAAATTGCTATCGAACCTAATTTTAAGCATCTATTTATTTTTGTATCTTCAGCCAATCATACAGTGCTGTGAAAAATTATAGACTGAAACCAAAATTAAATTTTTTTTTACATTTTTTTTTTGTCCTAAATATTGGTTTAATGGTGTATTTCCCTTTTTAACGTGAATTTCTAAAAAAAACCAAAATTCACCTGTGAAAAAGTATAAACTCAAGATTTTATTCAACGGCATGCTTACTCTTAAAAAACAGTACAAACTTCCTGCAGTGATAATAAACAGTTCTTTTTTCAAAAGTAATTTTCTTCGAAGTAGTAAGCTATCAACTGACATTGAAAACAAAGAAAAGTCGATTTAAAAAATAGTGGAATGACGCAGCGACAAATTGCCACTGAAATAAATCGCTCTCAAGGTGTAGTAAAAAAATTTCTACAAGCAGGAATTGAAAATTATGTAACAAATAAGCGATCTAGATGACCAATGAAAATTGCACCAACGATTAAACGATCTGTTTTACATGAGATGTCACACACAGGAGCTTCTTCACCCCAATTGGTTCGACATTTTAATATGGACTGCGATTCTAGCCTCGCAAGAAAACGGGCAGCTGCTTCGGGCAAATTTACGAGGGGCGTTCAATATATTCTCGGTATTGATATGAAGGAAAACGCGAATTCAATTTAAATTATTTTTATTTTTCAATATGATCTCCCCTAACATCAACGCATTTGTTACATCTTGAGATAAGCTTTTTTAAACCCTCAAAATAATAAATTTCCTCTTTCTCTGCAAAATACCGACTTGAGTTCTTCATCATCCGAAAATCTTTTTCCACGAAGACATTTTTTCAAATCCGGAAACAGGAAATAATCACTAGTGGCAAGGTCTGGACTATAGGGTGGGTGTTGGATTTCTTCGAAACCACAATCTCGCGCAGCAGCCTTGGAAACTCGCGCCGTGTGAACAGGAGCGTTGTCATGAAGAAGCAACACACCCGCTGCGAGTTTACCCCGTCTTTTCTTTTTAATTTCCTCCCGCAAATTATGCAAAGTGGAAGCGTAGGATGTGGCGTTGATGGTTTCACCTTTTTTTTTGTACTCAATGAGCAAGATTCCCTTTGAGTCCCAAAAAACTGTGGCCATGAGCTTTCGGGCAGACGGAGTGACTTTGAACTTCTTCGGGGGGTCTGTTCCTTTTTTATGCCACTGCATGGACTCTTGTTTGCTTTCAGGGTCATAGTGGTAGACCCATGTTTCGTCCCCAGTAACAATTCGATCCATAACACCGTCCGCGTTCTCACTACACATCTCCAAAAGCTCTCTACAGCATGCGATTCTCACTTTTTATCTGAGGCGCTGTGAGCATTCGTGGCACCCACCTTGCACTGACCTTTGAAAGGTTAAGATGGTCATGAAGAATGGTGTGAATGGTACCAATTGAAAGCTTGGTGATCTCTGCCATCATTTTCACCTTTATTCGGGCATCCTCAAGAACAAGTTTTTCGACTTCTTTGATGCTTTCTCCCGTACAAGCAGTAGCCGGGGCGCCGGAGCGAGGGTCGTCCTCAATGCTCTCTCTGCCTCTCTTGAACTCACTTGACCACTTTTGCACAGTTGATAATGAAGGTGCGGAACCCTGGTAAACAGCCACCATCTCTTCATGAATAGTTTTTTGACTTTTTCCTTGCTTAGTGAGAAATTTAATTACAGCGCGATGCTCAATTTTCACCATCATCGCCTCAGTTGCCATTATGATTCTATTTAACTAGAGATAAAACGCGAATTAATAATCACATTTATATGAAATTTTACATGAATGCACTAAAATAATAGTGTTACTTGATAAATAAGTCAATTTATATCTGCAACCACAGCTTCACCCCGATACCGAGAATATCTTGAACGCCCCTCGTAAATACCGAAAATGCTGTATTAAACCCCCACTTAAACAGCGGCATAAACACATGTCAAATACGGTGAAATGTGGTCGCATGTAATCTTTAGTGATAAGAAGAAATTCAACCTCAACGGCCCCGACGGCTTCAAATACTATTGGCATGATCTTAAGAAAGAACGAAAAATCATGTCACGCAGGCCTTTAGGAGGATTAGGTGTTATGGTTTGGGCAGCTTTCATCGGTAATCTAAAAACAGAAATTGTCTTTATTTCTGGAAGAATCGAAGCTAAGAAATACCAAAAAGTGTTGAAAGAACACCTTCTTCCCCTAATAACGGTAACTGAGGACAATTATGTAATTTTTCAACAAGACAACGCTCCTATCCATAAAGCACGGACTACAATAATGGAATTAAACTGCTAGATTAGCCAGCCTTAAGTGCAGACCTAAACTCCATTGAAAACCTGTGGGGCATCCTGCAAGAGCGGTTTACGATCAGGAAAATCCAGAAATTAAAAATGTGGAACAACTCAAACAAAGAATTGTTAAAGCGTGGAATAATATACCGCAAATCACTTTTAGCAATCTTATTTCCAGTTTACCACGACGATTGTTAAGTGTTATAAGAAATACCGCACAAAGTATTCCTTATTAAATAAATTTTTACCTGAAAACTAATAAACAAAAATCTAGAGTTTATACTTTATCACAGGTGAATTTTGGGTTCTTTTTTAGAAATTCCCGTTAAAAATGGGATTAAAAAGTTCCCGGAATGTATTCAAAAAATTTCAAATACAAGTTTATTCATCTAACTCTATATTGTCCCCTTCAAAGTAATCCCCATCGACTGCAACACACTTATGCCAGCGCTAGATCCAATCCTCGAAACATTTTTTATGTTCGGTTTTCGGTATGTTCAACAGTGCTTCCTGCGATTTTTCCATTACTTCCTCTCGGCTGCTGAAACGCGTTCCCCGTAGTGGTTTTTTAACTCGATTGAACAGAAAGAAGTCACAGTTAGCCGAATCAGGTGAATTCGGTGGCTGTTGGATGGTATTTGTTGCATTTTTCGTCAAAAAATTACGAATAAAGATGGCTCCTTTGGTGAACGCCATTCACTTGCCTGATGTCTGGATTGCGTGTCGTACACATAAACCCACGTCTCGTCTCCAGAAATGATCCTTTTGATGAATGTGGGATCGGATTCAGCCTCGCAAATCATTTCTTTTGCGAGGTCAACACGGTCTCTTTTTTGCATGAAATTGAGGTGTTTTGGCACCAACTTTACGGAAACCCAAATCATTACAAAAAAATTCTTGGACGGATCCATAGGCAATGTTCAAGTCCTCCGCTATCTTAACTTAACTTAACGAAAAAAACAGAACTCAAATCGAATTATGGTAGCGCCACACGGTGGTGTCCCCCGGGAACTTGTTGATCAAGGTGGTATACCATTAAAGGGTATTGGTTTGAGTCTATATCTTTTCACAACACTGGACAAGATAATTTAGGCGCCAAGAAATAATAACGGTTTTTTGTAGAATAGTTCAATACAAGTATTTTTTTACTATGGGAGGGGTGGGGGGGTCTCGCCCTGGCCCCGTTTAGGAGGTAGGGACAATTTTAGAAAAAAAATTACTTAAAATGAAAAAAAAAATTATTCAAAAATAACGGCAACACTTACAATGAAGTGCCAGAAACCTGTTCTTTAATCCTAAATTTAAATTAGGTTATTTATGTCAATAGTTCTTGAAAAATCCGCATGCAAACTAAAAAATTTGATAAAAACCTCCTAAACGGGGCGAGTTAGAACCCTCCCTTCCCGTAGTAAAAATTGCTTGTATTGAACTGTTCTACAAAAAACCGTTATCAATTTTTGGCGCCTAAGTTTTCTTACTCTCCCCCAACACTGTATTTACCTGTTCTACAAATATTAAATATTGCACATCTACATAAAAAGGGCTTTCCAACGTTATATAGCTTATAAAAATCAGTTCCATAGTATAGTTGCATAATTAATCACAGATTTACTTATTGTATTAATTTTCGTCCATGTATGCATAGAAATTTGTTTGCCACGCATTTTCACATCCATATAAAAAGTTTTAACCAAATAAACGTGTGGTACATTCACATATGGCAACACCTCCCCTTATTTTTGATTAGCTCTCAACAGCTTTAAAAAAAAAAAACAAAAACCAAAACAGCTTGTGAAAATATAAGCGAAAAAACTATATCGCCTTGCTAAAATTAATACTGGTAACTTTGGCCCTATTACAAAATCCAGATAATATCAATGGCGGATACACATGCAATTGATCACTCATGAGTCTGGCTCAGTATTGCCAGTTCGTGGGGAATTCCCCTTTTGGTGGGGAATTTCAGTCAAAAATTTTAAGAAAGGTGAAAAGGGGAATCTTCTCTCTTCTAGAACAAAATGAGGGGAAAATACAAAATGAATCTGGAGGAGTTCTAAGATTATTTCAACGCTGAAAAAGAAAAAAATATTTATTCTTATCAGACTCTAAAGAAACAAAGAGGTCAAAGGCTACAAATATATATGAAAATTTGGTAGACTTGAAAGTTAAAGCTTATTTCTACTTCTTGTCCTTTGTCCTAAAGTACTTTAATGGCTTTAACAAACTTTTTCAGAGTAATCAAATTTTGTAGCACCTCCTCTGTGAGTCGAAAAAGATCTTACTCAAACTAGCCCAAAATGTTATTAAAGAAGAAGATTTCGATAAACTACTGGCTTCTTAACAGTATAGTGATTTCGCTTCAGTGTACGGAAATAGTATAATTGACCTCAAAGACATTTACGTTGGGCCAGAGTGTGAACAGCTCCTACAAAATATTAGTGAGGAGCAAAATTTAGAAATTAGGTTACGCTAGAAGTGATTTTAAAACGATTCCTAATAAGAAGTCATGACTTTCAAGTTATGGAATTTCTTTCTCCAGAAGTGGCATTAAATATACCCAAAAGGGTAAGCTACAAGGAACTTTCTTTTATCTCCATAAAAATTCCAAACTGTGACGATAGGAAATTAATTTTAGAATGTAGGGAGTCTCCTATTTCGATAATTGGAACAGGGAAAGATAGAATGCAGCAATTGAGTGTCGAACATTTTTGGAAGGAAGTAACAGAAATGAAGGATTTTAAAGGAAATTTCTTATTTCCGAATTTAAATCTAGTTGCTAGATATGCACTAACATTTCCACATTCAAATGGCGACACTGAGCGCTTATTTTCTGTAGTAACCGACGTAAAAATAAAAAAAATAAATCGGTTGGGTGGATCTTGCTTAAACGCTATCTGCGTTCAAGATCAGGGTTCAAGACAAGAAATATGGAGAACTTCAATTTTAAACCCACCAAGAAACATTTTTCTTTTTTTTTGATAACTCAATATACAAATAATGTACTTAATTAGCCATCCCTTAATATTCTTGTTCTTTTTCATAATGTTCGTTAATTTTTTAGTATGCTATGATTCTATTTTTACTAGTCTGTTTTTTATTATGTTCAATCTTTATTTTGAAATGAAGTCTGATTTATTTTGTTACTTGTTTTTAATAAAAAAAAAATTCAAAAGCGTTTTCTTTTCGTTTTTAATTATAATTACACAAACTACCAATATTGGTTTTTGAAAAATTATTGTGGGGAATCCATGAGGAATGTCACTACAAAGAATGGGGAAAAAGGGGAATTTTAAGGTCTGTGATGGGGAATTTCACTAAAAGCGGCTGGCAACACTGGTCTGGCTCCGACTTCAGAGCAGACTGTTGTATTGGGGTTGGTCGGATTTTTAGCGAAGTTACAACACAATTGTAACAATTTGTGGTATTTTGAACCGAAAACTGAGCGATAGGCACCCGTGTTCGAAAAAAAGCTTTCTCATAAGGCCTGTACTACAGATTTTTATTGAACGGGGTATAGACAGCTAATAACGCATAAATTTTCAAATTCAAAGCAGGATTTTGGGAGACACGTCGATATTAGACTAGATTCCAAGTTTACCGATAATAATGGAGAAAACCATTGTCGCTTCAAAAGATCTGCATATCGTCTTCTTTGATTTGGTAGATAGTAGTCAGAGATCTTATATGGACGGCGTTACGAGACGTTCACATACTCGTACAATATATAAGAATGATACTTGATGAACTTGGTACTTGACAACTTAATTTAATGTTGAAGTAGTTGTAGCACACCAAAGCAGTTTTTAAAGTCTGTTAATTTTCAATGTCGTGCAAGATTTTCTATCGAAGCAGCATATTACCAAGTTCGGAATGACTTCCATTCTCGTTATCAATGATAGCTTGACACTTATCAAGTATCAACATGATAGCCTTTCAGACAACTAGTAATAATTGGCTAAATGCGCTAAAACATAACGGATTACGAATCCGTCGTACATAGACCCATTATCTACATCTAACATAGAGTTATCATACCGAAGTTCGATTAATTTAAATATTTAGGCTCTCTTAATTAAGCAAATTGCGATGGCGATGTCGCGCATAAAGTTACAATAACTTAATGTCGCTTAAATGGTACGAAAACTTCGCAGTATTTTGTGATAGAAAGATGCCACTTAAACACGACAGCGGTTAATACAGCTTAAGCGTAGTTAATTATAAAGTGAAAATGACAGCACTGGAAATGAAAATATAACGAAGTATCATAAAACGTGATCTAATAAGAAGTACAACTCTTGGACGCACTAAAGAGGTAATCCAAAATAGTCCAGCCTGCAGAATGGTACTCAAGTTCGCAAATTGAGCCAATACCAAAAGCGGGGCAATAGCAAAGCAGAAACGTGGAAGAAATATGTATCATTCGATGAAATACATGGAACATAGTTCAACGGTTAATAAGAAAATTACGTCTTCATGTTTTTTATTTGTGGCTTCTCTATATCAGCGAGCTTTTAAAAAAAGCTTTTCAAACCTCCTCGACACAATTCAACCGATGTTTCTTATTTATGCAACAAATAAATAAATAAATAAAAATATTTGCATCTTCCAGATATGACATATGTTTGAAGACCCCTAAGATATTATAAATATAAATACTATATTATAGGAATAAAATAAAATACGTTGTACTAAGCCAAAATGTTTTTTTTACACTACAATTATTCACTATTGACTTCAGCAGTGAGGGAGCACTGGCAACCAAATACAAACAACATAGAAAGCTTCCAACCCCCAATGTTTCTACATTCCGCCACCACCCTAACGCAAGCACCATTCAGAAAGCTTTCGAATTTCTAATAGCATTCAACCCCGACGCGAGCAGAGCAGAGCAGTACTCGAAGGTAAGCTACGCGCTCCGGTTCTTACATAATATTAGTAAGCCCGTTGTTCTCTGGTACTCCTCGTAATAAAGGGGGAACAATTATCTATTAACGATCACAAATGTATAAACAACCCAAAAGTTATTAAATAAAAAAAAATTGTTTTTGAATACAAGTGTTAGAAATCTCTCAATTCAATGCTCAATAAGGTCCTGCCTAAGAGCCCACACAAGTTTTGTTTATGTGTATAAGAGATTACGGATATGCTTAACATTTCCAGTTAAAGAAAATTAGACTTCGTTAACAAGGACATTGTGTGATTTCATCTTACTGGCTTCCATTGATATTCAACTCACATCTAGTTTTTTTTCCCAAAAAATTGGATGTTCGTAAGTTTCTTTCAAATGAGTGCAAAATATTTGTTTATAAATAATTAACGCAATAATCAAAAGTGCATATGTTAACAAAAAAATCAAGTTGTTACGGTGAAGGAAAAAACTTCATTTCTTTTCATTATCTGAGTGCTCTATATTATTTTCAAATGTGTATGTACTCGTATTTATATGGGGGGGGGAATAATGCATATGTATGTAAAGTAGTACAGTGTGGTTGACTCCCGAGGGAGAAATAAAACTTAATTGGTCTTCGCAAATATAAAAAAAATAATAATGTCAAAGAAGTTGAAGAAAATCCCTGGTGTTGTGTGGTAGTTTTAAGCATGAACACAAGAACTACATAATTACTTTTGCCTAATTTTAAATTTATAGAAATTTTTAATGTTAATTATGCAATGCCTTCAATGCAAACATAACATTGCTAATACTAATTTACCGGCATATGTACATATGTACGTGTTATTATTTTGTTTTTTTATATCGACGTATATTCACATGAATGTCGATATCCTTAAAATTAAAATGAACGAAGTAGGTATAGTATTCTCTTATGCTTTTATTTATTGTAGATATTTTTTTGCCGAAGTAGGAACGTTTTATATTGGTAAATGGAAAAATAAATTAATAAACTATACTTAAAATTCAAAAGAAAAAAAGACCGAAATTAAGAAGTCAATTCACTACTCTAAATCCACCGTCGTCTGCAATCCATTTGACTATTATTGGCTTTCCGGATGCATCAATATATTCATACTGTCCTCGTTTTATCACTGTTTCTTCGCCGTTTCCAGCTTTTATTAGCTCTCCCTCTTCGGATACCTTTGTTCCATCTCCTGTAGAATATGAATGACTGAATTTTCGACCAGAACGCCTCTTGTTTTCCATAGAAGGAAATGTGATAGATTTAGTAACATAACCACCAGTTCGGAAATCAGGAGCAATGCCAGACACCGGTAAATCATACAAACTACTCGGCATCGGAGATTCTGGAATGTGATACTCGACTGTTTTGACTTTAGTATCAACGCTTTTATCTGAGGCTTCAATGAGCTTGTCAAGATTTGCAGTCACTTTATAAATATTTTCCGACATATCCTTGATTAGTGGTGGATCTAGCACGGTAATCGGTTTCTGGAATTTGTCGTTGAGAGAACTCGTGTATAGCGGTTGATGATGTTCAATTTGTACTGGTGTGGTTTGAGATTTAATGTTTTGAACTGATACACCAGGATATATATAACTGCTGATTGGTTGAGTATATTCTGTATATTGTGGTTGAATATATCCTGTATACTGTGGTTGAACGTATTCAGTGTACTGTGGTCGGATATATTCTACTTTTTGGGGCTGGACGAGATAAACCGGAATATATTTCACTGTAGTATGTGGAGGATACGTACTAGATAGTGTACGAAGAAAGTTTTCGTATGCCGCTTTATCTGTTTCCGATTCAGGCGACTCGCTAACAACAACATCTGGTTTTGGAGTTGTTTTTGATCCAAAAATACCAAAGAATCGGGCATTTGAAACCGAACTCAATCCCAACAGTAAAATTATAGTTATCTAGATAGAAAAAAATATATATGTAAACTAAACGTGTTAAAACTTTGTTAACCTTTAATTCTTACCATCTGATACATGTTATTTAATGGAAATACAATTTCAGACTATTGCTTGTGAAACAGAAAATTTACCTTATATACAAAATCTCTTACTGTCTGTACCTGTAGGATAGAAATTTGGAAAAAAGGACAACCTTTTGGCAATTTGATTTTAATTATCGCAAATTAAAATTCCTTAATATTGGGCATACAAATCCATGCGCATAACACAACTAAGTTTTTCGTAATCTAAAACTAATTAATGGTTTCCGTCTATGACAAACAATTTTCAGTAGAAAACACATGTACTCGTATTATGAATGGGAATCAGTAGAAAGTTAAGTCGAATTAACAATGAATTTACGATATTATTACCGAAAAATATTTGAATAAATTTCTCGTCTCGTACTCAAATTCTCATTAGAAAAAATCTCATTAGGTAAGAAAACCTAGAAATTAATGAGAAAGGGTCAAAGACATAAGAATGATATATTAAATGTGTGTCAACCCCTAATAAAACCGTTATCGTTCATATGACAATTTATTGCATCTAAATTTTAATATATTATTTATCCCATTGATACTTTTAATATTATGCAGCAATAGATAATGGAATTAGATGAAATTAAATACTCAAAAAACATGATGCCTTCTTTTAGATGATTAGGTGATCGTACTCTTTAAAAGGTAGTAAACTTACTCGTTTAAATAAACCTACTGTATGGGAAAAAACTGAAATAGATTTCACTGCTTTAAAAAAACCACCTAAATTATGAATTCTGGGATGAAGTCTATACAACTTCTAATCCGTCGTTAGCATTTGATATACGAGGGCTATTCCAAAATCAACCTCCGAAGTGAAAAATATTTTTGAAAAAAACCAAAAACATTAATTTTTTGCATAAAATAGTTTTATTAACATCTAAATTATTTTTCTACATAGTCTCCGTTTAAATCTATACATTTTTGGTAACGTGGGAGGAGCTTTTGTATACCCCCCTTAAAAAATGGCAACGCCAGTGCGTTGAGGCATTGATTCACACTGTTCATAAGTTCCTCATTACTTCCAAAATGTTAGGATGCAATTGATGATTTCAATTTTGGGAAAAGGTGATAATCACTTGGCGCCAAATCAGGACTGTAGGGAGGGTGATCAGAAATATCCCAATTGAACTCCCCCACTAAAGTTTTTGCGCGTGCAGCAGTGTGTGGTCGTGCGTTGTCATGCGGAAGCACCACACCTATGGGAAGCATTCCCCGTCTTTTGTTCTGGATTGCTCTTCTCAACTTACGTACAGTTTCACAGTAAACCGCTGCATTTTTTTTGTTTCCAGGTTCCATAAACTCGGTCAACAATATATTTTTACTGTCCCAAAAAACTGTGGCCATCATTTTTCAATAGGAAAAAGTTTGTTTGAATTTGTTTGGATTGTTTGGGGAATGAGTGTGCATCCATTGCCTTGACTGTTCTTTGCTTTCTAAGTTTACATACTGGACCCAAGTCTCATCTCCAGTCACAATTTGCTGTAAAAATTCTTCACCTTCCATTTCTAAACGTTCGAGAAATGATTTTCCTGAATTGACACGTTGAGTCTTGTGGACATCTGTGACCTGTTTTTGCACCCAACGGGCACAGAACTTGTGGTAACCAAAGTTTTCAGGCACGATTCTGTATAGAGTAGTTCGAGAAATTTCGGAAAATCTTGTCGCAAGATCTGAAATCGTAAAACGCCTATTTTCTCGAGCAAATTGGTCATCTTGGTGAACTACGTCTATTTAGAGAAAAGATTCCTAAAAGAACCGTATGGCAATACAAGAAAGCCAATTGGAGCGGACTTAACAACTTCTTTAGAAATTTTAACTGTCTCGTTATGTTTCCTCGATAACGACGTGGATGTCGCTGCTGACATGATCACAGACACCGTTATCTTTGGAATGAGAAACTTTATCCCTAATGGGATGAAGAGTATCAAACCAAAAGAAAAGGCATGGAACGACTCGAATTGTAAAGAGGCTGTCAGGGTTAGAGAACTGTTTTTTCGGTCCTACAAGACCAACCCGACAGAGGAAACCGAAAAAAGTTCAAACGGGCCAGAAATGACTGCAACGTCTTTCTCAAGCGTGTGCAATTCCAATACAACCAAAAACTGAGGCAAAAAATACTGCAATGTCCCAAAGGGAGTAAAAATTTTTGGTCGTTCGTCAAAAACATTAGAAATTCTGCCTCATCCTTCATCCCAACGCTCACTTACAATGACATTTCAGCTGTCAGCTCTTTGGACAAGGCCAATCTTGCCTTGTCCTTGCTTGCTGCACACTTTGCGGCTAGCTCAACACTCCCAGATTGTGCTTTGTCCCCGCCTACACTTGAGTGCATCGAATCTACAATGGGGCGAATCCACTTTCGCACTCGCGTAGTAGCAAGAGTACTTAAAGATCTCAACATACATAAATCTACTGGTCCAGATGGTATATCTCCC
The DNA here is from genome assembly GCA_963966105.1 of Volucella zonaria. Classification (NCBI taxonomy): domain Eukaryota; kingdom Metazoa; phylum Arthropoda; class Insecta; order Diptera; family Syrphidae; genus Volucella; species Volucella zonaria. The sequence continues at coordinate 209,266,856 of OZ014531.1, forward strand.
CTTCTTCTGAAGAGGTGTTCTTCCACGCTGGCAAAACCACTGCGTAAGCTTTTTCATCAATCCTACTCTTTAGGACTCTTTCCGAGCATGTGGAAAACAGCATTTCTCCAGCCCGTCCCTAAAAAAGGCGAATCTTCTTCTCTCTCCTCCTACAGACCCATTGCACTTACGTCCCTTCTTTCCAAGGTAATGGAAACGCTGATAAGCCGTCAGCTCATGAAATATCTCGAAACACGAAATCTTCTCAATGACCGGCAATATGGTTTTCGTAGCAACAGGTCCACTGGTGATTTGATGGCATGTTTCACCGAAAAGTCGAACCAAAGCGTACACCAATCTGGCGAAAGCAAGATAGTTGCACTTGATATTTCTAAGACAGTTGACAGAGTTTGGCATCAGGCTCTTTTGTCGAAAATGCGTGCTTTTGGGATCGATGACTCTCTCCTTCAATGGATTAGAAATTACCTTTCGGCACGTCCAATCAAAGTTGTCTTGGACGGTTTCAAGTGTGATATTCACAAAATAAATGCTGGTGTGCTCCAGGGCTCCGTTCTGTCTCCGGCATTCTTTTTAATTTGTATTAATGATCTCTTGTCTGCTCGCTATGAATGCTCATCAGTATACCCTCAAGCCCATTTTCGGACGTGCTGTAAAATATCGTGATTCTTTCCTAAGCCGTACAACTCGCTTATGGAATGCCTTGCCGATCTCTGTGTTTCCTGATCGTTATAACTTACAAACATTTAGAAACAATGTACATCGGTACCTGACTTTTCTTCCTCCCTAAATTTCCTTCGCCCGCGCTGTGCACGAACATTTGAAGGGTACAAAAACCCCTTGAGCGGGCGCTTACTTATTATAAAAAAAAAAAAAAAAAAACTACGTAAATTTGTATCTAGACGTTAATAACGTCTAGATTTACTACGACGATGGTTTTATATACATAAACTGGTAATCAGCAGTAAAACAAAGTTTATGGTATTTAATCTCAAAGGTTTAATAAATGAAGATCTGCCCCTCCTTTATCACTCTCCGAGTTGCCTACGTTTTTGCTTAGTTGATTCAACTGCTGTAGTGAAGATTGTTTTCGTATTGAAAGTGTGTATAGTTTCCAGGATTTAGGTATCATTTTGGATAACAAGCTCAATTGGAACGATCACGCGCTGTACCTAAAACAGTATCTGAATAGAGTAGTCAGGCAAATGTATCTTCTGAGCCTCTATTGCGATATTCAAGTTCTTGAAATGGTTTATAATGGCTTTTTCAAATCTAAGTTGCAGTATGGTATTTCTTGCTGGGGTGGTGCGTATTTTAATAAAATAGAACCTTTATTAATTAAATAAAAGCATGTCTTAAGAATTATGTCTAAAGTAAATCGGAGGACGCCTAGTTTTGCACTATTCAAAGGCCTAAAAATTCTTCCATTAAGACATTTATATTGTTATAGAGTGCAAAAGATATTTTTCGAAAATTCAGGTTTCTATGACGTTAGGTTTCATGAAAATTATAATTTACGTGTTAACATTTATAAAGCACACTTTTGTCGATTCTACTATGTTACAGCTCTCAGATTATTTAATTCTTCTATGCCAGAAAACCTTAAGTGTTAGAGGACAAAAACTGTATTTTTAAAAAATGTTAAAAAATGGCTTTTCACTTTCAACCATTATGAAATAGATTCGATTCTCATTCCAATGTTATAAATTGACTATAATTTACTTCTTATTTTTTTTATCTACATTTCATTTATATTTGAAATATCCTATTATGTACAATACTTTACCCCATCATATTGTTTTATTTTGTTAATATGTTTTAATTTTTTTCTTGTACTTTCGCCACTTGCCATATGGCAACAGATTGTGCAAAGCTATTTCTTAGACAAATTCATTGTATCCTTGATCATATATATTTGTATAAAATTATTTATAGTTTGTCATGAAATAAAGATTAAAAAAAAAGGGTACTTGCTTGTAGGAATTCTACACCCTCTCTAAGAATTAAAGCAGCTTGTTTACAAATTCCAATTCTATTCAAATATTCATATGACCATTTCATTATATTCGAAATATCCAAAACCTGTAAATCTATATTTATACACTGTACCTACACTTATGTATAAATATATTTTATTCTCTGATACTCAAACATGTGCTACAAACAATTTCTTCTGACGAAAACTGAAATGAACTGACAAATATAATCTGAGATGTTTAGATAAAGATGAAAATGTCGATGGGTTGCCAAAAAGATTATATAGCTAAATTGTTATCTTTTTAATATAAAGACAGAAAAATATACATATGTACATATCTGTACCTATCTGTACGTATTCAGATATAGATTCAATTTGCATGCATCTGTCTAAAATTGTCTTCTGATCCTCGATAATAGAGTAATTTTTATTTGCATTTATTATGTATAAAAACAAACAGTGGACAATGTCATGCTTAAAACAAAGAAGAGAGTTTATAGTGAAAAAAAGATGCAATCATGTTAATATGTATACGAATACGTTCCTGCAAAAGGTTGAGTGAGGCCTATGAGTGCTGAAAAAAAGAGTCAAATTAAAACTTTACTCTTTTTAACATGCCTTGTTTGCGGAACACAGACAACCATTTTAACTTATCTACTAAATATGATGAAGCACCATATGTCCAAGTATATCAACTTCAACGATTTTTCATTAGTTGGCCCCCATCTTTTGACAGATTTTATACTCGTATTTGTGTTCCAGATGATTATCCATCATTTAATCTTCGAAAGGTAATGCGTCAACAACGTTTACTAATAATCCAATTTTTTTTTATCAAAGTTCGTGATCAATCACTACTTCATTACGCGCGTTTACTCAATCAATTGTACGTTAAATGAAAAGATTCGAATCGGCTTATCCACTTCATAATGTCGTTATTCCAGTGAGACAACGAAATGCCGGAAGTGGAAATAATATTGCGATTCAATGCCATTCTCAAGAGATGGGCTTCTCTCGAAAAAAAACCCTGTCAATACATCCGTATTGACCCAAACACTTAAGCTAAATAACTTAAGCCTCTTTCCGTCTTCCAAATCACTGTAGCGTGTTCCAGGCGGAAATTTTGGCGATTAAAGAAGCTCTGTTCTGGCTGAAGAAAAACGTGACATCTGCAAAGGATATCCGCATCTTTTCGAAGAGTCAGGTAGCTATCAAGTCAGTCTCATTAAATTCGAAAACCGCCCTTGAATGCCGATCATCTCTTATGGAGATGGCAGAGCAATTCAACCTTCAACTTTGCTGGGTGCCGGGACACAGACACATTCCAGGGAACTGTAGGGCCGATGAGCTCGCCAAAATTGGTACCACTCTACCTATTCTACCGGAAGAAGATAGCATAGGTAAACCAATCGCTTCGTGCAAACTAACATTATAGCTGGAGGCCAATAAAAGAACAGACCTTAGGTGGACTGTTGGACCAACATGTCTAGCGACCAAACAGATCCGAATCGCTCTAAGGGTCTGATCCCTCGAAATAGGAAGTATCTCAGCGTCATCGTAGGTGTTACCACTGGACACTGCCTCATAGGCAAACATTCAAGACGCTTTTACAAACGATTTCTGTAGAAGCTGCGTGGACGAAGCTATACGTATTCAGCTCTCTCCCAGAGAAGAAAATTTCACTTAGGAGCTTTCTTCCACAATGACTCAAACCACCTAAAATATATAGACGTAAACAGTCTCCTACGCTTCATCGTAAGCTCAAACTGGTTCCATTAGTAAGAGGATCATAGATCCACATAGCATCACAATGGGCCAATAGACCTAAGTGGGTTGGTGTTTCCAACAGCCACTCTTCCTTACCTACCTACCTTGACTCAAACGCTTAAGCTAAATAACCATTGTGCGGGTCGAACTTTAGCTGATTAGGCTCTATTGAAGATGGAAAAAGATCCGGATTTTCACCCAAAAATCAGCCTCAGCACAATTTTGGTTAAATGGCTTTGTTCATAAGCAAAAATGTCACAGTTGGCCAAACGAACAGATGCATTAAATGTTGGATGCCGCCAAGCGAAGTAACCATTGAGCCCAAAAATTGTTCTTTCTCTCTCTGTCCTATTTTCCTAAAAAACTTAAAATGTGCTCAGGCACTTTAAGTGTAGTCATAGCCATTTGAGCGTCAAGTTCTTTAAAAAAAAAAATTTGATATTTGAAAAAGACCGAAAAATTAAAATTAGTTGTCAGATTCTTTTAGCGAAAATTTGGGCTTATCAAAATATATTATTTCTATAAGTATACGCATAATACAAACATTTTTTTAAATGCAACGAAAAACTATCTCAGAAAAAATCTGCCTAAAACATTTTTCTAATGCTCGAAAAAATACTTGTTTTCGAAATTGAGTTGGCAAGTCTATGAAAACAATTAAAAATCACTCCATTTTTTCGAACATTAAAAAACTGTTTTGGACGAATTTTTTCTGAGGTAGGTTTTCCTTGCATTTCTATATTATATAATATATAGAAATATACATATACAGGGTGTCCCAGTTTAGCAGTATAATCCTTTAAGGGCATATGCCCGAAGTTCCGCCGAACAAGAAAAGAGCACCTTGTCACAGTAGCAGCGGGGTAACTTCGTTCCTCAACCATACTTTTCAACGAACGATGGATTGGTCGATTCCGCCCCAACCCTTGGCCACCCAGATCTCCTGACCTAACACTCATGGATTTTTTTCTTCTGGCGTGCTATGAAAGAAAAGGTTCATTTGAGAGATACGTCGAGCCTGGTATAGCTCCAAGAAAATATTAGTGTCGCTTCAGAAGAGATGAAAATAATTTTAATGACCGTTAATATATTCAAATGGAAGGAAGGCATTTCGAATAATTGCTATAAACATTCCATAAACTGTTCCAAAAAGTTCCTTCTCAAGGACCACATAAAAATATCTAAGCGATTTTATGAGTAATTCAATAGATACACTTCTTTATGGCAATTTTTGTTTGGCGAAAAATGGCTTTTATTACAAAATCCGTTGATCGTACGTAAAAAAGTTTCTAAACATAAGTTTTAGGAAATTTTACAAAGATAAAAATTTCATAAAATTTCAAAAAATTTATTAAGTAAAAATTTTAAGAAAAATGCATTTTAAGTAAAAAAATGGATCTGCAAATTTTCATAATTTTGAGTTTAACGAGCCATAACTTTTTTGTTGCTGCACAGATGTACCCAAACCGTTTAAGACTTGTATTTACTACTAAATTATCTTTCCAAAGTGTCGAAAACTATTTTTGTACCTGTACTAGTTTAGAAATTATAACGTATAAAGTGGTTACACCTCCAAATTAGAGGTCACCCTCTAGAGTGAAAATAGACCGCCCCCCCCCCCCCCTGTTATACAATTTCTTGTTCGGCGGACTTCGGGAATATACCACTAAAGGATTATACTGCTAAACTGGGGCACCCTGTATTTAACATATAAAGGTTGGTTCAGACTTTTTAGTTTAATTAAAACACAAAGAAATTAACCGGATGACAATTTAATAAATTTATTCGGAAGATTATTTCATGCCATTTAAAATTATTTCTGTCATGTCCACTATGGCTGCCTCGTGTAAAGCGCATTCTAGATGTCCAATTTTCGACCATTTTTTCGAGCAATTGGTGGCGTATATCGCGTATTACTCGAATAATGAATTGCTCCAAAGCGTCAATCATTGACTTGACGTAGCCCCATAGGAAATAATCCAATGGCGTCAAGTTACACGATCTTAGGGCCCAATTGACGAGTCCATTTCTTGAAATGACTCTATTGCCAAATCGTGATTTCAATAAATCGATGTTTTCGTTAGTAGTATGCGGTGGAGCATCATCCGATTGGAACCACAGTTCTTCCACATTGATGCCACGCAAATTTAGGAACAATAATCGTTGATCATCGCATCATTGACAGTAACTTGTGCTCCGCTTCATTTTTGAAGAAATAAGGACCGATGCTGCCACCATATGATACATTCTTCTAGATGCAATGGCATCTGACGAACTTCTTGAGGATTGTCATCGCTCCAAATACAGCAATTCTGCTTGCTTATGAGCCTCATCACTGAACAACATTTTACGGTAAGAAACTGGGCCAACAATTGCGTGCAATAGCTAATTGTCTTTCTCACTTTATTTTGTTCTTGGTCGAAGTAACAATTTGTAATTTGTTAACATGACGACTTGATGGTGAAAATCATGCGAAAAACTCATGGAATGGATCCAGCACATTTAATCATGAAGCCATGGCGTGGAAAACATTTGAATGATGTAATATTCTGAAAGCTAATGGTATCGATTATATTTCAATACTAAACAAAAAATTTCATTGATACCTTAAGCACACCTGTTTTTATTTGAAAAATAAATTTGAGGCATAGCGAGGGCGTATAGGCACAATTTCCCGAAATCTCATATTTTTATCACAAAATCTCAAGATCTTGCCTATAATCTGAACATACCGAATTGGAAGTAATTGTTAGTTCAGTCGAGGAACTAGTAAAAAATTTAAGACAGAAACCATATCGTGATGATAATTACGATGAACATCTAAGAACAGAGTATCAATACAATCGTGGTACGTGTTTTTTAACGTACAGTATTTACGATCTCATACTTATGCCTATTATGCATAGATTAACCATATAGTTTGTCCGAAGTGGTTTTACTTTGATCTGCTGTTTTCATTTCGCGACAAAAATTCCTCCATTAGAATATCTATTTTTTAATCAGATTTGTAAATTAAATAAATTTGCTTAAAATATATAGCACCTGTCTATGTCCATTTGTTATTTTTGAGATAACGTCACCCTGTTATAGATATATACTCATCCAATGAATAAATTGATACTTAAAATTATGTCACTCATCTTTTGTTTGTTATCTTTTTAATTCTATTTGTCTCCGATGTAGCATTGTTTTCAAATAAAAAAGATACATCGAAAGTGACTCAGTCCAATATTGCATCACATCTAAGTCAGCAAGTGACGCAATGAACGTCGTATGTGTACAAAAAGTATAAAGATATGCGTACATATAAATACATAATATATGTAGAGATATAATTTACTTTCTTTTTTTCGGCCAATTCTTCAGATTTCTAGATGAAAATGCTCATGCTCGCATGCGTTTTCAAATGAGATGTTTTATTGCTGGGGATTGAAATGTTCACGATTTAATGTTTGATATGGAGGCGCAAGTAAAATCATTTTATTCTTCTTCTTTACGAAAGATACGATTGTATATCCTATAATATATATTATTTAATATACATACATGGGTGCGTGCGAGTTTGTGTTCTACGAATATTTGTGAGTTTGTTTAGTTTTGTGATATTTGATGTTTGCCTAAAAATAGGCTCTTGTTTTGATTGGCATACGAATCTGAATTACGTTTCTTACCTGTAGATACTCGTATGTACATCCATACATATGGTATGTCTCTTCACAAATGTAACAAACATACGAGTAACGTATGTACTGTTGAATTTCGTCAAAATAAATTTATTATGTTTACCTAATCATACATTCCCAGAAGACATAAAGCCAGGACCTGGTGCCTAGATATATAATACATTATACTCGTACTCTTGGATATGCTGATTCACAAATGTGTTTATAGAAAGCTAACATTAGCAAAACCCTTATTGCAATCAAAAGTAAATTCGAAAAGTAAAGACTTAAATGAAACTAAATTAAGAGAAAGTGTGGGTGCACCGTAAATAAGAAGCCTTTGCCTTACAGTGGGAACACAGAAGATAACTGGCATTAGTAGGAATATCAATAGAACTGAAATAAGGGCATTTTCAAGAAGCATGGATATTGAGATTTGTGAATCAATGTCAAAGATCTCATACAACTCCACTCACACAACCGATCCTGGCTTTAGCCTTCTGATAAATGAAGACTACTTCAAGACAGCTCTCAGGAAACAGAGTACATTCAGATGCTCATCCGCATTGAAGGGTATTCTAATAACAATTGTATTCTAATGACAATTTCAATTGCCTTAACCTTCCCACGCAATTAACGAATCTTCACCAAAGATTCTCCGAGTGAAGCATTTTTGCTCCTTTCTTAAATCCTTCCAATATCCATTTAATCCGCCTGGCACATCTGAATTAAAATGTTTTTCATCTGAAAAGATTTTCTAGAATGAATACGAATTCTTTTATTTTTGTTGTTGTAAAAACGTTTATTATGTATTATTTTTGGCCAATCTTTCTCCATGCCTTTTTTTGCGAAGTGAAATCGGTACTGAGTATGCATAATTAAATTTAAAGCAGCCTTCATCCTTTGAGAGGATAGAAAGCATTGCTCTTCACACTTTATTTTTATATATGTTTACGCCTAAACTTCGTTTGACCTTATTGCATCTCTTCACCGAGTCTGACGTTATCCTTGATATTTGGCGAATATTGTGGTTTATTCGTTTTTTTTTTGTGACGGGGTACAGAAGATTTTTTCGACAGCGTGGTCCTTATCGGTATTTTGAAATACGCAAAATAATCCACCCAATTTTCTTGCGATGTTCTTTTAAAAGTCGCGCCTAGATGTCAGTAGTGAATAATTTATGAACGCTACCTTTTTTTTATGTCATCTTTGACATTTGTGAAATAGATACATTTACAATTTTAACCATCAACACACATAATCAACGCAGAGCTTTCGACAATTGATTATTTGAACATGATGCTGGTTTTCCACTCAAAATCATCTTTAGTGATGAAGCTTCATTTCACATTGGATGAAATTGTGGCATCTGGGGAGAAGAAAATCTTCGAATAATTTCAGAAAAATCGTTTCATCCACAAAAATATACTGTTTGGTGTGGTTTTTGGGTTGGTGGAATCATTGGTCTATTTTTCTTCGAAGAAGCAAATGAAGGAGCTGTTATTGTCAATGGACAGTGCTATAGACAAGTGATTGAAGATTTTTTGTGGCCTCAAATTAAATAAATAGACACAGCTTTGAGCCACACAAAACGTGCAAACATTGAGGCATTGCGGCTTAAGTTTTCAGGTCGATTAATTTCACCAAATGTTGACATAAACTGGCCACCTAGATCATACGTGTTAACACCATAAGATTACTTTCTTTGGGGTTTCTTGAAAAGGAAAGTCTATGTGGATAAGCCAACAATAATTGCACAGCTGAAAAACAACATTCGGACCGAAATTGATGAACTGAATGCGGTAATGTGTGAGCGAGTCCTTGATAATTTTGATGTTCGTATGAGAGCCTATAGACATGCTCGTAGTGGACAATTAAATGATGTTATTTTACACACGTAATTGTTAAGAGCCATATTTTTATAAGAAAAATTATAAGTAATTACATGTTTTGTTTAAAAAAAAAAACATCTACGCAAGACTTTTGAAATACCCTTTATAAGACAAGCCATATATATACCACCTTAATCAAAAAATTCCCGGGGGACACCACCGTGTGGCCGTTGGTAAATCTGTTCTTGGTATTCTTTTTAAATCTTAGCATCATAGCTTGACATTTGCAAAAGTTACGTAGCCAAGAGTACATCTATATCTGTGTGTGTTGACGATTTCTTACAATTTTAGAAGTGGATTTAAATTTGCAACAACGAACTTGTACTCGTATTAGATTTTTCGTAAAAAACGGATTTAATGGTGCGCGAACGTTGGAAATGTTAGAAAAGTGTTTCGGCAACGATTCTCTAAAGAAAACGGTCATTTACCAGTGGCATGAGCGGTTCAAAAGCGATCGTGAGTCAATCGAAGATGATGAACGCAGTGGCAGACCATCGACATCGAAAACCGACGAAAACATTGATGAAGTACGAGTAAAAGAAATGTTGGTCAGTAACCGCAAATTAACCATCAGAGAGATAGCCGAGGACTTGAACATTGCCTATGGATCCGTCTAAGACATTTTGCTTATTAATTTGGGTTTCCGTCGTGTAGCAGCAAAGTTGGTGCCAAAAGACCTCAATTTCCACATTCATCAAAAGGATCATTACTGGAGACGAGACGTGGGCTTATGAGTACGACACGCAATCCAGACATCAGGCAAGTGAATGGCGTTCACCAAATGAGCAGAGACCAAAAAACCACGTCGTTTTCAGTCAAAAAAGAACACAATGCTCACGGTTGTCACGGATTACAACGGTGTAGTGCATCATGAATGTTTTGGCAGACGGCCAGACAGTAAATAAAGAGTATTACGAGTATTTGGGCGTTATGAGACGTTTGCGTGAAGCAATTCGCCGAAAGAGACCAGAATTGTGGGCAGAAAACTGGTGGATTTTGCACCATGATAACGCACCGTAATCATTATTCGTATTCGTAATTTTCTGACGAAAAATGCAACAAATACCATCCAACAGCCACCGAATTCACCTGATTTGGCTCCCTGTGACTTCTTTCTGTTCAATCGAGTTAAAAAACCACTACGGGGGACGCCTTTCAGCAGCCGAGAGGAAGTAATGGCAAAATCGCAGGAAGCACTGATGGACATACCGAAAACCGAATATAAAAAATGTTTCGAGGATTGCATCAAGCGCTGGCATAAGTATATTGCAGTTGATGGGGATTACTCTGAAGGGGAAAATATAAATTTAGATGAATAAACTTGTATTTCCAATTTTCTGAATACATTCCGGGAACTTTATGGTGAAGGTAGTATAATATTGTACTAATAGCTCGCCTTATTGCTGGGGCAATCAAAATGAGATGCACAAATTTTTAAAATTATCGTTAGTCACTAGCACTAGGACACATATTTAAACTTGAAGCACTTCAAACAGATCCACATCCTGGCTGTTTTTTTTTTACTTCTATTTGCGAACATAGTTTGTTTGTGCGAAGGACTGTGTCATATGTAGGTACAAGGTGTTTTTTTGGGAACTGCTAGGAAATTTGGCAAATTGAAAATTTTCACCAGACTTTGCAGCATATTGTCCAAAATATCTGCGATTGCGTTGGGTATACTGCCTTTTCAATTGTGGCGATGCTGCTAGCTTGGTAGTTTACACCCGGTCCTTCATGTATCCCCAAAGAAACAAATGCTCACATCTGATATTCCCAAACTTCTACCTTTAAATGCCTATTTCACAATTTCCATTGTAAATTTGGCTGTATAGCATGTGCCACGTCTTGTTGAAACCACATCTTGAGGAAACAAAAAAATTTGTAAAGAGGACAATTCTGGGAGCTAGATTCGTGGAAATGGCGCCAAATAACATAAACCCACAAGAAGAACCAAGCGCACAAGATATATGGAACAAATTCGAGAGAAAATGTAAGAGTAGTGCAAAAAAATATTGGAACAAATATAAAGGCAATAGAAATTGCAAACAACTACCGATTGGTGAAACTAATGTCGCATACTATGAAAATATACGAGATTGCTCTAGACAGTCAACAACGAAATATTTTAAGTTCCACGGTATTCAATGTGAATTTGCGGAAGGCAGGTCGCCATACTTTTGACCTACCATATTTCAAAGCTTAAGGATAGTGATGGAAAAACATCGCAAAGATTCAAAAGAATTGCAACCATCTTCATCGGTTTGAAAAGCATTCGGCAGCATACGCAAAGATCTTGTTTGGATGACCACTAAACCTCAAAATGTACCGGAGATGTACCATATCTAAGAATGATTCTTTATATGTACGGTTAAGTTAAAACGAAAGTTAAATGCATAGTGGTAATTACCGGAGAATTCGAAGTTAAGGTCGGGTTACATCAAGCCAATGTACAAAGTCCGTAGCTTTTATGTGTTACAAGATTTTCAATGGAAGCAGCTTATTAACAAAATTGAAATAACTTTTCGACTTTTCGCGATTAAAAGCAAAGTCGTGGTAGTCCTTCAGGCAACTCCAAATAATTGGATGAAGGCGCTATAGAATAACATACATATTCAGGGTGTCCCAAAAATTAACGTCAAGCTGGAAACGAGTGATAGGTCAAGTGGTGTTGGTTATCACAAAATTATAAAAAAAAATCTAAGTCATGCACTTTTAAAATTATTGGTACTCAAAAAAGAATCGAGAAATCTAACACCCTGCGACGATCTTTCAAGTACTGTGACCGCAAATCTTTACCCTTCTTAAATTTTTAAATTGAAACATAACTATATCGGTCTTGACTAAAATATTGCTTTTTTGTCCATCCATGTATCTGAAAATCATTAATCACCCAATTTGAACTGATTGTACTGACAAAAAAATGTACTATGCCATTTTGGCAAGTAACTTTAAAAGATGGCGTATTTAGTCTGGATTCCTTCTAAAATGGTATGACACTTGCTAGACCAACGCTTAATTGAGGACAAACAAAATATTTTGTTAAGGAAAAACCATTCATAGTTAGTTCTTTTAATAAGTTGAAATGAGAACCAAGTGTGAGCGAGACAGACAGTGACGCTGTGATTGAGACGGATAAGCACGACATTTCGGCTAGTATGAGTGAAACATATAGGGATGCCACCCTTATCATTTCATTTCATTTGTTTCCCATCAGAGAGCACACAAAACACTACGTTTTCTTGGTGTACACTCTCAGGATCGCTTTACACAACTGTTGTTTGTTGAGCGACTAAGCGCCATCTACCGATCTTGTATCTTCAGCGGCAATGCATTCGGATCTTCTCCGAACTTCTGCAACATCGTTTGACAAAATTGCACTCTGTCTGGATAGTCTCGGGGTAGCAGACTTTGGACTCGTTGTACATGGTACGGATGGAGCGTGCTGTACTCCCGGGCACTCCTATGTTTTCTTCAATTGCATGTGCTGAGGTACTAGGGTCTTGTGCGACTGTTTGTAAGACTTCGTCCTCGTAGGGCATGACGGGTCTTCCCTCACTAACGATTCGATTTGGAAAGCGACCCTCTGAGAATGACCGGTGCGCATTTAAAAACACTCGATGATCCGAACGACGCTGAGCATTTGGATATCTCTCATGATAAAGTCTGGCTGCAGCACTAGCATTATGCCTGCATTCCCCATAAATCAGATGCATGTTAGCATGTTCCTGAGCAGTGTATCGAGATGGCATGATGGCATTCACAATGATCAACAATAATCCAGAAGAAATTCAGGTTTGACAGAAACGGTCAGATAGCAAACCAAAGTCACAATGCAATGAAGTCCAATAAACTTTCTTTATTGGAGTTGCAAGCACGAAATCAACACGAATACAGAATAATGCGCTGTAAGCGAAGGAGCGTAACGTACTGCAGTCCTCAATTAAGCGTTAGTCTAGCTAGTGTCATACCATTTTGGAATCCAGACTAAACACGCCATCTTTTAAAGTTACTTGCCAAAATGGCATAGTACATTTTTTTGTCAGTACAATCAGTTCAAATTGGGTGATTAATGATTTTCAGATACATGGATGGACAAAAAAGCAATATTTTAGTCAAGACCGATATAGTTATGTTTCAATTTAAAAATTTAAGAAGGGTAAAGATTTGCGGTCACAGTACTTGAAAGATCGTCGCAGGGTGTTAGATTTCTCGATTCTTTTTTGAGTACCAATAATTTTAAAAGTGCATGACTTAGATTTTTTTTTACAATATAATTTTGTGAAAATCGACACCACCCGTTTCCGGCTTGACGTTGATTTTTGGGACACCCAGTATATAGAAACAAGGAATACAATGTTTGATAACATCAATATCGTTCAATTCAACAGCATCATATTAATTTCATTTGACTTTTTCTTCTCACCATTTTGGGTATTCATTTTAGCACAATATTTTGATATAAATCTACTGTTTTAAATACTCATAGACAAAATACATACATATAAAATCAATTTCTGGTAAGTTATCTTATAAGTGGTTTAGATGAAACTCTTATAAACCATACAGCATTGTTTGATGTATACAAAATCTCAATATTACAAGTACCCCGCCTTGAGCAAAAGGTTTTCAGTCAACATTCAGATGTTATGATGAAAAGAAAACAACCACTCTTGACGTCATGTTCGCTTCCGAAAATATAATCTCTGACTGCCATAAAGGCTCTCAAAAGTCTCTCGTTCAAAATGAAAAATAGAAACCGGATGTCCTTCTCATAAATGTACAAAAATAAAAACATAAAAATTTCTATTCACTTTTAAAAGTAATTCCTTACGTTTTATCATTTTTAATTAATTTAAAGCTCATTTAAATTCAACAAAGTTCATTACTGTGTTAGTAGAAATTTATATTTACATTTATGTTTGTATGTGAACTGCTGTTTTTGTTACTACTGAATTCCTGTTTTCTCCTTTATTCTAGAAAATCCCTATTTCAACAATGAAGCACAATTCAATTACGTTATTCACATGGCGACTTTCGAGTTACACACCATATGAGTAGTTAATAATAACTTGGATGATGACTGTTGGCTAGTCACATAAGGACAGCTAAATTATCGCGTGCTGGACTACCATAAAATTATGTAAATATAAAATTCTCGGAAGTTAGTTGGGTCGCCAGTCAAACTGTACCATTTAAATGGCACAGGGGATTGAATGGAAAATACATATATAACACTGTGATACCTCGGTATTGTTGAAAAATTATTGCTCATTCTATCACCAATATGGAAGAAAGCCTACCTTCAACAAGTGAGTACGGATATTTATGTTTTATTATTAACTTTTTGAAGCCGTTAAAGGAATTAAAACTCTAAGTAATATATTTTGGCTATACCTATGTCTATTTTTAAGATATTTTCTCATTCTATAAATAATTTGAATGCTATCTGCTGGTTTATTTTTAAAAAAAATTAAAAGAATACGCTATTCAGTACTTCTCAGAGTTTATTGCCTAGCGTAGCCTAGCCCAATCTATCAACCTAGATTTGCAATATATCTGTACGTAACGAATACCTCGGTCAGCAGTCTACATATGAGTCTATAATTTCCGGATTGTTTACCCGACAAATAATGACAAATAATGACAAATAATATCGGCCCACACTTCCACCTGGATCAATCTAAAACTGCTGGGCAATCTGCATATGGTACACCACTCACTAACCTAATCCCACTTAAAGTCTCAATTTAAACTTCTTGTACCGAAAGGTCTAGTGTAAACCGAAACCAAAAAACTATCAAACAGCGACTTAACTCATTACTAGTTGTCGCCTTTCCATACTAATTCGGCCCGGTAGAGTTATTTTACCGAAGTTCCTTTTTTTGTCCTCATTTATTGGATTCTTTACATTGATATTATTGACCGCTCTAAAATGCAATCATATAGACTTTGACTGCACCTGGGAAAGAGATGAAACGAAATGGTTGAAAAATGCATAAAGGGACTCCCAAGTACAATACTCACATATGACAGTGCTTGGGTAATATTAGGAACTGGGTTCTTTCGTAAGGTCGTTAAAATGAAGGATTAAGGATAGATAGAATCGCGTATACATATGAGTACGTGTCTGAAAAGTTTCCGACCGAACAATGATACAAGACATATTTTCTCAAATTTTTTTTATTTTTCTACATACGAGTAGTCTCCTTGTAACTCTACACACTTCTCCCAGCGATGCTCCCATCTCTCTAACCCGTCCAAATAGTACTTGGCGTTTTTCTCTGCAAAATAATTGTTCACGATGGTGATTGCCTCCTCATTTGACGAAAATCTCTGTCCTCCGAGTGCAGTTTTTAGATGAGGGAAGAAAAAGAAGTCGCTTGGGGCTAGATCTGGTGAATAAGGCAGATGGTCAAGCAGTTCAAACCGTAATTCATGGATTTTCGCCATGGCAACCGCTGAGGTGTGAGACGGCGCGTTGTGTTGGTGAAACAGGATTTTCTTTTTCTGCAGACGTGGCAGTTTTTGCGCAATTTCTGCCTTCAGCTTGGCAAGCAATGATGCGTAGTATGCTAGTATAATGGTTTTTCCTTTTTGAAGATAATCGATAAAGTAACTCCTTTACTATCCCAAAAAACAGTCGCCATCACTTTCCCAGCCGAAAAAACAGTTTTTGCTTTTTTTTGGAGCTGGCTCGCCCTTTGCAGTCCACTGTTTTGACTGAATTTTTGTTTCGGGCGTATAATGGTGTATCCAAGTTTCATCTACAGTAATTAATCGGAGCCAAAACTCGGATTTATTGCGCCTAAACTGCGCCAACAAGGCGTTGGAAATGTTCATTCGAACACGTTTTTGGTCTAACGTAAGCAAACGCGGCAGCCAACACGCAGACAGCTTTCTCATGCCTAACCCTTGATTTAATATGTAACAAACACGTTCTTTGGACATTTTCATAACCTCTACTATCTCTCTCACTTTAATTAGGTGGTCGTCTAACCGAACTTTAGTAATCTTATCGTCAGTGGTTGCAGTTTTTGGAAGTCCCGAACGTTCATCATCTCCCAAGGTCTTACGGCCACGTTTAAATTCAGCTGCCCAAAATTTCACTGTGGTAAATGATGGTGCAGAGTCCCCATACACAGAGTCCAACTCATTTTTGATTTGTGTAGGCGTATTGCCTTTCAAAAACAAGAATTTAATAACAGCTCGATACTCAATTTTTTGCATTTTCATAAAAAACACTCACATTGACTCACTCAAGCGACTGTCAATCAAAAACTGCGCATCCAAAATGACTGAAACTTCGGTAAGTAACTGCGCATCCAAAATGACTGAAACTTCGGTAAGTAACTGTCAAAAGGTGCGCAACTAGCACTCACTAGCTTCTATTGACGATCGTCGCTATCTTTATGTTGGGGTCGGAAACTTTTCAGCCAACCCTAGTATAAAGACCAGAGAGCTGTGATATTAAGTACAATCGTCAGAAAAATCGATTCCGCTCCGAAACAGAAGAGTGTCTCATCTCGAGCATTAACGTTATCTAGCTAGAAACGTACGAAATGCTATTGCGATTCGCAATTTTGTTCAAAACCACAAACTGTGCAGCAGCAATGCGAGCGAGGAAAATGAAGCAGTAGATGTTTTCAAAGGGAGAGGAGAAAAAGAACATATCAAAATATCCCTTTGATGGCACACGTTCATAATTTTGGAGATGTCTGCCGTTGACAGACACTTTTCCATACTACCGTAAATTTCGACATACCATATATTTCGCGGTTACCTCAAAGCTATATTTCTTCAATTCTCACTTTTTGCAACAAAAAGATAGAATTACTCTTTGTAGTCCTTAAGTGTCAGTGTGCACTCACTATGCAACACATAAAATTTTCACACAAATATGTTGGTTAACGATTTTAATAATTTTTCATTTATAATATAGTTCAAAACAAATTTAAAACTCATTTTAAAGTGAAAGTTGTGGCCATGCTGTAATACAAAATGAATAAAGTCACTAAATTCATTGCTTAGTATAATTTGGGCGTATTATAGGTCGATTCTGAGCGAATGTATATCCTAAATAGCACCTGGTGGTAATATCCAGTCATTCAGTCTCACTATATTATTGTACGAACATTTTATGTAAAACTTTGTGTCTCTAAGGATTTAATGACTCACACCTACTCGTACTCGACTAGTGGTACTTCGTTGGGTGAAACATTTCTGCTGCATCCCAAATTATTAAATTAAAATGTCGGATGGCCTTCATATTTGTGCATATTTAAATCTGCACCATGTTTTCGTTCATCGCAATTTCTTTAAAAAGTAACCTGAAATGTGGTTGGATTACTCTGGAGCTTGCTAACTTAACCCAGAGATTCCACCGAATCTCAGTGTCCTCATACCTAATTGCGGAAACATAAGATTGATGAAAAGCCGATTGTGAGCAAATTTAATTGTCATATTTCAATTCATTTGGCACAGTATTTTGGCATCTCTTTGAATTGTATAATGCTCTGTATGTAATGTAAAATGTAAAAAAAACTCTCAAATTCAATTTTATCAGGTGTAATCGATCGCATTCGACTTGAGGATTAATTTAAAAGTAGTGAGCGGCGTTCCTATGCCCTTGGAGATTGAATTATGTAGATCTCACCATTTTTATCAGCTTTGTGGCTTGGTATTTAGTAATTGTACATATCTGTAAAGCTTCCGTGAGATACATACATACATATGTATAAACAGAGCAGCTCCCTGAGCACCTGCATGAAGGTCTCTTGGTGTATAAGTCAAAGACGTGTCCATTGTTTTTTTTAGAACCACCCAAATTCGAGCTTTTATTTACTACCCGATATAGAAAGTTAATGTATTCCACCCAAAAATCAAAATTTTAAAGTTCGACATATCTTTACGTTTCAAGGTTTCTTCAATATCCTTAGACGTTATGAGTGTGTGTATGCTGTTTATGTGTATGTGTCAAATTTTTGGCTCACGACAACTCGCGAGATAATTGGACAATCGATTGAATTAATGTCACGTTATGGCCATTTTTAATAAAAAAAAAATAATTTTATTCTCAAAAATAAAAAATAAAAACAAAATCGGTCCGGAGCGATCTGAGTAATTCAAGGACAACAAAATTTTCAAAATCCCAACCGAATTGCTGTATTCCAACAGCGGCAGTGCAAATTATCATTGCATACCTAAAGGCACTTAAATATCAAAAATATCGCATTGGAAAACTACGATGGCATGTCGCTGAGCGTGGCAAAAAGTAACACTATCGTCGACTCTCCGACTCATACGTCGAAAATATTGTAGTTTAATTAATATATTTGTGGTATCAGTATTTCAAGTTGAGGGGGCTTGTCTTATTTATTTATTGTGGCGGTTTCTTCATTTCCTTCCACATTCAAATTGGGGCCGTATTTAACAATGAAAACTTGAACCATTTTGATCGTCTTCCAAAAAGTGTTCGAAATGGAACGGTTTGGATAAACGAATGATACGAAATAAATATGTTCACAATGTTGACTACTTGCAAGAATAAAACCAAAGCTTGCTTAGAATTGAATAGATTTACGATGTAAGAATATTTTTAATGATTCTGGAAATACAAACAAACTCGCCGAGAACTAACACCCACTCAGATCTTAACTTTGTTGTAGCCAGATATGGGTGCGGAACAAACTAATAATGATGGCAGGCAACCCCATTTTCAAAAACTGCAATTCCATCTTCACCGTATACTTATAGAAGACCAATGACATCAGTGCCAGCAAATTCCCACAGATGCCTTTCCTATTTTGACTTGATAATGAATGTCGTGGGCTCAGACTACATGGAATATCTGGGGGGAGGAGTACCACTTTCACAACAGAAGAAGACAAACCACACAGAAGAAGAAGACGTAAAAAACGTCTATATAATAAATTTCGAATATTTCTACATAATACAAAAATAACGTCCTTCGACTATAAACCCCAAGAAGGAAATTTGTGTCGGTGTTAAAAGAAGAGGGCGAAAAAAAAATAATTGGATCACTCAAATGCGAAAACTCTTGCCCTCACGAACAAGGTCATCCAAAAAAGGGTGACCTGTTGCATGATTCTAAGGCCTGCACATTAAGCCAGCCCCACAAGCAGCGCAGTAGCAATGCAGATGCGTGGAAGAAATATGTAACACAACAAAGATGTAATTATACGCGTTATACAGGCTGTCTCCTAATTCTGCAACGATAATTTTGGAAATGATTCCTGGGTATAACATATTCTATGAAAAAAATCGTTCTACAATAAGGGTCTATCTCCAATGTTGACAGCTTTTATCGAGGATTTAAGAAAAGGCTGGTGTATCCTGACCCATGTTAACGGAAATTGCTCTGTTAGTACTAATGGTAGAAACTTCCTGTAGGACTTTATTTTTAGAAGGTTTTTTTGCCCCAAAGGCTATGAATAAAAATGATTTTGAGTGGTCTTAGGTAATTTTTGTTCTATGTACGAGGGCGGGTCAATAAGTCCGTGACTTTGATTAAAACACAGATTTTTTGATAAAAAAATAATTTTATTCAAGATTGAAACCACTGAGCCATGCGAGATCCCTACGGCTTCCACAATCTCTCGCACTTTCAATCTTCGGTCGGCCAACACCATATCGTGAATTTTTTCGATTGTTTCGGGTGTAGAGACCTCAACTGGGCGTCCAGGACGTTCGGCATCTTCAGTGCTTGTACGGCCACAACGAAATTCAGTAAACCACTTTTTTACCATTGAAATCGATGGTGCAGAGTCCCCATAGTATTTATCAAGCTTAGCCTTGGTCTCGGTAATGGTTTTTTTTCGCAAGAAATAATGCTTAATAAGCACACGAAATTCACTTTTTTCCATTTTCTCCTCAAATTAGTGAGTAGTCTGATAAAAATAGCTGTCAAACACAAACTAACTGACGCAGCAAGTTTAAATTTTGACAGGAGTCAACTGACAGATGCCTCTTGACAGGAGCAATGTTGCTGTTTCATTAAAGAGGTCAGAAATTCAAAAATGCACGGAATTATTGACCCGCCCTCGTATGTACTAAAACAGTTATAACAAGCGCTCAAAGTGTCCTTATTGCTTTCGTAGACATGCTAAAGCCCGATTAATAACAAGTTCTTTCATTCTCTCCATACAATACTATAAGGTCAGGAGATCTTGCTGGCCAGTGAACTGGTCTATTTCTTCCTATTCAACGGTAACCGTACTCTTCATCTAGCCCATTCTTAGTCACACGACCATAGTGGTTTGAAGCACCATCCTGTTGGAAATATGATGAAGCTAGTTGAATCAGTGGAATGTCCTCGTTCTGGTAAATTATTTCGCAAGAACTCCAAATATTGTAGTTTGTAGAATTCAGCCTAGATGGTAATTTGAAGGGACCGATTAACTTGTTTCCAATTACATCTTCTCACATATTGAGGCTGAATTTGTCTTGAAATGATTTATGTCTTACTTAACTTTTAAATTCATTTTTATTGATTCTTTCATCATTACTTAAATTCTAGATAAAAATGATTAAATCTAATTTAACACTGATAGTTACTTATTCTAGCTTGCTGGCTCTTACCGAGCGCTCTAAACTAAACAATTTCATTTAAAGTTTACCTTTCGGCCTTAAGAACTATCTTACAATTAATCTTATCTATCAGTATTACAATATACATACATATTTGAAATATTTTATAAAACTTAAAACTATGTCCCTATTCTACTTAACCTACCTAACTTAACTATAATCGGGGTGGTGAGCACTCATAGCCTCTCGCACCGAGTGGTCACCATACCAGTTGCGATTTCGGACGCCTGGCATTCGTCAACATCGTGCACGAGCATCCCTGAGATCTAACCAATGCCATAAAGCATCGGTCACTTCTCAGCGGCGCTGCCTTATGTTGACGAATGTGGTCTCTCCACGAGATCCCCTAACTATCCTTAATCTAACTTACGACTAAGAGGAGTGTTTTACCTTGGTAACGTACCGACCTAGGAAAGCGATCCCACCCTCTCCCCTTCTAGAAGCCACCGGATTCGGTTTCCGCAATTCCCGCAATCGCGGGACTAAAACGGAGGAGCTCCTGAGCATTGGCGACATACCCGTCGTAGATGAGCCGTTTGACCCTCGCACCGCGATGGCGGTGGTATATTACCGGGTCACCATCCTTGCTTTCCATTAACCCTTTAGCATCAATATGGAGAAATGCCTCTGGCGGGATAAAACCCGATAAAAGCGTGTTCTCTTGGTACCAATGATTTATGTCTCCTTGTATATGGATTGCCCGCAGTCCAGGTATGAAGATTATGAAAATTTGTGATTCCATCTTTTGTAAATTGAGATTCGTCCGTACAAAGAATTCTGCTAATAAATTCGTTGTCATGTAAACTCTGCTCCAGCAACCAGTTACAAAACGCAAGTCTCTTTTGCAAATCATTGGGAGAACTGCTTCCCTGCTTACAGGTGTTTGGTGGTATGGATAAGGAGTGGGTATAAATAAAACGAACTAATTAAAAAAAACTGTTTTTCATCTCGTAACGACGTAACCGTTTATATGTATAGTAACTACATTTATCTATTTGCAATCAGAAAACTCAACTCAGGTATGCGAACGGATCATTCTGTTCCGCAAATATGAAAAACGCATGAAGGAGAAAAACGAAACATGATTCCACCCTGATACATAGTGCCCCTGGCTGACAGTAACTACATTCACGAATCGAACGAAAAAGCGTTTTCATATTTTTTAACGAAGAAAATGTTAAAAACGAAAAAAACGATAACGATCGGGGAAGTAGTTTAACTTTTCTGCGTTTTTTCGTTTTTTGTTCGCTTACACTAAAAAATATGAAAACGCTTTTTCGTTCGTTTCGTGAATGTAGTTACTGTCAGCCAGGAGTGAAATCAACAAGGAAAAGTTGGGTTTATTTTACATTGAAAACAACGGTTTCATGTGCGTGGATGAGACGAAAATGGTTTTTGCTTTTCTCGCAGTACATGATTATAATTTCTCGTTAGTGCTTCTTATTAGTTAGTTAACTAGTTATATTTCTTTAAATAACTGTTTCGTTTCGTTAACACAGAAACCGAAAAAGGCCCACCTCTAGTATGGATAAAGATTTTCCCCATGCGGTACACTACAAATTTTATATCAGGAAGCCCTGAATTGCAAAGTTAAGCGTCTGATGCTGATTGATGGATCAGCTGTAACAGCTTCCAGTATTCTTTCATCAGCCGAAATCCTTCTTACTTGGGAAGGTCCCGCATTCGGTCGTGTATTTGAAACGGATCCCATTTCTCGAAGCCTTCGATACGTATTTTTAAATATTCCTTCACTAGGATGTCGTCGGTTAGGATAAAGTTCATGGTATCTTTGTCGCGCACTAGTTGAACTTCAATTGCACAGCCCATAAACGTAAATAATGTCTGCGTATTCTTGGTTTGTAAATGCAGACATTTCAAATAGCGTTTGCTAGGCAACTGCAACCTTAGCGTAAAAAATTAAACTGATGAATTATTTCTTTTTCTAATCTTTTATACCATTTTTGTTTTGGTAAATTTTCGAAATAGGGCTTCAAATCCCAAACCTAACCCTTTCTGAGATCTTTTAAGGAACAAGGTAAGGAAACGAGGGTTTTGACAGGTAGTCAATAAATGAGCACACTTTAAATCTCTTTAATAGCTATACAATTTTAAAAAAATATTGGAAAAATATTAATTTTTGGAATACAAATCTTATTGTCAACTGTTATTAGAAACGTAGGTAAATTCCTTTTTTTATGTGCTGCATGCTTTCCCAAGTATCATAAAATCTGTAGGTTTTGTGCAAACTTGATGATGATTTTTCCTTACTATTGTTACATTTATAAGATAGAAATAGTAAAACGTTGTATTGATTAGGCATTTTCTGGAGAAAAGTGACCTCAAAATCAAAAATTTGCATGGGCAATGAAAATCGAACATGCTTAGAGATTGGATATCTAAAGGTTCAAGCAAAACATCAACTTCATTTAAACGCCATTATAAAGGCTAGTATTTCTTCTAAAAATAAAGTCTTACACGAAGTTTCTACCATTAGTATTAACTGAGAAATTTCAGTTAACCTGGGTCAGGGTGCACCACAGTAAGCCTTTTTTAAATCCTAGAAAAACCCTTACACGATAGACCCTTTCTGTAGAACGATTTTTTTCTTAGAATATGCCCACGAATCATTTCCATAATTATCGTTGACGAATTAGGGGAAACCCTGTATATAAAAAGAACAAGAACAAAACAGTTTGTGTTGAGGATATAATCGAGCCAAAATAGTCGTACATTTGTATTATTTTGATGAACTATGGATCTGATTATTATGTCATACCACCTCGATCAAACAGTTTATTCAGAAAATTGGAAATACAAATTTATTCATCTTAATCTATATTGTCCCCTTCAAAGTAGTCCCCATCGACTGCAACACACACACACCAGCGCTTGATCCAATCCTCGAAACATTTTTTATATTCGGTTTTCGGTATGTCCTTCAGTCTATCACCGGCTGCTGAAACGTGTTCCCCGTAGTGGTTTTTTAACTCGATTGAACAGAAAGAAGTCACAGGGAGCCAAATCAGGTGAATTCGGTGGCTGTTGGATGGTATTTATTGCATTTTTCGTCAAAAAATTACGAATAATGATGGCACTGTGCGACGGTGCGTTATCATGCTGCAAAATCCACGAGTTTTCTTCCCAAAATTCTGGTCTCTTTCGGCGAAATGCTTCACGCAAACGTCGCATAACGCCCAAATAATACTCTTTGTTTACTGCCTGGCCTTCTGGCAAAAATTCATGATGCACTACACCGTTGTAATCCATGAAAACCGTGAGCATTGCCTTCTTTTTTGACTGAAAACTGACTGACTCATTTGGTGAACGCCATTCATTCACTTGCTGATGTCTCGATTGCGTGTCGTACTCATAAACCCACGTCTTGTCTCCAGTAATGATCCTTTTGATGAATGTGGGATCGGATTCAGCCTCGCAAATCATCTCTTTTGCGACGTCAACACCGTCTCTTTTTTGCACGAAATTGAGGTCTTTTGGCACCAACTTTTCTGCTACAAATGTTGACCAACATTTCTTTTACTTCATCAATGTTTTCGTCGGTTTTCGATGTCGATGGTCTGCCACTGCCTTTATCATCTTCGATTGACTCACGAACACTTTAGAACCGCTCGTGCCACTGGTAAACGACCATTTGAGAATCGTTGCCGAAACACTTTTCCAACATTTCCAACGTTCGCGCACCATTAAATCCGTTTTTTGCGCAAAATTTAATACAAGTTCGTTGTTGCAAATTTAAATCCATTTCTATGATTGTAAAAAATCGCCAACCCACACAGATGTACTATTGGCTATGTAACTTTTGCAAATGTCAAGCTATGACGCTAAAATTTAGAGGAATGTCAACAACAGATTTACCAACTTAACAAAGAAAAACAGAACTCAAATCGGAATATTGCTAGCGTCACACGGGAACTTTTTGGTCAAGGTTATATCCATGGTTTTTATTTAGAGTTGGACTAAATATTTTTTTCTAAATTCAAATTACGAGTATACACAAATGGATAAGTTCCCATTTTTTTACTTCTCATGTACAATACCATGAAGTTCCATTAAATTCCGTGGTTCATGCCTAGGTCGAGCAACGCGTATATGAGACGACACCTTACCACTTTCTGTGTTTCCCCCGTGTTTTTACTCATAGATTTTCCAATACAGATAACTTCAAACTGTGCTGTCATTTTTGGAATTATCAATTCTCAGAATGTGGAAAATCTTGCGAAAGATCTTGACCTACACCCGTATAATACAAAACATGGCTTGATCATTATTTTTACCAAAAAATCGTGTTTAGCAACGATTCTCACTTTTGGTTCAATGGATTTGTGGAAATTAAAATTCCCATTTCTGGTATGAAGCAAATCAAGAAGAGACCAATTACAGCCACAAACGTGCACTGTTACTCATACTGGTAGATGTGGTGATCAAACTTGTGGAAAAAAGGTCGTTTTTGTCAAAGATGAAGCTGGAGCTCGCGTAACAGTCAGTGGCCCTCGTTGTTGGACAGTGATCAATGATTACTGATTCGCAAATATGCACGCCATTGGTCCAGACGATAGGATGGTGCTAAGTGCCATACGGAACATGAAACCACAACATTATATCGTGAAATTAAGTAGTGTTTTGGCCACCAATGTATTTGTAAAGACTTTGGTGAATGCTAATAATCCGCAAACTATTAAGGGAACAGAAGCCAATATTAAGCGCGTTATTAATGATAGAACCCCGAATGCTCGGAAATGTGGCCTAAAATTCCATCGACAGAGTACGCTTCGTCTACATCAGCCATGGTAGCCATTCGGTGTGCTTGAAATTGTGTTCAAAACATAATTTCATAAAGTTTAATATTGATAAACAATGTTCATTCTAAACCAAATACTGCCACTATTGTTAAAGAAAAAAAAACTGCTATATTTTTCTCACATATTTCATAGTTTATTTCAAAAATTTATTGGCCAATATTGTCTTTAAGCATCAGAATTGTGGTTGCTTTATTGATGTATAGCTTTCTATTCAAGTACTCCAATAGAAAAAAATTGCGTGCCGTGCCATGTTTTGGTATTATTCGGCCAGGAAAAGTTTCTCGGAAAATGTACCTATATCGTAGCACAAGCTGCATGTGATGTAGCACCATCCTGTTTTAACCTCACGAATATATAGGCACAATCGATTTAATCCGGGCCCAGGAAGGATTACGGAAAATACAACGCCAAAGTATTTTTATACATAGTACACTGAGGTAGGGTAATGCATTCCTCCTTTTTCTATTAGCTTTTAATGGTTCTCCACTTACTGAATTTGGTTTTTTTTTCCACTTTTGTGAAGCACCAACAAATCCCAAAAAACTGGCTTATTGTCAAATATAAATGTAATAACAAACACTTTGCAGTTGACCAAGAAAGTTCGTTTAAATTCCAGTACATCTATGTGTGTCAATGCTGATTATATCCGAATACTCTTGCCAAGACTAAGCGTTTTATTTAAGCAGCAAAGACATTTATTATAAACAACTCTATAGTAATCACCATACTGCAAAACCTCCTGCATTTCTTTACTTTAATACTCGGTTTTACTTTTTGAATAAATGCGTTGCTCAAAAGCCTATAATAATTCATAGGTGGCAATTTGTTTACTGTCGAAACCTTTGAATATGTGGATTGAGCTTATGTGTATACTTGAATATGTAGGTATTACAATTTAAACCTAATGATCCTTTTGTTGATATAAATAGTCTAACATGTAGGACGTGGATATATTCAATACTCGTTGCAAGGATAATGTACAATAGTATTTTATAACGTTATAGTAACTGCTCAAGATAGATTTTAAATAATGTAAAGCCATTGTGGAGGTAAACAAAAAAAGCATTAACACAATTCATTATAGTTCCCAAGAGAAAATACATACATACATACGAGTATATGATCCATCACCTGCGAACATTTAATTCTATTTTCATTTCGCATATTTACTCGTATGTCATTGTACGAGTATTAGCTTTTTTATGCTTTCAAAAAACATCATTCGTATTTGTGATGCATCCACCCCAGCTTTACTCTGGGGAAAGGTCAACATAATTACGTACATATGTATTTACTAATAGGAACTTAAATTGTCATGTTCTGAAAAGTACGTTTTTAATCTGATACGAGACGAGTACGAAATAAACTGGTAATGGTACATCTTTTCAATTTGAAGTGTTGCTGTGGACTTGTTTGTTGATTGTAACGTTCTGGAAAACTTTATTTCACATCTGTTTGCCTTGTTATTCAAATGTGCTAAGTAAATCCTTCAGCACTGCTTAATGTGCAGAAAACCTTCTCATTCGAAAACTTGGACTATGCTGAAAAGGTCAATAGTTTTCTTACTTTTAGTTTCCCAAAAAATTATCTTTTTTTTTCACCTTAGTGCTTATACTATCGCGAATGTCCGCAATTTAATATAACTTAATGATTAAAGTTTCTATAAATAGGACTGTGAGAAGTTGCTCTTTCAACATTAGGCAAACTTACAAAATTGTTAGCTTATTTCAATATTTCAATATTTTATTGGGATATATTTGCACAACATTATATTCAAAAGTTAAAGAACATCTTGTTAAAATCGATATTTAATCTTCACCTAATAAATTTAATTTGTTTTTAAGTTTAAGCATATGACTAATAATTTTTATTAACCTATTTTTCTTAGCACGTTCGCATTGTAGAGATGATGACATTGATACTGATCCTACTTCCTCTCAGCGTCTTGGGCGGCATCTCAGTAAATCGGCGTCAGAACTTAACGGTCATGATGTCTCGATCGATTCACCTAATACGTCACCGAAACGTGCCAAAAGTGCTGCTAGTCCCTCTGTTACCGGAGTATTTCAGAAAACCCATGGCTTTTTTAGTAGCTTAAAACATCGTTGGGGTAGAGCAAAAAGCAAGGAAAAAGTCGGACGAAGATCCCCAAACGATTTGCTTGAACAAGAAAGTACAGACTATGCCGCTGATTATAGCTCCGAAGGTAGTTCCGCAACTCATAGTCCGAGGCACAGGTCGCGTACTATCGAAGGTTCCCCATTAGCAAGGGAATTGAAAATGTCAGCTAACATAGCCGTAGGTAACCTACATAAATTCGGTGGCTCAATGGAGGGACGAATTGATGAGAACTCTGAATTTGATGACAAAATAAGCCAGGCGCAGCTGGAAATGCTTCAGGTAACAATAACTAAAAAAAAGATTTCGATTTTTTAAAAAAATTAAAAAGCAATGATTTTCAGTTTGAAGAACAACGTCGTAGGAAGGAAGCAACATTGCGACAATATGTGTTCTTTCAACTTCGTGTTCACTTAAAAAGTGGCAGCGATTTAGTTGCTATGGATAAAAATGGTAAGAAGTATACAAATTAGTGAAATACAACAAAATTTTGTTCACTTCTTTATTTAGGTTTAAGTGATCCTTATGTTAAATTTAAAGTGGCAGGACGCATGTTACACAAATCTCGTACCGTTCATCGTGATCTCAATCCAATTTGGGATGAAGTATTTGTGGTACCGATTGAGGACCCCTTTCAACCTATTATTGTGAAGGTAAGTTCTTTCATCATTTGATGTTCGTTTCACAAAATGTTACTTTTATTTAAAGGTTTTCGATTACGACTGGGGTCTACAAGATGATTTTATGGGTTCAGCTAAAATAGATTTGACACAGCTAGAATTGGGTAAAGCGGAAGAAACCCTCATTAAATTAGAAGACTCAAATCATCCAGACCGAGAAATGGGAGAAATTTTACTAAATTTAACTCTATGGCCAAGAAGTCAAGAGGATAAAGAAGTGGTCGGTATAATTGTAAAACAGTGTAGTAGATTATATCACTTTGGTTATGAGAATTTTTTATACACCTATGTACATATCATATCAGTAATCCTATTACTTCAGACTCTTTCTGAGAAGGTGGAAAATGCATTTGTTCAACACGACCCTAGCACTGGCGGGTCGATCATTGCACTTACGTTGCTTTTTCCATGGCCATAAAAACACTTATAACTCGTCAGTTCATGAAATTATCTTGAGAAACTAAAACGTCTTACTGGCAGTACAACAGACCAGATGCTAATTTGACTGAATGTCTCACTGAAAAGAGGAACCAAGGTCGCCACCAATCTTCAGCATCAAGCTTTTGGGACGAAAATCCCTTCATTTTGGATTGATGAATCTCTTCTTCCATAAAAAATAAATAATCTTTCAAAACATCCAATTCAAGTTGTTTTGGATAGTTTAAACTCTGATATCCACAAAATAAATGTTGTTCGCTGATGTCAATGCAAAATTTATGTACCCGGCTGTTATGCATGACTTGTATCGTTGAAACTGGAAAACTTGCCATTCTCGATATGTGTGTCAATCACCAAATATGTGATCATTTCACATATTTGATGTCGCTGAACATACTGAGATATGTCAAAGTTTCCTCAGACGAAGTGACCATAATATTGCCCATTGGATTGACTTTCTCCAACATCGACGTAATATCTCTTGCTTTCCTTGTTCTGTCGCTATTTGGACCACCAGTACTCTACCACCAATACTCAAATAGCAATCTGCCCTACAAAATTTCAACCTATGACTGCTTAAGCATACCTTCGGACGTACTCTGAAATATCGGGGTTTTTTTCAGAACTATGGAATGCCCTGCCAAACTATTTAATTCCTAGTCATTATAACCAAGAAAGATTCAAGACCAACATATGTGCATCGGCATCACTCTTTCTTTCCTATCATCAGACTTTTAATATCGTGGTAAATATATATATATATATGCAGGGTGTCCCAAAAATCAACGTCAAGCCGGGAACGGGTGATAGGTCAAGTGGTGTCGGTCATTACAAAATTATAAAAAAAAATCTAAGTCATGTACTTTGAAAATTATTGGCACTCAAAAAAACATTAAGAAATCTGACACCATGTGACGATCTTTCAAGTACTGTGACCGCAAAACCTTGCTTTTCTTGGATTTTTTTTTGTCACGTAACCCTTGTAACTGTTCCGTAAATTACGGTCCAAAATTGAAGCATAACTATATCGGTTTTAACTAAAATACTGATGGAGTGAAAAGTGACCTCCTTGGGAATGAAAAAAATTTTTTTTTAAATGATTTTTTATATTGTATTATTCAATATAGTCCCCTTTTAGTTTGATACACTTATTCCAGTGGTTTTCCAACTTCTTGATCCCATCCGAAAAGTAATTTTCCGTAAGGTCTGCAAAATACTCCTCCGTAGCGTCGATGATTTCCTCGCGTGAGCTGAATTTTTTATTGATGAGCCATCTTTTGAAGTTTGGGAAGAGATAATAGTCCGAGGGATCCATATCCAGTTACTAATCGACGCCAAAAGTCCGGCCGATTCCGCATCAGCAAGTCCAAACACTCTTTCGAAGTGCTCTCGCGTTCGTGTTTTTGGTCAAAAGGGAGCATTCGCGGCACCCAGCGGCAGGATAACTTTTTCATATGCCCAATATTTCCCAAAATATGGCGTGTGCGCTCAGTAATAATCTTTGTGGTATTTGCTAGCTGACGCACCTTCACTTTCCGGTCAGCCAACACCATTTCATCGATTTTTTTGACATTGTCCTCTGTAACCGCATCGGAGGGCCTGAAGCTGCGGACTTGGTCGGTAGTGGAGTTGCGGCCACCACGAAACTCTCGAAACCAATATTTGACCGTATAATCTGACGGAGCATTAGCCCCATAATATTTACCCAACGTTTCTTTTGTTTCCTTCGCCGTTTTGACTCTCAAAAAACAATGTTTTATGAGAGAACGAAAATCGTTTTTGTGCATACTCAACATGATGCCAAACAAGTCAACAACAATCAGCTGTTAAAACAAAACTAAAGACAGTATCGCACTGAAATTTGAAATGTCTGCCTAAATATTAACGGACTTCAAGGCACCATAACCTTATCAGCTCATCCTGGTAGTCAAGGATGTCACTTTTCACTCCATCTAGTATTGCTTTTTTGACCATCCATGTATTTCAGATACATTCATTAATCACCTAACTTGAACTGACTGTACTGACAAAAAAATGTACTATGCCCTTTTGGCAAGTAACTTTAAAAGACGATGTATTTAGTCTGGATTCCAAAATGGTATGACACTTGCTAGACTAACGCTTAATTGAGGACAAACAAAATATTTTGCTAAACAGACCCGATTCATAGTTAATTCTTTTTAATAAGTTAAAATGAATACCAAGTGTGAGCGAGACAGACAGTGACGCCGTGATTGAGACGGATAAACACGCCATTTCGACTAGTTTGCGTGAAACAGATAGAGATGCCACCCTTTTCATTCCATTTCATTTTTTTCCCATCACATAGCATGCAAAACACTACGTTCTCTTGGTGTATACTCTCAGGATCGCCATCTACCGATCTTGTATCTTATAGCGAATGTTTAAACTGTTTGCCTTCATCGGCAATGCAAGCTCTGCATCTTCTTCCAAATGATCTGGTGATAAGACGGGCATATCTTCTGGAGTTGATGTCTTCAACGGCTTCTGCAATTTTTTGTCGCAGCTCGTTTAAATTTTCTATCGGCTGAAAATAAACTTTTTATTTTACTGCTCCCCAGTAAAAAAAATCGAGTGGGTTTAAATCAGGTGAACGGGCTGGCCACGAAATTGTGCCAGACCGCCCTATCCCTCTGTTGGAGTATTCCCAATCGAAGAACTCTCGTGCTGTGCGAGCACAATGCGCTGGGCAGCCATCTTGTTGATACCGCATGTATGCATAAATATTTAATGGCATGTCTTCCAATTTGATAAGTGGTTCTCCAAAACATCTAAATAAACCTTGGCGTTCAAATTCTGCGCCAGCTCGAATGGGCCAATAATTCTACCAATCGAAATTCCCGTTCACATGTTTATTTTAAAACGGTACTGTGATCTATCTTCCCACATCAAATGTGGATTTTCCACGTGCCACTCATGCAAATTGTGAGTGCCCTTTGAAAAGTTGATTCGTCCGACCATAGAACTTTTTCGAAGAATCTCGAATCTTCTCCGAACCTCTGCAACATCGTTTGACAAAATTGCACTCTGTCTGGATAGTCTCGGGGTAGCAGACTTTGGACTCGTTGTACATGGTACGGATGGAGCGTGCTGTACTTTCGGGCACTCCTATGTTTTCTTCAATTGCATGTGCTGAGGTACTAGGGTCTTGTGCGACTGTTTGTAAGACTTCGTCCTCGTAGGGCATGACGGGTCTTCCCTCACTAACGATTCGATTTGGAAAGCGACCCTCTGAGAATGACCTGTGCGCATTTAAAAACACTCGATGATCCAGATGACGCTGAGCATTTGGATATCTCTCATGATAAAGTCTGGCTGCAGCACTAGCATTACGCCTGTATTCCCCATAAATCAGATGCATGTTA
This sequence comes from Volucella zonaria, assembly GCA_963966105.1. NCBI lineage: Eukaryota > Metazoa > Arthropoda > Insecta > Diptera > Syrphidae > Volucella > Volucella zonaria. The sequence continues at coordinate 209,299,198 of OZ014531.1, forward strand.
AGCATGTACCTGAGCAGTGTATCGAGATGGCATGATGGCACTCACACTACACAATCACGGGATCAACGATCAATAATAGCCCAGAAGAAATCCCGGTTCGACAGAAACGGTCAGATAGTAAATCAAAGTCGCAATGCAATGAAGTCCAATAAAGAAAGCCAAAGTTGTACGCACGAAATCAACACGAATACAGAATAATGCGCTGTAAGCGAAGGAGCGTAACGTACTGCAGTATTGCATGATGTGCCTATGCGTCACTGCTTGACGAGGGTGGCATCTCTATCTGTTTCACTCAAACTAATCGAATTGGCGTATTTATATGTCTCAATCACCCCGTCATTGTCTGTTTCACTCACACTCTTTACTCATCCTAACTTATTAAAAAGGATTAACTTTGAATCGGGTTTGTAAAGCAAAATATTTTGTGTGTCCTCAACCATGCGTTAGTCTAACAAATGTCATACTATTTTGGAATCCAGACTAAATACGCCATCTTTTAAAGTTACTTGCCAAAAGAGCATAGTAAATTTTTTTGTCAGTACAGTGAGTTCAAGTTGGGTGATTAATGATTTTCAGACACATGGATGGACAAAAAAGCAATATTTTAATTAACACCGAGTAGTTATGTTTCAATTTTGGACCGTAGTTTACACAACAGTTACTCAGGGTTACGTGACCAAAAAAAATCGAAAAAGAGTGAAGATTTGCCGTCACAGTACTTGAAAGATTGTCACAGGGTGTCAGATTTCTCGATTTTTTTGGAGTGCCACTAATTTTAAAAGTACATGACTTGAATTTTTTTTTTTATAATTTTGTGATAACCGACATCACTCGACCTATCACCCGTGTTCGGCTTGCCGTTGATTTTTGGGACACGCTGTATATAATTTAAAGGTTAAAATTCAAATTTCAGTAAAATGCCAATTCCAAATTTTAGAACAGATATAAGGAAATAACGTCCAACTAAGTAAAATACTACGAGTATAAAATCAAATTCACAACATTTTTGTATGCAAAATGCATCCGTGGCTTGTCTTATGTAAATTTTCTTTACTTCTTATTTTCTATTCGATACATTTTGCAGATAAATATCTGATTTGACTAGCTCGAGGAAAACAGAGCACGTGCACGCGTCAGATAAATAGGTACAATTTAATTGCGCGAAGGTCAATTGAAAGCGATGGCGTTGGTATTTCCAATGAGCTGCCATTAAAATAAGTGGGTCGACACTGGTACTCCGCATTGATCCATGTTCATCAATTTTTGTGGGTCCGGATTAAATTCTATTACTCAGCTCGAAAGAAATGCGGAATTAGAAAAATGCACATCAAATTATTTAGTTGTATCGAAAAATTTTCTGATTCCATTGTACGGCGTATAATTTTTTTATTAAGTTGAAAACATTAAAAATTATAAGAAGCAATGCAAGAAGCTTATTTCTGAACTGAATAGGTAGCAGCACGAGAATCTGAGGCAGGCAAATTTATTTCTTAGGTATTTTATTTAATTTAATTTTTGATAAATCATTAGAAACTGTGCTTGCGGTGTTTGGTCGCTTAAGGAAAACTAAGAACATTTATCCTAGTATCGTTAATCCTTGAAAATAATTTCTTCTATACTCATGGATGCTTTGCTTCTGGATTTCAATATTTTTTTTATAGTTGAAATTTTCTTCAGTTTGATTAAACGGATTCACATGTTTTCTTCAATGTTAATGTGTAAGTTTTCTTTTCTCAAGTACATTTGTGCTTCTAACTCTCCTAGGATTGTTCCAAGTAGAAAAAGTACGTACAGTTTTCATTGAAGGGCATATTTGTTGGCCTTTAGTCGTTAATATGTTATTGCCAAATACATATACTCGTAATAACCAAAGTCAATACCCGTAAATACGTTTACCACGATAAATGTTATTTATGTTGTGGAATTATGTTCATCACTTCTGTGAAGTTCCACAATAAAGTATTTAGATTGCCGTTCAAGAGAAAACTGTAATTGTATAGTCGTAAAAATACTAATGATAGTAGATATCTAAACTAACGACTTATTCTGTTTAACTGTCTAATTTTTACATACCTAATGGGTTTACATTTCGTGTAATGCAGATATGATCTACATATGTACATGCCTAAGTGTGCAAGAATATTTTCGGTTTATTAACTCAGGAATGTTGTGGGCTATGATGAAATTCTCATAATTCAATTGTGCAATTGTGGCTTTGTTTCCATAATAACAAATAAAAAGAATTCCAAAGCAATTTTAAATCTTTCTGTAACATATATTTCTTAGCATTTTCAACGCAATTCAAAATTAGCAGAATCGTCAAAACGCCTCAAGTCGCAAATATGGAGCTCCGTTGTAACTATTTTACTGGTAAAAGCAAAGGACTTGCCATTATCAGAAGATGGGACTAAGTTAGCCGACACGCACATTAAATTCAGGTAAACAAACTCTAGTCGAACTAACTAGGGTTAAATAAAAAACAAAAAAAAAAACAATATTTTACTTTGTAGGTTAGGGAATGAAAAGTATAAGAGCAAGTCCTCCTGGACAGAGCGATGGTTAGAACAATTTGACCTTCATCTGTTTGACGAGGATCAATTGCTAGAACTCTCACTATGGAATCGCAACAATCTCTACGGTAGGGCAACAATCGACTTAAGTGCATTTCCTCGCGAAACAACTCACGGGCTATGGAAGCCATTCGAGGATTGTCCTGGCGAAATATTTTTAATGTTGACTATAAGTGGTACAACCGCACTAGAGACAATAAGTGATCTGAAAGTATATAAGGAAGATCCCAGGGAAATGAAAACTATGACTGAACGTTACTCTTGGCACCGAAGCTTGCAAAATTTAAGAGATGTTGGCCATTTAACAGTCAAAGTTTTTGGGGCGACTGGATTAGCAGCTGCAGACATTGGTGGAAAGTCAGACCCATTCTGTGTGTTGGAATTGGGAAATGCAAGATTGCAGACTCAAACAGAATACAAAACATTAACACCAAATTGGAATAAAATTTTTACATTGTAAGTAGGAAACTGTCTATACATATATAAACAAAATAATCCATCTTTGTTACTTTCTTAAAAGCAATGTAAAAGATATCACAAGTGTATTAGAATTAACTGTTTACGATGAAGACCGTGACCATAGAGTGGAATTTTTGGGAAAACTTGTTATACCACTGCTGCGAGTCAAAAATGGAGTTAAACGATGGTACACTCTAAAGGACAAAAATCTCTGCGCTCGTGCAAAGGGCATATCTCCACAGGTTAGTTTGTTCTTTTACTCATTTTGTAATCAATTAAAAAAAAAACATTTTATAGGGTTTATAACAGGCATAATTATTCCAAATCCACTCTTTGTTCTTATTTGACCTGAACGAATGTTTTTGTCTTTTCAATTAATAATCCTCTGACCTTAATTATTATTTTAAGTTTTATAAAACATTTTTTGTACAAGAAAAAATACGTTGTAACTTTTTAGTGTGAACAATGAATTTTTTACTTACTTACTTAATGGGCTCCCGACCCGTGGAGAGTCTCTGCGTGAGACACTTCAGCCTTCCATCCTCTACGATCCCGGGCACGCTGCTTCCAGTTATCTAGACCAAGCGCTCTGGCATCCGCGATAGCTTGGTCTTTGAAACGGTCTTCCTTGTCGCCTCGAACCTGAGGGCTGAGATTCGAAGATTCTCTTAGCTGGAGCATTGTTGTCCATTCGCTCGATGTGGCCGAGCCAATGTAATTAACGTATTTTGGCTTTTTGAACTACATCCACATCTTGGTATAGCTCATAGGGTTCGCGGTTGTATCTTCTCCTCCATTCGCCCTCCTCGCACACAGGACCAAAAATCCGTCGAAGAATTTTTCTTTCGAAGGAGCCCAGAATTGGCTCTCCCTTCCTGCTTATGGTCCAGCACTCGGCGCCATACAGTAGAACTGGCAGGATTAGAGTTTTGTGAAGCATAAATTTCGTCCTTCGAGTAAGGAGTTTTTAACCCAATTGCTTTGCCAAACCGAAGTAGCAGCGGTTTCCTATGGTAATTCTTCGTCGGATCTCCACTAGGGTGTCATTCGTGAAGTTCATATTTACTCCGAGGTAGATGAACTCCTTAACTACCTCGAAATTGTTGCTATCAATAGCGACGTTTTGTCCTAGGCGATGGACAGATGATTTTTTGTTTATTGATAGCGTTTACTTCCAGCCTAACGAATTTCGCCTGTTCTTCAATCGCCGTGAAAGCCTCTATCACGGAACGCTGCGAGCGCCCGATGATATCAATATCGTCCGCATATCCCAGGAGCTGGACGGACTTGTTGAAGATGGTGCCTTCCGTGATGACACCTGTCCTCCGCACTATCTGCTCTAGTACGAGATTGACGAAATCACATGATAGCGCATCACCTTACCGAAATCCGGTGTATGTTTGAAATAGTTCAGAGGAGTTACTTCAAAACTGCACGTTGCAGTGCGTGTTTTCCAGTGTCACGCGACATACGAGGGCGGTTCAATAAGTCCATGACTTTTGGATTAAAACACAGATTTTTTGATAAAAAAATAATTTTATTTTTCAACGTAGTCTCCCTTGAGCTCTATACACTTTGTCCAACGCTTCTCCAATTTTTTTATCCCTTCCAAAAAAAATGATTTGTCGAGGTCCTCAAAATAGGCCTTTGTTTGCGAGATGACTTCATCATTGGAGTCAAATCTTTTTCCACCAAGCCATTTCTTCAGGTTTGGGAACAAGAAGTAGTCGCTCGGAGCCAAATCTGGAGAATAGGGTGGATGAGGGAGCAATTCATAGCCCAATTCATGGATTTTTGCCATGGCAACTGCACATGTGTAAGGGTGCACACTTTTTTCTTGGCCAAATGAGGTCGTTTTTTTTTCAAATCGTCATTGAATCGGTCCAATAAGTTGGCATAATATTCCCCATTGATTGTTCTTCCCTTTTGAAGGTAGTCAATGTGGATTATCCCGCGTGCATCCCAAAAAACAGTCGCCATAACTTTATTGGCTGACAAACCCACCTTGGCCTTCTTTGGCGCCGATTCACCCTTAGAAACCCACTGTTTTGACTGTTGTTTGTTCTCTGGTGTGTTGTGATGGATCCATGTTTCGTCCACGGATACAAAACGGCGCAAAAACTCCTCCATATTGCGATTAAACAACGCCAAACCTTCCTGTGAAGTTGTTACACGATTGCGTTTGTGGTCGACTGTGAGCAAACGCGGCACCCATCTTGCGGAAAGCTTTCTCATGCCCAAGTGATCATTCAAAATTGAAACCACTGAGCCATGCGAGATCCCTACGGCTTCCACAATCTCTCGCACTTTCAATCTTCGGTCGGCCAACACCATATCGTGAATTTTTTCGATTGTTTCGGGTGTAGAGACCTCAACTGGGCGTCCAGGACGTTCGGCATCTTCAGTGCTTGTACGGCCACAACGAAATTCAGTAAACCACTTTTTTACCATTGAAATCGATGGTGCAGAGTCCCCATAGTATTTATCAAGCTTAGCCTTGGTCTCGGTAATGGTTTTTTTTCGCAAGAAATAATGCTTAATAAGCACACGAAATTCACTTTTTTCCATTTTCTCCTCAAATTAGTGAGTAGTCTGATAAAAATAGCTGTCAAACACAAACTAACTGACGCAGCAAGTTTAAATTTTGACAGGAGTCAAGAGACAGATGCCTGTTGACAGGAGCAGTGTTGCTGTTTCAGTAAAGAGGTCAGAAATTCAAAAGTCAAATTCGGACATCGCCATATAAAGCTCCTGACGATTAATGCTAACATATGCGGCCTTGAAGTCGATGAAAAGGTGGTGAATCTCGACTTGGAATTCGTTGGTCTTTTCCAGGATTTGTCTCAGTGTGAAAATTTGGTCTATGCCACACTGGTACATGCCGATTAGTGTGTTGCAGAACGGTTCGAGACGGTCACACAGTACGTTGGATAGGATTAAGCAGGGATATGCCACGATAGTTCTTGCCTTTTTTGTAAATGGGGCATATGGAGCTGATAGTCCAGTCGTCGGGCATGCTTTCTTCCACCCATAGTTGGATGATGATTTGGTATGTGCGCCCTACCAAAACATCGCCACCTTATTTGAAGAGCTCGGATTTTGTACCATCAGAGCCTGCAGCCTTGTTGTTCTTAAGCTTTTTTATAGCTAAGCCAACTTCTTCTATACTGGGTGGTGGAACTGGTTCTTCCTTGGCTGGACGTGGGTTCTCTTTTTGCCCTATGACTCTCTCTACATGATGCCCATTTAGCAGCTGCTGGAAATTCTGCTTAAACACATCTACTATTCCTTGTGCTTCAGTGACTTCGGTGTTTCGAAGAGCTTGTGTTCCGGTTTTGAAGCCAGCAGCCAGTTGCTTGGCTTTCTTATAAAACCTCCGGATGTTGTTTCGATCACGAGACTCTTCGATCTCCCTGAGCTGGGATACTGCGTAGGCCCTCTTTTTTCTACGCAGGATCTTCTTCTCTTCCCTCCTCCTGGCTCGATACTCTTCCCTTGCTGCCCTTGTTTTGCGCTGCAGCATTTTCTTGTGTGCTTCTGTCACCTTTTTCCTGTAAACGCATTCATCATCATACCACGGGCTCTTTCCTTGGGGTGGCTGGTACCCTAAGATGGTTTCGGCTACCTCCTTGATGATGTCGCGATACTGACACCACTGATGGTTATCGTCTGTGGTAGGTGAATGCACAGTGGAGAGTTTCTCACTCAGGTGCCCTCTGTAGTCTCTAGCTACTCCAGCTGTGCTAAGGCGTCCAACGTTGAATTTCTTTTTCTCGGCGGTTCGCAGTTTCTTCTCGTTGGACAGTCGAACTCTGAATTTAGCCGCAACAAGAAAGTGGTCAGAGTCAACATTTGCCCCTCGAAATGTGCGCACGTCGAGAATGTTGGATGCGTGCCTCGCATCAATTAGCACATGGTCGATTTGGTTGGCGGTTCGACCGAATGATGAGAGCCAGGTTGCTGTGTAGATCCTTAACCTTGGAAATCTAGCGCTACTTATGACCGTGTTACGAGCTGCTGCAAAATCGATTAGTCGGTAACCGTTGTCTGTTGTCTTTTCGTGGATTCTGTGCTTACCAACTAATCCGCCACAGGTGTTTTGCTTTGAAGTCCCCGAGTACAACTATGACATCATACTCCGGACAGGCTCTGTAGGCTCCATCCAGGAGCTCATACAACTCCTCCTTGATGGGTTCTTCAGCCTCGTCGGTAGGGGCGTGTGCACATATTAGGCTTATGTTTTAGAAGGTAGCTTTGATGCGGATCACAGACAGGCGATCACTTATCGGCTTGAAGTCAATGACTTTTGACCTGAGCCGATTTGACACGATGAATCCGCATCCTAATACGTGCAGCTGTAATAAATATCGCAATCTTTTCTTTTCATCATACCTGATCCTATCCATCGTATCTCCTGGATGGCGGTAATATCTGCCTTATACCGCTCGAGGACAGACTCAAGTTTTTGAGTAGCACCTGGGGTGTACAGCGTTCGCACATTCCAGGTACATACTCTCATATCGTAGTCCATTGACGTTTCGGGTCTATTTGCCATTTGAGGAGTTCCATTATCCGAGGCTGGTTGTGTCTCTCTCATAACTATTCTTTTTTTCCATGGTCGGGAAGTTACCCCAACGGCACAACCCCTAACTTGGAGGGCCAGGACCTAGTTTTGACCTTAGGACAGTAGGCCGGATATTCCGGTGCCAATAATCCACTTCGGGATATGAGCGCTGCCATTGACCCATTAAGGGTTCATCCGCCACCAACTCTTTTCCAACGCCCTGACTCAGTATTGGAGATCTCTATAGACCTGGTATCCGAATACGTCGAAGCAGCTCATATAGAGATTACACTTAATAGTTCAGCCTGACTGGAACTGTAGACACCACAGTTGCTTCCATCTAGGGAATTCCTCCGCTGCCGCCTGGAACAAGAGGAAGTGCCCTAGTGCGAGGCCACTGCTCCCCCCTCTCTCGTTCGCTGCCCCCAACGACCTTCCAAAGGGGTTGGTTACCCAATCTCCAGTCGAGGTACTAGGCACCCACCAGACACCAACGTGGAGGTGAGAGTAGGAGTTGGTAGTGAGAGGCTAAAGTAAGAACGCTTGTGCTCTCATGTAATCGCATCACTAACCTTAAACCAATTTTTTTTTCACATTCACATTTGCTTAAAATATCCTTTAAATTAGACTTAATGTCCGACAACTAAATACGAAGGTCTGGAGCTGCGTCCATCCTGTTTCAGTATTTGTTTTTTGTGTAAGTGTAAGCCGAAAACCCAGCCTCGTATCGCTAAGTTGTTAAAAATGGAAAAAGAACCATAAAAGGTTTTTCTGCGACTGCAGGGTATTCATCTTTCAGTCCAACCCAAAATGTATTCAAATTAGAATCTTCTGATTCATAATTTTTTTGAGAAGGGATGAACATTTGATGTCCATCAAATTTTCATACTCTGGCACAGTTAGCATCGATGGTTTGCTATTATTTTGCAAATGCATTCTGTACCCAATCGATGTCGTCCATTTTCTCGGGGAAATATTCTTCCAAAGATTTTTTTAGGGTACCTAACCAAATTTTGATATATTCATACTTCTTTGATCATCTGAAAGAACCTGCAACATATTTTCTTCCAAAAATCCGTTTAAAAGAGTAAAACTTTCGTAATTTCTTTGGTTAACACATTCTATCCAGAAACCAAGTTTGGTTTTAAGTGAAGATATTTTGTTTTTAACTGTAAATTTGATTGTGGTTCTTCTCTGTAAGGACTGGCAAATTACGTTGAGTTTATCGAATATATTGGCCAAATAAGCCAATCTCGTCAGCCATTGCTCATCGTACAAGAGTTCAACAAGCGCACTTATGGATGCCGAAATAGCCTTTTCGACAAAGAATATTTGGAGATCGTTGCGCAATTTAAATACTCAGGATAAAACTTTTCCCCTCGAAAGGCATCTCACTTCCGTGTGTAGAAGAAGAGACTGATGCTGACTTCCTACATCTTCACAAACTTTTTTAAAAAGGCTTGGCTTGAGTGGACGTGATTTGACGTAATTAACTATTTGTACGGCTTGATCGAAAATTTTTTTTTAAGTAGGGTGAAATTTTCTTCGCGACAAGGGCATGACGATGAAAAACGCCCTCGGGGTATCTCGCGAAAACAAGCAGTATTCATAACCCTTCGACATCTGTACTTCCGTCAAGTTGTATTGCAAACATCTCACTCTCTTTCAATCTACAAATTATTTCATGTTCAATATGGGTTTGGACTCAATCAGATATGATATTATTGGAACACTGGACTGCGGCAAATTTCTTCGCCGTGTCTTCTCCTTGTACGCAGCTAACGATTTCTGTCATAAATGCTTTTATTAAATTTTCTGCAGTCGTGTGCGGTTTACCAGCACGCGCAATTCTGTAACTAATGCTTCTGTTGCATTTTCATTATCTGTTTTTGCATATCTGTGTATCAGCCATAGCAGTTTTATGTACTTCTTTGTGTCTTTCAAAAAAACTTAAATTTTTATCCTTCAGTTGCGGCTGGTTGGTTTCAAGGTGTCGTTTAAGCTTTCCTGGTACCAATGAGCTGTTTAACAGAATTTTGTTGCAAGTAACGCATTATCCATCAGGATGTTCAGCATTTTTTACAGGAATAATTCCAAAGGACAATTAGGATTCTTCATACCTCCTTTTTTTTAAAACAATTCTCTCCTGAGGTTCACCCTTTTTGTTGGTTGGTGTACTTTGCCGGTGTTGCCGACAACAAGAGCCTTCTGTATTAACCGTACCTTGGAATAAATTTACAAACCTAATAATAACCGACAACAACAGTAATACTCGATAATTATATTATAAACAAAAGATTTATAAAATAAACGTGAAATGCGTGTAAGGTGAGTAAGCCAACTATTTATTGGCCGGGCTGTATTTTTTTTTTTTTTTTTTATTCATTTATTCATTCATTCTGATATAGGGTCCGCCATCTAACGTTTTTTTTTCAACTAGTGCTTATTTCGTGAATGGTAACACTTAGCTCATGTCTGATTTAACAGATAATTAGTTTTATCCTTCCGCTGAACGAATATGGTTGTGTATACGCTTCGCTAAGTGGGCCTGCGATTGACTTAGAGAAGTTGCCGATTTTGCCAAAAAAATCATCTTTTCAGATGAAGCTCATTTTGATCTTGGCGGGTATGTAAACAAGCAAAATTGTCTCATTTGGGGCACAGAAAATCCGCACGCATACATTGAAAAGCCGATACACCCAAAACGAGTCACTGTTTGGTGCGGATTTTGGTTCAGAGGCATAATTGGGCCATTTTTCTTCGAAAATGAGCAAGTCAATGGCGATCGTTATCGGGCCATGTTGAACGAATTTTTGTTCACAAAAATTGAAGAGGAGGATATTGGCAACATTTGGTTTCAACAGGACGGCGCTACGTACCACACAGCCGAAGCTACACTCGATGTTTTGCGCCCTGTTTTTGAAGATCGCATTATCAGCCGCAGAGCTGATGTCGTTTGGCCACCCCGGAGCTGCGATTTGACACCGTTGGACTATTATTTGTGGGGTGCCGTAAAAGATAAGTGTTACGCCGACAAGCCAGAGACAATTGACGCTTTAAAGGACAATATTCGTGAAGCCATTGGTGAAATACAGCTGCACACAATCGATAATGTGGTCAAAAATTGGACCGCCGAAGCAGCCATTTGAATGAAATTATTTTCCATTATTAACCGGAAGGATTGTACTTTCAAATAAAAAAACAAATTTGAGAAAATATTTAGTAGTTTTTTTTTATAGCATTTTCAAAAAAAAAAAACATTTTTGGCGGACCCTATACATAGCTAAGATTACAACCAAATTACAATTTACCAAACTGTCAAATGATGAATAAATTTAGTTGTCGTTATGTAATTTAATGAAGATGTAGTTATAAACTAGTGTTAAACGACACTTCAAATATATTTTATACATTATAAAGTTTTCTGATGTGGGGTGACATTCAGTGACTAAGATTAAAAGATCTAAAATAAAATAAATTTGATTCAAAAGTTGTACATTCCAAATTTTATGAAGAAAGAAGTTCAAATATATTTCTGCTACGCTAACTTTTAGATATATATATGATTCAATGCTAGCATTATCAATAGTAAATAACCATTCTTTAATTTTTTTGGTATATACATCATAAAAATTAGTTTTTCGGATGAAGTATGGAAGTTTGTTAAAATATGATGGGGCAGTAAACGTGAAAAAATTTGTAAAATTTGTACGATCCACCCCAACTAGTAATGCCGTATTGCAACTTCGAGTGAGCAAGACCATAATAGATTTTATGTAAAACGGTTTTGGAGCAGTATGGCTTAATAAGATAGAGTTTACGAGCTACAAGATTCATATGCGATTTCAATGCTTGAAAGTGATCCTTCCAATTCAAGTTATGATCTATTAGAACGCCTAGGTATTTAATATTTCTTACTGATTCAATTTTGAAGCACTTATCAGAGCACGAGTTGTTATTGTGGTAATTTTGTATGCCACAAGTATGAAGCGGTAAGCAGAACTTCTTACAGTCGTATGAGTGAAAATGGAGATTATAGTCATTTAACGAATTGCCACATATTTTAAAGCTTAATAATTTAGTTTTTTCACTGATAATTAACTTGTGAGCAGTAAACCACAGCCTTAACTTCTCCAAATCTTCGCCAATCTTGGCAATACATTCAAATTGGGTATTAAACATGTATGTGAAAGTTATATCATCAGCAAATGCTGTAGCCAAACCATGAAATTGCTGCTTGAAAATCGAATTGATGTAGATTAGAATTAAAGATTCCACTTAGCTTTACTTTTTGCACTCTATCACTGAGGTACGTCTTGAACCAGTTATGCATTGAGCCTCTAAATCCAACAACATACAATTTACTCAGCAGTAACTTGTGGTCAACCATGTCAAAGGCTTTTGTCATATCTATGAACAAAACTATTGTAGATTGATTATTGTTTAACCCCTCATATAGCTGACTACACACTCTGAGGATGGCATCCTCTGTCGACAATCCAGTTCTAAAACCAAATTGGTAAATGCAGAAAAAATTGTTTTTATCTAAAAAACTTAACATTCTGACTTTGATAAGTTTCTCAAAGTGTTTCGCGACAGTTGATAGAAGAGATATAGGTCTATACTTGGATACATTTGTTCTATCTCCTTTTTTGAATAATGGAATTACTTCAGCACATTTGAGCGATTTTGGGAAACAACCATTTGCAACACTTAGGTTAAACAAGTACTCGTAACTCAATACATCAACTACTTGCCAAACAATATTTTTTAATAATATGCTTGTAATACCATCACTTGTGCATGAAGTCTTGTTTTTTAACGACATTACGAGTTTCAAAAGCTCACCAGTACTAATATTATCAAACACAAAACTATTTGTTTGCATATTGTCCTCGATTAAATTTGTTGAAAAGTTACAATTACATAAGCTGTAGGATTCAAAGGATGGCTTTAGTTGTTCTGAAATTTCTGTAAAGTGATCGTTGAATACGTTAGAGATCCTATCGGGAACAGAAATGTGGACTTCATCAACTTTTAATTCACTTATTTCTACAGTGTGTTTTTGTCTACCTAAGATGTTATCAACAACTCTCCATTCATTTTTGATATTACCATCTGCTCTATCAAACATAGTTACATAATAATTATTACGAATAATTTTGAGTTCTTGTTTACCTTTTTGCACACCTTTCGTTATGAGGATGCTTAGCGACCTTTACTGCAAAGCGTTTTTTCCTATTTATTTGATTAAGAAGATCGTTTGTCATCCAAGGCTTTAAATGTTTTGCTCTATTTGAAATATGTACTGTACTAGTGCAGGATAGGATATGTTTATGTAAGATCTTAAGGAATCTGTCAAAGGCAATTGAAGGAACCGTTTCAGAAAAGACAGACTCCCAAAATTCGTAGGTAAGATTTACTCTCAACGCTCTATAATCTATTATTTGAATATTTTGGGGCAAATACAGTTTATTTGTCTGTAATTTCTTATGAACGCACAGACTAATCATATGATGGTCTGAAACTCTATAGTCATAAATTGAACCACTAAGGATATTTTTAAAGTTTTTATGCACCCTAATAAATATATGGTCGATGCAACTAGAAGTAGAATCGGTAACTCAAGTTGGAACATTAAAAATACTCTTAAGTCCATTTGACGACATAATTTGAGTGATCTAATATATCTATGTTGATGTCACCCAAGACAATCAAATCTTTATCCTTTGTAGCATATAAAATACCATTTAAATCATTTATAAAAATTTCTTTTGCAACTTCATGCAATCTGTATATGCACAACATAGTGAAGAATTCATTTTGGTATTCAAATGACAGCTTCACCACATCAGCACTTGAAATATTAATTTTTGTAAAATTACACGTATAACCCTCTCTTACATACACCATAATACCCCCAGTTGCGTAAGACTCAAGGGCGGCATATACCCTGGTATATTATATAGACATAGTTCATTTTCAAAAATCCATACTTCACTTAAAACAATAACAACAGGTAATTTTTTGAACGTATTGACATGTGCTAACAGTGATGAAAAATTACTTCTAACGCTACGAACATTTTGATGAAGACAGATATCATAGGGAACATCGGGATATTCACATGTAATAGGAAATAACCAAGGGACAGGATTACCAGAATTCATATTTTATTTAAGTCGACAATAGAGTTAATACGTATAGATTTGTCACCCTCTTTCCTACGCATGTACACTATCCCGTTCTTGAAACAAATTTGTATTTCTTTGTTTTCTTCATTGATGTTGCAGTTTTAAACAGCTGACGAGTTTGATGAGTCAAACAGTCATTGATGTACATCTCTTGAGGATTCACCGTAGGGATGAGTAGAGATGTTGTAAGCTGTTCTTTCTTCTCTTTCTTTGCTCTCATTATTTTCTCCTTGCAGTGACGAGTCATTAGTTTGACGTGGAGAATATTGGTAGAGCTTTTTGGGTCATTGTTCACCGTGTTATGATTGTGTTTCATAATTTTTTTATATAACAATAATCAATGTCTCTGTTACACCTACATTCATTCCATCACGAAAAACTTTTAGCGCCAGATCGTTGGAGGAGGCGTTGGTGTATTGGGAGGGAACATTATAAATTTCGACTGTGTTTGCAAGCAGCTGTTGTTCAAGGTTATTAACCTTATGCTCCAACATGTTGATTTTTTGTTCATTCTCCTTGTTTTTCGCCTGCAGTTCTTCTAACTGAACTCTTTGAATTTCCTTGACTTCAAGAATTTCAGAGTAGATCATGTCTAGTGTTATATGAGAGGGGTGATGAGGAGATTCACTTTGAGCAATTTGCGCATTTTGGTTTCTATTTATTTTTTTTTGCTGTTGTTTGTTTACATAACTGTTTACACAAATAGAAGCCTCTCCAAAGACAGAATCGCGGCGTTTAGATGATACACAATTGACACATCTCCATACTTTGTTACCTCTTTTTAGGAATTCTAAGTCCACCGCTAACAAATTAACACACGAAGCATGATAAATGTTATTGCAGTCGCAGCAGACTACTTTTAGATCTGTGCGATCAACTTTATTTTTGCACGATTTGCACGACATTTTTAAATTTAATTTTATTTTTTTACTTTCATTTATTTAATAGTACTAATAAAAGCTCCCGACACATGCGTACCCCACGACAGATGCGATAATATGTATAGATTGACTTGAATAAATACAACTTTCTTACTGAAAAACAAGCAACACGTTTTTCTGAATTATTTCCAGTACACTCTACCACTGGTGAACACGATACAACACTTTTGCCACTTGTGAGCCAAATGTCCATTATCACAAACCGAAACAAAAAGCAGAACAAATTCTTACAAGCCGGTATCTTCACGAAAAAGAGTGGCATCTATCCTTGTAGTGATAAAGTGCTACACGACACAGTTTCATTTGAATAGCTAAAACAGCCCCTACCTATATATGTATGAGTACATACCAAAAGTTCCCGGAATTTATTCAGGAAATTAAAAATACAAGTTAATTCATCTAAATCTATGTATATTGTCCCCTTCTAAGTAATCCCCATCGATTGCAACACACTTATGCCAGCGCTTGATCCAATCCTCGAAACATTTTTTATATTCGGTTTTCGGTATGCCCATCAGTGCTTCCTGCGATTTTTCCATTACGAGTACTTCCTCTCGGCTGCTGAAGCGCGTTCCCCGTAGTGGTTTTTTTTTTAACTCGATTGAACAGAAAGAAGTCACAGGGAGCCAAATCAGGTGAATTCGGTGGCTGTTGGATGCTATTTGTTGCATTTTTCGTCAAAAAATTACGAATAATGATGGCACAGTGCGACGGTGCGTTATCATGGTGCAAAATCCACGAGTTTTCTGCCCACAATTCTCGTTTTTTTCGGCGAATTGCTTAACGCAAACATCTCATAACGTCCAAATAATACTCTTTGTTTACTGTCTGGCCTTCTGGCAAAAATTCATGATGCGCTACACCGTTGTAATCCATGAAAAAGTTCTTTTGGCATTGCCTTCTTTTTTGACTAAAAACGAAGTGGTTTTTTGGTCTCGGCTGATTTGGTGAACGCCATTCACTTGCCTGATGTCTGGATTGCGTGTCGTACTCATAAACCCACGTCTCGTCTCCAGTAATGATCCCTTTGATGAATGTGGGATCGGATTCAGCCTCGCAAATCATCTCTTTTGCGGGATGGCCGTGGTGTAGTGGTACTAGCAATCGCTTCTGACTTGGAGAAGGCCTTCGATACCGTATGGTTAGAAGGACTCTTTTTCAAGCTGGACAGGTTGGGCATTAGTAAACCACTGCTGTATATTCTTTTTGATATGCTCTCCAGTAGACAGTTCATCGTGAAGAATGGCGATGTGACTTCTGCTGGAACATTTAACATTAAAAACGGTCTGCAACAGGGTGCGGTAAATTCGCCGATCTTATTCAACATTTACACAAGTGATCTGATAGGTTCACTTCACCATGCCATAGCGTACGCAGACGACTTAATGGCGTACAGATCAGGTTCAAAGATCGAGGTCATTAATATACTTTTGCAACGTGACTTCGATAAAATAAAACGATATTGCGATGACTGGAAGTTGAAAATCAACTTTCAGAAATCGGAAACCATTCTGTTTAGGACGACTTTCTCTGGAACCTCTAGGGATACCAGAAAGAATTGGCGAAAGTTCTCTATCGTCGGACAACATGGACAGCCACTTGCTTGTCGAAATGTGGTCAGATACCTTGGGATCTGGCTAGATCAATATCTATATTTTAACAAACATATAGATGCTGCTCTGGCCAGAGCCAGAGGTGCTTTTGCCCTTACAAGGAGACTGTTTTACAACAGCCAACTCGATGCGAGGGTGAAGGTAATCTGTTACATGGCCCTTATCAGGCCCATGCTTGTATTTGGGTGTCCCGTGTGGTTCAACGTAAGAGCAAGTTTATTGGAAAAGATTCGGGTGTTTGAGAGGGCTTGTCTTCGCTTATACAGAACACCAGAGTCTGAGTACATAAAATTCTATCCTAATGAGGTCTTATACAATAGAGCGAACCTGATAAGAGTGGACAATTTCGTCATTAAGTTGACTCGAAGGCACATCGCAAGAGCAATGACCTCATCGAACAACCTGATCTCCGGGGCTTACTACCCCAATTATATGTATCACGAGAGTGTTCGCTTTGACTGCTTTATTCCTCCAGAAGGGTTCCTCTATCTGCATAGCAAAGGTCTGATCCAGGACAGATTGGCGTTGCCGCTTATCTTCCACGTCGTTCGAACGGTGGCGGACAGGCGACTCAACTACGAGAGAGACGTCGCACATGGCAGTGCGGAGCGTCTCCGGTTCAGTAGGGCGGTAGGGAGTCGTGACAGGAGGGATGTTGCTCAGTAGCACCAGCAATTTTGGTGGCTTGATGAGGGCGAGGATGTTTCGTCGTCGAACTCCTCCAGTGATACGTAGCTTCATGTGAAGCAGTGGCCCAGCCCAATTTTTGTTTTTTTTTTAGCCATGGCCTCGTTATATAGTTTTAGGTAGGTTTAAGTTAGATTTTAAGAAAAAAAAAATATATAAAAGCCAAAAAAATATAAATAAAAATAAAAAATATATATATATATATATGTGTGTGTGTATATGCATATATGTATATATGAAGTGTGTGTGTATTGTGCATTGTATATAGGTGTGTATGAACGTAGGTTAAGTAGATTAAGATTTGTTTTTTAGGTAGTCTGTAAGTTTAATTAAAAAAAAAAAATAATGTCCATATACTAAGTTTTTACTTAAAATTAATTTTTCTTAGTTTTAGTTGTAATGTTAAATATAAAATTAAATATAGACTGTAAGATCCGAAAGACTTATTTCAGTGTTAGGTTTAACTTAGAGTGCCCGCGTGTGGCCAGTATGTTAGAATAAGACTATTTGTAAGTTATTTAAGCTAATTTGTAAGCATTTTTTTGTCTAGCATGTAAGAGTAATTTAAGTAATATAAATAAAAATGCATTTAAACTGAAAAAAGAAAACTGAAAACTGTCTAGCAATCGCTTCTCGCTCGGAGGGTCAAGGTTCGAATCCTAGCCACGACAAAAGTTTTCATTTGTGTAATTGAAACTCAGTCAGAAAAATCTGCGTGTGAAGGCATAACACTGACATGTAGATTTGGCTGTTGTAGGGTTTTCAAACACAAAACAACCGTTAAAATTCACAACCTCACATTCCGAGTGAAGAAAATCTCTTCGTCCTATTCGGACTCCCACCCCTGGAGAGTCAATATCGAAACCAAACACACCTGAGTTTCAAACCACTACATCACAACAATGCTTTCCTTTCTTCTCCTTCTATCTTTCCGCCCGCGCCAAGGCAACAGTAAAAGAGTATCATAACCCCCTTAGGCGCGCGTAAATTATGAAAAAACACGGTCTCTTTTTTGCGTGAAATTGAGGTCTTTTAGCACCAACTTTGCTCCTACACGACGGAAATCCGAATCATTAACAAAAATGTCTTGGACGGATCCATAGGCAATGTTCAAGTCATCCGCGATCTCTCTGATGGTTAAGTTGCGGTTATTGACAAACATTTCTTTTATTGGGTCTATAACCTAATTCGTGCGGTTTGCTAAGAGATGGCGTAACTTGTATTATTCCATTGTTATTATTCCATTGGAACATGCGTTGGAAAGCTACTGTCATTGTACGTCATTTCAGTATACTCGTATGTCATTCATTTGAAGCGTAAACAACAATAATTTTTTTTCACTCAAATATGTCGAACTTTGTGCCTGAAAAAGTGTTTTTGCGGGGAGTTCTTCTTCATTACTTTAATATGAAGAAAACTGCTGCCGAAAGTCATCGTATTTTGGTGAAAGTTTATGGTGAACATGCGCTAGCTGAGCGAACGTGCCAAAAGTGGTTTGCACGATTTAAGAGTGGTGATTTTGGCTTGGAAGACGATGAACGTCCTGGGCAGCCAAAAAAGTTTGAAGATGAAGAACTGGAAGCATTACTCTATGAAGATTGTTGCCAAACACAAGAAGAGCTCGCAGAATTTTTGGGTGTCACTCAAGCAGCCATTTCAAAACGATTAAAAGCAGCTGGATATATTCAAAAGCAAGGAAATTGGGTTCCACATGAACTCAAGCCGAGACACGTCGAAAGGAAGTAATTTTTTCATCGGATTGTTACTGGTGATCAAAAATGGATCCATTACGACAACCCCAAGCGCAAAAAATCATATGTGAAACCGGCCAACCAGCCAAATCAAAGGGCAAAGCCGAATATCCATGGCGCGAAGGTAATGCTCTGTATTTGGTGGGATCAGATGGGTGTGCTGTATTATGAGCTGCTAAAACCGGGTGAAACCATCAATGGACAACGCTACCGAACATAATTAATCCGGTAGCGCCCGGAATATGCGACCAGACACGAGGCAATAATTTTCCATCATGACAACGCTCGGCCCCACGTTGCTATTCCGGTTAAGAACTATTTGGAAAAGAGTGGATGGGAAGTCTTACCCCACCCGCCTTATAGCCCAGACCTTGCCCCTTCTGACTACCATTTGTTCCGGTCGATGCAGAACGCCCTCACTGAAATACGGTTCAGATCAGAGCAGAATATCAAAAATTGGCTTGATTCATTCTTGGCTGCCAAGCCGGCAGAAAGATGGGAAAAAGTCATAGCTTCAGATGGGCAACACTTTGAATAATACTATTGTACATGTTTTTCTTAAATAAATGTTCAAATTTTGAAAAAAAAAACGCACGAATTAAATTATATACCCAATACTTCTTCAAAGTTTTCGTCGGTTTTCGATGTCGATGGTCTGCCACTGCGTTCATCATCTTCGATTGACTCACGACCACTTTCGAACCGCTCGTGCCACTGATAAACGACCGTTTTCTTTAGAGAATCGTTGCCGAAAAACTTTTCCAACATTTCCAACGTTCGCGCACCATTACGAGTAAATCCGTTTTTTACGCAAAATTTAATACGAGTACAAGTTTGTTGTTGCAAGTTTAAATCCGTTTCTAAAATTGTAAAAAATCGCCAACGCACACAGAAGTACTCTTGGCTACGCAACTTTTGCAAATGTCAAGCTATGATGCTAAGGTTTAGAGGAAATATCAACAACAGATTTACCAACTTAACATAAAAAACAGAACTCAAATCGGAATAATGGGAGCTCCACTCGGTGGGTGTGGTCGGGAACTTTTTGATCAAATATAGAGCTTTTACTGTACAATTAAATCAAAAGTTGCTTTTTTATTTCGTTTTAAAGTACGAGTACATGGTGAAAATTGTAGTGTCTTACAATTATTTTTCTTTAATTGATTTATGTGAGGAGATCTGTTGTAGCCATCCCCATTAACTAGTTACATGATATTTTCAAGCTCTTTGATAACTACTCCAGAAAGTCCCTTATAGCTTAGACCTGTCTTTAATATATGTACCAAGTTGCTAAAACTCATCACAATATATCACCCAAATCTACTTTGTTTTACCAAGATTTTCAATGTGCAGGCATACAAATCTTACAGATTGATTTAATTGTTGATTCTGATGCTAAACCAATTTCGATGGAAACAATTTATTGGATTGAAGAACATTTCTCTTTTCTCACAATGCAGATTCTTCTTGAAATGACTGTTATGTGGAATCCAGTTCGCGCAGTTTGCCGTATTTTACAGCCAAAGGAAGAAAAACTCATCCAACAAGAAGCAAAATTCAAAAGACAACTTTTCCTACGAAATGTCAATCGGCTTAAAGTTATTATAATGGACATATTCGATGCTGCTAGATATGTTCAGTAAGTGTTAAGCTTAAAAGTGTTTGAACATTTTAATATTTTACAAATTTTGTCTTTTTCATTTTAATTTTGCAGAAGTTGTTTTGAGTGGGAATCACCATTGCGCTCAATAGTCGCATTTGTCTTGTGGATTGCGGCATGCGTATATGGTAACTTAGAGACCATTCCGTTGGTGTTACTGTTCATCATGCTCAAGTATTTCAAACTGACCTTGATACTAATTATGCAATATAAACAATATAATACTCCCTAGAAACTGGCTCATTCGTTGGATAACAGGTGCATCTTCAGATCCGTCAAGCAACTATGTGTACGACTATGATGAAGACGATGATGATGACAAGGAAAAGGAAGAAAAAAAATCCATTAAAGAACGACTGCAAGCTATTCAGGAAGTCTCACAGACTGTACAAAATACTATTGGTTATTTAGCTTCACTTGGCGAAAGCTCAAAAAAGTTAGAACATTTTTCAACATATACACAGGGTGTCCCAAAAATCAACGTCAAGCCGGAAACTGGTGATAGGTAGAGTGGTGTCGGTTATCACAAAATTATAAAAAAAAATCTAAGTCATGTACTTTTAAAATTAGTAGCACTCAAAAAAAATCGAGAAATCTGACAACCTGTGGCCTTCGGTCTTGACTAAAATATTGCTTTTTTGTCCATCCATACATCTGAAAATCATTAATCACCTACCTTGAACTGACTGTACTGACAAAAAAATGTACTGTGCCATTTTGGCAAGTAACTTTAGAAGACGATGTATTTAGTCTGGATTCCAGAATGGTTTGACACTTGCTAGATTAACGCTTAATTGAGGACAAACAAAATAAACAGTTGCTAAACAGACCCGATTCATAGTGTCCGTGCCTCTCATTCAAACCAATTTTACACATTCACACTAAACTCCTCAGTATCAGAGTTCGCTTCTACTTCTATTAATGACTGGGAACTCCACTGAGAGAGTTTATGGAAGCTGTGAATCCTAACTATGCCTAGCAATTTCCCTACTTTTAGGTCCTACAAATAAGTTTGCGAAAAGCAATGTTTCTTTTCTTTCTGTTACCCGGGCATTTTTCCCCATTAGATTACACTAATAAAAATTGTTTGCCAAAACCAATACGCTCGTACAGGAGAAAGGAAATGCGATGGGACGGTAGCTGGAGTGTCGGGACGAAAAGAAAAAAGTGTAAATACAATCCAGAAGGGATTGTGTCTCGATCCAACCACCCGCTGGATCGCTGTCCCTCACGAAGGCTACGTTTAGTGCCTGTGCAAATTTTTTTTTCCGCGAATCCGCGAATTGGGGACTGACGAATAGCGTGTCACTCCTTACAATTATTAATTTATTTTTTTGTAGTCGGGCCCTTCTGCCCTCTGGCCTCTCTGCCAGTTTGTACTTCTTTTTCTTGTACCATCGTTATTTGTTGTGTGGCTGCTGGTTGTTGTTGGTTAGTGTTCTTTGTTGTTGGTTGTTGTTGTATGTATGTTTGTCTGTATGGGTGCTGGCTTAAAAGGGGTTGTCATCCCTTCACCCATCGAACCTAACTTTTCAGCTGGTACGTCGTTGGGGTGTGCTCGATTGTCTTTGCCGTCCGCCTGCACACCACTTTTGCTCCTTTGTTGCTCCCTCGTTGGGGTGTTGCTATAAAAGAGATCGTCGTCTCTTCACCCATCGATCAATTGTCTCGGTGCATCCGCATCCATTATCGTGATGTGATGCTGGTGATTGTACCCGCCATCGGTAGCGGGATGGGGTCTTCTCTTAGCCTCCTATTGTTTGGCTATCGTTGGGGTGTAGGTTCCAGGGATCGCCTTCCCCCACCCGTCATCATCGTGTTGGAGTGTCTGGACCGTCCGTCCTCACCCGCCGGCGGCTTTCAGACGTCCTGTCTGATGCTGCCCGTTGCGAGTCTCCCGTCTATCTATGGGCTCCGACAACGGTGAACATCCTGTCGCACCCTGGGGTTCCTGGTTCGTCGTGAGTCTCCCTACTGTCCTTGGGGCTTCACCGACCGAACCTCCTCGTTCTCCTCTGAGGGGAAACCCGCCCGTGAAACGTGTTTTCCGAGGTGGTTTGTTTTCCGAGGTCTGGAATTGGTGGGCCACTGGCTGATGGGACCATGGCTGCCTTCCACCTCCGCCAGAGATCGGTGTTCCCACTCAACGAAAAGAGGGACCGAAGGGACTTGCAAGGAAAAAGAGGGCCAAACTTGTTGCGGCAAAATTTTCCGCAACACATGGATGGACAAAAAAGCAATATTTTAGTTAAAACTGATATAGTTGTGTTTCAATTTTGGACCGTAATTTACAGAACAGTTACTCAGGTTTACGTGACAACAAAAAAATTAAAGAAAAGTAAAGATTTGCGGTCACAGTACTTGAAAGATCGTCACAGGGTGTCAGATTTCTCGATTTTTTTTGAATGCCAATAATTTTAAAAGTACATGACTTAGATTTCTTTTTTTATAATTTTGTGATAACCAACACCGCGTGACCCATTACCCGTTTTCGGCTTGACTTTGTTTTTTGGGACACCCTGTATACGAATGAAGAGAACTCAATTAAATCTATGATGCTTCTTTGCAGCACATTTAATTTTTCCGTCCCAGAACTTACATGGTTGGCTGTTGCCTTACTTCTAGGCGCTGTTTTAGTTTTACATTATATACCAATACGTATAATTTTAATATTTTGGGGCGTAATGAAATTCTCAAGACGTATTCTGCGACCGAATACTATACCAAATAATGAAGTCTTAGATTTTCTCTCAAGGGTTCCGGATGATGAAGAAATTGTAAGGAGCTACGAGTATTATTATAAATATAATCATTGTTTATTTATAATTATTTTGCAGAATCAATTTCGTGAATTGCCACCATCATCTCAAAGTGATAATTCACGATCTAATCAGAAAAAGAAGTTCAAAGCATCATAGTCCATAAGCATTGATCAGACGTCACTTCCCCTAGATACAGCAGTTGCAGTACCACCAGTTTTTAGCATTACACGTCAATCTTTAAAAAGTGCAACAACATATTTAAGATCTGGAAAAAATACCATTAAAAATGTTACAGTGAAAAAAATATTTAATGAACTAAAAACGAAAACGTAGCTTAAGCATCAGATGAATCGCGCACAAAAAGTGCATCTTAGGAAACATAAATATTATAATTTTATTCGGCTTGGAAATATGATTCATGCAAAATATTGAGAAAATGACGAAATAGTTTTTTTTTTATTTTATTTGATACATACATATATCTGTAGATAGAAAAAATGCACACAAACGTCCAAATTTTAGAAGTTTTCGTAGCTACATATGTGAAAAAGGTAGAATACTCGGACTTCAGTTTATTAAGATTATTGAGAAATAATAGAAGCTGTTTTTGTTTTTAACATTTTGTTGGCAAATAGTTGTATCCCATTATTTGATAAAAACAATTCTTCTAGAAGAACAACATCAGGGAAAAGAAAAAACAATGTTTTGATTACAATTTTATTTCTAACACACACACATATGTAGATACGTATTACAAATACACGCAATTTAACCTCATAAAAATAGGAAACTATTATAGGAATATAAACTTGGATACTTGAGCTATAATTGGATAGTTTTTTTTTTTTTTAATATTGCACTCTTTAATATGTCATTTGAAATTTAAAGCTACTTTTTCCAAATTCTCGAAAAATTTTGTAAAATAAAGTTATTAAAATTTTTAATATAACCCGCCCTTTTAAAAAAAAAATAACAATACAACAATTTTTTAACCGACCTTATACAGCAATAGCCTATTTTAAAGTTATTCTTTGTTCGTATGTACAGTGAACTAAGCTTGCATGATTGCCCGTGTTGTGTACAATCATTTTAAGGGTACTCAAGTCCCTTGAGCGAAGCGCAGATTATAAAAAAAATAATAAAAATATGGGGCCACAGAAAAGATACTGAAAATAAACCGAAATCCCGTCCAAAAGCTTACCCTACTTTCTTCAACTAAGGGTTTTAAGCAGCTTTTATGGTATATTTGTTCTTCTTATTTTTAAACATCTGTTTTTCTGAATATCTTATTTTTTTAGACCGTATAATCAAATCGTTTGTTTGTTTGCGAAAAGAGCTTTGTTTATTTTACTTTTGCTTTAAATTACTACACAACAAAAATCAGAAGGAATGTGTATGAAACAAATTCTTATACATACTCGTATTAGCAAATTTCCTATAACATAAGTCGTCTGTGAATACAAATCAATTAAATTACCTGCAATTAAATAATAATATAAATATTTATAAAAGCGAAACAGAAACTAATCAATTTATCTTCAAATTATTACCAGCAAACAAAAATTCAAACAATTCTTACTATCTTTATACAAAATGTATATATATATGTAAACCATATATATATATGTCTTTATATGTGTGTAGTGTACTGAAATAATTACTCAATAAATGTTTATTTACATACAAAAATAATAAAACTGAAAACAAACGAATACTATATATATATACATATATATTTACAAGCGCACACATAATACTGTAAATACTAGTTTAATTCAAACTAAATCATCGCAATTATACTCGTAGTCTATTCCTAAATATTTAACAAACATTTAACATTTTGTGATATTTTATTTAAATTAAGTTAGTGAGACAAAAGCAAATTTTAAGTGCTGACAAATTATTATTGTTAAATTATATGATACTTAGATAGCAAATTGTAAATTATTAAACAAAAAAAAAACTACAAAATACATATAATATAATTTAAATCAATTTTCAACTTCCAAACAAATTCTATCTTCCCAAAATGTATCGATAACTCGTAAACTTTTGTAAACCTCTTCTTTCTACATAACATAAAATAAGATACTCAAAAATATAGTATCAGATCCGTATCGAAAACATATTGTATGTACACTAACCTTCAGATATATAAATATTTTTTACAAAATCTATGCAACCAT
Source organism: Volucella zonaria (assembly GCA_963966105.1). Classification (NCBI taxonomy): domain Eukaryota; kingdom Metazoa; phylum Arthropoda; class Insecta; order Diptera; family Syrphidae; genus Volucella; species Volucella zonaria. Next base: position 209,324,585 of record OZ014531.1, read on the forward strand.
AACCTCCCCTTTTCCCACCTTTCAATATCAACTAAATTATTTTTACTCAATTTGTTGTTTATTCTTGTAGCAGGTTAACTAATGCATTTTTTTTGATATTTAATTGCTTTAAACTCTTTAACTATGATAAATGCCTTCGATTTTTTATATAAAATTAGTTCAAAATGATGTTAATTATAATAAGATAAAAACAAATCAAATTTTAAAACGTATGAAATACAAATATGAATTTTTTATTCACAAGAGTTTCTTTTAAATTCTTTCACACAATAACGACCCATACTCGTGTTTCATTAGAACCTCTACAATTCATGATGTTTTTGAAGAAATTAAATATTTAATTTGGACATTCTCCATAGATCAATATTGCGGCAGTTCGTTCTCCTAATTGTCGTAAAAGACGACTACCAGATCCACATGGATGAAAGGAGAATAGTACAATACATCATCATGGAAATAAATGCTGGGTGCTTCTTCTGCACACCAGAGAAATGTTGCCGGGAATGATCGTATCAGAGCTCGACAGTAATAAAGTTTTCGAGAAATACTCGTAACATACGAATCGCATCTGGAAATTGGTCACGATGACGAGTAAAAGTTTCGAACTAGAAAGCGTATTTTCACACCGTATTGTTATAACAAGTAGAAAGTAAGCAATCGGAAAGAGAAATATTTTGGCACAACTTTGATGAACTTTCAAATTGAACATCAAGGAAGGACATGCTTTTTATCTACGAGTATCTACAGAATGACTCGAACTCCAACTTTTTAAAATGCTATAATTTTTTTTATTTTTTGATAAATTTTATTGTGCCAAAGCAAAAAATATTGGAAAATACATCAATTTTCAATCTGTATCAGTAGTTTTCAATATGTCCACGTTTGGCGGGAATAATGGCCTTGAGACGGCCGAAGAAAGCATCGCACGCTGCGCGCAAGTGGCTCTATGGTATTTTGGCCCATTCCCGGCGAAGTGCTTGTTTGAGGTGGTCCAAACTTTGGTATTTTTTAGTGCCAACCTACGCCTTCAAAATACTCCAGACAAAGAAATCCAACGGATTTGCATCCGGAGAATTTGCAATCCATTGTGTCGAAGAAATGAAGTGTGGAACCTTGTTTTTTAACCAATCTTGGTTGAAGCGCGCTTTGTGAGACGGTGCCGAGTCTTGTTGAAATATCCATGGTCTCCGACCGAAATTATTGTTTGTCCAAAGCTTCAATACTGCCTTTAAGACAGTTTGACGGTATACGATCGCATTAATTTTGACGCCACGGTCCAAAAATACGAGCGGAGAGTGACCATCGGCGGTTATGGCGGCCCAAACCATCACCATCGGTGCTGCCTGCTTTCTGGGGGCCGTCCGAAGGTGTAAATTTTCGAAGGACCTCTCTGGCAAGTAAACTCGATTATTTTGTTTGTTGACATATTGCTCGATAACAAATGGCGACTCATCGGAAAAAACCAAATTCGGCAACTCACCACTTTCGCGCAAGCGTAGCAACTCCTTCGATCTTTCGACTATAACTTTTTTCTGTTGCGGTGTAAGATCGTGTGCTTTTTGGAACTTCAATGGCTTGAGCCCAAGCTCAATTTTCAGTATGTGTTGCATCCGTTCCAACGATATGTTGAGCTCACGAGCCATTTTTCTTCCACTTCGACGCGGATTTCGCTCAATTCGAGCCTTCACTTTCCGAACCATTTCTGCCGATGTTGCTGTTTTTTATGACCACCTATATGGCGTTTTGCAACGCTGCCAGTATTACGGTAACGAGCTATGGTTCGAGACACAAATGATTGGAGGGCTCTAACGATAGCTACTTGTGATTTTCCAGCCAAATATAAAGCAATCACACTATCACGTTTGAATTCCATCGCGGATAAAAATTGTTCAACACAACTGAGACGCAAATCGTTTAAAAGGCTTGTAAATAATAAAATTATCTGCCATGTGTCAAAATTTGAGCTCACTGTCATAAACAGTTTGGAAATTATAGCTTTCTTAAGTTGGTTGCAGTTCGAGTCATTCAGGGTGTACATATTCTAACGCCATATGGATGCCAAAACTGACCTGGAGGAAACTTTTCGGGACAAAATACTAAGCTGTAGAAGATATACAGTTAAAACTCTTTTATCTGGAACTCCAATAACCAGTAACCTCTAATATCCGGCATTTTGTTTCGTATGTACGTACTCGTACTTTATTAATATCCACTCTATTATCCGGAGAAACCCTCTAATATCCGGAGCTCATTGAGATCTCACAAAAAGGAGTTTTTTGCTGAAAAAAATATAAATGCCATATATGGTTGTCATCAAGCCACAGTTACTTTTTTTGTTTTTCTAAATACTTAAAAATTGTTAAAGTATAAACATAGCCCAAGCCCCACTGCATTCAGCTTGATGAATTCAGCACAGCTTGTACATTTATCTCTTTCGCTCCTTTTTGCGGCAAAAAACACCGCCACGAGCAAGGAAGATTATTGCGTCAGACGACTTAAAACCGCGTGGTCGAATTTTGCTTCAGCTAGTTTTTTAGAAATTTTCTATATTTGCACTTTGATTTTGACTTGGATTTGTTCTAAAACTGTTTGCAGTGGACTTGGATTCCGACCCGAAAGAGGATTGTAAGTTTTCAATGTTCAATTTAATTAAAAATATAATACGATTTTAATTTGCAGAAAATAAAATTAGATTTGAGAGAGTAAGCCGAATTTATTTCTCGAAAGGGGTCGCCGAGCCTGCTGTGAAACAATGGTATTTCTTGTTTTCTTTTTGTGAGCAATTGCGGTTTTTTGGCACTCGTTTGATTGCAGTGGGATAGATATTTATTCAGGTCTCATAAAAAGGTGTTTCTTGCTCGAGAACAACGGTAAATTGATTTCTATCCTGCTTTTATTATGCTGTTTATTGATATTTTTTACAGATGTTTGAATCCAGCATACAATCATTTTTAGTGCGTAAATACATATGTCAGGCTATAAGAATGCAATATGTCGACAAAACGGGCGCGTAAAGTTCTTAGCATTTCGCAAAAAATGGATATTATTCAAAATTTAGAGAAAGGAGTAGGAGAGTCAACTGTATACGACATAAAGCAAAAAAAAGAGGCTATTACGAAGTTTTATGTTGAAGCTTATTCTGTTACAAAAATTAAAAGTCGAAAAACGATAAGACAATCGGAAAGTCCGACATTAGATAAAGCACTTTACGAATGGTTTCGGTAACGACGATTTTAAGGTATTCCGATATTTGGACCAATACTCATGGAAAAAGCCAAAATGCTTCATGCAAATCTGAGTGCAATTATTCTCAGGGCTGGCTTCAGAAATTTAAAAGCAGACATGGCATTCATGGTTTACAGATATCAGGAGAAAGTATATATTTCCGCAGATTCGTAATCTGCAACATTTTTTGTAGCCAATTTCGCGCAGTTTGTAGAAGCCGAAAAATGAACTGAAGAACAAATCTATAATGCCAATGAAACTGGAGTTTTCTGGAAAGTGTTACCAAGGAAGATTTGGCTTTGAGTACAGAATCTTCTGTAAGAAGCGCAATGGAATCCAAGGAAAAGCTTACGGTACTTGTGTGTTCAAATGCAGCAGGCAGTCATAAGTGCAAGCTGTAATAGGAAAAAGTGCCCGTTTTTAAGGAAGCCATAAAATAAAATTTACATTTATATCCAGGCCAATAAACGAGCATGGATTACTTAAGTAATGTTCTTAAATTGGTATGAGAATAACTTCAGACCCGAGCCAAGAAAACATTGCACTGAAATAGGACTTCCACACAATTGCAAAATTATTCTTTTATTGGATAATCGTCCTGCACATCCTAGTGAAGTGCTTTGCGATAAAGGAGGCGTGTCAATCAAATATTTGCCACCAAACTGTTCTTCTTTGATTCAGCCCATGGACCAGGGAGTAATAAAAAGTTTCAAAACTTATTACCGGACGGATATTCTCAATAACAATGAGAGAGTGAGGTATGAAAATTTTTACAAAGCATTCACTATCAAAAATGCGATCTGGAGCCTTGGTCGTGCTGAAAAATACTTGGAACAATCTTATATGAGCCGATTCTAACAATGCTGAGGAATCAATAACTACTGAAAGAGAACATGTTATTGAAGACATTTTAAACTTTGCTAGTGAACTGGATTTAGGTCAACAAACTCTCGATGGACTTGACACAAGCAACCTAAACGACTGAATAGATTGCGATTCGGATGCTCCTGTTTATGCTTCTTTGACTGACGCAGAAATTGTAGAAATGGTTCTTAATCCTCATGAAGACATTCCTGAGGAAGATAGCGAAGAAGAAGTTCGAGATGTCTGTGAAAATAGCGCCGTTAAAATATCTGAAACCATTGCCTTGTTCGATGTTTCAAAAAGCCGATTCCGGCTATATAACATATTAAGATATTTGTGGTGAAACAATGAGGAGAAAATGACGGTAAAACCAAAATGCAAGCCCTTTTAATCGTCGTCGTTAATATACAGCGTAAATAGCGAAACGGAAAAAGTGCATATTATGTTAAAGTGCGAAGTGCTTGCGGTTCTGCATATGAGGTGCCTTATGCCTCCCTAAGATTATTAAAATTACGTACAACAAGAAAATACTCACAATATATTAACGACGAACAGGGACAAATTCTAATGGGGACCAAATTGGCAAAAGATGGAAATATACGAGTATATGTAGAGCATAACTTAACAATGCAGTTCGTAGCGATAAAATTTTTTCGATTGTCGCCCATAAAGAAGAAATGGCAGATTATAAGGTAATCGTTTGCCAAGCCAGTAGAAGAAAAGCTTTCTTGTTCTATTATGCTATGTACGAGTATATGAAGGTAAGTGCGACATGAGACACAACTACCGTTAATGCGGCTTTGTGGCACAGATCTACAAACGATGCAAGTCAAAGTCTAGAGATAGTGATGCAGATCAATTCATCGGCTTGGAAAAAGTGTTTGAAAGAGTTCCCATTGATCTTATGAAGATCCGGAACATACACAAGAGAGATATACTATACATATAAGTGATATGAACGATGACAATAAAATGAATGTCAAATGCAAAGGGAATAACCGGAGAATTCGACGTTAAGATCAGAGTATATCTAAACATTGTTCATAACCCGTTGCTTTTTAATTTCGTGCAAGATTTTCAATAATAACCGTACACTATCGATTCCGAAACGACATTTCCTCCTTTCGCCGATAATAAAATTATCATAGGAAACGAAGCAACAGGCAACTAATAATAATTGGATCACGGATTTAGAAGATAGCGAGTTACGAATCATGCTAAAATATCTTCACTGATGTTTTTCTGAGCCACTAATCCGAAGCGTGAGAATTTGAATAGTTTTACTGAGTCGTAAACCCCTAAAAAATTGCGCTGAATACTTCGCACATAAAGTTCGTGTGGGCCGTGTGGGGTGGGTTAAAAAACGCGAAAACTCTAGCAGAAAAATGTCTTTAACTAAGAAGTTTGTTATGGAGCTAGAAAAGAGGTTAAAATTCTAACCGACTTTCGAAAAAAGTTCGAAAGAAAGTAAATTGTATCACTCAAATACTAAAACATCCGCAAACTCTTGGCCTCACTAATAAGTTAATGCAAAATACTATAGAGCGACCTGTAGGATGGTTCCAAAGTTCGCAACTCCTAAAAGCGGTGCTACCGCGCCGCGCAGATACATTGGAAAAATATGTCTCATAAGATGAATTATACGCGTAACATATTTCAACGTTTAACGAAGGAAGAAAACTAATAACTAACCAAGCACGGCTTTTTGTACCAACAATAATAAAATGAAACATTTAGAAAAGAATCGATGCCGATTATTGGTGTACAGTGCTCTACTAGTCAAAACAATAGCTGGATAAAATAAAGTCAAAATGTTATGCTATTGCTCTATGAGTACATGATAATACTGGAATAAGGTATTCAAATTTAGGTTAGAATGTAAGACCTACAGTGACTCCCATAATTGGTCACATGTTTCATATTCCTGCGTTCTACTCTTACGACGGGCGTTCAATATATTCTCGGTATCGATATGAAGGAAAATGCGAATTCAATTTAAATTGGTTTTATTTTTCAATACAATCTCCCCTAACATCAATGCATTTGTTACATCTTGAGATAAGCTTTTTTAAACCCTCAAAAAAATAAATTTCCTCTTTCTCTGCAGAATACCGACTTGAGTTCTTCATCATCCGAAAATCTTTTTCCACGAAGACATTTTTTCAAATCAGGAAACAGGAAATAATCACTAGGGGCAAGGACTGGACTATAGGGTGGATGTTGGATTTCTTCGAAACCACAATCTCGCGCAGCAGCCTTGGAAACTCGCGCCGTGTGAACAGGAGCGTTGTCATGAAGAAGCAACACACCCGCTGCGAGTTTACCCCGTCTTTTCTTTTTAATTTCCTCCCGCAAATTATGCAAAGTGAAAGCGTAGGATGTGGCGTTGATGGTTTCACCTTTTTTTTTGTACTCAATGAGCAAGATTCCCTTTGAGTCCCAAAAAAACTGTGGCCATGAGCTTCCCGGCAGACGGAAGCTGTTTGCTTTCAGGGTCATAGTGGTGGCCCCATGTTTCGTCCCCAGTAACAATTCGATCCATAACACCGTCCGCGTTCTCACTACACATCTCCAAAAGCTCTCTACAGCATGCGATTCTCACTTTTTTCTGAGGCGCTGTGAGCATTCGTGGCACCCACCTTGCACTGACCTTTGAAAGGTTAAGATGGTCATGAAGAATGGTGTGAATGGTACCAATTGAAAGCTTGGTGATCTCTGCCATCATTTTCACCTTTTTCCTTGCTTAGTGAGAAATTTAATTACAGCGCGATGCTCAATTTTCACCATCATCGTCTCGGTTGCCATTATGATTCTGTTTAACTAGAGATAAAACGCGAATTAATAATCACATTTATATGAAATTTTACATGAATGCACTAAAATAATAGTATTACTTGATAAATAAGTCAATTTATATATACAACCACAGCTTCACCCCGATACCGAGAATAGTTTGAACGCCCCTCGTATCTCGCCTTCGTTAAGTTCCGTGACTCGATTGTTTATATGTTAAAGTCTGCTATTTATGCAACTGGCAATTTTGTTGCAGTTATCGGAAAAGTCCTGTGCTGCAAAGAAGATCTACAGCCGATTTAATTACACTTTCGATGTGATCAACTTTGTGAGTTTTGATATTCTTGCAATTAAAAGGTAAAGAACCTATTGTATTACAAAAATGAGGTTCCAAGTGTAACTAAGTAAATAAATTAGAGCATTTGAGGTGTGATTTAAAAGAACAAATTACAGTTTTTCCACTTTTTGATTAAATTATTAAGTTTTAAAAGAGAAGGACTTACAGGATGACAAGAAAGGGATTTAAAACGACTTAAAAAAAAAACTTAAGTCCTCGATAAATCTCAAAAAAATTTAAATGTTCTGTAGGGTTCATCAGCAAACTAAGAAAAACATTAAGCTTGGAGATTAAAACAAACTCAAGTGGAAGAAAACAAATCCTTTACCAGCCTTGTCAAAGAAAACTTGTACGACAAGTACTTTCTGGAGAGTGTAGTAATGCTGTTGAAGTTCAACACTCACTATTATCCAACACGAAGAGTGTTTCGAAAAACTGGCCTAAAGGGTAGAGCTAAACTCAAAAAGCCTCTACTAACAAAACGGCACATGGCTCTCTGAAAAGCGGTTGCTAACAAATATAAATTATACACAGAAGAGGACTGGGCTAAGATTTTTTGATCAGATGAAACCAAAATAAACCGATTTGGTTCAGACGGCCGCGAATATGGAAGAAGAAGGGACAATAACTTTCAAAGAAGCTGGTTAAAGAAACGGTCAAATTTGGTGTAGGTAGCCTTATGCTTTGGGCGTGCATAACATCTCATGGTGTAGGAATCGAGAATGTGCAAGAGAATCGAGGGACGGAAGACCGCTCAGATGTACACAGATGTACATGACATCTTGCCTAGAACCAAGTCTAAATCAGTTTTGGACGTCACGTTTCAACACGATAACGATCCCAAAAACACAGCCAAAATCACAAAAGATTAGCTAGAATGTCATGGGTTTGAAGTTTCGTAGTGTCCCCCTTAATCTCCAGACTTAGGCCCAATAGAACACCTTTGGGGTTACATTAAAATGCAACTGTCTTAGTATGCTGATCACCTGCTTGTTTTAATGACTTGTTTTTATTTGTTTTTTTTAAGAAACATGTATTCAGCAATCAATTTCGATTTTTTTTTAACATTGAAGCCCAACGAGTTTATTCATTTTTATTTTATAAGAAAACCCCTTAATTTTTTTTATTTTTGAAAACATGTGATCAATTATGTGAGTCACTGTATCTTTCACAAAAATTATTAAGATTTGAGACTGATCAGACATTTATTTTTTTTTTAACTAGCGTGCGCTCAAGGGATTTGTGTAAAATGTTTGCACACAGCGCGGGCGAAGGAAATTTACGGAGGAAGAAAAGAGATGTACCGATGTACATTGTTCTTAAATGTTTGCAAGTTATAACGACCAGGAAATAGAGAGCTCACCAGGGCATTCCATTAGCTAGATGTACGGCTTAGGAACGAAACACGATATCTTAGAATACGTCCGAAAGTGGGCTTGAAAGTATACTGATTAGCATTCATAGCGAGACGTATGTTACAGTTGAAGGTTTGTAGGGGCGGAATGCCACTGGCGATTTCAATGGAGCACTGGTGGTGGAAATAGCGATAAAACAAAGTGAGACAGGAGACATTACGTCAGTGTTCAAGGATGTCAACTGACTGACTGATTTTAGTATCACCTATGAATTTTATCGCACGGTTTGGAATACCACCTAGCAGGTGCAGAGAGGTTTTAGGAGCACCTGACCAGATGCGCGCGTTGAATGCCTTATATATTGAGGCCAGATCAGAGGAGGTGAAATGTTTCTTCCATGGCTGAGGAAACCTAGACATTTCGCATTTTTGACGACATCGAATTGTAAATTGTCACTAACACACATTCCGAGAATGGAAGGTTTTCCGGTTTCGACGATGTAAGTGCCATTCATGGGCAATGACTGAGTATTTACAATTCGCTTTAATGACAGCAGAAAGCACTGAGTTTTGGAAGCATTAAATTCCACTCTATTGATGGTTCGCTAATTGGTTATGCTGTTAATATCGGAATTTAATGAGCTTAACATACGCTGCTGCTCTCGTTCTACACCCGAAGAACAGGAACGTGAGTCCGGAAACGAATATCAAAAGCAGAGAGTACTGTCGTCAGCAAAGGAATATATTGGATTAGAAGTGGCAGACAAGAGATCAATGATAAAAATTAAAAAGAGTATCGGAGACAGAACGGACCCCTGGGGCACACCAGCATTTATTTTGTGAATATCAAAATTGAAACCGTCCAAGATAACTTGAATTGAACGTTCCGAAAGGTAATTCCCAATCCAAAGAAGAAGATAATCGTCGATCCCAAAAGCACGCATTTTCTATCAAAGATCCTGATGCCAAACTCTGTTAAATGCTTGGTTAATATATTTGATACGAAATGTTTCACAAGTATTAAGTGGAATCCAAAGAGGATTGAGTCGAAAATCGCATCACCCCAATCCCGTTTTAGAATGTAGAACCCACGCATATGAAAGATATATCGGCATTTTATTGTGCTTTGTGATGTATTTAAGTTTCCTCTGTATTGTCGTTGTTGTTGGAGAACAGAAGGGAACCTTCTATAGCGTGCGAACTGGTGGTAGTTGCTGAAGAATCGAGTTGATTGAGTTGGCTGGTTGATGCTCTGATCTGCCCCAGAGTGTAGCGCCATAAAAATCTAGCCGAAGCCACTAAGCCTTACTTCTTCTAAGGATAAAATTTTAATTGAATTACACTTAAACAAATAATTACAACTAAAATAAGTGACACTTTATAATATGTATAGTATTATACATTAGCACTTTCTGAAAACCTGGAGCACTTCCGACTAATTTTCAAAAGTGAAATTGTTGTTATAAACGACGCCACTCAAATATGAATATAAAAAGCTTCATGTGCCTGAACTCGGTAATGCGATAAAAGTAGTTCCTTCTCGTAGCCATGCCAAGCAAACCGATGAAAGTTCCAGTATTCGAGTATACACATGAACGTTTGTATATTCAAATTAATTTTCTAGGTCTCAAAGTCACACTTGAATACGCGTATTTAAGCCGCCATATGGAGGCGTGTGAAACTAAACAGGTTAGTTTTTGATTGATATAAGCTTTAACTGGCACTAGAATGAAGTCGGTAGACAAAATGGGACGAATCATTACCACATTTTGTGTATTGTGTTTTCAGCATACTGCTGCGCAGAATTCAACCCAAATCACGCACATGTCAATATCATTAAATTGCGATACTACAATACTTAAAAGGCAGCAGATAATTACTTCAAACGAAAGTGAATTCATGTTGAAAAATTGAGTTTTGCGTTTTTTAATCACGCTTTTGCCATTAAGTCCAGTGGCAAAAAATAGCCGATCAGATTTAATTGATCAGGCATTTTTCAGAGAAAAAATCTAAATTATGATATATTGGTTGTACTCCTATCTATGTCAGATAAAGTATGTTCGTATTCAAAATTTTATAAAAAAAAATTGATATGCATAATAGATGGGCATTTAGTAATTTATCATAGTTTGAATAATTCACACGTTCTTTTTATGCCCTCCCCTTAATTTGTTACAAACTCATTTAATATGGCTTCATCAATGAACATAATCTTGCGATAAAATATTATTTTTTTGAAAGGACTAATTTTTCGTTTAAAAACGAGGTTAGACGCTATTGATCAGAAAATTATTACTTATGCAAATAAGATGATTTTCGTAATGTTACTACTAAATTAAAGGTAAATTCTTTTAGCAGGATTGAAAGCAGTAAACAGGTTCTTATTCCTATGCCGTTCATTAGCCACCAAGATCCTATGGTTCAAAAGACCTGGTTCCATTAAGCTTAATTTGGAATATTAAGTCACAGTGGTTCTAATATTAATCCCAATGTAAGATTTAGAAGGAAATCTAACACATGATCTTTTAAATGCTTACTAGTCTTCAAATTAGGTTTGAAATACGTAAAATTATACACTGCAGTGTCGTTAAAATAAAAAAAAATGTATTGTTAGCAATTGCTAACACCGACAGCGAAGGCACATTCAATTCCTCAATAAACAATTTGAAAAAGTACATTTTTTTATGATTTATCACATGAGTACTCGTATGTATAACAATTTAAGCAGTCGTTAAGATAACTCTTGTACCAGTTTAAATACGTTTAGCGCTAAATGAACGAATACTTGCATAACGCACAATGGGCTTAGGCTCACGTACTCATTTCATTTTTTAATGCCGGATACACAATACTACCGGATGATAAGTGCAAGATCTGTCCTAAATATTGGTCAATTACCCCCTAAATTATATAATTTCTACCAAAGTACGGTATAGTAGTAACTACAGTCGTAAGTTTTACTAATTGTCACGCCACAAAGAGATACATACATTTAATTGAGGAAGTTAACTATTTATCAGATATCCGTAACAGATCGAAATTTAATTATGTAACTAAAAAGTATTCATTTAAATAGCCAAAGTGTAGTGACACTTTTTTAAAACGGAGATGTGAACCAGTTAAAAAGACGTAACAGAGTAAATTGATTAAGCGCTAATAGAGTTAACCACAAGTATTGACTTTTGACAATGAAATAATAGCACGCCTTGCTAACTTTAGACCTCAAGCACATAATTAATCAATTCCTAAGTATCATACATCAGCTTATGTGTGTAACAGCTCAAAGTTAATCTTAACTTGATTACACGCCCCTGTTTCGACTACAAATTTCGTGTAGCCTGTAGGCTTTTTATGTATTCAGTTTAAAGGAAATGTGCGGAGAAAAGTACGAGTAGAGGTGAAGAAAACTTACACGTCAAAAGACGAAACTATTTTATAAGTAATACTTAAGTGATACTTTGTTTTGATATATACAAATGACTGGATCATAGTATTCAACAAAAACGGACATGTTCCGTTCAAGTTGCAACTTCAATATAAAAGTGAGTCAGCATTGCATGCACAGTATTATGTACAAGGTTCTTTTCTTTTTTTGGAAGGTCTTCCTCCCTTTTTTCAGAAATCAGAGGGCTTTAGTAAATTTTCTAGTTCTGGTTCTTTAGTTGAAACTTCGTGGTATACGTAGTATGTACACTCCTCGAAAACTGGTTGAGACACCCCTCTGATTTCGATGCTTCTCGATATTTTGGTTTCGTATGCACTGCAAATACCACCTTGTTCCGATTTGAGTTCTGTTTTTTGTTTGTTAAGTTGGTAACTCTGTTGTTGACATTCCCTCTAAATCTTAGCGTCATAGCTTGACATTTGCAAAAGTTACGTAGCCAAGAGTACATCTATCTCTGTGTGTGTTGGCGATTTTTCAGAATTTTAGAAATGGATTTAAATTTGCAACAACGAACTTGTATTAAATTTTGCGTAAAAAACGGATTTAATGGTGCGCGAACGATGGAAATGTTGGAAAAGTGTTTCGGCAACGATTCTCTAAAGAAAACGGTCGTTTACAAGTGGAATGAGCGGTTCAAAAGCGGTCGTGAGTCAATCGAAGATGATGAACGCAGTGACAGACCATCGACATCGAAAACCGACGAAAACATTGATGAAGTAAAAGGAATGTTGGTCAATAACCGCAAATTAACCATCACAGTTTGGCAAAGTTGTTGCCAAAAGACCTCAATTTCACGTAAAAAACAGACGTGTTGACGTCGCAAAAGAGATGATTTGCGAGGCTGAATCCGATCCCACATTCATCAAAAGGATCATTATTGGAGACGAGACGTGGGTTTATGAGTACGACACGCAATCCAGGCATCAGGCAAGTGAATGGCGTTCATCAAATGAGCCGAGACCAAAAAAAAAACCACTTCGTTTTCAGTCAAAAAAGAAGGCAATGCTCACGGTTTTCATGGAATACAACGGTGTAGTGCATCACGAATTTTTGCCAGAAGGCCAGACAGTAAACAAAGAGTATTATTTGGGCGTTATGAGACATTTGCGTGAAGCAATTCGCCGAAATAGGCCAGAATTGTGGGCAGAAAACTTGTGGATTTTGCACCACGATAACGCACAGTCGCACAGTGCCATCATTATTCGCAATTTTTTGACGAAAAATGCAACGAATACCATGCAACAGCCACCGAATTCACCTGATTTGGCTCCCTGTGACTTTTTTCTGTTCAATCGAGTTAAAAAACCACTACGGGGAACGCTTTCAGCAGCCGAGAGGAAGTACTCGTAATGGAAAAATCGCAGGAAGCACTGATGGACATACGGAAAACCGAATATAAAAAATGTTTCTAGGATTGGATCAAGCGCTGGCGTAAGTGTGTTGCAGTCGACGGTGATTACTTTGAAGGGGACAATATAGATTTAGATGCATAAACTTGTATTCCAAATTTTCTGAATAAACTTTTTGATCAAGATTAAGTAATCATTTCCAATTTCTAAAAAAATTCTAATCGCCATAAAGGCAAAATTTAAAGATTTATGGCAATGGTGTTTTTTTAGTAATGAGTACTTCTTCTCTCATTACTTACACCCTCTAAAATTCTTGATGGAAAAGATTTAAACAGTTTTTTAATTAATTTGGGATTTTGTCCCATTCAGTTTCAAGGGCGTCTTAGGGTCTGCTACGTTATTGAATTGTCCTCCACCTTGGCAGACAGGGCTACAGAGATATCCCAATACATTCTCAATTATGTTGAGGTCTGGAGACAATTTTGGTCAAGAACACAAACGTTGTTACACTCGAAGTACTCTTTCACCTTCCGACCTGTGTGAATTGCTGCATTATCTCATTGTAGGCTGAAATTTTCGCCGAATTTTTATTGATTATGTTGCACGATCTCTGCGTCTATGATCTTAAGGTTGTCGTCACTTTTCATCGTGCCGTTTACGAAGCGGATACTAGTCTTATTTTCGAATGATATTCCTGGCCACATCACGACTCCACATCCACTTTGTTGTCGTAGTCTTAAAAACAGCTCGTTGAAAATAATGTCGATATCCGTCAGGTCCATCAGGGCAAAAGCTTTTCTCATCGGTGAAGGTGACAGTTCTCCAACGCTTCTCCCATCTTCAACGGTTTCTGGCAAAGGTAAAACGGGCGTTTCGATGAAATTGTAGTAAAGAGAGATTTCTTCAGCTAACACATGCTGGCAAGTTTTTAGTTTTCTGTCCACATTCAAAATTCCTGCTGATACCGCGATTTCCCTTGTTGTTGCTGTAGAACTTGACGCTTCTCTTAGTGGGGATCATGGATCTGCTGGTGTCGAGCTATACGAGGGTTGTCTGAAAAGTTTCCGACCGAACAATGATACAAGACATTTTTTCTGAAATTTTTTTTTATTTTTCTACATAGTCTCCTTGTAACTCTACAAACTTCTCCAAGCGATGCTCCCATCTCTCTAACCTGTCCAAATACGAGGGCGGGTCAATAAGTCCGTGAATTTTGAATTTCTGACCTCTTTACTGAAACAGCAACACTGCTCCTGTCAACAGGCATCTGTCAGTTGACTCCTGTCAAAATTTAAACTTGCTGCGTCAGTTAGTTTGTGTTTGACAGCTATTTTTATCAGACTACTCACTAATTTGAGGAGAAAATAGAAAAAAGTGAATTTCGTGTGCTTATTAAGCATTATTTCTTGCGAAAAAAAACCATTACCGAGACCAAGGCTAAGCTTGATAAATACTATGGGGACTCTGCACCATCGATTTCAATGGTAAAAAAGTGGTTTACTGAATTTCGTTGTGGCCGTACAAGCACTGAAGATGCCGAACGTCCTGGACTCCCAGTTGAGGTCTCTACACCCGAAACAATCGAAAAAATGCACGATATGGTGTTGGCCGACCGAAGATTGAAAGTGCGAGAGATTGTGGAAGCCGTAGGGATCTCGCATGGCTCAGTGGTTTCAATTTTGAATGATCACTTGGGCATGAGAAAGCTTTCCGCAAGATGGGTGCCGCGTTTGCTCACAGTCGACCACAAACGCAATCGTGTAACAACTTCTCAGGAAGGTTTGGCGTTGTTTAATCGCAATATGGAGGAGTTTTTGCGCCGTTTTGTAACCGTGGACGAAACATGGATCCATCACAACACACCAGAGAACAAACAACAGTCAAAACAGTGGGTTTCTAAGGGTGAATCGGCGCCAAAGAAGGCCAAGGTGGGTTTGTCAGCCAATAAAGTTATGGCGACTGTTTTTTGGGATGCACGCGGGATAATCCACATTGACTACCTTCAAAAGGGAAGAACAATCAATGGGGAATATTATGCCAACTTATTGGACCGATTCAATGACGATTTGAAAAAAAAACGAACTCATTTGGCCAAGAAAAAAGTTCTTTTCCACCAAGACAATGCAAGGGTGTACACATGTGCAGTTGCCATGGCAAAAATCCATGAATTGGGCTATGAATTGCTCCCTCATCCACCCTATTCTCCAGATTTGGCTCCGAGCGACTACTTCTTGTTCCCAAATCTGAAGAAATGGCTTGGTGGAAAAAGATTTGACTCCAATGATGAAGTCATCTCGCAAACAAAGGCCTATTTTGAGGACCTCGACAAATCATTTTTTTTGGAAGGGATAAAAAAATTGGAGAAGCGTTGGACAAAGTGTATAGAGCTCAAGGGAGACTACGTTGAAAACTAAAATTATTTTTTTATCAAAAAATCTGTGTTTTAATCACGGACTTATTGACCCGCCCTCGTAGTACTTGGCGTTTTTCTCTGCAAAATAATTGTTCACGAAGGTGATTGCCTCCTCATTTGACGAAAATCTCTGTCCCCCAGTGCGCAGTTTGTAGATGAGGGAACAAAAAGAAGTCGCTTGGGGCTAGATCTAAGGCGGATGGTCAAGCAGTTCAAACCGTAATTCATGGATTTTCGCCATGGCAACCGCTGAGGTGTAAGACGGCGCGTTGTCTTGGTGAAACAGGATTTTCTTTTTCCGCAAATGTGGCCGTTTTTCCGCAATTTCTGCCTTCAGCTTGGCAAGTAATGATGCGTAGTTTACTCCTGTATTGGTTTTTCCTTTTTGAAGATAATCGATTAAGATAACTCCTTTACTATCCCAAAAACCAGTCGCCATCACTTTCCCAGCCGAAGAAAACAGTTTTTTCTTTTTTTGGAGCCGGCTCGCCCTTTGCAGTCCACTGTTGTGACTGTCGGCGCCAAAACTCGGATTTATTTCGCATAAACTGCGCCAACAGAGCGTTGGAAATGTTATTCGAACACGTTTTTGGTCTAACGTAAGCAAACGCGGCACCCAAATGACTGAAACTGTCAAAAGATGCTCAACTAGCATTCACTAGCTTTTATTGACGAGTGGCGCTATCTTTACGTTGCGGAAACTTTTCAAACAACCCTCGTATTTATAATGTGCTAAAAATAGGACGAGTACCAGATGCGTTCAAACGTACACATTTTACAATAGTAAAACAACTTATCGACTGGTCTGCTGATAAATAAAGCTTTCCTTTAAAAAGGACAGTCCAACACTACATCATTAAACAATGACAACAACGATCTCATAGGTTGTCAGATCTTGTAATATTTTCAGGTCTACCAATAAAAAATGAGTCACCAATTTTAGTCTGATAACGCTGTCAGAAAAAACACTGCCAGACCGCCATCTGACAACGAATTTTTCGTGTGAACATCACTTTGTACTATTGCCAGACGGTTGTCACGCGTTTCGAACATTAACAGAATCATTTGATCTTTTTATTTTAGTGACATATGGTATTTTGGACGCGATAAACGTATTTTTGCCCTTGCACGCTGCTGTTGTTTCTATTTCCAGTTTAAATATTTGCTGTGAGGATAAATAGGGATAAGAGAGGGAGTTAAGGAGAGTATGATAACAATGACTAAGTAGATCCCACATTTCGGCCGATCGACGTTCAACCACTTTCACAATCACCAATGGACTCTCAATACGAGTAGGAGAAAAAACCAAAACTGAAATAAAAATTCTACAGAAAAAAAGTTTAGATTGAATGGTCCCACGAAAATACTCTCAAATGAATCGAGGTAATAGAGGCACGATGTAATTTGAGAGATGCTGGATGCGCAGAATATACATAAATAGTATGACAGGAGGTCGAAGACGTCATCCATGTGGACTTGGGTAAGCAAGAGTAAATTGTCGAACCTTCGCACTATGTTCAACAGTAACTTGGATAAATACGGGAAGAAGTAGTCAAACCAAGTAGCAACGAATCAATTGCAATTACCTCGAAATACATTAAACCGATGATGTTTTGGAAAACCAACTAACATAAGTACTTCAAGCCACCCAATCGACCACGCCATGCAATTGGTAATTATTTCATAGGTTTTCGTATGTTTGTGTGTTATTTGTATGTTATATGTAATTTTGAGGATTCTGCTGTCGACGATGTTTTTGTTTTGCTCGATCACGGATAACGGAGTGCAAACGTGCAACGACGCAGTCCCAAATTTGCCAAGGTAGAGCCACTGCAGTACGTTCGCCCACGTGGGTTCACAACCGAAAGACACTTCTACTGTCCTCTGCGAGTATATGGCCTCCGAATTGCGAAAATGGAACAAGAAGATGAGACGTTCATAGATGAGGCGATCCTGATATTCATTTCCATTATATTTCTTTCTAATCATCGCATTATAGTTTCCGCATCAGTCGCCATATCAACAACTTCTTGTGTAACTCGTGGTCCTCACAACACAGCCTTCAACAGGCAATACTAACAGTAACGCTGTTGATTCGCATTCTTTTACATTTTTGGCATTCAGCAATCTCCCGACAGGATTGGGGGCGATAAGTCACAGACATACCAAAGAACGACAAACGTTTTATTTTATTTTATTTTCGAAATGAAGCGGAAATAATTCAATATACGTCAATGAGAAAGCAAATGAAAAATTCAATGAAATCACACTATTCACCTTCTTCGACAAGGTACGCCGTGAACTTTTTTCGTACGCCTCTACCTTCGAGTGGCGGGTCAATACGTTACCTTTCTAATTGATATAGCGTTCCGCTTTCTGGTTTACGCATCTACATCGCGTCACCAATCACCCGAGAAGAGTTTCATACTTCTTTTGTTTGCTATCAGCAGGTAGTTGTGGAGCAAAAGACACGAAATTGTAATTTTCTGACAAATATATGGGTTTACGGGGCAAGAGGAAACATGCTGACATGATGGCGAAAACATTTTCAATAATACGGCCAGCGCGGTTCAATCTATAATTGTATACGCGTTGCACCATTGTGAGACCGCGTTGCCTGTATGGTTTTAAGGTATTCGGCTGTAAAACGAACGCATCATCTGCGACATGGAACTGGGCAATTCTCTACTGGGTAATGCTTTGGTTGCTGGTAGCCACAGCTGATTAGTGTCCAGCGCTTAATCAAATGTGCAGCGATTGAATATGGTACACCGTCATTGGAAAATCCCCCATTGCAACCGTCGTCGATGTAACATATATTGAGGAATTTATATTCCGCGTTGGCAATGCCCATTAATACAACGCTGTACATGCCCCTGTAATTGTAAAAGATGTTGCCAGCTTTGGTGGTGGTAGTGGTGCTATCATCAACGCATGTTTTCCGTCCATTACTCCAATGCAGTTTGGAAATTGCCAAAACTCATTGAACTTGCTTGCAACGGCTTCCGAAGCCTCTGGTGTGGCCAGGTTCTAGAATAGAAGTTAAATACAATCGTATTGAAAATGAATGAACAAAATAAATTCACTTGAAGGCGAATGCTACGAAGGATTTGTAGATGGCATCCAGAACTTCTGGAATGATATACGAGAGCGTTGACACCGTAATGCGGCATAAAAATTACACTGACCGAAAATATTCTCCAGTAGCCAGGTAGCGCAGTGACAAACAAGTCCCTCATCTGCGGAAATGCTCGCGCGCATATTCGTTCCTTCCTTTGCGATATTTGGAGTAACTAAAGTAAGGAGATCGTCGAACTATTTTCGATTTATATTTCACACTTACATTTCATATTTCTTGTACAACGAAAAAAGTTCTGTCAAATGTTATTAGTCTGACAACGCATCTGGTAATTTTTCCTCAACAGTCATCTACCAACCGTGTGAACTAGCGATTTTTAATCTGACAACGCTGTCAGAAAAGGCATTGTCAGTACAGTGGTCTGGGTCGACAGCTAATTGCCAGCGCATTGGAAGGCATGGCATTATTGTAAGATCGGACAACCGTCTGAGCACAGTTTAACACTCGTAAAAATCTGAAGGCAAATGATCCCTCCCAACATAGGCATGACAATATGGGCAAAATAGTTCATCAGGGACTAATAAGAAAGTATGGCAGAATAATATTGGCAACAGCTACTCCATATTATATGTTAAGTACACAAGCAGTTGTAGATACTACAGAGTATACAATTTACTCAGTGCTTACCGACACTAGTGTCTCTGCCAACAGACCTGACATTGTTATCCACAACAAAGTGGAAAGAATAATCATGCTCCTGGGTTTTGCAGTTGTGAATAACAATAACATTGATTCGACACATCTTGGTAAGATACAGAAATACACAGGACTATGTCAAGAACTGAAAAAATTGTGGAGATGTAGCTCAGCAACAACACTACCGCTAATAGTATCTACTACTGGACTCATACCTAAGTCGACGGTAAAAAATCTGGATAAACTAAACCTAGAAGCGATCAACATAAAGGTCATGCAAAAGGCTATAATATTGGAGAGTTGCCGAATCGTGAGGGAATTTCTACTGCTACAATTTAGTACGAAAATGGTTGTGCTTGGCCTTAGACCCGCATACCCATCCGAGCCTAGACTTGCTAAACAATCAAATAAGACAGGTGAATGATATGCTACGAGATGTAGAGATAGTGCAAACTAATTCAATAATATTGTAATAATAATAATAATTTATATAATACTCGTATTACGTAGAGAGCACTCGTTTAGGTTTTTAAAGTATTCATCATTTTGAGAAGTACTATTAGAAGGATACAGTCAACGTTTATTTTGATTTCCAATAGAGAGTTTATTGAAGAACGTTGAAACTCAGCTTTCATGGCAATATATGGGTATGTATGTAACTTCCCAGAAGCAGTAAATGCACAATTAAGTCCGATGTCCAGAAATTGCTTATTTTTATCTATTAACGAAATTGAAGTTCAAAACTGAATTTTTCGAATCATAGACGATGAATGCCAATAGTAATATTGCAATTTATTTTCCGACTTTTGTTGCACTATATAAACAAAACAATTGAGGAGCAAGAAAATCAGAATTATTTTGTCATTGTTATTTTATATTTCATCAACTATAAATATATTATTCATAGACCTTTTCAAATAAGAGGCTATTCGTATCATATAAGGAAGTATTAATTACATTTCCATGGCATTCGTAGAAAATAACCAAGATTTCCATAAATTTGTTACTTTATCGTTCGTTAATCTTCGATGTGGGAATTATTCTTTTACACTTTGTGGGTTGTTGCAGAAAAGACAATTGTATCAAGTGACCTCTCGACATATTTCCTACCTGCTAATCGGGCCAACGTATTATTTAACTGGAAACGGTTGCTTAACTTCAAGTGTGAGATTGTGAAACAATTAAATTTTTAGACTACGAACCTGGGAACCTTAGTATGATTTTTTTTTTCTTACTTGAGATCAGAATGAGAAGTCAAGATAGTGCACCTACCTATTATTTATTACGAACTATTGGAACACTATATTGGCGGTAAAACTGATTTTTATCTTCACGCCATGAATAACAATTCAATCCATTAATTTGTAATGTATGAGTATATGTATACGGGTATGTATCCGGATATGAACAGTCGTACATATATGTATGTGTGCCTGGGGGTGACGACAAAATACGCGATACTCGTAATTATTTGGTAAAACAATTTAGAAAAACGCTTACTACCTCAGTAATAATTTATCTACAAATATGTTGTGTGTCTTTACCACTATTAATATATACCTATGTGTACATATATATGAATGAGAATGCACATAGTTGTGTTATTTCATGGCAAAGTTTTGATCAGTGCAAATGTTAAAAGTGCTATGGACATGGACATACTACGGCGAGTGCAGACGATGAAAGTGTTAATGAGTTTCCCTTATGGGTTTCACTTTTTTGCTTAAGGTGTGCGTGACTCTTGCGTTTACCTTTCAATTGGCATTCGAATTATTTCGATAATAAATCCAAATTAAAATACAACTCTCAGTTGAATTTATAATTTTAAATTGTAACTTAACTTTTCTAAAATTGTTTTACAGAGATATTCTTTAACTATTCGTATTTTTTTAAATATGCGCAAGAGAATAACCCTTTAGATGATAAAATTTATTCGCACATATTCGGCTTACTTTGGAAAAAAAATCCATTGATATGAAACAATATGTTTCATTTATAATATTTTAAAACAGTACAAAATAAGGTACTAGATTCGTGAATGAATTTAGACTTATTCGGGCCTAAATGAGAATCAAGACGTTTCAAAGGACGGAGCATTTTGTTATTTACCAGCCCTTTTATATGACCCAATTTCTTGCTATATAAGGAAGAGTGCTGCCAGAAACTACCACTTCCCCAAACGAAAATACGAGTAATGATTTAACAAGCAAGAGCTTGTATAATTTTTTCCACAAACGCTTAATAATTGACACAAAATTATAACTTCCAAATACGCTGTCCTTATAATAAAACTGCCAATTACTATAGCGTTTTAGTCCCCCAACATATTTTTTTAGATACTGATGCAATCAAACAGTATAACTTAACTGCAAAACAGATAATTTTAAAATATGAGTTTGTTGCACCTTAATTACTGCTAAATATAAGTGAACTAATAAGCGAGGTTAAGCTCAACTAAATACTCGTTCAATATATTGTATTTGTGTTGTATGTTACTCATAGCTTGATCTGTATGAAAGCCATGTCAGATTTTAGGATAAGGCTTGGTTTTACTTCACTTTTGACTTCATCTTCCGAAAAATCTCCCTCAGGTGTGCTAATCATAACAACATTCCGATGCTTGGCAGATAGACAGACTAGCACTAATGAGATTCCCTGAGTAAATCTCAAGTTAGTTTTTTGTGAGAAAAGTGAACTTATGTTCACTGTTTAAAAAGTTTTATTCGAAAAATAACTTCAGAAGTAGATATCTTTAATAACTGGGTCTTAGTACACATGTCACTGATAAAATATATGTATATACACTCCTCGGCAACTGGTTGATATACCCCGCTGATTTCGGTGTTGCTCGATAATTTTGTTCCATATGAGCTGCAAATATTACTGTTAGGTAATCATAACAAATTTCTAAGAAAATTCTAATCACCATAAATCCTTTTTTTCCCTTAATTTTCTTGGAATTTACAATTTGTCCCTAATTACACGCGACAAGTGGTTGAGACAGTGTATAAATACTTTGTAAGTTCAATTGCGGATTCCATTCGCAGTATGACCTGTTAATCAGTTTTAGTGATTTGATTTAAAAGAAAATATTTAAACAGATCTTAGCAGTAAAGAAAAGTTAAAAATAGGATCGAGAAAGATGTTAAATCAAACAGAGATTACAAGAGGGATATTCTGTCAATAAAATTGGAAAACAGAAAACTATGGAAAAAGATTCGTACCTAGCCGAAAATACGAGGGTTGTCTGTTTCCGACCGCAACGTAAAGATAGCAGCACTCATCAATAAAAGCTAGTGAATGCTAGTTGTGCATCTTTTGACAGTCACTTACCGAAGAGTCATCTTGGAGGAGCAGTTTTTAGTTGACAGTCGTTTGAGTGAGTCGATGTGAGTGTTTTTGTGAAAATGTATTTTGTGGCAATACGCCTACGCAAATCAAAACTGAGTTGGACTCTGTATATGGGAACTCTGCACCATCATTTCCCACAGTGAAATTTTGGGCAGCTCAATTTAAATGTGGCCGTAAGAGCTTGGGAGATGATGAACGTTCGGGACGTCCAAAAACTGCAACCACTGACGATAACATTGCTAAAGTTCACCAAATGGCATTAGACGACCGCCGAATTAAAGTGAGAGAGATAGTAGAGGTTATGAAAATGTCCAAAGAACGTATTTGTTACATATTAAACCCAGATTTAGGCATGAGAAAGCTGTCCGCGCGTTGGGTGCCCCGTTTGCTTACGTTGGACCAAAAACGTGTTCGAATGAACATTTCCAACGCTCTGTTGGAGCAGTTTAGGCGCAATACATCTGAGTTTTGGCGCCGATTAATTACTGTAGATGAAACTTGGATACCCCATTGTACGCCCTAAACAAAAATTCAGTCAAAACAGTGGACTGCAAAGGGCGAGCCGGCTCCAAAAAAATCAGAAACTGTTTTTTCGGCTCGGAAAGTGATGGCGACTGTTTTTTGGGATAGTAAAGGAGTTATCTTAATCGATTATCTTCAAAAAGGAAAAACCATTACAGGAGCATACTACGCATTATTACTTGCCAAGTTAAAGGCAGAAATTGCAGAAAAACGGCTACATTTGCAGAAAAAGAAAATCCAGACTCACCAAGACAACGCGCCGTCTTACACTTCAGCGAAAATCCATGAATTACGGTTTGAACTGCTTAACCATCCGCCTTATTCACCAGATCTAGCCCCAAGCGACTTTGTTTTGTTCCCTCATCTAAAAACTGCGCTCGGAGGACAGAGATTTTCGTCAAATGAGGAGGCAATCACCTTCGTGAACAATTATTTTGCAGAAACGCCAAGTACAATTTGGACGGGTTAGAGAGATGGGAGCATCGCTAGGAGAAGTGTGTAGAGTTATAAGGAGACTATGTAGAAAAATAAAAATAAAATTGAGAAAAAAGTCATCGTATTTTGGTGGAAGTTTATGGTGAACATGCGCTAGGTGACGACAATGAACGTCCTGGGCAGCCAAAAAAGTTTGAAGATGAAGAACTGGAAGCATTACTCTATGAAGATTGTTGTCAAACACAAGAAGAGCTCGCAGAATTTTTGGGTGTCACTCAAGCAGCCATTTCAAAAGGATTAGAAGCAGCTGGATATATTCAAAAGCAAGGAAATTGGGTTCCACATGAACTCCGAGCCGAGCCGAGAGACGTCGAAAGGCGGTTTTGCATGTCTAAAATGCTGCTGGAACGCCACAAAAGGAAGTCATTTTTGCATCGGATTGTTACTGGTGATGAAAAATGGATCCATTACGACAACCCCAAGCGCAAAAAATCATATGTGAAACCCAGCCAACCAGCCAAATCAACGGCAAAGCCGAATATCCATGGCGCGAAGGTAATGCTCTGTATTTGGTGGGATCAGATGGGTGTGCTGTGCTGTATTATGAGCTGCTAAAACCGGGTGAAACCATCAATGGACAACGCTACCGAACACAATTAATCCGTTTGAAGAGATCAGTGGTCGAAAAACGCCCGGAATATGCGACCAGACACGAGGCAATAATTTTCCATCATGACAACGCTTGGCCCCACGTTACTATTCCGGTTAAGAACTATTTGGAAAACAGTGGATGGGAAGTCTTACCCCACCCGCCTTATATTTATATATATATATAGCCCAGACCTTGCCCCTTCTGACTACCATTTGTTCCGGTCGATGCAGAACGCCCTCACTGAAATACGGTTCACATCAGAGCAGAATATCAAAAATTGGCTTGATTCATTCTTGGCTGCCAAGCCGGCGCAGTTCTTTTGGGATGGGATTCACTAATTGCCAGAAAGATGGGAAAAAGTCATAGCTTCAGATGGGCAATACTTTGAATAATACTATTTTACATGTTTTTCTTAAATAAACGTTCAAATTTTGAAAAAAAAAACCGCACGAAATAAATTATATACCCAATATAATTCGAAACGTTGGAAGATTAAATCAAAATTAACGGAAAACTATAGAGATATCCTGGAATTCTAAACATGTTTCATACGAGTATCTTTCTAAATTTATTTACAAGAACTACGTATGGTAGAAAAATATAAGAAAATACTTCCTTGTTGACTATTCGATAACTTTTTATTAATTACTGCATGTGATCATTTCTTAGTCTAGATCATCTTGATCATAGATCAGATTATATCTTACTGTACAAGAACAGGAAATTTTATAATAACACAGCATTTATAGTTGATTGAAAAAAAAACATCGAACACGTTTTGAGTTATTGCCTGTAGGATTTCCACAAAATTACACGCAGGGCCTTTGGAAAGTCCGGACGGAACCGTGGTATTTTTAGTTCCTTCAAACCAATCGCTTATGTCAATTCGAAGGCCATATACCCGCAGAGGACAGTAGAAGTATCTTTTGGTTGTGAACCCACGGGGGCGAACGTACTGCAGTGGCTCTACCTTGGCAAACTTGCGACTGCGTCGTTGCATATTTGTACTCCGCTATCCGTAAATATTCAAACTCGAAATAGAAACAATAGGAGCGCGCAGCAGCAAAAATACGTTTATTGCGTCCAAAATACCATATGTCACCAAAATTAAAAGATCAAATGATTCTGTTAATGTTCGAAACGCGTGACAACGGTCTGGCAATAGTACAAAGTGGTGTTCACACGACAAATTCGTTGTCAGGCAGTGTTTTTTCTGACAGCGTTGTCAGACTAAAATTCGAGACACATTTTTTATTCGTAGACCTGAAAATATTGTAAGATCTGACAACCTATGAGATCGTTGTTGTCATTGTTCAATGATCTAGTGTTGGACTGTCCTTTTTAAAGGAAAGTTTAATTTATCAGCAGACCAGTCGATAACTTGTTTTACTATTGTGAAATGTGTACATATGAACGCATCTGGTACTCGTTATATTTCTAGCACACTATAAATATGTACCTTTAAAATGTTTTCAATATTTTTCGCTTTTTAACAACATTTATTTAAATATTCTACTTCTACAAGACTTAATGCTCAACATTGCATATTTAAATAACTAGTATCGTTTTCTCAAAATCAATATGTGCTATTTGTTGCAATCGATATAACAAATTTAAATTTTTCTTAATAACAAATATGTATTATATATATCGAAAGGCAAACATAAATAAAAAAAATATTAGATTTAATTTAGAGCGCTCGCATGGGGCCAGAATTAATAATTTAGAATATGTTAACATAGCATTTATAATAAAATAAATTACAATTCATTGAACATGAAAGAAGTTCATTAAATTTTGCAGAATACCAAAAAGTTCACGGAATTAATTGAGAAAATTGAAAATACAAGTTTATTCATCTAAATCTATGTATATTGTCCCCTTCTAAGTAATCGCCATCGATTGCAACACACTTATGCCAGCGCTTGATCCAATCCTCAAGATATTTTTTATATTCGATTTTCGACATGTCCATCAGTGCTTCCTGCGATTCTTCCATTACTTTCTCTCGGCTGCTGAAACCCGTTCCCCAAAGTGTTTTTTTTTTTTTAAATCGATTGGACAGAAAGAAGTCACAGGGAGCCAAATCAGGTGAATTCGGTGGCTGTTGGATGGTATTTGTTGTATTTTTCGTCAAAAAATTACGTGCGACGGTGCGTTATCATGGCGCAAAATCCGCGAGTTTTCTTCCCACAATTCTGGTCTCTTTCGGCGAATTGCTTCACGCAAACATTTCATAACGCCCAAGTAATACTCTTTGTTTACTCGAACAGTCTAGCCTTCTGGCAAAAAGTCATAATACACTACACCGTTGTAATCCATGAAAACCGTGAGCATTGCCTTTTTTTTCACTGAAAACGAAGTGGTTTTTTTGGTCTCGGCTCATTTGGTGAACGCCATTCACTTGCCTGATGCCTGGATTGCGTGTCGTACTCATAAAAACACGTCTCGTCTCCAGTAATGATCCTTTTGATGAATGTGGGATCGGATTCAGCCTTGCAAATCATCTCTTTTGCGACGTCAACACGTCTCTTTTTTGCATGAAATTGAGGTCTTTTGGCAATAACTTTACTGCTACACGACGGAAACCCAAATCATTAACCAAAATGTATTGGACGGATCCATAGGCAATGTTCAAGACCTCCGCTATCTCTCTGATGGTTAATTTGCGGTTATTGACCAATATTTCTTTTACTTCATCAGTGTTTTCGTCGGTTTTCGATGTCGATGGTCTGCTACTGCGTTCATCATCTTCGATTGACTCACGACCACTTTTGAGCCGCTCGTGCCACTGGTAAACGACCGTTTTCTTTAGAGAATCATTGCCGAAACACTTTTCCAACATTTCCAACGTTCGCGCACCATTACGAGTAAATTTAATACAAGTTCGTTGTTGCAAATTTAAATCCATTTCTAAAATTGTAAAAAATCGCCAACACACACAGAGATAGATGTACTCTTGTCTACGTAACTTTTGCAAATGCCAAGCTATAATGCTAAGATTTAGAGGGAATGTCAACAACAGATTTACCAACTTAACAAAAAAACAGAACTCAAATCGGAACAATGAGAGCGCCACACGGCGGTGTGGTGCCGGAACTTTTTGATCAAGGTGGTGTGCGAATAAAAATAATAATCAAAATAATATCAAAAGAAATGTGCAAATATAATACATTGTAGCAGTAATACATTATATAATATTACAATATTTTAAAATTTTCTTTTAACTTATTTTCACCACTTTTGAGATATTTATTTCCTGCACTGTAACTCAGAGCACCAGACTAACAAATCTTCCTGCTCGATCATTCAATTTCTAACAAGTATCTTTAAAAAAGGAACGAATTTCCTATGTACAGTTTTGACCACTTTATTAGTAAAAAAAAAAAAAAATCTTGTTAGCTTATCGTTACCTATTACATTCGTAAAATCAAAAGATACAAATATAAACCGATGCCTTAAGCAAATTACTTGAACCATATAATCAAACATTTATTAATTTACTAAACCAAGTACGATCTTATGTCACAATGCCTTTTTTTTATAGTGAAAACACTTTCTACAAGTTAAAAGGCAATTTACGTATGTGTCCAAGAGAATCTAGTTCGAAAGTATTCGTTTCGCGCATCTACCAAGCAATGGATTAACTTGATTCAAGTTCCAATTTTCCCCTAACCCGATTTTTTTCTTCATATGTATATACTCAGTGAAAACCAGATATGCAAGTAAGAAAAATTTAAAACCAAATAAACATCTTAAAAATGACATTTAAAGACTAGGTATTATTTAAGACACATTACTGTGCACTCTATTTTGTTCAACTTATGTGCATACTCGTAGCACAAATATTTATGGTACTCTACGTAATAATGTTTATAATAGTTTTTTTTTTTAAGTGTTGAGAAAAACGGAAAAAATGCGATCGGAAAAAGGCATAATTGTTCTAAATTAAAATAAGCATGGTTAAAATACCCTTACCTGGCTGGTACACTGGTGGTTAGGACGTACACGGTGGGGTTTAATTTAAAATAATAAAAACTATATTATTATTATATTGGATTAATCACAATGCTATGGAGAATCTATTATATAAGCGCTCACATATTAATTTTAGACCTTAAATCCATTCGCCCATATGTTATATGGTAAACGATTTTACAAGATGTTTATATTGTATTTGTTATGAATGTTAGTATAGCCACAGAATTTTTTTAAAAATACGTATTTTAAGTATTTACTGTTAGGAAAGCACCATAAATTTAAATGCACTCTATTATATGTAGTACACACTTGCGTTATAAATTCCGTTTCGCAGCTCGTAGACGACAAGATAGTCTCTGCATTGCAACTAAGACAAATCCGATTTCTGCAACATTTCTGTACGACGACTCATATTACATAATTTTTTTTTTTAAATTTTCTGCTTTAAATGAGTTTTTCCCTGTTGCACCAAGTTTTATCACCTAACCAGTCGATTTTGTGCCAATACAGTGTAAGCTTAGCTGGCTGGCTAAAATACGGAAGGAAGTATTATTTTGACTTTGATTGGTTGACATTTTGTTGCACTTGTTCCAGCAACAATTGCTTCTTGGTCACTGGCACTGTTATGATGTAAGTTGGTCGTATGCCAAATTTTCCGATCTTTTCCGGTGGGTGTAATTTTGGATTGATGGTGGAATTTAACACCGGGAGAAATTATTTAAAAATATACAATCAATAGATACTTGCACCAGTTAAGTACAATAACTGTTCATTATTAGATATTTAGCATATTATTTGAATTCTCAATACAAAAATAAATAAGCTGGGCTAATAATAGTTCGCTAATAAAGTGCTCGTTTCGGCCTCTGAGATTTATCTTATTTACAATGCATCCAAGATCTTACTTTTTGACCAACAGACCTATTTGACAGTTAAACAAGAATTTTGCATAACAAAATTCAACTACCAATCATACACTCATAAGAACAATAATTAAAACTAATGAACCCGAGCAATTAGAGAATGAACGGTTCTATGTATACAATTTGACTTTGAGCAAATTTGAAATGAAAGTGAGTAGTGAAAGCAAGAATTTTTGCTCTATTTTCGCCTTATGTTCATATCGATGATGACAGATCTCTGGTTGTAAGGTAAATACTGGGTTGACTTTATTTATTTATCTATTTTACTCATTAAATTAACATTGGTTTGTTTTTCCAGTGGCGACATGGGCGAATGGGCGAATGGGCTAATTATAAAGTCAAGCTGTGATTAGGATTTCAGCAAGGCCTCTAACCACTTCCAAACTAAAATGCAAGAATACAAGGCTTCTCTGAACACATTTGAAATTCTGAAACCACCGAGTCTTGTCTAGATCCTATGCCGCAATACGAGTGAAGGAATTGAGCTCGCATAACCACCGTGTGGCGCTCCCATTGTACAGATTTGAGTTCTGTTTTTTTTGTTAAGTTGGTAAATCTACTAGGCGGAGTGAAAAGTAACCTCCTTGGCCGCCAGAATGCGCTGTTACTGCAAAAAAGGTTTTGGTGCCGTGAAGTCCGTTCATATTTAGGCAGACATGCCAAATTTCAGTGCGACACTGTCTTTAGTTTTGTTTTGACAGCTGATTGTTGTTGACGTGTTTGGCACCATGTTTAGTATGGACAAAAACGATTTTCTCATAAAACATTGTTTTTTGGGAAGCAAAACGGCGAAGGAAACAAAAGAAAAGTTGGATAAATATTATGGGGCTAATGCTCCGTCAGATTACACCGTCAAATATTGGTTTCGAGAGTTTCGTGGTGGCCGCAACTCCACTACCGATCAAGTCCGCAGCGGCTGGCCCTCCGATGCGGTTACAGAGGACAATGTCAAAAAAATACATGAAATGGTGTTGGCTGACCGGAAAGTTAAGGTGCGCGAGCTAGCAGATACCACAAAGATTAGTACTGAGTGCACACGCCATATTTTGGGCAATATTCTGCATATGAAAAAGTTATCCTGCCGTTGGGTGCCGCGAATGACCAAAAACACGAACGCGAGAGCACTTCGAAAGAGTGTTTGGACTTGCTGATGCGGAATCGGGCGGACTTTTGGCGTCGATTGGTAACTGGATTTGGATCCCTCGGACTATTATCTCTTCCCAAACCTCAAAAGATGGCTCATCAATAAAAAATTCAGCTCACGCGAGGAAATCATCGACGCCACGGAGAAGTATTTTGCAGACCTTCCGGAAATTTACTTTTCGGACGGAATCAAGAAGTTGGAAAATCGCTGGAATAAGTGTATCAAACTACATATTGAACTATATTGAATAAAATAAAGAAACATTTAAAAAAAAAAATTTTAAGTCCCAAGGAGGTTACTTTTCAGCCCACCCTCTATTCTTAGCGTCATAGCTTGACATTTGTAAAAGTTACGTAGGAAAGAGTACATCTACTCGTATCTCTGTGTGTGTTTGGCGATTTTTTACAATTTTAGAAATGGATTTAAATTTGTAACAACGAACTTGTACGAGTATTAAATTTTCCGTAAAAAACGGATTTAATGGTGCGCGAACGTTGGAAATGTTGGAAAAGTGTTTCGGCAGCGATTCTCTAAAGAAAACGGTCGTTTACCAGTGACACGAGCGGTTCAAAAGTGGTCGTGAGTCAATCGAAGATGATGAACGCAGTGGCATTGATGAAGTAAAAATGTTGGTCAATAACCGCAAATTAACCATCAGAGAGATAGCGGAGGACTTGAACATTGCCTATGGATCCGTCCAAGAGATTTTGGTTAATGATTTGAGTTTCCGTCGTGTAGCAGCAAAGTTGGTGCCAAAAGACCTCAATTTCATGCAAAAAAGAGACCGTGTTGACCTCGCAAAAGAAAGGATTTGCGAGGCTGAATCACATTCATCAAAAGGATCATTACTAGAGGCGAGACGTTGGTTTATGAGTACGACACGCAATCCAGACAACAGGCAAGTGAATGGCGTTCACCAAATGAGCCGAGACCAAAAAAACCACTTCGTTTTCAGTCAAAAAAGAAGTTAATGCTCACGGTTTGCATGGATTACAACGGTGTAGTGCATCATGAATTTTTGCCAGAAGGCCAGACAGTAAACAAAGAGTATTATTTGGGCGTTATGAGACATTTGCGTGAAGCAATTCGCCGAAAGAGACCAGAATTGTGGGCACAAAACTTGTGGATTTTGCACCACGATGACGCATCGTCTCACAGCGCCATCATTATTCGTAATTTTTTGACAAAATGCAACAAATACCACCCAACAGCCACCGAATTTACCTGATTTGGCTCCCTGTGACTTCTTTCTGTTCAATCGAGTTAGAAAAAACCACGGGGAACGCGTTTCAACAGCCGAGAGGAAGTACTCGTAATGGAAAAATCGCAGGAAGCACTGATGGACATTCCGAAAACCGAATATATAAAATGTTTCGAGGATTGGATCAAACGCTGGCATAAGTGTGTTGCAGTCGATGGGGATTATTTTGAAGGGGACAATATAGATTTAGATGAATAACCTTGTATTTTTAATTTTCTAATCAAGGTGGTATAAGCTTGTTAGACAAGCTTGCGTCTTCGGTTAGGGTTTCCATTGATAGTCTAGTTTTTCATGAGCACAATCGTTACTTTCCAGAATTCAGGCAACCAAATGAGTGCTTCCAATGTCTCTAGGAAGGAAGCAGCATTCTTGCTTTAAAATACCATAGACTGTTTACTTGCCTCACTACGCCACTAACAGTATACTTATTCCAAACACTTAAGTCTGATAAGCATAAGGAGCACTACCTGTTATGACACTTACTGTGACGACAGCATACCAGAGTACATATGGAATCTTCGCCTTAAGATCGATTCAGATTACATACACTGATTTAATATTTGTTAGAACTATAGGCACATTATCACTGAAGCTATCTAAGCATACAATATTTCGAAAAGAAATCATAAATTTTCTTTTGTAAATACGAATACCATAGGTAACATATTTAGAAGTTTTTTGTTAATTCTGATTAAAACAAAAAATCATACACTGTACTATACAAATAGGTTATATGGATCGTGTTAACTGTGGTCGGCCATCTGTCGGCTTCTTTCTAGTGTTGGTATAAAAAAACGACGTTCCGTATCTTCCTAAATTTGTTTCTTTATTGAAAAGAGTAAACTTTCTGACTTGAATATTGAATATAGGCAATTATTTTCCTGCATCCTGTCATCCCAAATCTAAAGTCCATTAGAAAGAAACACATATCCTTGTTTGACTCCAGAATGGACTGTGAAGCGTCGGTCGTCCCAATTTCCCATTGTAAACAAAAAACTAGATTTTCTACTTTAGTGGTTGATGTCTTTGCAAGATAACATCTTCAACATTAGATATGTAAACTCGTATTATGTTATACTGTAATACCCCAAACTTACGCGAAAGGTGGGACCGAGAAATAATCGCGTAGGTCGGGGTATAATTTTGCATATAAATACAAACCTATTAATTATTTTTAATTGGGGCCGGAAGCTAAAGAAAATCGCAATTTAGACAACAATTTTTTATTAAAATCTTGGATTATACAAAAATAAAATCGACAACCGAAGTTACTCTTTGATGTAGAAGGCTTCATAAAATCCAACAAAGTAGTTTGACGACTTAAAGATTTTTTTTCTCCCGCAAATTTTCTCATAGCAAACTAATAATTTTTTTATTCCTTGCTTTGTAGAAGAAATGCGCTTTCCTTTCTAAAGTCAAGTTTTCAGATTCGATCTTGTGATTGTACTGGATCTAAACAACCAAGCTCTTCAATGCATTTCAATGAGCTTATCAATTGTCAGCTCCTGATTGTGGGAATCCAGCAGTTCCTGAACGTCATCACTATCCGCTTCTAAATTTATTCCCCTGGCGAGATCGACAATTTCTTTTAACGCATAACCAATTTCATCTGGCTCTAGCGTCGATTCCAGCTAAGTGTCAGTGATGAAAAAAAAAGACGCCATTTAACGTTTTTTGTGAAATTTCATTCCAAGATTGTCCAATGATTCTCACTGCGTCTAAAACATTGAATTGTTTCCAAAAGTCTTTAACAGAGAGCTCGTTGTTTTTTTTTCATATGTACTAGATGGAGTGAAAAGTAACCTCCTTGGGAATGAAAAAAAAATTTTTTTTTAAATGTTTTTTTTATTTTATTTAATATAGTCCCCTTTTAGTTTGATACACTTATTCCAGCGATTTTCCAACTTCTTGATCCCGTCCGGAAAGTCTGCAAAATACTCCTCCGTGGCGTCGATGATTTCCTCGCGTGAGCTGAATTTTTTATTGATGAGCCATCTTTTAAGGTTTGAGAAGAGATAATAGTCCGAGGGATCCAAATCCAGTTACCAATCGACGCCAAATGTCAGCCCGATTCCGCTTCAGCAAGTCCAAACACTCTTTCGAAGTGCTCTCGCGTTCGTGTTTTTGGTCATGCGCGGCATCCAGCGGCACGATAACTTTTTCATATGCAGAATATTGCCCAAAATATGGCGTGTGCGCTCAGTACTAATCTTTGTGGTATCTGCTATCTCGCGCACCTTCACTTTCCGGTCAGCCAACACCATTTCATTTACTTTTTTGACATTGTTCTCTGTAACCGCATCGGAGGGCCTGCCGCTGCGGACTTGATCGGTAGTGGAGTTGCGGCCACCACGAAACTCTCGAAACCAATATTTGACGGTGTAATCTGATGGAGCATTAGCCCCATAATAATTATCCAACTTTTCTTTCGTTTCCTTCGCCGTTTTGTTCCCAAAAAACAATGTTTTATGAGAAAATCGTTTTTGTCCATACTAAACATGGTGTCAAACACGTCAACAACAATCAGCTGTCAAAACAAAACTAAAGACAGTATCGCACTGAAATTTGGCATGTCTTCTTAAATATAAACGGACTTCAAGGCACCATAACCTTTTTTGTAGTAGCAGTGCATTCTGGTGGTCATTCTGCGTGTTACTCCGTAGACACAACCGTAGATAAGAAATACGTAACACAAAATGAAGTGGAGCTATACGTTGATTCCGTGCGACAAAGCCAAACATGTACTACATTAGCTGAGCAAAAGTGTGGGGCCAGTAAGTCTATAATCGATAATCGAGAGATTTTGTAGCGCTCAAACGTCGAGGTATTACTCTACTTCAGTGACAGCTCTATAATGATTCTTTAAGAATACAAGTAGATATTGTCGATACAAGATTTGTGAGATCTGAAACTAGATTGCTCCTTCTGAAATATTGGCTGTAGAACATTGGAAGGATATTGCTTATGGTCATTAAAAATGTAGAAAAAATGTTGTGTTTCAAATTCAAACGGAAAGAAAAATGTGAGTTTTTTTTTCCCGTTTTTTATGCATTTTTATTTATATACTTAATTTACTCTTACATGCTAGACAAAAAAATGTTTAAAAAATTAGCTTAAATAACTTACAAATAATCTTATACTAACTTACTGGCCCCATGCGGACACTCTATGTTAAACATAATACTTAAAAATTAATGTCTTTCGACGTTTAGGACAGTTCCTATTCTTATTCTTATAGTTACGACAATACAACTTAAACTAAGAAAACATTTTTAAGAAAAAACTTAGTGCATGGACTTTTTTAATTTTAATTTTATTATAAAACTTAAAACTAAAAGCCTAGAAATAAATCCTAATCTACTTAATCTACTTACATTTAATACATTATATATACATACATAATATATATATACCTAATATATAGATATGTGTGTATATATAAGTATTTTTTTTTTTATAATTTTTTTTTTTGTTTTTATTTCTATTTTTTTCTTAAATCTAACTTACTCCTACTTAAAATTATGTAAGCCGGCCATGGCTAAAAAAAAATTAGACGACCAACTTTGCTTCACATAAAGCTAGCAAGTATTGGAGTAATTCGACGACGACGCATTCTCTCCTTCAAAAAGCCACCAAAATTGTTGGTGCTGTTGAGCAACATCCCTCATGGCGCGACTCCCTACCGCCCTACTGAACCGGAGACGCTCCGCACTGCCTGTCCGCGGCTGTTCGAGTGACGTGGAAGATTAGCGGCACCGCAAATCTGTCCTGGATCAGACCTTTACTTTCTAGGTAGAGGAACGCTTCTGGAGGAGTAAAGCCGTTAAAGCGAACTCTCTCGTGATACAATGTGCTCTTGCAATACGCCTTCGAGCCAACTTAATGACGAATTTGTCCACTCTTATCAGGTTCGCCCTATTGTATAAGACCTCATTAGGATAGGATTTTATGTACTCAGACTCTGGTGTTCTGTATAAGCGAAGGCAAGTCCTAAGACAAGCCCTCTCAAACACCCGAATCGTTTCCAATAAACTTGCTCTCACGTTGAACCACACAGGACATCCAAATACAAACATGGACCGGATAAGGGCCATGTAGCAGATCACCTTCACCCTCGCATCGAGTTGGCTGTTGTAAAACAGTCTCCTTGTAAGGGCGAAAGCACCTCTGGCTCTGGCCAGAGCAACATCTATATGTTTGTTAAAATATAGATATTGATCTAGCCAGATCCCAAGGTATCTGACTGCATTTCGACAAGCAAGTGGCTGTCCATGTTGTCCGTCGATAGAGAACTTTCGCCAATTCTTTCTGGTATCCCTAGAGACCCCAGACAAAGGCGTCCTAAACAGAATGGTTTCCGATTTCTGAAAGTTGATTTTCAACTTCCAGTCATCGCAATATCGTTTTATTTTATCGAAGTCACGTTGCAAAAGTATATTAATGACCTCAATCTTTGGACCTGATCTGTACGCGATTAAGCTTGTGTAAATGTTGAATAGGATCGGCGAATTTACCGCACCTTGTTGCAGACCGTTTTTAATGTTAAATGTTCCAGCAGAAGTCACATTGCCATTTTTCACGATGAACTGTCTACTGGAGAGCATATCAAAAAGAGTATACAGCAGTGGTTTACTAATGCCCAACCTGTCCAGCTTGAAGAAGAGTCCCTCTAACCATACGGTGTCGAAGGCCTTTTCCAAGTCAATCAGGCAGGCACCAGTGCACTGTTTCTTGCCTTTGTTCCATTGGATATCAGAAACCAGTTTAGACGCAGCATGAATGATATCATGCCCAGCCTTGAAACCGAATTGATTATCCGGAACTATATGTTTGTCCTCAACCCACTTAGTCAGGACTCTATTGATCACCTTCTCGAAAACCTTACTGATGTTTGGAAGAAGACTGATCGAGCGGAGATTCGCCGGATTGGAAGTATCTTTATTCCTTTTGGGAATGGGATGTACCACCGCAGTTTTCCAATGCGCTGGATAATGTGCATTATTCATTGCATTATTAAACAGGGTGGTATAAATGTCCACCGCTTCTAGTGGGAGATGGTGATGACATTATTTGCCATATTCTCGTCACTGAACTGGACGAAACCCGAGCTCTCGAATCGCCAATTCGCAATTTCATTTCGAAGGCAGGAATTGTGCACAAGGACTCGACTCTCCAGGTCGTGATTTGGGCCAATGATGTCATTCGCCTTGTACACTTCCTGGAAAGTGTCTCCTATAGCCTCTACCTTCTCCTGCGGATCCTCGACCACAAAGAAGTTGTCATCATCAACGGCCTCATTTGGATCAATGCCTGCTGCTACAAGTATTTGTTCGTTGATCGTCGTTCGGCGATTTTGAGATGTGGAAGGTCGTTTTGATTATTCCTCCGAAACATTTTATTTATTTGCTGGAACATATTCGGGTTGGTGGTGTGTACAGCTCGAATTTTGTTGTTCCAATACAAACTTACAAAATTTCTGTAATTTTCCTTTATTAATGTTTGGAGGTTTTTAATCGACGACTTCAATGTCATGATCTCCGGGTTAAGTCTGTCAGTAAACTGTCTGTACAAGAGTCTTGACAGCAATCTACTTTTATGTCGGTGCAGTGCATCAATAGTCGCGTTGCGGAATAAGTCTTCGTTATCAGTGTGTTGATACCGAGGTATCGTTTTGTCCATAGTTCGTTTAATTGTCTCGTCCATTAGTCTAAGATACCTGCCAATCTCCTCGTTTGACAGATTTATGTGGGACGGTGGTTTGAGAGAATTCGAGGAGAGTGCTCTTGTCAATATTCTTGAGAAGCGTGTCCAACGCACCCTACTATAATTGTAGGAATGCTTTTGAACAAACTCTTCCAATTCCGCAATTTCGTTGGGAACAGTTATTTCGGTGCTGAAAGTGCGTAGGCAGTTTGTACTTTGTTGGTTAGTGCACGTCAGTTGTATTCGTGAGTTGAACATCAGGAGATCCAAATAGGACCCGTGTCTGGGAAACAACGGACTATCCGTCGCTTTGAGGCCGAGTCGATACATCACATTGTGCTGACCCCACCAATTGAATAGTAGGTTCCCTCTAGTATTTGGTATTTCACTATATTTGGCATTGAAATCTCCGCCGATAATAAAATAGTTGTCTTCCAATTGCAGCCTCAGGAATCGAAAAAGTGTCTCGAGCTCTGAGATGAATAGGGTGGATTGAGTAGCCTTAGGAGCATAGACAGACACCATGTATGCTACGGAGAGGGATATATATAATGCAATCCTCCCATAATGGGGTTGGGTCGGTTTCTCCGTTACTTTGTATCTTCTGTGACTCATTTTGTGTCTTTTGGTAAGCTTAGTTTCGCTAACTAAAAACACATCAGGGGCTTGGTCTTTTAGCAACTTAAGCAGTGTGGCTCTGAGAGCAAGATAGCCAGCATGTCAGGTACAGGTTCTGGTGCTCTAGGCGCTGGGGCCTGAGAAGCTACTTTTGCTTGTTGTACCGCAGTTCCCCTACCTGCCGCCAAGAAAAATGTGAGGATAGATTTTCAATGGTTTTGAGTTCAAAATTCTCGTAATACGGCGCATTACTTTTCTATTTTTTCAATTTTAAATGCAATTGAAAATATTAATTACGCTATAAAAACAAAAGAGAAAATGGTCCGAAACTGATGGTTTACTCATATTTTATTTAGGTAGATTTCTTTGGAAAGATGACGAAACTACATTCGGATAACCTTGGATTCCTTCTATTGATAATTAAATAATCATTGCAGAAAAAGTTTACTAGCACCGCTACAAGATTTATTTTCACGACTATTGCATACATTATGCACACACATACATATATGTATATACAACAATTTTAATGTGTTCTCTTTGCAGGTTGAAATCTCGCGTACGCATTGACCATCTACTGTCGTCACTAGTTTCTTTTCAATTAAAGCCTCGTTACTTCCATTTTACTCACCTGTATATCAGCGCGATTTCTACCCTAACTTAAGAGCTCAAAATCGAAAAGAGTTTCCATCTATTATTATTGTAATAATAGCCATAAAAGTCGACAATAAGTCATACTTCCAGCTCCGGCTTCACCACATACTTCCAAACTGCACTGCAGGCTTAAAACTACTTTACAGGTAAGCCATAGTGTGGTATGTTATGTTTGTGACTATAGTGGCCACCACCACTCTAAGATACTCGTATATTTCTTCACTTACTTAGGTAAAAGAAATTTTTCTTTTCTTCAGTTTGTTACCGAAACGCATACGATTCAGACGCAGTTTGTAGTCTGGTTTGTCTCTAGAGAATATTGCCGTACTGAGTGAAATACTGGTTAACTTTTCCCTGTTGTTGTGGTGTATTACAAAAAAAATAAAATTTCATATATTGTAGAATAAAAAAAAATGCATTTGCAAAATTGATAAATATTATCGAATAAAAATATTTTAAAAACAGTGAAAATTAAAAAATAAAAATAAAAACAACAAGCAAATAAGTGCAAGTGGCTTCAACGCAATATGACAATTCTTGAAAACTTCACGAAGGTGTCAATACATTAAATTATCATTGAGTATTGCAAGTATAATACATATCAACAATTTGGATAGATACATTTAGTTAGAATCAATCAATTGGATATAAAATAGAGGACTTAAATAAAGGTTTGTATTTAATTTTCTTTTTCGTAATTTCCAATCACCTACAACAGAATCTGGGTCAAATCTTCTTTTCTATGCTCTAGCAATTTGTACATTTTCCAATAAATCTTTCCACTTGACAGAACGTTAAAGTTAAAAACACTATTTTTTTCTTTGTTTACTTTTCGAGCGAGCAATTAATATAAGACTTTTCTTTTGCCTTTTTATTTTTCAAGTGCATCAAAGCATTAAGAAGATAATAGAAAATTTATTGTGATTAGGCTTTTGAGAAGACATGCAACTGCAGTTTATACCAACAAATAATTAATTTGCATTTTAATTTAAGTTTATTTTTGCTTTATTATATTATAATTATTTTTTATTTAATATTTTAAAATGAATATTTAATATTTTAAAATACATTTATGTGTTTGTTACACTTCTTTTATGGCAATGAGCCAGAATATCGCGTGAAAATTATATGGAGATCTTTAATTATTTTTAAATACAGTGGGCATGTATTTCAATTAACCCAAGAGGCCATTATACTATCCCGTGAATTCGGTGCAAGTCAAAATGGCTGCAACCATGTTTCACTCTACTTATTTTTGTCAAATATTTTGTGAAAGTTGTCCGACAAAAGGCAATGAACTATGGCACTAGGACACAAACTTTAAGATTTTTTGGTAATTTTAAGATAGTTCTGTAGTTTTTAATTACCTATTCATTATTCTAAGTGAAAAATACAAATTTTGATAAAATATTTATTCAAAAAAAAAATATGTACCATACATGCTTGGCAAATTGGTTGAAAGAAAACAAGCAGTTCATGTAAGCAATGCTGTGTCAGATTATATTGCAATTTCAGTTGGTGTTCCACAAGGATCAATTTTAGGTCCCCTACTTTTCGCAATTTTTATTAACGATCTTCCCAAATGCATTAAAAGTTCAAATTTTCACATGTTTGCTGACGATATCCAGCTCTATTTAAGCTTTGAGAATGATCTTATTGATCATGCCACTTTGAAATTTAATGATGAACTAAAACGTATTCATTGCTGGATAGATGAAAACTTTGTGCAGCTTAACCCAAGTAAAACAAAGTGTCTTCTCATAAATAGAAATCCGTTATCTCTTATCAACGTTCCTCCAGTATACCTTGGTAATGAACGTGTAGAATTTGTAAACAAAGCCAAAAATCTTGGTATTTGGTTCAATACAACATTAACCTGGGACGACCACGTTTGCTCAGTTGTGGGAAAAATATACGGATGTCTTAGAAATCCCAATCTCAAAACTTCACACCAGTAAATACGTAGCTCATGTTAGTCAAGGCCGTGCTCATGCCTCTGATAACGTATAGCTGCGAAATTTTTTGCTGCACCAGCGCCTTTGCCAGACGTAAGCTCAACATTGCTTTTAACAATGTTGTGCGATACGTATACGACCTAAATCGTATTGCTCATGTGTCGGTTTATACCAAAAATACTCTTGGTTGCACACTTGACCGATATTTTGACTACTGCACAATCAAATATCTACACAGGATTATAATCAACCAACAGCCCCAATACTTATATGATAAATTAAGGTTTTCGCATTCAAGTAGATCTTTAAATTTAATTGTACCTCGTTCACGCGACGACTCTACAATACAAATGGCTTTAATGAAACTCTCTTTCGACATATAGCAGAAAACTAGAAGGAATATAAATTCCACACCATACAAATATTTTATTTTAATTGTTCAAGAAAGCTCATAAATATTGTTGTTGTGTACTCGTATACCTTATGTACCTTTTTTTTAAATAAGCTAAAGTTCAACCTTGACTTACATTCTTAACATCATAACGA
The DNA here is from genome assembly GCA_963966105.1 of Volucella zonaria. Taxonomy (NCBI): domain Eukaryota; kingdom Metazoa; phylum Arthropoda; class Insecta; order Diptera; family Syrphidae; genus Volucella; species Volucella zonaria. The sequence goes on from OZ014531.1 coordinate 209,365,885, forward strand.
CAAGAAAAGTCGTCAATTTATATTTGCATTAAATGAATATACAGTACTGTGCAAAACCTAAGCAACCACCTGCACTTCAGCACTTCATAGTAAATCTTTTCAACTTTCTACCCCACTAAATGAAAAGAAATGGATATGTAATGATTTGGCTACTTTGTTGGTTTTTGCGTTTTTTTTTTTTAAATCTGAAGTATTATTACTTTTATAAAAAGTTATGAATTTTAAAATCGAATTACACATCATTACATATCCATTTCTTTTCATTTAGTAGGGTAGAAGTTGAAAAGATTTACTATGAAGTACTGACTCCAGATGGTTGCTTAGGTTTTGCACAGTACTGTACTAGTGATTTTAGACATTCTAAAAAATTGATTTCCGGTGCTGATGCTCGCTTATCCATGGTGCGGTTTTGCTATGTTTAAAAATTTAAATTGAACAGCTCCAGAAAGCAGTTCTTAATTTAAAAGTATCAAATCAACAAGTTCAAACGCTTAATACTCTAGGTATTACAGGTCAAACAACTCAAGAAAATATTGTGATACAATTCAAATTCTTGGGAATATCTGCTATGGCAATATTCACATCTTTTATTTATTGTTACTAAAAAAAATTAACAAGTATTTCTATACAATGCCTATGATACGTTAATTCAATTTTCTTCCATTACACCTATATCAATCTGTATTCACTTCATGTCATGTCAAGTGAAAAGAAAAGTAAAAATTATGCAGGAAAATTTCAAACAATACTTTCAATCACGTATACTTGTGTATTCGAACCATGCCTATATTCCAATGGCAACGCAATTTTAAGCATAGGTGCCCGTACATGACCACACTTCAATCGATACTTACAAAGTTACAACAAAATTTGGTTTCAATTGTCCAAAAATTTAAACAAATTAACTGGTATTCAAAATTTACACGTACTGAGAGCATCCAATCTTTTGTTTAAAGTTTAAAGCCAAAATGAAAAACAAAAAAAAAAGGCTTGTGCAAAAATAAAAGACGAAAAAAAAACTACTGACCATAATGACCGCCTATACCCGGACAGACAAAATTTGACCGAGTTTTTGACTTTGCACATAACCATGTACGAGTATATAAAATTTCACTTTCGTTTACCACGATCTGCATTTAAATTCCGTGACTTACCATGGAGTATGCTCGCACAATGTCTGGAATTCGACGAGTATTGCGTGTTCGATGCGAAATGCGAGTGCAGTTGATTAATTGAAATTGCTCCGTCTTATTTTGTTTATGACTAATTTCGAAATTGTCTCTTTAAGAAATCGAGGCCAAATAGAAAGTCTGCATAGTCACATTAAATTGTAGGTATTATTTTGACCATATCTATGACGGCTTCTTTATTTATTTGCTTTGTCAATCTATTCAATTAAAGTTGAGTAAATCACAAGAACCGGGCTTTTTTTGATCAAAACGTAAACAGCGACAATTTTTCACAATGAATGAAATTGGAAGAAAAAACCTTCAAGTTAGAAACGGCATTCGAAAAGCGGTTCAATTTTCTAGGGCAAATACAAAGTGAAATTTGTCAAAATTTGATAGAGAAGAAGTGAATACTATAGTGAAACTAAAAGTAGGTATTCTAACCTAGAAGAGAAAACAATACACTACTAATTTTTATAACTATTGATTTCAATGTATGTAGATTATGAACCTCGAAAATTCGTATACTTAACGAATAGCCTTTGTTTTCTGATGGACTTAAAATTAAAGCTGGAGTTCAGCCTTAACAAAGTAGGTATTTGTTCTTTGAAAAAATTCAGAGAAAAAATTAGACAATGGGCAGAATCATATACACTGGTCGGCATAAGTATATTTTGACGAAATAAAAATCGTGCATTTTTAAGTTTAACTTTTAAATGGCTTTATAAAGAATTTTTGTTTATTTTTTTTACACCCTGACTGACTGACTGCAACCAATTTCAGACTGCTATAATTTCCAAACCATTCATGACAGTGAGCTCAAATTTTGACACATGACAGATAAACGATTTGCGTCTCAATTGTGTTGAAAAATTTTTATCCGCGATGGAATTCAAACGTGATAGTGTGATTGCTTTACATTTGGCTGGAAAACCACAAGTAGCTATAGTTATAGCCCTCCAGCACCTCAACGTGAATAAATCAGTTGTGTCTCGAACCGTAGCAAAACTCCATGGAGGTGGTCATAAAAAAACAGAAACATCGGCAGAAATATTTCGGATAGTGAAGGCTCGAATTGATCGAAATCCGCGTCGAAGTGGAAGAAAAATGGGTCGTGAGCTCAACATATCATTGGAACGGATTGCAACACATACTGAAAACATACGCCACTCGGTTGGTGGCGGTGTTTTCTCAGACACGCTAAATCTAAGCCTCTCTTTCCGCCTTCCAAATCACTGCAGCGTGTTCCAGGCAGAAATTTTAGCGATTAAAGAAGCTCTGTCCTGGCTGAAGAAAAACGTGATATCTGCAAAGGATATCCGCATCTTTTCGGATAGTCAGGTCGCTATCAAATCCCTGGACTCAGTCTCACTGAATTCTAAAACCGTCCTTGACTGCCGATCATCTCTTATGGAGATGGCAGAACAGTTCAACCTTCACCTCTGTTGGGTGCCGGGCCACAGAGACGTTCCAGGGAATTGTAGAGCCGATGAACTCGCCAAAATTGGAACCACTTTATCTATTCTACCGGAAAGGGGTAGCATAGGTATCCCAATCGCTGCGTGCAAACTAATATTAAAGCTGGATGCCAATAAAAGAACAGACCTTAGGTGGACTGTTGGACCAACATGTCTAGCGACCAAACAAATCTGGCCAAAACTGGATCTGTATCGCTCTAAGTGTCTGATCCTTCTATAGGCAAGCACGCAAGAAGGCTTGGCGCCTTTACAAATGATTTCTGCAGAAGCTTCATGGACGAGGAGGAGGAGGAGACAACCCTCCACCTACTCTGTACATGTCCAGCTCTCTCCCAGAGAAGAAAACTTCACTTAGGAGCCTTCTTCTACAACGACCTAAACGATCTGAAAAATACAGACGTAAATAGTCTCCTTCGCTTCGTCAGAAGCTCAAACTGGTTCCATCAGTAAGAGGATCATAGATCCACGTGGCATCACAATGGGCCATTAGGCCTAAGTGGGTTGGTTTCATCCAACAGCTACTCTTACCTACCCTACCCTACACCGCAACAGAAAAAAGTTAGAGTCGACAGAGCGAAGGAGTTGCTACGCTTGCACGAAAGTGCTAAGTTTCCGAATTTGGTTTTTTCCGATGAGTCGCCATTTGTTATCGAGTAATATGTCAACAAACAAAATGGCCGAGTTTACTTGACAGAGAGGTCCTTCGAATATTTACACCTTCGGACGGCTACCAGAAAACAAGCAGCACCAATGGTGATGGTTTGGGCCGCCATAACCGTCGATGGTCGCTCTCCGCTCATATTTTTGGACCGTGGCGTCAAAATTAATGCGATCGTATACCGTGAAACTGTCTTAGCAGTATTGAAGCCTTGGACAAACAATCATTTCGATCGGAGACCGTGGACATTTCAACAAGACTCGGCACAGCGCGCGTCAACCAAGATTGGTTAAAAAACAATGTTCCACACTTCATTTCTTCGTCACAATGGATTGCAAATTTTCCGGATGCAAATCCGTTGGATTTCTCTGTCTGGGATATTTTGAAGGCGAAGGTTGGCACTAAAAAATACCAACGTTTGGACCACCTCAAACAAGCACTTCGCCGGAATGGGCCAAAATAAGGCAGAGCCACTTGCGTGCAGCTTGCGATGCTTTCTTCGGCCGTCTCAAGGCCATTATTGGTGGACATATTGAAAACTACTGAGACAATTTGAAAATCGATGTATTTTCCAACGTTTTTTGCTTTGGCACAATAAAATTTATGAAAAAATAAAAAAATTATAGCATTTTAAAAAGTTGGAGTTCGAGTCATTCACCACGTATATATAACTAATACAAACTTAAAAATAAGCAAACAATTATTTTTCCATAAAACCTTAAAAGATATAAATTAATTAGTAGTTTCACGTGCTGGCATAAGTATTTTGACAAGTATGTAACACTAAGAAAACAAAGTTTAAACTTAACAAAAGTAAAGAAATGAAGAAGAATTTAGTGAAACGTATTGAAATCAATAACTTTTTGAAGTCGTCTCGGTACTGAATCGACTAAATTTTGAAGAATCTCTGGAAATATCTGACCTCAGAAATTGTCTCCTCTCTGGTTTTATTTAACGAAACTGTTCTTTTGCGTTTCAAGAGAGACCAGACGTTTTCTATAATATTTAAATCTGGACTTTGAGGTGGCCAGTCCAAAGTGCTAACACCAAGCTCATTCAAAAAGTTAGTTATCCGGGCTTTGTGACATGGGGCATTATCCTGTTGCAGGATAAATAATTCCCCGATAAGCCTATCTCCGGAAGGAAAGGCATAATTATTTAGGGTTCTAACATATTGGCATGGGTTCATCAAGCCGGTGATAAGATTCAAGTCACCCAGCCTATTATGTGTTGCGTACATCCCCAAAACGTGACAGAGCCTCCACCATGGCTCACTTTTTGACAAACGGACCTTTTTTTTTTTTGCCTTACTACCTTTGGCAATCTTACAAAAAATTTGTTTTTCGGTGAGTTATACTCAAATGAGCTTTCATCTGTCCATAGAACGCTTCTCGAGAACTCCTTTGGCGTGTGCAGATGTTTCTTTGAGAAGGCCAGTCTTTTAAGTCTGTTTGCCTTTGATATGTACGGCACATCCTTAAATTTTATTGTCTTAAAATTTTCTTCCTGATTGGATTCTTGGCCGTCAAATTCTATTTATCTGCAGCTGATTGAGGCTTCACATATTCACATATATTTTTTTTAAATTCCCGTAAAAGGACTCGGTCTTCAGTGGGCGTTGTTTTGCGCTTAGCACCTGACCTCATTAAATTTCTTATGTCATTATGCTTTTTCAACTTATGTATGTTATTAATTTGATAGTGCACTGTTTGACGCGACACATTAAACTCATTTACAATGTGTTTTACTGTCATTCCAGCGAAGATCTGGTAACCAAACTCAACTCAGCCGTTTTACCCATGGTCTTTAATAACTTTTAACAAATTTTCATTTTTTTCATCAACGTCTAATATCAATTAAAGTTAAATACAAAAGTTGCTTAGTTTTCACGTGCTCAAAAGTGTAAAAACATTTACACAAAGGTTCCGTTTCTAGGATGCTTTAGTGTGTAACATAGCTCGGTAATACATTGTATTTTTTGATTTCTTCTCCGAAATATTTATTTTGACTAATTGAGGACTATCTATTGGGGAAAAATCTGGGACTTATGATGTGCACTGCACTATAAGTATTTGTACCTTATACCCTTTTTCACAGATTTAAGAGTAGGATTAGCACACTTGTAAGAGAGTGCCTCACCTTTCTTCCTCCAAACGTAATCTCTGCCATGGAATCGTGGATTTCTCCGTCCAAAGGTTTTATCCCAGATGTTGGCTTTTGTTTACATGTAGCAATTTGTGAGCAACACGGTCACGTTTTTCATCCTAATTTAGACGCCTAGGGATTGTGCCCACCGATGGTTCTTTTATATCCTCGTTTCTCATTCTGACCCGTATATTTTTTTTTAATTAAAGCAGTTGAGGAATTACATTTTTATCTTTCTGCCAAGAAATTGTAAATTCTTAAGGTGCCCCTCATCATAACGATGATTTCAGGTAGGCAGGACAATGAAATAAACTACTCGTACCTGTACTCGTACTTTCTGGAAACATTCAACTTATATTACGTGTTTTTCAAAGTATTAAGGTGCATAATAGAAGCAAGCGTCATGACACCAATGTAACATAGACAAGTGGGGGGATTATATAACTTTAAATATTATTTTGTGCGTAATATAATGTTGAAATACAAATCCAAAATGACAGCTTAAGTCACTTTTAGTCTGTGACTTTTAAGTCATGCAGAGACTTCTGCTATTAGCCTTCAGTAGTTTGCACGACCACGAACTCATTTTTGTTGGCAATAAAGCAATTTTTTTATATGGCAGCATGGTTGACGTTAATGCGCCAAATTGGTAAGCATTATTTCAAAAACATAGCTCTTCCAATATAAGGTTTATTTTAATTTTACAGAATATCTGTAAAATTGGTTTTTAACAGCTGGCAATTGTATTTCGTTTTATCATCGTTGATACTTGGCACCAATGTACGAGTACATTAATTTATGTACACATTTACAGTGCACTCATGCCCACATACTTACAGGTAAATATATATATACATGTGTGAATAAGTACATTTATCTATGTGTAGGTAAGTAGGTAATTCTGTAGATCAATCCACTCATTTGTTTTTTTCAACAGCAAACAAGCTTCGACTTAAGGTGATGTAAGAATATCCCACAGATCTCATTTGCGGCAATCTGATTTAATTATATTTATGGAGTCGTGATTGTAGCTCAAACGAATACTAAGGAAAATTTACCTTGTAAGTTTGTATGACTACATTTATAGATCAAAGAATGTGAATTTGCGATTAAATCTATGGTGTTACAAGCAAGTTTCTTTGCCATGACTCATGAGAAAAGAAAAAAAAAACAAACAGTCCCAAGTGTAGAATTTTGCATCCGTCCTTGCAATACTTAATAGAATGTATCGATGGATATATTGGAAGTTGTGAGTCAGGTAGTAGCATACCTACTCATACGAGTACATGAAAATAAAAGTATGTTTTCTTTTCTTTTGAAATTAACTTTCAACTTAGAGTTAAATTTCCTAGCCTGAATTATCTTACATTTAATATTCAACGCACACTTGTACTCGTGTAGAGTTAAAATATGTAGGGCGCACTAGGTTAGCCGTCATTTTATATCTGTATGCCACTTCCTACATCTCATATATTATGTAGTACAATTTCTAATGATACAAGGTCATAAGTTGACGAATACTTTTACTTAGTGCGACAAGAATTTGTGGATATACGCGTCCCTTTGCTTAAACACAAGAGAGGGATTCAAATCCTAGGACTCATGAGGTTTACTCATACGTACCTATGTACGTCGCCAAATATTGAAGTTCGGGAGCCTTCAAAATCTTGACACAATTAAGCATGTTGCAGTATCTATCTTTTAAAAATGTAAAGAAGACGTTCTAACAAAAACAGAATACGAAAAAAGTTGGAATAGGCTATAGTTGGATAGGCCCATACATAAATATTTTTAAATTAATTTTTTAAATAGGCTTGCTGGAACCGGATACATGAAACTAAAAAAAAGAGTTTTTTTTTTTTATTTCAAAAATCAAAAAAGCTGTCTGGACTTATATCTCGTTTTCATCTTCGTTCATAATGGTTCAAAAATTTGTTTGGGCGAGGTATATATGTTATGGTTAAACCTGTCCAACGCAGTTTCCACCTTTTGGAGATCGATTCAAATTGACCGGACCACTTTCTCTTAAACAACGTCAACAAATGGTCGATATATTATGCTATTACGAGTATATCCACCTGCTTTAAACCGGGTGCACCGGCTTTTTGTTGTCTCATTACTTATCCACACAAACTAAGATCTGACCCTTTTTTCGACCCACAAATTTACGAACTACGCATATTTTTAAAAAGCAAATGAGTTGTCTATTATATCAGGCTAATAGAATAAATGCCATATTCAATTTATGATACATTGCAGCAAAAATATCCTCAGAAAAGGCTTCCATAGTTATGCCGTCTGTATCTAATCCGCTCTTATATACTGGAATGTTTAATTTCAAAATATCCACAGAACTTAGTGCCGATTCCATTTAGAGGATAATGACTAAACTTACGAGGGTTGTCTGAAAATGAACAATGATACAAGACATTTTTTTTTTATTTTTCTACACAGTCTCCTTGTAACTCTACACACTTCTCCCAGCGATACTCCCATCTCTCTAACCCGTCCAAATAGTGTTTGGCGTTTTTCTCTGCAAAATAATTGTTCACGAAGGTGATTGCTTCCTCTTGCTTCCCTTGCTTGCTGAAGAAAATCTCTGTCCTCCGTACGCAGTTTTTAGATGAGGGAACAAAAAGAAATCGCTTGGGGCTAGATCTGGTGAATAAGGTGGATGGTCAAGCAGTTCAAACCGTAATTCATGTTGTCTTGGTGAAACAGGATTTTCTTTTTCCGCAAATGTGGCCGTTTTCCGCAATTTCTGCCTTCAGCTTGACAAGTAACGATGCGTAGTATACTCCTGTAATGGTTTTTCCTTTTTGAAGATAATCGATTAAGATAACTCCTTTACTATCCCAAAAAAAACAGTCGCCATCACTTTCCCAGCCGAAAAAACAGTTTTTGCTTTTTTTTGGAGCTGGCTCGCCCTTTGCAGTCCACTGTTTTGACTGAATTTTTATTTCGGGCGTATAATGGTGTATCCAAGTTTCATCTACAGTAATTAATCGGTGCCAAAATTGGGATTTATTGCGCTTAAACTGTTCATTCGAACACGTTTTTGGTCTAACGTAAGCAAACGCGGCACCCAACGCGCGGACAGCTTTCTCATGCCTAAATCTTGATTTAATATGTAACAAACACGTTCTTTGGACATTTTCATAACCTCTACTATCTCTCTAACTTTAATTCGGCGGTCGTGTAACACCATTTGGTGAACTTTAGCAATGTTATCGTCAGTGGTTGCAGTTTTTGGACGTCTCGAACGTGCATCATCTCCCAAGCTCTTACGGACACGTTTAAATTCAGCTGCCCAAAATTTCACTGATGGTACAGAGTCCCCATACACAGAGTCCAACTCATTTTTGATTTCGATACTCAATTTTTTCCATTTTCGCAAAAAGCGCTCACATTGACTCACTCAAACGACTGTCAACTAAAAACTACGCATCCAAAGTAACTGAAACTTCGGTAAGTAACTGTCAAAAGATGCACAACTAGCATTCAGTAGATTTTATTGACGAGTGCCGCTATCATTACGGAAACTTTTCAGACAACCCTCGTTAGAAGGCACATCTTTTTGGAGATATGACCAAAGCCGCGGCTAGTGAAAAGAAAAGTTAAAGAGTTTCTAGGCTTTCAGTACAAAATACCTTAGGAGTCACAGTGCCTATTCGATGCGGTAAAACTAATTTAATCAAATAAACACAAAACTGTCTGAAAGCTGAAGAAGTTTGAAGAAGGCTGAAGGCTTCAAGCATCTTCAGCATGTTCACATACAATTTTTTGCTGTTAGACGTTCACAAAATACTTTCTATTTGTTCATGAAATGACACAAAAACATCTTTTTGAAGTTCAAAATGGAAACTTGTCAAAATATTGGTGTTGCTTTTCCGAGCCTCTACTTCCTTCTCCCAATATCGATATTAATTTCCATTACTAAAATATACAACAAAATTTATTATGTTATTATAGATAATACACAAAATTCTGCAATAAATAAAACTCATCTTCCGATTAAACAATTAAATTTTTAAACAGCGCACAAACATATCGAATATTCATTTTGATAGTTACAATACAATACAATAGAATATAAGTTATTCAACTTTTAATAGTTTGTTTCGTGCCATTCCGATCTGAAATTGGAAGATATTTCTATTGTTGATTTGAGTCCTTTCCATGTGGAAATACGTATTTTCTAGTAAACAGAAAAATAAGGCATTCATTTATGGTAACAAATGTGTCTTTAACTAAAATTATGAGTTTTGTTGCTTAGGATGGTGTATATTGACGCTCAGGGGTTCTTGTACTTCAAATTAAACAAATGAAACAACACCTCTTCTGGACAGTACAGTCCGCGCGCCATGGACGAAGGATGCCGTGTAAAAGAAGATAGAGGAACTCCAGCAGCTGCCTTTACCCGTGGGCGATAGTAATTACTATTTTATTGCTCTGTATTAGAAAACGCTTGCAACCAAATTGGCAGACGGAGTAGGAAGCTCGGAAAATTTAAAAAAATTCGATAGAGCAATCATTGTGGAGCAGTCAAATAATTTAAGATTTGTTAGCGATTTTCTCCTGATCTCGTAAATGCATAAATCGGAAAGTTTGCAGACAGACAATCATAATAAAGCGTATGCCAACAATAATTTGTACTAAGTCATTGGGTAACAGGATAAATTAAGATTAGTATTTTTTTAATTTTATCTTTTGTCGATAAGATAAATTTAAGTTCATAACAGTTTTGTGTAAATGTTGCTGAATTTCATTGATACTCGTATAGCACTCAGTTTGCTCCTTCAAGTCGTGAGTGGTCGTGGGCTTGTTGGCAACTTAGACTTCAAAAAGCCCCAGAGAAAAAATCCAACGGCGTTAAATTGCACGATCCTGGGCGGCCAATTTTGTTCACCAAAACGGAAAATTACACAACCAGTCAATGATTCATGAAGTATTTGACTTTTTCCTGGGCTGTAGGGCATATGGCACCGACTTATTGAATGTCTTCCACATTCAAATCTTGCAATTTATTCACAAACAAGTAGATTATTATGTCGCAATAACGGTAATTGCGTGACCAACCGCTTTTTCAAAGAAGAATGATCCGAAGATGCCTCCAGCCCAAACTCCGCACCAAGCATGACACATTGTGAATGCATTTGTTTCTCATCAATCACTTGTGGATTTTTTGAATCCCAAATTCGACAATTTTGACGTTTAACAAAGTCATCAAGATGAAAATCAGCCTCATCGTTGAAGATTAATTTGTTTGAAAACTTTGCATTCATTTATTGTTATTGTTCCCTAATCCATTCAACGAACTCTCTTCACAGTGCGTGGTCAATAGACTTCAGTTCTTAAGTCGATTCCATTTTGTATGCATGAAGATGCAAATCTTTCGTGAGAATACACCGTAAAGAGTTTCTCGAAACGTCCAATTCTAGACCACGGACTCTCAGTAACACTCTCACAAAATGCTTCGAGGTTTTGTGTTGAACTATGTGTACCTGTTGAAAGACGGCCAGAGTGCCTTAAATCACAAATTGATCTAGTCTCCCAGTCTCCCATCCCTTCACTGTTTCTGAAGTTAAATCACTATTCCGACCATATTTTGTGCCAAAATTGTGAACTGTATCTGCCAAAGCTTCACTATTTTAAAAATATTCCTATACAATGAAAACGCGTTGTTTTTGCATGTAGCGCTTAAATTTTAATAACCCTGAACTTTCAGTCTGTCACACTGTCTTTTTTTTTTTATGCCACACCTTACTGCAAAAACGGCGCAAAATTCAAATCTTGCGTGAATTTTGCAACACTATTTACATGAACACACATGCGTCCAATTGGAATTAGAAATTGAAACGTTTAATTGGAAAGTGATTTTCATTTTTTGTTGGAATTTCGCAGAAAATCGGAAATGTTTGTAATGTTACCATAAAGCTCAAGCCAGCATTTCTTCAATTGATATAACAAGTGTCACGGTGGTATTATTTCGCGAAATTGGGATTTCTTCAAACGATTTATTAGACATTCAATTACTCGTACATATAAATACATAAAAAAGTCAATACATAAAAGTCAATTGATAAAATGAGGGCACTCAAAACTTTCTTTGGAAAATATTTTTAGAAGTGTCATGATGGGTGGAAAAATTTCCGAGTTCCATGTTACAGCCACAAACTCTAATGAGGACACGAGCACACCTTGACGATCATGTGCCATTGGCAAGCTTACAACTTCGATAGCTAAACCAGTTACACAAACTTACAAGTATTTTTAAGATTTCATAAAAATGTTGCGTCCTACTCAAACACTATGAAAACAAATATTTTTGGCACCCCAATCATTTCTTTATTTCTTTGCTTGCATTCGAGTTTTGAAATCTTGATAAAAGAAATTTTAAATAAATTGCTTTTATTTATTTTATATATTCATTAATACTTTTACACAATTTGTCTTATCATTGATGTATCAATTCTTTCGTAACTTTACATTTATTTGCGTAATACTTTTGGATACTTCTGATAAAATTTAAAATTTAAATGAAAACGAAAGCTATACTTAAGTTTAGAATAAACTTAATATATGTAAACAGCAAATAACAAAACTAATGCGCCGGCACATGAAAGCCCAATGCACAAAAAGAAAGGGAATTAATGACCCTTTTTATTGCTGCTAATTAGTAAAACAATTTCATGGCATAGCACTGTAGTGAAAGCATAGAAAGCATTAAAATCAAATAAACAAAAAAATTTCGGTAAGGTACAGCCTGGCATTGTATTACCTTATTTGACCTAACCTTTTTCTTCATTTTAATCATAATGTTAATTTACATTGAACGTTAAAAGCTACTTGCAAATATGCGAAAGAAGAAATATCAATTTTACAAAGGAAGGGATCAGTATCAGTGTTAAGAGATAGAAAATAACATTTATGGTATACTGTGCCACTCCTTGAAAACACTTTCGATAAGATAAATTAACGACTATGCATTCGAAAGAAATAAGGGATTAAGTATGGGTTTACCATGAGTACTATTATAACAACCAAGAAACCAAATATTAATATTTAAAAATATTGTAAACTAGATTTTCGTATACTTTCTTAAGCTCGTTTTGGAGCTTAGTTTATTTTGTACGCTTCGTATTTTAAACTGTGTTAAATTATTGCATATTCATGACAAAAAATACTTAAGCTCTCATATTTTCCATTGTGTATTCTAACATTTAATAATCATTCATGCAAGATTCACTTCATTAAAATTGCCATTAATTTCACTTTTACAATGGCGACTCCTCATGCAAATATACAAGTAAGAGTATGAATAATTGTCATGAATGCGTGAAAAATAAATTCACTCGTACGGTGACCATATATCCTTTATTGTAAATAATATTTCTTCCTTTTGCTATTTTTTCTGCTATTTAAAATGGTCATGGAAGGAGGAGAAGAAGAAGAAAACTGCTTGAAACTTCAATATGTGTATATTATTCATCCGCAATCCTCCTCTTGCTCGTTATATTGGTTATTTAGTAAAACCAGATAAATTTGTCCTTTTTTATTGTTTGACAAATATAGGGATATCTTGCTTTCTTTGACTCAGGGTATAATAAAACTAATTTCACGTGACAGAGATGTGTACTATATGATATTTGCAGATGTACGTATTATATAATCAGCTTTCTCTAGCTTCATAAATCATTTTTACGCTTTTTGTCATTATTCTGCTTAAATAGAAGAAATCCTCCACAATATGGCAAGATAAGTTTTGTATTTGCGATTGTAAATTAAATTTTAAATCAAAATATGTATAAGGCCAAGCATATGTATGCTAATATATTCTCGAGTGTGAAGTCTTTCTATCAAAGTTTTACTGATTAACTACATATTTTATTTTAAATTATTTATTGTTAGTTTTCTGTTCATTTTGCGGTTTTTCTTTAGGCCACTAAATGGTCTAGTGGTCATACCATTTCATAAGCACTAATAAAGTGAGATCCAATTGACAATCAAGTTATTTCTTTCATTCAGAAACCACTATGCATACAGTGCAACAACCGCAACGACACAAGAGGAAGTTTGCTTTTCTTGTTCATTCGTTGGTTCAATAATTTTATGTCATACTCGTATAAGAGTCTTCAAAACTGGTTAATCACAATTTTTTATTGTAGAAATTTCGAAAATAATTCTCGAATATATAAATGTACATATACTTACAACAAAGTCCGGCTATTCCCGGATAGCTTTTTATTATATTGTACTGACAGCATAAAGTATTGCTATTCTATAAAAATTCTGAATTAACATTTGTCTTAATAACACCTTATGACGGCATTTGCACCAGCAACAGAAAATTTGTTTTTGATTTTTAACGAAGCAGAACACATTACTATTGGTATTCCAACGCATCCAACTTTCTAGCGACATATTTCAGTGGTTATGACGAAGTACGAGTAATCAAACACCTTGTTGTTCTCGCTGTTTTCTATTTGCTACTATTACTCTGATGTTGATAAAGTTTTTTTTTCTATTTTAAGGTTAGTATGTACGAATGACCGCTGCTCGAACTAGCGCCTTAACTATTAGACACATCTTCTCCAAATTTGATTTTTGAGCTTCTTTTTTAAATATCCCTATGCGATTTCTTACTTTTAAAATAAATTTAAAATCAAGAGTACTCGTAGTTTACTAAGAGAAAAAACTAAAAATGTTGAATTTTCTCGATTAGTAATTCAACAATTATTAAGAAAATTTCACATTTTAGTTTAGAGTTGAACTAAACAAAATTTTGCTATTCGAAGTGTAATTTTCTAAAAAATACATTTTTAGACAATAAACTCAACTGGCATTTCAATTATGTATGTCGTATTACGTAATACTTTATTTGATTTTATTTATTCAAGCCTGTGCTGAATATATTTTATAATTATGAGAATATAACAACTAGTAAGGTTCAGCTCCTATTCCTACAACGATACACAATAATATATGCATTCCCTATTGCTTATATCTGCGAAATTTAAACACCCAGCCGTTATCCATGAATGGAAATTGCATCGTACTTTCCATTCTCTAGGTTTCCTCAAGCGATGTAAGAAATATTTCATCCCCTCTGATCTTGTCTAAGGCGTTTATCCGCCCGAAATTGGAGTGCAATTCCCACATCTGGTCGGGTGCGCCCAAAACATCTCTGCATCTGCTAGATAAGATTCAAAACCGTGCGATAAAACTCATAGGTGATACTAATATCACTCAAACAATGGACATCCTCGAACACCGACGTAATGTCTCTTATCTCACTCTGTTTTATCACTATTTCCACCAACATTGCTGCGTAGAAATCGCCAGTAGCATTCAGCCTATTCAAACTTTTAACCGTAACACCCGTCTCGCTATGAATGCTCATCAGTATACCCTTAAGGCCACTTTCGGACGTACTCTAAAATATCGTGATTCGTTCCTAAGTCGTAAAACTCGCTTATGGAATGCCCTGCCTTGCTCTTTATTTCCTAGTCTTTATAACTTTCAAACATTTAAAAACAATGAACATCGGCACCTCCCTGATTTTCCTTCGCCAGCACTGTGTACGTGCATTTTAAGAGCACTTAAATTCCTTGAGCGCGCCCAAATTAAAAAAAAAAAGTATTTCAAATTAACAGCTTTGTCAAAAAGATTCCAAATCCGTTTCAACCATAATCCGTTTATAATATAAAATGCAGTAGAGACGTATACACCTAGAAAAAGAAGAAAAATCTTGAGAATGACTAAATTTACCTACAAAAAGCAACTCAACTTTGTTTGCTTTTGTTTGAAATTTTTTCTTTTGGGATCGTGTCTGCTTTATTTTAGGAGAGTTTTCAATTATTTAGGAGCTTAACATATGTTAGAACACGGATGTAGGCGACCTCACAAATGATTGGTAGGCAATGCATATGATCTTAATCAGAAATATCTGCTCAAACACATCATATTCTAATTTCAACCGCTACGCCTCCCCTCAATCACATTGAAACAAATTCCAGTACCTATGCACTGATATTTCCTAGCATGCATAGGCAAACAATTTTGTAGATTTTGCTTGATTTCAAGTCGACGTTCCGATGATTCTTTTATTTTTTTATTGCGTGTTCCTGTTTCTGAATACGTCCGAACTAGGATAACGTGTGGCTGCGAATAAGTGCAAAGTCGGACCGATTATAGACTTAGTTATACGTG
Organism: Volucella zonaria; assembly: GCA_963966105.1. Taxonomy (NCBI): domain Eukaryota; kingdom Metazoa; phylum Arthropoda; class Insecta; order Diptera; family Syrphidae; genus Volucella; species Volucella zonaria. Next base: position 209,381,547 of record OZ014531.1, read on the forward strand.
CGAGTTATTTCTAATGGTGATAAGAAGGACCAATTTTAGATATACTAGGAATCATCTGGAAAACGGGCATCTAAGTAAAATCCATTCATGGATACTTTGTCCAAAACGGCGCTGGTGGCTTTCTGGAGTACAATAATGTCAGGAAAACATGCCAAGGTCTTTGAAGCGAAGATATACTCAATCCTAATGGCAACGAAATATATTGTAAAGAATCGGTGGAGGGAGCGAAGCTGCGGCCAAGCTGCACTTAAGGCATTGCTATACACTGTCACGATTCACAAGCTAGTTCGAGAACGCAAGACTTCACTAACCTCAGTCGGAAGGCTGAATTCACTGTGTCTTGCCTGGGTTCCAGGCCACAATGGAATCTCGGGAAATAAAATCGCCGATTGCTTCCAATAACTGTTGTTTTTCCAGTTTTTCAGTGCGAGATCATCCGAGTCTCAGGATTAAACTCGAGTTAACTCCAGAAACATGTTTTTCACTCAATTTTAATCCTGAGCTAACACCGAGTTAACCCAGCGAATTTGTTGAGTTAGCTCTGGATTAACTGAACAAATTTTTTTGACAGATACTGAAAATAGCAAGGAAAAAAGTTGATTTCAGCCCAGGCTTTTGCCTTATCGTCGGCTTACATTCTATAATATCTTTTTTTCACAAATTCTAATAAATATTCAATTTCCTCTGATGAAAAATGACTGCTTCTTTTGCTCATTGTTATTATTATGCACCAAACAAAGAAAAAAAAAACAAAACAATAAACAATGAGCAGATGAGAATGACAGATTTTGATAGTGTTTTGAGAACTGAACGATACAATGGCAGTGATGCCAAATTAAACCACCACTCATGGAGTTAAAATTAATCCTGCACTGAAAAACTGCTTCATGAGTTAACTCTGGATTAACTTTAGCCGAGAGTTAGTAAACTCTAGCCTAACTCGGAGTTAACTCAGCACTGAAAAACTGGGCCTTAGAATGTTTTCCCACAGTGCGTGCGAAGGAAACTTAGGGAGGAACGAAAAGAAGGTACCGATGTACATTCGTTTTGAACTTCTGAAAGTTATAATGACTAACTAGGAAATAAAAAGCTCAGCAGGGCATTCCATAAGCGAGTTGTACGTTTTAGGAAAAAATCACTATATTTCAATGTACGTCCGAAACTGCGCTTGAGGGTAAACTAATGAGCATTCATAGCAAGACGGGTGTTACGGTTAAAAGTTTGAAGGGGCGAAATGCTACTGGCAATTTTATTGGAGCACTGTTCAATTGAATGGGTGATGTTAGCTTGGAAAGTTTTACGGTTTTGATGTTGCAAGTGCCATTCATGGATAATAATTTGGTGCTTGAATTTCGTTTTAACAGCATTGTGTTTTGGAAGCATTAAATTCCACTCTGTTGATTGTTTCTAATTGGTGATGCTGGTTTTATCGGAATTTAATGAGCTTAGCATACGCTACAATTGCCAAATTCTGTCAAATGCAAGTGCATCTGCCTTGCTTTCGCCAGATTGTGATACGCTTTGGTTCCACTTTTCGGTGAGACATGCCGTCAAACCACCAGTGAACCTGTTCCAAAGCGGTTTTCTTTTCTGCCGGTCATTGAGAAGTTTTCGTGTTTCGAGATATTTCCTGAGCTGGCCGTTTATCAGCGTTTCCATGACCCTGGAAAGAAGGGACGTAAGTCCAAGGAGTCTGTAGGAGGAGGGAGAAAAAATTCGCCTTTTTTGGTGAAAAATCACAACATACACTCTGAACCAGCGGATTTTTGTATGTTAAGATCTGGTATGACTCTGTAGGTTGCCGACAGACGAATGCTTCCCGACGTCTCTAAGAGGTCAACGTCTTTCCTGCTGTCCCCCAGTGATAAAGACTGCAGGCTGCTTACTGACGTCGTGATGGGGCACTACACGTTTTTTTTAAGAACTTCAGGACATAAGTGATACAACATCCTGTGAAAGTGATAATAGCACCACGCAACGCTATATACGAGGGTTGTCTGAAAAGACCGGGACTCGTCAACAAAAGCTAGTGAATGCTTGTTGTGCATCTTTTGACAGTTATTTACCGAAGTTGACAGTCGTTTGAGGCATGAGAAAGCTGTCCGCGCGTTGGGTGCCGCGTTTGCTTACGTTAGACCAAAAACGTGTTCGGATAACATTTTCAACGCTCTGTTGGCGCAGCTTAGGCGGAATAAATCCGAGCTTTAGCGCCGATTAATTAATGTAGATGAAACTTGGATGCACCACTATACGCCCGAAACAAAAATTCAGTCAAAACAGTGGACTGCAAAGCGCGAGCCGGCTCCAAAAAAACCAAAAACTGTTTTTTTTCGGCTGGGAAAGTGATGGCGACTGTTTTTTTGGGATAGTAAAGGAGTTATCTTAATCAATTATCTTCAAAAAGGAAAAACCATTACAGGAGCATACTACGCATCATTACTTGCCAAGCTGAAGGCAGAAATTGCGGAAAAACGGCAACATTTGCAGAAAAGAAAGTCCTGTTTCACCAAGACAACGCGCCGTCTCCATCCTCAGCGGTTGCCATGGCGAAAATCCATGAATTACGGTTTGAACTGCTTGACCATCCGCCTCTTTCACCAGATCTAGCCCCAAATGACTTCTTTTTGTTCCCTCATCTAAAAACTGTGCTTGGAAGACAGAGATTTTCGTCAAATGAGGAGGCAGTCACCCTCGTGAACAATTATTTTGCAAAGAAAAACGCCAAGTATTATTTGGACGGGTTAGAGAGATGGGAGCATCGCTGGGAGAAGTGTGTTGAGTTACAAAGAGACTATGTAGAAAAATAAAAAAAAAATTTGAGAAAAAATGTCTTGTATCCTTGTTCGGAAACTTTTCAGACAACTCTCGTACATATGCGAATGCATGGCCTACGCTCGCACCAGGCTGCAGGGGCTCGAAGCTAACGTGGTGGGTACTGCTACCATAGCGCTTTTTCATCTTTCTTTGATAGACTGAGAAATTTCAGTAAAACGAACATGCAAGTAGTACAATGGACTAGTTATTTGCCTGGGTGCTCTGTTACAACAGCAAAAATTGCCAAATTTGTCAGTTTTCCTTACTCCCTACATTTAGGTTTCCATTTATTTATTATGTATGCATTCCTAGTTGCCAATTTCACATTGCGATAGAACAAATAGACTTGGTGATATTGCATTACCCGAAAAAAAAAAAGAGAAACACTGTTGAGCACAATAGGGATCTTGTAAGAAAGAAACATTCAAATTTGGCAAAATTTATGGACCGAAAAAAAAATTTAATATCAGGTTTTTAATTTAACAATAGTTGTAAATTGCTCTGCCGACATATGCATACCCTTTCTATGGACAAACCCAGAGTTGTTGGTACAGATCGACACTGGTGCTGGCTATGTTGGAACTACCTTCTTCGCATGTAGCGTATGAAATGTGCAGTGACTAGTACTCGATATACTATTCTCGTTGTTTGTTATATAATTTTTAGTAGGTCGATTATGCTAAGGACCAGCTGAGGTCTTTTACCTTATTAAATAACTGCTATAGCAGTCAAAATACCGATTTCGTTAAGCTATGTAATTACTCATTCTTTATTTGAATTTTGTCTCGAAAAAAACTCAACGATATTAAGATGTTATGCTGAGATAATTTTTGTCATGTTAATTGGATGGATTTTTTGAAATTTTATACATCTATTGTGTATATGCAAATCAATAGAAGAGAATGATAAGATATTATGAATTTGATTAGACATACGTAAAGAATTCCTAGAGGAAAAATACAATCGATATATGCAAATGTATACACTCATATGATTTCCTGTTAGTGTTCGTTGCCATAACTAAAGCCACCATCGATTTCAACTAAGAGAAAGTAATTTTCTATTGCACTTTTACAAAACTCCAAAAACAACATCAGGAGTGGACGGCTTATTACTGACTTGTATAATTTCCACATGTATCGGTTGTAGCAGTTCATTGCTCAAACTTGAACATGTCTATAGGCGAGGAAAGCCTATTTCTCTACGTTATTCACCCATGAACTTCTGAAGATCAAGGTTGGCTATGTGAGGTACAAATCACAATGATCGAACAAAAATAATATCCACTATCACTTTCATTTTTCTTAAAAAAAAAAAAAACACTCACACACACGCTATATATATGCACTTATGTATGAATATTTAAATATTTGGGTCAAAACCCATCAAGATGAAACTTAAATATGAAATTTTACAAACTCTTCCATTCTGATTACCCATCTACCATCTACCATCTGCCTACGAGTATACTCGTAGTGTGTGCAATCAAATACGTAAAATGGGAACTCAGGTAATGATCAGATTTAGAGATGCATGCTAAATGAAAATGTGACAGTTACTGCCGACAGGCGACGCGACGGACGACGTATACGAAAAGAAAGTGAATTTTAGTAATAAGTTGTTGTATCTTATTCGACAACGTTAAGTTCATTGACTGGTACTACGCCTTAATGTAATGTTTTGACGAACAGATCCGCATTTTCTCTTTCTCCACATACTATGTATGAGTATGCATGTACCCGTATATCTATATGTAAAGCTAAGTGATTGTCTTGTAATTAGTTATAAGATTTTATGCTTACATTTATATATTATTTTTCTGTATTCGTGTAAGTTATATTTTATATTTTTCGCAATTTACCATCACGGTAGGATGACCAAGTTGTTCATCTGTCATGGTTGATGGAACAAATCTTCACTCGGTTTTATTCACTACTCTTTTGCTGAGATGAAATCGCATATTCAAGTACAATATATGTATGGTACATGTCCACAGCTACTACACATGTGGCAAATAAACATGGGAGTTAATAAACGACCTTGTTAGCTTGGAATAAATAACTTCAGAAAAATGTCATGGATTCTAAGAAATCCCAAAGACTTGCGAAATCTTGCTGGTAAGTTGGCAGCTTTACAATTAAATTGTACTATCGGTTGCAATCGATTAGGTGAGCTACGATGAGCAACAAAACCGAAAGTCATAAAAACGCATTTACGAGTACTCGTACTTTTTTTTTTGAGTTCAAATGCAATTTATTTCAAAAAATATCCATTGATCACCGAGAACTTTTGCAGGTGGTAAATACCATAAAAAAAAATTATCATATGTGGTGTGGTGAGTATTCACTACTCGTATTCCAATAAAATCTGTGGAGAAAGTGCCTTTCTGGCCATGATGCTGTCCAGACTAGACCACTTGTTCGCATTCGCATATCGTTTGTGATTAAACTTCAGTAGGGTGTTGGCAGTAATTTACGAATGTGTGGACACATACAAGTGCATGAATGGCAGTTGATTTAAGCTTTCAAATAAATATTGTAGATGCAGCTTAAGAACCTCTCTCTGCAAACTATTGTATGCCTGAGTAAACGAAATAAGCCCATCTAGATACTAGCTATACGAGTACAACTGAAATTTATTTCATAAAAAATAAAATTTCTCAAAATAACTTTCTACTCTGAAACACCCTACTGTATAGGTACAATAAGTACAGTAGGACAAGATGAACTTTCATGAAAAAAAAAAATGATAATTAAAAATGACAACAATCAAGTAGCAAAGTAGCGTACTATTGAAGAATACTAAGTTATAAAGGAGATCAAAAGCATGTGGTCTTTAGAGTACGAGCTTACGAGTGTAACGGCTAAAACAATTTTTGATTCGTCATGCCCTGTGCGTTCACTTTACGAATGAGTGTGTATCTTATTCTATTTGTATTGATATTGTTAAACATACTTGGACATGCATTCACGACTGCTTATGACATGCGTTTCACTTGAGATATTGCTTGACATAGAATGATAATAGTAGTTTTATGACCTTTTGTTCACTACAAAACGTACACCATACAAGTACGAGTAGACTTGGTGAAGTTTCTTGTAAAAGCTCAATTGCAAGGTAATCACTAATATAATCAAGTAAAATTGTAAGTGGATAAAAAGCAGAAAGAGAAAATATCTTAATAGGTAAACAAATAAATTGTGTGATATTTAAAATATTCGTTTTCTCTTAATACATGAAGACATGATCATTTAATAAATTATGCAAATTCTTTCAGTTTTCAGCTTCCAACTTAACTCGTAAGCAGTTGTGCCTTTGACACCCTGAAAAGAATCGAGTACATCGGGTACGGAATGTTTCAAATATTTAATGTTTTGTTTATAAATGTCTTCGGTAGTTCTTATATGCCTTTTCTATTTAGATTTAGTAGTTTTAACTGATGTCCCTTGCATAAAATTTAAAATTTAAAAATGTTTTTTTTTAATTTTTATACTTGCATACAGTACTGTGCAAAACTTAAGCAACCATCTGAAGTGAGCACTTCATAGTAAATCTTTTCAACTTTCTACTCCACCAAATAAAAAGAAATGGATATATAATGACGTGTAATAGAGTGTATTTTGAAATTCACAACTTTTTATAAAAGTAATAATACTTCAGATTTAAAAAAAAACCGCAAAAACCAACAAAGTAGCCATATTGATCTGTGCAAAACCTAAGCAACTTTTTTAATATTTTGTGTAATATCCTTTATTTTGAGTAACAGAGGCACAACGACGAGGCATAGAAGTAATTAACTTTGAAAGTCTATCCTGGGGTATATTTTCCCACTCAACTTTTAAAGCATTGAATAGGTGAGACCTATTGGAAAAGTGTTGTCCAGCGACACGGCTTTTAAGGATACTAAACAGGTTTTCGATGGGATTCGGCAGGCCATTCAAGGACTTGAATCCCACTATTCGCTAATTACTCTTTTACCAACTTCGATGTGTGTTTCGGATCGTTATCCTGTTGAAAAACCCAACGAAGTGGCATTTCCCACTCCGCATGCGGTAGCATTATCGATTCTAGAATGGATTTATATTTGAATCGGTACATGATTCCGTCTATTTCGTAGAATGGACCTACACCTCCTGCCGAAAAACAGGTCCACACCATCACACTACCCCCACCATGCTTTACAGTGGGTGTACAGAATCTAGGATTGAGTCGCTGCCCTTTACGACGTCTCACATAACGTATCCCGGCAGACTTAATTAAATTAAATTTTGACTCGTCGCTGAAAAGAACTGTTTTCCATTTTTCAGGAGACCAGTGTTGGTATTTTCTTGTAAAATTTAGCCTAAGATTTTTTAATTTTGTTTGAATTATGTTTAAAGAATTTAATTGCACTACCTGTTCCTTAACTGTCATTTTGTGAGCATCGGTTTTTTGCACGGCCTGTAACTTCGAAGATTATTTTCAATTGCATCAATGTTTAAATCAAGTAATTTTACCACTTCATTCGAACTTATGAACGGTTGTTTTTTAAATACACCACAAATGTTTCTATCCGTTCGACATGTTGTCTTACGCGGCCTACCACCAACATTTTTACTTTCAACGACTCTTGTTGCATTATGTTTTTTTATTAAATGTGAAATAGTCGATTTATTAATATTATAACGTTTAGCTGAGTATCTCCAGACTTAAATTCATCAATAATCTTTAGTTTAAGAGAAGAAGAGTAACTTTGTCGCGACATTATTAAAAAATATAGATTATGCGACTAACTCAAAAGAAAACTGATCAAAGGCAATCACTCAAGATCAAAGACAAAGAGCTTACAACATTTCATGTGTAACCTGACTGGAAAAGTACTGTTAGCTATTTTTTTACAGTGAGTTACAAAGCTGCTTTGGTTTTGCACAACTCAAAACATCTTTCTTTTTTGTTTTTCTTTTTTATTGCTAGTATTTAGTTGCTTTTCCTTTGCGACGTATCACTTCTCTAAGACGTGGCGGCATTAATTTAACTAAATTCCTTGTGTATTCAGCATCAATATATTTCCACTCTTCTTGTAAAATTGCTTTCATTTGATTTTTGTTCGTAAAACTACGTGCCCTTAATTTTTTTTCCAAATGACCCCATAAATGCTCTATAGGATTCAGATCCGGAGATTGAGCAGGCGTTTTGATAACTTTAGGACAATTGTAAAGCAACTAAAGTCTTGTATTTAAAGCGGAGTGCTTTGGGTCGTTGTCCTGATAGAACTCAATAATATAGCTCGCAAATTTTGTTTCAGAAAATTTATATAATAGAGATGATCCATTGTTCCATCAATGAAAACTAAATTCCTCACACCCGAAGCTACCATACACCCCCACACTAACACACCTCCTCCGCCATGTTTAACTGTTGGTATTATATTTCTTTCTTCTAGCTCAGTGTTCGATTTTCTATAAACCAGAACCTTGCCATCACACCCAAAGAGATTAAACTTACTTTCATCAGCAAATATTACGGCTTCTTCCTCGCTGATCTCGCATGAAAATGATTGCTTTTAAGGATGTTCCTAATTGTTTGTGAGGTAACCTTAACGCCTAAATACTCCTCAGTATGTTTTGTCAGTTCTGAAGCAATAGTTCTTGTATTTTTCTTAACTTCCCGAAGAATCCATCTTTGATTCGATTCAGATAGCTTCTTAGGACGTCCTGTTCTTACCCGGTTTTCTACCTATTTCTCACTTTTAAACTTATTGATTATGTAGTGAACTGTAGTTCTTTGTCTTTTCACAATAGCCGAAATAGCATTTTCAGATAATCCTTGATTGAAGTGGTGAATTACAAGCTTTCGTATGTCTATAGATGTCTCTTTGTCTTTCCTACCCATTATGAACAAATTTTACAAAATACTAAGCCAAACTACAGGTAATGAGCAAATACCACACTTCTGTCAATACAGAAATAGTGGTATTTTTACAGTTACTTTGGAGAACAAGCATCACACGTTGGGTTGTCGAATACGAATTGAGCTTCCGTTTATTTTGTCTCTTTTTTTTCTTAGAAATGCGACTTTTTTATAAAGCTTGCAATTAAAATAAAAGAATCAAAGTTAATTTAACTAGTTTTATTTTGATCGAATTTATTTTCCTATATTTTTGACCACTGTATATGTATATATAACTTATTGGGATGTGTGTTATGTGTATATACAGTTGTGTGCCAAATCTGCTAACTTATGTTTTATCCATATATATTTACATGTACAATATAGAAAAAAATGTTTCTACTTCCGGAATATTTACTAATAAGCAACCGTTTTCATTTCAATGTTTTGACTCAAATTTTTCCACAAATTTTTCATAAATGAAAAACAAAATGCTCATTGACTTTTCCCTTTGGGTAGTAGCTATATTATTTTTAGCTTTTTTATTTGTTATTTTCTTTCAAATGTCACAAATATAATATCATCACTCTACATGCCTGTGCAAAATATAAGCAACTTCTTCCCTAACTCAAAGAAAAAAAAACTAGCAGGACTTTTCTAGGAGGATCGCATGCCAAATACAGTACATGATAAACAGCAAAGGTTTTTCATTAGATACAGCCCTGTAGAAACAACGCTTCGCTGCAACAGCTCTTGTTCAGTATCACAGTTGCTTAAAACTAAAAATTATCGAAGATTTTAACAATGGAGTATCACAAATTTGCTTGTTAGAAAAATATAATCAACCTTATTGCGAAGACCAACTATCAACCAATAATTGACATTTTTCAATAAATTTTATTAATCGGTATTCAATTTTCACAACAATTTTCATCGACTTTTATCAATTTTTCTATCAATCGTATTCGTTGGTGTTTCCTACAAAAATTTCAAAAAATGTGAGGTTTGAAGTATATAAATGATAAAATTAGAATTTTTATTTTTCTAAAGGTCCCAAAAAGTAATTAGTAATAAAAAACAGCTATCTAGGTTTGTCCAGTTGATGGAAGGAAATGTTGAGCTCGCGAAGGAATTTTGTTCCAAAGCTGGAACACGTGAAAAAAGGACAAAAATCGCTGTAAAGTTGAATAGCTTAGGGCCTCTAGAGCGTACATCAGGAAAGTGATAGGGCTTCAATTTGTCCTCTATTTCTTGCAAAAGATTAAAAAATCCATCCTTCGATAACCGGAAGTTTTTTTTAAAAAACTAGAAATGGAGCAGAGTTAGTACACATTAGTTATTTGATATCTAAAAATAAAAAGCTTTGTACTTACATTGGACTTTCCAATTCTAAAGGATTAACATAGATGTATCCCTCAAATTTCTTCGCATTTTAGCTATTGCAAAGAAATCAGGATCATTTAACTCCTCATCTTCATCAACAAAACGTTCAATTGAAGTGATATTTTGTATTTTGTTTATAATTTAATTATAATTTTCTTTGCACTTTCTTCAAAAAGAAAATAAAAATTCTGTCAAACGCACAACCCCATTCACAATAATGGAAATATTTTGAAGGCATTGACAATAGCACAATACTTTATCAACTCATTTACACAATACCAAATTCGATTTGATAGTTGATCTTCGGAATAAGGGTGAATATTAACAAATTAATTATTTCCCGGTTAATAAAAAAATATCAAGCTTACGACATAAGCCGACAGCCACTGCAAAACCACATGCCGAACTAATAGGAAAATATGTTCTTTCTGTAAAGAAGAACCTTTTATCACTTCGAAGGAGATTGTAACAGCAATCAATTTAAACATAGATGCAAGTACCGTGCGCAGACCTGCCATTGGACATTGTTTAAAAAGCTACAGACCTTGCAAGAAACCTGTGCTAACGAGGAAACATTGTCAAAAAAGGTTGCTTCGCTGATTTAAACTTTATATCATTATTCGCCCTTTAATAATGCACTTACTGTTTAAATTTTGCTAAACTACATCTTAGTTGAACCGCTGTAATGTGAAAAGCAGTACTTTTCAGAGATGAATCCAAATTTGATATTTTCCATTCAGATGGCTTTTGTACTGTGCGACGAAGCAAAGAAGAAAGGCTAAATCCCCGTTACTGTAAGGTGACAGCTAACCAGCACTCCGCCGTAATAGCGTAATGGTGTTGACTTGCTTTTCCGCTCATGGAGTGGGTCCTTTCACTGAAATCGAGTGTGTAATGGACCGCTTTAAGTACAGGCACATCCTTCAAAGTCATATGCTACCCTACGCGGAATCGGAAATGCCGCTTCGATGGGTGTTTCAACATGACAATGACCCGAAACACGCATCGAATCTGGTAAAAGAATGGCTCCACGATCAAGGAATTCAAGTTCTCGATTGTCCAGCACAATCTCCAGACTAGTATCCCGTCGAAAATCTTTATTATCAATCTATAAGACTTCTGAAAAGAAACAGACTACGATCATGACTCTTTTAGTTACAAATAAGACGAATAATATGTTTCTGAGAAACTAGAAGAGGGTTCAGCTTGTTGTTATGAGTGCCATTCCAAGAAGTTAAGCCATATTCTATCCTAGTTCACTCCATAATACATAGATACATTTTAGAAGATCTCGAGAGCAGTAGGTTGTATAGTTGTCTTGTGACAGCTGTAATGAACTAGTATGATCAGACCAATTTATCCTCCAGTCAAGCATCACACCAAGATACTTAAAAGATGAAACGCTTCAAAAAATGTTTGTGTTCTTGTGTTCGAATTACAAATATTTTTACTGTGTTTAAATTTGCTGCAGTTCGCACAATGAAAAAAGAAAGTTCCAAAGTAATAATTTTAGTTTTGTCACTAATAACTAACTTAAGTTGTTGGAACCAGTGGCCCAAGATTTCCAGGTCATGGTTTATGTCAGAAATCAGATTTAACGCGGAATTACTTCGGAAGGCACATGCCACGTCGTCAGAAAATGCATTGACTTTGGAACGATAACTTTGTAGAAATAGCGAATTGATGAAAATTAGGAAAAATATCGGACCCAGTACTGAACCCTGAGGAACTCCTCTAGAAATATTTTTAGTAGAACATAATTGACCACTGATTTTAACCCTTTGCCCTCTATTAGATAAATAAGAACCGAACCAATTTTCGCATTGTACCCCTAAAGAAATTTGTCATCAACGGTATCAAAGGCTTTTGTTATTTCTCCAAAAAGAGCCGCAGTCAAATTCCAGTTATTAAAACCATTATATATATTTGTACAGAAATTTAAGGGGTCTCCTTCAGTTGAATATCCCGAACGGAAACCTAATTAGTTCTCACTAAAAAAAAATTGTTTTTTCTTTTCTTAAAATTTTACCATTCTATTTTTAATAGCCTTTTCGAAAATCTTCGAAAAAACATGAAGTAAAGATATTGGCCTATAGTTATTTATTAAAGTTTTATCGCCTTTCTTAAATAATGGTATAACTTCGGCTTGTTGTAAGACATCTGGAAAAACACCACTCGAAATACTTTTGTTATAGATATGGCTTAAGATGTCACAAATGTTCAAAGCTATTCTTTTTACAAAATTATTTGAAAAGCAGGTAGATGTTTTTGAATTGGAATTTTTTAGTGATAGAATGGTTTTATACAGTTCCGAAGACATTATTGGATCAGCATAAAAACTCAGAGGAGGATACAACATTATCTGAGCACACACACTTAGGAAGATCATTGCAGCTGTCCGAAACCACCAGGAACCAATAGGAACCAAAGTAATTATTCAATTTTTCAGTTAAATCCTTGGGGTCACGAATGGTACCGTCTTCATCCTTAATACTATGGACTAGAGTACTCATAGATGTTTTCTTCTGGATTTCTTTAATCAATTTCCATTCCTTTCTCGAGTCACCTTTAACTTCTCGAAGCTTGTTGGAATAATAATTACTTTTACATAGTATAACACTTTTTAAAATATCTTTACATAATTTCTTGTAAGTATTGTTAATTTTACCGCTATGATTGAATTTAGTTTTCTTTTCGTAAAGTTTTTTCTTTTCTTTAATTTTAATAAGCAACTCAGCAGTTATCCAAGGTTTTAATCTTTCCATTTTATTCCTACTTTTCTTTACTTTTTTCGAACAAAGCATAACATACTTATTCAAAGCATCCATAAATTTGACGTAAGCTATGGAAGGATTATCTTCGTAAATTACGTTTGTGCAGCCTTCATAACGCAAAAAATTATTAAGCTCTCTAAAATCGATGATAACAGAATATAGACAGGAAGAAGAGATATTAGAATTTTTAGCAGGAGTATAATTGAAACTTAAACATGTCATGCAATGATCAGATATTTGCAAATCGAAAGCAGAACTGCAGAGCAAACGTTTTTCAGGGTTTAAAAATCTCACCATGATGTGGTCAATGCAAGTACTTGATGAATTGGTTATACGAGTTGGTCTGTTAATACATGATTTTAAGCCATAAGATCCTAATATAAATAAGAAATTATCTACAAAAATAGAATTACGTAGAATATCTATATTAAAGTCACCCAATAATGTTATGTCATTTGATGGCACACTTGATTGTAGGTTGTCCAATTCTTCTAGAAACATATTAGAAACAGAATTCTCATCAAATCTATAAATACAGAATATTGTCAACATTTTGTTACTCAATTTCACTTTTAAAACATCACAACTCTGCAAGTTATCACAGACAACATCAATATTTATATCATTTTTTATAAAAGCGGCAACACCTCCAGAAGCATATTTATATATTGCAACATGGAATAAATTCATATCCATCAATATCAAAAAATTCTTTTGCTGCGTCATAAATCCAAGTTTCAGTTAAGAAAATAAAATCTGCCTTGTTCACAAACAAGTTCAGATGCACAAGAAAGCTATCAAAATTTTTACGGATACTCCTAATATTTTGGTGTATAACGAAAAAGTTCTTTAAGTATTTCTAGTTAAAAGCGAAATCAAAAGAATCAACATTTACGCAATCGACAGAGGGGATATAAGCTTGTGGATCTTGCATATTAATTTAAAGCTAGGAGATCAGCCTCCGAGTTGATAACAATGTAATTATTATTATCCCTCTTGCGCATAAATATTCTCCCACCCTTTACCCAGACATACTTATACATCTTTTCTTTTTTAGCTATCTGTGCAGCCTTTAAAAGATGTCTTGTTGCACCACTTAAAGATACTAATGCATATTTTGAATTATTCTTTTTATCTTTTATATTTACAAACAAATAAAATACAGTGAATTAAAAGATCTTGCTCTAAGGCAAAACTTCTCAAGTGTTTTCTTTTTCTTTTATGGATAAATGTATGAAAAAATTTAAATGAAAGATCAGAATGAAACGGTTGCTTATATTTTGCACAGTACTGTACTGTACGAGTATTGCTAGAATAAAATGCAGTGCAAATTAGTAGGGCGAATTTAACGTTGATTTTTATTGTATTTACCCGCAACAATTTGTGCGAAGCAAACCTTCAACAAATGGGAACAATTGTGTTTGCTCTTATTTCGTTTGCTACTCTTTTTTTTTGTTTATCTTTCCCATACACAGAATCTAGATACTAGGTAAAATGAGAGCAACAACTAAGATGAAGTTGCATATAATTGTAGCTACATTTTGTGGGTTACTCCAAAAATCTAAGATCTTGCAAACAATAATTGCCTACTAATTTCGGCTACTGATTATTTTGTTCTCTTGTTACTAAGTCTTAGCGTCTGGTTAAACTTACAGTGTATTAGCAAATTTGTTCTCGTTCTCTGTTTTTGGATGAACGAATCACGATTTTAGGAAAATTATCAATTTATGAACAAATAATAAGATACAAAGCCACTTGTACATAACTGATAATTTGACGTTCATACTTGGGAGCATTTGGAATCGATTATAAGTTCAATTCGGATCTTGTTATTTGCAAAATAATTCATAGGAATTAAATTATTTAATCAATAATATGTTTTTCTTTTTTATAATAATTACAGGCCTCACAATGAATCCAAAAGTTAAATTTTTGATAACATGCCTCTGCCTTGTTATTTACACGGCAAACGCAGCCGATAAGTGGTCACGACAATTAGAAGCAACTGGCCCAGGATCTGAAACATATGACTGGATACCAGTGGCACAGCCGGTTGATGCCAAAGAACGTGCTGGACGTGTTATCACCTACCAACAAAATTTTCCACCAAATGGCGCCTTTGGAGAATTACCTAAACACCATCATGCACCCCTGCAACAACAAGTGCAACCTTTTGGATTTCCATTCCATTACCAGCGATTTCCTCAGCCCCAAACACAAGCACTAAACTCTCAACCTTTGCACGCACAATCCCAACTTAATCAGCAACAATCCATTCAACAACAAAAAATAAATCTTCAGCCACAACCAACATCGCAATCCTATTTTAAATTTGAAATGCCTTTTAACCGCGATATTAACAGAAATCAAGACAATCCGCCAGGTATTCAAACTGGTTATCAAATTCAACATTCTTCATTTAGTTCGCCACAATCTTTACTACATTCGCCGTTGTTTACGCAAAAGCAAGTTTTTCCTCCAGAATTTCACCCAATTCAACGGCCACAACCAAGTCTTCTTCAACAGCCAGCCAAGCCAATACAACAGAATGTAATTGAAGAGCCAGCTAAACAAATATTCAGAGAATCTATTTCTGTCCCTACACAGAGTAGCCTAAGCCCGACATCAGCGCCACAGACATTCCCAATTCAGCAAAACTTCGACATACATAAGCCAGCTTCATTCCAGTCTCAGTCACCGTTCCACACACCATTAGCAACAGCCCCAGCTTCTGCGCCTGCGAATACACAACAAGATCAAGAGGTTCAACTTTTATATGTGCCCTATGATACACTTTATAATCAACAGAGGAATGAGAACCCAGTTTTTGACAACTCCAAATATAATATAGGACCAAATGTCCAACAGGTCAACCCCTATCAGATTAACAATTTTTACACACCAGAAACACTTCAGCTACAAAATGCCAACCCTTACACAACGAGTACAACTTTAAGACCCACTACATCTACCCTTAAGCCTACCACCCCATTTCTTAACTACTTCAGCCAGCAATTAACCACATCAAAACCAAAACCAAAGGCACACCAACCCCCATTAGCAATGTTCTTGCTCAAAACATCACAAAGGCCAACTCAAGTTGATGTTGTCAATGCTTTGCAAAATGCCAAAACAATTGCTGTCCTCGACGCACCAACACAAGAAGCTCCAAACGTTTTTGTTGGTCCAGCTGGTATGCAAACTCCGAATGGTTATGCCAAGTTTGAGCTACCATATCTCTCCCAAATTGCCCAAAACAGCAACCTGGGCGATATATCATTTTTCGTTGCTCCACTCAGCTATAGAACGCCTGCCGGATTTAATAAAATTCTCTTACCGGACCCGCATGTTGGATCAATTGTTGTTAACAGGCAAAGGGAAACTCATATTGACATTAAGCCAACACATCAACCAGCACAATCGTTGGCCCAACAAAGCGATATTTACACCAATTTTAGAGAGACAAATCAGCACAGAGAAACTTACAGCAACATTAGAGAATCGAATCACACTCCACAGAATCAAAATATCTATATTACTCCAACACAAAATGAAATTCAACAATTTCCCAGCACAACTCCACGTGTACGTATTGAAACCACCCAACGAATAAAGTCCACAACACCCAGGGAATACTACCCGGAAATAAACCGAGAAGTTCCAAAACTAGAAAGAGGTCGTTTTCCTTATGAAATTACAACACAAAGGCCCTTAACAAGTCCTAATAGAGGTCACAAGTATTCGGAGATTTCTACACAAAAAAATTACTTCCCTGAAGCTATTCAAGAAGTAACATCTCCTAAGGTTTATAAACCAGAGCGTGTCAAGCCAACCTATCAACAAAATAGACCAGACCAAACAGAAGCTGCTCGCCCATACGCCCACTTTAAGCCAATTCCAAACAATATTCCCGGTGAGGATTTCTTCAAAGTTCAGCCAATTAAAACCAAGCCATCTACATCTACTACTACAACAACAACAACAACAACAACAACATCTACAACTCCTCCGCGCTATTTTACACAAACCTATCCCACAAGTCCTCAGATCGAATTCCAAAGTACTCGTGGCCAAGTTTATCATGGCCCTGATGCTAATAAAGAGCGTTTTACAACACGACCCTCAATTCAGCAACATCAAAAACCACTAGAACCACAAGTATCTGACGAGGAATACCGTATGAAACAGTACTTCCGTCATCAAGATGCTTTCCGAAATCGTCCTTCTTTCCCTACAACAACGCCAAGCCCAACTGTTGAAAATGTCCCATATACCCCAGTATCTATCGATTATGATCGTGAAGTTCGAATTCCGTCCTCAACACCTACTACCTATTTCACAACGACAACACCAAGACCAATTACTCAACGGCAGAGGGTAACTTTCTATCATCCCACGCCAACGACTCCATTATATGAGGAAAATAGTAATACTGTTCCTCCAAGCGAGCAAGTATTCGAATTTCCAAGAGATCGTGACACTGAGAAAAAACAATCTCCGCAAGAAGTTATTATTGGACAGTCGGAAAGAACGCCAGTTCCGGGAAATCATAGGCCAAACTTTTCAAGCTCAAATGTAAATAATAAAAATAACGAAATTTCAACCCAAGACACATCCGAAGTTGAATTTGAACCAAATCCGTACCAACTACCATCAGAGCTGCCACCGCTTACTCCGAATCTCCCAGGGCTTGTAAACGGGCTAATTGAAAAGGATCGATCAAATGGATCAGAAGGTGAAACAACTATACAAATGGAAGCAACAACTAGACCAACAGCAGCAACTCGACCAACAAGGCGCCCTATTAACCGCATCAAGAAACCAGTTGTTTCAAAAGTTTCTCAGTCGGTTTCATATTCTAGCACGGATTATTCAACCCGACGTCCAATTAATCGAGTACGAAGACCATTCGCCGGAAGGAATTACACTACTTCTTCTACTTCAACGACGGAACGACCATCGACATCGTCGCGTTCCCCAATTATTCGCAATCCAAACCGTATTCGATACAATCCAACTCCTGAAGAACGTCAAACATTGCGCCTTAAAACAAGAAAGCATGGAGCAGGTGGGAAAAAATCAGAGAATAATGACGACTTAGAATATCAACGCGATGTCCTTAAGCAAAATTATCCTGTTTTTAAACCATCAACTAAACGAACAACCACAACTCCCGTTCCTCCACCCACAGAAGGACCTACTGCTGAACCACAGCAAATTTACACAGTGACACCAAGTACTGAGCAGAGTTTCGACGGTCTAATAGAACCAATGCAAATAGCACAACAATATCAAGAATATCCACAAAACAACTATGGACCCGGTTACTTTCCAAACGAAGAAGAAATAATTCCTACCGAAACAATCCTTAAAAATGAAATTAGTCCAGTATATTCCACGACAACCACGACAGAAGAACCACAGCCAACTACCAGAAGATCACCTTTTATAAGAAGAGGTCCAAGAATAAGAACGACAACAGAATCACCAAGCACAACCCTTGCACCTACTTCAGCTCCAAATGAAGAACGTTACACAGTAAGTATGATATACTCGTAAGTAATTAAACAATATTCTCTCATATACCTTTAAAAAGATTCGAACAAGAGCTCCACCAAGAAGGGTTGTCAAAGTTCGTGCTCGCACACGGCGACCTCATCCCGCTTCGACTACTAGCCAAGCACCCGATGTAGCCGAATCGGAACCAGAAAAAAATAACTACCAAAGATTGAATAGATTTAATCAGGATCTCTATCAGGATGAAGTACGATTACTTAATTTCAAAAAATAAATTTTCTCTATAACCTCAATTAATTGTAGATTGCACAGCGCAGACAGCGTATTAAGTCTCAGTTTCACCTAGAGCCCCAAGAGTCACAATGGTCACCGTCTCTTTCTGAAAAGCCAGCTAACAACTTTCAACCCCTGTCTCAAAAAGAAAAATCACCAGTTATGAAAAATTTGGAGAGTGAACCAGAAATTGTAACCGCTAGTCCTGAAACTGAAAAACCAGATTCCTATGTTTTTAATGTTTCCGCTGGCTTTGGACCAACAGCGAATACTCATTCAGTTTCTAAACTAACAAATCAAAAATCAGTGGATTCATTAAATAAGTAAGATTCATTTTTTAAATAATTATCATCGCTGTGTCCTTAAGATTCATTATATCATCTATTTTTAGGAATGAAAAATCGTTTGCTGATTTATTAGAAGAAGTTATGTCAGACATTGGAAAACAATCCGAAGTCAAATCAACCGAGGGCACTTATTTTGAGTCTCAAAAAACAGATACCCGTTTAAACAGACGCAGCAAATGGAAGACGGCAAATTCAAACACCGGTGAAAGTTTCGAGACAGCAGAATCTCAAAACATTGGTGCCCAAATCTTTAATTCTCTCTACACTGGTACAATTGAGAAATCGACTGAATCAATGGTAAACCTTGAAGAAGCCTATACAACGACACCATCTAAAGAAATTATTCCAACAATTACACAGTCTTCGACAATTGAAACTGAGTTAGATAACGACTCGATAACGGTTATTTCCACACCTGACTCTGAAGTCGCAACCAAATCGTCGGTAGAAACCTTGCCTTCAAGTTCACTGGAAAATATGCATTTGGATAGCGAACCTGAAAGCATAACACGCCGTGTCGATGATCTTTGGAATGTTGAAGATCTTGAGAGTCAACCAAGTGTTTTTTCAGAGGTTCGAAAACAACTCAATGAACTATTCACTGCCGAAGATGACCATGAGACGGATCAGGAACATGCCGCTTCGATCCAACCTCACAAATATGAATACACGAATATACAGAGAGTTCGTGCAACGCCCGATGTTGATTCAACAATAGAGCCTTCTCGAAAAGGAAATGCTAATATATTCCACAAAAATCTTATGGAATCGGTTGTGTATGCAACATCGACGTCAACCAAAGAGGACGGATCAGAAACAGAAATTTGCTACAGAGGTCGCTGTATACGATCTGAAGATCTACCGCCTAATCACAAATTACACTAGTTAAGACAATTAAATCATTTTTAATTATAACAACGATAGAATAATTAATTCAGAACTATCGTAGTATTTCCGTTTCACTCATCATATCGATTTATGCATATTGCTTAGAGCCAGTATCTACAGCAATACCACTGCATTGAGAACTGAAAGAAAGTCATTAAATTTTGTTTAATTTAACTTTATTTTCATTCAAATTTTTTAGCTATACTCGTATTTGTGTAACTTAGTAAATGGCGGATATGTAGAATGTGGATTTTAATTATAAGGCAAAACTCAACGATTCGTTGAATCGAAGAGACAACCTGTTATAGTTTCGGCACTAGGAGGCTTAAATGTGAGATTTCTTAGTACCCTTTGTTAATTTTTAAGTTAAAAATCGATTATATTAATATGTAAATTTTTTTTTTTTACTTTATTGGTAATATTTAATTTTGCCAATAATAGAATAAGGCCTCATTTAACTTTAAGACTTGTATATTTCATAGTATAATTAATATAAATTAATAAAAGACCTACAATAATTTGTTTAACTTAAAAATATGCTTGTTATTCTATTGTTCCATTACATACTCGTACTATTGATAGGTATACCTTATAACAGTAAAGGCAACACGAGATATTGCATCAAATATCTTTCGATGAAATCATTGTCATATTTAAGACGGTTGGCAAGGTAATATTTTATTTATTTATAAACTATTGCAACGCAAAACGAAACAATTGGCAACACGGAAGAAGAGAGAGAGAGAAGTAGAAAGAAAGAAAATTAAGAGAGCCGGCATTCTGGTATCGGTACAAACACAGGTACATCAACTGAAGAGGAGCTAAGGGCCAAGGAATGGTCTTTGATAAAGCGCGAACGAGACCTTCTTGAAAAAAAAAAGTCAATTTTGCAAAGGAGCGTGAAATAGCCGAACAATTGAAGAGTTTAGTTCCAACAAACCGACACAAAATACTGCTCTAAACAGACCAAAGCTAAATTGTACCATCAGAGAGATCGCCGATGAAATGCCTGTTTTTTCACCAGGGGAGATTACTTCCCTGTCAGCTGAATCTTGGGTAATCCGAGTAGAAAAAACTGAGAAACATATATGGATGGGATGATATGGCATTGCTTTTGGCGGCTTCATCACGAATGCATGGGCCAGCACGACACTGGTGGGACTCGTGTTAGGAAGTTCTAACATCTTGAAGTCAGTTAGCCTTAGGATTTAAATCAAATTTCCCGTATCATTGTATTGAAGTTGAGGTACACCAACAGCTGATGAAAAGAACACGGCATTCGTCTGAATCAATTGAAAATTTCTGTTTCGAAATGAGCCTTTTGGGAAAGAGAACAGAGCTTTCCGATAAGACGATTATTCAGTACATTCTTACTGGTTTGAACGACGCTCAAATGAGTATCAATCCTGCTGCAAGGAACTTCAACAACATTGCTGAACTGATTGATAAAATCAAATGGTATCAAAGTATACGCTCTTACTCACGTCCTACAGTCGTTACAACTTCACGGCCTTCAACAAACGATTCGGCTAAATGGCAACCTAATCGTCAATCGATCTCCAAGAATCATATTACCTGTTACACCTGCAATCAATCGGAACATTATGCTAAAAATTGTATTCAAACAAGGAAGAGACACTGGACTAACAGTAAGGACACCAACCAAAATTCAGCTCCAAGACGAGCATATCTGTGAAATCGCACAATGCCTCAAAAAGAAACCGAATAACAGTGAAGAGAAGCAAATCCACACAGACTACGCTCTTCAGAATGGTTGAGTATGCAAGCGTTCGTAATCGGGTAAAGAGGAATAGCCACGATTTGATGGGTCACTTTTCGGAGAAAAAGACAATTAACCATCTAAAAAATAGATGCTGGTTCCCAAGGATGACACAAGTCGTAAGAAAGTATCTCAAATCCTGTGATGAATGTGCCTTCAATAGTACGAGGGCGGTTCAATAAGTCAATAAGTTTTTGAATTTCTGACCTCTTTACTGAAACAGCAACACTGCTCCTGTCAACAGGCATCTGTCAGTTGACTCCTGTCAAAATTTAAACTTGCTGCGTCAGTTAGTTTGTGTTTGACAGCTATTTTTATCAGACTACTCACTAATTTGAGGAGAAAATTGAAAAAAGTGAATTTCGTGTGCTTATTAAGCATTATTTCTTGCGAAAAAAAACCATTACCGAGACCAAGGCTAAGCTTGATAAATACTATGGGGACTCTGCACCATCGATTTCAATGGTAAAAAAGTGGTTTACTGAATTTCGTTGTGGCCGTACAAGCACTGAAGATGCCGAACGTCCTGGACGCCCAGTTGAGGTCTCTACACCCGAAACAATCGAAAAAATTCACGATATGGTGTTGGCCGACCGAAGATTGAAAGTGCGAGAGATTGTGGAAGCCGTAGGGATCCCGCATGGCTCAGTGGTTTCAATTTTGAATGATCACTTGGGCATGAGAAAGCTTTCCGCAAGATGGATGCCGCGTTTGCTTACAGTCGACCACAAACGCAATCGTGTAACAACTTCACAGGAAGGTTGGGCGTTGTTTAATCGCAATATGGAGGAGTTTTTGCGCCGTTTTGTAACCGTGGACGAAACATGGATCCATCACAACACACCAGAGAACAAACAACAGTCAAAACAGTGGGTTTCTAAGGGTGAATCGGCGCCAAAGAAGGCCAAGGTGGGTTTGTCAGCCAATAAAGTTATGGCGACTGTTTTTTGGAATGCACGCGGGATAATCCACATTGACTACCTTCAAAAGGGAAGAACAATCAATGGGGAATATTATGCCAACTTATTGGACCGATTCAATGACGATTTGAAAAAAAAACGACCTCATTTGGCCAAGAAAAAAGTTCTTTTCCACCAAGACAATGCAAGGGTGCACACATGTGCAGTTGCCATGGCAAAAATCCATGAATTGGGCTATGAATTGCTCCCTCATCCACCCTATTCTCCAGATTTGGCTCCGAGCGACTACTTCTTGTTCCCAAACCTGAAGAAATGGCTTGGTGGAAAAAGATTTGACTCCAATGATGAAGTCATCTCGCAAACAAAGGCCTATTTTGAGGACCTTGACAAATCATTTTTTTTGGAAGGGATAAAAAAATTGGAGAAGCGTTGGACAAAGTGTACAGAGCTCAAGGGAGACTACGTTGAAAAATAAAATTATTTTTTTATCAAAAAATCTGGGTTTTAATCCAAAAGACTTATTGACCCGCCCTCGTAAGATGCAACCCCGTGGAGAACTTCATCTCATAAAAAAGAAAAATGTTCCTTATGACACAGTCCATATAGACCATTTGGGACCGTTCATAAAGTCCACTAACGGAAATTCATATTTGATATTGCTAGTCGACGCGTTCACCAAATATACGATTATGAAACCGCTACCCAGCAGACAAACGAAACCAGTTTTGAATTTCATAATAGAAACGTTCTATTTGTTTGGAGCGCCCCGGAGCATCATCTCGGGCCGAGGAACTGCGTTCATATCGAAAATGTTCTAGATATATTGGTAATGTTATTAGACGATATTAATTTCCGATTCCGGCATGAGGAAAAGATTCCATCACGTTAAATGTTTTATTGAAGACGGATAGATGGCGCTGTTGTAACTTCGGCTATGGCAAACTATTGCATAGAATTATAAATAAACGGCGACTCTTTTGGGCATAGTGCTTACTAGCTTGCGACACTCTTCAGAAGATATTTCACTCCACTCTTGTTTTGACACATTTGTGAGTGTTGCTTTTTAAGAACTTGAGTGTTCCTGAATCCTAAGCTTTAGAATTGCCCCATAGATGTTCTATAGGCTTTAGATTCGGGGACTGCGCAGGCCACTCAAGTAGGTCTATACTATTCTCCTCAAGCCACCTCATAGTTAGGGCTGATTTATGGCAGGGTGCATTGTCTTGTTGAAATTTGACATTTTGCATGTTCGTGTCTCCGAAAATGTTGGAAAAAGAAAGTTGAAGTACATTTTCCAACACATTTATGTACTTACAAGAGTCCATCCGACCATCACAAACATGCCTTTCACCCACACCGCTGACAGCTATCATGTTACATCATTATACTAGCTACACCGTACTTAAAAGTAGGTACCACGCATTCTGTGTTGTACTCCTCTCCAACCCTTCGTCTCACAAAAGTGACACCAGGGGTGCCAAATATCTGAACATTTAAGAAAAAAAAGGTATTTAAAGGTACCTCGAAGTTAGATTCATCTGACCACAGTATATTAGACCAATTTCTTCAGTGAAATGCACATGTTTTTTCGCCCACTCTAAGCGTGCCTTTTGGTTTTTTTTCCGAGAGCCACGGCTTCTTCCTTGCTTTGCATCCTTTAAGTCAAACTTCCCTAAATCTCCTTCTAACAGTTCTTGAAGAATTCTTTTTTTTCGATCCTTCAACAACTCAGAAGCAAGCTCAGTTGACGTTTTCTTGCGATTTTTGAGCGTATTAAAAATCAGTCCTCCCGAGGGGTGGTAACCTTATTTCTCCCAGATTTTTCGCGATTTTCGTGCGAACCAATCTCGCTGTCCCGCTTAATTGTATTTTGCACGGCACAACGTGAACTTCAAGCAGCACACTTCTTTTGCTATTTCAGTCGGTTTTTTGTCTTCATCAAATAAGAGCTGTTGTTTTTGGTGGCCGTGGTGTAGTGGTACTAGCAATCGCTTTTCACTCGGAGGATCAAGGTTCATTTGTGTAATTGGAACTGAGTCAGAAAAATCTGCGTGTGAAGGCATAACACTGATATGTAGATTTGGCTGTTGTAGGGTTTTCAAGCACAAAACAACCGTTAAAATTCACAACCTCACCATTCCGAGTGAAGAAAATCTCTCCGTCCTATTCGGACTCCCACCCCTGGAGAGTCAATATCGAAACCAAACACACCTGAGTTTCAAACATCACAACAATGCTTTCCTTTCTCCTCCTTCTATCTTTCCGCCCGCGCCCAGGCAACAGTATAAGGGTATTCATAACCCCTAGGCGCGCGTAAATTATAAAAAAAAAAAATTAACAAATTTCACTATTATGAACAGTAGAAAGCAACTTAGTCACGCGTGTGTCGATTTCGATCAATGATCGCACACTGATTCTCCATCGAAAAAGGTGCATAAACCCGCTATTGCATTATAAAAGTGCATTGGTGCCCTCTCTTGAAAAATAAAAGTCGTCTACAACCTCATATAATGACGCCGTAAACCATAAAATTCAAACTTATTACTCCCGAGAAGTGATTTGTCAGCAAAGACAAAAAGAGAAGGTTGCCTAATACATTTGATCAAGACTGTAGGTAAAGGTTGTTTTGTGTACTCTTTTCAGCATTCCTAAACAATCTGATTAGACCTTATTCACGTACCTTGAGCTTAGGACAGTCTACAAAATTGTGAATACTTCATTAGAATGATAGATTATCTGGTTTTAACACCTCCGCTTTAAACCAACGCCTCCTATATATTGAATCAACTGATTGCAAAATGTCGTCTCATAACGTGCTTTATCCAATAGAGCATAGTCAACCAAGTAAACCAAAACACTCTCAGTGCACTGAAAACTTAAATTACCTTCACGACTATACGTACATAATATGTAAGACATTGTACTTCTTATTATTAACAAATCCACCAAAGTGTAAGGTTAGCCTTAGTTTCATGTTATGTAAACCTAGTTTTTACTCTCATGTAAAAGTGCTGAAAATACAGCGTTTAAACAAACTGAATGCGATTGAATGAAGTTGAATTGAATTAAATGTCACAATTTTTTTAGAAAACAAAATAACAATGTCGAATAGTTAATTTATACGTATATATGTACATATATTTTTTTTATTTTTTTTTTTTGAAAAGTAATTATAAACTTCAAAGACTTGCAACTAAAAAAAAAAAAAAGCTGCTAAATAAAACATATTTCTAATCGTTTATATCACATCACAGTAAAAAAAAATGTCTGTCCATTCATCAGAATCAAACAACGATACCTCAAAAATTACTCGTATCATGACTTTTCGGCCAACATATGAGGAATTTAAAAACTTTTCTGACTATATAGACTACATGGAGGCACGTGGAGCTCATACTGCAGGTCTGGCCAAAGTAATACCACCGCCTGAATGGATTCCTCGAAAATCTGGTTATTCCATTGAAGAGATTAATATGACAATACCGGCACCAATTTGTCAAGTGGTCTCAGGTGAGCAAAGACCTTTTCGCCTGTATTCCACATAAATCAGTATGTACATATGGCTCTGTTATAGGCAAACAAGGCGAATATCAGCAAATAAATGTTCAAAAACGGACGATGACCCTGCGACAATTTAAAGAGCTTGCAGAATCAGAGCGCTATCAAACACCTAAACATTTCGATTACGATGATTTAGAGAGAAAGTATTGGAAGAACGTTACGTATATTGCGCCATTATATGCAGCCGATGTTAAGGGAACGTTAACAGACTCCGAAGTTAAGGAATGGAATATTGATAAATTAGAAACAATCTTAGACTATGTAAATAAGGACTATGGAATCGAAATAGATGGAGTTAACACTGCCTACCTATACTTTGGAATGTGGAAAAGTACATTTGCTTGGCATACAGAGGACATGGACTTGTATTCAATAAATCTCTTGCATTTTGGAGCACCAAAAACATGGTATGCAATTCCACCCGCTTATGGAAAACGGTTGGAAAAACTCGTTAATCGTATTTTCTATGAAAATTACCAAAGTTGTAATGCTCATCTTCGACATAAGATGACATTGATAAGTCCGCAGGTATTACGGCAAAATAAAATACCATTTAATAAAATAACCCAAGAAGCTGGTGAAATAATGATAACATTTCCATTCGGGTATCACGCTGGTTTCAATCATGGGTTCAATGGTGCAGAGTCAACAAATTTCGCTACGAAGAGATGGATTGAGTATGGGAAAAGGGCTAGTATATGCCATTGCCGAAAGGATATGGTGAAGATATCTATGGAGACATTTGTAAAAAGATTTCAACCCGAACGGTATGAAAATTGGTTACAAGGCAAAGATTACGGAGAACATCCTGAAGAACCTGGCAAAATCTATCCAGCACCCCCGCCAACAATAAATAAATACAGTTACAGTAAAAGGTAAGGATAATTTTTTTTCTTTTTGAAACTAGAAGTTCTAGAAACTTTGTTCAGTTTTTTTTAGATTATCACATTCACATCTACTATTTATTATAAGGATCTCGACATAAAAAAAACAAAGTCATCCACCAATAATTGTTTAAAATATAACGACGGATTATCCAATTAGTGACTACAAAATTGGGGTCACAGTACAAATCATACGGATCCGTTGGTGTTCAATCTTCTGATTTTTGAAACCGTATAGATTTAACGCCTATTTATATGTATATACATAAATATGTGTAAAGTTACTTACATATGTGCTTCATGATTTTGGGGAATATGCATAATCACTATTGAGGAAACGAGTACTCATATTTTGAATTAATCGGAGTTGAAAAATGTGTGGGCATTTTTCTTCTTTTTTCGTAACCCTTTTAAGAATTCTTCTCTGATATTCTGAAACTGGCTGTATATCCCTCCCATTTTAACTAATTTCAATGTTGAATGGATTATTTTCATCATGATTTTCCAAATTGTAAGGTTATTGAACACAAGAAGAGTATATCAATATTCATGTAGGAAATGATTTTAAACACAAGTGCACCTTGATGAAGACTTCCCTTTTGCTTTGCCGTCTACCCCTTATATCCAGTCCAAAATGCCCATGGAACTCAACACGCTGTGCCAAGTCCACAGTTTTAACCCCAGGCTTAGCACCATCCAACCACCGCATATCCTAATCATGACGACTATTACCTTTAGTGGAGTCATTATGTCACGAAGATAATATTGCTCACATCGCCATCCGCTTTTATGCTTTTATTTATAGGTCACAACTCATTCATGGCGAATATAGACAACATTACCTCCGTGACTCAACGAGAGTAAATAGACCCCAAACGACTGGGTCAAATGTAAACAACCTAGTGGACGACGACTCATACTACTAACAAGAGTAATAGAACCCCGAACAACTGGGTTGATGTAAACAAATGCGCGACACTCATGCTGCTGAAATTGGAGATCAATTATATCGGGCGCAGCTCAGCGATCGATGATCTGAAATTACTTTAAGACTTAATGAGTTATTTAATAGGATACTTAATTGAATAACCTAGCAATTCTACACTCGGCCATCCTGGTATACGACTGCCCTCAGTCGGATTCTTCATTGTACCCTTCTTCGCCTTCCGTGGTTTCGCTGTCATCACCTGTTGTCCATGGCTTCATACAATCAGCTGCTGTCGACGTGGTATTCGGACCTTCGTGTTGCCCTAATTTTCGGACATCATACCGGTAGTTTCTTTTTACTCTGGTCACCTCATATGGTCCGAAGTATTTAACTTGCAACTTCAGACCTATACCGAACTGCGTTCTCATGATTGCTACCAGATGGCCTACTTGGTATTGCTTTGCTGCTTTCCTTTTCCGGTCGTAGGTTTTACAATTTTCTGCCTGTACCTTTGCTATTTGTTGCTTTGCAGATTGCCTGACTTCGTTTCGTTCGTTCTCGAAGTTATCCCTCATCACTTTCTCCAATAACGCTCGCAGCTCATGGCCCCCTTCTTTTTTCATTATTGTCCCGAACATGAGCTGGAACGGGCTTCGATTCGTGCTTCGTAACATCGTTGAGTTTGTCAGCATCTCGACGACAATTCGGTTCATCCGCTCCACCTGCCCATTAACTGTAGGTACTCCAGTCGTGTTCAGAATGTGCTGGATACGGTTTAACTTACAGAATTCTTCGACTGCGTTCGCCGTAAACGCAGCTCCTCGATCTGACATGATACGGGTCGGTTGACCGAAAACCTCACTCTGAAGCTCCAACTTTTTCAAAAGCTCGTCACACTTCGCGGTCTTTACTGGGTAGATCCAGATAAATTTCATGAAAGCGTCTACTACTGCAAAGAGATAATTGTAAAGTTTATTAGTGAATGGGAGTGGCCCCAAAAGGTCAATGTGATACGTATGTATGTAGTGGGACTTCGCTTTTCTCTATCGGATTCAGGAAACCTTCTGCCTTTCCACTTTTGCTTGCAGACAATATACACGCAACGCAGTTAGACAGGACACCTTCGACACAGCTACTTAGCTTAGGGATAAAATAATCATGCTTACAAACGGCTTCCACTTTCCTTGCCCTAATGTGGCCCTGCTCGTGGATTCCTCTTATTATCTCACTCTGCATTCCCTTTGGTACGACAAGTAGATGAGTCCCTTCTTTAAACTTGTAGAGTATATAATTTCTTATCTATCTTTCTATAGCTATCTTTATTCTATACAGGACTCCGTCCTCGATCCTCATGACCGTTGGATGTCTGCTCAACGCGTCAACGTGTCTCATTGCTGTTCCTTTCCTGTGTATCACCTTCATATCGTATTCCTGGAGCATAATGGCCCATCTAGCCACTCGCGCTCATAGATCTTTCTTCGTCATAGTCGCCTGGAACGCCTTGCAATCAGTCACTACCCTGAATTGGACTCCTAACAGATGCACACGCAAGTTCTTTAGACATTTCATTATAGCCAATACCTCCATTTCGTAACTCGTATAGTTATTTTCCGATGCTGTCGTCTTAAAACTCAGGTAAAATACAGGATGAAACTCACCCTCATCATGCTTCTGTAATAGAGCACCACCATATCCTATTAGACTCGCATCCGTGTAGAGCTCAGTCGGCAACGTAGGATTAAACAGCTTCAAAACCGGTTCTTTACATAGATACGACTTCAACGTGTCGATCGCAACACGCTGTTCTTCACCCATGTTAAATTTGACCGACTTGCACAATAGGTCCTTAAGCGGTTTTGTAATTTGTGAGTAGGTTGGAATAAATTTTTCGGAAGAATCCCGTCAATCCCAGGAAACTTTGAATCTGCCTTACGTTGACTGGCGTCGAGAATTCTTCTTATCTTCTCCGTTGATGGTTTAATGCTTCCATTCCCCACTATGTGTCCTAAAAATTCAACAGACCTGCTCAAGAGCCTTACTTTTTTCCCACTTGCTGTTCAGCCCGAACTCTTCTGCGACTTTCAGCACTGCTACCAGCTTCTCCAATGCTTCTTCCTCGCCTTTAGCGAAAATTATAATATCATCTACATACGTCAATAGGTATCGCTTTAGCACGTCCTCCATTACAGTCATGGAAAATCGGTCTTTGACCATCTTCGCATTTAATTCTCGATAATCTACACACAGTTTGTAACTGTCATGCTTCTTCTTAACTAGCACCGTGGGACTGGCGTATTCTGATCGACTCTCCCGGACTATGCCCTCGTCTAACCACTCCTGTATTTGTTTGTCTACCACTTTCCTTTCCTCTGGCGCCAATCTCCTTGTTTTGCGGTACACCGGTATCTCATTCTTCATTACGATATTCATCTCGGTGCATGACTTTGCCGGTATCTTTGGGGTAAACGCGTGCCCTAATTGCTCATTACCTACGTGTAGTTTCTCTTTGTCCTCCTTGCTGTCCATTGACTCGATCTTGAAAATATCGTTCTCCTTCATCTCGTGCGCACAATTTTCCTCCAACTCACACACCTTTTCAGCTTCAGCTATTTCCACTTTTCTGCTTTTCACTACTTCAACTTTCCCATGACTTATCACTACGTCCACGTTTCTCAAGAAGCCCCTTCCCAACAAAATTTTATCGGGAATCCACCGGTACGGTATAACTTGAAAACGTACCCACTGTTTAGCAATTCTACATTCATATCCCTAAAAATTGAAGCTAAAAAATTGTTTTTTGTAATTTGTTTGCGTCACATAAGAAGCTCGATACATGAGTTGTATGTATGTATTCGTATTATATACGCACTAATAGTAAGGAAGCGAAGATGTTGTGCAGTTCATTGAGGTGATTGAGGTTCACTCCACTACATCGTGCCTCTTCTGGCTGAAATTTATGTGATAAGTTTTTTAATGGTTAAGATTTTGACGTAGTTATTAATTTCCATAAAACTGAGACAAAATTGGGAAAACGAAACCATCTTAATTGTTATTTTGTTTATTTTTTTTTTATTTTGCGTAAGGACAGGTGTAAAACATTTGCAATTTTTTTTTTCAAGTACAATAGCATCCTTTATTAATTGCTCTAAAGAAAGAATTCTAATGAAACTTTTAATCAAAAGTATTACTTACAGTGTAATATTTAAAAGAAAACAAAGAAATTTCCAACACTTACAGTTGATATTCTGTAAAACATAAAAAAACGTGTTTATTCATTCTAAGGCTGTGCAAAACATATGCAAGTTTTTTTCGTATACCAATATTTGGTCCAAAAACCAAATTTTCGACATGGAAGCAATGAGTTAGTTTGTTAACTCACAGGGAATTTTTTCCCGCTCATCCTGTAAAGCTTCATAAAGAGCCATTTGCGAAGTAAGCCGTTGCCCCTTTATCCGCTGTTTTAGGATTCCCCATAAGTTTTCGATTGGGTTTAAATCGGGGAACTGTGGAGGCCAATCTAAAATATCAACTCCCCGAGCCTCTGAAAATTCTTTAACGAACTTTGAGGTATGCTTCGGGTCGTTGTCTTGCTGAAACCTCCACAACAACGAGATCTCTTCCTCAGCGTATGACTCTCTTCCTCCATTATTCCCGTTATTTTGTGTAGGGGACCACATCCTTGAGCCGAAAAATATCCCTAAACCATAACGGAACCGCCCCATGCTTCAAAGTAGCTCACATGTTTTCCCGCTTTAACCATGTACCTGGCTTTCGACGAATGTAAGCAATACCATCGGTAGATAGGATATTAAATTTGCTCTCATCGCTAAATAAAACGGTTCTCCACTGTGTCAGGGACCAAGTTGATTATTTATGAGCAAATTGAAGTCTAAATAATAGGAAATTAGAAGCAGTTTTTTATCAAATAAAGAGACTATCTTTTTTGACGGTGTTTCAAGGTTAACAGAGGCTTCTTAACAGCTCGGTGTGCCCTCAAATTATTTTCTATTGCACGTTTACGAACTTTGCTTGCATCGATTGACAAGTTGAGGTCCTTGACGATTGCACTTGAAGACCGGAAAGGGTCACGCCGGATAATGTTTATAATGTTTTATAATTTTGTCGGAACTTTGTAATTATCCGGGTAACAGTCGATTCGTGAATCTTGAAACGCTTAGCTAGCTTTCTTTGCTTCGATCCGTTTTTAAAAGCCTCAATTACCAGGTTCTTTGTTCGGGTATCATACTTGTTGCCAGCCATTTTTTAGACGCAAATTTAATGAAAACTGAATAAAAGAAACGACCTATGAACATAACTTATTTGATAAAGAACACTATTTTACTTACCTGATCTGAAGTTGAAACAGAAATGAGGGAAAAATAAAGTAGTTGCATATGTTTTACATTTTTCTCTGGAATAACTAAACTAACTGTACTTTTTTCCGTTGTTAATGCTGAAACCTAAGAGTGTACAGTCAGCAACTGATTTATCTTAAATTTTTTAAATATTGCCCTTCTTTGTATAGTTAATCGAACAAAACGTCGAGAGAAAAAAAACTTGCAAATGTTTTGCACACTACTGTACATTGTGCTATGAAGATATCATCAAACAGAGAAAAAAATTGGGTGGATGCCATGCCAGATTAACTGATTTTAGCCCGGAAGTAAAAGACTACTAATTTGGAACTTATGGTATAGTGCCTAAGCATGTTTTAAGTTTTTTTCGAAAATGGGTTGGAAAGTGAAAAAGTTTTTTAGGCTCAGTGGTTATTTCGCTCCATGGGTGTCCTTTAATGGGGAGTTGGTGCAAGTTGACTTGTTGTTTTATTTGATTTTTATTGACTGCAAAAATGAATGTCTTTTGGACTGAGTTGGGGCCCGAACACCGAACCTTCCGATTTGAAAGCCTTCTATTACCACTTGAGCAACGGCCCCCACACCTGTGATCTGCATTTCATCATTATCGATGTGACAAGCATTGCAATTTCTTCTTGGTCCCCATAGATTCTGCAACGATCGTTATGCCGAATCACTGTCGTCTCGCATAAATATCAATGGCATAGTGTTCAGTGACACCAGACACGCAA
Source organism: Volucella zonaria (assembly GCA_963966105.1). Classification (NCBI taxonomy): domain Eukaryota; kingdom Metazoa; phylum Arthropoda; class Insecta; order Diptera; family Syrphidae; genus Volucella; species Volucella zonaria. Next base: position 209,414,570 of record OZ014531.1, read on the forward strand.
CATGCGTCCTTGCGAGTAAGCTTTATTATTGCTTACAATAAATAAACCTCTCCAGTTAGCTCGATCTTTTACCATTTCTCTCCAGTTATGTACTCCAAGATGGTTGTGGTCGCCCTTCACCTATGCGCGCTACCTTAGACAAAGTCTTCGTGTTCTGCGTTGTTCGCCCGTGCATTAATCGTTGTGGTGCAGCTCGTAAAATTCGCTGTGAGTAAAAGTCACTCGAAGAATTGTGCGCTTAGAACAACCAGTTATATCTTCATTCGATGCGATAAGGTCAATTGCCTTTTTAAGCCAAAAAAACAAAGATTGACAAATATAACTTTTCGTTTGATTTCCACAACCAATTGTTCCTGTTTCAATACTTACAAATACTGCAAAGCTTTATAAATGGGACCGATTTGTTCTTATCTTAGGTCGCCCATTGTGCATACCACCTTTTCCGGAATTTATTCAGAAAATTAAAAATACAATTTTATTCAGCTAAATCTATATTGTCCCCTTCAAAGTAATCCCCATTGACTGCAACACACTTATGCCAGCGCTTGATCCAATCCTCGAAACATTTTTTATATCCGGTTTTCGGTATGCCCATCAGTGCTTCCTGCGACTTTTCCATTACGAGTACTTCCTCTCGGCTGCTGAAAGGCGTTCCCCGTAGTGGTTTTTTAACTCGATTGAACAGAAAGAAGTCACAGGGAGCCAAATCAGGTGAATTCGGTGGCTGTTGGATGGTATTTGTTGCATTTTTCGTCAAAAAATTACGAATAATGATGGCACTGTGCGACGGTGCGTTATCATGGTGCAAAATCCACGAGTTTTCTGCCCACAATTCTGGTCTCTTTCGGCGAATTGCTTCACGCAAATGATACTCTTTGTTTACTGTCTGGCCTTCTGGCAAAAATTCATGATGCACTACACCGTTGTAATCCATGAAAACCGTGAGCATTGCCTTCTTTGTTTGACTGAAAACGACGTGGTTTTTTTGGTCTCTACTCATTTGGTGAACGCCATTGCCTGATGTGTGGATTGCGTGTCGTACTCATAAACCCACGTCTCGTCTCCAGTAATGATCCTTTTGATGAATGTGGGATCGGATTCAGCCTCCCAAATCATCTCTTTTGCGACGTCAACACGTCTCTTTTTTGCATGAAATTGAGGTCTTTTGGCAACAACTTTGCCAAACTGTGATGGTTAATTTGCGGTTATTGACCAACATTTCGATGTCGATGGTCTGTCACTGCGTTCATCATCTTCGATTGACTCACGACCACTTTTGAAACGCTCGTGCCACTGGTAAACGACCGTTTTCTTTAGAGAATCGTTGCCGAAACACTTTTCCAACATTTCCAACGTTCGCGCACCATTAAATCCGTTTTTTACGCAAAATTTAGTATAAGTTCGTTGTAGGAAATTTAAATCCGTTTCTAAAATTGTAAAAAATCGCCAACACACACAGAGATAGATGTACTCTTTGCTACGACTTTGCAAATGTCAAGCTATGACGCTAAGATTTAGAGGCAATGTCAACAAAAGATATACCAACTTAAAAAAAAAAACAGAACTCAAATCGGAACAATGGGAGCGCCACACGGTGGTGTGGTGCGGGAACTTTCTGGTCAAGTTGGTATATTCATATTGGTTCAGCGTAAAGCGTTTCTTTTAACTGCTACATCATCAAAATTTGTGATTTTTTGTATAAAACCTAGCGAAATACTCACGAAAAGGAATACGTTCCAGAATTGTGAGTTCCTCCGCTCTTTTATTGTCTTGGCTATCCACATGACCTAGTACGCAGCATAGGGTCACCATTTTTTTTTTGTTATTTCGTTGAGATGTCTTTTACTTCTAGTCATCACTACATCGTACCGCATCTTTGGGCGTACAAAAATAAAGTCACAAAACGCTTCGCGTACCTTAGAACTGAGCGTTTAGTGACGCTTTGTTTTGCGATAATATGGAGACAATTGCTTGCAATAAAGCTGTTTCCATGTATTATTATGCACACAACCTTACACCAATACTATGCGAACAGCATTAAGCTACGCAAAAGCGAAAAAATCTATGGTCGATTTAACCTTAATTTAGACAATAATTAATAGATAGACCAAAATAAACAACTAGCTAATATTCCTATAACATTTTACAATATTTTCTCTTCTCTTTCAGTATGATTATAAATTTTTATATTTTATACATATATGCAATTAATTAAACAGCTTAACATCATGTCATATAATATTGCACTTTTTCATCATTTTAGAAAATCAACTGAATCAACAGACTATCTCTCCTCTGACATGGACGCACCAGCGCAGAAACGCGGTTGTTCGAGTCTTGTCATAGAAAAAATACCAAAAATAATTTTAAAGAAATTCGATAATGGGCAAAAATTTGATTTTAACGCAATAGCTGTTGTTCGACTAAAACGATTGTGGTCAACCCTACCAGGAGTCGGTCAGGGCAGAAATTTACTGACAAACGGCATCATTAAAAATACAAAGCGAATGCGATTTCAAACGAGAACGATTCAGATGGAGGACGAAGAATAAAGCCAAAGACTACATTTTAATAATTTTTTTACGACTGTTTTTCGCAATTTATCAACAAACTAGATAAAGCTTTTTGAATTTAGTCAAAATTAAAAAAAAAAACAAAGACATCTCAAATAATTATTTGTAAATCATTCATTGATATAATGGATACACTTTTTTTTAATTGTCTTTGGTATCTGCGTGACCACAGTAGTCGTATGTCCTATAAACAAATTGAAGTTAGTGCAGTATTTAAGATCTCAAGTATTATGAATTATAATAATTTTAGAATGCTAGGTACGAAATCAAAGGTGGGGAAATACAATATCAATATCAATGTTAAGGTTTTGCTTTTTGCAATCCATAAAAACTATTTTACAATTTCAGACTCGAACTATTCTGTTTTTAATTCGTTTTTAAATTTTCTTGTGAACTGCATTTGCATTACATTTAAAATCAAAAATGTATTATTCATTCGTAATTTTATATTTTGGTTTTTTTGTTACTCGTTATTGGATTACCCCATTCTATTTCCTATAAACGTACATTACTATTTTTAATAAATAAAATTTCCTTAATAATGCTGTTCTTTTTTTTTTTGCATTTACAATTGGCATAGCGGTGAAGCTCATTTCAATTGACAAAAATATAAAAATACATCGCATTGAGCGATGGGTGGCGCCCACGGCCTAGAAACGGCAATACTGTATAAAACTATCGAATTCCGGACTATGCTAAAATAAAAATGCCACAATTTTAATATCCGAATAAAATTGACGGTATAAGTACTTTGAATTATTGCTGTAAGAAGATTTTTGCCTCTGCAAGAATAATTACAGAGAGAGTATTTCTTCAAACTGTTGCGGTGCACGAGTATAAGGTATTCGCAATTTTCCAATATCATGATTAAGTTATAAGGAAAAAATACATTCATTACTGTCTTAGTTACTGATTTGGATGCCGCTTAAATTCAGGATGGATCTAGCCTCTCCACTTAGTACGACCTTTGGTCCTTGCTTCCAATTCCACCCTCCAAGTGGGTTGAGGTGTTTAGGACCTGAACGTTGATAAACTCACCGCGGCGTAAAATAGTCTGGTCAAATATCACACAAATACTCTTGCATTTGAAATTCTTCATTCGACCAATGTGTTCTTAAGTGAATATTGCATCAGCTCGCAGCGATCTATTTACAATCCAAATTACGCATGCTCTAGTTTCGTATGTTATTCGTTATCATTTTATTTTTGTCAATTTAGAGATTTAACAAATAAGCGTAACACAAATAAAATAAGTACAATGTGTCCAAAAGGTATGTCTCTTTTTAATGTAGTGATAATTATTGAAGTTCACAATTTAGGAAATTATTTTTTTAAAAATAATGTCATCTGAATGTAATCCTTCACGTCAAAGGCACTGTAATAAGCGAATAACAAAATTTCTTAGGACGAGCGGTCATATACAATCCTTCCTAATGCCAGCCATACTGAACCAAGGGATCCGGTTTATTGGTGTACGTGGTTATCCACGAGAAGAAGTTTGCAGGGTCAAATCGGGACTCGGTGGATGCCACTTTATGTCTGTATATTAATTTGTGAGGGAAAATTTTACGAACACGTGGTAGGGACGTGTTAGAAGTGCGCGACTCCGTCCTGTTGGAACCATGTTCCATGGTTAAAACTTGGAATGTGCAACATCTACTCATAACACTCCGAGTTGACTGGACCTGTACGACGTGAAATTGCAGCTCAAACGGTAACCTAACCTTAAGTGAATATAGGGATTCTTCATGCCAATAACGGCACTCCAACAATTGGCATGTTGCGGCTTTAATTCTTGCACATCCCTACATCTTTCTAGGGATGTAGTTTAAAACCGTTGCGCCAAATACAATGTAATAATGAACTAGCCTACGAACGATAGATCCGGATTATCACGAACGGACTGATTTACACTCTATATTCCAGGTTCGTTCCTGTTGACATTGGTCGCCCAAACTTAGGAATATTCGTTGTTTAACCGATTTCTTCGAACTTATGAATCCATTTCCTGATTAGGAGAATACGTGGTGCATCATTTATGTTATCCTAACGATGGCTGAAAAATTTTCTTTGCGCAACAGTCGCCGAATCACTACTTTTGTAAGATTCGCGAACACACAATACACGCCCCCTTCCGAGAAACGCTCCGCAGGGATTGAATTCCTAAAAGCCAGCCAATCGATTAACATGCTGCAAACAAAATCTTTTTTTTGGGACACCTTTTATTAAGCCAAGATGTGTACCATACTTATTCCATGATATACATACATATAGTACACATACGTACATACACCACTGTGCAAAACCTAAGCAACCACCTGGAGTCAGCACTTCATAGCAGATCTTTTCAATTTTCTACCCTACCAAATGAAAAGAAATGAATATGTAATGATGTGTAATAGAGTGTACTTTGGAATTCACAACTTTTTATAAAAGTAATAATACTTCAGGTAAAAAAAACGCAAAACCAACAAAGTAGCCAAATTGAGCTGTGCAAAACCTAAGCAACATTGTAACCCACTGTAAAAAAAAAATAGCTAACAGTACTTTTCCAGTCAGGTTACACATGAAATGTTGCAAGCTTTTGTCTTTGATCTTGAGTGATTGTCTTTGATCAGTTTTCTTTTAAGACAGTCGCATAATTGATATTTTATTAATAATGTCGCGACAAAGTTACGCTTCTTCTCTTAAACTAAAGATTATTAATGAATTTAAGTCTGGAGATACTCAGGCAACATTAGCTGAACGTTATAATATTAATAAATCGATTATTTCACTTTAAATAAAAAACATCATGCAACCGGAGTCGTTGAAAGTCAAAATGTAGGTGGTAGGCCGTGTAAAACAACAAGAACGAACGGATAGAAATATTTGTGGTGTAATTAAAAAACAACCGTTCATAAGTTTGAATGAAGTAGTAAAATTACTTGATTTAAACATTGATGCTAGCACGGTGTGAAGACGTGCAATTGAAAATAATCTTCGAAGTTACAGGCCGTGCAAAAAACCGATGCTCACAAAAAGACATTTAAGGAACAGGTAGTGCAATTAAATTCTTTAAACATAATTCAAACTAAAATCTTTTTTCATATTAGGCTAAATTTTGCAAGAAAATACCAACACTGGTCTCCTGAAAAATGGAAAACAGTTCTTTTCAGCGACGAGTCCAAATTTAATTTAATTAATTCTGATGGTATATGTTATGTGAGACGTCGTTAAGGACAGCGACTCAATTCTAGATTCTGCACACCCACTGTAAAGCGTGGTGGGGGTAGTGTGATGGTGTGTACCTATTTTTCGGCAGGAGGTGTAGGCCCATTCTACGAAATAGAAGGAATCATGGACCGATTCAAATATAAATCTATTCTAGAATCTGTAATGCTACCACATGCGGAGTGGGAAATGCCACTTCGTTGGGTTTTTCAACAGGATAACGATCCGAAACATACATCGGAGTTGGTAAAAGAGTGGTTAGCGGATAGTGGGATTCAAGTCCTTGAATGGCCGGCCCAATCATCTGCTGACTTGAATCCCATTAAAAACCTGTTTGGTATCCTTAAAAACCGTGTCGCTGGACAACATTTTTCCAACAGGTCTCACCTATTCAATGCTTTGAAAGTTGAGTGGGAAAATATATCCCAGGATACACTTTCAAAGTTTCTGTTACTCAAAATAAAGTATATTACATAAAATATTAAAAAAGTTGCTTAGGTTTTGCACAGCTCAATTTGGCTACTTTGTTGGTTTTTGCGTTTTTTTTTTTTAAATTTGAACTATTATTACTTTTATAAAAAGTTGTGAATTTCAAAATACACTCTATTACACATCAGTACATATCCATTCCTTTTTATTTGGTGGGGTAGAAAATTGAAAAATTTGCTATGAAGTGCTGACTCCAAATGGTTGCTTAGGTTTTGCACAGTACTGTATTTGTATTGCACAATGTGAATTATTGGAAGTCTGTAATTTCACTTTAATTTCAAATAAAAGTCAGAAATCATAAAAACGAGGTAAGACTCATGTTTTTTTTTATTGATTTTTTTAATTTAAAATTTAATAGGGCAATTATACTTTTATAATAAAAAGAGCTTCCGCTTAAATTTTAAAACAAAAAAAAAAAAAATAATGATAATTAAATTTAAAGATAATTACGCCAAATAACTGTATGTATCCTTCTGCCCTTCCATTCGCTCTAAATACTCTTTCTCTATCAGAATGTCAATGCATTTCTTTATAACTGGTACCTTAGGCTTAAATCTTGTTGATAATTGATTAAGAACTTCACCAATGAGTTGCGTATGGTTGAGCTTCTTTCGCATTTTCATAATGCGCACAATTGCAGCTTGAATAAGTAATTTACGGTCCTCTTCAATGTGCTTGTGGACAGCTTCTTGTTCCACACGAAGCTCGGCTTTTAGTGGTTGATTTATATTAATTCGATACTTCTTGTTTTTGTATCCCACAAATAATTCCACAACACTAGCAGGAGTTATATTCGCTTCATCATCTGTGGATGTCAGAAGTTTCGCCTTTAATAGAATTTGAAGGACCTGAATAAGATTCTCTTGTTGAATTTCGGTGTTCTGCGCAAGCTGTTGGACAGTGAACTTAGTCTGATCATTAAATTGGAGCAACACAGCCATTTGAAAGGTGCTTGCCTGAAGAGTGTATTTATTCTTAAAACAATTTGTAACTAATTCTCCTTTGCACATATGGTAAAGCCAGTTAAGCTTACGTCCAGAATGACGTTCAGCATAAAAATTATTAAACCTTTGGACAGAACGTTCCAACTCGGAGGGCAACAAAAAAGAACTACTCTGATTAAATGGCCAAGATCCACTTGAAAGCACTTCAATGCTGAAATCTATTTCACTTGGCGTATTTGCCTGTTGCAAGTGTTTCTTAAAATTATCGTTAAGATCCTTAGAGACTCCAATATCTTGAAACATTCTCTGTAGTTTAATTGTGTATTCATAGCCACAAGTTTGTTTAAGTTTCGAGATCATCGATGCCTCTGCGTCATCAGAGGCTGAAGTATGGTTCACCAAACGTTTGGCTAACATTTTTGAATAGAATTTTTGGAAAACATCCTTATCCTCAATGTATTTGAAAACTACCATCACTTGATTCAAGTTGTCTTCCAGTTCAGTCTCTTCGGGATTTTTGCTGGATTTTTTTAGCAACAAATCGCAATATTTAGCAAGCAATTCCGGACTTTTACTGGCACTATTTGCGATTGTAACAACGTTTGTATTTATAAACTTGCCGCAAGCCTTATCCAGTGCAGCTACAAAGCCGTTGTCATTATTAAAAGCGGTCAGAACTAACGCATTGTATTTCTTATGAACTTCAAGAATAGTTTGAACATAAGTCTTAGGATCATTACTCGCTTCTGTATTGCCACATTTCTCGACCGCAAACATACCCTGATTATAGATGTGTTCTTCAAGTATTGCCTTAAGCTCAACTAATCCTTCGGGTATTCTTGCAACATGAGAGTACATTCGACGTAAATCGGGATTTTTATCAGAATTTAAAAGATTTTGAAATTCGGCACGGAAGATTTCTAAATGCTTTTGTATTAGGACACGTTCACAAGTGCTTACTAATCGATCTTGAGTACTCTTATGAAGATACATCTGAACTCTTTTCTTTTCTTCATTAAGACGCTGTTCAATTCTTTTCATGTATTCAGTGACTGAATTTTCTCTTAAAAATTCGACACTTTCCCTTGTGTAATATCCTTCTGTATCTTCAATGAATTTATTTTCAAAGCTATCTCTGTATACAAGCAAATTTTGCCCTCTACCTACTATCGGATCATCGTCCTCATTGAAGCCTAGTTCCACATAGCAGTTGATGACCCCTGACACTAATCCCCTGTTGATAGTCTCGCCATTTCGTTCTTTTTCAATTAATTTCAATACAGCATTTGTAACCTGCTTATTAAGATCTTGAAAAAGATGATTCTTCCATGTGACCAAGGCTAACCTGTATATCTCGAAAATATCTTTCCGTCCTTCCTCACATTCACGCTTTACCCAATGTCGATTGAGATACATACAAATCCCGTTCAGAACAGTACTTGAGAACTGATAAGCGTTCCATCGCTCTGTATAGAACTGTAAAACTGCCTCATCGATTAAATCGAAATTTACTAACAATTTTGTCAAATAATTCTCCAGGAACTTTCTTAGTCGTTTATACAATTCTTGACCGACCAGCTGAGCACCGCCCGGTGGGATTACTGCGGATTTTTGCTTTGATATGGACTGCTTATTTCCAGAATTGGATGACGAATGCGACGATGTGGAGCGGCTACTTGTGGGGTTAACACTTGTACAGTAATCGTAGACATAAGTATACAACTGCATATAACGAGGACATGTCATATTACGCTCCAGTTCAAAAATATCTATTATTCCCTGTTCGAGATCTGTCCATATTTCTTCAAGATTGGTGTGTTTTAGTCCTGTCCCGTAGGAAGATTGTCGGGACATTTTTTATCTGAAAATTTATACCAAAACATCTAGATTATTCACATTCACATATCAATGGTATATAGTAGCTTGCATTGATATTATCTATGCAAATAAATAAACTAGCCAACAATGTATAACAATAACAAAGAATATTTGCAAATAAGAAAAAAATAAAACAAACAATATGCATATTTGGGGATTTTCCCTAAATTTTGAATTAAAATTGCAATTTAATTGACATATTTATGTTTCCGTTTTACAAAACTTTCAATTTAACACAAAAGTAATGTCTTTGAAATGTATATGCAGCTTATAAATGACACAAAAAAAAATTAATTAATAAAAAATAAAGTAAAATACATATAAAACAGTCTGTCCAATGCAGAGCTATTCCCGTGTGTTAAGTTAATGATAAAAAATTTACAAAAAAGATATATTTCTCAAATTTTATTTTATTCCATTTGACCAAGGCATTTAAACTTACCAGCCAATGAAATTTTTTGCAAGCAAAACAAAGAAATTTTTCTCGCTTAATCAAAAATGGCCTTCAGTAGATAAACCTTGCAGGGTCTTTATGTTTCGTAGTACTTTTCCTAGGCACACTTTGTTGTTCCTCTTCGTATATATTCTTGCTTTTATTTAGTAAATTCGTGTAATTATAATTTTTTTGATATAAAATATATTGAGGTTTTTTTTAATTTCTTCTTTTCTTAACAGCAGCACAAATGTGACAGAAGTCTATCCATTAAAATGTATGATGTGTGAAGGTGATAGATAGTTGTTTGTTGGATTAATAAAGTACATATAAGAAAATTGAAAGTTTTCTCTTCCTTCCTGTTTGTTTTTTTCTTTACTCTTTTGTTTTTGGAGTGCCAAATTTGATTTATTTTCACAAATTCAATACTGACCAAGTGGTTGTACAATTAAATTTTAAGATTTTTGGTTTAAAATTCATCAACACAATAAATTTTTTTTCGTTTTAAACACAAAGATCGAGAACTTCACACACCACACACAAGTTTAATGACTGAGAGAGTTGTCATACATGTATAATATACTGAAACGTCAAATCCACACACCTCTTTTCCTGAACGATAGTATTCAATTTCCTTGACATTTTGTCCTCTGCGACTTTAGCCAGCGCTACAAAACCTACGGAACGCAATTATTGTTTTGTTGTCAGAACTATGATTTACACTACATTTAAATTTAGATTTAGCACAGCACAATTAAATAACTGAAAACGGAAGTTAAATATTGTAAAAACATGACTGGCGATGATGAAAATCAAAATAAGTGTAATAACAGAAACATTGAATCTGATTATTCAAAGTTCATTTTAATTGTTAAAAGTATGGTATTTATAAACCGTTTTGACTTATACCTATATTATATTTAACAATACTGCAGCGAAAATGTGTTTTTAACAACTTTATTAGCCACAAAGTCCGCTATTATTCAATGATATGCACGCTATTCTTTATGGTCGAACGTGCTGCAGCCCGTTGCTCACCAATGAGCCCATTGACCCCAGGAATAACTATATTATTTAGCTGTTGCATTCGCCTCCAAGAGTACCAGTTTTCCCACTACAAGTGAGGAGACATTACACTTTTACACAGATTTTAATATAGATTTTGGCACAATTATTAAAAAGTGTCATACTGTTGTTCTCCGGATGTAATTGCTGCCAAATTGGTACGTCCATTGTTACTTTTTAAGATGGAACTCAACAGTATTTTTTATCATGACCTTGTAATTGCAATTTGCACGACCGCGTATTTCATCTTCGTGTTCACGCCTATGAACCGTGTTCAACAATGGTACTTTGGTAGCCTCGTTGTTTATGCTGGCTAGTATTTTTCTTCTACAGAATTGTGGATATTACTTACTTACTTAGGTGGCGCACATTTCGGAATGAATCTGGGCCTCAACTAACAAGCATCTGCAGTTAGTCTCATCTTTAGCTATCTGACTCCAGGTACGTACTCCAAGTTGGTTGAGATCCGATTCTACTTGTGCGTGCCATCTAAGGTAAAGTCTCCCTCTATTGCGCGTCGTCTCTGCGGTATAGGTACGAGGACTCTGCGGGCCGGAGCATTGGTGTTCATTCGCTCTGCATGTCCTACCCATCTCGGGCAGTTTTCTGACTAGTTCAATGTCGCTGTACAGCTCGTACAAGCTCAAAACCCGGTCAACGCCAACGGGACCGGACATTTTCCGGAGGATTTTTTACCCGAAACGACTGAAGATATCTTCAGCCACCTCCGATAGCGTCCATGCTTCTGCGCCATAAAGTAGGAATAGGATGATCAAGGTCTTGTGTAGGTCGGGATAAGGCCTTACTCAATTGTCTTCTTATCCCAAAGAAACAGGGATTGGTAAAATGAATTCTTCATTGGTGGCGTCGTCATTGTTTTCGGAACTGACATTGATGCATATTAGGCTTATGTTAGCGAATTCAGCCTTGATGCGGATTGTCATAAGACTCTCGCTCACGTCTCGGAAGCCCAAGACTTCTTACCTAAATCTGACACATATGCAAATCCGAATCAGAATAAACGCTACTTCTTTTCCCTATAGCAATCAGCACAGTATATATCACAGTTTTTCATACTCCTTATGTGACATCTACGTGATAGTAGTCAAGGACCTCTGCTAATTGCTCGGCCGCACGTGGCCTGTTAACCCTTCAATTCCCATACCTCTATTAATAAAAAATATTGTTGGTTCTTTCACTTGATGTAATGTTTATGCTTAGAGTTGACAAAAAAACTAAAATTAAAAAAAATTCTAACCGCACTTTTTTCCTACAGGTGACACTGGGCATTATTTGTACTTCTCTGGTACTCATTAATTTCTATATAAGTACTATTCTTTTTTCAGAAAGTAACATATTTGCTTTTATTTAAAAAAAAATGATACTATTTATTTTGATATAAAACTAAGTATTGTAGATTTATTTATTGTAGAACATATACCAACATTTCAAATGCAAACCAACATTACATTACTTAGCACACATTTTTCGTGTGCGTTGGTGGCAACATCCACACCGCCGTTGGGAACAATCTATTTCGATGTGATCATCGGCGCTACCTGCAGACCTTACTTCTCTTAAGACCTGAATCTGAACTGAAACTCTTGCAGGACACATCACGGTGTGCAGGCTTTTCATATTTTTAAAGAAAAGTGGCTACAACATTTCTGCGAAAATCGCAATAGGTCCAGTTATTTGCTGATTGTTTTTTTATAAGCCAAGCGTTTTGACAAGCAGCGTCTAGACCAAGAGTTTCCATCACTTTTTAACCGCGAAGACTTACCCTCAGGGAGTCAATATTTTCATCAAAACGGTCAACTCCACCCATAAACTTGGTATACATCTTTATAACAGCTGGGGAATCAACCTGAACTTTTGTCCGTTTTTTTTGACACCAATCCGATCCACTTTTGAAATAGGTGTCAATTCGTGGCAGTTTGATGCTACTGCAACAATACTGTTATCGTGCCACTTAGCTATAATAATTTCACTAGACAGTTGATGACACAGCTCACCTCTAGGCCTCTTTTTCATGTCTTTGAAATCGAGCAGTTTCCAATTTTCCAGAGGTAAACCAGTGAAAAAGTTGTCAAAATACAACTTGTACGGTCGTAATTCCTGTGGTCATCTAGAACGTAGCTCTAAAATAACTGCGGCTCCTAAGCCATACTGTGGTTGCATTTTGAGGGCTGGACCAGAGGCACCTTGATACAACCCAGAGGTTACCAAGTATCCATGGCGAGTAGCTACTGATCAAAGCTTGTAACCAAAACTAATGGGTTTTCCATGAATGTGTTGTTTGGTACCATGTTTGGAACTATAGTTTCATCTATAGAAATGTGTGAGGACCCCGCTTTATTGAAATTTGATGTACAATTTTCATTAAGTTTTATAAAATACTGGCGAGCTTTAGCAAATTTGTCGTTGGGCGGTAATGATGTACTATCGCAAAGATGTAAATATTGCTGAATCTCGAAAAATCTATTTCGTCTCATGCTAGAAGCTACCAGTTCATTGTGAGTGGCACTCTTTACTTCCCAGAACATTCGCATATATATATATAGTTAGGTGTCTAGTAGCCTATGAACAATAATATTGCTATGAACACTCTGATTTCATCAGCGATTACATTTAGAGTGTGATTTGTCTGCAAAGCGTATAAGTTACTCATATCTGTTATGGATTGCACTACATCTTCACTGTACAGCAACCCAAAACATTCAATTGCCGTCAGCTCATCTAGATAAATAAAAACAACTTCATCAGAGTCCCCTTTACCACAAGCAGTGAAAGAAGTGTTGTTGCTACCACCATTTTATGGTGTTCTCTTTTTCTTCGGTGCAGAAACATTAGCTTCTTCTTCATCTTCCTTCTGATCATCTTCTGAAAAAAATGGCCCATTTTGTAGCTCTACTTGAGAACGAAGCATACGACTAGGTAGTTGGAGCAAATTAGCTTCGTTTTCATCTTCACTTTCTTCGTAAGTAACCATGCCATCGTCAGGTGGAAACAAAATAATGTCGCCAGGGACCTCCCCGGACTCTAATACCTCGATGATTTCAGCTAATGTCAACCTGTAAGACGTAAGTAAGTTCTAAAATCCCATCACCATGAATCGGCAAAACGCAGCAATAATTTTGTTACAATACCGCCCTACAGGTGACACTTCATATCTTGAACGTTATTGTAACCATGCCAAGTGTTATTTTTATAGTAAAATAGAATTGTTTTATAACTAATGGATTCAGTTACCACATGCAATTATAAAAAAGACAATACTTACGATTTCAACATAATTATCCGAGTTTGTATTGCGCGAATAACACCAATAAGAAAAAAATTTAATATAGCTAGTGTAGTTAGAAAAAAAATAATATAAAGGCACTTATTAGTTTTCTAGTGATAATGGTAGAATGCAAAAATTCATTTACAATTGAAAACATCTGTCACTTAGAGGTGACACTGGGAATTGAAAAGTTAATGGTCCAAATTTTCTACGTGCAAATCCGAAGGTCATTACCTTTTGCACGTTTGCTAGGGTCATCAACAGTGGGTGGCCGTGGCTCAAGAAGCAGTGAACTAGCTTCTAAGTCGGAAGGTTCGGTGTTCGAATGCCAACCGCGCCCAAAAGGCATTCATTTTTTCCGTTAACTAGAATCAAGTAAGATGAGTAATTGACTAGAAAACAACAACAAGCCAACTTCCACAAACAATTTAGTCTCCCCATTAAATGTGAGATATACTACCCATGGAGCGAAATAACCACTGAGCCCAAGCATCTTGCTTTCTCATACTGAGGCATTATAAATGTATTCACATCCACTTGAGTTCTTATAAAAAAAAAGTTGGTTCATCACATATTTTAATCTCTTGCGTGTAGGGTTGTAAGACTTATGATGACGTAGGTCAGTATTATGCTACTGGCCGAGCATGCCCTTGCCATTCTACCGGGAACTTCCTTCCACAAGGAGGTAAGGCTAGCATTTCCCTACGAACTTGATTGTTGCTCTGCTGGCCCAATCAAAGATATAAGACATACAGCCGCAAAACAGGTAACTTGAGCAAATGAAAGACTAGATCGAAAGGTCAACTTCTATAAGGTACAAGAAAAACGACAGTTTCTAACAATGTTAACAATTCGACTTATTATTTCACAGAACTGAATTGTATTTATATTTTATTTGTATTAAGTTAGTTTACAATGACAATATAAAATAAAAAATAGAATTTATTCGAAATTTACAAATAATTCCGATTTTTATCGCCTCCAAGTCACTGCAACCTCTAAAATATAGGGACAGTTTCGGATTCAGATCTTTACAAATGAAACAACGTTCAACAATGAACACAAATACATTAATCATTTACTGAAAAGTAACCATTTTAAGATGTGTACCATACCATTTATACTATATGTTAATCGAAACAAGTTTATCAAATCGAGAAAGAATATACCGATCTACCAACTCAAGGAAAAATTATAAAAAATGCGAAATTTAATAGAACTGCATCAAAGTGGCTAAGGCATTTGACGGAGTTTTGCATCAGACCGCCCTTTTGTTGAAAATGCGTGTATTTGAGGTCGATAAATCTCTGCTGCAATGGATTAGCACGGAACGCTCAATTCAAGTTGTCTTGGACTGTTTCAAGTATAATATCCACAAAATTAATTCTGTTGTGTCCAATCGCTCCGTTCTTTATCCGACACTCTTTTTAATTTGCATTAATGATCTCTTGTCTGCTACTTCTGATCCAATACATTCTTTTGCTGACGACAGTACTCTTTGCTGTTCATATTCGTTCCCGAACTCATGTCCCTGCTCTTCGGCTGTAGAACGGAAACGGCAGCGTATGTTAAACTCATTACATCCCGATATTAACGGCATAACTGAGTGGAATTTGATGCTTCCATAACACAATTTCGTTAAAACGAAATTCAAATACCAAGCCATTATACATGAATGTAACTTGCATCGTTGAATCGTCGATTTGACCTTAATATATGTATAAGGCATTTATCAGCCCAAAATTGGAGTACACTGACCACACCTGGTCAGGTGCGCTCAAGACCCCTTTGCACTTGGTAGATAAGATTCAAAAGCTGATAGATGATGCCAATATCGCATAGTCAATTGAACACAGACGTAATGTCTATTGCCTTACCTTGTTTTGTCGCTATTTTCACCACTAGTACTATAATGAAATTTCCGGTATCATTCCGCGGACGTAGTCTGCAATATCGTAATTCATTTCTAAGCCGTAAAACTTACCTATGGAATACCCTGAAGAGCTCTTTATTCCCTAGCTCTGTGCAAACGTTTTAAGCGTACAAAAAACCCCTTTGATCGCTAATTATAAAATATATGTATATATATAATACATATACATGTAGAGGGCGTCTCAGTTAAGGAGCACAATCCGGTAACTAGAGGTTCCTGAAGTTCTGGGGAACAAAAACTTGTATAGCAGGGTGGGGGTTCTATTTCCACCTCATATCAAGTTATAGGACATGGAAGTGAGACACCTCTAATTTCGATGTGTAATTACTTAAAATACTGTAGCTTCTGAACGGTTGAGGAAACCCTTGTGTGAATTTTGGAAAGTCATTTTAACATTCACAAAATGTTTAAGATTTCCCAATCAAATGTAGTTTTCTTAAAACTTTTGCTTTTATTTATTTTTTTTTTTTTCTAAATTTTTTATCTTTACCCTATTCTCTATGTCTTATGATTTATATGTCCAATTTTTTAACCTACAATCAACGGAAGTTGTAGTATTTTAAAAGCACAGGCACATGTCTTTATTTAGCTGCTTACACTAGACTGTTGTTTTTACACAATATATCCAGAAGTAAATCATGATTTTGATCACAGAAATACACGCCGAAATTCTAATGCGCCAGAAATGGATGGGACAATATGAGAAACTACTTGCGTGTGGAAATGTAGTCATATTACTCGATACGAAGATGAAAGTAATTTGCTACAGGATCTTATCCGGCATTCTGGTCTTTGTAGCTACGAACGGCTTCTCCAAAAGCACCATATGAGTCTCTCAACGATTTCCGCATTGTTAATGTGTCTATCAACCTTGTAAGTATTGTAATAAATATCCTGACATTTGGGACAGTCCTATCAGGGTAGCGTCTCAGATATTCCAACCTCGCTGTCGTTGACCATTACCGTTGCAGAAACCATAGACATAAACCATGGATGCGTATTCTTGTGTTGAAAAACTCATCATCGAAGATATTATGAATGATCAATCAATCAATATCTCGGTTAAAAACCACAAAGGATCTGCAATTTTGTTTTTGACCTGAATTGGCGTCACCTACTCGAGTTCGTTGCCTTTTTCCCTCTTAGGGGTTATAAAATTAAACATTTAAAAAAAAAATTGGATTTATATTGTGCAATGATAATCTTATTTTACGGAAAGAATTCCTAAGCAGCTGTTAACTAGTTAATTTTATAGGGCTGTTGTAAAAGAATACCCCATTTTTGAGTTTTATATTAATAGTTTGAATAAGTTCGGTGGTATTTTGAAAACTACTGACTTGAAATGAAATGACATGCCCTTATTCTTTTTTTTTTTGTAAATACCAGGTACACGTTTTACAGTTGCAAAAAGTGAGGGTTAATTGTATATTTTTCCGAAAAAAAAAATAAGACAGAGTTTTAAGTATAAAAAAAAATAAAATCACTTTTTATCTTCAACTTTTGCACATTAATTTTATTACGAGTTCATTTGTTACCATATGCGAATAAATTTAAAATATGTTATCTTCAATAAGAGTCAAAACAGGGCAGCGCAAGGCTGTGCTTAAAACTTCTATATCCCCTCTCACGCATCCCATAATACGATTTTCTCAAAATATTTCAAGGTATAACTTTTAAACGTTTTCGACACATTATCCGGAACATCCTTATTATACGAATATCAGATCTTTATTAATTGTTTGCGTAGTTGTACAAGTCCTATAACACATCGTTTTACCTTTTTTACCAAATCTCGAACGATACAATATACCATATGTACATAAATAGGGCTGAATATGCATCGAACAATTTTTTGCCTTCCTTTTTCTTCTCTCGGGAAGTTTATGTTCGACTTCAAAGAAAACCAAATATTTAGACTGACCTCAGGTTGTGCAGAAAGACGATGCGTACAAATGGAAAGAGAGATCTTAACCATCTTGAAGTGCTTAACGTGAGATAGTTGGCCAAAGACAAGTGTCTAGAGGAGGGAATATTCCCTACGCCATGGAAACTGCAAAACCTAGTGCTGCTTCCAAAGATCCTAAAGCGTATTATATACAACAAACGGATTGCGGTGGCGGACGAAAATGGAGCGCTGTCAGATCGTCAGTACGGCTTCAGAAAATCTCGTTCTACCATCGATGCAATAAGGGCAGTAGTAGATACGGCAACTGAAGCAATACAAGGGACAAGATAGAAATGGAGGACAAAAAGATACTGCGCAGTAGCAACGCTCGACCTAAAAAAACGCGTTCAACTCGGTGAGCTGGTCGTTTATTAGGAGATCCTTGGTCAGGATGGATACACCATACTATCTCCCGAGGATAGTCACGAACTACTTCAGTAACAGGAGGTTAAGGTATCATACGGACAATGATGCTAAGCACTACAGTGTTTCCGCGAGAGTCCCGCAAGGGTCGGTCCTTGAACTTCCCCTATGGAAAGTTAGATCCAAAGAATCATTAAAGTACCTTGGAGTCATGACCGACAATCGGCTGCGCTTCAAAACTCACATCGAGTACGATAGCAAAAAAGCATCGCTGATGCAGGGGCACTCTCCCGAATGCTACCGAACATCAGCGGACCTGGATACGCCCGAAGGATCTTGCTGACCAGGGTTACTTAGCAGTTACAGAGCTCGGTACTTCTATATGCTTCTCCTATATGGGCGGGTGCACTGAAGACAAACGAGTGTAGAAGAGAGTTATCATCAGCTCACAGGCTCTGTGCAATCAGAGTGATCAGCGGATTCCGTACAATCTCCGATAATGCAGCCTGCGTTTTAGCTGGAATGATCCCAATAAACATCCTCCCGGATAAGGTGAAGAGGTTGTATCTTAGGCGACCCTCGAACCGGCAAGAGGCAAAGAGGGTGAAGGAAGGAGAAAAGACAGCATCCGCAATGCTGTGACAAACCAGGTGGGACCGCTTCACAAAAGGCAGGTTGACCTACAAGCTCATTCCCATCATAGAAACATGGACAAAGAGACCATGGGGGAACTGTAATTATCTCATCACACAGTTCCTGTCTGTGCACGGCGGCTACCGGAAATACCTCCATAGATTTGGACACGATAGTTCGCCCGGTGCGGTGTTCTACTGCAGACGCTTTGCAGAAGAAAGAGTAAATCTGCCAAGCTCAGAAAACCTCGTAAGTCACATGACGCAGTCAGGGGACAAGTGGATGGAAATCTGCTCATTTATAGTGCGCGTCCAGTACGCTCTTCGAAGAGCAGAAGCCCTAAAAAGAGCTCAAGAGGCGGTCTCGGAGCATAGAGCATAATTGCTAACCAACCCCGCGAAGTAATACCTAAGGGCAGTCCCGCGGGGAGAGTGGTTGAAGAACATAGTGGTGTGGATTAGAACGTAGGCGCATTCCTGGCATCGAATATTCGGGTGTGGCGAATCGTGCATATTGGTGGCGGATCTTTAGAAGATTACCACATCCAAAAAAAAAAAGGGCTAACTGGAGAGGTTTTTTGTACCGCAATTTAAGTGAGGAAATTGCATTTCATTATGTAATAAACATTAATATGGAACTCATCACCAAATCGGGGTGACCAATGCCCAGTACAGTTTTGCACTTCAAAATACATTCTTGGCACACCTAACGATTTTTTCTGAGTTCAGTCTTGAAACATATTAGAGTCGATCGGCGGAATTTTTATATTCTTCAGCGATCCTTTCTTATGTACTGCTTGCGCTAACTAATCAACTTCCTGAATCATATAATGCCAAATGTAAAACAAATTGTAGTGTAAAGGATCTATTTGTGCTTTAAAAGTCAAGAACTGGGTAATGATAATATCAAAGAAAATTATCACTTATGAAAAATATAAAATATAAAAATTAAAAAATAATAAAAATAATGTTTCTTGTTTTGTCTAAACATATTTTTATAATTGTTTATTTATTTATTTATTTGCATTTTAACAGCAGTTAGTTTTCATTCTCACCGTCGCTTACAACATCCGTTGATGAATATTCATTGGTTGATGACAAATCCGTAAACAAATACATGTCTTTTGTCCTTATGGTTCTATTGCGTGTAGTTTTTGATTTCTTGGTCGTCATTTTTTTTAAACCTTGACAGGTCAATTGTTATTCTTAATTAAATTAATCAAGTGGTCTATTTGATAGTGCGATGATGTCATTTTACATAGAGTTCAATCCTTAGCATTAAAGATCTGTCTGTAATATTGTTCTATTAGTCAATTGATTGGACTCAATTTATATATTGTGGATCAGGCTTTCAAATAATTATGATATGCAGCGTTTTCCATTACAATAAGCGACGGTTCATCCAGCTAATCCATGGTGACCTGTCATCATAAAAATCACAACACTCTGATTCAGATTTGAGGATTAGAAGAACATCCTTGAAAAATTCGTTTGATCCATCAGCGTGTGCAATTGTTGTGTTAAAAACACACGCTTGAATTTAGCTCTAACGAATTGTGCACATCATAATGAGTTCTGTGCGGTGCGTTCATATTTTAAATTTTTCGCAAAAGCTAATGTAGAGAAAATGTACTCTTTTTTTTTTAATTTGGAATAACAGACAAAAGGAGAATTTTTTTAAATTTTTTAAAATTAATAATAGTGTTATTATTTGACAAATATGAATAGTCCTCAAGAAAAGTGACCGTGACCGTGACGTGCGCTGTTTAATTAGCGCACAATTTAACGTGTAATGAAAAAGTATACCTACATTCAAACTAACAAAAAAAAAAAAAAGAAAACAAGAGCAGTGACTTTAATTTGATAAGCGTCGCATGATCTCATGACATGAAACTATTAGTGGAAACATAACTCAATTTGGATAAACGTGATGATCTCCATTATAGATATCTGTGATTTATAAAATTACGAAAATATGTTAGCAGAGAATGTGAAATTATAATGATCACTTCTTGCTTGTAATGGTAAATGGAAAATATTAGAATTGTTCTCTATCTCAGAAAAAAGACTTTTTTAAAATTATAAAATTTTTTGCACCAATAAAATGGTTTTACACATCATTAATGCAAACCCAAAATCTGTAGAAGGCTGCTATGAGGACCATATTCTTCGAACTTCATAATATTGAAAACAATTAAGGATGGCTTATGAAGAGGATTTACAAAAGAGATTGACAATTTGAAGACAAGAAAGCTTTCAGAGCAACCGTAAAATTGCATGAAACAGAGTAAACCTTTAGTATTACAGATCATTTTTTTTTTAAATTGGTCACTTTTACATCTATTATATATCCCCGGTTTCGATAATCTACAAAAATTTTTTCTTTAAAATCACTGTAATTATATGAATTAAAAAAAAAAACACGTTTTCCCTTCTTCCTTTCATAACACGGAATAAATACTCAGAAGAGGAAAAAACCTTCGCCAAAATCTCCAGGTCACATCTAAAAATCTCGTAAGAAAAATATAACAAGTTCCCAGATTTCAACGAAATGCTCTCATTGGCTTTTTTTTTTTGGTTATTCCTATACTTTGTTCAAAATGCTGCTCAAAAAACTTCACCTTAACCAGCTGAAGTGAAGTGGAATGGAGTGTATGTAATGTAATACAAAAAAAACCGTTTGTTTTTTACTAAGTTTTCTAGATGTATTGCAAAAACTTTTGTCAAACAGTAATTTGGAAAATAAGAACAAGTTTCATATATGTGTATGTACGAGTATATATGTATACATATTTTTTTACAAAATATAATATAACTATATCTTACTATTCAATGTAGTTTCTTCAGTTAGGTTTTTACACTTTAGTTTATTTATTATTTTATTTTTTCAATATCACATACTTGTTACAAATACAAATGAGCCAAATCTGTATACTAAACGTTATCAAATAATAATCAAGAATTCAATTCGATTCCCGAGAAATTAGGTTGAATGCAAAAAAAATATTCAAGTTCATTTCAAATTAATCATAACTTATGCAAGAATTAATCATATAAATAAGAGGAGGTATCACTTTATTCAATCACGACACCCTTACTTGCCTATTGATGTCAAATAAAGTATGATCTTCGTTATCACTATCATCTTCGATAGCCATTGGTAATGGTGTCAACTCTTGGGTAGTGCGGTCGCCGTGAACACCATACTTACGTTCGGCTCGAGAAAGTCTCATTCTACAAATGAAATGAAGGGTTTAACCCATTAGTATAAGCTACCCTAGCAAGTAATAAATGGAATACCTGTAGATTTTCACCAATATAAACAATATGCCAACAATGCTTAATCCAATAAAGAAATAGAATCCCATTTTAAAGGATTCCGGAATTTCGATATCGAGGTTTTTTTGGAAGACCCTTGATTTCATGTTTACTATTGAATTGTCTTCTTGGATTTTTATGTTGTCACTATTTATTGTGGTTTGAAATTGATGTGTTTTATTACTAATCGGCAGCGCTGCTTCAGCTGTACCAGTTATTTTGAAATCCTTTTTAACACTATGCGCCTCATCTTGCATTTGCAAAGTAATTTTAGCAAGTGATATCAAATAAATGCTAAGCAACAACACCAAATTCGAGTGAAGATAAAGCATTTTCAAAAAGGTTTTGCCCGCTATTACAATTTAAATTTATCAAATAGTTTATTTATTTACTTGATTTAAATACAAATCCAGTCGACGAAGACACATTTTACACGTATTTACTTATAATTTTCGGACAAACGTCTGTACTCAATATTCAATTTGACCGATGTCATAATAAGTGTGAAGTCAGCAACCCTAAACATAGTCATAGTGCAAAACATCGGCGTTGGCAAAATAATGTCGAAGTTGCCGCTGTAAAGACGAAGTTTGGATTAAACTAATCTGTTCATTTTGACAATTTTTTTCGCTTATAATGTAATCTTTGGTATTCAGGTTTGGCGATAAAAGTGCAAAGAAATATTTTTCGAATCCGAATTTAATTTTAAAATTCATTCATATTACACCAACCCATCTAAGTTGAGAACCCAAATAGGTAGTATCGGATGCAATATGTGAATTTTTTTTTATATTAATTGACTGCGCAAAGTAACAATAAATACACTCCAGTATTCAAGAAAAATATACAAGGGCTATTCCAAAATCAACCTCCGATGTGTTACAATTCATTACATATGTGCACTTCAGCGACGTGTTTTCGCATGTCGCAGCCAGTACATTGTTCTCTAATAATATGCCAAGTTTCAAATGGAAGGTGAAGGATTTTTACTGTGACTGGAGATGGGACTTGGGTCCAGTATGTAAACTTAGAATGCAAAGAACAGTCAAAGCAATGGATGCACACTCATTCCCCAAACAAGCCGAAAAAATTCAAACAAACTTTTTCCTATCGAAAAATGATGGAAACAGGTTTTTGGGACAGTAAAGGCATATTGTTGACCGAGTTCATGGAACCTGGAAACATAATAAATGCAGCGGTTTACTGTGAAACTCTACGTAAGTTGAGAAAAGCAATCCAGAACAAAAGACGAGAAATGCTTGCCAAAGGTGTGGTGCTTCTGCATGACAACGCACGACCATACACTGCTGCACGCTCATTTTCCCGAAATTGAAATCATTCATTGCATTTCAACATTTTGGAAGTAATGAGGAACTTATCAACGGTGTGAATCAATGCCTCAACGCACTGGCGGTGACATTTTTTAAGGAGGGTATACAAAAGCTCGTCCCACGTTACCAAAAATGTATAGATTTAAACGGGGACTATGTAGAAAAATAATTTAGATGTTAATAAAACTATTTTATACAAAAAAATTAATGATTTTGGTTTTTTCAAAAAATATTTTTCACTTCGGAGATTGATTATGGAATAGCCCTCGTATTTGGAATTCATTTGATTCACTAAAGGATAAAACCTCAAATTCAGAGCGCATAATGCCGTTCAAGCCAAACACCGACTTGATATTGTCAGTCAGTTTTAAGTCTTTTCTTTCTTGCGTATTATGCATTATTATTTTATTTAATATTGAATTATTTATTGATAAAAGCATAGAAAACTTACCATAGGCAACAATTAATATTTTTTTCAAATTTTAACTTTAGCAATTTATTTTATATAATTACTCTGTCAACAGATATTCTTAATACGTTGAATGTTTCAAACGGTGTCTATGCTTCAACAACATTACAAATATGACTAGGTTTTGAGGTGTTTTAATCAAAAAGTTGTTTAACTAAGGGGTTTTAAAAAACTAAAAGAATGTGTTGAAAAACTTATGTTTTCGATAGAGGTTAGGAGAGTTTTCGAGGCGGTGTAAAAACGGTATTAATTCTTTTTTCCAACCGAACATTACCAGTTTTTGTAAAAGATACCTTGCTCATTGAACGAATCTAAATCTCCACAATCGAGTTCTTTAAATTGACGTTTGATGAATGCCAGACAACTTAACCTTTGGTTGGTTTCACAACTTTTTCCAAATATTTCAATTATCCACCTATTAAGAAAAGAATAAGGTAAAGTTCTTCTTTTATATTTATATTTATCAAATATAATTGGAAACAAATATAAGTAATATGTACATACATACATGCACAAAACAATTTGTTATGAAAGATCTTTCAAAAATTTTGTCGATGTGTCGTCCTTACGAAAAAAGAATAAATTAATTTTTATTTATATCTTCAGCTATTTGAATTAGCAATGCCCAATTCCAAAGGAGAAGAATCTGAGGTACATTAATTTGTTTGCAGCTTCATATATTCTAAAATAAAAGCTTAATTTTATTTGATCCTTCGCTGCGATTCTGTTTTTTTTTTTTTTTTTTTTTTAATTTATTTATTGCACTTAGTTTTGTTTTAATTTTAACTATTTCTTTATACCTGTGTACACACTTTTATTAAAATTTAATTTCCGTCTTAGCATGCATATGTATATTCACTTTTTAATTGTAGAAGACATCACCTAATCAAGAAAAAAACCAGAAAACGGAGCAAAATAAACGCAAACGAAACAGAAATCGTAAGAAGAACACAGTGAAGGTAGAAAATTTGGTCTCGAAAACATTCCAAGAAAAACTAGCTAGCTCATCAAAGGCTAAAAAATCGGCCGAAAAACAGACTCCGTTGCAAGGCAATCTTGAATCAAAGATTGAAGTAAAAGCAGATCTTGGAGTAAAAGAAGACTTAGCAATCGCAAATACAAACAAATTGACGTGTCAAATCATTTCGGCAAACCGAGACAATAGCAAAAGTCCTGGGAAATCGATTTCACCTATGGAAGAACCCCTATTATCCAAGGACAGTAAAGAACATAAAACGTCACTTCCTAATCCAATAAATAGTGCAATGGTTGCAACAGCAACTTCGTCTGAAAAAACTAGGGAGGAAATTTTGGCTGAAAGGGAGGCGAAAAAATTGGCAAAGCAACAAGCTAAAAAGAAAAACAAAGACAGTAACCCGAAAGCAGAACCTGAGAAGGCAACAAATAGTTCTGTGGCCCATAAAATTCCGGGAAATACCAAAACTTCATCACTTTCGAACGGGACTTGTGAAAATCAGCTTGGAAATAAACCAAATGAAGATGCTGTAACACCCTCTCAAATTGCGGAAATAACACAGAAAATAAAAAATATTTATACCGCCGAAAGTCCTGCTGAAGCCGTGGATAAAACGAAAGACGTAAGCAAAAAACCGATATTACTGATAATTATTGTTATTATTATTATTTTTTTTTTTTTCAGAAAAAACCTTTGCTGACCAAAGCAGAACGTCGCGCTATTCAGGAAGTTCAACGTATTGCTAAGGCTGATGCTATTGCCAAAAAGCAAAACATTAAACTTTCAATTTTACCATCAAATGAAAATAAAAAAGGAACCGGATCTAAAGATGCAATTGCAACGCGTGCAGACAAATTAACTTCCACAAAGTCTACAAGAGATTGCAAAGTAAAACTTTTCAATCATTTAGAAAGTTGTCGCAAAGATTCAAATTTATTCGTTAATAACTCACTGCTACACCCAGTCATAGTAAGGCTAGGTGAACAGTATGCGAAGAGGACCATAGTTGGATCAAATGCAAGGTGCATTTCGTTTTTGAGTGCTTTGAAAATGGTAGCTACATTTATAGATTATTTTTGGTGAAATAAAATAATTTACTCTTCAAATAAAGGTTATTCAAGATTACGAAACACCTGCAAAGAAAGAATTTGCACGAAGCTTGGAAACAACGATTAAAAACTCTGTTGACCATCTGCATAAATGCCGTCCCTTAGCGGTATCTGTATGCAATGCGTACAAGCATATTAAGCATGTATTAACTCAACTTCCCGTTGATCAGCCCGAGTCCGAAGTAAGTTCCAGCTACATAGATAAAGCTTTCTTATCATACTCTAAATAATTTAATGTGTATAATATTTGTTTTTGTTTATAACTCACTAATTGTTCGTACATTTTTGTTTCTAGTTAAAAGAACATCTTTGCCACTTTGTTGATACTTACATTGAAAATCAAATTGGTAAAGCAGCTCAAGCTATAAGTAGCTCAGTTCAAGACAAAATCTCAAATGGCGATGTTATTCTTACATTTGGATGGTACGTCATATACATTACATATATGTATATTTAATTTATCTTTTAATGTTAATATCGTTCTTTTAGCTCATCTCTCATTAATTACATTTTCGAAGAAGCTCATCGGCGCCACGTTGATTTTCGTGTTATTGTTGTTGATTCTCGGCCATTCTCTGAAGGACAGGAGCTACTTCGACGTCTCACTGCCAAGGAAATTCATTGTACTTATGTTCTTATTAATGCAGTGGGTTTTGTTATGCCGGAAGTAACAAAAATCCTGCTTGGCGCCCACGCACTCTTATCAAATGGTTACGTAATGGCAAGAGCAGGTACAGCTCAAGTTGCATTGGTTGCACGTTCATTTAATGTCCCTGTACTTGTTTGCTGTGAAACGCACAAATTCAGTGAACGATTCCAAACGGATGCTATCGTTTATAATGAATTGGGAAACCCAGACGACCTAATAATAGATGATAAATGTCGTTTAGTAAATTGGCAGGCACAAAATAAATTGTCGCCATTAAACTTGAACTATGACGTCACTCCGCCCGAATTAGTAACGGCTGTCGTTACAGAAGTTGCAATCTTACCATGCACGAGTGTTCCTGTGATTTTAAGAATAAAACCAACTGAAATTGGATATTGAAATGAAGCTGATGGTAAAAATTCGCATAAACTTGAAAAATTATTAGTTTAAGGAGTTTTTGATTAATATTAATACAGTTTTTAAATTAAAAGTCTTAGTTTCTTTTTTATGTCTTAAAACCTAAATAAAGTGAGATTAAATCTTTGCAATTGTACTCGCGTAAAAATATGTCTTAATCCATTAACACCCAAGGATATCAAAAATTAAAAAATATATATTTTTATGGTATTTTCTGTTTATTGGGATTAAATTTAAGACATAACATATACAAAAAAAAGTATTTAAAAGAAATTTTGGTTATAAGCTATGACGGTATACTTTATTGAGTACAGTGGGAACATACAATTTTAATTTGCATTGATGTGGAACTTTTTAAAACAATCTTTATATATGCATAATGTGACGTTACACAATTCGCAGCACCATTTCGATTGTAGATGGCACTGGCGACATCTAAGCTGATTGGCTAGTTTTTTGGTAAAGTGATGTCCTGTGCTCTCCACAATGCTTCGCTTGACAGTAAGCTTAGGATATCCTTGCTGCAAGGCATAGACTAACTATACCTAGATATCAAACTTTCCAGATATTGGAAAATCAAAACCGGTTTTCTACTGATCGGCCCTATCCGTGTGATCCTGTCTGTGAATACGTGTAAATTGTAATCAATGGCAATTTCCCTCTCCTTTTATACTAACCACGCCCATTTTAATCAAAAAAATGTCGTCTCCATTACACACATTCGTGCAAATCGCTCACATTTTAGCAATTTTACTTGTAAATTGCTCTCCTTCTAGCAAATTTTGACAAATCCTTAGAGATGCAGATGTGTTGGAATTCACTTACAGTGTGTCTATGCAAAAGTTAAGCGTTTGCAAAAGTTTAGTGGAGTTTGACATCTAGTTAGTTTATCTATGCTGCAAGGTGTGAAATCGGAGGTAATGGTGTGTAACTGCTCTCGTGAACTCAAGTAAATCACCCTTGTAGCTATTTGCTGTGGAGCTTCCAGGCGTTGGAGGTTGTCGATGAAATCATGGATGTGAAAATGTTCCTCCACCACTTCTTGCCTCTTATTTCAGTGGGATAAGTGTTGATGTACTAGTCATGTAGGTCAACACCGCCCATATTCATATTATAGTTTTTAAAGAGTAATGGCTGAGGAATATTTACTTTTTTCTATTGCTCTTTGCTCCACCTCTTGACATTTCCACAAGGTTTGATTTAAGTTTATCGCCAATCGCCATTGTTATAATGCTGTTATCCTTCCATTTCACAAACAGCAATTTTTTGGTCTCATCAAACTGGTGATCATAAGTACCCTTTTCTGCTTTTGAAATTCTTTATTGGGGGGAAGAGGACATTTCTTTAGCCGATTATCTCGAGTTGTTCCAGTTGCTCTAAATTGTTTTTCTCTTAACATCTTCATTAGCCCATAGCTAATAAAAAAGTTGTCGAAATAAACAGCACGATCACTTCAACATTTTTCAGAAGGTCGAGAACCACTCTTGACCCAAATTGATACAAATAACCATCTTGGCTACAAAGCATCCAATTCTTAAACCACCCGAATCTCACAGGTTTTCCTCTCATAAATTGCTTTAAAGAATGTCAACCGAAATACTTCACCACGGATTCATCTATAGATAAATGCTCATGCATATATCCCCAATTTTGGAATTTTTGGCATAAAAGTTGACTGAGTGGTCGAAGTTTTGCCATTTTATCGCTCAAGTCAAGGTGGTTGTTATTAGCAAAGTGTATGTATCTTTTTATCTCTTGGAATCTGTTCCTAGCTATACTGTTCGCTGCAATAGGAAAATGTGTATCGGCTGATACATTCTCTTGTCTCAAAATAGAAGCCAGAAAAGAGTAATATCCCAATAAAAATTTTCAAATCCTCTTCATTGAACGAAAAACTGTGTTGGTTTTTTTGCCCGGCATATAACATGGTTTGACTAATAATAAGCTGCCTTACCTCTGCGTCAAACAATTTTTCAAAAACCTCAACTTCATTGAGTCCAAATAAATTTGCAGCACAATCTTGTATTCTAACCAAATAATTGTCTGTGTATTGAAATTCAGATACTGATATTGACTTTGTCCATATTGGAGGAGCAATCGACTTTTCAAACTCTGACAATGAAATGTTATCGCCACTGTCGAACACTTCATCGTCTGCTGCTTTATAAGATTCCATGAAAATCTCAATCTCACCTGGGATGTCTTGTAGTAATTTCGCTGTTTTCATGTCATCTTAATCCAAATCCTCTTCATCTGTAAGATAGTCCACCGGTGGAAGAATCACGACGATATCAGCGTTGACTATATCTGCATTATGTATTATGTATTTCTTCCAGAGCAGAATTGAGATTATGGAAAAGTTTTCCATAAAAATGTTTAACAGGAGTTTTAAAATGCATTTTTGATGCTAAAAAAAATAATGTATTCGTATACCCATTGTACGTTTTAAAGTACATCAAACGCTGGCTTTGCTTACCTCCGTATATATGTACCAAAATACGTGGTAAACATTATGTTTATTTCAATTGAATATAAGGAAACTACTGGCTTATTGAATTTATTTATTATCACAAATGTAACTGATGGAAGCAACACTAGAAACAATTCAAATATTTTTTTAGTTCTTGACGAAATTAATTTTTTTTCTACCAGTACATGGTCATTATTTTATTTATGTATGTGCGATAAAGACGATCGATCTCTTTTTTTTTTAATTTAGAGGATGTTCCGTTTCCCATTGCAATCTTCATCTTCGCATACTTCATGCCAAAGAAAATTGTATACCTTTTTCTTTCACCATATCAATCTGGCTGAATTTTGACTTTTAACATTTAAAAATTGATTATTCAAAAACAAAAGAATAAATACCAGTGGGGGTTAATCTAATAGAATTATTACGCAAAAGAATGATGCCAGATTTATAACGCTTCAGATCAATGTTCAGTCAAAAATTGTGGTTTAAGATGGTACAGTTATTAGAGCAAATGTTTGCCACTCCACTGTCGAGCATCTCTACACGTAGTGTGAGACTTAGCTTTAAATGGTTGGCAAAATTCGACTTTATTTATCAACATAGCCTCCTTTTAGAGTGATACAATCATTCTAGCGCTGCTCTAACATGACTACCTTTCTTATAGAACGATTTGTCCAACCCTACAAAATACGCTTCAGTTTCGACAATCACCTCTTCAGAAGCCATATTTCTTTCCGACGAGCATTTTTTTGTGGTTTGCGAACAGGTAATAGGATCCATGTTTCATCCAATTGTTACCGCATGAAAAATTGTTCTTATCTCGCTTAAACACCGCTCTGAATCATCAGCACGTTGTAGATTTTAAATGACTGTGAGCAAACGCGCTACCCACTTCGAACAGCGCTTTCGCATAGTGAAATACTCGTGCAAAATATGATGTACACGGTCTATTAATATCTTTGTTGTTCAAAACGATTTTTTGGATTTGTTTTTATGTTTACCGGCGTGTGTGTGTGTACGATCATTCAGTGACAAATGGTTGCTTTTGACGGAGCAGATTCCTTATAACACTTCAAGCCATTCTTGAGTGTTAACAGTATTTTTCTCCGTCAAATAACAGTGTTTTATCAACGTACGAAACTCGTTTTTTTCCATGGTTTTGAAGATATCAAAAAGGTGCGTCACTAAAACTTCAATATCTCGATGACTAATGTCGGAAATGTCATTAAATCTAGTTGGTTGGTACTAACTAAAAATCGTATCGATATGTTATTAGAGTCGTCAGCTATGTATCATCAATCTCGCGACATTTCGAACCACCTGTTATTTGAAAAGTATTAAAGATAGCCAATGAGGTTCGTGCGGGAAGTTCAAAAACAAATTGTCGTAAGATTTGCGTTAATTATATGATATTAGTAAATTTCATATTGAACCCAAGTTAAAGCAACAAGACTGTTTTTTTTTATATTTAACTATGATAGTCAAAAGTTGGCAGTTCGAATTCGATCTATTTCCATATGTTAGTGCTGGACATGTACCTTAATACACCCCGTATCGATGAATTCGATTTGGCTATCTTCAGTCATTTTTCTACTTTAAGTTTAGAGTTGTTATACAGGCCCGTCCAGCATGCAGAGATACGAGTACGACCTCCTTTAATATTGGACATAAAAATGTTAGTCCTGATCTCTTATCAAAAATATTCCACCTAAACCATTCTACAAAAAATATACCCAAACGCTTATGATTCCGCACCCATGCTTGACTGGTGTATTAAGGATTTTACGTTCAATGTTCCGCGTCTGACTTAAACGATTTTTTTATCAGAAATCTTTCGGCGATATTTTTAGTTTTTAACCTGTTAGTATGTGAAATTATGGGAGCTGTCTGTAGCGTGAAAAAAAAAATGTTTTTGATCTCAAAATTAGCTGTGCCCTCCGTGACCCATATTGCCTGCTTAATCATTTTATCCATACAAAACAATAAGACCGTTTTGTCGTGGTAGTTTCTTCACATTTTTTTTGCATTTCTTCTTATATCTTTGCTCATAATTTCCTTTGAAGTAGAGGCGAAAAATACCCATATACCATTTTAATGAGAAATAAATACTGTTCTAATTTATTTGTCCGTAATTATTAACTTAAATTCTTTGTATGTACTTTATGTGAGCTCCCATAGTCTCTGATTTTTGGCGACAAACGTCCAAAAAAAATCCATCCACCTGTTTACATATAAATTCTCTTTTTTTTTATCTTTTGAAAGAATACAAAATGAATATTGTTACTGTAACTAAAAAAACACTTTAATGGCATTTGCTCCATTCTCTAACGTAAGCCATTTCCGACTGAGCTAGCTTACAATCGTGTAATGTGAATTTCTTTTTTTTTTTATGCAAGAAATTTATACTACCTTCTTCAGATCTTAAATTGCACTTAACCGATCTTGTTTATAAAGACGGCGGCGGCAAACTATTTTTGTTTATGCAACTCATGATTTTATTGGAATATCAAGAAATTAACAGATGCAAAGCTTGTAGCGTATAATAATTTCTAAAATGTTGACCTATACTCTTTTCATTTTATTGTTTTTTAACACACAGGCAAGTATGCGATAACTGACTTGTACATTGAATGCCATTTAAAACGTCATTTAACTTGTGCAACAATTTTCTTACTTAAATAAATTAACTTAAAAGTACAATTTTCAACAAAACAAATTACATATCTCAGTCAATTATTGAATTTTGTAAATACATACATTTTTTTTTAGGTTTTGCCATTTGCTGACCAAAATGGAAAGCGTAGTTTATTTTTTTATTTTTGAAGCTTTATCTGCTTGCAACATTAATGAAATTCACACTTACGAGTATATTGCAGTTATGCGAAAATATTTTTCTTTATGATGTTATCATGAAAAATCAAAAATGCAAATAATAAAGAAAACATCACCACATCTTTTAGTGTACAATAGATACAAGAACCCTTTCTCAGCAAAGACTTTTCTTTTTTACAACAAGTTATGGACTGCTCTTTTGTACCACACGAAAACAGTTTCGACAAACTGGAACAGGTCGGCCACTCTCTTGGCCTGGCAAAGAAATTGACCTATCAATGCAACGGGCACAGAAAATTTCTCCACATTTCCAGCAATGGCTCTAGTAATAGATAATTTTATACATTTTATTTTTATGAGGAACATTTAATGGTATGTGTTTTTTTGTTTTACTTTTTTGCTGAATTGGTCGAATGGCGTAGAACAGGAACAAGCTGTTACATTTCTAAGGGATTTCCAATCCACAGCAATAGAATTAATTTCTTCGGTGAGTTTATTTGGATGAGCTTCATCATTAAGCTGAAATGAAAACTTTTGTAACATTCAAACAAGCATATATATATTTAATACTAAAGATTACAGAAAGATTTGAAAATGACATTTCTGCCGACTTAAGAGGATGATCATCATCTGCCGCCGAAAGTTCACTCATCTTTTTATCATAGTTATATCTAAAACAATATTATTCGAAAACTGTTTACATGAAAATAAAATTAGTTGGCTACTTGTTGTCTGTAATTTCAGCGGTGGATGAGTCCTTTGATTTTGTTGTAGCATCTTGAAGCTTTTTTGCCGATTTCGAAATGTAGTTCTTAAAGCTAGCGATTCTCTGAAATTATTATTTTTTAGTTATCTACGTTATGTGAATCCTTCCTTTTCTAAAATGCAATACCTTAGTTAAATGCTGTACATGGTCCTCTAGAGATGTGCAATGATCTTTACTGACCAGCAGCATCTCACTTAATGGTTCACGAGGATGAACTCCACTCTCAAATCGACTATACATTCCACGCCAAAATCTTAAATATCAAATTCGATAAATTCGGTAAATTTTCAATTACACAAAAATTCTTACTTAATACACTGAGGTGCCAGGTTAGCTTTTATAATTTCATCCACATCTGGCTTATATAGAGGATTAATATACTCATTTAAATGGTTCGCCATAAATCCCCATAGGGAGAATGTTCTTTCAGATAATTTAAGGTCCAATCGATCTTTTTCACAATTCCCAATGAAAGTTCCAAATTGACATGAATGAATATGATCATGTAGGATGAGAAGAAAACGCTCATTGAATTCAAATGCATCATTTCTTTGACTCATTAGTTGCCAAGTACAATCAAGAAATTGAGTGAAGATAGGGGACATTTCTTTAGGATCTGTTTGAATGTGACCACATCGTTCACTGAACTTATGACCGAAAGCAAGCCAGTCTTTCTCAATAAGCGCCTGACAAAACAAAACAAAAAATTGAAAATGTTGTCGAAGTAGCTATTCATAACATACTTGAAAACCTTTAATTGTACGGTAGTAGGGATCTAACATAAGAGAAGCTAACGAGCAAACTTGTGCAGTTCTATCCCAACCATCGGAGCAATGTACCACCACAGATACGCACTTGTCTACCGCGTTAGCAATGAAACTGCAATAAAAAGAAAGAATTTAATATTCATTTATTTATTTATTTATTTATTCGCTTAATACAAGCAGTTCCAAAAAAAAAACATAGAATTAGATTTAACAATATGTGCTTAAAAATTATAAGCGCGGGAGGGGAAAAAGGGAGTTTCTAAGCGTGTTTTTGCTACAATCAAAATCGAAAAGTTGATGACTGTCATTAGCCACGCGTAGCATTCGAGACATAGGCTCATTACGCCCATATTTCGTGCGATGAAATTTTAGGTGGAAGATGGGCACTGACCTCAGAGTACGCGGATTTGTGATAAGTGAGATTGTTCGTAGAAGCACAGGACAATCAATATTACCTGCTAAAAGCTGTTGTACAAATTGGACATTCAGTCTTCCTCCAAATTAGTCTTAAGTGATCTTTTTAGAAGTTTTCTGGTTTCTTTACGAAGGCGCTCCAGATCAGCGTTCCACCGGATTATCTGCAGAATTGCGTTCTAGCTAGACATGGCATTTCAAAACACTTGGTGAGGGTACCGCTCGGGTTCTGAACAGCTTCCTCTAGCTTTTATTTTGTCCTCATCTTAGGGGCAGCACTGCTGCACACGTCCAGCTCCTTCTTAAACTGTGTCCAGTTGGTTTTCTGCGTATTCCTCCTATTCAACAAGGTCGAGACCTCGCATCCGATTCTGAATTCGATGTACCTATGGTAGGCCCCCGCCCAATTACCAAGGCTTCGCCCATCAATGACGTTATCTACTAAAAAGCGGGGGTAGAGCATAATACTGGTGTTATCGTAAACATCCTCAGATGACGCCACCGAAGGTTGCTACCATTTGACCAGTTACAAGTTGCCGGTCATAGGTCTTGTTGGCGGCTGGACCACCGGTAGTCCATACCAGTACTTAAATCACTGTACCATGGGAGCCAGGAGGCTCCCGGATTTCGGTCCGGGCCTGACTTGTTGAGGTAGGCCCCCTTGTGGGAGCGTCATGATGGCTGTGGTTTAAGCCCAAATCGCGGGAAGGATCTTCCTCCTGGTTTGACCCATTGTACATAGAGTTGCAAATAAGTATTGGGTGCTGTGACCCTAAGAGCAGTAAGAGGTTTTAGATCGGCCTCGACTCATACCAAGGGTGGAACTTGTGCCTCCAACACAGTTCCGAATTGGTATCAAAGGATTGACGGAGAGCGGTGGCAAGGCGTATCCTTGCGAGCCAACATTGTTGATAACCAGGTTAGACGATGGTATGAAGTCCAGGAGATATTTGCCTCTCACGTTGTATTTGCTACTGCCCCAAAAAGTATTGAGCATTAGCATTGCAGCATATGATAAGTTCCATTTTCCTGGAATCACAGTATTCATTGAGTTCGGCTACTGTCTTCGGTAGTGGTTGTAATAACGAACCATAGGACAAATAAGCAGATGCAACGACGAATTCGTGTCATTCTCCGTTCGTTAGGTAGCTTATGTCTGCAGTAACTAAATCTTGGTTGCAAAATTGCACAAGTTTAGATGGTGCGTGTGAGTTCGGCATATAAAGACAAATTCTCGGTCTTTCCGATCGCTCGTCATATTCGCAGTCACAAATACGGTAGCAGACTTGGAATATAGAATTTTAGATGAGTACTGCGGTGGTTGTCTGTTATCTGCACTCGTGTGGAAACAAAGTAGAA
The DNA here is from genome assembly GCA_963966105.1 of Volucella zonaria. Taxonomy (NCBI): domain Eukaryota; kingdom Metazoa; phylum Arthropoda; class Insecta; order Diptera; family Syrphidae; genus Volucella; species Volucella zonaria. The sequence goes on from OZ014531.1 coordinate 209,450,204, forward strand.
ACTAAAAATGCAAATAGGGACGTGAGTCATACCTGGGCTTTGTCTAAGCGCACAACAAGAGAAGAGCCGTCCTTCTTTTTGCGATTCTTTCTCTCCTTCTGAGAGTAGATTTTCCTCTTTTCAATGTCGAGGACAGGGTTCCGGGTGTGAACAGGCATAAGCACATCCTCCGTTTCTCCAAGTTTCCCTGGTGCCCAGAAGATGGCGCGCGACAATTTCGGTGTCCTGAAAACCTTGAAAGTCTTAGTTTCCAGTGGTGATGTTCTCTGCACAGACTAGTTTAACCAACCACAGTTGATCACGGTGTTAACACTCCGCGTAGTTCAAATTGTTGTCATTGCCAGCCTTTCCAACTCGGAGCACCAGGGAGCTGATAGCGGCATCTTTATAGGTGCGCTGGTCTCGTCCCCTTTGGCGTTACGGGGCTTTCTGGGAGGTGCGTTTTCCGGCGACATCCAACTTCCACCCACGCGATCTGGTTACAGCTTCGATTTCAGCCGGATCTTGTGCATGAAGAAACCCATCACCAGAGTTGTTTGCCGACATTTAGATTTAATATTAGTGTTTATTTTATCTCCAAACCGCTTTCCTTCATTAATGATCTCTTGTCTTCTATCTTAGTATCTTAACCCGACCTTTCTGCTTCCTATACTTGATCTTGAACATACATACCTGCTATTCAATATGATAGCTTACTGATCGAGGAGTAAAAAATGTCCCTAATTATCCGGTTACCCGCGTTACGTTCAAACATTTCAAGGGAAGCAATATCCCCTCATGGGCGAGCTTATTATTAAGATAATAATACCTTAGTCAAGAAACTATTATTGTATATCCCATCAGGGTTTGGATACCAAGGCAAACCGTTACGACCAAGCCATCGCGGATGCTAGAATACTTGATCTGAAGAATTAGAGTTCATATACAAAAATTATTCAAGAACTATGGTTGGTTTCTTAGGCAGGACCTCTACCATTCTACAAATACATTACATTTTTAAAGAAAAACGGTATATGCTTATTTTACAACTACATAATTAATTTATGGCAATTTATAACTTACCTGGAAGTGTCTAATATTGATCTTATATGCTTTAGCCAACCAGATGATTCTAATGAATTTAAAAAACCACTCATAGTTGGAGATTTCTGTTCACATGTCTCAATCAATTTTTGTAAGCTTGTTCTTTGGACATGAATGTTTTCAATGCCAAGAAAGTGAAATTTAATGTTTTCATAAAATGCTTCATTCTCGTATCCTTTGCCTGCAGCTCTGTTGGCCATTGCATTGATCTTATAACAAAACAAATTAATTTGGATTTATGTTATACGAGCATATCTATGCTATATATATTTATGTTTATGTATATAGTATATCACTTACTCTTGGCCTGGTGTCTACGACATACATATAATCGGTGTTTTGATTTGTTTTTCGTATAGCTTCAAGCATTTGTTCATCTTCCAAGCATCGAGCGCTAAATCCAGATAATGGTTGACTGCAACGGCAGATAGATGCCTAAAACAAGAAGCCGGATTATTACTTTGTGTAACACCCCCAAATTTAATATTTGTTTTAGAATTTAGATAAATTACAGACTTAGGTTCCCTGTCCTTGTTTCAAATATTCTTTTGTTGATATTTACATTTAGTAATTTTAAAATTATCCCTGTCCTAGATTTTCAAAACAGATTTAGCTTTGAGTTGTTATCGTATCAATAAAAGCAAAAGTCCTCTGGACTATACATATATGTTATATTAGGAAACTCTTACAAATTTTTTTATTTTAAATATCAGGAAACTGACTTCCCTTAACGTAGCATTTAATAATTCTGTGAACTTGACAGATGCAGCTATACTTAGGCTCAAAGAAATTGGATTATCGTTATCAAAACGTTGCATTACATTATTGAGTACCGATGAATTAATTATATTTTTTTTTAGGACGGGCCGTATTAAATTGGTTTTTAAATTAACCGTTTTTTTTTTGTTTTTTGAACTACTTACCTTATTGGAATGTAAATATGTTAATGCTGGCAATCGACCTTTTGACCGGAAACGCGAGCTACCCATTAACATAGCGGTGGTAGCTTCTACGGGAACATAAATTTGTCGTGGATAAGTATCACATAACTCATAGCTTTGATTAAGTGAACTTTGAGTCCACTTATCATTAGGAATGCGCATTCGTCTATACTCATTTTCCAATTTAAAAAAATCCCATCCAGCTGTTTTAGGAAAATCATCTTTCGCCGGGGAATAGTTAAAACAGTACAATTTATCTATAGAAACTATAAGAGAAAAAATGATCAGTCAAATACCTACATATAAATATGTATATAAATCATTATTTACCTGGTTGAAAAAGTTTCATCAACGATGTGTAGACATCATGACATTCGGAATCTTTTGGGATAACAAAAGTAACTGAGAGAAAAGTTTTGCATCTTATTAAAAGTGGTGAGCCGGTTGTGCTAAGCGGAAGTTTTTCCACATTAGCTATATGCATATGAAGCACCTGCAAAATTTATTTTATCTATAAGCAAATTCTATTTTCTGATAATAAGAGCAACTTTTTTTTTATAATTTGCCCGCGAGTTATGCGTAAGCTCAAGGGATTTAAGTACCCTTAAAATGCGTGCACACACGCGGGCTGTTAATTTGTGAAACAAACAAAATTAAACACAGTCAAGAAATATCGACAGAAAAAAGGATATATGGTATTGGCAATAATTGCCTGAACAAATTAATCAAAATTTATTTCCTTCGATGTGGAAAGACTTCTTAGTATACCTATATCTTTTTTAGAAAATCTATCACAAAAATTTACTCAATTAATATATTGGGTCTACAAGTAAGTTTCCAGCGTTTGTCAGAGATGGCGCCACCAGTGGATCCCGGGCAGAAATATCAGACCCAATGTGTTTTATTTGTAGGTTTTGTATCTGTCAACAACTTTGCAGCGTTATATTTGAGCAGTTCTATCGGTGTCGTACATTTTATCGAGCAAAATCATGGCAAGTTTCCAGCCAAATAAACGTCATTTGCGGGAAGCGCTGCTTTTATTCTTTAATATGAAGTAAAGTGCGGCTGAGGCCTATCGTTTGCTTTCGGAAACTTATGGGGTGGAATGTATTGGTGAATCGACGTGCCGCGAGTGGTTCAAACGGTTCAAAAGTGGTGATTTTGGAGTTGAAGACAAAGATCGCCCCGGAAAGCCGAAAAGTTTCGAAGACGATGAATTGGACGCTCTACTGGATGAGGATCCGTGTCAGATTCAAGAAGAACTTGCTGCATCATTGGGCGTCACGCAACAAGCCTTTTCCTTGCGCCTAAAAGCACTGGGATTCATACAAAAGGTTGGAAACTGGGTGCCGTACGAATTGAAGCCAAGAGACGTCGAACGGCGATTTTGCATGTCCGAAATGTTACTGCACCGGTATAAAAATAAATCATTTTTGCATCGTATTGTCACTGGTGATGAGAAATGGATTTATTATGATAATCCTAAATGCAGAAAATCGTTTACAAAGCCCGGCGAGCCCGCCCAATCGACGCCGAAACGAAATATTCACGTGAATAAGGTCATTCTCTGCATATGGTGGGATCAAAAGGGTGTCGTATACTACGAAATGCTTCCGAGTGGTGAAACCATCAAAGGACCATTATATCGAACCCAACTAATTCGTTTGAAGCGGGCATTCAAAGAAAAATGGCCAGAATATGAGACCAGGCATGAGTCCGTCATTTTTCATCACGACATGTGGGAAATTCTGCCTCACCCGCCTTACAGTCTAGACTTGGCACCATCTGACTACCACTTGTTTCGTTCGATGCAGAACGTTCTTACGGGAATACGCTTCAGCTCAGTAGAGGAAATCAAAAATTGGCTCGATACGTTCTTGGGCTCGAAAGACGAGAAATTTTTTTGGTCCGGAATTCATAAATTGCCAGAAAGATGGGGGAAAGTTGTAGCTTCCGATGGACGATACTTTGAATAAAGCATTGTAACTATGTTTTCATAATAAAACTTCAAATTTTGGAAAAAAAAACGCTGGAAACTTACTTGTAGACCCAATATGAATGATCAAAAATATCATGCAAATTTCAAAAAATTTTTAAGTTTCATATAAGTAACTTCCACAACTGACTATGACGTTATCTTAAAGCTTGAACTTCATTTCATTTTCAATGCATTTTCATTTCTTTTTTTTCTTTATTCTAAAACCCCTTATCCCATGCGGGAGCTCCAAGTTAAACTTTCTTTATTTTTTAGCTTAACCTTACTGTTCATTTGATTGCTTTATTTACATACATATTATTAAAACTAAGAACATGCTTGGTTTTTTTTTACTTAGTTAAAACACCTTTTAATTCAGTTTTTTTTTCTTTTATTTATTTATTTATATATTTATTTATTTTATATTCATAAAACTACTTAATCCTAACTAAATTATGTAAGCTGGCCATAATATAAAAAGTAATAACAAATAAACTTGCTTTACATGTTTTGAAAGCAAACGACGGAGGACTGTTTGCCCTATTGTAGGATCTACTTAATTTTGTACTGAGAGTCTGGTGTTCTGTATAAGCAAACGCAAACCATAAGGCAAGTTTTCTCAAACAACCGATTAAGTTTACTCTCACGATTAATCGTAAGTGAGGCACCCAAATGTATGTGCCTGATGAGGGAAACGTCGGAGTAAGAAACCTTCGCATCGAATTGGATGCTGTAAAACAGTTTCTTCGCAAGGACAAAATCCCAAAATCACAGTATCTACACCCTGAATGACTCGAACTGCAACCAACTTCAGACTGCTATAATTTCCTGTCCACCGTTCATGACAGTGAGCTCAAATTTTGACACATAACAGATAATTTTATTATTTACAAGCCTTTTAAACGATTTGCGTCTCAGTTGTGTTGAAAAATTTTTATCCGCAATGGAATTCAAACGTGATAGTGTGATTGCTTTATATTTGGCTGGAAAACCACAAGTAGCTATCGTTAGAGCTCTCCAGCACCTCAACGTGAATAAATCATTTGTGTCTCGAACCGTAGCTCGTTACCGTGATACTGGCAGCGTTGCAAAACTCCATGGAGGTGGTCATAAAAAAAACAGCAACATCAGCAGAAATATTTCGGATAGTGAAGGCTCGAATTGATCGAAATCCGCGTCGAAGTGGAAGAAAAATGGCTCGTGAGCTCAATATATCGTTGGAACGGATGCAACACATACTGAAAAATGAGCTTGGGCTCAAGCCATTGAAGTTCCAAAAAGCACACGATCTTACACCGCAACAGAAAAAAGTTAGGGTCGAAAGAGCGAAGGAGTTGCTACGCTTGCACGAAAGTGGTGAGTTGCCGACTTTGGTTTTTTCCGATGAGTCGCCATTTGTTATCGAGCAATATGTCAGCAAACAAAATGACCAAGTTTACTTGCCAGAGAGGTCCTTCGAAAATTTACACCTTCGGACGGCCACCAGCAAGCAGGCAGCACCGATGGTGATGGTTTGGGCCGCCATGACCGCCGATGGACGCTCTCCGCTCATATTTTTGGACCGTGGCGTCAAAATTAATGCGATCGTATACCGTGAAACTGTTTTAGAGGCAGTATTGAAGCCTTGGGCAAACAATCATTTCGGTCGGAGACCGTGGACATTTCAACAAGACTCGGCACCGTCTCACAAAGTGCGCTTCAACCAAGATTGGTTAAAAAACAATATTCCACACTTCATTTCTTCGACACAATGGATTGCAAATTCTCCAGATGAAAATCCGTTGGATTTCTCTGTCTGGGGTATTTTGAAGGCGAAGGTTGGCACTAAAAAATACCAAAGTTTGGACCACCTTAAACAAACACTTACCGCAGAGCCATTTGCGTGCAGCGTTCGATGCTTTCTTCGTTCGTCTCAAGACCATTATTCGCGCCAAAGGTGGACATATTGAAAACTACTGATACAATTTGAAAATTGATGTATTTTCCAACATTGTTTGCTTTGGCACAATAAAATTTATCAAAAAATAAAAAAACTGTAGAATTTTAAAAAGTTGGATTTCGAGTCATTCACCCTGTAGATGTTAAATGGGATCGACGAATTAACCGCATATTATTGCAGAATTTAAGACAGTACGGCAGCAGCCACATCACCATTTTCAACGATGTGGTTTGCCTATGTACAGCATTTTCAGCATATACTCGTATATGAGCCCCTCGGCTTTCTCAAAATCAGTCACCAGCACATCGTTTCTTACTTTTGTTGCATTGGATATCAGATACCAGTCTATTTGCGGCATGAGAGATATCCTGTCCCGCCTTGAAATGGAATTAGTTATTCGGAACTATATTTTTGTCCCCAATCCACTCAATCATGCTCTATCGATGATATTTTGAGGTACCTTGCTGATATTCAGAAGGAGATCAATTGAGATCTTTATCTCTTTTGATGACAGAATGAGCTATCGCTGTCTTCCAATGCGCTGGATAATGGGCACTATTTATTGCATTATTAAACAACATTACACTAGCATGTGTGTTTTTTTCTTTTTTTTTTTGCAAAATGGGTAATAAATTTCTAAGTTAACCAAAACGAAATTAAGAGCACTGGTGGTGGAAATAACGATAAAACAAAGTGAGAGAGGAGACATTACGTCGGTGTTCAAGGGTGTCAATAAACTGACTGATATTAATATCACCTATGAGTTTTACCGCACGTTTTTGAATCCTATCTAGCAGGTGCAGAGATGTTTTAGGAGCACCTGACCAGATGCAGTTATTGTACTCCAATTTTGGGCGGATTAATGCCTTATATACCATATGTTGAGGCCAGATCAAAGAGGGTGGAATGTTTCTTGCATCGCGTGAGGAAACCTAATCATTTCGCACCATTATTGACGACATCGAATCTGTGGTCATTCCAACGTAAATTGCCACTGACATACACACGGAGAATGGAAAGTTTTTCGATTTCGACGATGTAAGTGCCGTTCATGGATAATGACAGCAGATATAAGTAATAATGCATTTATTATTGTGTATCCTTGTAGGAATAGCAGCTGAACTTTTCTAGTTATTATTTTTTTATAAGGAATGCATATACGAGGGTTGTCTGAAAAGTCCCCGACCGCAACGTAAAGATAGCGGCACTCGTCAATAAAAGCTAATGAATGCTTTAAATTCCACTCTGTTGATAGCTTCTCAATTGGTTATGCTGATAATAGAGCCGAAGAGTAGGGACGTGTATCGTGAAAGAATAGGAAAAGCAGAGAGTACTGTCATCAGATCATTAACGAAAATTAAAAAGAGTGTCGGAGACAGAACGGAGCCCTGGGGCACACCAGTATTTATTTTGTGAATACCAGACTTGAACCCATCCAAGACAACTTGAATTGAACGTTCCGAAAGGTAATTTCTAATCCACTGAAGAAGAGAGCCATCGGTCCCAAAGGCACGAATTTTCGACAAAAGAGCCTGATGCCAAACTCTGTCAAATGCCTTAGAGATATCAAGTGCAGCTGTCTTGCTTTCGCCATATTGATGTACGCTTTGGTTCCGCTTTTCGGTGAGACATGCCATCAAATCACCAGTAGACCAGTTGCTACGAAAAACCATAGTGCCGGTCATTGAGATGTTTTCGCGTTTCGAGATATTTCATGAGCTGACGGTTTATCAGCGTTTCCATGACCTTAGAAAGGATTGATGAAAAAGCTTACGCAGTGGTTTTGCCAGCGAGGAAGAACATCTCTTCAGAAGATGGGGAGATATACCATCAAACTCAGCGGGTTTGTGTATATTAAGATCTTTAAACACTCTCGCTACTACACGACTGCGAAAGTGTATTCGTTCCATTGACGATTCGACGCACTCAAGTGTAGGCGGGGACAAAGTACAATCTGGAAGTGTTGAGCTGTCAGCAAAAATAAGAAATTTATTGTATTCTTGTTGCAGTAGATTTCGCTGCCTCAAGCAATGAATATCATCTTTTAAACGTTGATGCAAATCATTCTTTATATGTTATTGCTTCTACTTATTACTTAATAACCACATTTGTTTTCAATTTCAGATTATTGAGTTCAGCAATTCCAAGGTAGTTACCAAATAAAACAGTATCGAATAATACCTCATTTAATTAAGTAAAAATGTCAATTATTTGCAAACTCTTTATTTTCAATCAATACAAATAAGGAATAGTTAAACCAATTAAGAAAATCTACTTGCATTTACTTAAAAAAAAGAGGGTAGGACTTAATCTACAAACGTATGTATTCGTATACACTATGCAGTATACGCAGAAAAAGGCAAATCTAATGTTCCATATCCTTTCCACACTTAGCAAATAACAAAAGATATATTTCTGCTTAAGTGTTACAAAAGTGAGGGTAACAAAATTCACTACACCCATTTTGTATTGTGAAAGAGGCTTCCGCCAAAACAAAACAACTTGAAAGCCTCTAGGGAATTGGCAACATGAATATACGTACATATTTCTTTTTTTTTCATAAAAGTATTTCATCAGTTTGTTTTATTCAACGTCATGTGTTGACAACATTTACGAGTAAATGCATGAAAAAGATCAAATGCTGAGCTAAAAGCCTTGTATTGCATTGTTAACATATGATATTACTGATATTTTCTTTCACAATTTTGTGCATACATTTAACGGAATATCATGCATTTATTAAGACGAAAACCTCTTGTGACAGTTAGACTGTACCAATAAGAAAAAAAATATTTTTAGAATACTTGGATGTCTGCATTCTATATATTTTATATTTATAAAGATTTCTGGTCACAACTTGTCCTTTGTTATAAAAAAACGGACTAATTTGTTGCATTTTTAAGTTAAAAACATAAAAGTACTAAAATGTTTTGATATGATAAAAAGAAAGTGCGGATCGTATTTTGATGTGTTAACAAACCGGATGAGGATGAAGTATAAACCCATCAAAATGCCCAAGTGCGTCTCTGGCCCAAATATTAACCAAAACGTATAGAAAGGGCTGGGTACTGATCTGATCGGCTGTAATATGAGTCCCAGAAGTTATAATAAGAAGCCTTGGAGAAAAACAGTAGGCCGGAAATATCCAGGACATGTGTCTGGCGATCAATGGAAGCAACACAAAATATGTATATGCGGTTTTGAAAAAAAGACAATCAACACCGTTTTCAAAACACACCCATTTTTTCAGTTAACAAAAATCAAGTAAGATGAGTAGTTGACTATAAATTAACAACAAGCCAACTTCCACTAAGAATTTAGTCTCCCCATTATAAGTGTATTCATACCCATTTGAATATTAAGCTCTTTACAAAAAAAAAAGAAAAAAAGAACGGAGATAAAATGAAGAATAGCTCTGACCAATTGGTTTTTCTATGTGGTAAGAAGGGAACTGAGCAGAAAAATAAGTCCAACGTCGAGAAAAGAAGAAGACGATATAAAAGATCATCTCTATCCTCTTATGTATTGCAGATGCATGGATATATAATTCTCTTGAGTTGTAAACTCTGTAAAAGTATATATTAAAAATTTACTTACCCACGTTTCCTTATTCGTGTCCGGTTCGACAAATATCAGATGTGTCGCTGTCAAATAAAGTGTTCCGACGATAGGATTTTTTGAATTGTAACGATCAATCATACGTACATTCTCCACCTAAAAGATATTAATGTATTTATAAATTAATTAATATATAGATTCTTACAATAATATTATTTAATTTTTATTATGTTTCTAATAATCTTTTATGTAGACAGACTCTGTAACGACTGTAAATTATTTTAAAAAGAAGAAAATGATTAAAATAAAAGAAAAATGTAAAATGTTTATTGACTGATATACGAGTATGTATACATTTCTTCTAAAAAATTTAGTTCTAAATACAAAACAAAACTCTAAATATAGGATTCGGCGAAGCGTACGAAATCTTCTAAAGCACAGAATAATTGAAGCCATCGTGTTTATGTACATATCGGCAAAAGACTATTAAATTTTTCATCAAAGGAAGAAAAAAAACAAACATGTACGTTAAGTAGAATATGTACGAGTATATATGTATAGCTTCTTTTCGTAATTTTTGCAAATTCTATACGTTCTTGTTATTGTTGACTAATTTTTTGGTAGAGAAAATTATCAAATCAATAAACTGGAGTTTAAGATAGAGTCAGAGAGTGGGTTTCTTTATTATGTATTTGTTGGGGGTTGATAATGGTCAAATTTGTTATGAAGTTTTAATTACAAGTTTTTTTCTGGACTTATTAGTGGCGATTTTTAGAAACCTGTAAATAATTCATCCTCGGGTATTACAGACTTGCATACATAATATTTTTGTAATTGCTCAATGCCAGATCTATGGTTGAAAAGGGATAGTTTTGGTAACATATTAGAAAAAACAAGTGACAAAAACTCTCATATTATGCAGGTTGACAATTTATCATCAAAGAAGTTCGTTTTGTTCGAAACATTTGAAGACGTATTTTATAAAGAGAGGCAAAAGTTAAACCCTGTCAAAAGTTAAAACGCAATAAAATAACCAAGAACAAGCAAGTGTGATATTTATTATAATTTTATAGAACACAACATTATATCCTCATCTGCAGGATTGTGAATGTATTGCCCAATTTACGCTTTAAGATATTTTTCTGCATTTTACTTGTAAAAGATAGTTTAAAAATAATGTCATAGTGCTTGTCAGTCTGGTTCGAGAATACAATTTTTTTCCAAAATAAAGTAGTTTCGATGAATTAATAAACAAATGTGATGGGAGATTTTTTTGCAGTATCACACTTTTCAACAGGGATTATACATACGAGTATATCAAAACAAATATCACAAATATATCTTGAGTCATTTATTTTCAGTACACTTTGCCATTTCATCATGGAAAGATTGACGACACAATAACGATTTTAAATTGTTGAAATTCATTCCCTAAATCGAAGCTCCGTTCTAGAAACTTATAATCGTAATCGGGTATCTGAACGTGCTATTTATCGAATTATTGAAAATTTCGCACTTAATGCACACTATTGGATACTCACACACGAACAAGAATGAGGACACTGCGTTCGGAAGAAAATATCACGACTGTGGAAACTTATGTTGAAGAAGTCGCCAATACATCGATTCGTCGTCGTTTGCAGCAACTTGGCCTTTGTCAATCCACTATCTGGAAAATTCTGCGTAAAGATCTTAGTCATAAGGCTTATAAGATCTAATTAGTTCAAGAGCTAAAGCCGAGTGACCTTGTTCAGTGATTGGGTTTTAAATCAACTGGAATCTAAAACAGTTTTTTACCGTAAAATTTTGTTCAGTGATGAGGCACATATATAGTTAAACGTACACAAGCAAAATGGCCGTATTTGCCACGAGAACAATCCTCAAGAAGTTCACTAGATGATATTGCATCCAGAAAAATGTACCGTATTGTGCGAATTGTACGCTGGTGGCATCATCGGTCCTTATTTCTTCAAAAGGCGCTATGGTCCCAATACTTGTAGGATGGTGTTCCCCCCATATTACGAACGAAAACATCACTTTCCTGAAAACAATAGAGTCATTTCAAGAAATGGACCCGTTAATTGGCCACCAATGTCGTGCGATTTGAAGCCATTGGATTATTTTCCGTGGGCCTAGGTCAAGTCACTAGTTTATCCCGAGCAACGATTGCCGTTTTGGAGCAAAATATTGTTCGAGTAATACTCAAAAAAGTGGTCGAAAATTGGACATCTAGAATGCGCTTGTTTCAAATATTAAATGCCATGAAATAATCTTTCGAATGCATTTAGTAAATCGTCATGAAGTTTATTTTTTGGTGTTTTATTTAAACATACAAATCTGAACCTCTTAAAAAAACACCCTTTATATACATACACGTGTGTGTTAATCCACGTAATTAACATGTAGTTTTGTTTATCAACTATGTTCGAATTCACAAAATAATTTAATTGGTTGCAGACATATTGTCGCCAGTTGGAATTCTGATATTTGATTTCCAAATAAAAATATATGTATATTTGATACGATGACATCAGATGCTCTCGAATAAGTACATACAAATTGTATGTATGCATATGTATGTAAATTGCAAAAATATATGTACAGACAGGATTCGACTTAGATTTCTGATATCTTTTTTTAAATTTTCGTTCAACAATTGGTCAGCAAAAATGAATCAACCAATTAATTTGACAGTTGGTATTATAGAATTTGTCGTTATTCATTATTTTTACTCTGTAGATTCGAAAATATTTATGTATTGCATAATTTCCTTACAAACTATTAACCGCCAAAATTACTTTGGACTAAAAAAGGAACAAAAGAAAACCTTTTTAAGCACACTATTTCCATTATAGTAGGTGGGCGCCTCTTGGAATTCTTCCTCAATCCACGAAACTACTTTATCAGAAACAAATGGTGGGACTGGAACACCCCATAAACGTTTATTTACATCCGGTTCATCAGTTTCGGGAGAAATGTTATCAAAACTTAAACGTAATGCCGAAGTAGGTGACAGCTGACGTTCGATTTCATTAAATTTATTCATGAATTTCGTGAAATCCATGATATGTTACGAATTATTAAGCTATAGGTATTTAATCGATCTTCACGCTTTACGCTTTGCAAAAGCAATTTTATTTTTTTATTTCTTTTTCAAATCATTTAAACCGCACTTTCACATCCGTTTCGACAAGTACAAATAATCACTGAAAGGATACTGAGAAAGAAAATACTACGCATAAGGCAAAAACTCTCGAATTTCTGTAGAAATTGAATGATGGGGAAAGTCCCACTTTGCTTCCCCAATTTAGCGCAGGCGTATCCATTACTTTTCCATTTGAAGTATCATTTCTAATATGTGTAGTTCTGCTATGTAGAAACACAGATTATGGTCATGGACAGCTTTTATGCAACAATTAAAAGGTTATTTAACCCACAAATAAATATATTTCAAAAATTCTAAGCACATACTCGTACATATGTGTGTAGAAGTGCACGAAAATACTCATAAAACAAATGATATTTTTAAAAAGCGATATCTATCTGAAAACGCACAAATATTCGTCGCCTTGGTTTTATGAATGCATTAATTTTTGTAATCCTGCAGATATTTATTCTAACTAAAAGCGTATGTTTTTTTTTTATAAAAAATCATATTACCAACTTATGACATGGGATATAATGCCTGTAAAATGCTGCAATAAACTCTGTCTATTGAAATAAAATGAGAAGGGTTGATGGATACATATGAACAGAAAACTCCTTTTATTTGTATAATACATTGTACGATTTTTTTGATGGGCTCTTATCCTTGAAAATTTTCACTTCAAAAAAATTGGTACATCTTAAATTTTCGCAATACATCAGCAAATAAGCTTCTTCCCCTAGAAAATGTACCGATTTACTTTTATACATTTTTTTATGGCCTCTTGCGCTCGAAAATTCATAACAAAAATAGTAAGTACATCTTAAGTGTTCGCAATACATCAGCAAACAAAATTCTTCCCCTAAAAGAATTGTACCGATTTATTTCTATATCCTTACATGTAGTGAATCTCAAGTATTGTTATCGCACTGTTAATCGATTAATTTGTAGCTACTAAAGATTAAAAGCAACCACAAAGCAGATTCTTGTATCACACGATACAGTATTGTGCAAAATTGTGTACTTTAAAAAAGCAACATAATTGAAAGAGACTAATATAATAAATTGATAAAAAAAATAAATATAAAAATAATATTTAATTATCAATATAAAAAATATTTGATTTTTTTTTTAATTATTTGAAGGTGAAAGTATGGAAAGATAAATCCAAAATATTATGGCATTAATTTTTTTCGCATTATTCAATGGAAAAAGTAATTAAACAATTTCTTTTTTATATGTCATAATTTGTCTAAAGGCAAGAAAATTTAAAAAAATATCAACTTTAAGTAACATGCTAAAGCTTTTTCTTTTATTAAAATAAACCTTTGGTAGAATTTTTAGAGCTCTGCCTTTGATTCTTATTTAAATCAGACTGAAAATGTATGAACAAATATATTTGTAAATATCTGGGCGCATGTAAGGTGTCTTAGCCCTGCAGACTTACATAAGAGATCCATTGTCTATTTCGAACGCATGTATAACGCAAATTTATCATGAGCTCTGGAATTATCAGTGACACAACTTTTATATACAGGGTGAGTTCTTTAACTTGAGACATCCAAATTACTCGAAAAATACGCGATATCGCGAGAAATGTTTCAGACAAAAGTCACAAGGTTCTGAAGGGGACATAAGATGGTGACCACGAGTTTGATCTTGAGACCCATTTTCAAGGTCAAACGAAGGTCACTTTTGATTTTTCAAATAAAATCATTTTTCAAATGCTCAGTCGTATTGCTCGTAGGCTTGTCATTTGTTTTTACATACTATGTTTAGCATAACCCAGAAACAACGACGTGGACGTAGCAGTATTTTGTTTCCTTCGGGGTGATTAATTAGAGTGGGTCCCCTTGCCTCCCACTCTTGAATCATTGAATTCTTCCCATTTCGACGTTTATTTCCCGAGACTATTTCAACAAATGCTCGAAAATGTGACCATTCACTTCAATACACTTGTCTATCCGCGCTCTAAGTGAACCAACAGAATTGAGAAGTATTTCTGGCGTAATCTTCCGGCAAGCTTCAGTTATTCGTCTTTTCATGACCTCACTTGTTGTTGGCTTTTTTCTGTAAACCTCACTTTTTAAGTAGCCCCACAAGAAGAAATCAAGTGACGTAAGATCAGGTGATCTAGCAGGCCATTGCCTCGGACCCCCTCGTCCGATCCATCGTTGATGGTAAACATTGTTTAATACGCCCCGGGCTACTTGGGAATAATGGGCTGGACAACCATCATGTTGAAACCACATTGTTTGTCGCAACTCCAATAGCAGTTCTTCTAGTAATACTGGAAGATGGTCCTGCAAGAAGTTTGCATTCAAGTTGCCTTCAATAAAATATGAACCTATTAATTTATCCCCAATAATTCCCGCTCAAACATTAACATTCCAAGGGTGCTGGCGTTCAACTTGTCGCAACCAAAAAGGGTTTTCGGTAGCCCAATAATCCATATTATGTCGATTGACCGTACCGTGATTGGTGAAAGTCGACTCATCAGAGAATAACACCTTGGCGAAGAAAATGGTGTCTCGTTCAATTTACTGAAGTGCTCATTGACAAAAGGAAGCCCGGTTGCGAAAATCCTCACTAGAAAGTTCTTGATGCATTGAAACATGATAAGGATGGTATTTATGCCGATGTAATATCTTACAGACAGTCGTTTGAGAAATTCCTGATTCACGACTTATTTGGCGAGTGCTAATGTGAGGATCGTGTGCAACGGCAGCTAACACTGCTATTTCATTGTCCTCAACATCCACCCTATCTGATCGATTCCTTTTCTTCGGTTGCACACTTCCTTCACCAGTGAATTGTTGGATGACCCGATAAAAGGAAGCCCGCGATCGTATCTGGTCTGGCAAAAGTTGGGCGTAAAGAGCAACAGCACCATCGATGTTCCTTCCACTTTCTCCCTAAATCAATATCATTTCAATTTTCTCTTGAATTGATATAGCCTGCATTATTAATCTGGAAAACGTTACTAATAATAATCAGTTCCTCAAAACAAATATCGAACTTCTAAATGAAGTACAGTTCCGTTCAAGTAGAAAAAAAGGGCAGAGTGCACATCATACACTCTCAGATAAGTTTAGGACAATTTGTCTCTATCTGAAATTTCTTTCGAGTTTTAACTTCACCCCAGGCAATAATAACTTCCTCAAAACAAATCTCGACCTCCTAACACCCTAACAACGTTGGAAACCGATTAATGATTTAGGCGTGCCAGTGCAGTAGTATCTAGCACTTAATGAATAAGACCTTTGAGAATGGGTCTCAAGGTCAAACTCGTGGTCACCATCTTATGTCCCCTTCAGAACCTTATGACTTTTGTCTGAAACATTTTTCGCGATATTTCGTGGCGCCCTCTGACGGGAAAAGAACGCATTTTTTGAAAAAAAAGTGTGTCATGTAAAAGAATTATAATTTTTCACGCAGATTACGAATCTGTCAAAAAAAATAGGGGTTCCCATTAAAAAATCAAAAGTGACCTTCGTTTGACCTTGAAAATGGGGCTCAAGGTCAAACTCGTGGTCACCATCTTATGTCCCCTTCAGAACCTTGTGACTTTTGTCTGAAACATTTTTCGCGATATCGCGTATTTTTCGAGTAATTTGGATGTCTTAAGTTAAAAAAACTCACCCTGTTTATGCGTTTTCCGTCTATGGGTACAACTCTGGATATAAATGTGAATATTCCAAATGCCACACAGCCCAAGACGATTACAATTCCAAGAGCTACAACTTTGCCAATTCAATATTGAACAATTTCTCGGAAAGTCTAAAGCTGTAATCTCGACAATCAAAGAAAGTAAGTGCTTATTTAAAGAGTTTAAAGAGTGTATGAGGGATGCGCGATCAAACATATTGAGATATGTTATATTATAACACAAAACTACATGCCAGATGCCAGAGCTGGGAAAATCTGTGGAGATAATCAAAATAAAATGAAGATGGGATAGCAGTGGGGTTGTTGGCCTAGACTAGTTCTTATGAGGCTATAGATACTGTTATACTGTAATTAAGCAAAAACTAACTTATCTCGATAATTTGATTGAAAGAAAATATGACTTATTAAAAGAACCTCAGCATTGTGTTCCATTACAAGTCTTGGCGCGTTACTTAAAACTTTATTAGCATAAAAATAAAAATAGGGTGTTTGAAATATACAAATTTCGAAACATATGACGTCTTATAGGTCTCATCCACCAAACAATTTCGTTGAATAAATGACTAAGCCGAAGTGTTTAATGTTTTCGCAATTCCGTACAATGACTCTATCCAAATAAATGTCAGGAGTTAGGTGATGATACAATAATTTATACCATGTTATCTTCTAGCACCTTCACTATATTATTAAGAGTTGGCTGAAGTCTTGTCGGCTCATTGCTTATGATAGCTATGCTATCTTCGGCGAAAAGAAGAAAAGTCGTTCCGGAATCGTCAATGTGGTACTACAAAAAAAATCTTGCAAAACATTGAAAATCAGCAAGCTTTTCCAACCTTAACTTTGAAATCTTCATTTATTCCTGCAGTACATTTAAATTTTGTTTAGATAACATCGTACCTACTGTCAACCATTCTTATATAGGTATGGATGTCTCGGATAAATTTTTAAACCTTTGCGACATCCGCTTAAGATATTGTAAAAATTTTTCCAATTTTCGAAAATTTCACAAGCCCTCAATCATTTAGAGCCCCAGATTTTTAGCGTGTATTTAATTACACGTGTACACGTGGCACGTATTGTTGTGCTACACGGCACCATAAACACGGATACGTCTTAAAAGCACGGGTAATTCATGATAGACACGGCTACACGTGTATTTCTCAAAAACAACATTAATAGGTAAATTATTGCATTTATGTATATTATTCGAAAAATTTTAAAGTTTTAAAAGAAGGTATAATTTAACCCTTAATTGCACTGAGTTGCAGGTCTGCAGCATTCCCTATTTAACGGCATAAGAATTGTAAGTTTCTAATTTTTCCAAATCAGAGCAATGTTGCAGGAACATAACATACCTCTTCTAAGCGCGATCGTGTCTCTAGTTCTCTATTTGACATTTACTCTTCGTTATCAACAGTCAAAGTTTTTTTCAATAAAAGTTGTTTCGTTTTCAATGTAAATTTATGTTCTGCGGGAAATTTGAGTTTTTGCTTTGTTTTTGAGCATAGAAAGGCGGGGATGAGCAAAAGCCGTATTGTTGCACATCTGCAACAATGCGTACACATCGGAAAGTGTTTTAAGTGACCAACAGTTTTAGGAAATAATCAATTCATGGTGCGAAAATGAAGACGAACTTGACTTTTACATTTGTCCCCCAGGAAAAAAGCTCATCGGGGAACGAATCGGACAATCAACCACCCCCAGAAATTTTGCCTCAGCCTATTGTTTCATCTCCTCCACCTCAGCCGTCTACTTCTCGAGGAATTTCAAGAGCTGCAGAGACGAAGCGAGCAAAAGCTAATGTTATATGGAAGAAAAAAAACTTGAGCTCAATCCAGATCAGCTTCATTTTTAGGCAACGAGGATCTTCCAAATGAACTAGTGGAATTGGAAACGCCATACCAGGTTTTTTCTTATTTTTTCACTGAAGAAATTGTTGATCTTATATGTGATCAAACCAACATATACAGCGTGCAAAAAAACTCAAGTAAGCCGATAAATGCTTAAAGTATCGATATTCGTCAATTTGTTGCAGTAGTTTTGTACATATCTATTATGCGGATTTTGAATGTTAGAAGTTACTGGTCCGATAAAATGGGAATATCGATAATTAAAGACACTATGGCACTAAGAAAAATTGATCGTTTGCTACAAAATTTGCATTTCAATGACAATTCAAAAATGTTGCCTTATGCCCAGCCCGGAAGTGGTAGGCTTTATAAGGTAAGACCACTAATTGAAAGGCTCAAAGAATGCTTTGAAAAAGTGGCCCTGGAAAAGTACTTGTCTGTAGATGAGCAGATGTGCTCAACCAAGGCTCGAAGTATTCTAAAACAATACATGCCCCGGCTAAACCTTACAAATGGGGCTTCAAACTATTTATTTTGTGCGGGGTTTGTGGTTTTGACTACAGGTTTGAGATTTATAGTGGTCAAGAAAACATTATATGCGAAGGAGAGCCAGAATTAGATGCTGCATCAAATGAAGTTGCGCGTTTAGCGAGCCAAATACCAAATAATTGCAACTACAGGCTTTACTTCGACAAATATTATACCTACTTGCCACTTATCGAATTTTTGACTAGGAGAGGCATTCATAGTCTTGGAACAGTGAGAAAAAATAGAGTTCTGAATTGCAAGCTTCTTGACGAATCCGTTTTCCAAAAACAGCCAAGGGGTGCTTCAGTTAAGTTTGTTGACGATTTCAACAACGGCTTGGAAAGACAACAAAATTGTTTCACTAGCGACAAATTTTGCATTTAAGAACCCTACATCCAATGTTCAACAATATGGTAAAATAAACAAGGTGCATGTATCGTGGGAACGACCATTTCTGGTAGCCGAATACAACCGTCACATGGGAGGCGTGACATGACTAAGATTTTGGTATATGCGTTTGTTTTACCATTTCCTTGACATGATTATGGCAAATGCGTAGCTACTCTATCACCGTGTCAACAAACAAACTGGGAGATCTGACAATTTTAGCCCCGCAGACTTTCGAGCGGAGGTAGCTGAACCACTTTGCAAGATGGCCATCAAACAAAGGTCGATTAAAAGAACATCAGATGTTGAGCAAGGTCTCCAGGCAAAAAAAAACAAAGGCCTTGCTCAACACGCACCGCCTAAGGAAGTTCGACAGAATCAAACCACCCACTGGCCAACACGGGGGAAGAGAGAATTCTTTATAAAATGCCCAATTTTACTGGTTTCACACAGACGTTATGTTAAAAGTGTGGAATAGCCTTATGCTACAACAAAACAAACAATTGTTTCAAAGACTTTTAGTGTAAATAATCATGTGAAAAATTAATAGAAGCTAAGGCGCAATGCTGCATATCTGCAACATATGGTTTTTGTTAATAAATAAATAAAAAAGCTTGCGTCTTTATAATAATGATTTTATTTATGATTTCAGCATTGTGATTGTGGTTTTTTATGGCGGTTAATGCTGATAGGCTGTCTGTGCATATAACAAATTTACCACGTCCTTTTAAGGCCAATCCAGTGGTTTTTAAAATTGCTTAAGTGATCAGGTCACCGTTTTCATGAGTGGCGGCAAAAGATGTGCTGACGTTGACGTTGTGGATCCGTCGATGAAAATGAAAATCCAGCCTTTGTATTTTAGATCTGCGAAGATAGCGATGAAAAATAAGCGAGTCGATTTTATCTTCCATGGTAGAAACGCGGGTACATATTGGCCAAAGAGTTCGATTGGTAATTTTATTTCTCTTGCGGAATTTAAAGCATACGAAATAGCTGTTTTCGCTTTTAGGAGGTAGCATCCTCATCAATAATAGACCCGTTTGAAAAGGAATGTTTTGCAAAAAGTTTTGCTCTGATCGCCAGTATTCGGTCCTATATAGATGGAAGTCCCGCTTCTACCAATACATATTTTACGGTGCTCGTGGGAAAAGCATTAATACTCCTCCGGGCGGATTCATGATAGGGTGCTTTTATAATGTTAATTGTCGATTTTGGAGTGTTATCATAAAGGAATCTATTTTGCTAAGTATCAACGATTTTGAAATGGTACACAAGGTGTTAATATATGCATTACACTTCTTACTAGCTTAGTAAATAATAATATTAGTCCTCGCAGCTAGTCTCTTTTTTAATTCTAGACAATGATACTTTCAGTTATACTTATTATTAAATAATATGCCTAAAGTACTTAAATTAGTAACATTTTCAATATCAATACTATTTTACGTAAGTGTAAGATTATTGCAAGGGGGCTTGCGATAAATTTGCAAAATTTTGCTCGTCAGAGAGTTTAGAACCCGAATGGTTTGACCATATGGATACATCTTCTAAAACATTTAACAGTAAGTTATTTGTTTTAATCAGGTCGTCGTCTTTGCACAGGATATAAATCTCGTCTGCGTAAATACTAGGACACTGTATGTCTAGCTATATCTATAGCTATTTACGGGGGTGGCCGTGGTGTAGTAGTACTAGCTATCGCTTCTCACTCGGAAGGTCAAGGTTCGAATCCTAGCCACAGCAAGTTTTCATTTGTGTAATTGGAACTCAGTCAGAAAAATCTGCGTGTGAAGGCATAACACTGACATGTAGATTTGGCTGTTGTTAGGGTTTTCAAACACAAAACAACCGTTAAAATTCACAACCTCACATTCCGAGAGAAGAAAAATCTCTCCGTCCTATTCGGACTCCCACCCCTGGAGAGTCAATATCGAAACCAAACACACCTGAGTTTCAAACCACTACATCACAAACTTTCCTTTCTCCTCCTTCTATCTTTCCGCCCGCGCCCAGGCAACAGTATAAGGGTATTCATAACCCCTTAGGCGCGCGTAAATTATAAAAAAAAAAAATATATAATGGACAGCACAACCGACAATTGAGGAATGCCATTAAAAAGTAGGAAGGAAGAGGAAAAAACGTTACTGCCTTTAACACTGATTTTTCTATTAGTTCGAAACAAGCTCACATAATAATATAATTTAGGACCGACTCCCCATGATCTCAGTTTGTGGAAATTGTTCCACACCACGATTTATCTTCAAATGTTCCTCAAAATTGTAATCGGTTAAGACCGTTCATCGGCAGTTTCTGCAATGGAAAAGTTTCGATCGATCGCTATATAGTAAAGCTCTTCTTTAAACCCGACGTCCGCTAGGAAGTTCTCCTGATTTAGCAATTCGCTATTATAATCCGTATGCAGAGAATCTTTGCCAACGACCAGCAGCTCCACTCGCAATGTTTGGAATTTATCTAGGAGTTCATCGGAAACATTACTGTTGTACATGCCACATTTTGGGTCATGAAAAAAGTCCAATTCAACGACTAAACTAAGAGTTGTTCATTTGCCGCTAACCACGTAGCTCAAATCCCAGAAATTATACCTTCGCAAAATTGGTTTCACGTTCCATCAGCACAAAATCAAGCCGACTTAATGCCACAAGGACTGTAGCGGGATGGTTGTGGTGGGATGGTTGTGGTGGAATGATCCATACCGGTTACGACAAGAAGAAGCGATTTGGCCGACGCAACAAGTTTTCACCACTGTGGTTGACCAAAAATGCAGTGCGGTCAACATCAACGTCATTACAATTTCTCAGCCAATCGAAGCTTGGAACATAATCAATAGATATTCTTCAATTTCAAAATCGAAATACGTAACTGCATGCATTTTTGAATAACATACATCGATCAATCGAGAAGCGTAGAGGTAGCAAGCCAGCATCAGTTTCGTCAGTATCCAAGCGTCTATGGTAAACGAAACGCTTAATTTCTGGATAAAGCAAACACAAAAGCGTTTCTTCGCCGAATGCACACGTTGATTGAATGCAAGGAAACCACTGCTCAAAATGGGCGGACAGCTCAAGAACGCACCGCTTCAGATAGATAAGAAGCATTCCATCTAACTTCCGGCAGGTGCTACTTTCACGACGTTAATCGGCCAAAACGTACATCGAATATCACTTCATGTTTGCCCTCAAACCATGCTCGCCATTCTGCAGGGACATTTTTGAATTATAAACGGGAGAAATCTCGTACGCAAAATCTTCTTGTGTAAAGTGCCCAAGGGCTTCAATAAGAGATGCGGATCTAAGGTGGTGAAAGGTTACGTGTTCATCTTCATTTGTATGTCAACTGGTGACATGCACCTGGACGCCTCTGATGATCTTACATCTGCTACGTTCATCGCAGCCTTAAGCGGCTCCCGGCTCGCCGCGGTCATTGCAAGGAGCTCTTCAGCAACAATGGAACCAATGTTGTTGGCAAGCAGAAGAACTTAAGAGTTTGCTTATTAACGCAACTAGATGACTGAACAACCTTACAACCGCGGTTGGGATTGAACGCCAAACCTTCTGATTGGGAAGCCAAACACCACCACTTAAGCCATGACGACTCCGGCACTTTAACCCGTCGGTAGCACCTCACATGGGAGGTTATTGGGAAACGGCGGTGAAACGAGTTAAATTTCATCTACGACGTACACTATACAATAACGTACTTACATTTGAAGAATTACAACGCTCCTGTCAGAAATAGAGGCCTGGGTAAACTCTAGGTCTCTATGTCTAGCTTCAACCAATGTACAAAATATACAGGTTCTAACTCCCGGGCACTTCCTTATAGGAGAACCGCTAAAGACAATTCCAGAATCTGATTACGCAAGATTACTCGAAAAAAAATGGCAGTCTGACGTCCTTTTACCATTTTGATATTACATGGACGCAACACCTTGGCTTTTTCTCACAACAAAAATAGTAACCCAGACTTTTTTTGAAAAGAAATATACCAAGTTACGGAAGGCCTGCTCTAATCAATTGTAATCGGCACAGCACCCACATTCTTGACAAAGCCCACCTGTGTAAGAATCAAACCGCACCACTAGTTGACCTCTGCCAGGAAGTTTGTTGCTTAGCGAAAATATTGTTTATAACATTTATATCTGGTTAGGCCTGATTTTGATTTTATTACAGCTGGGCCCCTTTACTACTCTAAATTTCATTTTTGCTCAGGTATTTTAAATTGGATTTAAATCTGCATCGTGAGGAGGCCAATCTAACACATCGATATTGGAAAACAAATCTTAATGCACTCAGTGCTCTAATAAATTTTGCAGCTATTTCCTCTTGAGACCAGAAACCAATTCCGATATTAATTACATTACATTTTAAGCTCTTTTTGGTTCTCTAGATCAGAGGGTTCTTCCGTCTTCGATAAGCAGGTTAATGTTAATAATCGGTATTGGAAAAGATTACGTTGTTCCTATCTTTTGGGCCAAAGAAAAAAAGGCCGGATTAAACTACCTAAGCAAAAATTGTTGGCCTTGTTTAGTACTACGTGTTTAACTAGGCAGCTATGCGATTTAAACGATAGTTTCCTGTGACACGAGAAACTATAATGAGATATAATTAAACTTCATGACTGAAATCGGCAACATTGTCTTTCTGACAGTTACGTAAATATGCGACGAGATTCAGACACGGTGGAAAAACAGGGGCGAAAAGTACACTAGACTTATTTGAAAACGTTTTGTGATATACTCGTATAAGATAACAGAAGTATAATGGACACTGAATAACCAGATATTTTGAAGGCACAGTTTGAGCACACCAAGCTAGTGTCCAACGTTGTGCTACTTTTGTGCCGCTCTTCCGATCCTGCAAACCCTATGTCTACTATAAAGGACTTATTTTTTTGTAGTCCGATAAATTTAAGTACGCACTTGAGCTCAGGCGTAAACGGTCATGAAAATGTAAGCTTTAAATATGAACCTCACTGACAATGTAATCCAAAGTAGAAGGCCTTGTAGGGTGGTACTGATGTACAAAATGTTAGCTAATCAGACAAGAGTTTAAGTATTAATCCAGATACGTGAGTGAAACTTGTATTGTATGTCGGTTGGGCCCCCGCCCAATTAGCAAGGCTTCACCCATCAATGACGTTGTCTAATAAAAAGCGGGGGAAGAGCATATTACTGATCTTATCGTAAACATCTTCAGATATTGCCTCTGAATGGTTGCTACGATTTGACCAGTTACAAGTTGCCGGTCATAGGTCTTGTTGGCGGCAAGACCACCGGTAGTCCCTACCAGGACTTAAATCACGGTACCATGGGAGCCAGGAGCCCCCCGGATTTCGGTCCGGGCCTGACTTGTTAGAGGTAGGCCCCCTTGTGGGAGCGTCATGGTGGCTGTGGTTTAAACCCAAACCGCGGGTACGGGTTTTCCTTGGTTTAACCCATTGTAGAGTGGCAAATAAGTACTGGGTGCTGTGACCCTAAGAACAGTAAGAGGTTTTAGGTCGGCCTCGACTCATACCAAGGGTGGAACTTGTGCCTCCAACACAGTTCCGAATTGGTATCAAAATATTTGTGGCGAGCGATGGCAAGGCGTATCCTTGCTCCCTATGGATGTATGGGCATCTCGTAAACATAAGGTCTTATGACAGGTGGTTTACGTTAAAAATCATGGAACGTTCTGTATGTCGGGTACCAGTACACATTTCGAATTGTTTTCCGTATTTTCCGTAGTTTTGGATAGTATGCGAGCTAACATTTAATTTGCAACGCACCAAACCATAATTATAACTAGTCAGTTAAGACTATCCAGTGAACGATTTTTTTATAATTAGAATCTTGTGTCAGAATCATGTAATTTTAAAGCAGTCAATAGGTAGACATGGAGTATACATTGACCAAACGTTGAAAATGCTCGTATCGATGTCAAAATATTTCGAGACACTCTGGTTTTCGAACATAAAAGCCAGAGTTGAAATGTTAGTGTAACTCGTTTAAATATTGACAAATGCAATAGTTAAATACCGAGTTTAACATGTAGCAATTGCGATATGTTCCCATATGATTTTTTATAACCTTCAAACTTGTTAGAAGGTAGGGTTTCACTGTATCTACAATACAAGCTTATGCTTCTTGGTGCTAACTAATTGGGCACCTAAATTGACGACGTTACCAAATTCAAAGTTATATTTGTCCGATGTCCCTTTTATAAGATATAACTTTGAGTATGTATACAAATAAATGTTTCATACTCAAAACCAATTCCCCAAGTTTGAACAGGTACATACATAAATGTTAGGGTGGATTAAAATAAACAATGCCAGAAAACGATAACAAGTTTAGTGTGATAGTAATTTAAGTTTAATACTCTAAACATTCTTTTGCGAAATTTTATACTAACAAATAGTTATTACTTATGTTATTCAATATAAACTTAGAGCTAACAATATAGCTTACCTTAGCAAGTTTAATATCATCCATATTTATTTTTTTCCTGATTGATCCAACGTTTACTGCAAGAAAATTAGTTTTTTTTTTTAGCATTTATTCTATCCTGTTTAGCTTGAAGTTTATTTAATTACCTTTTAAGAGTTTTATGAATTATTTTAATAAAGTTCAATTATGCTTATGATATCGACGAACTGCAGAAGGCAACACAACAAACTTCTTGTTTTGGCTTCTTCCGCACAGATGTAAACTAGACAGAACAAAACAAAAAAAAAATCTATGAGGATGACAGAACTAGATGTACCAGTTTCCAATAGTACACATTTCATTCAAGACGATGGTACAGGTATTCCAAATAACATTTTAAAAAGCGATTAGATGTGCGAAAATCAGACAATTTTCTGCTGTGCATTTGACATTTATTGCTTTGTATTGTATATGTGTATATCAAAATGTTTTCTGATAAAACAAGGTTTTAAGCTCGTAGAGTCGTCCCATATTTGACGGTTCTCTGTGGAAGTTGGGCAATTTGAAGTCCAATGGAATACGAAAAACTTCTTTTTATTTTGAAGCCAAATACAGTCGATTTGCCAAAAACAAAAATTTGGTTTGACACACAATAATATTTGACGTTTATATCTATGAGTACATTCTGACATTTGGAAGTAAAATGGGTCTGATATCTCTCGTTGGGAAATATTGTGAATTATTCTCATTAAAGGAAATTATCGAGTAAGAATAATTTAAAATATTAAATAGCTTTGCCAGTTGTTAATTTGAAAGTTAATTATAGAGAAAAATTCATTAGGATTCATGAAAAATTGTGATGTAGCACTACAGTTTCAAGAATCAATTATTATTAACTAATAATTAGAGCGGTAACTTATTTTGATATATTATGCGTTTCAAAGAACTATTTCCAAACATACCGTAAATTTCAAGTGTCGTTTATTTGTTCTTGTAAGCAATTGTCGAAGAACATTGCATATCTGTCTTATATGCGTTGATGCCACGCATAATTGCATTAGTACTGTACATATTTTTTTTCCAATCGGAGTGCACCCTTAAAATATTTGCACACAGCGTGAGTGAAGGAAAGTTAAGGAGGAACGAAAGAGAGATACCGCTGTATGTTGGTTTTAAATATTTGCAAGTTATAAGGACTTGGAAATAAAGATCTCGACAGGGCTTTCCATAAGTGAGCTGCACGGCTTAGGAAAGAATCACGATATTTCAATGAGCATTCAAAGCTAGATGGGTGTTTCCGTTAAAGGTTTGAGGGGACGTAGAATTCCGCAATTTCACTAGAGCGCTGGTGGTGAAAATATCGATAGAACAGGGTAGACAGGAGACATGTTGTCGCTGTCCGAGGATGTCAATTGACTGAGTGGTACATATTAGCATCTATGAGTTTTATCGCATGGTTTTGAATCGTATCTAGCATGTGCAGAGATTTAAAGGGGCACCTGACCAGATGCAGACATTGTACGTGAAATACAGACATCCGACATATGTACTATAATTTAATAGTCAAACATTTTTTTTTTATTTTTTTTTTTAAACAAATTGAAAGATAATCGGTTGACACTTTATCGTAGAATTCTTTCTTAAAGACAATTTTCTATTATGTTAATTAAGAAAATTTAAAAATAAACTTAAATTAATAATACTAAGAATATGAGAACGATTCGTAACTATTGGCTGTCACTTATTCGTTGCCTGAATGCATCCAATAGTTTTAAATAGAGTTTTACGAATTGGTTGATATTACACACAACACAACCTGCTTACTTGTCTATTGGAATTCAACATGGCTGTGTGCCCTGCACTTTGCTGCTGCTAGTGAATGAAAAAAATTAATTTTTTTTTTTTGAACTTGTCGCATTCCTAAGTGTGTTATTACCAAATTTTGTTGCGATTGATTAAGTGGGAATTAAATGTTATTGAATTTAGTTTTCCCCAAGTCTAAGTCCTGTCAGACGAAACAATAGTTTTGTTGTTTTTGTTTTTTTCTTTTTTGTGTCACAAAATAACTTATAGTGTTTATATATAACCGAATGTGGTAAAACAAGAATAGAGCACCCCAGCAGCAAAGTCGTCATCGCAACCTTTTTCTCCAGTTTAAAAGGTAGAAGAAGTGCCGAGCAAAGAAGACAAATAAGAGCTCTTCCATCTTTACTAGGTTTCCATCTCTCACTAATTGGCGAGAGTTGTATAATTTATTGCAGCCTTATAAAAAATTAGGAAACATTTGACGTCTTCGCTGTCATTCCAAATCTATTGGACTGTTGGTCAAATTAGCTAAATATCTACATATCTTAATCGTATGCATTTTTTTTTTGGTCAACCGCGAGAATATTTACTGTCTCACATAATTTTTTGCTGAAAAAAAAATTATTGTCCTGAAGACGTAGAGTAATCATATATTTACTTCTTAATCAGAGGAATAGAGTCACATAGAAGAAAGTGCAGTTGATATACAAAAAATAGTTAAAAAATATATATCTTTATTTCACAAAACTTTCTTCTTTTCGAGAGACAGAAAGTCTATTGCAATTACTCATCGAATAATTTTGCAAAGAAAAAAAGTCGTAGGTATGTACATAATTTGTTTGTCAAATAAGTACTTACGAATTAGACTTGTGAAAAAATATACGTAGGTAACCAAAGGTGGTCAACATAAGCCAATTTTAATTCCTCAATTGCGCAACATGGAGTCTATGGAATATGAAATGGCAAGGAATATGACACTTCTGTTCTTCCTGGAAAGATTATTGGATAAGGGAGAACCACGAACTGTTCATGATCTAAGTTGTCAATTCGGAGCAAAGGAGTTTACGAAAGAAATGCGGCAAATAGCAGGTGGCAGTCAATCAGGTTTGTAATCGATGATGTTTATTAACTTAAAATCTAATGCTCTGTATGTATACTAACTTAATTGGTGCTTTAAATATTCTTAGCTAAGTGTGATGTTTATTTCTCAGAAAAGGCTAGCTGCAGCAAGTCGCTGTATTTAAGTACATTATCCATGTAAAAATGGAAAAAATAATTAAAATCGGCCTCCACCAAGAAGCCGGCTGGCTTTTTTTCATATGAACTTTTCGTCTTCATTTATTAACCGTTGAAATACGTGACACGTTGAAGAACATCTGAAGTTTCGTATTTCTTCTACGTATCTGAATTGCTACTGGGCCATTTTTGGGTTTGGCTACGTTGGCAAATGCCAAAACTATTGACTGGCCTTTCTATTTTGGATCACCTCGTGTGTGAGGCCGAGGACATGCTGATATTTTAAAATGTTGGTTTTCGTTTTTCCTACTAGGCACAAGAGTATATGTGTATGTCCATGGCAATACCAGCTAATGCGCTCCAATTATAAAAAAAATATCTTGCTATTGTTTTCTTAATATAAGCAAAGGTATGTCCCAATAGGGATAACTTTCAAACTGTGCTGTAATTTTTTATAGTTTCTTTAACGTCTATTTTTAATATTGTTTGAAAAATTATCATGAATTGACTTACACCGGAAGAATGGTTCCGCATCATTCAAACTTATTTTGCAAATCGGTCTTCAATTCATGAAGGGTACAGGTCTGTCTGATTAAGTGAATTTTAGTCTTTATAATCGTCCAATTAAGCTCGCTATTCGTCCTGTTTTGCTATAAATTTCATGCCAAATACACTTTACATGACGCAAAGCCAACTACTCTTCATCGTTATGTTCGTACAGGGAAACTTAGTCTCTATAAGTGAGAGTGGCGAAATATCCGGAGTTGCCATTTAGACGTACAATAGATCGCACCCGTTTGGGATTTGTCTGCCCACTGCCTAATGTGGAAAATTTTGTCAAAAAAAAATCTTTTTAATAACAGGGCTCACTTTTTGCTCAATATTTACGTGAGCAAAAAAGATTGTCATTCCTGGAGTATAGCTCACTGCAATCTAGACTCATAAGAATCAATTACACTTATGAAGTTCACTGCTTGCCGTGGTCTTATTTTTTTCAAAAGTGAGGCCCGAGTTTGGGTTACCGTCAATGGCCAACGTTTCCGCATAATGACCAGTGATTGCTTCTTCGTAAATGTCATATCAAAAAACATTGATACCGACGATATGTGGTTCCAGCAAGATGCGTTCTTTATCTATTAAAAAACATCCTTCACATTGTCCGTTCTTGTTAATTTACGATTGAAATCGCATGAATTTATATTTTTTGCATGATGACGAGGCGAATCCTCTTTCCAAATAGATGCCGGATGTTTGGTTAATGGCTTTGAAGAAATGGCAGTGTAGATATTCAACCTTTGTAAGGCTAATTTATAAATAATAACATACGAAAGCGTTGTCGCCTGTGAAAGAATAGAAGTCGTTCTTGACATATCGGTATACTCCTTCAGTAAAAAAAATTGTGTCTAAAAAAACCAAATTATGAAACTGTCTTCATGCGTAGTTAAGTTCTACAGTTCTTAATTGTTTTGTTTTACTTTCGTTTCCATCACTTGACATTCTAATATAAGTACATTCTTTGCCGAACTTTCCTATAATAATTCACCTCTTCATAGAATTCCGGGGTATACCTAGTTCTGTTACAAATATAAAACGCTATAAAAAAAAACCTGTAAACACATTGTGTTCAAAATTGATTCATTTTGATCATTAAAAAAAATTGGATTCACTCGAAATGGCTGACTTTGCTTTAACACAAGCTTCCAAACGGTGCAGCCATTGAGCTATAGCTGCACATATGGTTTACATGGATATCGTGGACGCTGCTCTGGTTAATGCTGTTTTAAGGCTTTCCAAATTTCTGTAGGAAGTCTTGTTACATTGTTTTGTCCTAAGCGTTGGTCAGATTCTTCATTACTTTTTAATAAATTTACTCTTCCAACTCGTTTCGCCCGTTGTTCGATTGCGTAAAAGGCTTTATGTCGGTAAAATTTGGGCAGATTTGTTGAAGATAGTTCCTTACGTGCTCTCCTCCAGTGCTCAGGTGCGTTATCATGTGATTTTTTCAAACTAATCACGTGATAACACATGTTATATTTTTGGAGTAGTTCTGATGAGTTTTTCCTAAACTTAACATTGATGCTCATGTTTTGCTACGTTATGCGACGTTGTGAGATTATTTTCGGTGAGATTTCAAATACCGCCATCGCTCTGTAGAGCTCAAGATGATAAATTCTATGTACTGAGTTTTAATTTGAATTCAGTTTTTTGTTTCAAGATTGGACTCAGCGTAAAAATTTGGTCTATAGTCGATCTGACGTGCTGGAAGCACTTTATTCTCCTTATCGGTTCTGTTTGGATCTGGTTTTTCGCAAAGATAGTGTTTATTAGTCAAGGGTTTCGCCTGTTGTCGTCTCGTGAAGACTATATTACGAACTTGGGCGTTAAAAGCTCCGAGCACGATTTCACATATTACTCCTGATAGGTTTTTATCCCTAAGAGGGCAAAGAATTCCACCTTAATAGGATCTTCAGCCTCGTCAGTAGGAGCTGCTGCACAAAGGCTGATGGTAAGGAATGTAGTTTTGTT
The DNA here is from genome assembly GCA_963966105.1 of Volucella zonaria. Lineage (NCBI taxonomy): Eukaryota > Metazoa > Arthropoda > Insecta > Diptera > Syrphidae > Volucella > Volucella zonaria. Next base: position 209,481,274 of record OZ014531.1, read on the forward strand.
ACGGATTACAGTTAGGCGATCCCTTATAGTCAATAAACGTTTGACCGTAATCGATACCTTACCACGAATCCGCATCCTAACATGTGTAGCCTTCTGTAGCAGTTGTAATATGTGTCATTTAATTTTCGGCATATCAAATGCTATAATCTGTCTATGTCTTGGAGGTCCTGTAAGGAGTGTCTGTATAACAATTCTTTGATTTACTCTTTTATGTTGCAATGTTTTAAGCACATAAGTGTTAAGATTTAATTGATGGTCTATCTACGGGTCAGAAGGCACGCTAATGTAACCAGTAACGGAGGGCAAAAATGGTTTTACAAGTTTGTACAATACGCTGGGTATTTAATAGGAGAGTGCTTCGGTAGTTCTTGAAAGGATCGATTTCTTGAAGAAATAAAATATAGAACTACACCACAATACCAGTACCATTTCCCGGAGTAATACTCCGGGTAGTCCGTCCCGTCGACCATGTTATTTTCTAGTCTCTTAATTGTGTCAATATCTTTTCTGCTAGAGAAGGGAATACTTTCTTGTAGATATAATCAATTTTTTTTTATTAAATATAAGGAATACCACCTTGATCAAAAATTTATTCAGAAAATTAAAAATACAAGTTTATTCATCTAAATCTATATTGTCTCCTTCAAAGTAATCCCAATCGACTGCAACACACTTATGCCAGCGCTTGATCCAATTCTCGAAAAATTTTTATATTCGGTTTTTGGTATGTCCATCAGTGCTTCCTGCGATTTTTCCATTACTTCCTCTCGGCTGCTGAAACGCGTTCCCCGTAGTGGTTTTTTAACTCGATTGTTCAGAAAGAAGTCACAGGGAGCCAAATCAGGTGAAGTCGGTGGCTGTTGGTTGGTATTTGTTGCATTTTTCGTCAAAAAATTACGAATAATGATGGCACTGTGCGACGGTGCATTACGAAGGTGCAAAATCCACGAGTTTTCTGCCCAAAATTCTGATCTCTTTCGGCGAATTGCTTCACGCAAACGTCTCATAACGCCCAAATAATACTATTTGTTTACTGCCTGGCCTTCTGGCAAAAATTCATGATGCACTACACCATTGTAATCCATGAAAACCGTGAGTATTGCCTTCTTTTTTGACTGAACATGACGTGTTTTTTTTGGTCTCGGCTCAATTGCCTGATGCCTGGATTGCATGTCGTACTCATAAACCCATGTCTCGTCTCCTGTAATGATCCTTTTGATTAATGTGGGATCGGATTCAGCCTCGCAAATCATCTCTTTTGCGACGTCAACATGGTTTTCTTTGCATGAAATTGAGGTCTTTTGGCACCAACTTTGCTGCTACACGACGGAAACCCACATCATTAACCAAAATATCTTGGACGGATCCCTAGGCAATGTTCAAGTCGTCCGCTATCTCTCTGATGGTTAATTTGCGATTGTTGACCAAGATTTCTTTTACTTCATCAATGTTTTCGTCGGTTTTCGATGTCGATGGTCTGCCATTGCGTTTATCATCTTCGTTTGACTTACGACCACTTTTGAACCGCTCGTGCCACTGGTAAACGACCGTTTTCTTTAGATAATCGTTGCCAAAACACTTTTCCAGCATTTCCAATGCTCGCGCACCATTAAATCCGTTTTTTACGCAAAATTTTAAGCAAGTTCGCGTTGTTGCAAATTTAAATCCATTTCTAAAATTGTAAAAAATCGCCAACACACACAGAGATAGATGTACTCTTAGCTACGTAACTTTTGCAAATGTCAAGCTATGACGCTAAGATTTAGAGGGAATGTCAACAACAGATTTACCAACTTAACAAAAAAAAAACAGAATTCAAATCGGAACAATGGGAGCGCCACAGGGTGGTGTCCCCCGGGAAGTTTTTGATCAAGTTGGTATACCATATTTATAGTGTTGGCGATATGTACACACAAGTTTGGTTGACAAAGCCAGTTAATAATTATAATTACAATAAATTTTTCATCTTTCATGCAATCGGAGATACGAGTATGTAACATATATGTATATTCGTGCATATTCATTTTTGTAACTATCCAGAATTTAATATTATTGCGGTGCCAAAAATATCTAATCACGAATTGTTAAGAACGTGTTAAGTTTGTTTTCCAAATTTTTATTATTCAGTAACACATTTATATATTTATACAATAAAAAATTTGATTTCTCTAGTAAAAAAGAAAAAATTTGTATTGTAGGTTTAAAAAAATTTTTGGCGCAGTATCCTTCAATATTTTTGGTTGACGGGGATTATGTTCAAGTTAACTCATATAAAGTAACTACCGACGACCCAAACGGTAGCTATAGCGGTGGACGTGATTATATCCAAGAGGCAAAAGACTATTTTAAAAACAAAATGCTTCAATATGGTATTGGTGTTGAAGTTCCAGTTAAGAGTCTGCTTGGACATCGTAGTCAAGCGTCACCACAAGTAAGGCATATCTCAGGTTAGTTAAAATTTATTATGCGCCTGTTTTTGTATTCGATGTAAACGTATTACGTTTTTAGGTCAACATATCAAAGAGTTTACAGATTTTCTTATAAAACATCCTGATACATTTAAAGTTGTAAATGATCATGTTATACTAGTTGGTTGTGAAAACATGGATGATCTACCAGCGTCGGAACGTTTACACCTCCCTCAAACCTACATAGACACTAAGGGAACACAGCAAATGCTCGATTTTTTTGCACAATGCATAGAAGTGAAAGGTCCAATCCTTGTCGATCAGCTATTCCATTTGGTTACTTCAAAATTCCCTCAAGAGCAGTGGTTAAAGATGTTCAAGACGCCAGGTGATCTAACAACGTTTCTTCGCATTTTTTCGGATTGTTTTAATATTCAAGCGAATCTAGTCACTCTACTTCAAAAACCAAAACTTTCCGATTCTCACATACAGCAGGCTCAAGCAAAGTCGCGAGAACAATACAATGCAATAAATAATATAGTAAACAACAATCAAATGAATTCTCAACTTAACTCTACATCTCCCATTCAGCAGCAACGAATCCACTCACCAGTATTCCGTAATTTAAGCAATAATAACAATAACAACAACATATCACCAAATTTTAAGTTGAACGAGCCGGTTTCGAACATATCGGCAAATAGCGTTTCTATAAACAAAGGTGAATCTAATAGTGGTTTCGAAAACTATGTTATGTGCTCGGATACGCAAATCGAAAATCTTTGTGAAAGAAATTGTCCCAGTCCTTCCACTAGCTCTTATTACGGGGTTGCTGCTGTACAGAATACAGCAAGTCAAGGAATTGGTGGAGTTCTTCCGCAGCAGCCATCTATACCAGAAAGGGTAAATAGCCAAAATCAGACTCTTAAACAGAGAATAAATAATTTAGTGATAAAGACTTTGGCTGAGAATTTTGAAAAAGACAAGCAATCGATGGCGGCCCACGGAGAACACGCAAAATCTGGTATTGGTTTTGTTCCGCAACAGCAACAACAAGCTCAGCAGTACAGCCCGGTTCATTCGCCTAGTCACAATTATTTTGTAGGAGATACGTGGAAAATCAAAGTTTTGCAAAATACTCGAGTTATTTCAACTATAAAAGAGAGTCTCTTCGTGACTGATGCTATTTTAAAATTTGCCCAGAAGAGTCAAAGTGTTGTTATATCTGTCGACTGTGAGGGTATAAATCTTGGCGTAAAAGGAGAGATAACATTAATTGAGATTGGAACGACTAGAGGGGAGGCCTTTATTTTCGATGTGCTGACTTGTCCAGAGCTGGTTTCTGACGGTGGCTTAAAAAATCTCCTAGAACATGATTGTGTGATTAAAGTAATTCATGATTGTCGCAATGACTCGGTTAATATGTACTCCCATTTTGGGGTTTTGCTAAGAAATGTATTCGATACACAAGCTGCTCATGCTGTTATACAATTACAAGAAAGTGGCAAACAAGTATACAAAGCAAAATATATTTCACTGAATTCACTGTGTGAGTTATACAACGCGCCGCTCAATCCAATAAAAGACCAACTAAAAAATGTCTATCGCCGCGATCAAAAATATTGGGCTAATAGACCACTGTCTCGAGATATGCTTCTGTACGCTGCAGGAGATGTATTGGTTTTGATCAATGATCAGTTATATGGAAACTTAGCGAGGTAATAAAAATTTGATTGCTTTAAATGTATAAAAAAATTTTACTCAAAGGTTTCAGAAAATTTATTCTAAAAGATTTGATCGATTTGAAACAAAACTAATTGTTTTATTCTAACATGTAGAAATATTATATTAATGTTTTTGATTTTATTTCTTAAGTCAAATAAAACCAGAAAATCAGCAGTTATTTTCTGAGTTATGCACTGAACAAATTCTCATGCAAATCAAACCCACCGAGGTGAAAATAAGAAAAAAACAAAGAAAAATTAGCAGTGAAGTTACAGACTTGAAACAAAAGCTAGGACAGACAAACAAAAGCATTGTGCTAAGTAATAGGGAAATTCGTTTGCTTCGGTAAGTAGTGCAATATACTATTGTATATTTTGGTTTTCCTTTATATTTTTAATGTTTTTATCAAAAACCGTTAGATACATGGATTTGACTGAGGATGAAAAAGAACGTTTAAAAGGTTTTTATAAAGTTGCCAAAAAGCTAGAAAAAATGGAAAACATAAACAATCAAAATAGGTATATTATTTATTTATTTTTGCAACTTAATTACATGTTGTTTTTTTTTAATTAATTCAGAGATCATAGTGATTCCGACGACGATCAGGAAAATGTAGAAATCGATAATTTCCCAAGTCTAGATAGTGTGCCATCGGACAATTCACTGACTGGAACATTTTCACCACGATTAAACTCAGAGCCCCCTAGTTTAACTGAGTCTATGCAAATGATGGATGAAATTTTGTCTGATACTTCTATGGACCGATTGTCGAAAATCGATAAATTAGAAGCAATACTATCGGCAGCAACTCTTTTGCCTAGTGATCAGGTAAGCAGTGTTTCACAAATTCAATAATTAAGAGAAAAGTAGGTACGTCTAGAACTTTTCACACAAAATTCTAAATGACATGGCTACGATCTTTACTGAATTAAAGAAAGTATAATTATCGGGTTGCAATTGTATATTTTGAGTCGGATGCCTTTGTGCATCATTCAAAAGCAACATGATATTTTTTTCTATGAATTATTTTCAATCAGCACATTATTTGACACATTGTAGTTTATATCGTATCCAGTGCATAGCATATAAAGATAAAACAATACACTTCAATAGGATCATTGTTTTACAAAACACAAACAATTCAATTATCAGTTGCAATATGTAATAACGATTATAAAATATATTTTGCAGTTGCTCAATAGGTCAATATCCCTATTATTAACATTCAAAACGTTAAGGCTGTTTAACTTCGGATTTCCAAATCCAATTGCTTGATTTTATGATTACTAAGAATTTGCATAAGTTTTGATTGACTTTAAAATAATCGTGTGAATGCAATTCCATTGTCCATAGCTAGCAAATGTCCACTGAAAATGACAGTTGTCATAAGTTAAGCACCAACCTATTCCGGGGTATTTGATTTTCAATTAATTCGGTACAGTAACTTGCTTAATTCCAAAAAGTTTCGCAGCTGCATATTAAAGTAGTATTTTTTTCATTTTCTTGGAATAAATTTCGAATTAAAAGTTATTTTCCAATAGATTCGCTTAGTAAACTTTTCCAAAATAACTGTTGTTATAACCTCTACTTGAAATTGTCAAAAATGCCGTCCGATATTCAAAGCGCCCGTGAAGCAAGGCTTCTTTGAAAGAGGAAGCAAACGAATTCACCAGCTCAAACAGCAAAAGACAGCAATTCTGCCAGGACTACAGAGCCACGCTCTGCTAGTAGCATACCAATCAGCTCACCATCACAGGCTTTATCAACTCATATCAAGCCTGTAGTTCCAATGCCTCCGGCTACACAGCAAGTTCAGAAAAATAAATCTCAACTTATAAAACACCTTGAAGAAAGTAATTCCCAGCTAAAGCGAACGATAGTGGAGACTCAAAAGCAACTAGAAAACTTTAATCAACAACTTACATAAATATCCCATCCTAGAGACGCATAATAATTTACTTGACACCCTGGAAAAGGTTGTTGCTGATTTCAACAACCGCTTCGACGATGTAAACCAATCCATCGCGGCGCGGTGTTGAGGTACTTGAACAGATATCCGAGCCAATTTATTGTTCTGAGCTTAAGAACTAAGTTCGCTTTCTGCAATGAAAAATTGATCAATTCGAACGTGAAAAGTTCTCCACTGATGCCATTTTGCGTTGCGTTCCAACAAAAGCAAATGAAAATCTACATAGCCTTTTTAATAAATTATGCACTTCGCTTGACTGCACACCTACACCAGTGCCGAAACAAATCTTCCGTGCAAAAACCAAAACAAATGCAGACAGTCCAGCAATCATAACTGTTAAAAGTTGTTTTCAGATTTTGTGAACCCAGAAATAAAACGAAACAATTTAGTTCAGACTTTATTCATTAGTGGGTTACAAAATTCCTAAATTATAATTCGATTAGTTATGTTAATTTTATTTATATTGATACATACTTTTAGTAAATTTCAATTATTTATATATATATATATATATATATATGTAGCACGGTTCTCTCTTGGCAATTTTTCTGCGTGTTCCCCAGTTAACCTCTAATTCAAAAGGAAGAATTCAAACGTGTCGTTTGACAGATCGGTATATATATATTTTTTTCTGTTTGTTGGCTTATGTGACGAAACAGGGTTGTTAACACTCCCCCCCGGTATGGCCACTAGGAGAAGTGGACTTTACCAAATCCAGAACACCGACATCTAACACAGCCAACTTTACGGCAGGTCGATTGTATACTCCTGAATTTGTTTGGACAGTAGCACTCCGTACCTGTCCATCTTTAGAAAGCCGGGTGCCGATAACTCTACCTTTGGGCCAGTAATTTCGTGGACTATCAGGGTCTACGATGATCACGATGTTGCCTACTTCAATTGGTTTAGTAGGAGTGAACCACTTTGAGCGCCGCGTAATTGTAGGGAGATATTCTAGCACCCACCGCTTCCAGAAACTGTCTGCATATTGCTGGCTAATCATCCAGTTTTTCCGTAGCACTGATGTGTCGTCGTTGAAGATTGCTGTTGGCTTCAATCCATTGGAGGACCCGAGTAGAAAATGGTTGGGAGTCAACGCATCTTCGTATTCACTCGTGATTGGCAGATATGTGAGAGGGCGTGAATTTATGATGTTTTCTACTTCAATTAGTGAACTTTGTAAAAGCTCATCGGATGGGTTGCGTGTATGCAGAGTGTTGGCTAATGATGATTTGACAGATCTGACCAATCTTTCCCAGCTTCCGCCCATGTGTGGGGAGCCTGGTGGAATGAAAACCCATTTGGTCGTTACGGATGTAAATGTTTTTAATAGCTTGTCTTTGTTGACGTTCTCGTAAGCCTCCTTCAGCTCTCGTTCTGCGCCTCGAAAATTTGTACCATTGTCAGAATGAAATTCTATTGGCATACCTCGTCGTGCAGTGAAATTTCTTATCGCCAAAATACAAGAATCAGTGGATAAAGAGTGGGCGATCTCGATGTGTATTCCTCGAGTTGTTAAACAAGTGAATAAAACTCCCCAACGTTTTTCTAGCCTTCGGTGAATAGAGACGTTCAACGGTCCAAAGTAGTCTATACCCACAAATGAGAATGGTCGACTGAATGAGGCCAACCTGGCAGGAGGTAGCGGAGCCATGATTGGGGGGTTCGGCTGGGCTCCACGATTTCTGCAGTTTTGACAAGAACGCCGAACGGAGTTTAAGGCAGCTCTCAATCCAGTGATGTGAAATCGCTGTCGAATTTCATTTAATACGGTTTCATGGTGTTGGTGTTTAAATATCTCGTGAACATGACGAATGATAAGCTTAGTGACCGGATGTTTTCCCCAGAGAAGTATTGGTTGATTAAAATCATGGCCGACATCTTTGGAATGCTCAACCCTTCCACTAGCGCGTATTAGTTCATATTTATCTAGGTATGGACAGAGTTTGAAAATAGAGCTCGTTTTACTCACCGGTTTATTTTTGGTAAGGCAATCAAATTCCTCTCGGAATGTTGATGACTGGGCTTCTTTTAGCAGCGTTCTCTCAGCTTTCTGGAGTTCTGTTTGAGTTAGGGGACCACCAGCGGTTGCAGTCTCTTGCATTTGTTTGATTTCAGATAATTGTTGTTCAGTTGGAGCGAAACTTTTCAGATGACATCGCTTGTGTTTCACTCTTGCCCGCAACTTATCAACAAACCGGTGAAGATAGGCACAGCTGCGAAGCAATTTCCTCCATTTCGAAAATCGTTCCACCTCAAACAGATTTCCATGGTCAACTATATGTATGCTTAGATATTGGGTCTTCAGTTCTTCGGAAATGTTTTCTGTTTTACCTTTTTCCACTGGCCAAGTTTCTGGAGGCTCGAGCAAAAACGATGGGCCAACAAACCACCGACTGGACGAGCAGAAATTTGTGGTTTTTGACCATTTTGTGGCCTCGTCTGCCACGTTTTCTTTAGTCGGGACCCACCTCCACTCCGATATATTGGACAGATCTAGGATTTCGCTTACGCGAAACGCCACATACTGCTTATATTTCCGATGATCTGAACGAAGCCAGGACAATACATTTTTCGAATCAGACCAAAAAAATTTGCTGGCGAAGGAAATTGAATGGGATTGTATTATTGATCTAGCTAATCGGGCACCAAGAATTGCTGCTTGGAGTTCTAACCGAGGTATTGAAAGACTTTTTAACGGAGCTACCCGTGTCTTCGCTCCAATCAAAGATACCTTGGTAGAATATCCATCCGAACACCTCAAGTATGCTACTGCTGCGGAGCCTTCTTCACTCGCGTCGACGAACGTATGCAGCTGCATCATAGGCTGGTTTTCAAATTTCTGCGTAATGTAGCATCTGGGTATTTGAAGGTTTTCGACCTCGGGCAGAAGATGAATCCAGTTCAACCATTTGCGATTTTGTTGGTCCTGAATTTCTTCATCCCAGCCAATACCTGACCTCCAGATCTCTTGAAGGAGGACCTTTAAGTACATCAAGAAGTGAGCGATAAGACCCAATGGATCAAATATGGTCATCAACACTCGCAAGACTTCTCGCTTAGTAGGACGGCGATTCCCAAATAGATGTGATGAAAGTCTAGTTTTAGCTGTAGGCTTGAATATAAACATGTCGTCTTTGGTACTCCACCACATGCCCAGCACTTTCTCTGAAATAAGTTCAGGATTCATGTTTAAATTCTTTAAATCAGTATTGTTTGATTGAAGAGCTGTTAATACCTCAGACGAGTTAGTTACCCAGTTTCTTATATAGAAACCTCCTTGACTGTGAACGAATCTGATATCTTTAGCAAGCTCTATTGCCTCCTGTTCGGTATCGGCGCTTACAAGTAGATCATCAACGTAGTGATTCTCAAAAATAGCCTTTACAGCCGCTGGATAATCTTTTGCAAACTCTTTGGCGTTTTCGTTCTTTACATACTGAGCACAGGCAGGTGAGCAGGATGCCCCAAACGTCATGACAGTCATTGCGTAAGTCTCGGGAAAATCATCTTCGTTTTCACACCACAAAAAAAGCTGGGAGTATTGGTCTTCAGCTCGGATCCTTACTTGGTGGAACATCTCCATGATATCACCACAAACTGCAAACTTCTTCTCTCGGAACTTATAAAGTACTGATATTAAACTAGTAAGTTGGTCTGGACCTTTCATAAGAAATGAATTTAAAGATACGCCACGAACCTTGGATGCAGCATCCCACACAATCCGCAGCTTAGAGGGCTTATTTGGGTTCGTCACCGGGAAAATCGGTAGGTACCACAGCCGCTGATGTTTTTCTTTAGCTTCTTCTCTACTCAGTTTTCGCGCATAGCCTTTCAAGAGATATTCTTTGATTTTATTTTGAAGAGCTTGTGCTAGCTCTGGATCTTTTTTCATCCGTTTCTGTAAGCTCTTTAAACGATTGTACGCCATTTCGAAACTATCGGGAAGCTGGATGTTATCGTGTTTCCATAGAAGTCCAGTCTCAAAATATCCTTCTTTTCGACAAGTAAGCTTTTTTAATAAGGCTACGGAACGCTCCTCTTCTACAGACATGATCATCTTTTCAGGTTTAGACACTCCAAGGTTTTCGTAATATAGGAATTGCTTCACAAGGTCTTGAAGATTTTCATCATCGCAATTTTCGCACTCACAAACGTGAAAGTTACATCCACTATTGGTCGACAGGACAAGATCTCGCGAAGTACTCTTTAGACAACCATGAACAGTCCACCCCAATCGTGTTTTTGTAGCAACGGGTTGGTCAATACTGCCTTCTCTGTACTTCAAAGGTAGCCCAAGCTTCCAATTATTGATGCCGATGAGCAACTGAGGTCTTTGATTAATGAAAGAGCTAATAGGTAGACCTTTCAGGTAGTCGTACTCTCTTTGCAGCTTTTCCATGTCGACTGATTGCTGAGGCAGTTGTAAACTTTTAACTGTGTGGACTTTTCCTATTGTATACTTTTTATTTTGAAAGGAAATACCTGATATTTTTAGGTCCATAATTTCGGAGTCGTTTTCACATCGATGTTGGTCTGCGGTCCACTTCAAACGCAATGGGCAAGCGGTGCCTTTAACTTTTAGTTGTTGAGCTACTACTTCATCAAGTAACGTCACTGATGAGCCTTCGTCAAAGAGTGCACAGATATTGACCTTAGTTCCGTTGCCATAAAGTGTCACCGGTAGTACTCGAAAAAGGATTGCTTCGGAGTTATGGTGGTAAAAATGGTCGTCGTGATGGATTGATGTAGCTTGTGATGTATGTCCATGAGAATCCTTTTCGTTATTGTGTAGCAAAGGATGATGTTTGAAAGTACAATTATTTTTCCCACACACAGTCTCAACCCTACATCTCTGCCTCCCATGTTTGCTCAGACAACGCCTACAAAGTCTTTGATCACGCACGAACGCCCATTTGAGTGATAGACTCAGATTTTCGAACACTTTGCATTCAACAATGGATGCACAACATCCACTACAAATAGCACAATTGCGTTCAGTTACTCGATGTTTATTCATTTCATTGTCAGAAGAATGCGCATGTAAATACCCTTTATCTTTATTTGATTTTGCATGCTTATCACTGCTAAGTGTGCTTGGTAAACTAACCAGGTTAACGGCTTCTGCCATCTTGTACAACCATGAACTAAATTTTGAAAGGGTGCGACTATCGACGGGAAGATTTTGTGCATACGTAGCCCAGTTCAAACGAAGTGTTGACGGCAATTTGTTCACTAGTTCTCGCAACAAAATAGGATTGTTGAGATACAGGGCACATTCAGTTGCTTCTATATTTGCACAGAGATTTTGCACGGCGATTGCGAAGTTAACGATACTCTCCAGTTTATCAGCTTTCGGTGGTGGTGTCGCATGTATCTTATTCATAAGAGTTTCTATTATGAATTCTGGTCTTCCGAACAACATTTTTAGTGTGGATATCACTCGTGGGACACAATCTGGTTGGATGAGCAAGCTTTTTACTGATTCTAGGGCCTTGCCTTTTAAGCACTGTTCGAGACGCGTGAGATTTTCTTCACTCGAGAATCCACATAACTTCGTGCTTCTTTCAAAGCTTCTTATAAAGTGAGGCCACTCATCAGGATCTCCACTAAAACTCTTTAGCTCTTTGGATATTGATTGACGAGCAGCCAAATGGTTTTTAGTGAGAATTGGATAAGTGTTCCCAAAGTCGTTCACAGGAGGTGGTTCGATTAACGAAGAGTGCTGTTCTGGATAACCTGGTTGCTGTTGATATTCAGGCGAGTGGTTGTGCAGCTGTAGTGTTCTCTGGACCGAAGTATTCGCTGGTGGTCGTTCTGGTAGTCGCTCTTCTAGACTTCTCACTACAACTGTTTTCTGCTGAAGCTCCGCTTTGTTCATGCATGGCCGATCAATTAATTTTGTGCTTTGGCTTTGAACGTTAGTTCTTGCATGGTTTAACCAGTTGTAGGTTCTCTCTTGGACAGATGCATTAGAGCGTACGTCCTCCGACTCGGAGTTAGCATCCTCTAATTGGCTGAGAATTTGGTATTTTTTGTTAATATACTCGCGTTCGCTTTGCTCCCTTTTCTCGGTCAAACGTCTTTCTTCGTTCAGTTTCTGTAGTTCAAGCTGGAGACGTTTGCTGGCTGATGCTTTGGAAGACCTGGACGTATGAGATGCCGCAGTTGATGGTTTTGCTGCTGGCGCTGCCGCCATGGCCGCTGTTGCAGATGGTCCTGTAGCGTCAGTGAGAATCTGAGTGCACGTCGCGCATTTCCATGGACGATCAGTAACGAGACTATCAACACCTACACAATTATAGTGGAACCAGGAACCACATGTTGGATTGTCACACAATACCATATTATCGAATGAATCCGACGCGCTACACGCTCTGCAATTAAACTCTTTTGCTGCATTTCCTGGCGCGATGAGTTTGGCTCTTGGATTTGTTCGGGTGACAGGTGGGCTTCTGGGTAACATTTAAGCTTTATTTGGCAGATGATCACCATAAAAGAATTTTGTAAAATGTTAAAAGTTGTTTTCAGATTTTGTGAACCCAGAAATAAAACGAAACAATTTAGTTCAGACTTTATTCATTAGTGGGTTACAAAATTCCTAAATTATAATTCGATTAGTTATGTTAATTTTATTTATATTGATACATACTTTTAGTAAATTTCAATTATTTATATATATATATATATATATATATGTAGCACGGTTCTCTCTTGGCAATTTTTCTGCGTGTTCCCCAGTTAACCTCTAATTCAAAAGGAAGAATTCAAACGTGTCGTTTGACAGATCGGTATATATATATTTTTTTCTGTTTGTTGGCTTATGTGACGAAACAGGGTTGTTAACAATAACACAATTTTCATCTGTGTCAGATAAAATTAAATTGCTGAAGTCCGTCACCTCTACGTATAAAAACACAAAAAAATCGAGAGGGGCTAAGGGTGTGTCATATTAATGCACAAGGTTTATTGAGAAAATTTATGAATTTAGATATCTGTTTGTTGGTTCCAGTGTTGATGTTGTGTGTGTTAGGGTTAGGGATGAGTCTTACTCCATGCATGGTTACAACATTTTACGAGCTGATAGGAAAAATAGAATTGGTGGTGGTGTTGCTATTTATGTTCCTGACAATCTAACTATGAATCCACTGGTTGAGTCACCTCCCGATAGTCTTTTTGAGTACAAGTTTGTGGAAGTTGAAAAAAGAAATGTCTCCTTGGTTTTGTGTAGAGGCCATATAAATATATTGATTTGACGACTCTCTTTGACATATTAGAAATCCATTCATCGTTCTACCTACGTACTATTGTCTGTGGTGACTTTAATTGTAACATCCTTGATTGTACGGGTTCGTATTTATTTATTGAGTTCATACGGATGCTGAATCTCGATGTTGTTAACTCTACAGAACCAACGCACTTTACCTGTTCTACCAGCACTCTTTTGCACATTTTCATCATCAATGATTGCCAAGATGTATTTTCTACCCAGGTTTCTGCTCCTGTTTTTTCTAGACATAATCTTACCTTTACCACTTTTAACTGAACTACTACTAGAAAAGAGAGAATTTAGATATTTAAACAAGGATCTACTTGAGCAAGATCTTATACGCATTAGTTGGCAGCCAATATTTCACGAAACATCAGTTGAGGTCCAAGTTGAATATTTTCACAACATGGTTACACACCTTTTTGATAAACATGTTCCCATTCAAACGAAATCTGTAAAATATACCAACATTAGGTGGTTTACACCAGAAATTGCTGAGCTTAAAAATAAACGTGACGCTGCATACAAAAAATGGAAACGATTTAGAATTCCTGAGTTCTTTGTTAGATTTCGATTGTTACGAAATAAAGTAAATGCAAAAATAAAAGAAGTCAAGTGTAGTTATTATGCTAAACGTTTCGATTACAAGCTTTCGACTAAAACCCTATGGACAATCTTGAAAGAGTTAGGTGTAGGACCTAATCTAGGATTCGAGGTAGATCAGATCGATCCTGATGAATTAAATAAAGAATTCGCTAAGGTTCAAACCAATTTGGGCACTTGTCCACAATACATCCAAACTTCACTGGCTGACTCATTTGAGTTCCGCAGAGTGGAACAAACCGATGTTGTTGGGGCCATACTGAACATCAAATCTAAAGCTGTTGGTATCGGCAACATTCATCCACATTTCATTAAAATAATATTATTATTCGTACTTCCAGTAATTACATATATCTTCAACAATATTATAATGAAATCAATTTTTCCGAGTGCTTAGAAGAAGGCAAAAATTATACCAAACCCTTCTACTCTTTGAGCAGGTACCTCAATGGAATATAGACCCATTCCTATTCTTTCATACTTATCGAAAGTTTTCGAAAAAATTATATGCCAACAAATTTCTAATTTTCTACAGCGTGAACGAATTCTTAGTGCTGCTAATCAATCGGGATTCCGAAAGCGCCATAGCTGTACACCAGCTCTTTTTAAGGTATCGGGCGACATGCGAGTTGCAATTGACAAAAAATTAGTAACACTCCTTACTCTATTACATTTTTCTAAACCTTTTGTCACCGTTGATCACGAGTTACCTATATTCAAGCTAGCAAGTTTATATAACTTTTCCTCATCAGCCGGTAATCTCATGCGCTAGTATTTAGTTGGAAGAAAACAAGCGGTGTTCGCGAACAATCTTAGTCAGACTTAGTTGAAATTTCAGCAGGTGTTCCACAGGAGTCAATACTGGCACCCTTGCTTTTTGCAATTTTCATAAACGATCTCCCTAATGATCTGCAAGCTGCAATTTCCACATTTTTGTGGACGATGTTTAGCTTTATTTAAGCTTTAATGATGACCTTATTGATCATGCCACTTTACAACTTAATCATGACCTTAAGTCAATTCAATGCTGGGCAGAGGAAAACTACTTGCAATCCAATCAGGCAAAAACGAAATGCTTATTTATAAATCTCAACTAGTCTCCCTCTTGTCCATCTTGGAAATTTACCAGTTGAATTTGTAAGCAAAGCTAAAAATCTCGGCTTCTGGTTTAGGTAATCATGAAATTGGGACGACAATATCCGTTCAGTCATCAGAAAAATATACGGCTGCCATAGAAATTTGTCTCGAAGCTTCAGACCAGTTGGTGAAGACCTTAATAATTCCCTTGATAACGTACGGCTGCGAAATTTTTTGTTGTACTGGTGCTCTTATTAAACGCTACGCTCATGTGTCGGGGTACATCAAAAATATCCTTGGATATACACTTGACATATAATTGGACTACTGCACAATTAAATACTTAATAAAGATAATAACCAGCAAACAGCGTCAATATCTATATGACAAGCTAAGTTTCTCGCATCTAATCGTTCGTTTAGTTTAATTGTACCGAGTTTCCTTTGTCCACTCCTTACTACAATTATATTTTTCCAACTTATAATATTTTGTTAATCTTAATCTCCTTAATCTCGTTGTAGTTATTAGTTGAGTTTCCTTTTTTGTGATTTCATTCAACATGATCTTAATTGAAGTTCCTGAGTGTAATATAAACTTGGTGGGTTGGCTTTCGGTTGTGTTTCGGTGTAGAGATAGTGACAATTTGTCGTTCTTGAACTCTGTGTTGTCTTTGACCATTTTCATAAACATTCCCTAATCTAACGATTGATCTTTCGGCTGGACAACTGCTTATTACAGTGCTCTTTCTTAGATGGTATGTTTTAAATAAACTTAAAACATAAAATAAACTTAAAACATCGTTCATAACCTCATTGATGAATTCTCCACCATTATAGGTCGAAATAATTCTGGAAATATCAGAATGTAATATCGAATTATATTTATATGTTCCGATTAAATCCACAGATACATTTTTTTAAGCCAAATATTTAATTAAAATTATTGTCATTGAGGGTGCCGATATTTTTGTTGGTTTATTATGTTAGCTAGCTGCTATGGCCTACGGCTAGATATTATTTATCTTAATGGCTGATATCAGATAATATATATTTTTGATGTTTTTTTCGCTTATAATGCTTAAGAGTTCCCTAAGGCTTTGGTTAAATTTAAGATGACAAATTGTTTTCACTTGTTTGCAGTCTAAAGGATGTTTTACGGTCAAGTGTGGTTTTTTTTTCGCAAAAGTGACAGAGAGGTGGTGGTTCTTTAGTGATTATATGTTTGTGAGTAATGTTAGTGTGCCCCATTCTAAGTCTAATGAAAGTTTTTAACATTATTATAGGTGCGGTAGTTGGAAAGATGGCTTTTTCAGCAGCGGGATTAAATTCTTTGTACAAATGTTGGTAATCAGAGCAGTTAACTTTTCTCCTAAATTTCCAGTCTGATACGACGTGTCTTTTTATGTCTTTTTTTTGTTGTAGGTATAAAATGTTAGTAGGATTTCCATTATAGTAGATTTTGCTGCCGCATCTGCTTCCTCGTTGCCTTTGATGCCAGCGTAGCCCGGGACCCAACCAACTTTAAGATGGCCGTGTTTCGCAATAAGTTTATCCCGAATAGATACGATGATGCTTGCAGAGTTGTTTATGTTTTTAATAGCAGCGATTGAGGACGGGCTATCTGCAAAAATAATAGTTTTTTTGTTGCAAGTTGCTTCGATGGCTTTAAGGATGGCGAAGGCTCGACTGTGAAGATGGAAGAAAAAGAAGGCAAAAGTCGTTTGTCCCTTCAGTTGTCTTTGATCCATCCGGAAATAGGAAATTCCATTCACGGTGTTTATATTTATGGGCTAAATCCGAAAAAATAGCTACGTTCATGTCGTTGTTAGTAGTAGCCTTTGGAAAGTGATTATTTTTTTTTGTGTTGGATAGCTATTGGGATATCTAGAGCTTTTGCGGAGGATAGTGTTTGGGCTAACGTTGAAGGATATTTTTGCGTCTTTTTTCGAGATAGTAATGATTTCGCGACGTCGTGAATGGGAGGCATCAACGAGGAATTGATTTCTTGCATGATCTGGGAATAAAGGAGCATAATCCGTTCCGTAATTTAGGGTAGACCTGCTTCTATGAGTAGATTTATTATGGGAGTTGTTCGAAAGGCTGTTAAGCTTGTTCTGATTGCTCCATGGTATGTTGTTGAGACGAGTTGTAGGCGAGATTTAGAGCATTTCCCATAAGTAGCTAAGCCGTAATCAATTTTTGATAAAATTATGGATATAATGTTAATGACCGTGTTGATGTTACAAAAACTATTTTTTGAAGATAGGTATTTCACTATATTTACTCTAGGAGTTAGATTTTTCTTGATGTATGTACAATGGCTGTGAAAACTGAACTTTGGTAACTGACAGTTTTGGCAACGCATCGGATTGGGATAATATTCGTTAACTTTAACGTTATACCAACCAATGTTAACTGAAGTAGGTGGCAGGAAGAGTTTAAATGTGAGAAGGAGGAGGCCAGTGGCGCGTTGATTGCCGTCTACAGTTTTTTTGAATTTAAAAACGTCGATCACACCTTATGTTTTCATCTCTTAGATGATCTCAGTTTCAGGCACGTTAATTAGGCACGGTGCGTAGACTGAACCTTTTGAGGAGTTTAAGCTTGAATGAAGTATAATGGAGACAGGGCAGATGTTGGACAAAGTTTTTTGTCTAAGCAATAGGTCGGCGATTTTTTTGGATTTAGTTAAGACCAAAAGGTTCCCATCACGGAGTTGGCTGATATTGTCATATGAAGTACTGATGTTGTCGATTGCTTTCTTTAGTAGGAAGACGCTGTAAGATGAAAGCGGTTTTTCTGCGTTTAGTGATGATATTATCACACATTTTGGGTTGTTGGGTGAAGCTTGATTTGGTAGCACATTATCAAAGCTATAGTTTAGAATGCGTGTGTAGCTAGTTTTTTTTGGGTTCGGATAGCAGATCTACATCGAGATCGCTAAACCGATCGCCCCAGAGAACACGTGGCCCAGAGGCCATTGTATAGTTGTTTGTCACTATGCACTTGTCTTTTTTTTTTTTTTCACTAATATGATGAAATGTGAATGCGCCAAGAAAGGTACAGAGTAACGGGACGCGAGGGAAAAAGTGACCGAGAACGCAGTCAGACAAACGATCTTATCGCGGCGAAAGCGAGACGATGACCTTTTTTTTTTTTGTTTGCAATTTACAAATTTTATTATTTACTTGATTACTACTATATTTAAATACTGTCAGTAAAATCCTTCCCGTATCCTAGATATTGAGGCTTCTGTCCTCTATGACAACTTACCTAACCTTCATAATTTTCTTTAATAATTCGTTGCTTTTCATTCGCATCGTTTATTCCGTCTGTTTCATATAATTTTTTTTATGCAAGCTTGACTTTGTTATCATCTTTTATTACACCGCTTCTCGGTTCAGTAATTAGGCTCTCTTAGGCTTACAACTGCAGTTTTTTTTCGATAAACATGAACCAGCTGAATGCAGCTGTAATAAGAATACTCGTTATAAGATTAAGTTATTACACCAAACGTTGCTGTTTAGTTGGTTCTAACAACATCAGTGTTCGCCTTTGACAAGTGTGCAAAACCATTTATGCCTAGATTATTAGGCCCGGGCAACCCGGAGAGTTTCATTGTGCTTCTTCTTATAGTTGCACTGTGTTCTGGATATTGGAAATCATCGATTGAACTGTTTGTTTGTTTGTCACTCACCTATATTTGTATGTCTATTGTTGAAAGATTAAGCCATTCTCTTAAGTTTGACAACCAGTCGATCTCTGCCTTCCAGTACTTCTTCTTCCGTCGATCTTTCCTTGTAGAATATTTACTATTCCTCATAATATGCCACTAAGCACTCGATCTTTATTTTCTTTAGTACAAGAATTGTTTCTTTTTTCATTCCTACTCGTCTTAAGACTTCATCTTCTGCTATTCTGTCAACCCAAGAGATTCGCAGAATTCTTCTATACACCCATCTTTCGAAGTCCATGTTTCTGCTGCATATAACAGAGCCGACCAGACGTAGCATTTGACCAATTTTAATTTAAGGTTTAGATTTATTTCCTTATTTATAGATGTTTTTTTCAATTTACGTTTTAATTCAATTCAATTCCAATTTACTGCTCTGGCTTATTCCATTCTGCATTGAATTTATTAAGCGGCGTTTGCATTAATATTTATTATTGTTCCCAGTTATTTAATTGTGTCTACTCTTTCTACTGCAACGTTGTTTGTTTTAAGTTCATAATTTCGAAGTTCTTGGCTTTTGTCAAACACTATGAATTTTGTTGTACTTCCATTTAAAAATAACCCAAACTCGTTATTATGCTTACTACAAGCATAAAGTTATATAGTAAGCTTAAAAACCAACAATTTAGCTAAGTGCTATGGGGTGGGAGTGTTGTACGTGAGGCACAGGAAGAGTAAAGGGCAGTCTTGAAGGAGAGTTTACTAAGATGACGTCAAAGAGAGGTTGAATAGAGTTGTCTTCGCTCAGCATTCTGAACGAGGGCTCATGATATCCAAAATTCGTTCGGTGAGGATTTATATGAAAAAGAGGAACTGATCTAAGGTTTTGTGGGTTCAAATTCAAAGAGATGAGTTGCAATAGACCATTAGAATCAATGTTACCAGTTAAAAGCTGGTGAACCTAGAGTATGCTACTATATTGACTTACTTCACGACGTGTTATGAGGGTTTGTAAGTTTATCAGTTTCAGGCGATAGAGATAGTGTGTAAGATTGAATCTGTCAGTCCAGGGGAGACCCCGTAACGCGAATCGGATAAACCTTCGCTATACAGATTCTACGCCCAATATATGGGTGTTGTAATAGGGTTACCAGATTTGACTGGCGTATTCGATAAGAGCCCGAATAAAGGTTATACAAATGGATTTAGTAATATATGGGTCAGAAAATTCCTTAGACCAGCGCTTGACGAAACCGAGGGCGGGGTTGGCCTTCCTTATGTTGTTATCTATGTGGGCACGGAAATCCAGTTCATTGTCAGGGCTAACATATAAATCGCGAATTTCTTTTATTATGGGTGCAGATTTGTTATCAATAAGGTATATTCGGGGTAAAGTTGTGAAACGTTTTCGAAAGTGTGTTATAGTTTGTGATTTTTTTGACGTTCAGCTCGAGGAAATTTCTTCCTCCATCGTGAAACATTCCGCGGAAGGCGAAATGTGTCGAAAGATATTGATATCATCAGCTTATAGTATATTGATATAAATAATTTACAATAATACAATTAACATCGTCAATTGTCAGAATCCGTGTTATGCGAAAGAATTAACTTGCAAGGAAGAAACATTGAGTCATAAATAATCCTCTCGAAAAGCTTTGGAATGGAGGGCAGTTTCGCGATGGACATAAAATTGAGGATTTTCAGTCTTTTCTATGGAGAAGGATGAAGTATGCATATTTCCGGGAGTTAGGAAAAATACCCTGTAAAATGGAGAACTGAAAAGATCTGTGAGAGGTTGTGACTATGTAGATATTCGCACATCTTTTTAAAATGATCGCGGGCAGTGAGTAATTGTACTTAAGTTTTTCACTATTTTCTTTTCCTAATTCTTTAGTAATGTGCACCGAAATAAATAATGTTTCTGGACAACCGCCCACGACACAGAAGTAAAGCTGATCGGAGTTTTTTGGGAGTGGTATTATTTGAGGATCTTCAAAGGATGTATACGGTGTTAATAACTTAAACATAGTGATTCACAATGGAAGCATTTTATGTGAAGCACACAACGAAAAGAATGTGAGATTCTAAGGTGCATGAGGCTTTGTTGTCAAGTTAAAAAATTGACGCAACATATTGCACGGATTTTTCGGAAGCAGTTTTTGAAATAAACAAATTTACAATAAAATATTAAACATAGTGGTTTCTATAGGAAATTGACTTCTCTTTTTATTTATGAAACCAGATTCGAAATTAGAATTTTTTTACTTGTATTAAACCGATGATGATGTTCGCGAAAACGGATAGAAACTGCGATATTAATATGTACTAACTTGTTTAAGTGTATTTAGGCCTTAACAATGATATATGAGAGGTCATATTCAAATTTTAAGGTAAAATGTATAATTTTGAACAAAAATATTAGTAGGAAACAGTATTGATACGTGATACTTTCCCACGTTGTGATAACGAAACGCAACTAATACCGCCATCTCTTAGCTGCGAGAAGAAGCACTTACTCATTAAATAGCGAAGTGATTATATAAGGTGTCGAACGCATATACAGCTAACTGGTAAGTGCGGGCTGGTTCAGAAGGACGAATGTAACACTACAAATGTAAAAAATGCGTTTTGAGATGGGGATACTAGCGCAAAAAAATTCGAAATGAGCGGTGGATAACTTTTTATAATGAGCAGACTTGAGACGAGTTGGTGTTGCCAAACGGACTCCGCGACCAGTTTACTATCAAGAAATAGCCATATGTTCTGTTAATGGTATGCAGAAGATACAGCCTTCCGTTGATAAATAATATCAATTTTATTTTTGACGGGATCACTCTGAGGCGGCAGATAGTACATCTCATTAGATCATTTTGGCAGGATTGCAGTATGTTAATTAGTAAGAGAAAAAAATTCAGAATTCACTGAGCTTAGCACAAGGCAATGGTGAAAGAAGTGCGATACTAATTCTATAGATAATATATGCATATGTTAAGTAGAGATTTCAATATCTTACATTTCTGGGTCTGTATAGATTTCTGGGTCTGTAATCTTTGCCTGTAGACTGGTTTGTCCTATTAAGCCATTAAATTTGGCAAGGTTCAATACCACATATATACAGGACGATAGCAAATGATGCTCGATGGGATTAAAAACTCAGGATACTGGCCCAGTAAAATGTCTGATTATAAAAGCATCGGAATAAATTATATATGCTTCTTTTTTTTAATTGAAAACGTACCACACCAGAGGAAGAGTTTTTATACGATTATACGAGTATAATAATTATTATTAGTAAAACACAATTGGCTTTAATTTGATAAACCCAATTTGCAAAAGAAGCTTTCCACTTTGATCATTTTTAATTATTCTTTTTCTTTTATTTAAAGATTATCACATCAAATTCAATGGCGGATCAGCTGGGATCGAATATTGCTACTACAGAAAATCTACAAATCATAAGGGAAAAATCGAAAAAGTAAGTTTGGTTGTGTAGTCACATTGAAATGTTTTAATTCTACTTCTTTTCTTACAGTTTAAAGAACTGTAGTTGTAATAATGAGCCCACAATCTCTGCTGTAGCTCGTGGCGTTGTTGATCAGAAAGTAGTTCAATGTGCCGATGCAGCTTCTCAGACACTAAGCACTGGCGATATAGTTATTACGAAAATATTCTTCCAAGAAGAGCAAGACAAGGCCAAAGAAAAAGTTCTTACCTCTTCGCCAAGACGATCAGCTACATAGGGTTCCTATGCAGTCTTAAAACCAGCAATTTTTTAATAGTTTCAATTATTCGGATTAATATTTACCGCTCTGAGTTCTTACTGCACCGTTCTTTATATCTCTTACACTTAATTTTTCTATTTCAAATAAAATTAAAAGGCAAAGTGTAGTTATTATAATTGGGAAAAATTAAGTGATATTTATTTATAATTTTGTCAAGTATATATTTAGTGGTTTAGAATAGGTAGGCGTATAAACTATCGTGTTATATATTTTTCAATTACATTTATTGTATTTTGCCTTTGTCACAAGTGGTTAAAAAAAGTAATAAAAAATAATTCAGAAATCATAATTACAAAAAAAAAAAGAAAAAAAGAAAAATAGCAACAACAAAAATACTGATTGGGATCAAGTTTAGTTTGTATATTATGTATAAAAAAGAATCTAAAAAATGTGAATAAAAGATAAACTTGTTTGTCTTTGGTTTCTTTTGTTTTCGACTATTTTTGAATAAAATGAACAAAGAGCTTAACATTTAAAATTAAGTTTATTCCGTTTAATTTAAGAAAAATTAAAATAATCAAAAGAATCCAATGGTACTAAGAAAATTGAAAATTATCTAAACTATTATTCATTATTGTTATTGTATTTTTAAAAATCGTTGCAAATTTGTAGATTAATTGTGTAATTTGTTTATTTTGTTTTCAAAATAGTACCTATACATACATACCAATCAAATAATTCAATTGTAGAACTTTAAAAATTCCCTTCAAGATGATTCATTGGACCAAAAACTGTTACCAATATTTATTTGTATGTATTTGTTGAACAAAATTAAAAAAGTTAACAAAAACACTAACACTAGCCATCAATCGCAACTATTGGTTACTAACATTTTTTTTACATAAATAAAATAAACCTTACTAAAAAGCTTTAAAGAGTTTGTTTACAAAATTTCCAGTACTAGTTCCAGTCACCAATTTGCATACAGTACTTTTGTTACAGAATATGAAAGCCCCCCATGACGGGATTTTAACATACCTTGGGAGGCTTGTGCGGCAAACTGCAAAACAGGAGTATTTCATGTTGATCCGATATTTGTCTCTGGATGAAAAATTTCAATTCTATGTTGGGATGAAGAATTTACTCGTACATACGAGGGCGGGTCAATAATTCCGTGCATTTTTGAATTTCTGACCTCTTTACTGAAAGAGCAACACCGCTCCTGTCAACAGGCATTTGTCAGTTGACTCCTGTCAAAATTTAAACTTGCTGCGTCAGTTAGTTTGTGTTTGACAGCTGTTTTTATCAGACTACTCACTAATTTGAGGAGAAAATGGAAAAAAGTGAATTTCGTGTGCTTATTAAGCATTATTTCTTGCGAAAAAAACCATTACCGAGACCAAGGCTAAGCTTGATAAATACTATGGGGACTCTGCACCATCGATTTCAATGGTAAAAAAGTGGTTTACTGAATTTCGTTGTGGCCGTACAAGCACTGAAGATGCCGAACGTCCTGGACGCCCAGTTGAGGTCTCTACACCCGAAACAATCGAAAAAATTCACGATATGGTGTTGGCCGACCGAAGATTGAAAGTGCGAGAGATTGTGGAAGCCGTAGGGATCTCGCATGGCTCAGTGGTTTCAATTTTGAATGATCACTTGGGCATGAGAAAGCTTTCCGCAAGATGGGTGCCGCGTTTGCTCACAGTCGACCACAAACGCAATCGTGTAACAACTTCACAGGAAGCTTTGGCTTTGTTTAATCGCAATATGGAGGAGTTTTTGCGCCGTTTTGTAACCGTGGACGAAACATGGATCCATCACAACACACCAGAGAACAAACAACAGTCAAAACAGTGGGTTTCTAAGGGTGAATCGGCGCCAAAGAAGGCCAAGGTGGGTTTGTCAGCCAATAAAGTTATGGCGACTGTTTTTTGGGATGCACGCGGGATAATCCACATTGACTACCTTCAAAAGGGAAGAACAATCAATGGGGAATATTATGCCAACTTATTGGACCGATTCAATGACGATTTGAAAAAAAAACGACCTCATTTGGCCAAGAAAAAAGTTCTTTTCCACCAAGACAATGCAAGGGTGCACACATGTGCAGTTGCCATGGCAAAAATCCATGAATTGGGCTATGAATTGCTCCCTCATCCACCCTATTCTCCAGATTTGGCTCCGAGCGACTACTTCTTGTTCCCAAACCTGAAGAAATGGCTTGGTGGAAAAAGATTTGACTCCAATGATGAAGTCATCTCGTCATTTTGAGGACCTCGACAAATCATTTTTTTTGGAAGGGATAAAAAAATTGGAGAAGCGTTATACAAAGTGTATAGAGCTCAAGGGAGACTACGTTGAAAAATAAAATTACTTTTTTATCAAAAAATCTGTTTTAATTCCAAAGTCACGGACTTTTTGACCCGCCCTCGTACATATGTGTACTCGTATAAAGTGTGTAATTTGGCATTCAATTAAAAAAAAATTATGTAAGCAGGTCTGCTAAAGAACGAGCTCTTAGTTTGACATATTAATTTAATTGAAAAGTTCGAAGTTTTGGATTGCCATATCAGTCATATCATGTGACAGGATATTGTGATGGTAGTTCCAAAATTATTCAACAGGTTGAAATGAAATGTTTAAATATTGTGGGATTATGAATGAGGATACATGTAATCTGATTAAATGCATCTGGGCAATTACATTGGTAAGAAACACGTCAAATCAACGATGCAAGATGTAGGACCAAATGTTGATAAACTATAGTGGGTGATGAATAATTTCGAAAAAAAAACATATTTGGAAAAATAAGTAAAAAACTAAGTTTAAATCAATATCTTGTTTTTAGTACTTGCACATTGTTTGTGTAGAAAGAAGTTGTACAAAAATATGCACTTATTAGTTGTGAGAAATAGAAACATTTGACAAAAAAACTGCTAACAATGGTAATTGAAGTTCTTTAATTTTTCCATTTCAATAAAAACTGTGCAGCAAAAAAATAGTAGTGCATCTGGTAAAATTCAAACACTCAATTCATTTGTATGCAGTTAAAATTATATATTTGGTGTAAATTTGACAATTAAAATTTGAATATTAACACATTCGGTACAGAAATATACATTTACAGATTTGGTTTTCTAGTTTTATTATTATATATCTATAACATGTATTATTTTTTTAATTAAAATTTACTTGTCATCTCGACTGCAAAGGTAACAAAAACGATAAACTTATAATTCTATAAATAAAAAAATCAGTCAACACGTTTTTTTTATCTTTTAATAAATTTTTAATTATTAATAAAATCTAATGATAATTTATTAAAATCTTATTTAATTGAATATTTTATGTATAAGTTTGTCTATGCATGTGTGTATATATATATAATTTTGTTTTTATTGTATAACAGGATGACATTGCTGTGTTTTAACGATGGTGTATTTATACACATATAAAAGTTATGATTATAGTTTTGCGTTGCTAGTTGTTTTATAAAAAAATATTTTAATAATGTATTTATAATAATATCTAAAAAGATTTTACAAGCGTTACACTTAAAATTTATCTTGATTTGTTTTAAGATTAGAAAACTGTTTTTAAAATCGTATCAAAACATCTGTATAGGACCAGCGTCTTATACAATTTCAATTCTAAATAATTTTTGCTCTAATTACATATGGATGTATGATAATTTAAAAATATTATGGAGCTCTTCTACTAATTTTAACACTACGTTGACCAGTTAAAATAAAATCAACATACAATGAAGTTTTGTTTCTGGTTGTTTCAAAGAACAAATGCATTGAGTTTATTATAATTTATTTGTTCTGAATATATTTGTAAAAAAAATGTGATTCCAGTATTCCAACAACAGCTTAGGTTCTGATCTTGCCTACTTGTTTTTCCTTTCTGTATATATATACATGTTAACCATAATTGAATTGAGGGATCCTCGTATTACATTAGTAGCAATGCTATTTCATATCGAAGGATTGATTTTAGTGATAGGTTTTTTTTTTTTTTAAATTTTATATATGAGATCATGTCATGTAACGCATTATTTCGCGCAATGCATAAAGCAATTCAGCTTGATTTCTTGCTTCCATTATCATAAGATTAACGTGAACCTTGAATTTAACGGGAAAAATAAAGAGAATATAGTAATTGTTCAAATTTAGTGATAAAAAACACTATAAACAAATAATAGTTTTTAATTTTAATTCTCCAGGTTTTATATAGTCTTGTTGGATACAAAAATATATTATTTGCTAATTTTGATGTATAATACGAAGATGGATGTTCTTACTTTTTCACTATCTAAAAGTTCCATGAGTATGTTATCATAATCTTTCTTGGTAATTCTTTCAGGAAAACAGCAAGCAGTTTTAATGAACATTTTTAAAGGTCGATCAAGGAGCTGAAATTAAAATAAAATTATGAAAAACAAATCCATATGTATGGTACATGTACAAACATACATATATCGACAGTAAAATTAATCTTATTGTTTTTTGATTTTCTTATACATATGTCGTACAATATATGCAAATATACGTATAAAATATATCGATAAAAGTTGAACTCATCCCGACAGCGTATATACTAATTTTTTTATAAAATGGAAAATGTGTTCTTTTTTTATATTCTTGGATTACTGGTAAGGTACTGCCACATTAAGAGCGGAAGGCTTGATAATACTCAAATCAGCATCTCAGTAATATAAAAAAAATATAGTCTTTGAACATAGCGTTATTGACTAGTGGGATAAAAACGAGGTAAATGTTTTTTCGTTTGAGCTGAAACTATCGAACAGTCAACGTACAAATGAAGTATGGAGCTTTCTCAAAGAAGAAATCAAATTTATTAAGAAAAAAAGTGAATGGTCTAACTTGTGTGAGTCTATCGAATCTTGCGTTGGACCTCACGTCTAAAGAAAATGCTAACTTAAGCGTCAATGTCCTGTATTAAGAGATGATAAGCACATGAACTGAATCCCATTTCCCATAAAGAGGTACTGAATATCATACAAAACGCACACTTCCTTGCTGGCATCGACCTTTCAGAAAGCAGTCCATTCGATGTGGCGGAAACTATTAAGATATTCGACGTAAACAAAACAGCTTGGGCGATAAAATCTGTACTACTCTGTCCCATAAAACAGGAGGAATGGATAAAATTCGATCGATTATGTTTGAAAAGTGGCCGGAAACTATTATCCAAATGCAAATCTTCATTGACTGCCTGAAATTAGTCTACGTTCCAAAAGGCTTGCGGAAGGTCGATATTTCACTTTCAAAGCTGGGACAGTTTGTCGGTCTTTCTGTTAAAAACTTTGGAACGCTTATTAGAAATACAAGGGTTGTCTGGAAAGTTTCCGCAACGTAAAGATAGCGGCACTCGTCAATAAAAGCTAGTGAATGTTAGTTGTGCATCTTACCGAAGTTTCAGTCATTTTGGACGCGCAGTTTTTAGTTGACAGTCGTTTGAGTAAGTCGATGTGAGTGTTTTTTTGTGAAAATAGAAAAAATTGAGTATCGAGCTGTTATTAAATTCTTGTTTTTGAAAGGCAATACGCCTACGCATATCAAAAATGAGTTGGGCTCTGTGTATGGGGACTCTGCACCATCATTTACCACAGTGAAATTTTGGGCAGCTGAATTTAAACGTGGCCGTAAGAGCTTGGGAGATGATGAACGTTCGGGACGTCCAAAAACTGCAACCACTGACGATAACATTGCTAAAGTTCACCAAATGGTGTTAGACGACCGCCGAATTAAAGTGAGAGAGATATGAAATTGTCCAAAGAACGTGCTCCTGTAATGGTTTTTCCATTCCGTTGAAGGCAGAAATTGCGGAAAAACGGCCACATTTGAAGAAAAAGGAAATCCTGTCTCACACCTCAGCGGTTGCCATGGCGAAAATCCATGAATTACGGTTTGCTTGACCATCCACCTTATTCACCAGATCTAGCCCCAAGCGACTTCTTTTTGTTCCCTCATCTAAAAACTGCGCTCGAAGGACAGACATATTCGTCAAATGAGGAAGCAATCATTTTCGTGAACAATTATTTTGCAGAGAAAAACGCCAAGTACTATTTGGACGGGTTAGAGTAAATTTTTCAGACAACCCTCGTAACTAGAGATTTTCTCTACCTTGGCTCCACTACTAATTCTAATAATGACCTCGTCAGGCCGATTCCTAAATGGAGAGACAATGCAGTGCGCAGAGAATGATTTCGCATACAAGTCGAAGTATCTCAAAGCGCGCAACCAGGGGAAGTTGGCAAAAGACCGCTCCAACCGGAAACCTTTATTTGTTGACGTCCAATACCACCTGGTCAGGCGTTCAAAGTAAGTACATACTCGTAAATAGTAGCTTATGTAGTAGAAATTTGTAAATATGTAAATATAATTTATAATTTACTCACCTGATTAACCTCGCCGTAATCGTAATCATCATGTCTTATACCATATATGCATTGAATATAATTCCAGATCGCACGCCGAAATTTCGAGGTATCCACATTTTTTATTCCCCCCATAGTAAAATATGTTAAATTATACGCAACACGAAATTTATCATCTAACAAATAACCTACATCATTATACAATCTGAAAATTCTTTAAGTAAAAAAGGAAAAGAAACTTAAATGTTGTTTTAGTTACCCATTAACAAGTGAATAGCCATGATCATCCCAGGAGTAATCCTGAATCCTAAATGTATTAGGTATATTTACAGCTCCACGGAGTGCAAAATCCTGATATGTAAAGCTAGGGTCATCTATGTAATGGCTTATTATTGGTGGAACCTCAATCGAATTTTCAAGTTGCACAGAAGTCAATTCAGCCGTTTGGAGTTCAACTTTTTTGAAGCGATTACTCAGTTCCGCTTCACTACATTCATCAGGTTTTTCAGATAAAACTTTCATACGTTCCATCAATGCCTCAACACTTACCCCACTTTGACATTGAACTATAACTATTGTAACAATAAATTGCATAATGATTTATAACTAAGTTTATGGAAGATGTTCTTTATGCTCATACCATTAGATGCAAATCCATTTTTTCCAACTCCACTAGCTGAACTATTGGGTATACTATTGCTGATTTGTAAATTCGATTTTACCGTTGGACCTATATTACTGTCTACGGCAATATTAGTTTGCGCAGTCTTTTGTATTGGGGAGGTTGACGTTGGACTAGAAAGGCCATCTAATTGCTGGTTAAGGCCACATGAGAACACAAATGAAGATAGTGAATGGAAGTGGGACAATAGAACCATTGCGTGAACTACTTCAGAGACTGACCAACTGCTGTTACCTTTAGTTAGGCGCTAATAATAAGAAAAATAATATTGTATTTTACATATGTACATACGAGTATGTATATTTTTGTTTAAATAAAACAGAACCAACCTCTATATGTTCTTGACGTAATAGCCATGGCCTGTGAGCTAATAATTTATTCATATCATATATGGCACGTAATTTAGGGGGTATAAAATCCAATCCTTTTAACCATGTCATGTCTCCACCCTGATTAGCAAATTCTTTTTCATACATTCTCACCAAATATGGACACTGGTGACGAGCAGCAGCCTATGAATTAAATAGAAAAAAATACCAAAAAAATATAACTACATATATATGCATTAAAAGAAAAGATTTCCTTAATACATATATTGTACAAAATATTTATATTTTTTGTTTAACATTCCATCTCCTATACACATAAAATTTGCATGTTTTAAATTTATTTTAAGATTATAATTAATATTTTATATTAAATGTTCACATTTCGCATTTTAAAGCGCACCACATGTAGGTATGTATCGTATGTATAGTTTAGTAACCCTATTTCTGAAATGAAAAAAAATCAATGCTATTGCGCCTCTTATGGGTTTGTCTAAATTTACGGGCCTAAGTACTATTCTCCACACCACCATGTTTTAGATCACTTCCTAAGCAATGCGTATGTTAAAGTCAAGCGTACGACTTTTGTGTGTAAGCAGCAATTTTCTGTCAGCAAAGGTATTTCGTGTTTGTACGAGTAAAGCGTTGACCGTTATATTCCGCATTAACCTAATCTTTAAATATCTTAAGGATTGCTTATAACAGCGCTATCATCGGCAGCAAAAAAAGGCAAGTCGTTCCTGGTTCTTCTTTGTGGTGATTTAATAAAAAATCTTGCATAATATTATCCAAATAAATAATGATTCTATGCTTTGCGATGTTTTCCCATTTTTTTCGCAAACTTTGAATTACCTGACACAGAGCAACATTACCTTGAAGTGGACAATTCGTGTGTCGCCTTTGGCTTAGTAAAATATCATCATCCAATCCAGTTCACTCCCCTCCCAGTATTTCATTAATTAATGAACACCCGAGTAAATGACTACAAGATTTCTGATTTTTGTCTATACCTCGGAAAGTAGATGGAGTGAAAAGTAACCTCCTTGGGAATTAAAATTTTTTTTTTTTAAATGTTTTTTTTATTTTATTCAATATAGTCCCCTTTTAGTTTGATACACTTATTCCAGCGATTTTCCAACTTCTTGATCCCGTCCGAAAAGTAATTTTCCGGAAGATCTGCAAAATACTCCTCCGTGGCGTCGCTGAATTTTTTATTGATGAGGTTAGGGAAGAGATAACAGTCCGAGGGATCCAAATCCAGTTACCAATCGACGCCAAAAGTCTGCTCGTTTTTGCCCATACTCAACATGATGCCAAACACGTCAACAACAATCAGCTGTCAAAACAAAACTAAAGACAGTATCGCACTGAAATTTGGCATGTCTGCCTAAATATGAACGGACTTCAAGGCACTATAACCTTTTTTGCAGTAGCAGCGCATTCTGGCGGACAAAGAGGTTACTTTCCATCCGTTCCGACTCCACATTCCCAGCTTCGACTAAAAGTGTTGGTCCGTTTTCTTGTGCGACATTGCAGCTCGTTTGAAGTTTGTCGTCCATTTATTGATTACGAATAAAAACCCTTTAACTCTAGTTACCGTTATTTTTACTTCTGTTTTACCCTCTACTACACCAATACTTAGTCTGAAGTTTAATATCATATATTTAATATATTAACGTTCTTAATTATTTAACATTTGATTGATGTTGTCTTAAGTTTAATTTGAAAACATAATAACTACTTACAACGATGGCCAAATAGTATCTGTAATCGTAAGGAAGTGGACCGTCCCCACGCATAATAAAGTTTTGTGTACATAAAAACTTTTCTAAATATCGGGGATGAAGTCCAATCACTCGAGACACATGATCTAACTTGAGTTCATCCATATTATATTGTTTATGGCCACACTGAAAAAAACAAAACAGTTATCCATTATACTCGTATAATAATAAATTAGTTTGAAACATTTTCACATCTATCCTACTTTTATTACAATACTATACAAAGACGAAATGATTATTGGTTTGTTTGTTTGTGTGTTTGTTTGTTTGAGCTTATGTTTTAAACTAGTACGTTAGTTATGTAAATTTTATTTAAATTCATATAATTAAGTTCACTATATAAAATAGTTTTTTTCTTAAGTTTAATATAGTTTGGCCAAAGGAAGTCCAGTTAAAAGTTCTAAAAGTAGTCCACTGAAGAGTGATCGCAGAAATCCCATAACCTGCAGCCACACTAAATGGTGAGAATGAAAATCTGTGACAACACGAGTTTCTCAGCCGATCAAATGCATCCGCAGGTAACGGATAGGGGGTGTCATATGTACAGTTATGGCGAACTAATTAAGAACGATCGTAAGTACTGGCAATACCATCGCTCCAATAACAAGACAGATGATAACCAAAATTAAAAGTACCGCTATTTATTCAGTAATGTCTCTTTTCATGTTAAACTGTAACTATCGATGTTATTGCACATTATTTAACAGCATATTGGTCCAGTATTCGCTTGGCGATATAATTAAGAACGTATCACTAAAACAGGTTTGTTTGTAGAATTTCACTGTAAACATTCTAATTTATTTGAAATTAAAGGAGTGTTATTGGTTTTTGTTGGGTTTAGAGATATTTTGAGCGTGATATGGTGAAAAAAAGAGCTGCACAGCAGGCATGAGGGAAGCCTGAAGAAGACTAAAACTGAAAGATTGTCCTATAATGATATCGCAAAAAAACTTGATTACTCGAAAATAACGATTTTTAACGACGTAACATATGTAGAGAAATATCGAACCACCGAAAGCGTAGAAAGAAATAAAAGGCCTCCCAAAACGAATGAAGCTCAAAAAAAAATCCTTTTTTGAGCTCGAACGGTATTCGGAAAGTAGTTTTCGGTGGGGGCCCAAATGTACTTTCTGCACGCTCCATTATAGAGAGATTGAATGAAAGTCAGCTTTGTAGGAAATCAGCCAAAAAAAAAATTGCTTTCGCAAAAAAAACCAAAAGGCTAGGTTAGCTTTTGCAAAGGGCCATCTCACAATGGAAAAAAATACTCTGTAGTGACGAGACTAAAATCAATAGAATGAGTTTCGATGGTAAACAATATGTTAGACGATCAAAAAATGGAGCATTCAATTCTAAGTACACCACACCACACCATCAAATATGTAGGAGAGGGTATTATGCTATGAGGTTGCATGTCTTTTAAAGGTACCGTACCGTTACACCGAGTGGAAGGTATAATGAACGCTCAAAGCTAAATAGGATTACTTGAAAATGTAATGCTGCCCTATACAGAGGCAGAATTGAAAGTAGCTTGGTAATTTATGAAGAACAACGACGCGAAACATACTGCGAGGTCAACAAAAGCATGGTTTCAGAATAATTCTGTGGATGTCATCGATTGGCCGTCATGCAGTCTGGGCCTAAATCCAATCGAAAACCCCTGGTACGAGTTAAAAAGAAAAGCTAAAAAGCATAAAATTCGCAATACATATGAATTCTATGAAATCGCAAGGACATTCCAAGAATGCAATAACACCGAAAAAATGTCAGGACCTAATTTTTTCAATGCCAAGGCGATGTATGACTGTAATTGCAAACAAAGGATTCTCGACAAACCGCAAAATACAATGAAAAGCTTACATCTTCTCTTATCGTTCTTAATTCGATCGTCAGCTAATTTCTTGTTATCAAAACATTTTGAATTAAATTTTATGTTTCCGTTATCTTTTTGCTACTCTTTTTGTTTTTAACTGTTTTTAACTGATAACAAAAAAAAATTTAACTACCCAAGATGTATAAAAATTTAAATAAAAATGTTCGAAAAACATGATTCCAGTGTATCGTTCTTAATTAGTTCGCCACAACTGTATGTCTAACTACATACATCTAGTAGAAGTTAACCAAAACAAAGCTCCCAAGTTAAGGTATTTGAAATGTGTACCGAAGACTGATTGGTGCAGGGAATTTAGTATGTGGACTTTGTAACTATGATATACCAACGCCCTCCCATAGAAAACAGCTCTACACCTGTATACGAGCTCTGCAGGTGCGGAATATTTTTTCTCGCTACTCTAATGACTCCATGATATGAATAATTATAATAAAGACAAAAAAGTAAATAAAAAATCAATAACAAAATATACATTTCAATTGTACTGAATCAGAAGAATCTCTCTCCACACTGGTCCCCTGTATCTCAAATTGATATTAAGATAGGAAATGTAGACCTCCCATCTCTAAAAATAGTTAAGCTGTCGATGGTCAAAAGTTATAATGAGCATGCTTGGGAACAAGAGCTACTGGCTATTGGGTTATCAACACCGATAAAGCCCAGCACTTAGGAACAGAAAACGAAAAACAAAGTCGTACATTAAAAACAGATAAATAGAAATCAACAAAACTCAGTATTTTGATTCGAAGAGTGATATGGTATGCCCAATTTATTAGAGTTCAGGAGCTGCAATGTAAGGACTTCTATTGTGTAGAAAGTTAGATATATTTTTATTTTCATGACCTACAATATAAATCAACTTTAAACCATCATTGATTGAATCTTATCAAATAAAATATATTTCTAGGGCACACATATCTACATATGTATGGACATCAGTATACTCGTATGCTTGCAGCGGTGTAAAATAAAATTAATCTTTATCTGATAACAGCGTTTTAATTATTGCCTATAACCAGCATTATTTGTTTGAGGCGTTACTTGCTGCTGTTGCTAAGTTATAAATCTTATCGATAGCATTCTAAGTATGTTAATTAAAGTAAAATAAATACTTTGCTCAATCATTTTGCATGTTTAACATTAATAGCCTAACGATTACTAAACAATTTGATTTAAATATGTATTTTTAACTTATTAGACGTCCTACTTTAAGTGTTTTTGAAGTTTCAATTAAAACGACCTTCATATACAACATTTATGCATGTAGTATACATTGATTATTTCCTTAACAGCAATTTAATTAACTAATATAATGTACAAAAAATTGAACTTAATACTGTATAAATTACTATATTTCTTATTTTATTTGTAAGAGGTTGCTTAAATCGTGGCCAAATTCCGATGCGTAATTTTTCACATTGTTCTAAAGTTCGGCGGTAGCAATATGCATATAAATCCATATGTTTGTATATAGTACATACATACATATATTGGAATAATAAAATTCACTAGTTATTTTTTTTTTCTGAATTAAATTTTTATAAAATATATGTATTTCTCGAGTTTATTTTTGAAAATTTATTTTTATACTCAGGCAGAACTGCAGAAGAGAAGAGCTCATTTGTGTTGAACTTTGGTGTTCTAATCAAAACAAGGAAGACGAGAAATACGTCTCAGCTATTTATTAGGATGAATAACATGAATAACAACAAGGAAAATGGAAAACAAAAGAAAGTGTGTCACATTGTTGCACTTGCATTATGAGATTGTATGTACCTCCGTAAAAGTGTTATGTATTTGAATGATACTCGTATCTATGAAGAGCTTTATTTTTAGTCCGACCGATAATTGAGGGATACGACACATTTATCACGTTTAAATATGATTCTGTTGGATTTAGCTTTGTTGCAATATTTAGTTAAAACAAATTAAAAAAATGAAATAAAACAACCAGCGTATAAATGCATATATGTACATATGTATGCATATAAATTCATGTACATTCATATGGATGTAAGGTGAAATTTTTAGAGCACATAACAAATGTGCATATACATATTCATATATGTACGTATAAACATATTGGAGTACGTGAGGCTATGTACATATGGTGAATGCATTTTCTGAAAATGAAATTTGAATATTTATTTACAGATTATTATTTCTACTCATATAAAGTAAACAAAAAGAACGGATTCATTGCCGACGATATGCAGCCGCACAACTAGAAAACGGCTTAAACTGCTAAAGTCGACATCACGAGAATTAAGAAAATGCAATGAGATGGACCGGACGACCAGAAGTCAAAAAGTGAGACATACGAGGGTTGCTGAAAAGTTTCCGACCGAACAATGATACAAGACATTTTTTCTCAAAATTTTTTTTTATTTTTCTACATAGTCTCCTTGTAACTCTACACACTTCTCCCAGCGATGCTCCCATCTCTCTAACCCGTCCAAATAGTACTTGGCGTTTTTCTCTGCAAAATAATTGTTCACGAAAGTTATTGCCTCCTCATTTGACGAAAATTTCTGTCCTCCGAGAGCAGTGTTTAGATGAGGGAACAAAACAAAGTCGCTTGGGGCTAGATCTGGTGAATAAGGCGGATGGTCAAGCAGTTCAAACCGTAATTCATGGATTTTCGCTGAGGTGTAAGACGGCGCGTTGTCTTGGTGAAACAGGATTTCCTTTTTCTGCAAATGTGGCCGTTTTTCCACAATTTCTGCCTTCAGCTTGGCAAGTAATGATGCGTAGTATGCTCCTGTAATTGTTTTTCCTTTTTGAAGATAATCGATTAAGATAACTCCCAAAAAACAGTCGCCATCATTTTCCCAGCCGAAAAAACAGTTTTGCTTTTTTTTTGGAGCCGGCTCGCCCTTTGCAGTAAATTGTTTTGACTGAATTTTTGTTTCGGGCGTATAATGTTGTATCCAAGTTTCACCTACAGTAATTAATCGGCGCCAAAACTCGGATTTATTGCGCCTAAACTGCGCCAACAGAGCGTTGGAAATGTTCATTCGAACACGTTTTCGGTCTAACGTAAGCAAACGCGGCACCCATGGCGCGGACAGCTTTCTCATACCTAAATCTTGATTTAATATGTAATAAACACGTTCTTTGGCCATTTTCATAACCTCTACTATCTCTCTCACTTTAATTCGGCGGTCGTCTAACACCGTTTGGTGAACTTTAGCAATGTTATCGTCAGTGGTTGCAGTTTTTGGACGTCCTGAACGTTAATCATCTCCCAAGCTCTTACGGCCACGTTTAAATTGAGCTGCCCAACATTTCACTGTGGTAAATGATGGTGCAGAGTTCCCATATACAGAGTCCAACTCATTTTTGATTTGCGTAGGCGTATTGGATTTCAAAAACAAGAATTTAAGAACAGCTCGATGCTCAATTTTTTCCATTTTCACAAAAAACACTCACATCGACTCAGTCAAACGACTGTCAACTAAAAACTGCGCGTCCTAAATGACTGAAACTTCGGTAAGTAACTGTCAAAAGATGCACAACTAGCATTCACTAGCCGCTATCTTTACGTTGCGGTCGGAAACTTTTCAGACAACCCTCGTATACAGGGTCTTCCAATAGGGACTACCGAACTTTGATAGTTGATAGCGGCCAGATTGTTGAAGCTACATCTGTCAAATTGGCTGTCATTTATTCAGTCTGTTGTGCCAAATGATAATGATAAATTATTCTGTTCGGGCAACGTTCCGCGCGCTTTGCTGATTTTACTGTCGACATAATCGTCCTACCGGTTGTGATGGATAAATTTGAGTCCACTGGTTCAGTAAACGATAAACCAACACCCGTACGTGCGTCAACGAAATGCAAGATCTGCAGAAAACATCGCCGCTGTCCGTAAGAGTGTGCAGGAGAACCCGAGGCAGCTGATTTCGTGTCGCTCACAAGAACTCGGCGTTTCGCAGACCACAACTTGGCGAATTTTGCATTGTGACCTGAGCCTGCACCCGTACAAAATTCTACTGACCCAGGAGCTGAAGGTAAACGACCATAGACAACGATGTGTGTTCGCTGAACGGGCTCTGGAGCAGTTGGAAACTGAATGGGTACGTAAACAAACAAAATTGTAGAATTTGGGAAGATAGGAATCCACATGAGATCTAAGAGCGTTCGATGCATCCCGAAAAAGTCACTGTGAATTTTGGGCTGGCGGCGACATCTGTCTTTGAGAACGACGTTGGCCAGGCCGTCAGCGTCAACGGCGAGCGCTATAGGTTGATGATTACCAACTTCTTTTGGCCTGAATTGGATGATATGGATACCAACGACATGTGACACAGCTCACGCCACTTTGAAAATTCTGCACGAGCGATTCAAAGGCACGGTCATCTCACGTGGATGTGATGTGAACTGGCCACCGAGATCGTGCGATTTGACCGCGTAAGACTTTTCTTGTGGGGTTTTCTGAAGTCGCAGGTCTATTCGAATAAGCCACAAACCACAGCTGCGCTCAAAGCCAACATAACCCATGCCATAGGTGAAATTCAGCTTGATTTATACGCCAGAGTTGTGGAAAATTGGACATTTCAGATGCACGCCACCCAGAGAAACCGCGGCAGACATTTGGGCCTTTCAAACGAATAAAAAATTTCGTTGATATCTCACACCCACTTGTTTTATTTAAATTTAAAGATAGGAAGCGCTTAATAAACGACCCTTTACAGATTTATGGCGAGTGTTTTAGAGTAAAAAATCAACATCTTATTGGCAAAACGTCCTCAGATTTCAATATGCTCCCATATAGAAAAATGAGTAGGACGTCAAAAAAGACGTTATTCCATTTCCACTCAAATATTAAAAAAAAATTCTCCTGTTTACCGAAAAAGGTTTAAAATTAGTAAGTAGTAATGGTAAGTATTTGCCTTTATGTAGAGGAAGCAGAGGTTAATTCCGGCTTTAATTGACAGTCAGAATGCATAAGGAATAAAGTATGACTTCTTTTTCAAAAAATTGTGGATTATGGCTGAATTACGTGCTGTATTGAATTGTTCATATCTTTCGTTAGTATTTAAGTCAAGATTACTCTCTCGAAAAAACTTTATACGGAGGTGGGATCATATACGATATCATAAGTTTGCAGTTGCTTAGAAAAAGAACACAAGGAATATTCACTTTACGAAATCATCACAAAATTTCCTCAAACTTAAAGCTCTATATTTACGAATATAGGCTGAAAAACTTAAATACTAAATCATTATAAAGCGTTCCTTGATCCTAAGTCAAAAAAAGGGGAATACGAAAAAACTTTGGATATACGAGAGTGGGGTCAATAAGTCCCTAAGAATTGAAATAAGGAACACTCTTTTCGGCAAAAAAACGTTTTATTTTTCAACATAATCTCCTTTTAGCTCGATACACTTCGTCCAACGTGTTTCCAATTTTTTGATGCCCTTCAAATAATGCGATTTCTCGTGGCACTCAAACAAAAATCACTGATCCATGTGATAAGGCTTTAGCCTCTTCAAGTTCGCGCACTTCACTCGCCGATCGTCCAATATCATACCGTGGATTTTATCGACCATTTTTGGTGTGGTGATCTCTATTGGTCGACCACATCGTTCGGCGTCACTTGTGCTAGTACGACCGCACCGAATTTGTGTAAACTAGTGGTTTACGGTTCCAATTGATGGTGAAGAGTCTCATAACACTTTTCAAAAGTGTTCACGTTTTTCCATCTTTACGAAAATTCTCGTAGGGGTGTGTTTCAAATGGCTGTCAAAACAAAGCTATGGTATTCGACAGATCTGTCTAAAAATTTGAGTGCGTACTTTTGAAAGATAAAAATAAAAAAATAAATCTAAATGTAAGTGCTGAAGAAGAAACTTACCAAACCTGCCTATTTACTATAAATGAAACGTGTTTTCTATTAATTTAAAGCTTGTAATTGGCAGCATTGATATCCTTCAAAAATTACAATAACAGAATTGCCGTCGAATTGTACGGTGCATTTTCCGATGACTCTACAAGTACTTCGATCATAGATGAACTAACTTAGATGGCAAACTCTACTAAACTTTTGCAATAAGAGCGATTTGCACGCTCTTGTCACGCTCACCACGTGTGTGCAATGTAGATGACGTTTCTTGAGTAAAATGGGCGAGTTTTGTGTAAAATGGGGGAGAAATTGACATTGATGACAATTCGCACGTATTCACAAACAGGGTCATACGGTTAGAGGCGATCAGTGGAAAGCTGGTTTTGGTTTTCCAATATTTGGAAAGTTTGCTATCTAAAATAATTCATCTATGACTTCGATCAGCCTTCTGACCGTTTGTTTCATTTGGAATAAAATACAACAGCTCAGATTATTTGTTTTGAATATCAGCTTTTTAGTTCTACGAAAAAAAAAAAGAACAAGGCATTCTTGTGGGCTCTTATGCAATTAGCTAACGATAATGATCATCATTACAATGAAGATATTGTCTCTCGAACCATACAAACATCTGTCCGAACAAGAATTTGTATGAAATACGTAAATAAAACTATTTTAAGAACGGATACTGAACTCAGTGAGAAATTGGCAACGCATTTAAATGCATATGATAAAACTCAAAATACCATTTAGTGCATTTTCTAGTCTAGAATAAACTATCTAACAATAGTTTTTAGGAAAGGGTAAATAATGTTTTTTTGTTTTAAATACTTGAATCTACGTAGAGTGTAATATGTTCTCGTATACATACATACATATGTATATGAGAAGTACGTGACTGTTGTGCAAAATACTTTGCTTCAATCAAGAGTCAATAATTTATATCGTTCTTTATTTTTTGGCTCTGAACTGATGACGAAAGATGTTTTTGTTGCCAACAGATGTAGATGTTCTGAACCAGGAACATTTATTTATGTACATAGGTATGTAAATGTGTGAATAAAGTCTTGATCTTTCAAAAAGCGTAACTTGTTTGGTAAAAATTATCAGAAATCGTTAAAGCAATAAAAAAAAAGTGTATTTCTTTACATGCAGATGTGCATATATATTTTACACACAACTTTTAATTAAGTTTATATGATTCTAATTCAAATTATTAAAAGATTACCGACATTCAAATACAGACATCACAGAATCGAGGAATTATCTTTTGTGACAAATAAAATTCAAAACACGGTATAGAATTGTACAAATATATGTAAAGGTGTTTTTTTTAGAGGTATACACACCCAATATGAAATAAAACACTTGAAGCTAATGTTAATGTCTATGATGTTAGATTTATTTAATAGATAATTTTATGCTATTAGTGTTTAAATATGCGCGCCACGGATAGCTTGTGAAGTCAAATTTTCGATAATTTTATCGAGCAACTATATCAGCAATAACACGGTGAATGTTGCCTTCCAAATCGTCCAACGTCTCTGGTTTATCGGCATAGACTAGTGACTTCACATATTGAGATCACAGGATCATGGAGGCCGGTTCACAGGTCCATTGCGCGAATAATGCGGTCAGTAAATGTTTCCCGCAATAAATTGATGGTGTCGGGCGCCGTGTGGCATGTTGCGCCATCCCGTTGAAATCAAAACTCTGTGACGTCAATGCCATTCAACTGAGGAACGACATCATCCTTAAAGAAATATGGGCCGTTGATTCCACCAGCCCATAAAGCACACCAGACAGTGAGTTTTAATGGTTGTAAGCTCGTCTCGACAAAGGCTTCTGGGTTTTCTCCACGCAAATTCGGCAATTTTGCTTGTTTACATATCCATTTAACCAAAAATGCGCATCATCGGAGAATAAAATTTTGCATGGAAAATGAAGATCAAGCTGAATCACGTTTGCGGACAATTTACCGAACCTTCGGCGCGTATAATGGTCAAGCGGTTTCAACTCTTGCACAAGCCAGACCTTATAAGCTTTTAAGCCCAAATTTTTCCGTAAAATCTTCCACAAAGTGGATGGGCATAGCTCCAATTGTTGTGCACGATGGCGGATCCTCCTCAACGGCAATAGCTTCTTCTGTTCGCACTGTTTGTCGTCTTTGGGGATGAGTATTATCCACTAGAGTGTACGTGGTGTGAAAACGATTCATCGTGTTCCGAATAACTTGCGCAGATGGACGATTATGCCGAGCGTAAAATGGACGTAGCGCACGATAAGTTTGGCGAACCGAACCATGGTTGTCAAAATAAGTTTCCATAAGTTGTTCTGGCGTTAATCTATTCATCGTAAATTGGCAGGATATAGTAACCACAAATCAACCTTCAACTGTGAAATTGACAATCTGTAGAAACAGTGTTGCCAGGTTAAAAACCAAACCTCAAAAAAAACACCCTTTACATGTATATGTAGGTACATATACCGCAACTTCGTTCATGTTGGCATAGCGAATAATTGATAAAAGATCCCTAACCGTTGAATATTATACAGAATTTTACATGGGCTTTAGAATATTATTGTACATAGACTTTTAATGAATAAGACTTTTACTGTTTGGCCGTGGCGCAAGTATTGGCTTGTCAATCATAGACCGGGGCCCGAAAGACAGGCCTTTTTGCAGGCAACTAAAATGGTGCGAGGATTTTAATTTTAGAGTTTAAGAAGTTCGCATATCTTATTGAGAGTTAAGTTCTTAAAAAAATATAAATAAAACAATTTTTAAAAACAGTAACGAATTAATGTAATGTTGTACAAAGGTAAGTTATTTACGTTAGTATTTTTAATTCGCTGGTTCCAGGTTTTGCGTCACTAACGGTCGGGTTACATTGTTCAGTGAACAGAGATGCAGGGAGTGAAGTGAATTCACTCCTGTACTTGCCGGAAGGAATCAAAAACAGCCGAACGGTATGGAGTTAACTTTAAATCAAGGCCTCTCTGTATACTATTACTTGTTTGGTTCTCGCTGGCGTAAACGATGAGATTTAGGGAGCCCCTGCCCCTGGTACAGGACGTAGAGTTGGCCTTGGGGGAACAAGGCGTTTGGTAGTCAACACCTTCGTGTCTGGTGTTCGACCCAGAGACTTGTGATGGTCATGGCGAAGCAGAGCACAGCGCAGAATTGGAGTCATTTTAAGGAATCAGCGAAATTCGCGAGATGAAAACATCGTATCAACGGCCACATCCGTTTAAGATTCTGACTTATTTGACGTTCCTTAATTCTTTTTTAACGCGGAAATCCGTTGCATAGTTTCGGGGGATCCCAGTTGGGCAAGAGTATTATAGATGCCCCAACTTTAACTTCAGCGCAGGGAGGCCGCGTGCGTTTAATGGAATGCATGAATTATCTCGTTATTCCATATAGTGGTCAAACTATGAAATAGTTTTAAATTTTTTTGAGGTTTTAATTAAATTTTAATTCGTAGTAAAGGTATCACCCATTTCTGTACATTACCCCAAACGATTAATATTGGTAGATTAGTGGGCTTTCAGTCAATTCTTTCAAAACTTAGGTTATTCCCTTTACGGAAGAAAGAAGCTGAATTGCTGACTTATCAAGTGCTTAATGTTGTCACCGTCAAATTCTCCAAAAAAGCTACATTTTTTAGTATAATCCTGGATAACAAATTTCTCTGGACTAAGTATCTTACGTCTGAAGCCTTTAAGGCGCTTTTGGTCTTCTGGTAGTGTAATGGAACTGTCGACAAGAAATGGGGCCTTCCGCACGGTCGTCTAGTGGAACAACTTCTCACGAAAATACGTCACTGCTGCCTTACCAGACTTCTAAGAACGATCTGTCTCGGCTGTAAGTACGCCTGGCTCTGCTCTAGACGCATTGGTGAATCTTTCTCCACTTGGGCTCCACATCAAAGCCCTCTTCCGTTTAAAAAGAAGTGGGCTTTGTCGACCTGGCCCGCCGTCGGCTGATGTAGTGATACCAGAACTCCTATTGCCAAAAAAAATACGAAATCAACTTTCACTGTGCCTACGGATGTTTTGGGTCAGAATCTGAGCCAG
The DNA here is from genome assembly GCA_963966105.1 of Volucella zonaria. Classification (NCBI taxonomy): domain Eukaryota; kingdom Metazoa; phylum Arthropoda; class Insecta; order Diptera; family Syrphidae; genus Volucella; species Volucella zonaria. Next base: position 209,524,737 of record OZ014531.1, read on the forward strand.
GAGAAGAGTGAAGTCGGGTCTTCACGGCTCCAAAAGCAATTTAAAATGCGCCGCTGGTGGCCTTCTGGAAGACGACATTAGATTAGATTTAGGAAAACGCGCATCTGTCCTCCAAGCGGAGATATACCCAATCCTGACGACAATGAACTACATATATTGTGAAGAATCGGTGGAGAGGGCGAAGCATTAGCATTTGCGCCGAGACCCAAACTGCGCTTAGAGTCATTATCATTTCCAAACTAGTTCGAGAATGCAAAACTACGCTGAACGCAGCCGGAAGGCTTAGTTCGCTGGGTCTTGTCTGGGTTCCAGGTCACAATGGGATCACGGGAATGAAATGGCCGATGAACTTGCTAGGCTCAGAGGAAGTTTTTCAGGTCACAAACATACGTTAGGTCTGCCAACAACAACTCGACATGCTACAAACCGTTTAAAACACTGAACTTCAAGTTAGCAAACTTCAAAATTTTACAAATTATCTCGATATATTTCCTATGGTAATTTATTGTTTCCTTTTGTTACCATTGGGCAATTAATTCATTTATATTGATCTTTAAAGAAAATTTAATATGGGATGTTCTTATATTGTAAATAGGGTTTTTTTTTAGCGTGAGAACATTAAATTATAAAAAAAAACACATAATCTCTAAAGTAATCATTATTTTAACCCCCTCGACTACATTCTATTTGCATAGAGCTCATCTTGTCAGTATAATTCTTGACTACTTTTTGGTAAAAATTACTCACCGCAAGATCCGGTTTGTTCACCAGCGTATGCATGGATTGTAGATATATGAATAGTTTGCTTAGGCAAATGATTATGTAGACCAAAACAGAGGCGAGGATTTTTTTTAATCAGACCGCTTTCGCCTGCACACGTCTCTTTGTATCACCGTTTATGTTTTAATCTTAAGTATTGAATAATAAAGTACATTAAATTTACTTAACATATCTTTGATGTATAAGTATTTCATTGTCGACGAGGGGCAAAATAGAACCTGGACTTGCGCAAGTAGTATCCGAAAATCAAGACTGGGTGGAAAGGATGTTCCAACAACATCAAGCCGCGGTGGAGGCGCTCACAAAGGCCCAACCTGGAAAGCCACAAACATCCACCATTAGAGTATTCGATAAACAAAAAGATAAGTGGGATGTATAATGTATGGTATATCTGTTCCAACTCCAGCAACATTTTCCAGCTCATGCTGTCGAAGGCGATAAATTAAAGAAAGCACATTTTATATCGTCGTGTAGAAAAGCTTACTTAACATTGTTATCCAAAAATCTACATACTGACATCAAACTGAAATTTCTTGTTTCACAAAATTACTCCAGGACAGTCATGTACAGATTGGATTGCCGATTTGAAAGGTTTGGCTACGCATTGCAAGTTCGTATACAGAAAGGAACAATGCAAACAGTCATATACGGACTACATCATTCGGGATATGATCAGACTTTACACGGCACCGCATATGATGCGGTAAGAATCGCAGCTAATGAAAAAATCAATCAAATATTGGAAGAAATTGAGGGAATAGCGGTGGCATTTGAGTAAACGCAGCTAGCGTTTTAATACGGAATCCCAATCAATTAGCTCAATCAACGAACACCGAAATTAACTACATTGCATCAAGACGACGTGCAAATCACAGTAAGTTGCATGCAGATAGTTATTTTAGTCGAAAATTTAACCGGAGTCAAAGCAAACATTTAACATCCATTTGTGACAAGTGTCGACATAAACACTGCGTGTATGGGTAGTCAGGGACAGAATATGAGGCGGAGTTCGCAATCATCGTTCTGGGCGAAATAAGAGATGTGTCAAGGCTAAATACCCAACACTCCGCAAGATCTCAAAGCACTCGTATATTCAACATGATTGGCTTAACAAAGTCAGTCATCGTAATATACTTCCTTACTTCCGTAGTAAACTAGGTCTTTGTCTGTGTACTAATATAATTCTTTTTCAGTCAGAATATCCCGGGGGACCTGCAACAAAGAGTTCTGAAATAAAGCCAACTGGGGACCTAATCGAATGAAGGAAAGGCACGTCTGTACTGCTGGTGGCAGTACATAGGACAGGACATAGAAAATATGGTAGCAGCTGCCAGGCTTGCCAGTTAAACTCCAGTCAATTACGAAGACAATACTCAAGCTGGCCAGTGTCATCAACGCGTACATCTGGACTACGCTGGGCCATTCTTAATTACAATGTGGATGCTCGTAGTACATACATATATGCATTCTCCAGCTTACCACTGCAACTACCAATATCCGCGATTAGTTCCATATTTTCGCTAGAGGGTTTACCAAAACCTCTTGTCACGGGCAATGGAACACAATTTACATATATCAAAGGAACTCTAAACTTTCTGTCAAATGCACGCTATTACCCATTTCATTTCAAAATCTCGAACAAAAAAATTTTAGAAAATAGCCATGTTAGAAGTGATGGCTAACAATAATTTTTATCAACATATCGGACAATGCCAAATGAAAGTGGGAATACGACAGCTGAAAAGCTTCATGGGAGACAGCATGGCACATTGATGTCAGCTCTTGTTCCGAACGATGATCATCTTAAATCGATACACCCAACGCAAACGAAGTTTTACTTCAACCACGCAGTGTATGCCCGGCAGTATTTGAGGAAGACCCTGGAGAAGACTTTAAAACCAGTTGCGAGCTCGGACACCCGATGAAGAATACAAAACAGGTACTTCTGATTCAGATCGAACAAAAAAAATTTTCTACCATAATAACCAACAACGAACACAACCAATCGGTAGTTCGTTTCCGAGAAAATCAGTTCCTGTGGTGGTTACTGACAGATAGCACTGCCGACCCATCTCGAAACAGTTCAGCTACGGAAATTCATAAAAGCTCTGAAGCAGAGCTCCAACAAATTCCCTAAGGTCAACTTCCGCCATCCAACAGTCAGCACCGCATAACGTAGATATTGAAGACCTTTCTGAAGAAGCTTGCGAGATACGAGGTTCCAAGAGAGTGAGAAAATCTACTTCTCGTTTTCTAATCTAAAGAAGGGGAAGATTTTGCGAAGCACGATGCGGACCTGCCATGATGAGTGTCAAGTATGTGGTGGTTTGCCATCTATTCAGATATGCCTGACTGCTGATTTTCCGATAACACGGCAGCGAGGCTTCTTTTTGATCAGAACGCCATCGCCTACACACCTCTTTATATCTCCGTTTATATTCTAATCTTAAGTAATGAATAATAAAGTACATTGCATTTACAAATCTTTGGTATATAAGTATTTCAGACAGTTATCACTGTCGAAATTTTTATCACTCACAAAAAAAAGCACCTTTTCATGTTACCATGTGACATACATAGATTTGAGTTTTTTATAAAAAAAAAAAAATAAAAATTGTTTAGTATACGAGTACATGTGTATGTATACTTTCTACAATATTTGTAGAAAGTGGCAATATACATATGCTGCTATACTTACACTACACAAACTGTGTGATTAAGTTATAATAGTAAACAAGTTGAAACCATTAACAACTAATTTTTGTAAAAAATTACAGACACAGCGTATTATGTTTAAGTATTATCTACTTAGCAAATAACATGAGCTTTTATAATGAAATAGTACTGTCATTAATTTTAAGAAACCTACAACAAATCTAAAAATAACAATATTAACTTCTACTCACACATAGTCAGCAGAAAACTGATAGCGACAATAATACGAGTACATATGAGCGCTTTTGTTCAGATAAGCCCATAATCTTTATGGGAAACACTATTTATGCCAGACACTTAATAACTCATAAAAGCAATCTCCCTCTGCAGTAAGATAAAAATAATTTATTGACCAGCGAAAAAATTAATTAAAATAAGAGTCAGTTCATCAAATTATTTACGAACAAAATAATAACATTTTATAAAACATTCTTAAAGAACATTTGAAAACATTAGGTACATTGATATCAAGAATACTCCTATATTTATTTTTTATGTTTAGTTTAAAATTATGAAGAGGTTACTAAAAATAAACGGTACCAGCATAATAGCTCTTATTGAATCTTGTTACTTTTCTCATATTTATATCATATAATTGAAGTATAAGGTAAGATCTTTCTGAAAGGTAATTGAACTATTATCTGACGTGTTGACACATTTTTGGTATTATAAGGCGTGAATTAATGGATTCAATGTCATGCTTGCATAAAATAATTACCTATATGTATATTTATATCACGTTGAATAGTGAAAGTTGCATACTACATATGTACATATGTGTACTCGTATGTAGTTTCTCCTTGAATTGTAGATTATTAAAAATATAACCCACAGAGATTGCCTAAATATAACCACCTTGTACGACAATGGATTTTTTTTTTACTCCAGCTAAATTACGAAAGAACAATTTCTTCCGCAAAAAGATTTCATGTCTAATATAAGAATAATGATATTGATATTTTTGTAAATGCAAATGATACTTGGCTAATTAACAGAGTGAAAAATTATGATATTGCTATACACAATAGTTTATTAGTTTTAAATGTCATTAATTAGATTTTTTTAAACTACTTATCAAGATAGGCAGATAATAAGATAAAAACACACGTTGTAAGTAAACAAATCAATTATATTGTATTGATAGCGTCGAATAAGTAAGACTCTTATCGTAAATTGGTGCTATCATTATAATGAATAATTATTCATTGTTTGTATGTGAAGATACATAAATACAAATAGAAACATGCAAAATTGATATTGACTCGACATTAACGATTCTCGTATGTTTTTTTGTATTAATGTGGTGGTAGCGAAGCGCAATGAATAAGTTTGCCGACTCACAGATAAAACTGCCAGACATAAAGCTAGATACCATGATATAAAATGCGGTATCAGTGCCAAGATAGTCGTTCCAAGCAAAGCTACGGAACTGAATGATTTTTTTTTTTAATGGCATTCCCATAGTTATACTAAGATGCAGTGGACACATTTTCCCTGAAAGTTCACTAGAGCATTCTCGACACTGGTCTACCCGCCGTCCAACAGAAATCTATCAAATGAAGAGATAAAACGAACCATAGATATACATATCTCGGTATCGTCACACTGACAACGGAGACATAATATTCCGCAATACAACTATTGTCATATTACATCAATATAAAAGTTGACTGATGTCGAGACTAAAAACTCTGTACAGGTAGTTTACTGACCTAAATTCGGAAGTTATATGAATTCTTGAATCGTGAATCTAAAACCTCCAAAAAAAGAAACCTCAGGGATACGAGTATCTGCGTTACTAAACGAAGAATTTCTATGCGATGCCATTCGCTCGACTGCACGAAGAGCAAACGGCAGATATTACGGGAGCCAAGCAGTAAAAAAAAGTGATCCGCGGGCATTCTGTCAGACCGAGTCACATACCGTTCGAAATATTGGTAAATTGGGTTCGAGTGGCTCATGATTTTATTCAACAAAATGATGAGGGGCGATCGAAAGCCTAACCAGTGGATGGTGAGATTTGTTTTTCCACTATTTACACGAGAAATTGAAACAACTGCCGACCGGTTAAACTGATGTCGAATACTATGAAAATATACGACGCAGTAGTAAACGGGAGTCAAAAACGCAATGGCCCGAAATTATAATCACCGTGTATTAGGTAGGTTTAGTACGCACTAACTAAACAGCTCCTAACTTTGTATTTAATTATAAACAATTTTTAATCTACCTGCAACTAGTATTGACTTTAGAACGTACCCCCGATGAGTTTTAGTCAAACAAACCTAAAAATTTACAGTTTGGGATATCAAACACAGTTTAAGGGGTACACTATTGCAAAATTGAAATGAATTTGACAGAAATGTCAAAGAAAATAGAAAAAAAGTTTTTCGAATTTGGAATTTTAAATTTGAATTTGGATAAGTTTATCAATAATGGAAGCAGAAAAGGTGTTTAATTAAAAAAAAGTGAGTTTTCTTTTGTGACAATATTTGTTTTTTCTTTAGACTTCGAAATATCGAAATCTGCAAACAAATTTTCTTAAGACATTTCACTGAAATGTCATTTCAAAGTCCATACTAAAAGATAAAATGGACTTTATTTGCTATTAAGCGCGAGGTTATGACGATAAAGTGGGTTTTACTTCGACTATGATAATCAAAATACTAGCATTGACTTTGTTACGTACTAAAATGACTTTAAAGTGGACTTTATCTGACTATAATTTTGCGCCAATACTGTTAAACTACAATAAATGCGGCTTGTAATACGATTCAAAATTTACGAAAAAAGGTCGATAAACTTCGAAAGATTTCCATTTCGTATTTATCGACTTGCAAAATGCGTTCGACAGTGTTCCCAAATACTCGTATCTTATACGATCACAAAATGTACCAAAGATGTAACATATCTAAAAATGATACGCGATATTTACGAAAACAATAATTAAATGCACAGCGTGAATAACCAGAGAATTCGAAGTGGGTACTAAAGGAATATCGAACATTATGCTTCGACATCTCGCACTAGAGGCGGTAGATATTAAACACCCCCTTTTTAATGAAGATATTGCATTTTTCCCAAAAGGGATGAACACACATTCAATTCGGCGAATCTTCAACCGATAAGTCAATAGAGCCCGACCAATAATATTATATTTCCGAGAAACGATTTGCTTCAGCTTGTACAAAACACTAGAGTCTGACTACATAAAATTATATCCTAATAAGGTCCTGTACGCACACAATAGGCCGAATTTAATAAGAGTGAGGGATTTCGTTACTAAGCTAATTCGAATGCAATTTGGGAGAGCACTGGTCTCGTCGAACAATTTTATCTTCGGGCCTTAATACCCTGGGCGGGTGGTCGTGGCTCAAGTGGTAGTGTATTGGCTTCACAATCGGACGGTTCGGGCTTCAATACCAGCCGTGACCAAAAGACTTTTTTTTCAGGCAATAAAATCTCGTAAGGTGAATGGTTGCTAAATACAACATCAAGTCCAATTTACACTCTATAATAATTTAGTCTCCCCATTAAATGTTCGATACCACCCATGGCATGTAGGTTAGGTAGACTAAGGTTTATTTTAAGTTAGATATTAGGTTTTATAAAAATTAAGTCCATATGCTAAGTTTTTGTGAACAATTTTTTCTTAGCCTTAAGTATAGAAAATAATTATTCCTAAGTAAAATGTAAATATAGTCGAAAGACATAGATATAAGAATTTAGAGTAGCTTAGAGTGCCTGTGTGGGGCCAATAAGTTAATATAAGATTGTTAAGTAATTTTAAGCTAGCATTTAAGCATTTTTTGTTAGTATGTAAGGGTTAATGATTAAGATAATAAAATGCATTTAAAACTAAAAACTAAAACTAACCACCCATGGAGCGAAATAACCACTGAGCCCAAATATCTTTCTCTATCTCTCTCTATCCAATTTTCCGAAAAACTTAACACGTGTTTCGGCATTTTAAGAGTAGTAATACTCTCCTGAGTGCTAAGTTCTTCTGCGAATTAACGGCTTCATTCTCCCAGAGGCGTTCCGCTACTTAATAATTTATTATATGAGTTATTTTTTAGCCATAGCAGGGTGACAGGTTAAGTAGATGAAGATTTCAAATAAATACGAAATAATTACTTGATATTTTTAATATTATAATAATCTCTTAAGTAAAAAAACAAAATAACCAAATAGTGAATTTTGCATAGTAAAGTTCGTAGCCGGAAATAAGTTATGTATTGTACATTATAAACATCATTATATATAATGAATGTTACTACTTTTCTATTTAAGATCTAACCATTTCCAACTACAACATTAAAAATATGTTGGTTTTACAATGCCCCGTTGTTGGTAATGTTTTTTTAAAATGAAAATTTTTTTTAGAACAAACTTTGCTGTTGATATTTACCTATAGGTACAATACATATTGGAATGTTAACTTCCTAAATATATAGGTTTTCAGCGTCAATTTAAAAAGATGTAAATAGAACAATTCCTTATGCATAACAAACGATCGTCATTCTATTTTGTTAATATAAAATGATGGATTGTTCTACCTAATGGGCTAAAGCCTTCCTACATACCATATGTACGAATACTTTTTTTGTTTAGTTTAAGCAAAAATCAATCACTTGCAAAAGCAACAGCAACAGCAACAGTAACATTCGCCTTATCGCATTTTTTCAAAATAGAAAATTTAAGCGCTTCAATATTTTATTCGAAGCGAGTAACTGTGTGCATGTTATCATGGTACGAAATTGTTTACAAAATTGTTTTATAAAGAGATTAGGTCTATTTCTAAATTCAATGAGGGATGCACGAGTATTGTATTAAATCTGTTGCATATGATAATATTTAATTGTCATAATGATTTCTTCGAAATAAATGGCCTAATTTGTATATATAGATATGTACCCATCCACAATATGTATATGTTTATGTTTATTATTATAAATATGGTATATGTAGTAAATGATTGATTAATTGATTCATTTATTAGTTAAAGATACAACTGTTACCATTTACAATCTAGTATAAAACAAATTTAATTACAATCTAGCTTATATTTGATCTTATGAACACAGTTGACAGTTTTTGAAAATATGAACGTTTGTCTTCTCTTTGATGTTTGGCGGTAGAGAGTTGAATAATTTTAGTCCTTCGTACAAAATCGAATTTTGTGTATGTGAGATATGTATGCACATTTTTTTTTTAATTTACCAGTAAAATCAGGTTGCCAATGCGCTAGCACTTTAATCAAATTCAGCACCAAGCGAGCGATTTTATTTCTTAAAAACTCCAAGAAGTTATTGATGTCATTATCATATACTGGCAGGATGCAGAATTCATTCTGAGATCTCAGCTAAACATAGGCTTGACGAATCCAATACATACCAAACTCAAATTTTTTTTAATTATGCCTTTACTTAATTCTGTGTCCTGGACTTCTCAGAAAGAAAAAGAGAGAGCATGAAAAGTGTGTGATCGAGGAGATGGAGAAATTTTACTGCGTTCGAAAATTTGATCAGAGAATAAAACGATCATGCTAAGGGTACAAAGCTAGAATGGAAGCCCACGAAGACGGAAATGGACAACTAGTAGTAGAGTCGCAGTCGGTGCTTAGAATATGATACTGTTGATGTTATGACAGTTTAACGGCAATGATGATCAACATACCGCTATCAGTCAGAACAAACCATTCCAAGTGGACGAAGATAAGAGAGTATTCCGCCCCCCTGAAGTAGACGAAGTTAAAGAAGACTCAAAATCTATTTGTTGACTTCAAAGCCACATTTGACAGCATGTATAGGGACTCGTCAGACTATCCAGAATGAATATGAAGAATTATCGCTGCTCCATCAAGGTCGGTATCTACTGAATTAACCGAGACCCTCAATGTCAAGAAAGGTTAAGTACGATCAATAACTTGCCTACGTGAGTGCCATTGATGTGATTTTATATTATATGGTATTCTTTATTTATTTAGCTTTAGCTATTTATTACAAAATTTTTAACTTAAAACTAAATAAAAGAAAAAAACTAAATGAATAATCAATCAAATATAATTACTCTTTACATACGAGAGAAATTTTTTTTAAATTTATTTACATTATTTTCTGACTTCAACGACTATTAAATTATCTGAAATTGTTAGTTGTTGTAAAAAATGGTAGTCTAAAATCTTAGCATCCGATACACAAACTATTTCATTGAAGACATAGTTAGGTAACACGTTATTTTTTATTTTGAATATAAAACATAGTACATTCATATACATTATTGTTCTTTGATTAATTGTAAGTCATTTTAACGTTTCATTAATTGTCTATGAGTTAACATATTGCACATCAAAATATTTGAAGAACACAGTGACCCATCAATGAAGCTTTCTTGAGTATTGAGGATAAAGCGGCCAAAATCGGTCTGACGGAAAACGATGGCTAAACTAGGAACACGCAGTCATCAGAAAAAGGCGCAAACCACCGATGGATTGGTCAGAACGTCACCATTAGCTATAACTTCGAGGTAGTTAAGGAATTCGTCTATCTTGGCGGAAGCAGAATTATTCTTGCCAACCGTTGATTCTTTGGCCTCAGGAGGCAATTGAGTAACAGAGATGGCGCAGCAGAGGACGACGTTACCTAAGATAGTGCCAACTGGAGAGGCTTGTTGGTTGAGGCCAAGTTTCACCCCGGACTGTAGCGCCACCTAAGCAGTAAGTAAGTAAGTAAGTACAATACCCGGTACCTGACTGAGGGAAACGTATGCATATGTCTGAAAACACCAACAAATGCTCTCAAAAATTTCCTAATAAGCCTTATGCACACTCTCCTCTTGAACACACAGCTTAATGTCAAACCATACAAATGTAAGGAAGAAGAACCAATGCACCATGTATCATCCCACATAAGCTAAGGGTGCGAGGAGTTACCTCGCTCTTAGGTCATTATAGACAGAAAATTGAGGTAAAAAAAAATGTTGTAAAGCGGAACAATGAATTCGAGTTGCCCTCTTTTCGTGCAGGAAGGCTGTCGACCCAAATTTACTGTATTTACACCATAGTCGTTAAACCGATTCCCACCACTTATGGCATAGCCTTCTCAGCAATGGAAAGAGTCAACCGTGGAGCATGCTACTCGCCCTGTGTCGTGACCTTCCCCAATAAAACAAAACAATTAATTTTTGCGCCACATGGGCATAGTACCCCGGCGTTAAATCCCGGACCGTACAAATTAATTTGTATCGTTTCCTTGATAATAATAATAATAATAATAACAATTAATTCAAGTTGCCGTCTTGGCATACAGGAAGGCTGTCGACTCAACGTCGTGCTATAGCCACGGGATTTGTACCATAGTTGTTAAATCGATTCCCACTTATGGTATAGTCTGGAAAGGGGTAAATGTGGAGGACACTACTGTATCTTTATCCTTCCCAATAAAACGACCTTTTTTTATAATTTGCACGCGCTCAAGGGAGGATGGAAAGAGAGATACCGGTAAACGCTGGTTTTATATGTTTGAAGGTTATAATGACTAGGAAATAAAGAGCTAGGCAGGGCATTCCATAAGCGAGTTGTACGGCTTATCACGATATTTTAAAGTACGTCCGAAAGTGGGCTTGAGGGTATACTGATGAGCATTCATAGCGAGACGGGTGTTACGGTTAAAAGTTTGAAGGGGCGGAATGCTACTGGCGATTTCTATGGAGCACTGACCAGATGTGGGCATTGTACTCCAATTTCGGGCCGATAAATGCCTTATATATTGAGGCCAGATCAGAAGGGGTAAAGTATTCTTACATCGCTTCAGGAAACCTAGACATTTCGCAGTATTTTTGACGACATCGAATATGTAGTCATTCCAACGTAAGTTGTCACTGACACACATACCGAGAATGGAAAGGTTATCGGTTTCGACGATGCAAGTGCCATCCATGCATAATGGCTGGGTGTTTAAATTTCGCTCTAACGACAGCAGACAGCATTGTGTTTTGGAAGTATTTAAATCTACTCTATTAGTGGTTCCCCAATTAGTTATGCTGGTAATATAAGAATTTAATGAGCTTAACATATGCTGCCGTTCCCGTTCTACAGCCGAAGAGCAGGGACGTGAGTCCGGGAGCGAATATGAAAAACAGAGAGTACTGTCGCCAGCAAAGGATTATATTGGATTAGAGGTAGCAGACAAGAGATCGTTGATGAAAATTAAAAAGAGCGTCGGAGACAGAACGGAGCCCTGGGGCATACCAGCCCACAGACTTGAAACCATCCAAGACAATTTAAATTGAACGTTCCGAAAGGTAATTTCTAATCCATTGAAGAAGAGAGTCGTCGATCCCGAAAGCACGCATTTTCGACAAAAGAACCTGATGCCAAACTCTGACAAATGCCTTAGAAATATCAAGTGCAACTATCTTACTTTCGCCAGAATGAGCTATAACTTACTAAAATTTACTTTCGTATGCACTTCAATCACCTTATTCCAGAAAGAACGAATGGAGACAACACAAATTCTTTCGAAATAAAACCATCCACCTTTAAAGATGCCTTAAAACAACCAAAGGCGTTGGTGTTGAAATCTTTCCTGAAAACCTCTTTACACCCCAATGCTTTGGTCTACCTAAAGTTTGCATCGTCTTCTAATGCAAAGTTTCAATAAAGATTAAGCAAAAAGTATTAGATCACTTCAATGCAAAAATATCAGCGCGTTCTCGCCTCACTGTAGATCTGATTCAAAAGAAAGTGGCATGTACAATGCTATTGAAGTTCGCAAACTTAGCCAATCGAATTCAAGGTGCAGTAGCAATGTAGATACGACATAGGATATATATTTAATATTAAATGCATAATATAAGTACGCAATACGTATTTCAATGGTTAAATCATTTAAGTGGATTTAAAATGACTCTGGTATGCATACATATGCAGAACTATATTGTATATAAACTCCGTTAAAACAATACATATTAGTTTTTTACGAGGCAAAAAAAAAAGAACAACAATGACACTAACCAAAAAAGTTTAGTTACAATGACTTGCATACTAGTGTTGTCAATACGAGGCAGGATTTGAAAGAGAGCAGTAGCAAATCGAAATAATAAGATACAATCACCATCAATGCTTAGATTGGCTTCAAAACTGATATACTCGTATGTATGTATGTACTCTCGTCGAGACTAAGTAAGAATGTATGACTTTAAAATTCATCTGGTGGTGGAAATCCATCACGGGGAAACTCTAATGAGGGTCGAAACTTTTCCCGGGCGTTTGCAAGGATATAATAGATCATATATGTTAGTCGCAATACGTGAATAAAAGTAATCAGCTCTATACGTTGCAATTGAAAATTCTGTAGGAGATGGCACCTGTGTAACGCTGTTATCCAATTAAAACCTGTATTTTAAGTTCGTATTTGTTTTGCTTCGGATAACCTGTTTGGCGAAAATTTCAAATTCAATTTGGCCGGCAATTTCACGAAATTTATAAAACAAAAATTCCATTATACATATGTATAAAGGGAATTCGCTACATTTATGCGAACTAGATGCTGTTGGATTTTAAAAAGAAGATAGTTTAACGTTTTTATCTCGGGTTCCTTGTTTTCACAATTTCTTAAGAATTGGAAGTTGAACTTAAACGGATATGTACATGCATACATACGCAATACATATTAGATGAAAGGCAATATCAATTTAAACGTTCTGGCTATCATAAGCGCAAGTAAAAACGAATATTTGTATGAAGGTTACAAAAGCCATAAAAATGACTAAAAAAAGAACAACAGAAAATCATAAAACGAAAGTGAATGTTTGAGTAAGTTAATGTAACAATGAACAAATTAAGGAAATTCCGTAAACATAACGAACGAAAAGAGATGTAAATTTTCTTATTTGTAGATTTTAGGGAATTTATCACCACCGCACAATTTAATAGAATTCAAGTTTTGTTGGCCGAACTGTCAGTACAACAATGAAATCATCTTCATTAGGAAATAAATGGAATTATTGCATTATGCAGACTCCTCTTTTATAAAAGAAAAATAAAGTGAAAATAGATTTAACCAATGATCAGAAACCGACATACATACACATGTATGTCCATACCAAGCAAGATCGTATTTATATCACTCGTCACACTCATTTTCTCTTAGTATCACACTGAATTTAAACAGATTAATTGTACATTTATAAATACATACACACATATACGTGTAGATATGTGCACATCCCTCCATACATTTCGTTAGACAACAACAACTTTACTCATTCCTTATAGACGGTTAATTCTCTCCGATAAATAAAAAATCTTTCATCAGATTTAACAAAGCAATGCAACACATGGAAATGCATTTTTATTGGTTAATCATTGTTTTTTTTTTCTTCCTATCTTTCTTTCTTCGTAACTAGCACTTGTACTTCCATACAAATGTACATTTGTATATGCATAAAGTTATTTTACTTTTGACACATCCACATATACGTACATATCGAACGTATGCACATATGTAGGTACATTCATAGTCGTTTTCCAACAGATAAAAGTTTTTTTTTGTTCAGTAACTTACAGGGCAAACTGCCTTCTATTTTTATATTAAAAAAAAAAAAAAAAAAAAAAAAAGTTATTCAAACAAACTCACCCCACAACAACCCGTGTGAATAAATACGAAAAATTCAATTAAACAAACATGTATGTATGTATGCATTAAAAGAAAAATAAATAATAATAGTAATTAAATAAAATAAAGCAAAAATCACTTGGTAAGGTAGGTATGCAGAATTTTCATTTTCTTCCAAGGCGAAAATAAAAATCGTTTTTCTTCTGATTAAACATGTCAGTTTAAGAATAATTTGTATTACATTATGACACAATAATATTTACATTTGGAGGACACTTTGAAGCGCGAACGAAAATGTAGGAGAAAACCAAAATAGCAAGAAATAGAAAAATAAAGGTTGCCGAAGCATTCACATAAAAATCACGATAAAGGTATACAATCACATATATGTATGCTGGTTACATAGCTGTAGATAATATAATAATAAAAAAAAAATAAAAAAAAAAAAACAACTAACAACAACAACCACTGTCCCGGTCGACTTTGAAAAATAAAAACAAAATGTGCGAAAGCAGTTCAAACCATTATGATCGACTGGCTGCTGCTCCCCATGGCGCCGAATCAAAAATTGAACTGTTCACTGGCGATTCTGCTGATCGAAAGTGAACCTCCTCTACTTGGCATCGACAGCGACAACGACAACGACAGCGGTAGCGGCAACGGCAACGGCAACGGCAGCGGCAACGGCAACGGCAACGGCAACGGCACTCACGCTAGAGCTAGAATGCCTCTTAATCAAAACAACACATTACCATATTTTGTTGTTTTTATACTACTTCGGTTATAGATACAATATATGGATTTTACATACATACATATGTATGCACATACATGCAGATATACATATGAATGTACACGGTACATACATAGATTTGGAGAAGGTAAAATAAATTGATTACAAGTATGAGTGGAGAAAAAGAGCAACTAAGCCTGATTAAATTTGAAAACTGAAAACAAAGGTCCATTAAGTTGCAGCAGATTTTCTATCATACATTTTCTTCCCCTAATTCAAATATATATGTAGGTAGGTAGGCATAATACATTGTATGATAGAACTCAAATATGGTACATTTGCTTGAGCAGTGAATTGCGGAGGAGTGAGCAAATAATAACAACAAGCAAAGTATAGATTCAATAGCAGCAAAAGTTGTAGGCGACTTAGATAAAATTAATTCTGAAATAAAAATTAAAACAAAAAAAAAATTTTTTATCAATTTATAGGGTCGATCAGTGCACAGTGAACAACTACATGTCTTCCAGCATCTCAAGAAAAGAAAAATTATTTAAATTATTTAATACAGGTACCTAAGAAAACTTCTGTGCCCTCATACCAACATGCAAATTCAAATGAATTATCGTACAAGGCGATTCAAGAAATACCTACTGATATTTTTTTAAACTTTATTGCATAAAAAGAAAAACCGAAAATCGTTAAAGCCGTTTATAAGTTTGCTGTTACTGTCAAAAATTTAAATTTTACCCGTTGGCTGAGAACTACAGGGTTCTATGGAAGCCGACCCATGTTTTGAGAAATTCAACTTTTAAATTTTCATTGCTCAGTTTTTTTATTTAACCCTTTTTAGGGCCGAGACAACCGCAGTAGATACAAACAAACGGTTTGATTTTTTATTAATTTTTATTCATCTTTTCAATGTGAAAATTTATAGAAAAATTTGGTGGCGACATAACACATGGGCTGAAAGAGAGAGGGCACCACTTGAATCAAATTCATACCATTTTCAGTTAGTACCAACCTTCAAAAGATACGTGTATAAATTTGACAGCTTTCGGACGATTAGTTCTTGAGATATAGCGTTGTGAGTAAAGCAACTTTTGTTATTGTGAAAAAAAATGGATTCAAAGCAATTTCGTGTGTTGATTTATCATTGCTTTTTGATGGGAAAAAATGCAGCCGATGCAAAGAAATGGCTTGATAAGTGTTACCCGGACTCTGCACCAGCCGAACGAACCATTCGCAAGTGGATTGAAAAATTTAAAAGTGGTCATACAAGTTCCGAAGATGACGCACGCAGTGGACGTCCAAAAGAGGCTGTTTCAGATGAAAACATCAAAAAAGTCCAAAAATGATTACGAATGACCGTAAAGTGAAGTTGATCGAGATAGCTGAGGCTCTGAAGATATCAAAAGAGCGTGTTGGATATATCATACACGAATATTTGGACATACGAAAGCTCTGTTCAAAGTGTGTGCCGCGTTTGCTCACAGTCGACCAAAAACAACAACGTGTTGATGATTCAGAGGAGTGTTTAAAGCTGTTTAACCGCAATAAAGCCGAATTTTTGCGTCGGTATGTGACAATGGATGAAACTTGGCTCCATCACTTCACACCAGAGTCAAGTCGGAAGTCAGCTGAGTGGCGAGCAGGCGACGATCCTCGTCCAAAACGACCAAAATCTCAACAGTCGGCTGGCAAGGTTATGGCATCCGTATTTTGGGATGCACATGAAATAATTTTCATCGACTATCTCCAAAAGGGGCAGACTATGAACAGCGACTATTACAACGCGTTGTTGGAGCGTTTGAAGGACGAAATCGCAGAAAAACGGCCGCATTTGAAGAAAAAGAAAGTGCTATTTCATCAAGACAATGCACCGTGTCACAAGTCGATGAAAACGATGGCAAAATTGTACGAATTCTCCAGATTTGGCCCCCAGGGACTATTTCCTATTCGCAGGCCTCAAAAGAATACTCGCCGGAAAGAGATTTAAGACCGATGAAGAAGTAATCGCCGATACAGAGGCCTATTTTGAGGCTAAACCGAAATCGTACTACAAAACTGGTATCGAATTTGATAAATTAAGTTGAATTGTGCAAAAATTTTGTGCTTTACTATAAAACGGCTTTTCAGCCGTTGTTATTTGCCACTACTCGTTTAGTATAAATACGAGGGTTATCTGAAAAGTTTCC
The DNA here is from genome assembly GCA_963966105.1 of Volucella zonaria. Lineage (NCBI taxonomy): Eukaryota > Metazoa > Arthropoda > Insecta > Diptera > Syrphidae > Volucella > Volucella zonaria. The sequence goes on from OZ014531.1 coordinate 209,541,779, forward strand.
GACCGAACAATGATGCAAGACATTTTTTCTCAAATTTTTTTTTATTTTTCTACATACTCGTAGTCTCCTTGTAACTCTACACACTTCTCCCAGCGATGCTCCCATCTCTCTAACCCGTCCAAATAGTACTTTCCGTTTTTCTCTTGTTCACGAAGGTGATTGCCTCCTCATTTGATGAAAATCTCTGTCCACCGAGCGCAGTTTTTAGATGAGGGAACAAAAGGAAGTCACTTGGGGCTAGATCTGGTGAATAAGACGGATGGTCAAGCAGTTCAAACCGGATGGATTTTCGCTGAGGTGTAAGACGGCGCGTTGTCTTGGTGAAACAGGATTTTCTTTTTCTGCAAATGTGGCCGTTTTTCCGCAATTTCTACCTTCAGCTTCGCAAGTAATGATGCGTAGTATGCTCCTGTAATGGTTTTTCCTTTTTGAAGATAATCGATTAAGATAACTCCTTTACTATCCCAAAAAAAACAGTCGCCATCACTTTCCCAGCCGAAAAAACAGTTTTTGCTTTTTTTTGGAGCCGGCTCGCCCTTTGCAGTCCACTGTTTTGACTGAATTTTTGTTTCGGGCGTATAATGGTGTATCCAAGTTTCATCTGCAGTAATTAATCGGCGCCAAAACTCGGATTTATTGCGCCTAAACTGCGCCAACAAAGCGTTGGAAATGTTCATTCGAACACGTTTTTGGTCTAACGTAAGCAAACGCGGCACCCATGGCGCGGACAGCTTTCTCATACCTAAATCTTGATTTAATATGTAATAAACACGTTCTTTGGACATTTTCGTAACCTCTACTATCTCTCTCACTTTAATTCGGCGGTCGTCTAACACCATTTGGTGAACTTTCCCAGCCGAAAAAACAGTTTTTGCTTTTTTTTGGAGCCGGCTCGCCCTTTGCAGTCCACTGTTTTGACTGAATTTTTGTTTCGGGCGTATAATGGTGTATCCAAGTTTCATCTGCAGTAATTAATCGGCGCCAAAACTCGGATTTATTGCGCCTAAACTGCGCCAACAAAGCGTTGGAAATGTTCATTCGAACACGTTTTTGGTCTAACGTAAGCAAACGCGGCACCCATGGCGCGGACAGCCTTCTCATACCTAAATCTTGATTTAATATGTAATAAACACGTTCTTTGGACATTTTCGTAACCTCTACTATCTCTCTCACTTTAATTCGGCGGTCGTCTAACACCATTTGGTGAACTTTAGCAATATTACCGTCAGTGGTTGCAGTTTTTGGACGTCCCGAACGTTCATCATCTCCCAAGCTCTTACGGCCATGTTTAAATTCAGCTGCCCAAAATTTCACTGTGGGAAATGATGGTGCAGAGTCCCCATACACAGAGTTCAACTCATTTTTGATTTGCGTAGGCGTATTGCCTTTCAAAAACAAGAATTTAATAACAGCTCGATACTCAATTTTTTTGCATTTTCACAAAAAACACTCACATCGACTCACTTAAACGACTGTCAACTAAAAATTTCGCGTCCAAAATGACTGAAACTTCAGTAAGTAACTGTCAAAAGATGCACAACTAGCATTCACTAGCTTTTATTGACGAGTGCCGCTATCTTTACGCTTACTTTACGGAAACTTTTCAGACAACCCTCGTCAATAAGTAAATGAAATAGGCAAACTATTAGACAAATTTTTTCAAAATTTTTATTTCTTTTCTCTTATGATTACAGATATTACTTTTTATAAGGAACTTGTAACACAAACTATTTCTAAAAAAAAATTACTTGTGAAAATACATAGAGGTACCTGACAATGAGTACACATTATTTTGCTGCGTTTATTTTGTACTCGAGTACTACACAAGCAACACCTGCGGTAGCAATGAATTTCATGGGGCATATGAACGCCGATATTAGTAAACCTAACATCATCTGGAACACCCAAGGCCTTTTGGTAGTTCTGTGAGGGATTAGTCTCTTTCATTTTCGCTGCAAAATTCGGAAGCGAGTCGATTTGTCTCTTCCGTGTTGAGCAGTTGCTAATCAGTCCTCTTGCAACAGCTAATCGAAATGACAAGTTGGACATACGGCTTGGGACCCTCAAGTTACATTTATATAATAAATATGAATTAGTCATTGCCAAGTCTATAATAAAATAAAAAATGCGTAGCCACCATTTTTTCCTTTTTCGTCCAACCGCATAGGTACCCCTTTTTTGGTCAAAGCGATGTACTACTCCCTTTCGTTAAGTATATTGTTTGATGGCTTCAGGGCACTCTATTTCTTGACTCATTTCGCCTTTCATCGTCCTATTGCACGTCGTAACTGAAGTTGGGTTAAAAGCCGTTGTAAGAACAGTAGCAAGTTTTGTGTCTTTCCATAAAAGAAATGCTACATCCTTTTGCACTCGCCATTTATACTATCCCCGCAGTAGTTGTTTCTGATTAGCCTTAGATTTGTTCTTATCTTTGACTAACCTAGGTAAATCTGCTCTGTTGGAATTTACAGTTGAAGTTGAGTGAATACCTTGATCGTAAAGATACTGCATCAGAGTATACAATTGTCAAATGTAATATGTGCAGGAATTTTTTCTTCAATTAAAGCGCTTGTCAATGATTTTACCACGTTGGCTCATAAGCCAAGTTTAGTACTGTTATTACTATTTTTTCCTGTGTAAATTTGAAATTGGTAAATATATCCAGTAGCATTATCAGCTCTTACCCAAACTTTGAAGCGGCGTTTTATGGGTATTAGCGGCAAATATTGTTTCAAAGATGAAATTCCTTTGAATTTGATCATTGCCTCATCAATGCCTTGGGAAGTCGTGGATTTGGCTTCTCTTTATATAATTTATCGAACTGGTGATCATTCCTTCTAGGCATTTTTGAGTTATCAGCCAAATGAAAGTTTTCCATGATTTTCTTGAACCTTTTAGAGGTCATGACACGTGCTATTTCATCGACTCGAAAAAAGGGATCGCTAGACCAATAGAGATTCCAAGAAGGAATATTATGTAATCCGATCAGTATAATTATACCCAGTACTAATTTGATATCCGTCACCGTCACTGGTTCCCAGTTTTTTGATTTTTGCTGTACAGCGTATAGATTTGTCTGTTCTATTGTTTGTAGTATTTCGTTAGAAAAAAATCTAGTGAAGTATGCTAAAGGACTTGTGCGACGGCTGTAATAAAACATCAGAAAAACGTTCTGGATTAGGCCTCTCCTTAGACCACTTTATCTTCTTCCATTCATCGTCATCTTGATCGGAATCAGATTCAGAAGTCTCAATTTCTGTTGGCATATTTCGACGACTTCGGATTATTGGCGTATCTTTATCATCGATGCTATTAACTTTTGATACGACAGGCTCAGGCACATTTAGCACTCGACTTGTAAACTCATAAGAGCCCGACGGCCTGGAATCAATAATATCAGACGTCTGGGCATCTAGCGCTACAGATTCAGACACACCAGAAGATAAAAAAAAATGTCCGTCTTTCCTTCCTGATTCTTCAATTGTTTGCTGGCAGCAGTCCTCATCATCTTCATATTCGCCTTCTGAATTCTCAGGATTTTCCAAGCCGAATAGAGATTCCAACCCTTTTTCTATATCTTCGTCCCGTACGTATAACAAGGCAGTGGATAATTTATTGCCATCAACATAGGGTAGACATAGGGTAGTGGCATAGATATTGCCATCAAATATTTTCTACTTTTCATGTTTTTTTTTTTAATTATTAACAAAATACCACAATGTTCCGCAATATAGAATATAAACAAAAGCAACTGGAAAAAAATTTTACCATTTTGCTAGTTCATTCAAAAGATCAAAAGATAAAGCTAGAAAACTCTACTCAACCTCTTTACGCTGTTTCAACCAATAAATGTCAAACTACGCGCCAAAAAAATCCATTTTGGCGGTTTAATTCGTGATACACGTAAATCTGTGTTGCCACTTGCAAAAAAATATCTGCGGTTATATTACAGAAAATCTAAATCTAGTTAAAAGAAGTTGGTGGCAAAATTATTGCCACTGCCTTAAAAAAGGTTAATAGCTTTGTTCAGTGAGGAAAAACTAGAACAGAAAATCACAGATTCGTGAAAAATGTCAGATCAAAGTTAGAACAGAAAAGTACAGCACATATGTTAGCTGTCAAAATTGTTGACATTCAGCATTTGTAATTTCTTGAGAAGTTGTTGAAAAGTTGAAAAGATTGTCAAAGTAGAATACAAGATTGAATAAATAAAAATGACTTTAAATAAAATTCAACAAATTACATTAGAGGAATTGGTGGGCAGTGATAGTGGCAGTGATATCAGTTTGTCGAGTGATGGAACAACAGATTCCAGAGATATGAAGACTTTAGTGCGCGTTATTCCTTTTTTTGTCGGGAAAGATTCGAGGAAGTGTATCGCACATTTCTTAAAAGAAATAATGCCTTCCTACAATGAAAAGGAATTCGTTACACATTTCCGCATATCTCGCACCCTCTCGCAGCTCAGCAGTTCATTCTTTATAGACCTCAAGCTTGGCATTTTTGTACTCTCGGTCTGCGCTCCTTTCTTCAGCGAACTGCTCCCTCCACTTCTTCAGCTCTTCTGCCACAGTGCTGGTTCTCTTCCGTTTTCTTGGTGGCTCTACGTTCTCTGAAGATGTATCTTCTATACTATCCAGCGGAGTATCACTTTCACTGGCTGGCATTCCTAATTAAAAGGAAATGGAGGAGTTTTGAATGTTTTGTATTATTTAATGTTATACACTTACTTGCAATGGAAGAAATACCAGCCTCCACCAATATTGCCTCCTTTGCTTTTCTACTTCCAGTGGTACTGCCCATCCGATAGGCTGGAATAATTGCAGGTCGGTCCAGCAGTACATCTGAGAGCTCCCGATTGTATTTATGGAAATAGGTTTATATTTATAATATAAGAAATTAGAATTTATGAATATAAATTACATACTTTTCATACGAACAAGTGGCCCTGTTGTTGCCTGTTTTGTTATTGTGTTTTATTTTAGTCTTGAATCCAAGTTCAAGACTCTTCCAATTCCCCTCAACCTGGTCCGCAGTGACATCTGAACCGAGCTCCTGCATGCGGCCAGCAATCTGCCCCCAGATTTTTTTTTTGATTTTGAGGTCAAAGATTTTGGCGAGATTTGGCTGTAAATCTTCATAGTCATGAGGAACTGGCAGTCCTTCTTCAGCCAAATTGCTTTTTGTTTTTCTTCTGCACCTGCAGAAGTTGTTGCAATTTCCACGAAAGCCTGGCTGGTGGCTGATTCGGCCCCAAACGACTGGTTAAATACTTCCTGGCGAAATTCTTCATCTAAAAAAAAATAAGAAAAAATCTGTGTAAAATATGTTAAATGAACATTCAACCAGCACAGATTGCCCATTATTCCCTCTTATTTCTAATGTTACACTTTCCATAAATTTTTTTTTTTAATTCAAACCGCACACAACAATCACGCAAACTGGAGACAAATCAAAATGACAGCAAGAGCTGATTTTGACATCTGCACACCAGTCTGCTCTACCTCAAGAGTAGGTGCAGGTTTTTCTGTACTTTTCTTTTCTGACAACCTCACTGAACACAAAGCAGAACAGTTTCGGACAGAAATTTTTCTCACTGAACACAAAACCAATTACAAGTTAGAATTGATTGAATGACGAGAAAGTTTAGATCATTAATAATGTTATAAATTGTATCGAAAACATAACCTTTAAGCTATTTAAGCGCCTTTTGCGCCCTCTTGAAGTCAAAGTAGTTTCCTACTGAGGTTGACACTTTCAGTGGTCGGCCATATTGCTTCCTTTCTTTATTCGGAGCCAAGCGAGCCACTCCACTTCGGAGTAGTAACCAAGGTAATATATGCGTATTTATTTCCGGGATTGTATTTAATTTCGTTATAGAAATAAACTACCATATATGCGTACGCGCTAGTTGTGCGCTGTTCATTTAACCCGGGGTTGGTATTTATGCCCCGCAACAAATCTTTATATCTTGTTTGAAATTTCACTTGTACTGCGAATGCTATTGTCATATGCTGAGTCGCACGCCGCCGCCACAACGATGTCCACGCTTCCACAATATGGATTCGCCAGCAACTTAAGCGATCGCCAGTACATTTGCCGATACGCCGTCGACATTTGCCAACATTGTTAATTATCTACCCGCAAAAAAATCCACCCATTACAGCATGTGTTCTCACTGCAACGACGCATTCAAGCATCCTTAATCCCGCCAGCGCTCTGCAAGACAAAAGAAATTATCCAACAATATACATCCCTGCCGCCTCGTCGAAATCAGATTGAATTGCTTTCGTCGCCTCTGCTCATGTCAGCCAAAATAATGTTCATTCAGCAAGTCGCCGAGTTGGAGGGACAACTTAAGAATATGCAGGTAATGTTAAAAAATAGTCATTCGCAGTGCACTGCACTGGAAAGGGCCTTCATAGTCATCCTCCCTCCTTACGGTCACCTCCGAATTTAGTCCACACTATCGCCAGAGTCGAAAATGTATCCACACTAATGTTCCGTCAGTCATTTCTCCGGTCGCCCATCTTGACAGGATTTCAAGCGGGTTTACATGATTGTTCTCAGAGGGAACCATACAGCCGTATAGTTACTCAGCCGCCGATGTCTGCACCTGCGTCATCCTTCAATTCTGAAATGCCGATGTACACACAAACTCAGCCATCACAAGTAAGGTCAACCCAAAACGCCATTAGTTAGCGCAGCAGGTTACAACAAATGCTAAGACATTATAAGTGTATTCATACCCATTTGAGTGTTAAGTCCTTTAAAAAAAAAAACATTGGTACGAGTACCTCGCGAGGTTCATAGCTTGCCAACATTTTCTGGTCGCCCTATAAATTGGCCCATGTTCTACACGTCGTTTGTGCAGTCAACCGCCGCATTCGGTTATTCAAACCTGGAGAACAACCAAAAACTTCAGCAGTACCTTCAAGATGAAGCCCGAGAAACTGTTAAGTCTCTCCTGATCCACCCGGATGACGTTAATAGCATCATTGAGGAGCTCTGCTCCCGGTTTGGTCGCCTGGAACAATTAATCAGCTGTCAACTAAGTCAAGTACGGGAAATTCCACCTGTCAGCGAAAGTAATCTGAAGAAGAAGAAGAAAAATTTGTCAGAGTTTTTGTAGTCAGGCAACGGACAACACCACCTAACAAATCCGTCACTGCTCAAAGAGATGCTGTCAAAGCTACCGATGAGTAGGAAGCTGGAATGGGCAAGATACTCTTCTCAGACATCTTTACCAAACTCTTATTCATTTTACTGACTGTCTGTGTGAGGTCGCCCGCCTGATCTATTTCATACAAAACATCGAAGAGAAGGAGCCGAAGGGACGTTTGTCGGTGTTGCATACCGTGAACCGCGAAAAATTACCCTTGTGTGCCCGATAATTCAAGGACGGCATAAGATCAGTGACTGCAGCGAATTTCTACGAGCCACAGATCAAGAAAGATGGTCCAATGTCAAGCGTCATCGCCTTTGCTTTACCTGCCTTAAATGTGGATATATGACACGTGATTGTTATGATAAGAGTTTTGGTTCCACGAATGGTTGCAGCCGACGTCATCATAAATTTCTTCACGAAGTCTCAGCTCAGAAAATTAATCTACAACGTGGTCCAGCCAGGGATATCAACATCGAAACTGCTCAGAGTCCCTTAGCTAGTACCCTCTTGTCCAAGGAAGGGTTCGGCTTAGACAACAAGTTGCTGGTCCGCATCGTGCCAGTCACCCTACACCAACCGAATACAAGCGTTGACGCCTATGCCCTACTGGACGTAGGATCATCTATATGTATCCATGCTTGATGCCTCCTTACTTTCAGAACCTGGTCTTCGAGGGAATCACCGCCAATTAAATATCCAGTGGGTCGCAGGTAGACAGACACAGGAGCCGACTGCTGTGGTCAACTTAAGTGTGAGTGGAAGGGGCATCCACTTAAGAACATCTACGGAGTCTCGAACCTCAAAATGCCTATGCAGAGCCTAAGAACAGGTGACTTGATTCAATTTAGAAGCCGTCTGAGAGGAGCTACCCCCCAGTTACAAAATATAGTATATGCCGATGCTGAGCCGAAGCTCTTAATTGGGCTTGATTACTGCCACTTGGGGCTAGCGACAAATTGCAAGTACCTACTTACGTAGGTCTTTACGTTGCCAGTTGCCACCCCGGTTAGGTGGTATTTGGACCGACGACGACGGACGTTTGCAACTACACCTTCATGTCTCCCAACCCACGGCGAGAATGCCAGTGATTCAAAGCTTCATCTATTGGTTGCCGATTATTTCCGAACAGAAAATTTTGGAGTGAGAGTTGCACCGCCAGTAGAAAGTAAAGAAGATATAAGAGCTAGGAACGTCGACAACACGAAAGGTAGGCGACAGGTACGAAGTAGGGTTTCTATGGAAAAGCGACGATTTTGAGCTCCCCGACAGCTTTTCCATGGCCCTAAGACGTCTCATCGGAGTAGAACGGAGGATGAAACAGAACAAGGACTTTGCTACAGCTTATAAGTGTATCATGGAGGGTTATATCAAGAAGAAGTACAATACGTCCGGAAGCTGCAGGCAGCAGAAGTCGCCATCACGTGAGCGACGTGGTATTTGTCGCACTTTGGTGTGGTGAACCAAAATAAGCCAAGTAAGCTGCGATTAGTTTTCGATGCCGCCGCCGAAGTAAAGGGAGTATCACTTACCTCTAATTTGTTGGATGGCCCACAGCAATACCAATCCCTACCGTCGGTGTTGTTTCACTTTAGGGAGGGAGCCGTTGCAGTATGCGGGGACATAAGGGACATGTTTCACCAAGTCCTAGTCCGCCCAGAAGATCGATGTGCCCAGAGGTTCCTATGGCGCGGTGGCTATGACAACAGACCGCCAGATATTTATGAGATGCTAGTCTTGACGTTCGGGGCCGTGTTCACCCTGTGCCGCACATTATGTCAAGATAAAAATGCCGCAGAGCGCGCCAACAGTCTTAATGCCATCCTAGTTCCACTACATTCATGACCAGGTAGACAATTTTAACTCCTGTCGAAGTAGCAGCCGAGGTGCGAAGAATCCACAAGGCCGCTGGATTTGGGCTTAGGGGTTTCTGGTCAAATTTGCCCGGTATTCTCAATGCATTGGAGCTCGACAAATCACTTGAACCACCTAACGAAGAGAGTCTCCTGCAAGTCGAGAATGTCTTAGGAATGTACTGGCAGCTAGCCAATGATGATTTCAAATACAAGCTTCAATTTCATCGTGTGGACAAGGACGTTATCGCAGGCAAGGGACGTCCTACGAAAAGACAGCTACTGAGCGTCATCATGTCGGTGCTCGGTCCTTTCGATTTCTCCGCCCCTTTGTGGTAATGGCCAAAATACTGATGTGTGAGCCTTGGCGATGAAATACCCCCTGGGATGAGCCTCTGCCGGAAGAAACACTTGCACTTTGGGAAATCGTTTCTATTTCCGAAGCGGAACACCGAAGGATATCCCGCTTCATACCTTCGTCGACGGGAGTGAGGACGCGTTCGCAGCTTTGGATATTGGAGGACCGGATTGAAAACGACATGGTTGAAGCCATCTTTGTCTGTTTGAAAACCAAATGTGCCCCTTTGACAGCGATTACGATCCGCCATTGGAAAGGCACTCCATACATGTGGCCCGCCAAGTTCTTTGGAGTGACTCAGCGACCGTTATCTAGTGGGTACATAGCGAACACAAACGTTACAAACCATTTGTCGCTTGTAAGTGGCGGAAATATTAGCGAACACCGAGCAGTCTAACTGGAGGTGGATACCAACTAATGATAATCCTGCAGATGATGCAACCAGATCTAAGAGCTGGATGAGTTTAAGCACATCTTCACGCTGGCTAAGAGGCCCAGAATTTTTTTTTTGGGGGGGGGGGGGGGTTAGAAGACAGCTGGCCAGCCCACGCTATGATCGTAGACACCGGTGACGTCGAGGAAGAACTTCGCCCGAGATACTCCTTGGTCGTGGTCAGTAACTCTCTGATTGATTTTGATCGTATTTCTTCTTTCAAGAAGCTGAAGAGAATCATCGCCTGGGCGCTTGGGTTTATCGATCGTTGCCGGAAAACGCAGAGTCACAATGAAGTTGAAGATCAGACAGCAGCTGAATTAATGGCCCCCGAAAGGCAGCTCTGCCATCAAGTTCAACACGAAAAATTTGGAGCCAAAATCGTAACGAGGTCTGCCGCTGACGGAGAAGAGTGAGTTGTTTAAGTTGATGCCGTACATCAATACCTCCAGACGACCCATCATTTTGCCCTCTGCTCATCCCTACACGATGTTCTTGGTTGACCACTACCACAAATGGATGAAACATCAGAACACCCAAGCCGCTATATGTGAGATACGCCGCAAGTTCTGGATTCTGCGTCAAGTCGTTCGCCGAGTCATCAACAACTGCATTGTCTGCAAAATCCTCAGAGCCAAGCCCGTTGCGCCTGTAATGGGTTTTCTGCCGCCGTTCAGATTCACGGGACTGGACTATCTTGGGCCGCTCACTTATTCGGTTGGCCGCCGATGTGAAAAGAAATTGATCGCCTTGTTTACCTGCCTCACAGTCAGGGCTATATATTTAGAGGTCGCTCACGACTTGTCAACGGATGCGTGCATAGTAGTTCAACACAACTTTATTAATCGAAGAGGGGTACCATCCAGGATCCGTAGCTATAATGGAAAGAACTTCGTGGGAGCAAATAAGGAAGAAAAACGATTCCCGGAGGTTTTCGACTGTCGGCGCATACAGGACGAGCTGCTCGCAAAGGAAATAGAGTGGGTTTTCAATTGCCTCAATAATCCATCAGAAGGGGGAGTCTGGGAACGATTAGTTCGTTGCGTCAAACGTGTGTTGCTTCACACTTTTAAGGAAATCCCTCCGCGGGAACACGCGCTGCACTGCGTAATCGTTGAAGCCGAGAACATCGTCAATTCACGTCCACTAACGCATCTGTCGGTGACCGCCGATGAAGAAGAGCCACTTACAACCAATCGCTTCTATTCAGTCATGTCTCTTTCCATGTTAAACTGTAACTGTCGATGTTATTGCACATTATTTAACAGCTTAAATCGGTTTTTAAGCATATTGGTCCAGTATTCGCTTGGCGATGTAATTAAGAAAGTATCACTAAAACAGGTTTGTTTGTAGAATTTCACTGCCCACGGAAAAAGTTTTTGGTAAACATTCTAATTCATTTGAAATTAAAGGGATATTATTAGTCTTTGTTGGGTTTAGAGATGTTTTGAGTAATATGGTGAAAAAAAGAGCTGCACAGCAGGCATGAGGGAAGCCTAAAGAAGACTAAAACTTCGCAATATTGAAAGATTGGCCTATAATGATATCGCAAAAAAACTTGATTACTCGAAAATGACGATTTTTAACGACGTAACATATGTAGAGAAATATCGAACCACCGAAAGCGTAGAAAGACGTAAAAGACCTCCCAAAACGAATGAAGCTCAAGATAGTTCGCACAGCAAAAAAAATTCCTTTTTTGAGCTCGAACGGTATTCGGAAAGTAGTTTTCGGCGAGGACTCAAATGCACTTTCTGCACGCTCCATTAGAGAGCGATTGAATGAAAGTCAGCTTTTTAGGAGATAAGCAAAAAAAAAATTGCTTTCGTAAAAAAAACCGAAAGGCTAGGTTAGCATTTGCAAAGGAACACAAAGATTGGATCATCTCACAATGGAAAAAAATACTCTGGAGTGACGAGACTAAAATCAATAGAATGAGTTTAGATGGTAAATAATATGTTAGACGATCAAAAAATGGAACATTCAATCCTAAGTACACCACACCACACCATCAAATATGTAGGAGAGAGTATTATGCTATGGGGTTGCATGTCTTTTAAAGGTACCGTACCGTTACACCGAGTGGAAGGTATAATGCACGCTCAAAGCTACATAGGATTACTTCAAAATGTAATGCTGCCCTATACAGAGGCAGAATTGAAAATAACTTGGTAATTTAAGCAGGACAACGACCCAAAACATACTGCGAGATCAACAAAAGCATGGTTTCAGAATAATTCTGTGGATGTCATCGATTGGCCGTCATGCAGTCCGGGCCTAAATCCAATACTTAGAAAGCCCCTATTACGAGTTAAAAAAAAAAGTTGAAAAGCATAAAATTAGCAATACAAATGAATTCTATGAAATCGCAAGCACATTCCAAGAATGCAATGACACCGAAAAAATGTCAGGACCTAATAATGCCAAGGCGATTTATGGCTGTAATTGCGAACAAAGGATTCCCGACAAATTATTGAGGAAAAACCGCAAAATACATTCTTAATTAGATCGCCAGCTAATTTGTTGTTACCAAACTACGAGTATTTTGAATTAAATTTTATGTTTCCGTTATCTTTTTGCTACTCTTTTTGCTATTGTCTGTTTTTAACTAATACATGGTACAAAAAAAATGTAACCACCCAAGATGAATAAAAATTTAAATAAAAATGTTCGAAAAAAATGATTCCAGTGTAACGTTCTTCGCGCCCGTGGAATCGTTTAGTGTAATGAATACCGTGTGTATAGCTCAGCTTTAAGGCGATCTGCACTGTTTTTAGGTACATAGCAATGTTTGAAAAAATACGACGAACATAAAAACAAACATCAGGAGAACCATCAATCTCCCAACTGCCGCCGTTTTTGTCTCTGAAGTGGTGAGAAAGGGGCGCTAGGTATACGAAATTAATTGTATAAGGGAACTGAAAATTCCTATAAAAGTTCTACTTCCGCTCTAGCCCTCTGCAATTTTTCTAACCGGTTCCTTTCAAACTCTGCTTGACCGCCAAGTTTTCAACAACCAAATATCGTAGAAAAACTCAACAATACGTCAACAACATAAATCTTAACTACAGCGCAACAAATTGCTGTCAACAAAATCACTTGTCAACAATGTCTTCAAAGCTCTTAACTAGCTTTGGTGAAAACGAGATCAAACGTTAGGAAGTTGTCATTATTATTGCCAATTTTCCAAAATAAGTGCTGCAATTTTAAAAAATTTCAATCATTCAAATTGATTGCTAAAATTTCAATTCTACCACGGAATAAAAAAAAAACTAAAAATATAGTCAATGATCGTCTGTCCTCTTAGAAGACTCGTTTCAGCAAAGCTGAGTGGAAAGGACATTTAGTTTGTTGCGCGCTGAAAGAAATCTACACAGTTACTGTGCACTACTATTGTGTAAGTACTAGCCCCTGAACGGTATGCAATGAAAAAAGACGGTAACGCAAAAACGATGCACAGAAAAAAATGTTGACCCCCAGCGCAAAGACATATCCACGTCAAAGAAAATAAAAAAATCTCTTTGCTTAAGGGATCATAAATCCCTTGAGGAGTTATAATTCGCAAATTTAAGTCGTCCCAAAGTAACCGAAAACGTCACGTGAAAAGCAGTATCGGATGGTGATCTACTACAAAAGGCGAGCGCATTCTCACTATCTCAGGCACATAAACGATTTCAGATATTGCCAACTTGAATAAAGCAACAAATTGTAGACCTTACCTCGGAACTTCACCAAATCCCGACGAAATCCTCTGACATATCGAAAACGACAGTCTCGGTTCTGAGGTTGCCATTTAATTGGGAATACGCTCAAGCCATTTGCTTGAGTATGTTAATGTGATGCTTGCCGACATTGAGTTTATGAAAACAGCGAACAAAGACTGCTTGTGCAGGAACTGTGTCACCAATAAACATCACGAATCACTGCCTGGGAAAGCGCTAACATGTGTCTCGAGTGCTCTGAACCTGTGTTGACAAACAAAAATTATCAACAAACAACCTGTCGACCCAGCATCCCCTATTTAATTTTTTTTATTGTCTGGTACTTGTTGCGGCACTCGCTGTCAAATAGTGCAGTAGTGCTAAAACTTGATGCTTTATACCAATGCTTTATACATATTTGTGGCAATAAGACAGAAAAGCTTATGACTGGAAACACTATTTTGAGTGACCACCTTTTTGCCTAAAATGAAGGTTATAGGGTAATGTTGGCAATTAGAAGTATTTGAGAAAAAACTAAGAAATATTATATTACATTAACGCACTAAAAAATCATTTTTGTATTTAAGAGCTTTTAAAATAATTAACTTATCCCCACGATGGGTCTTATATGCCTTAAGTTATTTTAACATGCCAAAAATAACTAAAACAGATTTCCTATCGCAAGTTAACTGTTTATAAAAAATCATAGGATTCCAAAATGAAATTCATTCCAAAATTAAATTCATAACTCATTGATTTTTGGGTACAAAATTAAACTTAAAGGCAATTTATTTCATGTACGAGTACTATAGATATAAAGGGTAATAGATTTCATTTATGAAAATATTTATATTGAATAAAATAATCAAATTATTGATTCAAAAATTAAAAAACAGATCGATCATCGGCTTCCGAATAGAAATCTTCCATATCCTCAGTTTTAAGATTATGATAAAAATTATTATAAATGCTATCAATTAACGGTAACAATTGTAATAAGTCAGCTTTCTTTTTACTGCTTATGTTGTTTGGTTCTGAGTAGCAAATCTGGAGTTCACTCATTTTTAACGAGTTAAATCCTCGTCGTCGTACATTAATTTGTTTAAAACTTTTGTTTTCATCTAAAGATGTTTTAAAAAAGACAGGACCAAATTTTCGATTATACTGTAGCCATTTTATATCTTACCAAATAATTTTTTCCCAATTTTAATCTACTTTCTTCCAACTATATTTTTGCTTTGAGAGCAGTGAAAAATTAAAAAAGTCTTGCTGCTTAACGTATAGTGTTCTAAAAAATTGGAACCAATCACGTGGGTGATGAATTTTTACTGCTGTTCTTCTTTTCTTTTTCTCAATTAGGGCATGATCAACATCACAATCTATGTAAATGCGTATGCCCGGATTTAAAAAATTTATGATCAATTATTTCTACAAGGCTTTCCATTTGCATAAACGTTTCCATCGTAGTCGCTACAAATGAGTTTTTGTTTTGACCCGGACAATTGTCACTGTAGAAAATAACATGTTTTATATTCGATTGTAAGTTTAAAAGGATATGAAAAAGACAAGAAGCAATTTCATTTCCTCTACGGTTGGCCATGCACTCGTGCCACATATAGCAGAATAGTCGATTAGTTTTACAATCATGGACTGTTAGACTGTATGTCACACAAGGCCGTTTCTTTATCTTTCGCTTTAGATTCGTATGCAGAACCAGCTTCATTAACATGTTCATCGAGCTTTGTTTTAATAGATAATCGTTCTTCTTCCCCAACAACATTTAGTTTCATTTTAAAAATGTCACATTTGTGGCATGTGTCTAGCTTTGGCTTTTTAAATTTTTCAGTTTTGAATATTTCGGAAAACTTGGAAAAAGAATAATATTAGTATACTTTTCGATATATAAACTATATAACGTGGCAATGATAGGTCGCTAGATAAATACCTTTTTGATGTATCCCGCCTAGTGTAGTGAGACTCGTAGGAAGGAAAACTATAAATGAAATTCATAATTTCATTTTCAATTTCATGAGAAATCTTTTTTGGACCCGGATGTTTCCCACTCCTGTCGCCAAATGTCCAATGATTTGCCTTCATGAAATATTTTAATACATGTTTTCTGTTTCTTGGATTTGTTATAGTTTTTTTTTTTTTTTTTTAAGTTTTAGTATCATATATTTCGATAAGCGCAGATATAAAAATTGTTCGTTTTTTGTAACTTCCAAGTTTCCAGTACTTATCAAAAATTGCATCTTGAATATTATGTGAGATTTTATCTTTACATTTGTTGCGGCACGGTTCTAATACACGGACTTTCCTCTCTGGTATGATCTTCCCATTTGTATTTACATACATTTTTCTTGCATTTTTGCTCTCCTTTGTATATTTTTTCAATTGATATGCACTTGGTCTTTTTAATGGAAGCAATACATTTTTTTTTCCAACTGACTTTCAGCAATTCTAGTGTTCAAAGAATACTCGGATGCAGTACTTTCATTTTCAATGTTAGATAACACGTAAATGGGATCACCAACAGAATCACTGTCCTTAAATTCCAATTCAAAATCATATGTGGCTTCGAAATCCGTTAATATCGGTAAATCTTTGGCTGCATTAAGTTCACCACCTTTTGGTCACCTGGCACTAATTTCTATTACAAAGAGAATTGTTAGTGTTTGAAGTACAGTATCTACTTTTTTGCTAATTTGGTTGTCTTACCTTAGTTATTAAGTTTAATAGTAATAAGATATTCACAAACACTTTTTTTATTATATATTGTACATATATGTAAATCAACTATCCTTTCAGAGGGATCAGTGCACTCCGGTCAAATAACACAAGCGAACTGTATAAAAAAGACATAAAAAATGCATGAACATGCACTTTTAAGTTATATCTGTGAACTGAAGATCACACAAAAAACACTCTAATGTCGACATAAGTTACTGCTACTTTCAAAGTACTTCTGTCAAAAATAATCTGAAGAGGACATAAGATATTCTGCTATAATTTCGTTGATACTTCACAAGCTCTTATAATTAACTTGTGCTCATTTAAATCTCAGAAAAAATAAAACTACACTTCTACAAAATATCTTAAGCAGACATAAGTAGTTTTTTTTTTTTTGTCTAACAGAAAATAGATCAAAAACTAGTATGGAAATTTAATAATTTCTGTAACTAACTTTTGTTAAACGAAGTAATTTTTTTGCTACTGAAGAAAACATTTCAACCCTAAGTAGTTTTGTTAAAAGCTTCTATATCTAGTTTTGACTTTATTTTTTTTAAGCCGGTATAACTTTTTTTTGTGGACGAAATTATGAAACCATTATTAAACGAAAAACACACCTCCAGACTCAAGATTTACTTTGTAGATATATGTATCTCAATTTCAACGTAAGTCGACATAAGCTTTTCTGTACTATTGCCACAGATATGTAGTGTGCACTATACATCTGTAGTGGAAATATCTATTATCTAATAAATTCTAACTTCAAACCGTTGAAACAAGCCTCCGAGATGAATGTGCGAAGGCCTGTATTGAATACCTGTGTTTATATCGTTGGAAATCGCGATTTAAATATCGACACGTACATCAGTAATCTGATGGTCTACTTATAGTGGAAGATCAGCTACAGATTCACTTTTTTGAGTCCCATTTAGTGACTGCTGGGCAGTTTGTTTTGCGAAAGAAACCACCAGAGTCGATGGCAATTATTTTATCCAGTACCTTGACGCAGCAGAGATTAAGCGATATAGGTTTGTAGGATTTAGAAAGAGATTTATTGGAATTCGGTTTAAGGATTAGGATGGCAGTACTGTTTTTGTGGATTTGGAGGATATTTGTATGGCAAATCTTGTTATAAAATTTAAGGAGTCTGGATTTTATAGTGGAAGATAGGTTCTTTAACCTAGGGTATGATGTTCTGTCATTCGCTGGCATCTTGTCCTTAAGTTTACTTAAGGCTAAATTGAGTTCGGGAAGGCTTATGTCCCTGTCGACAATGTTAGCATTTTTAGATAGAGAGTGGGATATACTCGTCCGTAGTAGCGGTGGTTGAATGTTTGCTTTGTAGGAAGGATTGGGAAAATTCGAATTCGAATCGTGGAATTCAGTATCCAGCAAAATGTTTAGCTAGTTTGAGGGATTTTGTATTGTTTGCGTCGGCTTGAACCGAAGCAATATTTGAATGGGCAAGTGAGGGAGTTTTAAGGCTACAGAACCTTCTAATAGAGGACCAGAATTTATTATTATTATTATTATTATTATTATTATCAATGGAACGATACAAATTAATTTGTAGGGTCCGGGATTTAACTCCGGGGTACTATGCCCATGTGGCGTGTTTTGTCAACAGCACGCGGAGTACTGAGTTCCCATGTGGTCGCCCACCTACGTACTTACCGCGCCCAACACTGCTTGATTTTGGTGATCTAGCGGGAACCGATGCAGTTTTTTTTCAGTTTAAATGCATTTTCATTTGATCTCTTAATTTACTCTTACATGCTAGACAAAAAAATGCTTAAAAATTAGCTTAAATAACTTACAAATAGTCTTATTCTAACATACTGGCCCCATGCGGGCACTCTAAATTAAACCTAACTCTTAAACTAAGTCTTTCGACGAATCCTACAGTCTATATTTAATTTTATAATTACGTTAAAACTAAAATTAAGAAAATAAATTTTAATCAAAAACTTAGTATATGGACTTTTAAACTTACAGACTACCTAAAAAATAAATCTTAATCTACTTAACCTACTTACATATAATACATTCATACACATATATACAATACACAACACATATACACTTCATATATGCATAAATGCATATACATATACATATATGTATATAAGCGGGAACCGATGCTTTCAGTGTGGCGAGGCCGTTGACAACCAGAAGTAGGATGGATATCGAAAGTCAATTTATAAACAGTTTTCGAAATTTTAACTTTTCTTTTGAAGCGGGCGTTAGCTCTTTTGCAGTTAGTAATGTTCTCAAGGGAAATATTGCATTTTAAGGATTGATTTTTTTTTTGTTTTTTTTTTGTTTTTTTTTGTTTTTTTTTTGTTTTTTACCGGTTCCAGTTCTTTATTCCACCAAGGAACCTTTAGTATTTTTGTTGACGGTGAAGTTTATGGAATGGAGTGAATAGCGCTTTGGAGAATGATTTTGTAAATTTTAGCTGCTTCTTGATCTATATTATCGTTGGTGGGACAGCTATTATTATAATTGTCTGGAAGTAATTACTTAATAAAGGTTCAATTTAACTTCATCGATTTAAAGTTTTGATCTTCTTTTTAGCGGGGATGGAGTGTGCGGAACTTGGAGACTATAATGGAAAAGTTGTCGCTTCCACATAGGCCATTAAAGACTTCCCATTTGGTGTCAATGTGGGTGAAAGTAGCGTGGGTGCTAAAGTGTGTGGGGGATCCGTAATTGAGAAGTTGATATTCAGATTTCGTTAACGGCGTTTTCCATTAGCCGACGGAAGCCTTCCTTTTGAGCTCCGTAGAGAAAATGTTCCATTAGCACTCTTCTCACTTCCTCAAAAGCAAAATGTTGATTTTGGTTTTCATTTCAGTACTAACCCAAGTAAATATAAAAGTCAAATAGCAAAACAAGATTTTCACCCATTGCATTGAACGCACCCGGCCAGATGTGGGCATTGTACTCCAATTGCAGCCTTATATATTTTTGACTACATCGAATATGTGATCATTCCAACGTAAGTTGTCATTCACACACATACTGGGAATGGAAAGTTTTTGGTTTCGGCGTTGATAGTGCATTCATGGACAATGGCTGGTTGTTTAAATTTCCCTTTGATAACAGCAGCAGTATGGTTTTTCGGAAGCATTAAATTCTAATCTGTTAGTGGTTCCCCAATTAGCTATGCTGTTAATATCAGAATTTAATGAGCTTAACAAAGATGGCGTTACCGTTCTACAAGATATCGTTGATGAAAATTAAAAAGAGTGTCGTAGACAGAACGGCGCCCTAGGCATAACAGACTTCAGAATTTGCATTGACCGTGCTTAAAGGTAATTTATAATCCATGGATCCCAAAAACACGAATTTTTGGCAATAGAGCCTGTTGTACGAAAGTGTGATAACAATACAAAAGCAAAATAAAACGACAAACGAAGTCAGTGGATATCGACATACATCTCTCTTACCATGTGTCGGCAAAGTTCTAGAGAAGATCATATCTAAAAGACTATTTTGGTTTTCAGAAAAAAACAGACTAATAAATATAAACCCAGTCGCTTTCGAGCAAGGCCGAGCTACCATGGATTCTTTTCTTGATATCGACGATTTTGTTTCAAACCCATTATCATCAAAGAATCATATTTCTAGTTTGTCAATCGATTTCGAAAAAGCCTTTGACAGAATTGGTATACATATAGTCTTAACCAAACTCATGCAATGGAAAATTGGTCCAAAGATGTACAAATATATCAAGTCTTTCCTAACTAATGGACCGATCTGAATAAAAGTACATAACGTGTACTCTCTACACCTTCAAAAATGGTATCACAACTCTCAGTAGTCATTGTTATAATCGCATTCAATGAATTTTATCATATTCTACAATACAAAAATATAGCACCATCCGTCACTGTCTGTACGCCGATGACTTCGTCATATTTTCTAAACGTAAAGATTTGATAAAAACGACCTCCACATTTTCCAATATTCTAACAGATATAAACCAGCAGTGTAATCTCTCTGGTTCAAAAATCTCTTTAGATACAACAAAAATACTACATACATATTTGTAAAAAAACGAGCTGTACAAAACAAATAACACTTAATTTTAAGAACAACAATATTTGTAATGTTAGTTCACTAAGCATATTAGACATTATTTTTGACTTTAAGTTTAACTTTAAGCACCACTGTACATATTTAAAAAAAACCTAGCTACCAGACTGAATATAACATCTTAGACTTCTTGTTCGCACACAAACACTTTAATCAGAGTTATCAAATTATTTTATCAAAGATTGATTTCGGCCTAGTTATTTATGGTAAATGTACAAGGGATTCACTCCAACTTTTTTCAACCGCAATATCACTCCGCGGTTCGGATCACCCTTAAATTATTCAGAACGACACCAATAAAATATTTGTTAACAGAAGTTGGACTTCTTTCGCTCGAAGGCAAACTTGACTACCCCACTGCTGTCCTCGCCCCGAAAATTATATCATCCCAAGACACAACCATTATACTGGAAGCCAAAAGAGCACTATCTTGAGAGAAAATTCGGCAAATTATAATGCACTCAACTCCCTGCTATGGTCCGACATGCCAATTTCAGTTCTAACACACAATGCACCAATTGAGGATTGGAATACTACCATGGCTTCGGTAGTGAAAATAGAGGAAAACAGAGACAGTATACCCTTGTATTTGTAGCGACAGTTTATCCTAAGGCTTTGCATGGGTCGCATAAGCTTTACACACAGTCGTCTGCTGTCCAAAAGCGATCCTCCATCCTGCTATTTTTGATACACCAAAACCGTCCTCTCCATTAAAAATTTTCTTGGATGCCATAAGATCAACAATACAGTTAAATGCTTTTCCACTGCTCCACTTACGGATATATTACAAACACCAACCGAAACTAACATCAGTAAAGTATATAAAATATTGGTAACTCTTAAACTCCATAAAAACATTTAAAATATTAAAAACTAAATAAAAATAACCCTTTATAGTTAAGATTAGCCGATAGCCATGGTAGCTAGAGCGCCTTTAATGTTTTTTATTGTAATTGATCGTAAATGATCGTTGAATGTTGACAGTTCGATAATGGCGCTAAATCTAAAATGGCACCTCCGTATATCTTTAAAGTTCAGAACAAGTGAACAACTAACTCAGTACATAACTTCATGGAACGCATCCACTTTTGTTTTCATTGAACACACCTTTTATAAGCAACACCTTGCACAGTTTTCTCAAATGTCAAATCCTATCTAGAACAGCAACAAGTAAATCTGTTATTTCTATCTTTATCCTTGCCTTACTATCTAGGCTCTAGGGCAATGATACCGAGGCAAAATTCGGCGCGTATGATAACCAAAAAAGATAATCGGTCTTCAAACCGTGCAAT
Source organism: Volucella zonaria (assembly GCA_963966105.1). NCBI lineage: Eukaryota > Metazoa > Arthropoda > Insecta > Diptera > Syrphidae > Volucella > Volucella zonaria. The sequence continues at coordinate 209,563,412 of OZ014531.1, forward strand.
TTGGAAAAAATATGCAAACTTAAATTACCTTAAATTTTTGGTGTTTGACGCCGGAGCTCTGCCAATTGTCGGTTGTCTAATTCTGCTTGCAGAACTACTACTAAATATTATAGTTATAAATAAAGTACCTTATACCGAAATTGACTGGATTGCGTATATGCAGGAATGTGAAGGATTTTTGAATGGAACTACCAATTATGCATTGCTAAAAGGTATGTGAAAATCTCACGAATATTCTTTGCATTTTTTCTAATGTTTTTATTTAACTAATTAAAGATTTATTTTTACGAGTGCTGGCAAAAATGAATCCCAGTGTATGAATATGATATATGATGTGTATATCTTAATACATATATTTTTGTTATATGCTGGAGCAGTAATGTATTATGAGATGATGGACATGCAGCAGTTCAATTAAATATTTAAAAGTTAAATATTAAATTGTACGAACATAAATGTAGCATTAGTGCGTGCTTGCCATCAGTTTATTCGCACGCAATTAACTTAATTAAGGTTTTTCAGGATAGGTACCTCTTGCCGATCTAGCTTACGTTTCTCTTCGTTATGTGTACATATTATGTACGAGTACAAACGTTATGCAACTTACATAAAGCTATGTGTTCAAGTCTGTTTTCAGGGGTTAGAACAGTCAATCTGCTATAACACTTATTAAATAGAAACTTATTCCCAAAACATAATTTATAGCTTTCTGTTTGAAAGTTGCAGAAGAAATTTGAACACATGAGATTTATATATGTGTGATTCGCTTTAGTTTGATTTAAACAAAGTCTTCCTGTAATAACAATTGTATTTTTCTTTTCAGGTGATACCGGACCATTAGTTTATCCTGCAGGCTTTGTGTACATTTATTCAGCTTTATACTTTATCACATCTCATGGAAGGAACATCCGTTTAGCACAGTATATTTTCGCAGTGATTTATTTACTGCAGATATACCTTGTAATACGTTTATATACGAAAAGTCGAAAAGTACCACCGTATATATTGGTGCTTAGTATATTCACATCTTACCGCATCCATTCAATATACACTTTACGCCTCTTCAATGATCCGATTGCTATACTATTTCTTTACCTCGCCATTAATTTATTTCTGGACCGGCGATGGACTTATGGAAGTATATGCTTTAGTCTGGGAGTATCAGTAAAGATGAATGTGCTTCTTTTTGCACCAGCAGTACTTATATTATTTATTACAAATCTGGGATATAAAAAGGCCGCGCAACAGCTTACTATATGTGCAATGGTACAATTAATACTCGGAGCACCATTCCTTTTGACTTATCCGATAGCCTATATGAAGGGAAGTTTTGACTTGGGTCGAATTTTTGAACATAAATGGACAGTAAATTATAGATTTTTAAGCCGCAGTGTGTTTGAAAATAAAATGTTCCATATATTGCTGCTTGCCATTCATTTATCACTTCTGGCATTACTTGCATCGCCGGCATATATGTATTTTAAAAATTATTGTCGACTGCGTGAATTACAAAAGCAGCTAGAGCCGCAAGTGAAGAGGCAAAATATTGAAGTGAATAAACAAAAGAAACAAGTCAAGCAGAAAAAGGAACAGGCATCAGAAGAACTAACTGCTGATCAAAAATCGTTTTTAAACTCCTTTGAAAAATCTCTTCAAAAAACATCACAACAATCGAAAACAAATAGTATAGAGGATAAAGAAGACACCCAACAAGGATATTCTGTGCAGTTTGACAAATGCACTCAATTAGCATTACTCCCACTATTTCTATGTAATTTTATTGGAGTGGTATGTGCAAGAAGTCTTCATTATCAATTTTATGTATGGTACTTTCATACATTGCCGTACTTAGTTTGGTGTACTAACTTTAACTTAGCAACGCGATATTTAATACTGGGATTGATTGAGCTGAGCTGGAATACGTATCCTAGTACAAATGTGTCTAGTTTAATGTTACATTTGTGCCATTTTGTTTTATTATTCGGGGTAGCTCGAAATATTTATAAAACAAAAGTGTTATCTGAAAAAGCGAATAAAATGCAATAAATCCAAAATATTGTATTTTTTTTTTTTTTTTTTTTTTTTTTTTTTCTACCAGGAATTATAAATAATAACCTCATTCTTCAAAACTGTGCTCACTTCGCTCGCAAGAGAAAAGGTAAAACAACGTACACCCATGATTATATCAGATATCAGTCAATCAAGCAGGCTTATTCGTCATGTTTTGTTGTTGCAAAGACCACAAACTACGTGTCCTCCTACCTTTCCATCCATGGTAGAACGATCAACTTTTATTTATTTAATTCTCAAATTACCCTTATTTTACTATATATTACAGCTCAAATATATAATTTCGTATGTCTAAAGAAAATTATAACAAAAGTGTAAGCTCACAATTACATAAATCCGATAATTTCCAACTAGTTTATACCTCTTGATTAGTCAACTTTGCAATAATACAGACCCTAATGAAATATGTACTATATGTATCAGAAGATATTGTAGTTACCAAAAACTGTTGGCCTTATTCATAGATTGTGCTCAAGACTTTAGAAAAATTATTTACATGGTTTTTATGCGGTCTAGTTTTTTTCATGTATACGGTTTGAATGAAATTTTTATTTTCAAATTATTTTCAAATTTTTACAAATGGTACTTGTTTTGATATATAACATCATTCAAACGTTTTCTACGGAACCGATTGCAGAAATGGATGCACCGCATCCATCCAACTTCATCTTTAATAAGTGGATTGGGGCAAATTGAAACTACATATCCTCCAAGTCTTCCAGTTTCAATTTATTTAAAACGAGGCTGATTAACATGAAGCGATAGCGGCTCCCGTTGACTGTAACCAACTCGCTGGCATCATACGGAAGAAGTACAGCTCAATAATAGCTTCAGCATGAAAACCATTAACAGCAGTTAATTCGTCTGCTACCTTTGAAACGCCTCCGACTAATCGCATGACCCAATGTGGCAATTTTGCCTATTACCAAAGCTATTTAAGGAAAAATGTGCATCTTCTCTGAGGATTAATTTTACACGAAAATGCGGATCTTCTTCCAACTTCAATAGAGCGCAACGACCGAAGTTTTAACGGGTACGATGATCATTTGGCTTTAGCTCTTACGTCAGTCTTTTTGAGAAAAAAAAAGGCCACAGAGATGACCGAGAGATGTCGTCTGGACTTGCGGACTCGCGTACAGGGGAAATATTTTCTTCAGTTCTGGCGTTTCGCTGTCTCATTTGTGCAGCAACATTATGGAATACTCAGTCGTTTCGAATTTTCTCACTAAATGCTCAGTTATTTGCTTACTGGTATGATTGGAGATAACACACGTAACGCAAACTGGCGAAAAATTTTGATGCTTTGTAAATTTAACCTGTCGGAAACTAGAGAATTCTTACGTACTTTGCTGTATCAAATTATTCTTATTCCAGGCCCTTGGATACTTGATGAAATGATAAAGCAGTTGACCATACACAGTTCAGTTGATCGAATTTCAAATGGGAATGACATATATTTATTTTAGCTCATAGACGAAGAGTCAAATGTTCTAGTGACAATAATTCGCTTTGATGATATTAGATTCGCTATAAAATTCATTCAACACTAATCTTATAGACCTCAGCTCCGAATATGTAAAAAGTAAATTATTTCACCGAACGATCTCATGTGGATTTCATGGTAAAACAAAGTTCGATTTGTGTTTGTACATGTGAGGCAAAGTTTCATAAAATCCTAAAGCATGAGCGGTACCCAGTCCGCAGTGGAAATTATATCATATTTATCTTAACTCATAGAACGTTCTGCTTTTGGGGTACTCTTGGTAAGAAAATTCGTACTGACTAATTAATTTGACTTCCAAGTAAAAACAAACTAACCGTGTACTGAGAATAGCTGTAATAAGCCTTAATTACATACAGTCTAACTTTTAATTGTGGTTCAGACAAAATATATTTTAATTTTGTTTATTTTAAAACAACGAGAAAAAACAACTTAAATCTACTTGTATAGTAAGTTAGGCTCAACCATTATACAAATTAACAACTTTCTTACTCCAAATTATTTAATGTTTCTTATAAAAGGTATAGACCCCATTGAACGAGGATACAGTACATAACTTATTTAAAATGATTTTCCAATTGCATATAAAGTTTAAAGTAGTATAACATAATAAATAAAAAAAAAACGCTTATTCTGTTAATCCGCACATGAAGTAGCAACAGTTTGATGTGTCGTTTGTGTCTGTGGTAAGCTTTGCTCTTCTTCTTCGTGTTGTTGTAACCGCTGTCGCATCTGATCTTGTGACTTCCGATGCTGTGTGGTGAAGAATTTTAAAATTGATGTTTCACTGTTTCGTCGACTCGACGTTGGCGTTCGTTGATTTTGATTATGCAGGTGGTGAGGATTTGAATGGGAGGACGAAGGAGACATTTGATCAGCATTATTCAAACTATTACGTGATGCTCGTCTCCGAGATACTGTATTACATCGCGGGCTTTCATCAGATGAGCGAAGGCTTTGTAAACGTGGAGAGGAAATACAACTCTCCATACTGCTTCGATCAAATTCTTCAGTATGTGAATGCCGCTCATTTTGAATTTTATCTGATAAGGTAACGTTTCGACTGGACATTAGCTTTTGCTTTCGAATTTTCGTAAGCCAATCGACTTTATCTTTCAGTTTCCGCTTGGGTGACATAATACCTAAGTGTGGTGCCTCGCCGTCAACCACGTAGTTTGGCAGGTTTGAAGTCGGAGAAAATATCACAGATGAATACGCTGAATTCGATGTTGAAGGAGATGAAGCACCCGCTGTTGGCTCTGTATTTGAATTCCCCAACGTTCTTTCACTTAATGGAGAAAGCAGTTTTAAAGATGCAAGAGCATAGGCGCTAGTTGATGGAATGACATTATCATTTAACGTGTTTGAATTAAATTTGTTTTCTTGATTACTATCTTCCGGAAGATCTCTTATAGGACTTAAGAACGATTCGTTTTCATTACGATCCTCGTAAATCGAGCACAATTTTGGTGTACTCGGGGTTGTTGGACTAAATAAACGCCTTCCTCTGGATTCAATGACCTTGGGTCGCTTTTGTTCACTTTCTCCGCGGTCGTAACAGCTTTCACCTACCATTTCTTCGAACGATCTTTTTGTAACAGCTTTTTCTTCAGTACTCGGTGTTTTCTCATTTTGTTCTACAAGCCTTTTAAGTGATCGAGGTGTGCATTCCAATTCTTTTAAATTGTATTTCCGTGCAGATAATGTTGTTCTAATTATTTCATCCGTTGATTGGCATATTTCAGCTTGCCCTCTAAAGTGAACACTATTGACTTGGTCAATATGTTCCGGACCTATGCGCCATATTTTATGCCTTGCATCATCACTACATGTAACAATTGGTCCATCACCATACGACCCCCATGCAACACAGGTTACTTCTACTGTGTGTCCTAAAAGAGCCACCAGTGGCTCAGATTTATTTAAATTCCATATGTATGCCTTTTCGTCGCTGCTTCCACTTACTAAATACTTTCCATCTGGACTAAGGCATGATTTAATATAGAAAGTACTATTCCGAAGACCATGATAAACTTGCAGGGGTTTCGTAGAATAAGAGAAAAGATTGTAGCAATAGATTGAATTGTCCATACAATTGGCATAAAGTTTGGCACCAGCTTCGTCAATTAACAAATTTGTAAAGCCTTTGAATGTTGAAGAGCCTGCGTAAGGTAAGCTGTACTTCGGCAGAGGTTCCTTTTTATAACAGGTGTAATTTCTTCGCAAATCCCAAACTTTTATAATACCATCACCGGCACCACAAGAGATTAAAGTATCACTATCCTAAAAATATAAACAAAATATGATTTTAAAAAAAACTTGATAGTAAGTATTCGAAATGTGAATAAAAATATTAAATATACAAGAAAATCTATCATAAGTACGAGTATGTTTGCATATAAATGTTTCAAACCTGGAAAACAAGGCCCGTTATACTACTTGATGTTGTATTCTGACCCAGCTTAGGTGTCCTTGTTTTTTTCTTTTGTGAGACTGGAGTGGTTGGCCCACCAGAATGCCCGCTATATATACAATTGTCAGCTCTTGAAGTCAAATTTAGGTTTAGATTTGCTCTTGTATCCCAAATCAAAATTGCTCCGTCTCGCCCACCAGTGGCAAATACTGATGAATCGCTTTTGCGAAAAGCTGCTGTTTTAACTGATCGGGTATGACCATTGAATACTCTATTAGATCGAATATCAGAACCCTCTACATCCCAAAGGCGTGCAGTGTGGTCGCCTGAAGCTGAAACAAATTTCATTTGCCCAGGCGCCCATTCCAAATCAAATACAGCATTAAAATGACATTGAGGAGCAGCTAAAGCTTGTTCTTTTGGTTCCTTGTTTCTGATTGTTGTATCTTGCAAAGCAATCTAATTATTAAAAATATAATTAAATAGGATTATTGATATAAAATTAAACCCATTACCTTTCCATCTTCGTTCGCTATGGCTATGATGTGTCTATAGTTATTGCAATTAGCAAACTTAGCTGAAAATATTGGCGGTTCAGGATTATAGTCCGAACTGTAATTGCTTGGGGTGATACCTCGCCAGCTGTCTTCTTTAGCAACGCATAGGCGACGAAGGGCAAAGTCGTAAGTGCGATCATTCGCTGAAAATGTATAAATAAACCAATGTTATAAGTTATATTGTTGGGATTTTTATGATCTTAATTGTTAAGATTGAAAGATTTTTTTGTGAATTTCTATTAAACCAGTGTTTTATTTTTTTGGCGCAAATTCAAGTTATAAAAATGTTTTGTAAACATAATTTTCTTTGAACTGTAACACGACCTAACCATTTATATGAAAGCCCATATCACTTACATATTCCTTGCTGTTTCTCAAAAAAGGCCGAAACCCGATTCATATTTAATATTAACAATCCGCCTTAATGCCAGTTTTATAATTTAAAAGTTAATCCTTTTTTCCAGCGGACTACTGCAATCAGAATCTGCCATTTGTCAAAGTATTTAATTTGCGCGCAATTGTCATTTGGACTTCTGTTTGTTTCGTTTTTAAATTTTTCATTCGACTGAAATGTCAGAAAATAAAACCTTTAAATCATTGCCAGATGAGAATGTAAACTATGTAAGATGATGTATCCAAGACATTGGGTAAATTCGATATTACTCACATTTTTGTGAGTGGAATATGTATGTATTTAAATATTTACAGTGCACTAATATTGCATTGTATAGTGGTTAAAGATTTTTTTTTTTACATATTTTTGTTTCATATAAGTAATGAATTCTTATTTAACTATTAAACTAATATATAAAATATAACACTTAAAGACAGCTAGGAGAAAACTGCTTGAAAATTAGCATAAGTAATTTAACTATGTTATTCCAACTTACTGGCGTCATGTGGCATTTTTAATCTAAGCCTAATATTTACACCATGTGTTTTAACGTAACCTGGATAGTGATTTGTATATGTACATATGTATATAGCAATATATGACAAAAAACTGCTCTCATTCTGAAATTAAATATATACAGTTCCAATTATAGTCGAAGAATGTGGGGCTTATAAAGAGCTGAATTAAAAGCTTTTAAATTAAATTTGTATCTAATTATTTTTCACTGATTAAAACTATCAATCGAAAATGCAAATTGTAATTGGAACTTATATTAATACCTTAAGAAAAATCGTTAGCTAATATTTCTTAGGCTACTGATAGTAAGAGTAAAGCGTAGTGAAAGAAGAGAGCCTAGCATAAGGGTCAAAAATAAAGAATGCGAGCATATTGCATTCATGTATGCACATATGTATGTATGTATGTCATAAATGAACTAAATGTGATATATTCTTAGAATATCTTAAACTTCCAGTTCAAACTGCCAAGTCACATAATAGCAATTATGCTACTAAATCACAAATAGTTAATTTTCTTTCTCCGAAATATGTATATACTTTACGATAACGATGGCACCCTTAAAATTGGATGTACCTAAACAAATTATCTTTCGCATAGTAAGCTTAAGTTGAACAGTAGCAGCAGATTTAGGATTATCCCCTATTCACACTGCATCGAAATCCAAGCAGGCGTTCACACCGAATACCGACTGGATTTTGTTTAACAATTGTATCATCTGTAAAATTTTTATGTATGTAAGGATTTTTAATTCATTTTTTTTCTTATGAATTTTTTTCTCCTCCATATTCAGTTCCAAAAAAAAGTTATTTTATTTAATATTGAATTATTTTTTTGACAAGAAATTTAGAAAACTAGTAACGATAGTCAATATTTTTCAAAATTTGTCAGCTGTTTTGCTGAATACACTTAATATTTCAAAAGGTGTGTCTGCCTCAAGAACATCACGATAAGTTTTGAGGAATTTAGATCAAAAACCTGTTGTACTAATGGGTTTCAAAAACTAAAAAACATATGGAGAATCTTCTGTTTTCGATTAAGGTTACGGGAGTTTTTGCGAAAACTCAGTTTTCGATGCGGTGTAGAAAGATTATTAGGTATAAAATCACTTTCGGTGTCCTCAATATCAATGACATCGGTTGTTGTTGGAACATGTTTTATGCATTACACTTAAAATATTAATCAAAAAAATTAAACAAAAACCTGCAAAAAAACGTTGTATACAAGCTAGATTTAGGTGAACAGGTCTTAGAGCTTATAATATATTGTCATAATAAATAAGGCAAAGCTTGTAAAATCGATTATGCTATTTTTCCACAGTTTAGCTGATTTAGGCACGAAAGTAACTCTTATTTTTAAATTTGAATATGAATCTGCAGACTAAATTAGAAGTACCTATGTTTATGCATGATTACTCGTATGTTTGCGTACCGTGAAAATCCACTAAAAGCATTCCAAAACTGTCTACAATCTATGTTACACTTCCTATTTCTATAGGTTTTGGTTATGGTACGAGAACATATTTCAGAAGACGTTGAACGAAAATCTTGCCTACGTTTCTTTAATTTGGAATTATACCAGTTTTTGTCTACTCTAACTCTCATTCGATTTTTTGAGACACTTCAAATTATTTTTTGAACATTTATCAAATAAAGTATCTTATGCAATTGGAAAATATATAGGTATTTTATTTATTCTTAAATATTGAGTGCTCAAAATTAGATTTTCTTAATTGACACTCTTGTTCTCAACTGTTAATTTTTTCTCAAGTTTTAAAGTGTAATGTAGATTTCGTTATCATAGTCTTAAAGATGGCATCACTGAAATAGAAATAATCCAGCCTATATGTAAAATCGAAAATTTTCTTCGCTGTCATTCGCATTCCATCGTTGTTCGTGTTTGTGTTAAGCTATTGATTCTCATTTCGACGAAGTAAAAAGTGTCAATTTTTGTTCATCACTGTAATTGGGTGTGGTGTAGCAAATTTCTATTTTGCATTATTTTTGTTTAATTTGTTAAGAAAATATATTTCGTTTAACGAGACATTGTGCTTTTTAAAATGGTGAACTTTTTTTGCTTTTTAACATTGTTAAGTGTTATTGCATTGTTGTGTCCGTGCAGTGATGCGCAAAGAACTCCAACCATTTCCTACATCACACAGGAACAAATCAAAGACATTGGTGGAACCGTTGAATTCGATTGTTCCGTACAGTATGCAAAGGAGTATTCAGTGGTTTGGATAAAAATGGATAGTGAACCCGTTTTTCTATCCACTGGCAGTACGTTAGTCATAAAAGATTCACGTTTCGCCCTTCGTTACGATCCGAATTCATCAACATATAAATTACAAATCAAAGATATTCAAGAAACCGATGCTGGGATGTATCAGTGTCAAGTAGTTATTTCAGTTATACATCGTGTGACCGGTGGTGTTAAACTTTCCGTAAGAAGGCCACCTGTTATATCGGACAATTCTACACAATCAATTGTGGCCTCCGAGGGAAATGAAGTTCAAATGGAATGCTATGCTGGTGGTTACCCTGTACCAACAATTACCTGGCGTCGCGAGAACAACGCCATCTTACCAACAGGTAACAAAATTTTACTGCATAAGAAATTACGAAAACAATTTTTTTGAAGTCAGCTTAAATGATAAATTACGTAAGAATATATTCTTCCGAATTCATTGTGCCCTCAATAAAGGCGGAATTCAAGTAAGCTCTAATTGATACTAGAATTAATGTTGTCTGTCTTGTATGTGTCAATTTTTCTGTTTGGTGCACAGCGCTGCATGACTGATATTGTTTATTCGTAATCCATTTCCCTTTGTGGCTTCCCCCCAATCACTTACACATTTGTGTATCTGCATGAATCACTCACTGAGTCTAATTAATTCAGTTTTTTTTTGTGCTTTTTAGTATACTAATCAATATTTAAAAAGTATACTAAGTATTTTTTTTTCTATATTTTCCTGCAAAGTAAATTGCATCTTTTGAAGAAAAAACAATCTGTAGAAAAATCAATATTTTCCTGCCAAAAAGAAAACACTTGAGACGCTTGATATACGAGTACTTAAGTGCGAGCGGTGGCATGCATTATAGAGCTGTATATGTATGTACTTGTTCATACGGATATATATATATGCGCGTATAAGAAAAACGCGCGGGATGTGGTGTTTGTTCAGTTTGTATAGATGTTTTTAAATTTGGTTTTTATATATGAACGTGAGCATGCTATGCATGTATGGATACGTGCATGCATAGAAATAGCTTCCCAAAATCGCATATACGAATTAAGATAAACATTTAGAATATAGATTTTTTCGTGAGTACCTAAGACAACATTTAATTGATATTTTGTACACTGAACTTAGTGTTTTATTTTCCAACGTTTAATTCTCTATTTACTGTTAGTTTATTTGAGTAAAAATTCATATTTTTACGAAACAATGCAGTAGTACTGGTCGAAGTACATACTTTGATAGCTTAATTCCAATATATATACATTTTTTCAATCAAGAATAACTAAAGATCGAATAGATTATCATTTAGGTATTTGGAAAACAAAACTGCGGCAAGAAATTTCACTTTGGAAAAGTTTCCTTGAACCCAAAAACCTTCGCTACCATCTAAAATCAATATATTTACCTGAAAACGGATTGCACTCCGTATACCTGTACATCAATAGAACAAATGAGCAGGTGTAATGAAAGAATACAATATCTATTGTAAATGATATCCTTTTTATTTATGCACATGACTTATGCATACATACATACTCTTATGTACAAATTGGCGTAGTGAAGTTTTTACCTGAATTTTTAAATAATATTTTGTTCTTATACTGGGGAATTGATGATTTTTCTTTACCAAACAAAAATATCCATGCATGTATAATACCTATAGGTATAGTGTGTAAATGCACAGGTTTAAAACCGTATGCAGATATGTATGTTAATAATAGCAATATTAATAACACTAATGAGAAACAATTTAGGATTAGTACGGATCAAAACTGGCTTTTCAACCTTTTTTGTTTATTTTTGTAAAGAGTTGTTTTTGTTTAGGCTTTGTAATTTCTAAAGTGGGAATTATATTAATATATTCTAGTGACTATATACTAACATTATTTGAATTTTACATATGTGTGTAGTTAAACCTGTTTAATTCCTTTTTTTATAAATTTTAAACTCAATGCGCGTATTTTCAAAAAAAAAAATGCAATAAATTCAATTGTACAGGCAAGCTTATATGTAGAAAACAAATCGTGTAGTTTGTATATAAAACCAGACTAAATTTTTAGATTAAATGCGCATCTGTTAATTCCTATGGATGTGCAGGCTTTTGTGTGAACAAATTACTGCTCGCATTAATGAAGTAATTTAAATTACGAAATTGTGATCTGAAAACAATAATAAAGATTAAAAACTAATTTAAAATAATATTCTTTACCAACATTTTTATATCTTCAAATAATTATTTAACAAAGTAAAAGGGCTGACGGAGCTGAATTTCATTTGAAGCATTGGTATTATCCAATTTAGTATGTACTATATTTATTATTTTCTATACATACGAATATGTATTAATTTGGTCTTTTGTTGACCAAGGTGACTAGGCTCCTCACTGATTGTGTTGTTCGTTTTTTCATTTCTTGTACTTACGACAGAGCGCAAAAAATACAAAATTTTCCATATGGAATACCTTGCAAGAGAGCCAGAGAAAAAAATAACGGTGATTTTTGACTTATTCTTTCTAATTTATTTTTCCAAGATCAAAGGTAAACAGTTACCAGCATGAAATATGAAACACAAATTTTTGAAAAATGTTTTTACTTATTCAGTTGAAGGGCGAAGGTTTTGCATGGGCGACCATCTGAATAGACGGTTTCTAATGGCAAATTACATCATGCGATTTTGGTCAAGTTTATTTTTGAAGTAAAATAAAATAAAATAAAATGGGTAAAAATCAATTATTTTCGGTATGTTATGGCTTTATTAGAAAAAGCGAACATTACCATTAGTTATGAAATACGATTTGATTCATGTTGCTGGGGCAGACGGGGCGGCTGGCTTCACAGCAGTGCATCCTGTGAATCCAATGGATTTTTTTTTTTTTTTTAAAGAACTTAACACCCAAGTGGGTATGAATACACTTATAATGCCTCAGCATGTGTTAAGTTTTTTAGAAAATGGGATAGAGAGAGAAAGAAAGATGTTTGTGCTCAGTGGTTATTTCGCTCCATGGGTGGCATCCAACATTTAATGGGGAGACTAAATTCTTAGTGGAAGTTGGCTTGATGCTGCTCTCTAGTCAACTACTCGTCTTGGTTGATTTTCGTTAACTGAAAGAATGGATGACATGTCTTTTGGGCGAGGCTGGGATTCGAACACCGAACCTTCCGATTTGGAAGCCCGTCCACTACCACTTGAGCCACGACCATGGCACGGACAATGTTCGATTAAGCGACCCTGAATCGTTTCTGGATAACATGGACCTTTAAGGACACCCCACACAAAAAGAGTCTAACGGGATCAAATCGCAGCTCCGAGGAGACCAATTGAAACTGCCAAGGCGGCTGATAACACTATTACAGAACTTACCGCGCAAAAGTCCGGTTGTTTGATGGGCTGTTTGGCATGGTGCACGAGTTGGTGGTGGCGTTACCATTTATATTAGGCAAGGTAGGTATCAAGCACAAAAAGAGAACAGAATCCCCTCCCGACAGTGAAATCAAGTACCTTTTTGTTGATATAATAGGCGAAGAGACTACGCTGCTCTTGGAGCTGTATATAGGCCCGATAGAAATATTGACTTGCCCTTTTTTATTTCAGTCCTGGAAGAAATTACTAGTCCAAATTTGATTGTGTGTGGAGACTTTAATTGTAACATCTTAGCTAATGAATCTCTTACTGACATCATAAATACATTCAATTTATTTTCCGTCAACACAAATTTACCGACTCACTACTCTGGTATTGCTCCTCTAACCTTACTAGACATGTTCTGGGTAACTTGAATAAAGTAGCAGTATATGTTCAACTTACAGCAGCCGCCTTCTCAAAATATGAATTGATTCATCTTGTCTATGATTTTAAAGCTCTTTTTACATTTAATAATAATAATACAATTGTATACAGAGACTTCAAACATATTGACTATACTTTGCTGGGAAAAGATGCCAGAAATTTTAACTGAAAACGTATTTACTATATGACTTCACCCAATGAACAAATTGGCTTTCTCAATAAAAACGTTCTAAGATTATATGATAGACAACACTCCAAAGCAAATCTTGGTTCTCTCCCCAGATTCGCTCACTAATGCAACATCATGCTTATAACCGATGGAAACGATTCACCCTCTACTAACGTCGTGATATGTACCGTTCACTCAGGAATCGAGTTGTAATGGCAATACCTTCTGCAAAGTCTCAAGTTTTTTCGAATCGTCTTAGCCTTTGTTTAAACGGGCGACAGCTATGGTAAAACCTTCGCCAAATCGGAATCGCTAATGGCGGAAATAATTGTGCAGGTCACATTGACTGTGATGCGCTAAATGAAAAATTTATTTCCCTTCCGGTTCCTCCAATTTCAAACTTTATGAGAGATTCAACTATTTGAACCTAATATCCACAGTGGGTACTACCAGTGAGAGATTCAACTATTTGAACCTAGTACCCACAGTGGACTTTTACTTTTAAGGTTGAAATCATACTTTCAGTCAAGTTGAATGTATTTGGTTTCGGTCAAATGCATCCATTCTTCTTGAATCTGATTTTACCTATCTTACTTCCTTTTATTATCCATGTCTTTAATGTCATACTGACAACAGGTATACGAGTATTTCCGACAAAATGGAAAACGGTCAATTTCAATTTTGCCTTATTTGTCAAAGGTTTTTGAAAAATTATTACAAAAACAAATGACTTTCTACCTCAAGAGTTCATACCTGCTAACATCAAAGCAATCTGGTTTACGTAAAAAACATAGCTGCGTTACAACCTTATTAAGTATCAGCGAAGATATTCTGCCAACGATCAATGATGATAAAGTAACCTTTCTTATCCACTATTATCTAGACCATTCTGTCTTATGTGACAAACTTAAACGATTCTGTAATTTCACATCTTGCGTTGTAAAGCTTCTTAGTTCTTATTTAACAGATCGGAGGCAAGAAGTCTAATTAAATAACTGTGTATCAAGTTTTCTGCCAATTACCCGTGGTGTCCCTCAGGAGTCTATTTTAAGACCTGTATTATTTTCCATATACGTTAATGAACTGCTCATCATCACCAAACACTGCTCTCTACATACCTAGTCCTTCCATAAGTTCTGCTACAAATATAAAACGCTATAAAAAAAAAAATATTAAACATACTGTATTCAAAATTGTTTCATTTATCGACCACAATATTGATTATTAAAGAAAATTGGATTCACTCGAAATGACTGCCTTTTGCTTTAACACAAGCTTCCAAACGGTGTGGCCATTGGGTTATAGCGGCACGTACGGTTTCCATGGAGATCGTGGACGCTGCTCTGGTTAATGCTGTTTTAAGGCTTTCCAAATTTCTGTGGAGAGTCTTGAAGGCCATGCTCTCCAGTTTTGATCAAAAACCATAATCCAGTGGATTCAGATCTAGACTCCCCAACGGCGAATCTTCTGCTGCTTTAAAGCCAGGAATATTGACTCTGAGCCACTCTTACGTGGTTTTGGCTTTGTGCGCTGGGGCATAGTCCTGTTGGAAGATCCATCTGTATCCATTGAAAAGGGTACCCTCTAGCACATCTTCTTGGTAAACCTTTGCACCAGTTTTTACGCCTTTTTCACACAAATGGAGGGATGTGGCGCCATTGTCAGAGACCCCCCACCAAACCATTACCGAAGCGGGATGATGTCCACGTTGAAGCCTTGAAACAACTTTTTTCGCTTCCTTAGATTAAATGGCATACATTTTGGCATTTTGTTTGTTGAAAACTTCTTCCACGGTAAAAATTTCCGCATCCGTAAACATAATGTTTTCATGACCATTGTCCGCGTGTCACTGTAAAAGTCCTTGCATCTTTCCGCCTAATTTTTTTTAGTTGAGGAATTTGAAGATGACCCGTGGACCGACGATAGGCTTTCATCTGCAGATCATCCCGAATCAGCCTAGACATTCATCTGGTTAATATATTCAATTCCTTGGACATGATCTTCTGCTTTCTAAGGGGATTTCTCCGAATTCGTTCACCCACTGCGTACGGACGACGCGGGGACGACCACTTCTTGGCCTGTCCTCTACTCCAGACTATTCGCTGAAGCGAGCAATAGCCCGATAAGCGAATATTCTCTATATTCCGAGTAGTTTTAGCAACTCGAAAAAAATTTAGCCAGCACTCTTTCCGCACTTATGCAACCCTATTACCGTGACTCGATTCTCTTTAACGCCCCATCGCAAGGTTCGGTGTTCGAATCCCAGCCTCGCCCGAAAGACATATCATCCATTTTTTCAGTTAACGAAAATCAAGTAAGACGAGTCGTTGAC
This sequence comes from Volucella zonaria, assembly GCA_963966105.1. Classification (NCBI taxonomy): domain Eukaryota; kingdom Metazoa; phylum Arthropoda; class Insecta; order Diptera; family Syrphidae; genus Volucella; species Volucella zonaria. The sequence continues at coordinate 209,579,392 of OZ014531.1, forward strand.
TAGAAATCAACGTCAAGCCAACTTCCACTAAGAATTTAGTCTCCCCATTAAATGTTGGATGCCACCCATGGAGCAAAATAACCACTGAGCTCAAACATCTTGCTTTCTCTTTCCATCCCATTTTCCAAAAAACTTAACACATGCTGAGACATTGTAAGTGTATTCATTGAGTGTTAAGTTCTTTAAAAAAAAAAACAAATAGTTTGCAAACTGAAACCAAACTGACTAGTATTCTTCACTGATGAGTGCATGTGTTCTGGAAAAAAAGTTAACGGTTTTATTCCCGCAAGACATTTTGAACGATAAGCGCAGGAAATTATGTAACAAAACTTATGGCAGGACAAGGTACATATGTACGCTGATGATGTACGGCTGTATATGAGTTGCCCGCTTGGCCTAATCGAGCATTGTGTGGTCTCAGAAAAATTGTCTTTTATTGAACAATAAGACGTCCGTATCACTAGTGATTTCTAAAAACGATATCGACCTTTCATATGTTCCTCCTATTATATTAAACAATGCACCCATAGCGTATGTCGCAACACAAAGTCTTGGCGTGGAGTTCAACCGTAAGCTGACCTGGGAATTTCATATTACCATCATTGTGGGAAGAACCTATGGTGTCCTAAGAACGTTATGGACAACTCAATCGTTCACTCCCATCAGAACACGTTTGATGCCAGCGAAAACATTAGCCTTACTCACCTTAGTCTATGGGTGCGAAATTTTTTCCAACTGTGATTCGGCCAACAGATTGTCCACTACTCGATACGCTTGCTCGGTATGCCATTTGATAATTTTCTCCAGTTTCATGTTTTAATTCTGCTTTCAAATATTCTGTTAAGCCAGCAACACCATTATCTGTATGAGAAAGTACGAATGGCCAGCTCCATGCTTATTCATCCGCACCATGCCTCTCGCACATTCGAACATCAATTTTTTGTACATGCCATTCGCGCGTAAAATTTCCTGTCGCGTTATATTAGGGAAATAGAAAATAAGACTAAGCCAAAATACGCATGTTTTTGTCGCAATAAAATGTGCATTATTTTGTTTATACACTGAGATATTCATGCACGGTATTTTATTTTTATTAATTTTCCTTTTTTCTCTTGTTTCACTCTTTTTTCCTTTTTTAATAATTTACATTTGTAATTGTTGTTATCAGTTTTCTCTTCTCTTTTTTTTTATTCCATAACTCTTAACTTGCTTTTAAATTTGTTTATTGTTATTATATTTATTATTACATTAACATTACAATCTGCTGAAACTCAGCGATATAATGTATAATGAACTAATATCGCTTATATTTGTTACTCTGTAAAATTGTTTTCAACAGTATTATATCTTATATCTTAGCTTTCATAACTGTAATCATTTATAACTTATCACTAATTTATGAGATATTTTATCTTAAAGTGTATAAGAATTTCATTTCCAAATAAATAAATAACCGTGTTAAACCAATTTACTCTAACAATAGGTGTTTTATTTTTGCATCGGTAACAGCGCTTAATTTTCACAACCCGTTTTATTTGTTCAAAAAGTGACACATATTTTGGCGTTCCTAACTATGGCCCCTGGAAATCTGCGCATCGCTTACATTAAGAAACCAAGAACCGTTTTTGCACCGGGTAGTCACCTGTGATGAAAAGTAGGTACTGTATGATATGTAATTTATGATGTAAAAGATCTGAGCAGTGGTTGGATGCAGATGAAAAACCAAAACACAGCCCCAAGGCCGATCTTCACCCAAAATGGTTATGGTGACAATTTGGTGGACATCGAAAGGACCAATCCACTTTTCATTTCTTCAACCAGGAGAAACGATAATATTGTGAGGCAATCGAAATTCTTCCGCATCCACCATATTCTCCTGATATTTCCCCAACGGATTACCATCTTTTCCGAAATCTGGATTCATATTGCTGGCAAAAGATTTTCCGGAACCGAGCAGAGGTCATAAAAGCCTTTGAAGATTTCATTGCCTCAAATTGTCAGCACTTTTACGAAAAAGGAATATTTGATCTTATATCACGTTGGAAGAATGCCATGGATGACCAACGGCTCCTATATTGATTGAATAAAAATTTACGGAAAAATAATATTGGCCATAATCTATGGCCGCGCTTTAGAATGCCGGTTGTGGCTCGTGCAATATGCGCTGTTGTTTCGTCGTGCTGTCCAGTCCCAATTCATCCAATTTAGGGATGAAAAATTAATTGATCATGTCACCATCCACAGTGACTATTTGGTCCGGACCGTTCTAAAATAAAAAAATTGGTACAATGACTCCTACAGGGTAAACAGCAGTGATTTTGAGTACATTATTCATGGATTTTTAGTGCCCAGAACCGAAATTTTGTTTGTTGACGTATCTACATAGGCGGAAATGGGCTTTGTCATTAATTTTTGACGCGAAGTCGTTCAGGAGGGCGTTATCGTAGGTTAGACGTGATTCACTGCCACACACATCAGCTAATGGATTGTCTGTAGTTTGTAAAGAAATATCCTCAGGCCATGCGCCCCAGAAACATGCGTGGAATGGCCAATTTCGTGGCACGTCGTCTGGTCGATGTCGACGGGGCCTCTACGATATCTTCAGCCACGACATTCTCGGCCGAACGAGAGGTACGAGGCCTTCTAGACCTTGCTCGGTCTCGTGCTCCAGTCTCTAAGAACGGCCAGTGCGAGCCGGGCGGCCAGGATTAGGACCCGAAATGCATCAACTAAATTGTTTATCAAGAACATCGTGATGATTATTCCGCGTTCTTTAAGGCCAAGGCCCATAGAATCCGTTGCGTCCGTTGCATCGACGTCATCGACTGACAGCTGGATAGAATATACACTTTGTTATGGAAGCAGGCCCATAAACAAAGGATATGACGGAACGGACGGATAAAGTAGATTTACTTTCTACTTTTCAATCCGCTGGCAGTTCATACATTCACACATTGAGGACCATACATTCACATATTGAGGTTCACGTATTAACAAATTGAGAGTATGCACTTTCATTGGTGGATACATTGAGAGAATGAAGAGAAATTGTCGTAGCTTGAAAAGAAAACATTGAGATTAATTGACATTTCAATTATTTTATTTCGTTTCGTTTGTTATTGTGCCAACGTATGCTACGGATTCTATGGGACTGTCAGTTCCGTCAAATATGTCAACGTCAACCTATCCGGCATCGTAACGGACGCAACGGATTCTATGGGCCGGGCCCTTTAGGAGTATGTCCTTTGCTTATTCACACAAATTCAAATTCTGTTTGCGTCAAAAATGTCAAAACATTTTTAGGTAAACCTTTTTTTTTAATTAGTAGGGTGGGAGAAATAAGAATCATATAAGCAAAACCCAGACTCAAAATTTGTGTTGACCAAATCATTAATCAAATTACTATTTCTTATGTCAATAAAAATAGTCGATATTTGAGACGAAAAATAATATATTAGTATTTGAAATAAAATATTTGAAAATTTTTATGTGTAAATTGCGGTGAGCATTAAAATAATATATGTTCTGTCAAGAGTGTACAGATAAAAATTATGTGCACAATTCAAAATGGCACCAACAGTTAGAGTATGATATATAGGGAGTCCCCTACTTTGTCAAGGATAATTTGTGAAATAATTTTTGGTACATTCTAGGAAAAAATTGTTCTACATTAAGGGTCTATCTCCAAGGTTGACATGATTTATCGAAGATTTAAGAAAAGGCTTACTTTGATGTACCCTGACACGTGTTAACTTAAATTGCTCTATTAACACTAATGGTAGAAGCTTCGTTTAGAACTTTATTCTTGGAACAAATACTAGCCTTTGTAACTGCGTTTAAATAAAGTTGATATCTTATTTGGGTCTTCAATATCCAGTTTTAAAGCCCGTTCCATTTTTCTTGACCATGCTAATTTTTGACTTTGAGCTCACTTTTCTTTAACAAGTTTGCAGAAAAACCCATAAATTTGATAATATAAAAAAATGAATTTATGATTTTTTACTTACGTTTCTAGCAACAGTTGACAATAGTAGCGGCTTTCCAAGAATTAATAATTTCCCAATAATTTTTTTTAAAATAGCACAATTTTAAAGTGTGCTCGTTTATTTAGCTACCTGTTAAAGCCCTCATTTCCTTACACTGTTTCTGAAAAGTTCTCAGAAAGAGTTATGTTTGGGGTATGAAGGCCTATTTGGAAAATTTACCAAACAAAAGCGGTATAAAAGATTAGAAAAAAAAATTAATTCATCAGCTTAGTTTTTACGCCGAGGTTACAGTTGCTTAGACATGCTATTTGAAATTGAATCTTCTAAAAATAATGTCCTAAACGAAGTTTCCACCATTAGTATTAACAAAGTAACTTCCGTTCACATGATTCAGGGTAAACCAAAGTAAGCCTTTTCTAAAATCCCCCATAAATGATGTTAACATTAGAGATAGACCCTTGATGTAGAACAATTTTTTTTCTAGAATGTACCCAAGATTCACTTCCCAAATTATCCTTGACGAATTAGGGGACACCCTGTATAATAATATGTCGCATTTCATTAAAGTACTCAATAATACAATTGGTTGAAGGAAATTATTGCTACAAGTGATGTACTCTTATGTATTTTCCTTTTTGTCAAGGTAACACAAATCAGTCGGTTTCCCTGGTCGTTTATGTTTGTTAATCTTTGAAGAAAATTCAGTGCAATTTATTACAGTAAATTCTCAAGATTCTTTAGGAATTGATTTAAAATCATCACAGCATAATACTCGTTTTAAAGTAGTAGCTAAAAGTAAGAAATATTTTAAGGAAGCCACTTTTTCTCTCTAGCTAATGAAGTTTGTATTGGCACCTTTAATAAATGATATACATAGTATAAATTATATTGATTACGTTTCCTTTAAAACTCGATATAAGACCATATAATCCTATATGTATATGTATGTTACATTTACTTGTTTGAGTTTAATATTGTCCCATTACCTATTTTCGAGGTTGAAATGCAATGTATAATAAAAATATTTGACTTAATAAAGCTGACAAAACACCACTCCTACGTAATAGTATAATAGCGACCTCGACATTGTGATTATGTGTTATTGTAAACTGCACCCCATTTTTTAAACAGCGTGCATTTAGTAAAGGGTGGAAAATAATATAAATAAAAAAATATTTGCTTTGTACATATAAAGTATATGTATGTGGAGCATCCGCATATAAACTCTAAGAGGCTTAAGCATACCATTATAATGATGGGGTGTTTTCATTGTTCTCCTTATAAGTACCAATTGCAAGCAATGTGCAATTTATTCCTTTCTCCCTCATTCCAAATTAATGTGGATATAAAAAAATTTATATATGTATGTATCTGTACACTAAAATTTGGATATACAATAATTCCTTTGCCAGCAACTCCGTAAGCCTTGTTCATATTTAATAATAACAAAGAAAAAAAAAACAAAAAAGAACGAAAGAGGTAATATTTTTAAGATAGACATCGTAATCTATAGTCTATTTGGATTTTATAAGAATAAATGATTTTTAAAAATTATTCTTACGAAGATTTGGAAATACCTATAAGACTTAAAAAAATTAAAACTTAATATTAAGGAAATGATTAAAGATAACTTGAATACTTTAGGGAGGCATCCGAAAACGAAGATCGTACTGGAGATTGGTAGATTGGAACCATAACAGGTTTGTTGGGTCGCCAGAGATAGAAAAGATGAGGGCATCGTATATTATGAGCGCAATATAAATAAGTGCACAACCGACAGAACCTGAGAGGATTCAATGAATGAACAGAATGCCTGCTGACAAAGGAGAACATAAAGTTGGACAGGTTATATTTAGGTAGTAAGTTGCTATTTGATGACTTTAAGCTTTAAACACTTTTTGAGGCACCTATCGAGGTTATCATTAAGGTGTTTGGGTGAAAATTTTAAAATTTTGCGTAAAGGGAAAGGAAAGAAATCTAACAAGACGTTTGTGCTTAAGATGAAAAAAGAGGCTCTAGGTGGATCAGATATTACCAAAAAATGATCTGAGGGGCGTACCTAAAACAAAAACACTTTCATAACCATTTTTCAGGTATTTATTCGTTCTAATAATATGAGTTCAAAGCCGATGGCAGAATATCATATGGAAAGAATCAATTGGTTAGGTATTTTATCAAAAGCTTAAGCGAAATCAGTTGCAATAACATCAATTTTGTTCCATTCTGTAAGGCTGAGAGGGCGAAGAACACGAATTCAAGGAGATTTGTAATAGTAGTTGATTTACCTTCGAGGATACCTACGGCCCAATCTAGCGCAATACATCTCTGCTGGCTGAAATGCATGAGAATGCTGTGATAATTCCTCAAGAGACTCCTTTACCGCCACCTCTCTTTCTGTCACCAACAGAATTCGCCGAAGTTGTTACACCAGCTCTTAAACCGATTTAGAGAGATTTATTTCGTACTTCCCGGACTTATTCGGAATGGAACAAGCAACTTGATAGACTAAATACCAACAACAAACCTGACTGTACAACCTTTATCATCGAAGGTGCATCAAATCACATCGATACAAACTGGCTTGAAGACTTTTTTAAACGTAAATTTAATATCACTATTTTCAACTGCCAAAAATCACCTAGGCCAAAACATCAAAGTCTTGTCGCTTCAAATTTAACATTCCAACGAAATTCGAGTGGCTAGATGTTGCCCATCTTGGCGAATTGAAGCTAAGAAAAGTAAACCTGAAGGGAACTAAAGAGCAGCACAAGCCAAATTTTAATCCTAATTCTAAAAATGAGTCTAGTCATAGGTATACTGCTAACCCCAATCCCGAGCCCAATAAACAATCCTCGTTTTCTCCACAGAACCGATTCTTCACCCCTCCATCTGCTATTCTTCACTCCTCCATCCCCTATTCACCCAATAAACTCTCACAAAACTCATCTTTCATGATAAGCTCAACTCTATCTGCATCGATGTCGCAACTCGAACAAATATTATGGTTTCAATCCAACAAGAAGGACTACCTACCGACCCTAAAGAGATTCGACAAATTTTTGTGAATTTTCATAAAAACTTCAACATCTCCCTCACAGATCTTGCTAACGATCTCGCTTCATATGCTTCCTATGTCTCTTTTAAACGCATCTTACACATGCAAAAACCCATTCTAGCTTTAAAAGCTACCATCGTTCCTAACACACTCACATTATCGTTATTACCCTTATCATTTCATCACCAAAGTGTAATGGGGTTGCGTACAAAAACATCTGTCTATCTTAAGTCCCAAAAGCTTCCATAATGCTATTGTTGCTTTGATCGAAACGAATCTAATATCTGATATCAAAAATTCAGAACTCTGCACTAGAATTCAGAGTATTTCATGATGACGGCCGTGAGAACGATGATTCTTCTATAGGTAGAGGGATCCTCTTGGCAACTCACGCTCGTTTTGACCCTCAACTCGTTAAAAAGTCAGTAACAGTACTATTCGAATTTGTTGATGTTAAAGTTACTGTCTTCAAGCGAGCATATATAATTACTCTGTTGTTGCATTCGTGCGCCCAACGAACGATTTTAATCTCCCTCATCTGCTATGGACTCAGTCGGACAATGAATCTCCTCCCATTGCCTCAAGTCCTTATTGACTGCCTTTCCAACTCAGGCCTTTTTCAAATAATTTGTATTTCTAACAACATGGGTAGACAACTAGATCTAATCTTTATATCTGGTACTATAAATTGCCATGCCTGTGAGTCTGAACTTCTTTTCTCCAAATTAGACCGTCTACTCGTACATCCTCCCGCGATCTCATATGACATCAACAATCTTATTACCCCCTCAGAAATTTCCTTCCACTGAAACAAATTACATACACTAAACTCAACGATCTTCTCAATAGTGTTGACTTTAGTTGTATACCCGATAAAAACACCTCTGCTGATTCCTTCATCATCTCCTCCGTGGTATAGCAAAGAACTGCGTGCACTTCGAAAAGTTATGGCACTTGTACACTAAATCTGGTTTTGAATTTGACTATCGAAATTACCTATAAACTCACTACCACTTCTCCCAACTTTGTGATATTCGCTATAAGAGGTACCTCGACCGAATGGTAATACGATGTATAAATGTGAAAAAAAAAATCCGATAGCTATTGGTCTTGTCTCAACTTCTTCATTGTCTGATCCTACAACTATCACCAATTATTTTCCATCTAGACTGAAAACCCGGATCCTGAATACTTCGGTTACCTATTTAAGAAACTGCACTCAGACATCACTAATGTCTATTGAAATAACACCAGCACAGCTACTAGACAAGATTAGCAAATTTAAAGATGATTTTTCTCGTGATCGTGGTGACCTGTCCACAATTTTTCTGAAAAAAATGTGTACCTAACATATATGTATATTTTCACACTTTCGATATCCTTGGGGGTTTTACTTTGCCTCTGGAAAAGGGCTTATAACTATAATACCTATTAATGAAAAGGACTCAAACAAGATATTACCAACTACCGACGCATTGCTAAGTTATTCTGCATTCCTAAGGTCTTTGAGAGCATCTTTTATTGCAGATCTATTCTTGCTCCGAACTAACATGGAGATCTTAAAGGCAGATCAACTACTACCAACCTTATTGAGTTCGTTCTCTAGTAGATTGTGTGGCCTAGAGGGAAAGACGTGGATGTGATTACCACTGACTTTAACAATACTTTTCAAACTCAACGACCTCAAAAGGTTCTCATGTGTTCAACATAGAGAAATAACAAGCCATCTCATACTCTTGGAAGTGTGGCCGTGGCTCAAGTGGTAGTGGACTGGCGTCCAAATCGGAAGGTTCGGTGTTCGAATCCCAGCCTCGCCCGAAAGACATATCATCCATTTTTTCAGTTAACGAAAATCAAGTAAGACGAGGAGTTGACTAGAAATCAACGTCAAGCCAACTTCCGCTAAGAATTTAGTCTCCCCATTAAATGTTGGATGCCACCCATGGAGCAAAATAACCACTGAGCCCAAACATCTTGCTTTCTCTCTCTATCATATTTTCCAAAAAACTTAACACATGCTGAGGCATTAAGGCATTATAAGTGTATTCATACCCACTTGAGTGTTAAGTTCTTTTAAAAAAAAAAAAAACAACTTCCAACTGGCCGAAACTGTAGGCTTGGTCATTTTAATAGAGGACTTAGGCGTTATATGTGATACTGAACTCAATTTCTACGCCCACACAATTAGCATAGCTAATTCAGCGCTTGGCTTTGTTAAACGATGACCCTTATATTACAAAATACCTCCACATCACCATTGTTAGGCCACTTCTAGGTATGGTCCCATTACTACGAAAACCATCTATGTGTCGAAGCTGTCCAACGCAGATTCCTACGATTTGCTCTGCGCAGGCTCCCTTGGGCTGTTCACTTCATCCTTCCGTCCTATAACGACTGACTCAAATTACTGTGTCTACTATCACTAGAAAAACGTCACGAATATGCCGATATTCTCTTTATACACAACTGCCGGATCAGATTTTTTTTAAAACCAACCCCCGCAATTTAAGGTCTTTCCTCTTTTTCGTTTAAATAACCGCCGAATGGAATGCGTACGATTTTAACGAACCACTGTCTCAAATGCTACGTGAAGCTAATACAATTTCCCATTTGTTCGATTTCCATTGCAGAAGAAGTACCCTCAATGACAATTCCGGCCCTGATCTTCCGTGTCCTTTTGTTTGAATTGTCCCGGGCCTTTAAATGAAGGAATTGGCTACACATGATTGTTTGAAAAAGGAGGCGAAAAAGTTGGTGATGGTTCATATAGTACATACATTTCATGTTATTTAATTGATGCTTAGCTTATTTCTGATTGGTCATACCTTTCATAATTCATCATCAGTTCGAAAAGAATGTCTGGTATTGAAGGGTACCTCGTTTTTGGAAGCGTTTTCAGATGGTTTGATCCATCAATTCGGTGTTTTGAGTGCTCAAAAAATTACTTGTTCGAGCCGACTTCTGAGAGTTTGCATTGTCATGTTTGAGAATGATCCGTTCTACGTTGCTTTAATGGCACGGCGGCGACATGTCCCATTTTTCCGGGACTTTGGACCAATCGACACACGAGTTTTTTTTTTGATGGCCAAATGTGCATGCAGTATTAAATGTATGCAAGTGGAACAAAGGCCCAAGCATGCCTCAATTTCAAGATAAGTCAAATGACGATCTTGCAATATCAGTTCCCGCAAAGGATCGATGATATCTGGCACAACTTCATGAAATTCGTCCTGGAGCAAACGACGACCACGTTTTTCAGTATTGTAGCCTTCTTTTAATTTCTGCTAGGCCTTTTTCAGCGGCATTTAGCTTCAAAGAGCAAACAATTTCCCTTTTTTCTGCTATTGCAAAAAAAAAAGAACAACTTCCTGAAAATGAAAGCTCTAAAAAGAACGAATCGTCCAGGGTGAAGCACAATTTTGTTTTTAGAAAGCTTGAAAAATTATGCACACACAAATATACAGGCAAAGGATAGACTCGTCTATACATAGGGATGTATATAAAAAAGCATACTAATAATACAGGTACAATATTTCTAAATACACAGTACTAAACAAAGAAAGACTCATTTTCCCCTTTTAGGAGTCATAAAATGAACCTTTTTTTAAAAAAAATCATTGGATTTACATTGAGCAAGGATAAACTTATTTTTAGGGAAACAATTCTGAGGTAGCTGTTAACTAGTTAATTTTACAGGGCTGTTGTAAAAGAATACCCCCTTTTTGAATTTTATAGTTTGACCGATATGGGTCGTATCTCAACTCAGTAGTTTGAGTTGATATGAAATGACCTAATTTTTTTTTGTTTGTAAATACTTGGTACATGTTTCAAAGTTGCAAAGAGTGGGGGTTAATAAGATCTCCTTCCAAAAAAAACAAGAAAAAAAAAATGAGGGGAGGGGGGTGTAATGATAACTCAGCGAAGAAAAGTCCCATTTTTAAGAATTTTTTTAGAAGCTACAGGTAATACAAATTTATTTAATTGATTGTGGCATTATAGTACAACATATGAACAATATTTCCTTAATTTTTGAAAGATAAATGTAAATAATTAAGCCGATGGCAGCAAATCTTCGGAGGCGCCTCGAAAAAAAGTTGGTCGCCGGTGAACCGTATAACTCATGACTGGATCATCTGAAATCACAATGCTATCATTAGATAGTCGCTTTCCCAAGGTATCCCTGGGAAGAAATTTTTGTAAAATTAATAATTATGAAAAATAAAAAAAAGCTCTCAGCTGGTCATTTAAGTAAGGAAGTAGTATACTAAATTTTAAAACAATCGGTCGAGTAGATTTTGGTTTAAACCGTTCACCGGCTTCAAAAATGACAATGTCAGAAAATCGCTTTAAATTTTTGTATACCAAAAAATCAACAGTAAACATGAAAAATTTGAGCGCTTAAAGTTCTATATCTTAGTTAGTTTTGCTCCGATCTGTTTCATATTTTGACACAACAATCTTAAGATGTTGTACAATCCTATGAAACAATAAAACCAAAAAGTTTAAAAACGTTACCCAACCCGCGCTTAAAGTGCTCATAAAGTGATTTCTCATTTCTTACAATACACGTAACAATTTTAAAGAATTTGTTTGCAATAGGAGTTAAAACAGGGCAGCTTAGGCTTTGCTTAAAATCTCTATAACGCGGTGGTAATGCATTTCCGACCCTCAGCCCACTCATACAATTTTTTTCTCAAAATACTATATGTCAAGGAATCTTACCTTAAAGTCTTCGATACATTATCCGGAAAACCCTGTATAAATTTATTCTATATAATCAGGTACTCAGACTTCATTCAGGCCATGTTATCAAGTCATCAAATCCATTTATCAAAATCTCTATTATGGTTAATTGAAAAATTATTATCAAACAAAGGCAGTTTACTTAATTGTCCAGCCTGTGTGTCCGAAATTAAAAAGTGGGTGTAAAAGTTTTGTTCTGCATAGTTATCTTTCGTGATTGCATCTGCCTACGGTTAGGTGCGATGTTGCTCCCACTTGTCAATACTGTCAAATGGAAAACTTATTAATTATCATTGATTATATTTAAAACAGGGGTTGGATTTGTCTCGATTTTGTAAAAGTAAAAGGTACATGTTTAAAAATTATATGCATTGTATTGTCTGTTTTTTTTATTTTTACCTACTTTTTTTTACCAAATTATTATTATTTGTTTTTTTTTTTTAATAAATATGCAAATTTGTCTTTATTACAGATAGCGCCACTTACGTCGGGAATATTCTAAAAATAAATTCTGTAAAGAAGGAGGATCGAGGAACTTATTATTGTGTAGCTGATAATGGTGTTAGCAAAGGTGATCGTCGTAATATCAATTTGGAAGTAGAATTTGCCCCTGTGATATCAGTTCCACGTCCCCGTCTTGGTCAAGCTCTCCAATATGATATGGACTTAGAATGTCACATCGAAGCATACCCCCCACCAGCGATTGTTTGGTTAAAGGATGATATACAATTATCGAACAATCAACATTATAGCATTTCCCATTTTGCTACTGCAGATGAATTCACTGATTCAACTTTACGAGTAATTACTATCGAAAAACGACAATATGGCGACTATGTATGTAAAGCTGTAAATAAACTAGGCCAGGCCGAAGCAAAAGTAAATCTGTTTGAAACCGTAATCCCAGTATGTCCACCTGCCTGTGGTCAGGCATACTATGGAGGTGCTGAACACGTAGCTGGTACAACATTCGCTGTTATTGGAATCCTGCTGGCTGCTATATTTACTAGATAAACAAAAAATGATAGGCTGCTAGAATATAGTTTTAATATCGTTTTATAATTTTTGTTTGGAAAGTAAATTATTTTTATTTTTAATTGTATTAGCTGAACGTAATGTTTCTTCTTTTTTTTTGAATCTCTAACAATCTTGTTCACTGTAAGTGAATATTGACTCCAACAATGTTTGTACATTCCATTGAACCCCGTCCATTTTTTTGTTGTTTTAATAAAAAAAAAAATACAATCTAGAATCTCAAAATTGTGTTCACAACAATTTTAATCTTTACGTAATTTGTACGTACATTTTTAAATCTAAGAAAATTGTGAATGTTACCATTTTTTTTTTTTATATTTTAATGAACAAACGAAAGTTGTGAATCATGATATTGCAATTCATATTACATCACAAAAAGTTAAAAAAAATAATTGTAAAAAAACACAAATATGTCGAATATAGTTTAAGATACATCTACATTTAAGTTTTGAAAGAGTACACAAGTAAGCAAAACGAAAACCAATTTTTTCAACAATTATTCGAATAAAAATTGTGTATGTAATTTTTTATAAACACATATCGCAAAAATATAAAACCCAAGAATTTTCAAATTATAAATTTAAAAAAAATATACATTCATACTTATATACCTACATATAATTATACACATATACAGATATATATAAATTTATAGATATATTTATCCATACATAAATAAAAATTTGGCCTTAAGATTGAAAAGTTTTTGATACATGCATACACATATATATATGTATATATACATAAGTAAAGTAAATTTTTAGAGCAGAATTTGTATACATTTTTTTACACAATTTGCTGAAAAATAAAGGATTGCAGAAAACTGATAACTTGTCTTTTTTTTACTTTGTTCTCGTTTTTCGCGCAATTGTTTAGAAAAGCGATTATACGAGTATACAGGTCTAATTGTGTCGACAGCGTATGGTTTGAGAGGCTACCATTTACGCTGATCAGACTGGACATAAGTTAATCAACGCTGGACATTCTTTTCAATACTTTTACCAGTAGACAATTCATCGTGAAGAATGGAGATGTGACTACTTGACATTAAAAATAAGGTCCGGTTAATTTATTGATCTTATTCAATATCTACAAGAGCGATGAGCTCACTGCGCGATGCCAAAGCGTACATAGAAGACTTTACCGCCTACATATAAAGTCTAAATATTGAAGCCAATAATATGGTGCAACATGACTTTGATAAGATTAAATGGTATTAAATGTTCACTGGAAGATGAAAATCGATTTTCAGAAGTCGTTGGGCCTCTGTGTGTCCCAGATTTAATTGACGAATGTTTTCGTGCGACCTTGGGATCTGGCTAAATTAATATCTTATATGTTAATAAACATATGGATGTTGCTCTAAATAGAACTAAAGGTACTTTTATGTCGAAGACTTTAAGGGAAGAAGGGAGGGTCGGAAATGCATCGCCTCGGAGATACAGACGTTTTAAGCAAAGCCTTTCGTTGCCCTGTTTTGACTCCCGTTGAAAATAACTTCTTTCAAATTTATGCGTGTATGGTAACACATGGGCTATGAGTAATTTAATTGTTTTAAAGTAAATGTTGCTCTATAATTAATGAGTCAAAAGTTATTGAAAATCGAAAGTGATTTTTCTTTTAAAAACTAAAAATTTTGAATTTTTCACCCTGTTTTTGAAAAAATATCTTATCACTTTTTGCAATTTTGAAACGTGTACATAGTATTCATAAACAGAAGCAAGTCAGGCCATTTTATCTCCAGTCAGTAATTTTCAAGGCACGACCCAATTTATTGAAGCAAGTAAAACATTAAATTAAAAATTATCAAAAAGTTCAGACAAATTGCACATTTTTATTTGTATTTTTTTCATCAAACCTTGTATCATATCAATTATTCAAAGTCCAAATCGACGCCTTTCCTTTTAACAATGTCCATTGATTTCAGTTCTTCTCTGACTTCCGGAGCTACCTTGTCAATCCTATGGTTCAAGTCATTGAGTGTTGTTATTTCTGATAAGCAAACACTGTCGTTCATCCGTTTTCCTAAATAAGAGTCCATTGGGCTCAAGTCTGAAGACCATGAAGGCCACAGAACGGATCCATCCTACCCGAATAAGAATTTTCATACACCCGATCTAACCACTCTCTAACTGCATGGCCATATTGTGCGGGGGCGCCATCTTACTGGTACACAATTATTGTTCTTTGTTGCAGTGGTATACTACCTAATAACTCTGGTAATTTATTTCACAAAAGTTCCAGGTAGATATTCGAATTAAGCCATGCAGGAAGCGGATAGGATCCGATCACCCAATATTACTGCCTACACGTTGACGTTGAACTTATGCTAAAAACCTCTATGTTTCATGGCGTGGGGGTTGCTTTTTGCGTAAGTACGAGTATGTAAATTCTGGAAATTAGTGATTACATCTCTGATAAATTGGGACTTATTCGTCCATAGAATCCGGCCAATATAGTTGTCTTTCGCAATGACTTTCCAGAATGTGATTGCAGAATTCCAAACGCTTCTCTGATTCCCCGGGTTTTAGCTCCTGTACTGGTATATGATGGAATGCATGTATGCCATCTGAATTCTCCACATGTAAGTCCTGGTTAGATTAAAATGCCGGCTTAGTTGCCTAAGACTGGTATTTTGATGGTTTCTGAAGTAATGTAAAACGTCTTCGCAGCTGAGAACGCCTTTTGCTAAACCAAGATATGAGTTACTCGACGATTTCCCCGTTATGTTCTAATAAATGTCCTGCCATTTGAGACATATAAGTAAAACCATGTCTGGGTATTTTTGTCATAAAAAGTCTCATAGAAGAGATTATGAATTAAACGTCAATTACTACTTACATAACCAGTTTGAAAAACTACAAATTGTTTTGGGCTCTTCTTAGATTATTTCAGAAGAAATCTGCTTAATTTCTTTTTCAGATTTTTTTCTTTTTAGGAGTCATAAAGTGAACCTTTTTAAAAAACAAAATTGATTGGATTTACATGGCGCAATAATAAACTTATTTTATGAAAAAAAATCCAAAGCTGCTATTAACCAGTTAATTTTATAGGACTGTTGCAAGAGAATACCCAAATTTACAATATAGTTTTATAGTTTGAACGAGTTGGGTCGTATCTTGAAAATTACTGACTTGAAATGAAATGACATGCTGCCCTTTTTTTTGTTCGTAAATAGTACGGGTAGGTACACGTTTCACAGTTACATTACAAAAAGTGGGGATTAATAAGATATTTTTCTGAAGAAAATTATGATAAAATAAAAGTCACTTTCTTTTGACACATTAATTTTAGAGCAACATTTATAGTACTTTGAAACGGTTAAAGCACTCATAATTTCGAGTTCAACGATACCCAGATGCTATTTTCAATAAGAGTCAGAACAGGGCAGTGTAAGGCTGTAAAACCTCTGTTTCTCGAAGGACATTCATTTTCGAGCTGAAAACTCGCTGATTTAATTCGAGCGAAAGGCTTCCGAAAGGTGCATAAGAAAAACGGTTTTAGTAAATTCACCCATTACTGGCCGAAACTGTTTTCAGCTAAATTCGAAACAAAACTTTCAAAACTTAGTTCAAATACCTTAAGAAACGACTTTTGCTTTTGAAGTTTGAAAAATAATAATTTTGAGTGGGTGGTTTTTAGTGGCAACTTAAGTTGCAACTTACATTAAAAATAAAAAAAATATATATAACTCTTGAACTAATTTATTTTTTGAAAATAAAGTAATGTAGGTATGTATTATGAACAAATTATTTTTTTATATTGTTAAATCAATTTTTGGGTGAAATGACTTAGGTAGGTCACAAAAATGATGTTCGATTGCCGCATTCCTTACATCTACTATAATTTTTTTCACTTTTAGTTATCATCTGGTCTCCCCCAGCAAACCGGTCGAAGAGTTCGACGCTCCTACCCTTGACTTGTCTTGTCATTTGCAAAGGAAGAGAACGTATTGTCTTCTAAATTTCAAGAACGGAATGCTGTGACCTGATTTTCGGAAAAGCAGCCAGCCTTGAACGCAACTTACATCCACAGCCCATTCGAAAAAAGCCCATTACATTTTTTTGTTTACGAACCTTGAACCTATATGTTTGAAAAAATTAATAACAAAGATCGACGCCACCCATATAACATATTTATTATACGAAAAGATAGGACCAGGCATTGGCAAATCAACTCGGTTTTTCTCTTGCTTGGAGTACCTCTTTGCAGTTTTTATTGGCTTTAGCGAAATTCAATTTCAATACAGTAACAACAGTTTTATCTATCCATCTAACTGTCAAAAGATTATTTGTTGAGGATATAGAGTAAGTGTCTTTCTCCAACTTGCAGAATACTTTTTTTGATTGAAAATTCATATTTTCATTGCATTCGGAACATATGGTGAAAAACAATCTTCATTATTCTTCCAATACACACGACGAGGTGGTAATGGGTGGTAGCCACTAACCAATAAGATACCAAGAAACACTATGATTTCTTTTACGCTTACCCAAAGAGAATGATTTCCTTTTTGTCCCGCATATAGATTTGTCTGCTCAGCTATATTTTTAATGAGGCTTAAATGGGGATTTTTATATTTTGCAATTATACCTCTTCTGAGGGGGGCTTATGACTTGAATCAAAAGGAAGCAAGTTGAAATCTGGTATATGCTTTCCCCATATTGCTGAGGACTTTGGAATTTTAGTTTTTTTTCGGAGGTTTTTGAAATAACGCCGATGATTCACACTCGCGTCTGGCTCTTCATTATTAGCTACACGTATGTATATGTTCAACCCTATCCAGTAATATTCTTGAAGGAAAATGATCAAAATTTTACTGTTGCCTTGGTATCAGAACGGTCGGGGTCTTCTTCCCTGTTTCGGTCGATGGAATAATAGAAATAACGGACCCTTACATCTCATCAGTATCGTCCAACCTTTCAAGCTCCTCTAGCACTTCCTCAAGTATAAGACCACGCTTATTTGACGACCTAATGCAAAAAATATGCGGTGGGAGAGCCTAAAGTAAGAATTTGAGTGGCAGCTTTATGTGCCATTGGTCAATGAAAATAAATAAACATTCAATTTTATTTTTTATATAATAATAAAGATTATGGTTAAATACAAATTATTTTTAAATAAATATCGAAATTAGATTATTATTTACTCTAATATGTTTTTTTTTATCTAACTATCTCAACGATAGTTTTTAACTGTACTCTCCTTGGCGTTTTATTTCCGGGCGTGCTTGGTTTGCTTTTTATGTTGTCAAATGTCTCTGGCTTTTCTACATCTGTAATTGATTGTTTTTGATTTGTACATTCGATTGGGGTTTCCTCAACTGTTTCTTCGTATACTAAGCGAATATATTCAGTGCAACCAGTTGTACCATCATCTGTGTTGTTTATCAGCAACTTTGGCTCACCTTTATTTTGAGATGATTTAGCGTAACTGTTATTTTCAGCAGAATCGCCTTTTATAGGCCAAGCATCCAATGCTTTTTCAACAATTGCAGTTTTTCCTACAGCCGTTGGAATTAAAACCCTAGGTTGCCTCCGAATTGGAACTGGTGTTGCCTTTTTAGATTTTGCATCAGATGTGAATTCTTTCAAAATGCGCCGCAAGGTGGTTCCACTGACGCCAAAATGCTGTGCGCGCTGACGATACGACATATGTGGGTTCTCGGCAACACTCCCTCTTACCGCTTTAACCAGTTCAGTGGAACGCGTTGGGCGTTTATGAACGGCATGTCGACGATCTCCCACTGTCCCGTGCTCAACAAAATTCGACACCAAACGACGAATAGTGTTGTCAGACGGCGCTTGTTGGCCACGATACTTTCGACGATATGCACGTTGAGTTAAAACAACTGAACGACCATTTTCAATGAACAGCCTCACTATTTCGGCGCGTCGTTTCGGCGTGAAGCGATTCATGATTAAAATTGTACTGAATTGACGTTTCAAAAACATGTCTACTGAAGTCAATCGGTTGATAAATGTCAAAGTTATTCAATCTTTACATAAGGACATAAAAGATGGCGCACCCTGTACATGCGAATATGTATACATATAGGCATAACTATAATATGTATGAACTCATGTGCATAAATATTGTAGAAAGGATATCATTTAATACAGATATTGCAAAATATTTTTCTTTCATTGCGCCTGATCACATGTTCTATTCATGTACAGGTATACGTAGTGCAATCCGTTTTTAGTGCAATCCGATTTTAGATCGGACCGGAGGTTTTTGCGTTCAAGGAAACTTTTCTAAAGCGAAACTCCTTACCGCAGTTTTTTCTTCTAAATTCCTAAATGGTAATCTATTCGATCTTTAGCTGTTCTTGATTGAAAAAATGTATATTGGAATGAAGCCATCAAAGTACTTCGACCAGTACTACTTCATTATTTCGTAAAAATATGAATTTTTACGCAAATAAACTAACCGTAAAAAAAGGTTTTATTGAAAAATAAAAATAAAATGCTAAGCTATTTCCTAGACGCACGGAATTTTTAGAGCAGAATTTGTATACATTTTTTTACATAACTTTCTGAAAAATAAAGGATTCCAGAAAACTGATAACTTGTCTTTTCTTTTACCTTGTTCTTGTTTTTCGCTCAATTGCTTAGAAAAATTATTATACGAGTATTCAACTCTAATTGTGTCGACCGCTGAGAGCCTACCATCTAAGGTTATCACACTGGACATAAGTCGTTCACCAGTAGACGGTTCATCGTGAAGAATGTCGATATGACTTGACACTAAAAACAACGTGTGGTTATTTCACCGATCTAATTCAACATCTACACAAGCGATGAGCTGACTTCCCGATGCTTAAGCATACGCAGACGACTTATTTCATTTTATATTATTTCAATTATCACATTAATTTCTATTTGCATTTTCAATTGCGCTTAAATAATTGAAAACTTAAATAATTGAAAGCTGACAAAGAAGTCCTGTAACGCGTGACAAGCGGAGTTGTCTTTCGGTTTCCGATTAGCGGAAACGGAAAAGCACAGTTCTTCCGGTTCATTTGAATTCTTTCACTGAGGCTTTAAAACTATTATTAATAATTTCTCGGGATAATTCGACCATGAAAACTAATTAAGATATATATATACACATATATAAAAAAAATATATGTATATATTACGTGTATAAGAGTGCTGACGCAATGCCGCATCTACATATGGGTGGCATTCAAGAAACTAAAAATAAGGTTAACTAAAAGGGATCCTCAGCTACTAATGTGTCAAACACAAAAACAGATATCGATGCAGTACGTTTCCTTCTATTCCTAAAAAGTACAATAATATGGGCGATGTGGAGGATAAATCTCTACCCTCAAAAAATGACTAGCGGACAGCTAAAAAATGAAGATTAACTTGCTCTCCAAAGCCACACGCTTCCACACATACACACAATGGACAGTTCATCGATGCGGACGAAAACCCATTAGCAATTCTGGGAGATTTTGCCATATCTCGAAATCAAGTTAGCCTAAAAAACAATAACAAAAATAAAATCCCTCACCAACCAACGGACGACTGGCAGACTTCTACTCAAAAACCGATTGACGTAGATAGACCATCCTCAAGTGCAGTTATAACACAACAACATCTTGGAAAGTTCGCAACACACAGCTCAACCATAATCCCCAAAACAGCAGATCAATCCTTCAGCAGCAGCTCCAATCGCGCAGGTAAGTTTTGTCCACCAATATTCATGTCATCGCGCTTATAGAGTATTCACTTATCTGATAACGTAGTTATTTGCGATCCACTATTTCTTAAGATATTCCTTGAAAAGGTACTTCGACAGCACCGAACAGCTTTCTCTTTCTCACCCACTATAAGTACATATATCTGCTCTGCTCAGAGCACATGCTTCCTTGTAAAAGGGGCCCCAAGTTGACGTTTTGCAGATTGGTCGAGAATGTTGCTGGTTGCTGGAAAAATAAAACTCACGTTTTGCTCATACCAATGTAAGAATTAATTAATTTACTTTATTTTTTATTTATATTATGCATTGAATTCCAGAAAGTAAAATCGCTTCAAAGATCACTTCGATGTTTATTTTGTTGAGAGTTATGCAGAACAGGAGGAATATTCCTTGCAGCAACATTCATGTTCGAAGCGTATACGAAAAAACTCAGAAGATCTCAAAAATTTAACTAAAATACTACCTTTCACTTTTAAATTTGTCGCGTGCAATTCTCACAAGACAAAACTATTGGTTGACAATCCTGGAGATTATGGATTATTTAAAGAAAAGCTTTGAGGTGCAAGGCTATTCTTTCACTCTTAAAAAGCATAAAACAGTCAACCTTATACTTAAGGGTCTTCCCTCCGATTTCCTGGCCGACGATATAGTAAGGGATATTAACAGCATAGTTCCAAACACTGTAGAGAGCGTAGCAAATTTTGATAAACCCAAGTCAGGAAAGAAGGTTGGAAGTATAACATCTTTTTTAGTTAAATTACTACTCCATTTCAGGGTCTCATGGGAAAACTTACGCGATAGAGGAAAGGCCAACAATTTGGGCACCTAGCCAAAAAACTGATGGTAAACATCTAAACACCTGAAAAATACTCTCTTAACAACATGACCAGACAGGAAACAAAGGCTCGATGCGTAAGCTATTATCCAAAATAGAAGAATTAGTCAAAAGTTTTAATAACACAACTGTATCCCTATCTCAGAAGAAGATGAACTATCTGAACATCCTTAACGAATTTCTGCTCGACGATAAACAATGGTTTTAAAACTTTTAACCTACAATATAGCGTC
Source organism: Volucella zonaria (assembly GCA_963966105.1). Classification (NCBI taxonomy): domain Eukaryota; kingdom Metazoa; phylum Arthropoda; class Insecta; order Diptera; family Syrphidae; genus Volucella; species Volucella zonaria. The sequence goes on from OZ014531.1 coordinate 209,600,992, forward strand.
CTGAATTGACCTCTTTAAATCACTTACCAGCTGACATTCCTAAGTATCATGGAATGTTTTTTCTTATTATTGTTACTTTCATAAGAAAAAAATAGTTAACTTTATGTTAATTAGACATTTTCTGGAGAAAAGTAACCTCAAAGTCAAATTAGCATGGGCAATGAAAATGGAACAGGCTTAGAAATTGGATATCTAAAGACTCAAACAAGATATCAACTTTATTTAAACGCCGTTACAAAGGCATGCATCGTTTTACGCTTGCCGAACGTGCAGAAATTATTAAAAATATTATCGAAATTTCCGCTCAATTGTAAATACGCAACGTGAACTTCGTCGTGAAGGCAATTCGCCGTACCGTGGAAAAGTTTGAGTGTGAGTACACTCTTTTGGATTTTAAGCCACCAACCGGACAGATATTGGCCGTAGCGGCCAGTATCGAAAAAACCAAGAAATGTCGATTCGGCGCGGATCAGCTGAATTGGGCATCGCCAGAGAGTCAACCTGGCTTATTTTGCGGTTGGATTTGGGCCTACATCCGTATAAAATTGAGTTGACGCAAGAATTAAAGGCGGATAACCATAGACAACGCCGTGAGTTCGCTAATTGGGCGCTGGAAATGTTGGCCGGAGATCCAGATTTTGGCCGAAAAATCATTTTCTCGAAAGAGGCTCAAAAAGCCAAATTGCAGATATTGGGGTGAACACAATCCATAAGTGTTCGGCCAAGCATCAATGAATCCACAAAGATTGACTGTTTGGTGCGCTTTATGGCATGGCGGCATGGTGGACCTTATTTCTTTCGAAATGAGGAAAAGACACCGTTGCCGCCAATGGTCTCAGGTATAGAGCGATGTTAACCGACTTTCTGTCGACAAAATTGATGTATCAGAGCCGTGGTTCCAACAAGACGGTGCTACATGCCATATAAGCGACGCAACGCTCGAAGTTGTGAAGGAGAAATTTGGCGACTGGCTCATCTCACGGCGAGCGTTCACCAATTGGCCGCCGCGTTCATGCGATTTGACACCACTCCATTATTTTCTCAGAGGCTACATCAAGTCCTTAACAAGCCAACCACTTTGGACGAACTCGAGGTCAACATTCGACACGCTATTTCTGGAATAACGCCGCACATATTGGACCGAGTCATCAAAAATTGAACCGACCGCTTGAAGCACTGCCAGCCAAGCCGAGGCGGTCATTTGAATGATGTGCTATTCCACACATAATGACATGAACGTAGCTTCAAAATAAAGCCAGAATCAATTTTATGTTTCACACCGTTGTTGTTTTATTTAAATTTCTTTTCCTATTGTTCTTATCTGGTCACCCTATATTTAAGTTATAAAAAAATATATATAAAGTATCTTTAAGGGAAGGTTCCTTGACGTATTTTGAGAAAAAGGAGGACATGCATTTAGGAGCTGAAAACTCGCTGATTTAATTCGAACGAAAAGCCCTTAGCGTGCGTTTGAGAAGATCGAACGAAGGCACAAGTTTTGTCAAAAATTTCAAATTGAACAATAGGTTTGACACCCTAATTGATATTGCAGAGCATGGGCGGTTTAATGATCTTCATAACACTTTTATATATATAAAAACGAAAATTGAATTATCTTCAAATTTAAAATGTTGCATAAGAAAAGCGGTTTTAAATGAATTAATTCAATGAAAATAAATAAACATTCAATTTTATTTTTTATATAATAATAAAGCTTATGATTAAATACAAATTATTTATAAAAAAATATCGAAATTAGATTTTTGTTTACTCCTATATTTTTTTTTTTGATTTTGGTGTTGAGATAGTTTTTAGCTGTACTCTCCTTGGCGTTTTATTTCCGGGTGTGCTTGGTTTGCTTTTTATGTTGTCAAAAGTCTCTGGCTTTTCTACATCTGTAACTGATTGTTTTTGATTTGTACATTCAATTGGGGTTTCCTCAACTGTTTCTTCATATACTAAGCGAATATCTTCAGTGCAACCAGTTGTGCCATCATCTGTGTTGGTTATCAGCATCTTTGGCCCACCTGTATTTTGCGATGGTTTAGCGTGACTGTCATTTTCGGCAGCATCGCCTTTTATAGGCCAAGCATCCAATGCTTCTTCAACAATTGCAGTTTTTTCCACAGCCGTTGGAATTAAAGCCCTAGGTTGCCTCCGAATTGCAATTGGTGTTGCCTTTTTAGATTTTGCATCAGATGGGGTTAAATTGGATTTTACTGATGAAAGAGGACTTGGCCTATCAGTAGTAGTTTCTGACTTCAAAGTTTTCGAAGACGGTGTATTACAACCACTATTTGGTGTTCTTGGATGTCGCCGTACAACAATTGGTGTGGCAGGTCGTCCTTTTTTTTCAGGCGACTCAAACCTCTCATCGGAGCTTATTATGTCTTTATCTAGTATTATTTCATTGGGTAGTTTTTCAGTTGAGTACACGAGGTTCTCATCGTTATTTTGTTTGCTTGGATTTTCAGGTTTCAGTTTGCTTTCATCTACAATCTCATTTTCATTTTCCTTGTTTTTGTTTTCTTTTTTTTCTTTAAAAACTTCTACAGTCTCGCAAATATTTGCCTCCAAAAATTCTTCGCCTAGTTCATTGTCTTCAAATGTTATCAAAGAACAAAATCCGTCTGTACTGGATACAATTAAAATTCTACCATCGCTTGACCAAGTGATATCAGTAAGACGAGTGTAATGAATGTTAGATATTAATCCAAAAGGCATCCTTTGTTGAGTATCATAGAGATACACGGAACTTTTTGTAGCAATTGCAAATATTATGCGATATGGTAATGGAATTGCCAAAGAGCTAGTGTTTGTTTTTTTACGTAATTTAAATAAAATTGGGCAACATTTGACAGCAACAGTGTACTGGTCGGGTGAAGGTAAAACAATAGCTGGTTGCTTAAGAGAGTACCGGCTGTATATATATGTTGTATGAAGAATATTTGTTACACCATCATAATCAATCACTCCAGCTGGGGTAAAAAGAAGCTTGCCATCCGGAGAGAAACATAATCTGCGAAAGAATGTTTGAAGAGTATCGTCATGATATAGACGTATCTTTTTCCCATAAAGTTCATGTTCCTTTGTTACGGGCAAAACAGTTTTACTAATTCTATTAACCACCTTTTTCGTTTGTATATCAAATATTCTTAAAAACCTGTAACAGATAAATGGTTCTATTAAAGGCATCATTAGTATTATAAATTTTACTCACCTATCAGTGCTTAGTGTTGCAATATATTGGTTCTTAGGATCCCATGCAACTCCTTGTACAAACCCTTTGTGATCATTTAGTATAGACACCGATTTACCTTTCTGGATATCCCAGATTATCGCCGTGTTATCAACAGATCCACTAATCAGAAATTGTGAATTTGGAGCCCAGCTCAAATCATAAATATCTTCCATATGACCTCGCAATACTTTTAATGTTATCCATATTTCCTTATCTTGTTCATTAGTATTGTCCAAGATGTTAATAGGTTCGCATTCTTCCTTTTGCTTCCAAATAAATACCACACTTTCATCATCACCAGAAGCTAACAATTCTGCATTTGGAGACCACTTTACAACATTTACAGCTCGTTGATGTCTCGTTAAATCGGCAACAACATCTAAGTTGACTTCACCATTTTCAGTAAATAAAAGACTCCATATCAGAACATGCGAATCGGTGCCACCTGAAGCTAACCGGTATGAAGCGGACTTCTCTGTCTTGGGCTGAATGTCTACACTGAGAACTGGATCCCGATTATGCCAGGATATTTCAGGAATTTTACACTTCATATTTATTTTGTTTAAACTTAAACTTTTCTAAGCACCTTCGATTGAAAAATTCAATTTACAAAGCCTTGCATTTAAGATTAGCGCCAAATAAGTTCTGTTGACTACGAAATTTTGTAATTAAAGTGACAACTATTTTTTGTACTAGAAATCAGAGAAAAGCAGTACAATTTACTTTCTGACAGTGATAGCAATTCACCATGATGATTCGAATCTATTGAAATTCATAATGATCATAAAAAAGGACGTAACTTTATTTAAATTATTTGATCTATAGTTGTGTAATGATAAAGGATATATAAAGAAAAAGTTATTCAGTGTTTTCTTATTTTATTAAATATTTTTAAGCTTACCATATTATAATATAATAATATCGAAATATAGAAAAATAATAAACGAACAACGTTAGAGAAATGTAAGAGGAACATACGAGTATTTGCTCTAACTTTTAAATACATTGAAATACAATATGTATTTCTTAATCATCCAAATTAAGTTTTCACTTTTGATAACCAATTTTTTTGGTAGATAAATTTACTTTTAATCGTATTTGGTTTGTACAAATATCTACTAATATACATATATATATTCCATATATGTAGATACTTCAATTTATTACTCTAATATAGATGTTCGTTATGTATTTCGTTAATCTGTAATTTTTTTTCCGGTTCCAAAAGATCAATCATTTTAACTGAGGAACACAATATTTATATTACCTACTTTATGCTATTGAACTTTAGTACAATTTAAAGCCCAAGGATAATTTCGATATTATAGTACATACTATGTTTCCAAATACGATTTATTCCATGTATTATATTTACTATAATACAATATATACATTTATTTTAAGCAAGCATATGATTTTTAAGTTTCAAAAACGGGGAGCTAGGTTAAATTAAGCATATCAAATTTGAATTTATTGTTATTTTTCCTTGACAGAGCAAAGTTTTCAGGAAACTATAAATTTGAAATTAGCTTTTAAAAAGTATAGTACTTAATAAATCTGAAAGTCGGTTCAATAGATTAATTTTATTAAAACATCTGAGGGAAAAAATTAAGCTGGATTGTCGTACTTATTTGTGCACGAGCAATGGGTGAGAAATAAGGTATTAAGTTTTCCAGCGCAAATCAAATTTTGTCCACTTAAGAATTAAGATCTTCATGCGGAGAGAAGTGTTGACAGCGATATATTCAGGTATATTGAAATCACTCACTAATATTAGATTAAGTAAGTTTCAAGATTCAACTTATCTAATGAAAACATAGTATTATCCAAAACTATTTTCGTCAATTGTTTTTATTGTACTGTTATTGTGAATTTCTTTTTGATTCGGTGCATGAATTGAAATATTTATTTGACAGCACGCTGGAAGAATTATTTGACTGGAAATTAATTTAGAATTGCATATTTTGTAATCTTTGGTAGAATTTTGCGTTGTGGTGCGTGATACGGTGCTTAGGGGTCGAACTGATTGTTTTTTTGTTTTAATAATTATTACCATCAATTATTTAAGTCCAAATATCTTCACTACTCCGATATATTTACTAGTGCTAGTGTTTAATCAAACTTATTCGAATCGGAACCTGAAGGAAGTAGTGAATTCTTATAAGAAGATTATTTTCACGAAGCGGAAACCACCCAATTGAGAGTAATAATTATTTAAAATGGCTTGGGGATTCGTTACCTGCGGCCCAAATGAAGCTCTCGTCGTTTCAGGTATGAATTTTTCTTTATATATTTTTATTCGTCCAGATTTACAAATGTCATTGCAAACTCATTCGGAAATCCCATTTAGGGTCGTATTACTTACAATTATGACGTCATTGAGTTATTGATTTTTATTTTTGTGTTGTTGATTGGGGGGTTGGCTTACTGATCATTGTTCTTAATTTGTGTTAACGGTCACTATTAAGCCTACAAATGTAGTTTTCGAATTTGTAGTATATACATATGTATGTATATTTTAAAAATCCAATGTTCAATCAAATGTCAGAAGTACTAGTAATTTGGAAGTGGGTCGTTGATATTTTATCAAACTTTTGAAATGATGTATATATGTACATATATGCATATGTACATAATTGGTTGCAGAAATGTTGGGCGTATAGTAAAACAATGGTTCTATGCGATAAGAACAAAATTTTAAAACCAAAACATCAAATCATTCTGGGTTTGTCATCATCACGAGAAATTTAAATGTAAACATACATACAAATGTGTATATGTACATCCGTTTATACTTTTACATTTCATACCATATACCTAGCAATTCAAGTTATTTATTCAAGCGCACATAGTCTTTCTTAATGGTATGTTACTAGAAAGAAAAACAATACATTTTGAATGAGAATGCTGTATAAATGTTTGTGCAATGTGCTGGCATTTGATAAGTTATTTAAAGTGTCAAAAAATAAATTTTGCGAGGGTTTATACAAGTATAATCAGCAGCAGCGAGCAAAAAAAATAGCGATGCACATTATGCATTAAGTTACAAAAATCAAGCAACCTTTTTTAAAATTTTTATTAGAAACACCAACAATATTTTTTATATTAGAAAAATTAAGGTTCTTTAAAAACAGCCGAGTAAGCAAATAGCAGTGCTGTTGCTTTATTGGATAATTTGATAAGAAAATAAAGAAAAAGTTTTAGAATTCAATTTAATTAAATAGTATGCTATAGTAATACATACATATATCAATATTTTGTGATGTTGCCTGTGTTGGTCTCAGAGCTGCCTAACTCTGTTCATAGAGTCAGAAAGATCGGTATTGATCTTTAAGCTACTCATTTGTATATCTAGGTTTAACATTCCCAACGTATTTTTTTAATATCAACCCATAAATTCTCAATAGAGTTGAGATCGAAAAATTGGGTAGAAAGTTCCGCTTTTGCAGGAACCGCTGCTTAGTTGTTTTACTGCTATTTTTCGAGACGTTGGACTGTTGAACGACTCATTTCACCAGTTGCCACTCACATATCAATATTGCTTAATAATAGTCTTAATCCAGTATATTAGTAGTAAAACCATACACAAACCATGGTACTAGATCCACCATATTTTATAGATTTAGTGGCGAATCTAGGATCGTATTCTCTATTAAGTAAACGCCTTATCTTCCGTCATGCAGAACAGTTTTGCTCTCATCGGCTGGCCTTCAATTTTTTTTCCACTTCTCACGGCAAATGATCAAGAGACAAATCAGACTCCTGGTTACGTGTATTTGAATTTTCGTGGTTGAATTTTCTCATTGTATTTGATGGCATTGCTGATCGTTTTTGCGGGGCATCCCAGGAGTTCTTGAATAAGTTGAGAAAATTTGTATGCCATCACGAATGGATTCCAGTTCTTATTATTTTAATTATAATTTTTGAGGAGAAGCTGTAGATTCACGAAAATGTGTATCCCGTTACGAATTAATCGCTGCTATTTGTTATCCACTGGAATGCGTCCAGTATTGTTCTTATTATTTAAATTATAATTATTGAGGACAATCTGTAGATTCTTTGGACAAAAGCCAAAGGTTCTGGTTTTTATTTTCGAAATAATTGTTCCAGAAATGTCTTAACTATACAATTTTTTTGTTAATCAAATATTTTACGCAATGCCGTAAAACTATAACAAAAAAACAAAGTTATAAGGACTTATTTTAAATGTTTTAGACGTTTTATCTAGAAAAATTCGTATAAATTTACTTTTTATTTTCTATTTTTAACAATAATAAATTGATGAGAGCCTCAAATTGTTATTTTATGTGACTTCTGAAATTTGATTTCACCAAATACTAGAATTTTAATTTAATCAGTCAAAACTGATTATGCTATAAAATATTTACATAAACGGTTCTAATTAGTATTTAGGGGCTTCCCTTTGATTTAATATTTCTGATTTCTTAGAGGAAAAATATAAATCCAGTTCGAACACAAAACCTTAAATATCTACAAAATTTTGAACGAGATTATGTGTGCTTTTTTATTTTGGCAAAAATGCGATATGATATTATGCAACACTCATACCTTATACATTTATATTTGTATTGTAATATAATGCATCCAAGGTAATACGGGGTATGGTGGCTTATTTAGACAATAGTGCTTGTATAATTTAATTTTCGGGTTGGTCTGTAATGCAAAATTTTTCAATTCACTGTATTAACAAATATTTGGAGCTCTGGTAATTGAAAAAAAATGTTTCATTTGGATCAATAATTTTGTTCGTAGAGCCAGTCAAAGTACAATACAGTTTAAGGTCACCTACAATTTTTTTTTATTTTTTTTTATTTTTTAGGCTTGAATGTAAAAACTAGGAAAAGAGTTTCAAAAAATCATTTCCTTTTCACTCTGTGTGATATATCTGTTAACTTATAAAATCAAAAATGGTCTCAGCTTTTTTATAATTTTTTAAAATTATTTAATTATTTGAAACACTTTTTGGGCTTTAGGTTGAGTTTAAAAAAAAGTCCGAAAGGGTCCGACCTAAGCTCAACAGAAAATTAAATTAATTTCTAAATACATATTTGTAAATACGAGTATATACGAGGGTAGTCTCTTTGTAACTCTACACACTTCTTCCAGCGATGCTCCCATCTTTCTAACCCGTCCAAATAGTACTTGGCGTTTTTCTCTGCAAAATAATTGTTCACGAATTTGACGAAAATGTCTGTCCTCTGAGCGCAGTTTTCAGATGAGGGAACAAAAAGATGTCGCTTGGGGCTAGATCTGGTGAATAAGGCGGATGGTCAAGCAGTTCAAACCGTAATTCATGGATTTTCGCCATGGCAACCGCTGAGCTGTGAGACGACGCGTTATCTTGGTGAAACTGGATTTTCTTTTTCTGCGGATGTGGCCGTTTTTCCGCAATTTCTGCCTTCAGCTTGGCAAGTAATGATGAAGATAATCGATTAAGAAGACTCGTTTACTATCCCAAAAAACAGTTGCCATTACTTTCCCAGCCGAAAAAAACAGTTTTTACTTTTTTTGGAGCCGACTCGCCCTTTGCAGTCCACTGTTTTGACAGAATTTTTGTTTTGGGCGTATAATGGCGCCTAAACCGCGACAACAGAGCGTTGGAAATGTTCATTCGAACACGTTTTTGGTCTAACGTAAGCAAACGCGGCACCCAACGCGCGGGCAGCTTTCTCATGCCTAAATCTTGATTTAATATGTAACAAACACGTTCTTTGGACATTTTCATAACCTCTACTACCTCTCTCACTTCAATTCGGCGGTCGCCTAACACCATTTGGTGAACTTTAGCAATGTTATCGTCAGTGGACGTCCCGAACGTTCATCACCTCCCAAGCTCTTACGGCCACGTTTAAATTCAGCTACCCAAAATTTCACAGAGGTAAATGATGATGCAGAGTCCAACTCATTTTTGATTTGCGTAGGCGTATTACCTTTCAAAAACAAGAAAGGTAAACATTAAAAATGGACATTTCATACAACAATTTATTAGAAATTTTTGTGAACGTCTCGAATAAAAAAGAGTTCATGTGTGCCGTAAAAAAATGATTAGCTCGCTAAAAATTTGTCAGCGGAAAGGTGTTCGAAATTGAAAAAAAATTATCATCAATTTGTGGGCATCTTCAACCAAAATGGGTAGATCAGGAAAGAACTTAAAAAGAACAGGAAAATTGTCTCCATATCAATACTGAAGGAATAGAAGAAACGTGTGCTTTACCATGTACATCTCAGTCATCAAGTGGAAGGATAAGGAAATCAATAACGGAGTGCTCGACGTTCACCAACAAAAACAAAAACTAATAAATTCTACCGAAAACAACCACTGAAGATCTTTCTAATTGCCTAGCAGTAAAGTGTAATAAGAATAATGAAAAGATGAATGTAACCAAGACAATCTCTGCCGCAAGTACACTGCGAGTCATAAGAATAAAAGAAACCATTTCTACTCCACAAAAGTAACCCACCAAGTATAATAGTGAGAATGCATTGGCTTCGTTTATGCATTTGAGTCTGCCAAAAGAAATAACAGCTACAGTGAAAATTCACGATTAATTGGACTTCCAAGAACTCTGCCCACCAGCAAAAAATAAATATACCAAATGGTGAAACAAATATAAACATGTTTGTGGCCATAGGTGTTCCACTGAGGCTTAAGCATTCAAATGGTGAACATTGGAGGAACACTCGTTCATCATCAGTTAATTTTTGCCGACCCATAATGTTCCAATATGTAAATGAAACTGGAGAACTCATAAAGATTACAGTCAATAATATCAAAAGTCCTATTGCTAATCTTCAACCTACTGAATACAAAGTTACATAAATGATGAAATAGGGGTATTGACGAATTATTTTTGGTTATGATTGACGGAAAAGTTCTAAATGAAATAACAGATACAAAGTCGACGTGGTTTTGGCCCATATGCAAAAAAACACAAAAAAAAATTTCAACTATCAAAAAATGAAGACGAACATAAGTAACTACAAATATGGAATCTCTCCATTATGTGCAAGAATCAGGTGCACGGAATTTATTTTGAAACTTCCACATACGCTTCGACAAGGAGAGGATATTGATGAATTTATTGGGATCAAGGTGTCGAAAAAAAGAAGGAAATAAGAGATCCAAAAGCGTTTTTGCGATGAGATTGTGCTCGATATAGATAGACCAAAACAAGGATTTGGAAATACTAATGATGGAAATACATCGAAGAGAATTTTTTAAGAATCAGAGGCAACAGCTCATATAACTCGGGTCAATTATGAGGTCATAACGAGGCTTGAAGTAATACTTAATGTTTTGAATTCTAGGGAAAAGGTCAGCGCTATCAGAGTTATTAGAGCAAAATAACTCTGAACCCGAAAAACTCCTCACACCAACTCATCATACAATTTTGACTCATAGTCAAAATCCATTCGAGTATCAATCGTTACAACTTGGAGAATTGTCATAAGACGTTTAGGAATCCAAAAATAAAGACTACAAGAAATATAGATGTCAAAATGCGTGCAAAAACAGAAAAAGAAAAGAAAAGATTTTAAAGTACCAGTACTCTCCAGTAATGATAAGTTTATTAGACATTACCACAGATGTTGACGAAAGTTTCGAATAAATCTGATTTTTTTTTTCAATTTTTTTCCTCCACTATTTGACTTGAAATGAATCACTAAAATATTTTATTAGATACTCTGATGTGCCACAAAATAAATATTGTTCGTTTATTTTAATTCGCCACTGTTTTGCTCGGATTAGTTTTTAGACACCCTATTATTACTTCAATTCTGGAGTGTTGAATATTTTTAAAGTAAAATATTATCTTTATCCCCTGTGGTGAAAAAGTCCTATACTAATTTACTAATTTCATATGCTTGGGAATTTCCTTTAAGCAGAAAAAAATTCACGATATCTTTATTCGTTTAAAAGTTATGATTTTTGCAAGCAAAAAAGTCAAAATGAACCACTGTTTCTATTTAGTATTGAATAAAAAAAAACTTATTAAATATATATGTATATGTATACCTAATTTTTTAAAAGGATGCTGCTACATGAAGCCATTGCTTGTTCCCGGAGGCCGTGCTTTTGTTTGGCCTTCAATTCAACAAGTACAGAGGTAAATATTAAAAAATAGAAAATAAAAAATGTTAATACATATACATATATCAATGGTTTTTTTTTTTTTTTTTTAACAATTTAAAGGATCTCCCTTAACACAATGACGCTCCAAGTAGAGAGTCCATGTGTATATACTAGCCAAGGGGTACCTATTTCCGTTACTGGTATTGCCCAAGTAAAAATTCAAGGGCAAAATGAGGACATGCTTCTTACCGCATGTGAGCAATTTCTTGGCAAAGGTGAAGCAGAAATACAACATATTGCGCTCGTAACACTGGAAGGTCACCAGCGTGCAATTATGGGTTCCATGACCGTTGAAGAAATCTATAAGGATCGAAAGAAGTTCAGCAAACAAGTCTTTGAAGTGGCATCTTCTGATTTAATTAATATGGGTATAACAGTTGTCTCTTACACACTGAAGGATATCCGTGACGAGGAGGTAATTTATCAAATTTTTTCCATGCGAATATACATAATTAGTCAATCACCATAAACATCAAGTTGATACCAACTAATAATTCATAAATTTATTTTTGTTATTTTTCATTCTTACCTAAGTTTTGTATCTTTTTATAATTGAAATTTTTAATCTCTCAGCATTGGTAAAAATATCGTAGTTAAACTCTTTTCTTTACACATGTTCATTTTTTTTTCATGTAATAGACTAAGTGAGTAAATTCACATTTTTATACATTTAAACCCATAACTATACTATATACTCGTACTATCTATAATAATTAAATTATTAAGTAGACGACCATTTTGCATTGAAGATTACCTTCTCTCTTTTTTTTTCTCCATCTATGTTTTTTTGCTACGTTAATATATAAAATCCGTAAAGGGTGACTCGAAGGTACGTTATCAAAATTGATTATAATTATCCTTGATATATGTTTTTCTGGCAATCGTGTTTATATATATATTATTCTTATTATTTTTTTTTCCAAATAATTTAGTTTTATTTCGTTAAAAAGTATGCAAATAGAGTGGATTATATTGGTGTTTTATTGGCATACATATACAATACATCTATATAGCTAATTTAAACATAAAGAAACGTAAATTTATTTAGCTTGTTTCGCAGTAATTTTTTTTATTCATTATGTATTTTTGTAACGTTTTTGGTTTTATGGAAGCACTTAGTGTATTATCTATTCTTACGCAGACATTTATTTTATTATATTATTTTATTTTAGTATGTGTTTTTATATACTATGCATTAATGCATAAATACTTTATGTGTCAATACATTATACATACTTAGATAGTCTTTTTGGCTAACTACGTGCAGACGAACAATAATTTGCAGTAAAATTTGCTGACATTCATGTGAAATTTGAAAGCATTCATTTGCGGCTTCACGCACAATGTTTGTACTACAATTTGCATTAAGATATCGCTCTGTTGTTCACACAACATAAAAATTGGTGGCAAGATAATTTGCTGCAAAATATTTCATTATTTCAATAATCATCATTTATTTTAGGAAGTGTTATTGAATTCGGCAAAAAGGAAACTATTTCCTGTCAAAGAACTAGAACGGCAGCAACGGCAGTTTCATTAGAACTTGAAAAAGCCTTAAAAAAAAAATCATTATGACAATTTCAAATTCCATTGCATACCATGATCTGGCTAGAAACAACAAAGAGATTATCGCATCTTCGCGAACATATTGAGTCCGAGTCCGAAAAAAAGGTTTTGTGTTAACAATATGGGTCTTCCAGAAAAAAAAAATTACTTTTAGTGTTACATTGATATTCATATGTACTTGTCTTTAAGTAAGAAGGAAACAGGGTCCCATCTTCTGTCCGAGCGCTGTCGTCTTCGTGGAAAACCTTAAACCTCGTTAGATAAACGTGCGTTCATCTTTTGGAAGAATGTAGAAAGTCTTCTTAGAAACTACAAATGTTTTTGTTTGCAACTAACGGTTTTCTACCGTTCTCATACATGAAAATTTATGTGCAGCCAAAAATTTGCGCAAATTCATCTGGATCAAAGGACTGATCTCTCTCTATAGTACACACGCATATGTTTATATAAATGGATATATAATACGTATGTTGGCTTGGTGAGTTAGGAGTAAATTAACGATAAATAAAAAGAAATTGCTGTTATCAAATAATTGAGCGAAGTTTTGTTTTTTATTTCAATATAACAATGCATATAAAAAAAAAATAAGTTGTTGCGAGATCTAAAACATATTCCTTATCCAATTCATCCCAATTTGTAAACAACGGATAAGAGCTCGCATTTAAAATTCTTACCTCGGCTCTAATGCAAGTTGAGTGGAGAGCTTGAAAGTTGTTTAACTAATAACGAACTGGTTGACAAAGAACAAAAAGGGTGTTTTTAGTGTCCACTGGACGCACTAGTGACGCCACCAACTAAAGTTTGTTACTCAAATAATTATACTTAGACGTATGTATATTTTGCTCCTTGGAATGCATAAAAAGAGTCAATGGAATATTCCGGGAGAGATTTTTTCTTTTGGAAGACAAAAGGAAGGTTTTGTTTGCTTAGTAGAAAATGCCCGGAAAACGTTCAAGACTGTATTTGATGTACACACATAAGTGCTGTAAGGTACAAGAGTCATACAGTGCAAAGCCAAACATAAACAAACCATCTCTTCGAATACTGTCCAAATCTTTGCTCTTGCTCTTTTTAATAATTGTTGATTTGTCTGGGTTAACTATAATAACACATGATTGGTGCTCTGCACAGTTATATACATATGTATATGCATACATATATCTTTGCATTCACTGACAAGATCCGTTGTATTTGCTTTTATTCAAATGTATCATCTTACTTACTCCGCGTTTATCAGCATTTTCTGATAAAAGAAATATTTAAATCACAAATCAAGAAATCGTTTTACAGTATCGCGAATAACGAATCAAAAATAAAAGAAAGCATTTTCATAAAAGTCTCGTGCATCATGATACATTAATCTTACAATAATTCATTTCTTACAAATTTATTGGTCATTGAATTATTTTAGAGCCAGATTAAACCATCACCTTCAAATGTGTTTCTGAAAAATAAACCATGTTGATGCAAATTACATTTGGATACAAGTAGTATTTTACCATCCCAAAGAATGAAAATATAACAGGTGGTTCGAAAAGTCCCGAGACTGACACATAGATGGCGACTCTAATAACATATCAATACGATTTTTATTGTAATTAGTACCAATCGATACTATACGTGTCAAAATTTGATAACATGCCGGCCATTAGTCATCGAGACATTGAACTTTTGGCGACCCACCGTTTGATATAGAAAAAACAAATTTCGTACGTTGATAAAACGTTGTTATTTTCCGTCGAAAGGAACCATGTGTCACTGGTTTGCTGAATTCAAATGCGGTCGTACAGACACAAATGATGGTAAACATTCTGGGTGCCCAAATGAGGCTGTTACACCGGAAAACCTTCACAACATCGTTTTGAACAACCTTAAGCGAAAGTGCGTGATATCAATAAACCGTGTACAACATATTTTGCACGAGTATTTGGCTACGTGAAAGCTGTTTGGAGCTGTTTAAGCGAAATAAAAATAATTTTTTCATGCGGTATGTAACGATGGATGAAACATAGTCGTATATCCTATTACCTGTGTGCAAACCTCGAAAACATTTTCGACGAAAAGAGTTATGGCTTCAGTGAAGAGGTGATCGCTCAAACTGAAACGTATTTTGTAGGATTGGAAAGATTATTAGTCTCGAGACTTTTTGCACCACCTTTTACATATAGAAAAAGAGAAATTTCACCACAATGTATTCCATCGTATGAATAGCTCGTTTTCGTCCGAAAACATATGACTGAGTTTGTAAATTGTTTGTGCATTTAGTGTAGTTTTTATATTAAAAGATTCTCATTGTTAGTTTTTGTATTTGGTAAGGGTTTAAAAAAATGTGATTTTGGACATGATCTTTCAGAAATAATGTTTTGTTCCATATAGGGTTACGAGTTAAGTGTCGAGTTCCTCAGTATATTCAGAAAATAAATAATAGTTAATTGTTTAAACTATATTTATATAATGGTGATTTTGAATCAGAAATAAGACAAGTATAATATTTTTTCTGTTAAGTATGCATGTTGTAATAATTTACAATTATACTAAAAAAGGGAAATATGAAGAAGTTGCCATCAGCAAAAATATATCGTAGATCTCCTACGTTTGTTAAAGTAAGTAATTAAACATTTGTATGCTTGATCGTTATGCTTATGTTTCTATTTTGCTCAATTTTCTTACGACGTAATGTATGTTTGTGTTTTTATTTCTGAGAAATTATTCAATAATGGTATGGTCGTCAATTTTTAAATAGGGATACCTGAAATCGTTGGGTATGGCGCGTACAGCAGAAGTTAAGCGTGATGCCCGAATCGGAGAAGCTGAAGCCCGATGTGATGCCCAAATAAAAGAAGCCATTGCTGAAGAACAACGAATGGCATCTCGGTTTTTAAATGATACTGAAATTGCAAAAGCACAACGTGATTTCGAACTCAAAAAAGCCGCTTACGATGTCGAAGTTCAGACGAAAAAAGCTGAGGCTGAAATGGCGTATGAACTACAAGCTGCTAAGACCAAACAGCGTATTAAGGAAGAACAAATGCAAGTTAAAGTTATTGAGCGTACACAAGAAATCGCTGTCCAAGATCAAGAAATTCAGCGTCGTGAAAGAGAGCTTGAAGCTACCGTTCGTCGTCCAGCCGAAGCAGAAAAATATCGATTGGAGAAAATTGCTGAAGCCAACAAATTCCGTGTTGTCTTAGAGGCTGAAGCTGAAGCTGAGTCTGTAAGAATATATAAATATATATATAAATATTTTTTATTTTAGCTTAATTGTTTATCCTGTTTTTTTTTGTATCAAAAGATTAAAATACGTGGAGAAGCTGAAGCATTTGCTATTGCAGCCAAGGCAAAGGCCGAAGCAGAACAAATGACCCAAAAGGCTGAAGCCTGGAGGGAATACCGTGAAGCAGCCATGGTTGAAATGTTGCTAGAGACATTGCCAAAGGTTAATAGTATTTCATGTACATACATTTATTTCCTATTTTATTTATAATTTTCGATAAAATTCAGGTCGCTGCTGAAGTTGCCGCACCATTATCTCAGACAAAGAAGATAACCATGGTATCCAGCGGAAACGGTGAAATTGGAGCAGCCAAACTGACGGGAGAAGTTTTGCAAATTGTTAATAAAGTGCCAGAATTGGTTAAGAATATTACTGGTGTTGATATCGCTAGGGTAGGTCCTAATTCAAAATATATTTAAAGATTTGCCTTTGTACATTTGTATTATTTTGTAAATCGCACCGTACATATGGTATTTGTGGCCATAGTTCAAAGTCATAGAGAAATTCGTAAAATATACTTATTGACTTTGTTTCCATCAGTTTCATGCCAAATTAAATTTATGCCAATATAATTTATTGAAGTCTTTGAAAATAGAAAAATTATTATGTTACTACATTCGGCAATAAATTCGACTACTCCATTTAATCAAAATTTTGTTTGTATTATATGGTAGTTTGTGAAACCATACAATTTTGCTTTTCTTTATGCATATTATGTTGTTTTTCGTTGAGAGCCTGTCCATTATATTTAATTTTTTATTGCTTTTTTTTTAAAGTACTTGTTTAATACTTTTTTTTATTTCAGTCCGTGCATGCTGGTTAAATGATTGATAACATGAAAACGAAAAAAGAACCAATTATAGCTAAACATTATTAGATGTTGGAGACATAACCATAAATGTGTGATGCTCACAAAAAAAAATACTTATTTGAATCTATAACGTACATTAAATTTATATATTTAAAATCAAGCATTCATTTTGTGTTCATAATGTAGCATAAATACTGTAATTTCAAGATAAATTTTAATCAATTGCAGTGCAAAATTTGAAATGTTTTAAATCTTGTTCCAAATTATAATTTGCTACAAAAGTTTAGAAATTGTCTTTTCTGGAAATATTGATATCCTTTATTGAAATCTTAAAAGTCATAAGGTTATTTTAAGCGTTCATACTCATTAATATAAAGAACAAATCTAATAACATTTCTTTAATATACAAATTACCAACATGTGTAGCACTTCAAAAGAAAGTGGTAAGATAAATTTATTACTGCTACATTTTGGAATCCCAAATAGTTTGTTTAAACCAAAATATTTGGAACTTCTACGAGTATATATTCAGCTGAAAATCTTTTCTTTTCATTTATTTCGTTTTAAATTACAAAGTACATCCATAAGGATTTAAGAAATTTCTACGTTTGTTTTCATATTATATAATGATCCACGCACAGAAAGTTAAATAGATTATTTGCAAAAACATTATGTTTTATTTATTTTTATAGAACAGGTTACCAATATTCATTAAAATATTATTTGTTAACTTGTTCACTGTGCAAAATGATATTTTTCATTTCTTATCTATTCGTTTATGCCGCGTGAATTTCGGTTTTTGTTCATATTTTCAAAGCTTTTATAGACATAGTGTAATATTTTATTATTTGATTCTTAATATTGTCTAGGTATATTATTTGTTTTCATGTTGAAATACTGCTTTATTTATGTTGTACTTTTGTTATATTTTTTTTTAAATTATTCTCATGGTTGATTCCCATCGTTAAACGATCTATTATACTTTTATGGTTTTATAAGTTGTTTTATCTTAAGTCAATAAAGTAGCCCGCTTATATTTTGTCATTTGTGTTTAGTTGAGCCCAATTTGCAACAGTAAGCTTAAAAGTTATATTAACCAAAAATAAATATGATGAATACAACAATGGTTTTTATTTAAATCTACATATGTAATTGTTTTTTAAATATATTTCATAAGTGTGTCTCAATAATTATTTGATAACTATAACCGACCTGTTGCACATGTTTGTAACCCATCGCTCCAACTAAATTATATATTTGAATTGTGCATTCAAATGCCTACATACATTTATTGCCAAAAAATTATACAAACTTGTTTCTTTACACAAATAAGAGAAGAGAAAAAATGAGAATGGTGATTGATACTAACACTTCCAGAAACTAAAAAAATAACTTTTTGAAGAAAAATAAACAATTGTTTATGGTCTATATATTACTATTTTTTATGCTACGTGTATTACCACATTAAATCATTCATTTTACACCTACATCGCCGCCGTATGCCTGTATAATTGAGTGTCGTTGGTCATAGTATATCTTTTTATATATATACCATATTTGTTACATGCACAGTTTGATTTTTGTCTCTTTGTAAATTTTTTAAACACAAAAAAAAAAATTAACAAAATTGAAGAGAGAACCTTAGATATTGCAAATATTACAAAAACCAAACTAATACATACATATATATGTATTCCAACAAAATAAAATAAAAGCAAAAACAAATTTTTCATAATGTAGTGTCCAGAGGAATTTTAAAACTAATAAAGTACGTATACATACATTTATATTTGGTAATACTAGAAAAAATATTTTCGTTTTCTTTTTTCTTGATTTAATTTTTGGTAGTAGGTACATAAATATTAGTTTTGCATATTTACAATTGTGAATGTCGTCGCAAATGAATGGTCAAATAAATATGTAGTCTTAATAAATAAATCTTAATGCTGTAATTGAAGGCCTTCGCTAAGTAATATGTACATATACAAATTTCTATACACATGATGCTATAATGCAAGTACCCGCATTCGAGAATTAAGCATAATGTTGCGACAATGAATTTTACATACTCGTACATAAGGACTCCGTCCGTGACTTTTCGAAATGTTGAGCCCATGCAGCCGACTTGGATGACATTTCCTAGATCCGGAAATAACTTTGGGAACGGGAGATCGGTTCTTAGGACTTTTTGAAAGCGGCAGTATTGGTTGAAATGTAAATTTATGCAGGTGTTCGTTAATTTTTAAAGCCAGTTTTCCATATACAAAACATTTACTCACAAAAAATATCCTTGGTTTTAATTGTTTGTTTTTCTTTTTCCTGTTGTCTGGCACTTAGCAGATGATCAGACTTGGAAGTTCCAAATTGCTGAGTTGTGCGTTTCTGTCGACAGGTTCTCTTCAACACAGATTAGGACAACTCTTTCTGCGAGTTTCATCAATACATTTTGAAAGGAGTACCTTATGGCCGGTTTATTCTCTTAGCAAAATCCTTAACAACATCAAAGGTAGGGTCCAGAGTAAAGTGATGTCCTGGACGTTGATATTGACACAAGTATGTCTTGCCCAGACAAACCCCACTCTGTGCCAAGTCTGGAAAATAATGCACTGAATGCCCGTGCATTGGTGCCGGCAATGTGATGCACCTGAACACCAAAACGTTTTTATTGTAGATAGTGCCGCACATGTCGATGTTTGCAGCACTGTATATTTCCTTCATCTTCAGGCTTCGAGCGAAATGGAATTACCATGTCTTAAATCTCACTTTATTTCAAATGGTTTGGAAAGATAACTATTAATTATCAATGCGCTGGTGGTGTTAGTGAATGTTATCAAGTCGAGTGAATTATAATATAAAGGTATGCCTAGCCCCGATATACATACATATGTATAGCTCTGTGAAAAAAAATAGCACCAACCATTTTGGAAGGATTTTGAATGAAACATTTTAAAGACAAATGATACTCGTAATTTGGACTTTGTTTTATTTTTTAATTTTAAAAGTGAAGTCAAAGTAATCTATAAACACAAACATTTTTCCATTATAATTAAAAATAAACAAATTATGTTCATTTAAACAAAAAAGATATATTTTGGAGTAAAAATTCATAAACAAAATAAGTTCTTCAGTAAAATTAATGAGTTTTTAGTTTGTAATTATATATAAATTTTAGTATTTGACACCGCTGGAGTGGAATATCCCTCCACGCAGCCTGCATAGCTTCCCAAAGTTGCAGTATATTTTTCGGTTTGGCTTTAAATACGGCTTTTTTAAAATCTATCAAAAGGTTTTCGATGGGGTTTAGGTCTGGAGACTGAGTCGGCCATTCCATAATCTGAAGAAAGAAAAACTATTCTGTAAGAAAAACTCTTTGGTCAATTTGCTCGTATGTTTCAGGTCGTTATCTTGTTGAAGGACCCACGCGAGAGGCATATTCCATTCAGCGTAAGGCAACATGACTACCCTCATAATGCCAACATAAATTTCGGCAGTCATTATCGGTTTTAATCAAAATGTTGGACCAGTGCCATTGTAAGAGAAGCATCCCCATATGTTTATTTTTGCGCCACTGTGCTTGATAGTCTTAACGGTATAATCTTATTTGAACTCTTGGTATTTTGGCCTGCGAACAAATAGCCTGGTACCAGGAGTTCCAAACAAAACAATTTTGGACTCATCAGTCCGTAATATATTTCGCCATTTACCTGGTTCCCAGTGCAAGTGTTCTTCTGCAATTTTTTTTTTGTTTTTGTAAGTGGGTCTCTGTTAACAATATTACCTTTCTGGCACTTCTGACAGGTAGATCTTTCTTTATGAGTTATTTTCTTATTGCAGAAGTAGTCACGTGTAGATTTAATTCCGCTTTAATTTTGCTGGAGGTAATAAACGGATTTTGTTTCACCAATCTTACTATGCGTCGCTAGGAGTCAATTTTGGTTTTCTTCCTCTTCAAAATACTTTTTTGCGTTCGATATCATTTTATTGGAACATCCAACTATTTCCCTAATAAATTTGTAAGTTTTTCTCTCAGAAATTAATTTTCTTATTGATAAACGTTCCTCAGGGGGACAATGTTTACTGCGATCCATTTTACCTGCCAAATACGTTGCATTTATGAGATATTAATTTTAAATCACTTAAATATCTTACCTTGATAAAGCTAAATTTAAAAAAAATATATAAACACTAGTGTACACTACCAAAACCCTCTACAGAATGACGCGGTGCTATTACTTTTCACACCACAAATCTGGTTGCATTACGTATAACGGGAATTTCCTTATCTCAAATTACAGGTTTTGCCAAACTTGTCTTTGCATTATTTCACTGAATGCCAGACAGATATTCTGTAAAAGATGTAAAGCGTTTACATGAGCAGAGAATATGCACGACAACTATAAAGTTCACCATGTTGCTATTTTTTTTTCACACAACTGTATGTATCTAGTGGCATACAATATCCATTGTTCTGTCGAATAGACGGTAGGCCCCAGACTGCTGTTCTCCATGATTTGGCATATGATAACAGGACGATTGCTATACTGAAAAGCTCCAATCAGTTTGTTGAAGATGGTCTTCAATCTTTTACTTAGTAAACTTGATGGAACCTTATATGTTATATTCACAACACTGGTTACTTGAAAATTCCGAGGAGTATGTTCCTAGGCTTCAATACATTTTATAATTTAATACATATATATATAAAATATATAATATAAAACAACGGTGGTACAATATATTCTAAATTTAAAATAGATAATAAATGTTTACGATTCTACACCAAAATAAAAATTGCCTTCTGTCCTGAACAGCACTGCCTTCAGACTATCTGCAATTGCGACTTTGTTATCTGCAGCCAGACAATAGATTTCAAGACTTCGTTGCGGTCGGGTAGTGGAATACCGCGATCATTAGCTTCGGGATTAGTTAGATCACCTTATCATCAGCGGAATTGTTACCCTTATTGAACTACAGCTTCAAGAAGTCTTTTCTCTGACATCTGTAATCAAATGATTGCTTTCGCTTCTACAGAAAGAGCTCCCGTTTTCCAAAACATCCGTTAAATGAATATTCGGTGCTTGATCCTGGCACGAACCAAACATCCCGATATCTTCAAAGAGCCAAGTGAATTTATGTTTTAGTTTTATATACATATGTATATATTGAGAGCTACATATAATAAGGTGGGGCTGACTATAAATTCACTCATTTACAATTAATTGCAAGTACAAAACAAGGTATTCAGGCTTTAGTATTTTTGAGGCCAAAAGTATCGAGGGCTTTTGTACTGAAATGAATACACCCGAGTACTTAAAGTCAACGCTGATAGGACGCAAATCGAAGGTAATCGAATATTTTTGTATATTCAGTTCAATTTTTGTATATAATAAATACAAAGTACCACAGCATTAATGTCAAAACATTTAGCATGGTTTCATTGCTACAATAAACTGAAGGCAGTATTTTGACGATCACACGCAATTAGTTCGTGTTGTTGTTTATTATACGCTTGCAAGTGTCATTATCAAACATTTAGGTTTTTATATGGGAAATTTTGGAATATTTGCTGAAAGAATTTCTCACGTGAGAGGTGATGTACCAAAAGTACTTTAAAAGCGAATTGCTACCGCTTAGATTCATTTACGATTTTACACTGACAGAAAAGTGTACCTTGCTACTCCTATTGAACACAACCACCATCTACTACAATTTGTAGACCTGTCATAAAATTAAATTGTTATCTGACGTTTACCAATAAATATTTTTCAAATACTATTAAGACATTTGTAAGACGTAAATTAGGTAAAAATGCTATCATTTTTTAGTAAAAAAAAACAAAGTCCTGAAACTCCACCCGGGGACATAATAAAAGGACCGTCTGATGGTAATGGAGAAGATTTCGTTGTAGTAGATAACCAACAACCAGGACCACCACCCTTCAGTCATACAGGCTCACCTGCAGGGATGATGCCTCTCTACCCTTATCCACCTGCAGCAAATTTTACACCACAACCTATATCTGGAAACAATCAAAATCCAGTGCCCTATCTTCTGGGCATTCCATTCAACCTTTCCCCCCAACTGTCAACTAAGACCAGCTTTGAAGTGACTCAGATGGAAGTGGACGGAATTCTTGCGCTCATGACGAAACAAATGCAGTTCGAGACTGATTATGACTTTAAGCTGGAGCGGGGAATACTCAACGAGTGTTATTAAAATAAAATCAAACTAGATGAAGATATAGAAATTGTTAATAAGCTACGCGAAGGAAAACACAAAACCAAATGAATAAAATATTCATGCGTCACCTTTTTATTTAGAAATATTGATTTTCTTATAAATTCATAAACATGTTAATCCTAATTTTAAATATATGTATGTATAAAGGTAAATACTTTTCGTTTCAGTAAAATAAGAAAAAGTTAAATGTGAACAATTGTTCTCGGTATTATACATTCGTATGTATACATATGTTCCCGGAATAACGACCGTGTAGCGTTCCCATTGTTCCGATTTGAGTTTCCTCTAAACCTTAGCGTCATAGCTTGACATTTGCTAAAGTTACGTAGCCAAGAGTACATCTATCTCTGTGTGTTTTACAATTTTAGAAATGGATTAAATCGTGTTTCGGCTACGATTCTCTAAAGAAAACGGTCGTTTACCAGTGGCAAAGAGCGGTTCAAAAGTGGTCGTGAGTCAATCGAAGATGATGAACGCAGTGGCAGATCATCGACATCGAAAACCGACGAAAACATTGATGAAGTAAAAGAAATGTTGGTCAATAACAGCAAATTAACCATCAGAGAGATAGCGAAGGGCTTGAACATTGCCTATGGATCCGTCAGGCATTTTGGTTAATGATTTGGGTTTCCGTCGTGTAGCAGCAAATTTGGTGCTAAAAGACCTCAATTTCATGCAAAAAAGAGATCTTTTTGACGTCGCAAAAGAGATGATTTGCGAGGCTGAATCCGATCCCACATTCATCAAAAGGATCATTACTGTAGACGAGACGTGGGTTTATGAGTACGTCACGCGACCAAAAAAACCGGGTCGTTTTCAGTCAAAAAAGAAGGCAATGCTCACGGTTTTCATGGATTACAATGATTTAGTGCATCATGAATTTTTGCTAGAAGGCCAGACAGTAAACAAAGAGTATTATTTGGGCGTTATGAGACGTTTGCGTGGAGCAATTCGCCGGAGGAGACCAGAATTGTGGGCAGAAAACTCGTTGATTTTGCACCATGGTAACGCACCGTCGCACAGTGCCATCATTTTTCGTAATTTTTTGTCGAAAAATGCAGCAAATACCATCCAACAGCCACCGAGTTCACCTGTTTGGCTCCCTATGACTTCTTTTTGCTCAATCGAGTTAAAAAAAACACTACGGTTAGCGCGTTTCAGCAGCCGAGAGGAAGTAATGGAGAAATCGCAGGAAGCACTGGTGGACATACCAAAAACCGAATATAAAAAATGTTTCGAGGATTGGATCAAGCGCTGGCATAAGTGTGTTGCAGTCGATGGGGATTACTTTAAAGGGGACAATATAGATTTAGATGAATAAACTTGTATTTTTAATTTTCTGAATAAATTTTTGATCAAGGTTATATTCCCTGCAATTGATTTTATCTGAATGGCCCTAATTTCCTTAATAATTGTAGAAAATGGTACTAAAAAATGTTGTTGAAGAGCTTCATGAATAGTCGCCTAGATAATAGCATTGATGAACACATTGATTTGAATAAATTTATAAGTTTCCCAAGGTTGCTTTTCTATGATATTTTACTACTCCAACTCACATAACGTCTGTAGACAAATGAAGTTATCCATGCCTAGTCGTCCAAGTTTCCTTTTTTGTAGTCGGAAACGCATATTACCTTTAATTTGCTTAATTGAATGCATTAAACAAATAGTATTTTTAATTGATAGTTCGTTTTATATCTATTAAAAGCAACGAAAATGCAACATATTCGTATTAACTTATAAAATCTGGATTGAGTTTGCAAATCTTTTTAAATATAAAATTACAAATCCAGTGTTTTACTTTTACAAATTTATTCCTAAATTTCGTTCTTAAAAAATAATTTCATTGTGTTGTTGTAAAAAACATTCGCCAACTCTGCGCATTCTTTCTTTTTAGTGGCAGCAATTACTTCTAAAACTTGTCTGCAAAAAAAAAAAAAAATACAGTGTACAT
This sequence comes from Volucella zonaria, assembly GCA_963966105.1. Lineage (NCBI taxonomy): Eukaryota > Metazoa > Arthropoda > Insecta > Diptera > Syrphidae > Volucella > Volucella zonaria. Next base: position 209,626,233 of record OZ014531.1, read on the forward strand.
TTTGTGCATATTATTCCAATGACTAATTCTAAATTACGTAATTTGGCAGGGTTCATTGCGGGAATCTATTAAAACATCTGAGCCCCATTTTTCTTTTTTCTTTACGACAGGAAACTGTGTTTGAATCAGTTTTGAGCCAGCGTGACTAGGACGTATACCACACCAAGGAGCATCGGTCTCAACCACAATTCTATCGTCGGGGATTTCTTTTATTGTTTCAAGGTTATTTTCAGTCTTAAGGGAACAGCCATTTAGTCCGATATACAAGCCGAAATCGATTATCCGTCTAGCTTCTTCCAGAGTTCCATCAAAACTGTGAACAACACCGCCAGCTGGAAAGATTTTTTCCTTGTTTCTTTCAACAATAGCCATAAAATCAGCATGAGAATTTCGGCAATGTAAAAAAAGTGGGAGTTTGTATTTTTGAGACAACAATAATTGTTTTTCGAAGTAAATTTTTTGAATTTCTTTTTCACAAAAATGCAGACGATCATAATCAAGGCCACATTCTCCAATAGCTACAATTTTTTTTGGGTTTTCTTCGATTTTTTTACAGAGATTGGAATAGTATTCTTCTGGATTTGGCACAAATTCAGCGCAGCGAGTAGGATGGCATCCAATAGTGATGAAGAGTCGATCTTAGAACACAAACGTTGAAATTACTGAACCTACAGTAATTAGAAGCAATGAATACTTGCCATCTTTTTCAGCTAATTTAAGAGCACTGTCAACTTCATTTAAAGTCCCAACAGTAATGATAATTTTCTTTAGACCCTGCTCCCATGCTCGTTTTAAAACTATATCCAAATCCGGTTGATGTTTTTGAGAGCCCCCATACAGTCCTTGGAACATAGAGTCTGTCAAGTTTGCTCCAATGTCTGTTTTCAATACAGATTTATATTTGAATATTTCTGATTAATAATTGGTATATTAGGATAAATTACATTGTATGACTTGCCAATAAACTTTTTTTCCATGTTAGAAAATCGAAGTAAATACTTCATAAGCAATGAAGTTACAAATTGAAAGGCAAAGGTTGGCAAAATTAAAAATGCATTAAATGTCAGTCTGATGTACAAATGTACTGTATGTATGCATTAACCAACATTAGATTTATTGACGTACTGTGTCAAATTTGAAAAATGACAGCGATACGAATGACCCTGTTCAGATTGTAACTCATGCCTACATAGTGGGCAGTCATGTAGTGTTTACACACCGCAGTGCTCACTCCTGACTATTTTGATAAAGTTTATGGGGGGGATGAGTGAATTGAATATTGGACACCGCATCTCTTGTCAGTAAAACAAATATCTTCTTTAACGAATTATAAAAGCACCAGCGCTCGCCAGCAAAATCTGACTTACAACTGAAAATTCACACATAATAATGGTTTAAGTTAAATACTCAATGTTATCCGCAAAGTTTACTACTCAAGGATCGAACTAATAATGATCAAATTGAATAGGGACGAGAAATTTCGGTAATGGAGCGTGACTTTCCTCAATTTTTATATTTTTTTCCTGATTGTCGCCCTCTCTTTACTCCTCACTCCTCTCAACAATATACTATCGACATAACAGACTCATGAGTAACCCCTTAAACAGGGCCAATTTATGGTAGTTTTAAGCTGTTTTTCGTAGTTCAAAATATTAGTTTCAGAGAACATAAATTTTGTAGATCCATCTTTTACAACGCATAAGTTGTAATTATCAATGACAAGACGTGTATTGTCCATTTTAATTCTGCGTTTAAGAGGGAATTTAGGTAAAGTAAATGTGGGAATATGATCAAAGTAGGCGTGCAGGCAGTGTATTGTTTGCACAAACTTTAAGCCAACAATGCTAATTCGTGTACAGAATATTTCAAAAATGTATGAAATTAAAGAAAAAATAAATGCCAAAATCAAAGACAATTTATTCTCATAATTTTCTTAAAAGAAGAAAATGTGATTTAGTTTGCTTTGGCCTAAATTTCAAGTAAAAAAAAACAACAATTTCGAAAGAATGCTGAAAAGGAAATATTATTTACTTTGAAAAATGCTTTCAGGTCTGTGAACATTCTAAATCTAAGGTTAAAATGACAATCGTTATTCGTCCCGCAAATTTACTCATGGCTTACATTCATACAAAAATTTACTGGTAAGAAAAACAATAATTTAGCTGAGGGTTTAGAAAATTAAAATGGATAAAAATAGATCGTGTCAGGGATGCTGATCAATTTTTCCAATGCATTTATTATTATGGTCAACGTATTGTAAAAATTATGGGATTCTTACACATACTCGTGCATACGAATTATTAGTATTCTGATTGAATTCAGAAATGAAACCAGGTATCGAAAGATAATTTTGAGAATGTACAGAGGAAAGTCAATGGAATATTTTCGGAAGAAATTTTTATTCCGAAAGCCAAAAATAAACTTTCTTTTGGATAAAGGAAAAATGTCATAATGTTTTCGTATATACCATATATGTATACGGGCTAGTTTGTTGCTTTTATCTGTTACAAATATATATATATTTTACTGAATTGTACTTATATCAGTTTACTGAAAGCAAAAATCGACAAAAAGATGTAAAGGGCAGCATTAATAAACTCTTTATAAGTAAATTATGAAAGCGCGTTCATGTAGGTAGGTATACAAATGTTAGAATTAAGTATGAAAATGGTGAATAACAATATAAGAATATTCAACATTTGTTTCTAAATATCTATACATATATATGTATATTTAACACATGGGCTGAAAAGTCCGTTTCTAAGAGGGGGCACCACTTGAATTAAATCCATACCATTTTCAGTTAGTACCAACGTTCAAAAGATACGTGTATAAATTTGACAGCTGCCGGACGATTAGTTCTCGAGATATAGCGTTGTGAGTGAAGCAACTTTTGTTATTGTGAAAAAAATGGATTCAAAGCAATTTCGTGTGTTGATTTATCATTGCTTTTTCATGGGAAAAAATGCAGCTTGATAAGTGTTACCCGGACTCTGCACCAGGCGAACGAACCATTCGCAAGTGGATTGAAAAATTTAAAAGTTGTAATACAAGCACCGAAGATGATGCACGCAGTGGACGTCCAAAAGAGGCTGTTTCAGATGAAAACATCAAGAAAGTCCACAAAATGATTACGAATGACCGTAAAGTGAAGTTGATCGAGATAGCTGAGGCTCTGAAGATATCAAAAGAGCGTGTTGGATATATCATACACGAATATTTGGACATGCGAAAGCTCTGTTGAAAGTGGGTGCCGTGTCTGCTCACAGTCGACCAAAAACAACAACGTTTTGATGATTCAGAGGAGTGTTTAAAGCGGTTCAACCGCACGTATGTGACAATGGATGAAACTTGGCTCCATAACTTCACACCAGAGTCAAGTCGGCAGTCAGCCTCGTCCAAAACGACCAAAAACTCAACAGTCGGCTGGCAAGGTTATGGCATCCGTATTTTGGGATGCACATATAATAATTTTCATCGACTATCTCCAAAAGTTGCAGACTATCAACAGTGACTATTACATTGCGTTGTTGGAGTGTTTGAAGGACGAAATCGCAGAAAAACGGCCGCATTTGAAGAAAAAGGAAGAGCTGTTGCATCAAGACAATGCACCGTGTCATAATTCGATGAAAACGATGGCAAAATTGAAAGAATTCGGCTACGAATTGCTTCCCCACCCACCGTATTCTCCAGATTTGACCCCCAGCGACTATTTCCTATTCGCAGACCTCAAAAGAATGCTCGCCGGAAAGAGATTTAAGACCGAATCGCCGAAACAGAGGCCTATTTTGAGGCTAAACCGAAATCGTACTACAAAACTGATATCTAAAAATTGAAAAATCGTTTCAATCAGTGTATCTCCCTCGAAGGCAACTATATTGATAAATAAAGTTGAATTTTGCAAAAATTTTGAGTTTTACTATAAAACGGCACGGACTTTCCAGCCAATGTGTTACAACATTTCTGGCATTAAGCAAAAGGAAATAGCGCAAAGATTATTTTACGCTATTATTTCGTTTTACTATACAAAGAAAGAACTCGTTTTACTGTTGTAAAAATAGTAATATTATCAATCCAATGGGTTATTTCTTTTACAAACTATTGTTTTGTGTTTCTTTAGTTTTGTTTTTTTTTTTTATAGATTATGACTTTTTTTTATATATTTATGAAAAATATATAGGTATTTTAATTAAAACTTAACTCTGCTAAAGTTTACGTTTGTACTCTATCTGTAAAAGGTGATCTATGACTTTTAATAAAATACATAAATAACCAACAAACACTGCAAACAGTTTGCATTTTGGTGATTAAATTAAATAAGTTTCGTTCAAATTTCGTGTTATTGAACGAAATATAAGTAAAAATTAAATTAATTAGAAAGTATACCTTGTTAGTAATAGTTTCTTGAAATGACAAATATTTAAAAACAGAAAATATGTACACATATACATACATATATGAGTAAAATAAGTGAAACTTTGACATATTGAAAAATATGTGTAATTATATTAAAACAAAATGAAATATGTACAAAATATTACATAAACTCAATAATCAACCCAATATGCCACTTAACATCCCTGGCAGATTTTTCTTCCAAACATATGCGTTTTTCTAGAAAAACAAAGACGTATTCGACAAACGCCAATAAAAATAATAAACGTCATTTTTCTAAGGCCAGGGGATTTCTTTGTTTGAAGTGATTTTTACAATTTCAAAAAATCGTTTTAAGATATAATTGCACAGTAAAAATGTCAGTGCGACATGACTGGTATCAATCCGAGTCAAAGGTAGTTATAACTGTACTGCTTAAAAATGCTGTCGAAAAGAATTACTGTGTAGAGATCGAAAAAGAAAAAGTAACTATGGGTGCTGACAATTACAGTCTAGAATTAAATCTTTATCGTCCTATTCTTCCTGAAAAATCTTCTTACAAAAGCACACCATCAAAAGTGGAGATCGTATTGGCAAAAGAAACCGGTGAGCGTTGGGAAAATTTGGAAAAAAAAGATCTCCCAGTTGCGTCAGCGCCCCCTCCAATCCATAAACAAAATTGGGATAAAATTGCCAAGGATGTAGAAAAGAGCGAAGAATCTGAAGCCCAGAGTGAAGAAGCCCTTAATCAATTATTCAAAAAGATATATAGCAATGCATCGCCTGAGGTTCAAAAAGCAATGAATAAATCCTTTTCAGAATCAGGTGGCACTGTTCTAAGCACTAACTGGGATGAAGTAAGCAAGGGCAAAGTTGACGTTAAGCCTCCAGATGGTACTGAATTCAGGAAATGGGATTGAATCGAACTCACAGCGTGCTTGCACATACATACATACATACATATATCCACAAAATTAACTACCATTTCTATTTTCTTTATAAATATTTATTGTATATCATTTGAAACTGAATTTTATGATAACTAATAAATTTTTGTAAATCGCATTTGTTAACCGAAAAAAGTGTCTGATAATTTTATTTGTTGCTCAATGTAGGTGTTTCCTTGACGGTGTTGAGGAATTCGTTATTTGAATATTTGCTTTATGTATGTACTTGGACAATAAGCCGAAATGCGAAATAAAATAAAAATTTATCTAATCACTTTACTTTTCGCCTTGTTCTGTTCGTCAAATGTAGCGTTTAGCTTGATAGATTTTTTCTTTCAGGTTGCATACATACATAATATATACCCTTGACTTTTTCTTCTTCAGAATGGTACACATTATTTCCTGTTTTCTACTGTCTTCAGATTTCAATTCTGGACCTATCTAATACACTTATTGCGTGGTTTGTGTTTTCTGTGGAAACGCTTGATGTATGGTCGGTATTTATGGTAATGGTATTTGGGAACCAAACTTGCTAACCTTTGTGATTTTTTTCGACCCTACTTCTACAACACATTCAACAGCAACAAATTGATATGGGAGGTAAAATCGTGTAATTTCCTTTCGTTGTAAAAATCTGGCGTCCAAATCTTATCGAGCGTTTGATTGTCCTCATACTATGCTCATTAGTGGACGATATTGGCAATGGTAGTAAGTAGTTCTTATTGCATTTCAAAACAGCGAAACAGGATGGGTGTGAACTGATAATTTCCCAAAAATCACAGGCAAGGCCAAAATGTACTTTGGAAAAATTGCAGATCCTTTAATTTACTTTTACCTCAACAATCCGAACACTTCTTTTTTAAATCATTTTTGACGTAGATTTCCCGTTTTCTATTTGATCGGCGAATGTGAGTGATAAAGGAGGTGTGTTCCTTTTCTGTCGTTTGCAAATGCATAATCTTTATGTATAATTATTATTTGTTTATCCTATCCCATGTTAAAAAAAACTCCCCCCAATTTTAGAACAACGCTTATTATCACTGTATAACAATATTTTGAACTCAGGCACACTCATGGAAAGTTGCCAACATAATCTCAATTCTTAAACCAAACAAAGATCCTTCATCCAATTATGGTCCTATCTCCCTTCTTTCATGTAGTAGCAAAATTATGGAAAAGATCATCGCCAAACGCCTTGTTTGGTTTCTCACAAAAGAGAGGCTACTTGACAATAGACAAATTGCTTTTAAAACAGGTATCTCCACTCAAGATGCTCTCATTCATCTTGACCACTTTGTGCCTTTAACGGTATCTGAGAGAAGCCACGTTTCCATGTTAAATTTAGACTTTGATAAAGCCATTGATAGGATTGGTGTACACGTTGTGTTAAACCAACTATTAAAATGGAGAATTGGCCCTAAAATGTTTGCATTCATAAAATCTTTCATGTGCAGCAGGAGTTCCGAGTTAGGCATTGCAACATCTACTCGAACATCCACAAACTGAAAAATGGTATCCCACAGGGATCACCACTATCTGTCGTTTTATTTGCCATAGCGTTTAACGGAATCAGTATACTCGTAATAATTGATAATTTTCGAAAGGTAGAGCACACACTCTACGCTGACGATCCTATTATTTTTTCAAGATGTAAAGATCTAATAGCGGTGGCTGATACCTTCTCTAACATTGCCGAGGCTTTGCTAAGGTGGTGTTTCTATTTCTTATTCAAAATCTGTAAAAACCATTGTACATACATTCGAAAAAATCTTACTGCCAGGGTAAATCTAATTAAGTATCTATCTTCCAAAAATCGTAGAGCTAATATAAATACCCTTGTAAATGTAATAAAATCGTTTATTCTTTCAATAATTGACTATGGTCTTCCAATATATGGTAGATGCTTAAAATCTTCTTTTCAATTAATTTCAATACCCTACCACGCTGCCATCAGGTCAAGTATGAAAGCTCTTCGCTCTACTTCCAACTGAAGCAGGACTTCCCCATTTGATTGAGAGATTCGACCACCTTACTTCCAACATCATTCAAAAAATCAACTCCCCACATATATCACCTATCCACAATGATGTGAAAAAGTCATTAATCCGTAGAAGAACGCAAAAACACCAATCAAGTCTATGCAATGCTCTTACTTTCGTTAAAGAATTTAAATATTCCGATCCATATAAATAAACAAATAAGGTACACTCAACCCCCATGGAACCTTCCTAAGCACACTATAATTACGGATCTAAGCAGTTATAGCAAATCAAGTACTAATGACAACACCTACAAAGCCTTATTCCTTAGCATCGCAAACAACTACAAATCCCTCGGCTGGAACCTGATTTTTACTGATGCTTCTAAAACAAAAAACCATGTGTCATTTGCAGTTGTTGACGAAAATGGCTCAATTCTATTCAAAGGTCTTCTTTCAAATTTTTGCTCCGTTTTCAATGCAGAAGCTTTCGCTATCTTCAAAGTAATAGAGTATTCAAAAAAGAAAAAGACGATTATATTCTCTGACAGCTTATCTGCTATATCTGCTATTAAAAACATTGCCTCCTCCATTGCAATCGTCGGCACAATACGTGACCTTCTTATAGCAAATAGTGCAACATTAAAAATTGTTTGGATTCCCATCCATATAGGGATCAAAGGCAACGAGACTGCTGATAAGACAGCGAAATCTGCAGTTAATGAACCCTTATTAATGTTCTACCAGTATAGGAAAAAAGACATTAAAGACTTCATCCTCATTAATTTTAAATATAGAAGGAAAATTGATTGGGGAGATTATAAACATACATATAAAAATTTCAATCCTAACGGCGTCAAACCGTTTTATCCCAATAATGTCTCACATAAGAAAATAAAAATATACCAGACTTGGAAACACATACCTCACCCACCAACATATTTTCAATAAGATATAGAAGGTTGAGAAACATTAAGTGGTTCAATATAAGAACTTTAATTTAACTGTGTAAGCTATCTTAAATATTAATAATGGCACCAATAGCTAGGAAAAATCATACATTCTTAAAGATTGGCAGACAAAAAGGAAATTCTAAACAAATTACATTGAGGAAATTCACTTCGTAAACTGGTAGCGGAGTTTATTGTTATTATTAACAGTGTAATTAATTACAAGTTAGGACTTAAGTTAACGAGCAACTAGCTGCAAAGGCCTTCCACTCTAAGAGAAAAAAGAAAAAAATTACTTAAGTTTAATTGCAAATAAATTAAATTACAATAAAAAGTCGTTGATTCTGTTTAAATGTTTAAATTGGCTTTTTCCGAATTTCGATTATGACTTCTCCTGATGTTGGCAATCAATGGCTTTAGTCGGTTGCAATCGTGAAGAATGTGTGGCAGGTAGTATGGGTTGGTGGGCTTTCCTTTTTTAGGAAATCGAACGGATCCGTTATCTTTGATTTTGGAATGTTGAGTAAGTAGGCCTCGATTTACTGGGATTAATTTTATTAGTGGCGATTATGCAAGGCCCATTCGGCTAGTCGTTTCTTGACATCTTTGGTGAGGTCTCTTTTGGTGTGGATGTTGATAAGCAAAATGGAAGCTTTGTTTGCGAACTTGGCAGCTTCATCTGCCATCTCATTTCTCTGAATACCAGCGTAACGGCGACCAGGAATCCTCATCAATTTTGTACCATGAGAATATTTTATCAGTAAGAAACGCATATTAATATTGCAATTATGGATGTGTTATTATATGTATTTTTGATAATATCTATTGTGGAGAGGCTATCTCTGCAAATCACGTGTTTCTGTTTTGCTTTCATGGCTTCTTGTAGGGCAACAAAGATGGCAAGTGCCTCAGCAGTAAAAGTAGAAGCAAATTATGGTGGTAATCCAAGTTTTAATAAGTTGCTATTCTCGAATGTGATTGCGAACGATGTGTTGTACCCACTTTTCGATGCCTCTGTAAACAAGAATTTCCAGTTTTTGGCTTTGAGATGAGTAGAAATGAAATGCTCCGGAAAAATGTCCGGTATATGTCACTATTTGTGTGTGTTTCGATGTACTCGAATAATGTTACATCTATTATAAAAGAGCCTGGGTGTATAAGGCATGGTGGGAGTAGTGTATATGGATTGATTAAATCTTGTTTAGGATGCTCGACACCTTTGTTGTATTTGAGGATGTTGAAAATGACTGATGGAATCTTCTTTACTCGTGTACGTTCCAGCGTACGTCGATTATTGAGTGAAAAAGCGACTTTCGAGTATAGTATTGCGGAAACTGTTTCTCTTTGCTATTTTAAAGTCGGTTGACCTGCCTCGGCCAAAATGTTTCTTATTGGTGTTGTGCGCAAAGCAGCAAAGCAGCAATGCTGCACCTTGCTCCCTGATGGTAGATTGGTTTAAAGATTTGGATAGTTGATTTTGGAGCTTTGCCATATATGAAGCTGTCGTAATACATTTTACTTAAAATAATGGATTTAGTATTAATGTGTACAGCATATTCTATGTTAATTATTTCTTTTTTTATTGTTTCCAACCGGAATTTCGAATTTATAAATCTTATTAGTAATATTTTGAAGATTATTTATTTTCTAATATTACTTTGTTTACAATAACTTGTCAATTAATATTTTGAAGGTTATTTATTTTTTCTGTTAGGATAAATAAATCGCCGTGGTCTGGATTCCCAGCAATTCATTTCTCCGTTTAACCTATTAAATCTAAGGATTTTTTGGCTTTTAGTTTAATTTCACCTTAAAAAAAATATCTAAAAAGGTCTTAAATTTACGGGCGCTAGATCACCGGGTCCCTTTAAGTTTAAATCTATCTGGATGGGGTTGGATTTGGGAAAGTTCATGGATAAGGAAGAAATAAATTAGGTTTCTGTTGGTAACTCTTAACTTAAAAAAAAACCCTAAAAAGGTCTTAAATTTACGGGCGCTAGATCACCGGGTCCCTTTAAGTTTAAATCTATCTGGATGGGGTTGGATTTGGGAAAGTTCATGGATAAGGAAGAAATAAATTAGGTTTCTGTTGGTAACTCTTAACTTAAAAAAAAACCCTAAAAAGGTCTTAAATTTACGGGCGCTAGATCACCGGGTCCCCTTAAGTTTAAATCTATCTGGATGGGGTTGGATTTGGGAAAGTTCATGGATAAGGAAGAAATAAATTAGGTTTCTGTTGGTAACTCTTAACTTAAAAAAAAACCCTAAAAAGGTCTTAAATTTACGGGCGCTAGATCACCGGGTCCCCTTAAGTTTAAATCTATCTGGATGGGGTTGGATTTGGGAAAGTTCATGGATAAGGAAGAAATAAATTGGGTTTCTGTTGGTAACTCGTTTATAGTTTATGTTTGATTTAATCTCATTAACTTTTACCTGATATTCATCTAAGGCAATTACTATATGTGTATTAGTCGAAACCTTCCTGTTTGAGTAATCCAAAATTTGAATGCTGCCGAAGTATGGAGCCTGGAAGAATTTGTAAGGATAAATGCTAACTTTCAAAAAGCTTTTTATGAATTACCTTCCCGATTGTGTTAGAACAGTTGTTGTTTTATCCTTCTGAACTGTTTCCTTCTTCAACCTGGGAGATAATTTAGTTCCTAATCGTTCGTGTTGAATGGATTGAATAAATGTATTCATAAAATAAATGAATTTAAATAAATGAACGATCGAGTAACTCCTCAAAAGATCTGTGTATATTCTCAGTTGTGAGGCAACCCATGATTTCGGATAGCGTTGAGTGGAATGGTTTCACTTGCCCACTGACTGTACGCGTATAAGCAGGAGTCGTTTAGATTTCTATTCTCAACTGATCTTGGAACAAGAATCGAAATGATGCTGAATTGAAGGGTTTTTTTTTTATTTGAAACTTTCTCTAGCTAAAAGAAGTATCGTATATCTAACTGGGAAAGCAATATATTATTTAGATGAATACCTATACAAATACAAATCCGCGATGATTCGAAAGATCTGTATGTGCCTGTTCACATTGATGTTGGCATGAAAGTTCTGGCATGAACGTCGTGTTCACATTTTTTTGGCGATGACAGACTTTTTGAACAGTTGGCCTGAAACATAAACTTTTTATACTTTCTTGCTCATGAACGATCAAAATTAAAATAAAAAAAAAGGTCGGAAATTGAACGGTATGGGAAAAAACGTTATGCCTCATCCGAAAATTCACTTAAAAATAGATTTTCGGCGCAAGTAATCCTTCTTCTTCCCACTCAAATAAAAAGTTTTCCCTCCGTTTCGGAGAATCTTCCTGCCCCTGCCAATGTGAACAGGCACATACGGATGGCGCTAAGATCTTCAGATCTGTTAAATTTAAAATGCACAAAGGAAGTGTGCCGGATTTTCTATTGAAGGAGCACATCAACGAACTTCTCTTCTTTTGCTAAAAAATAAAGGATTTCGCTTAGCTCCAACACTTGACCTCTGCATATTTAGAATTGTGCTCAATAATTAAATACTTAGGTTATGTCGTTAAACATCAAGACAACATTGTAAGAAGCATAAAGGAAAAATAACATCTACAGAAATGAAAATGTTTCGAATGTCCGCGGATGTGGCAAAACGTGATCTAATAAGATATGGGAATATTTCACATTTCGAAACCAATAGTAAAAAATTCTTCAGGCTGTTGTTTAATAAAGATCGTCGAAGAATCCTATTCGAAAAGCAATAGAGGGTTACAGCCGAGGCTTGAAAAGAGGCCTAAAAGAAACAAAAAATCAAATTCTTAAACATCAGCGAATCCTTGACCTCACTCACGAAGTAATCAAAATAGGGTATCCTGTAGAATGGTACTACGTTCCGCGAATCCAGTCAACCTCACAAGCGGTTCAGTAGTAATTCAAATTCGCTGGGAAAACATGTGCTTTTATCTGTAATTATACGCGTTACATATTCTTCTATTTATTCTTCAGAGACCTTTTCCATTTACATAGAAATTGTGAAGCAAGAATGACAACAATATTTTGCACTTTTGCCGTAAAACAGGCAGTAGTTCGATTTTTTCATATCCACTGACACTTTTTAATGTAGACCAGTGTCCTCGTCTAGGTCAGACAGCAAACAAAGTTGTCGTTCCTGGAATAAAGGTGTAATACCGCTATACAAGGATTGGATACTGTGAACTCGATCTAAAACAATGAAACAATTACACGTAGAAATTGTTTATTTTGAATTCATTTTAAATTCAAAAGTACAGCATATAAAGTAAACAAGAGAAGCGCAGCTTCTAACATCAAAATGAATCCTCAAATTTAAAAAGTTGTTCTAACATCTCCATCGGGACTTAAACTACCAACAAGCCCTTATGCATCTACAGACGCAACTTGAACTGTTAAATCCAATCTGCTGTTAAAATGTTGCTATAAGTTATAGGAACAAAATCCCACACAGCATATGTTTGACAACCAGCGCTTATTGTCTCCGTTCCTGAACTTTGTTGTTATGGGTTTTACGCGAATTGTTTTACCCTGCTGAAGTCATAATAATTTATTTGTTTGTACCATTTCTCACATAAACTTGACTACTTAGGTCCGCCTTAATTGAGTAACGTTTACAGTATAAACATAATCTAGAAAAACAATAAAATGACAAACGAACCAAACAAACGAATTCGATACTAAATAATAACTTCGTGTGATTAAGTACTTATTCAATTTTCTAATTTGAGTTTATTAGATTACCCAAGTGATGTTCAATAAACAAGCAAAATGCGAATAATTGAAGGAAAAGTGGTGGTCTTGGGGTCAAGAGGTACGTAACAAATTTTAAATTTATTATTCCAAAATAAATGGGCGTTTTGGCTTTCAATATAAAGACTGTTTAGTTTTTATTTTCTTGTAATTTTTGCAAACATTAAATAGCAACATAAATGAGCTCCAAAGCAAAAAAATGATGTTAATAAACTTAAAAGAATTTATAATCTGTATTTACGTATAAAATAAGATTGAAACTGTGGTTTACATATGTATGATTCACTATAATCATGCAAACAAACAAGCAAAAGATATGCGCGTTTACTAAGAGTTGGATGCTTTGTAATGTTATCATAATTTGAAAATAGAAGTAGGTGCAAGTAAAAAATTAAAACGTAAAGGTTTTAATATCGCGGATTTTATGTATGTATGCTGAACAAAGGGTTGTTTTTACTAGAAATATAATACCTATATAATGGAAATCGTTTAAGAGATCATGATTAGATAATTATGTATATCTAAAGCTTATAGAAGTTAAGATAAACTATTTTAATCGAATATCAAAACAAAATTGCAATTGTTTAGTAAACTGACAATGAAAACTATCATAGTGTTTGATATGAAATCTTTAATTCTATGGCGCATGATTTTAAATATAAATCTTTTATTTCTTTTTCAGTAATTTACAGAATGTAGCTTGTTATACGTAATGTTAATCATTGCCGTGCTATATTATTGGCTCAAGGGTATTCACCAATTCTAGGAGTTTTTTTCCCGGAGTTTTGAATGTATAATTTCCTGCAATATAAATCTGCTGTGAAGGGGTTTCCCATTTATAGAAAAAATTAGTGCTATGCTGAAGTTCTTCATACAGTCATTATGATCTTCGGGCACTCTGGCACTCTGGCACCGCGTCAGCGTCCCGCCCCTGCCCAGATTTACAACGACTATCATACATATGTACCTATACGATACATGTATACATTTTTTGTCCCAAAACACAAGCGTAGTTGTGGTTAAATCTGCTTCCATAGCTGACTGGTTTTTAATTTTGACTTCCGTGATTCTACCTCTTAGAAGGTTTTCGAGGGAAAAGTTTCCTTGAGATTTCCAAAACCAAGATCGTATTGTTCTTTTGTCGTGCTCGTAAATCGATTAATGATAAATATTTCACTTCGGTAAAATAGAGATAAATATATGGCTAAGATTAAAAAAAAGATATTAACAATAAAAGTACAGACTGAGTGGTTTCATAGAAAAAGTACATAATTTCAGAAGATACATTCATTTTCAATTATTGTTATTTACCCAGTCCAATTCGATTTAAGCCTTGGAGGAAGCCGATAGGATCCGATCAGCTGCTATCCAATATGTCTGCCACACATTTACGTTGAACTTATGCTGAAAAGCTCTTTGTTTCATGGAGTGAAGGTTGCTCTCTGCTCATGTGTATAAATTGTGGAAATTAGTGATTTCATCTCTGGTGAATTGGGACTCATCCGCCCATAGAATCTATCCAATAAAGTTGTCTCTCGCAAACTTTCTTTCCAGTATGTAATTGCAGAATTCTAAACGCTTTTCTGAGCCCCGGGCTGTAGTTCGTGTACCTGTATGTACATGCATGCATGCCTTCTGTATGTAGAAATCTCCAGATGTAATTCCTGTTAGGACTTAAATCTCTCTATTTATACAGTACACTAAAGTGTTTAATGTTTTATGAGTACACGGGAACACATGTTGCTTTTTATAAAATCCCGCAAATTGTCATGTTCATGTATGAACACTATCGTTTTTTTTTAAAAGACCCAAAATATTATATTTATTAACAGCTTTCAAATGAAAATAATATTTTGTAGTTTACATTTCATGATCATATCGCTAACTACAATGTTAAAATGTAAGTGATAACAATGGTTCGCAACACAACATATTTGTGTTTGCATTGTCCTCCTTCGTTTCTTTTTCTGTTTCATTCCTCTCACACACTTATTTGTTATTTCCACATGTCATTCATTGTATCCTCACTCTTAATAAAATAGCAAGCGTTCTTACCTTACAGACAAATAATTTTTTTGCAATATAAAATACATATAAGCGGAATTGTTAATTTATTCGAGCATAAGAAATATTTCCAAATAAACATGTTTCATATTCTAATGTGGCAATATGGATGCCTGAAAATCGTCGACAGTTGTACCAACTTTCACGAATGAAAACGTAGCCTAGTAAGAAAAAGCACGAACTAATTTTTGGATCACGAAAATTGATTCTGATTAAAAGTAATACTTAAAAAAACCTGTGCAGCAAAGCATCGCGCAGTTAATGCGTTCAGCAACGTATGTCAGAGACATGCGCAGTAAAATTTTGACTTTTCATTGCATTGTTTTACTGTCATTGTCATATTCGATAAACAAACATCAAAAGCAAAATAATTTAAAGATGGATATTGAAAGACGTGAACAATTAAAGAAAATTATTATTTTATTATCCGTTCTTCAATGTTATTATAATTTTATGGATGTTGTGTGCCGCATTTAATGTTCTACAAAGATTAGAAGAATATGTACGCGGTTTATTTACACGGAAAATGAACGACAACTCCACGGATTTTTTAATAAGTAGTTTCTTTACATTAAAAGCAATGATACAGACGAATTTAGGAAGGCTACATGATTGGAGATATGTGAATCCATGTGTTTGAAAACTTTACTTGAAAACAAAATCCAAGAAAAAAATATTTTATTCGGGAATTCATTAGCCCAAAATGTCGACTAGCGATCATATTTAGTGTAAACTACTAAACCAAATTAAAACATATTATATGCACCTATATTAAAATAAAAAACTTTAAAATTGAATTTTTCCTTTTGTTGTTTTTATACCAACGCTGTATTAAAAACTGATAACGTTTGAATTTGGAGGTTAGAAAATTCCGCCGGCGAAAATTTTGCTTCATCTGTTTGTTGTGACAGGCTTTTATAAGAAGTTTTGCGCCGCAGTTGTAGCTACTGTTGGTACAGCAACCGCTTTTTTTGCTATTGACAACACATTGGACATTTGTGCTTTAACATCGTCTAACAAATCATCCAATTTCCCCTTTGTTTTTTTTGGCCGGGGTGTGCAAATAACCAGAATCGTCTTCTGGAGATGTTGGAGTGAATGGTGAGTTGGATTCAAAGCTGTCGAAAGAAATGTTCTGATTTTGGAGCATAGGGCTTTCTTTGCAAAAGTTTCCACATGTGCTGAAGAAAAAAGAAAACGTTATTGTATGTTTTGGAAAACCAATCGGGGAACTATCAATAGAGTGGAATTTATTGCTTCCAAAACACAATGCTGTCTGCTGTCGTTAAAGCAAAATTTAAATACCCAGCCATTATCCATGAATGGCACTTACATCGTCGAAACCGAAAAACGTTCCATTGTCGGTATGTGTGTCAATGACATCTTACGTTGGAATGACCACATATTCGATGTCGCCAAAAATGCTGCGAAATGTCTAGGCTTTCTCAAACGATATACGAAATACTTTTCCCATAGAAATTGCCAGTAGCATTCCGCCCCTTCAAACTTTTAACCGTAACATACGTCTCGCTATGAATGCTCATCAGTATACACTTAAGCCCACTTTCGGACGTACCCTGAAATATCATGATTCGTACCTAAGCCGAACAACTCGCTAGTGGAATGCTCTGCCGAGCTCTCTATTTCCTAGTCATTATATGTAACATTCAGACATAAAACCAACGTACCTATCTTTCTTTCCTCCCTAAATTTCCGTCGCCCGCGCTGTGTGCAAACATTTTAAGGGTACTTTAACCCCTTGAGCGCGTGCTAGTTTATAAAAAAAAAAAAAGTCAAAACAGGACAGCGTAAGCCCCCTTACGATTTTTTCTCAAAACTCCTTTGAAAGACTTCGACACATTCTCCGGAACACCCTGTATAACCATCCTCGGAGTCCGTGTATGTATAACCGATTATTGTTCCGGGGTTCCAGCTGAAAATAAATAGCCGTATGTTTGAAAGCTCCAGAAATCTTTCACGTATGATACAACATAAAGGTTTTCATTCGCTCCAGAGTCACTGCAAAAAGATGACCGCCGAGGAAGTGTATTAATGCATTCAACTCCCGTGGTCACCGGTATGGCTGAATAATATGTTGAATATTTATTTTTAACCTAAGGATACCAAGGGTATCATTAATTTGTTCCAAGTTACCGCTTATAATGTGTTTTTTAACTCATTGCAGCGTTCGTTAAATGTACTATATTATACTATATCATATTTCGCAGTCAAATTTTTTTATTTTTTGGATTTGACACTAACATACCATATTTTGGTAATTGCAAAATCGAGAATGTATAGTTTTTCGGTTTCAACGACGTAATCACAATAGGGGCTTAAATTTCGTTTTAAGTTCATTTAAGGAAAAAGCTGCCATATTATCAAAAATAGGTAATAACGTAGCTTTGTGCCATTATTTATGAATGACGACGTTACGGGGATCACGATATTCTACCAGTTTCGAACAAAGGCATTAGGATTTGCTTAATATTCAATAATTATCTGATGAAATCTTGAATGTATTTTGATTTGTGTGGCAGCACATCTGGCATTATAGTTGAATGAAATCATCACCGTAAAAGCTATGATATTATTTTTAAAAGTAGATAAAATAACTTCATAGACGTCTAAAGCGAAGTTATATCGTTGTATAACAATAATACTTTAAGGTATGGAACACTTTTAGGAAATAAAGTTAATAAGTCAAAGTATGCACCGTTCTTTCCCTTTTAAATAAAAATATTTCGAAGTTAAACATTTTTCATAACTTAAAATAATTAACTTTTTTATATTCCTAAGCAAAAATTCATTTAACTATCTTAAAAGATTCCATATATTGTATATTGTATTAACCAATTTTCTTGTTGATTTTTTATAAATATATTCGTATATATTTTATTTTTTTGATACAAATTTCAATTATTTATTCTAATAAACACAATAATTGCAGGCGTTGGTAAAACGTGCTTAGTTACAAAATATATAAAAAGCTCACTTCACAAAGATATTGGGCCAACTATAGCAGCCTCCTTTTTTACGTGTAAGGTGTATTTGACTGATGAGAAAATAAAATTACAAGTAAGTATGTCACACAATTACCTTTTACTAAATAATTAAGTAAGTATGTCACACAATTACCTTTTACTAAATAATTATTTGTTAACATATATACATAATATATGTACATATACATACATATGTGCTTGCTATACATACTTGTGTGCAAATGTATATATGAATTCTTTAATTAGAAAAGAAAATTGGTATCTTTTAAAATTATATTGATTGAAGCTAAAAATAAATGTTGAAAAGACTTAAGCTGTCTTCTTTTCAAGAAAAATGGAACTTTGCTTCTTACCAAGCAACAGATTTACTATCTGTGGAGTGCAAACCGAGTGGAACACAAGCTCTAAACATCTTGAAGTTTACCTTACCAAATCGCTTACATTTGGCCTACATGTATAGGAAGTGATAAAATTATGAACTTGACAGTCAAAATTCTTCACTCCTTCATTAATCGCAAATCACAAATGGGCAACGAAATCAAAATTGCTATTTTTCTAGGTATTCTGTTCTATGGTTCACCTGTGTGGGGTAAATGTGCTAAAAGTCACATTGTGAAACTCTAAAGAAGCCAAAACAAAGTATTGAAAATGATTGTTAACTTGCCTTGGCATTTTTTAATAGAACAGCTGCATCTAGTAGCTAAAACAGAGAAAGTATGCTCAAGAATACTAAAACTATTTAAGCAGTTCAACTTAGGAGTAAGATGCAGAATGTCAGACAATAACTGAAACCGTCAGTTAGTTTACAGTTTCTTGGTTGTAAATGCTTAGATTTTTTCAGGTGTTTTTATTTCTATAAGAATATGGCCACCACGCGCACATCTACAAGCTTTCATTTTCAAGAACTCGCTCACACATTACCGCATTAAGTTCATCAATTTTGTATCGAATGTTGTTTTTCAACTGTGCAATTGTTTTTGGCTTATCCACATAGACTTTACTTCTCAAAAATCTCCAAAGAGAATATTCTAATGGTGTGAAATCGTCTTATTTCGGTGGCCAGTTTATGTCATTATTACATGAAATTAATCGATCTGGGAACTTAGACCGCAGTAGCTCAATGTTTGTCCGTGTTGTATGACTCGTCGCACCATCCTGTGAAAATAAAGATCGTCTGTGTCTATTCTTCAATTTGAGGCCACAAAAAATCTTCAATCATTTGTCTATAGTGCTACAGTAACAGCTCTTTCATTTGTATCTTCGAAGATTCCACCAGCCGAAAAACAAAACCAAGCAGCACAATTTTGTGGATGTAATGATTTTTCTGAAATTATTCAAGAATTTCTTTTCCCCAGATGCGGCAATTTTGTTTGTTGACGTATCCATCCAATGTGAATTGAGCTTCGTCACTAAAGATGTGACGAATTGGATTTTGTGTTAATTGGATTTTGTAAGGATGCAAATGCAAATCCTTATTTAAAATACGCAAAACATACACAGAATGTCGCGATATCAATGTTGAAGGTTCTGCAGCGACATTTTGTGCTACAGCAGCAATGTTCTCAGTAGAGCGTCCACTTTTTGGTCAGACCTTTTTCCATCCTCAACAGAATCAGTTTCGACAAATCTTTTCACTAACCTTTGAATTACTGACTCATTTGTATGATTATTTACAACAAAAAAGTCACGAATTTTACGATACGTATTTTTTAAAGATAGTCCATACGTTTGAATAACTTTAACGCGTTGTTTCTAAAATTTTCATTAACTGACTCATTTGGATGATTATTATTTACAACAAAAAAAAAAAAAAAATCACGAATTTTACGATATGTATTTTTTAAAGATCTACCATAAGTTTGATTAACTTTAATAGGTTGTTCTACCGTGGAACTATCCATGTTTAAAATGGTATATGAGTCAATTTCACAAATGTCAAATATAAAATAAAAATATGATAGCGTTCAGAAATTATTAACTACTGACATCTTGGCGCCATTTTTGAAAGACCCTATATTTACTATTTATGTCCTTTCTATTTATTTATAAATTTGATAATTTTTCTTATTTAATATTTTTGTACAATATTATTTACAAGTTACATATTATGTATTTATTATTTATTAATTTTTATTTGTTTTTTATTACAATATATATTATATATTATTTATTAATTATTTTTTTTATTATTTATTATAATTAATGTATATGTATGGTAATTCGTATTTACATTAAATCTAATTGAAGTTCCTGAAACATCTTTTCCTCTCCTTTATCTTGATTATTATATATTTCTTTGATTTTTTTTTGTTCTTATGAAGGTTTTTTCTGTAGCTTTTCCCTTCGACCATAAATATTTAGCTGTAATATGTTGCAACAATGTTACCTTTGCGGTAGCAAGATAAATTATACCATAGCTCTGTAAATTGTGCAATGGTTTTATAACATTTATATAAATTTATACCACAATAAAGAAAAAGTAAAGTAATATTGTTTACTTTTAAAAACAACTAAATAGTTTTATTAGAATTTTAAGAAAATAAATAAGTTGAATATATATACATATGTATAAGTATGTACATATACGGGGTGCCCCCTAATTCGTCAAGGATAATTTGAGAAATGATTCTTGGGTATACCACCTTGATCAAAAAGTTCCCGCACCACACCACCGTGTGGCGCTCCCAGTGTTCCGATTTGAGTTCTGTTTTTTTTTTTTAAGTTGGTAAATCTGTTGTTGACATTCCCTCTAAATCTTAGCGTCATAGTTTAGTATTTGCAAAAGTTACGTAGCCAAGAGTACATCTATCTTTGTGTGTGTTGGCGTTTTTTTACAATTTTAGAAATGGATTTAAATTTGCAACAACGAACTTGTATTAAACGTTGGAAATGTTGAAAAAGTGTTTCGGCAACGATTCTCTAAAGAAAACGGTCGTTTACCAGTGGCAAGGGGACGAGACGTGGGTTTATGAGTATGACACG
The DNA here is from genome assembly GCA_963966105.1 of Volucella zonaria. Taxonomy (NCBI): domain Eukaryota; kingdom Metazoa; phylum Arthropoda; class Insecta; order Diptera; family Syrphidae; genus Volucella; species Volucella zonaria. Next base: position 209,647,299 of record OZ014531.1, read on the forward strand.
CAATCCAGATATCAGGCAATTGAGCCGAGACCAAAAAAACCACGTCGTTTTCAGTCAAAAAAGAAGGCAATGCTCACGGTTTTCATGGATTACAACGGTGTAGTGGATCATTAATTTTTGCCAGAAGGCCAGACGGTAAACAAAGAGTATTACTTGGGCGTTATGAGACGTTTGCGCGAAGCAATTCGTCGAAGTAGACCAGAATTGTGGGCAGAAAACTCGTGGATTTTGCACCATGATAACGCACCATCGCATAGTGCCATCATTATTCGTAATTTTTTGACGAAAAATGCAACAAATACTCGTACCATCCAACAGCCACCGAATTCACCTGATTTGGCTCCCTGTGACTTCTTTCAGTTCAATCGAGTTAAAAAACGACTACGGGGAACGCGTTTCAGCAGCCGAGAGGAAATAATGGAAAAATCGCAGGAAGCACTGATGGACATACCGAAAACCGAATATAAAAAATGTTTCGAGGATTGGATCAAGCACTGGCATGATAAGTGTGTTGCAGTCGATGGGGATTGCTTTGAAGGGGATAATATAGATTTAGATGAATAAACTTGTATTTTTAATTTTCTGAATAAATTCCGGAAAATTTTTGATCAAGGTGGTATTCTGAGAAAAAATCTTAAATTCACGATAAATGACACGCTGTATATATATACCAATGAATATTTTTTTCTTGATTCTGAAAACCATTATGGTTCTTATTTCTTACCCACAAAGGAAATACAAACACAGGTTTTAATTTGCTCCCTCAAATTTCACAGGAAATTACAGGAAATGACTCATGCAGTAATTGAAGTGTTTTTTTGTCTTTATGACATGCGGCATTGTCTTGTTGAAACCATATGTCGACCACATTCATATGTTGCAATTTAGGCACAAACAACTGGATTACGAGGGCGGGTCAATAAGTCCGTGACTTTTGGATTAAAACAGATTTTTTGATAAAAAAATAATTTTATTTTTCAACGTAGTCTCAGTTGAGCTCTATACACTTTGTCCAACGCTTCTCCAATTTTTTTATCCCTTCCAAAAAAATGATTTGTCGAGGTCCACCAAGCCATTTCTTCAGGTTTGGGAACAAGAAGTAGTCGCTCGGAGCCAAATCTGGAGAATAGGGTGGATGAGGGAGCAATTCATAGCCCAATTCATGGATTTTTGCCATGGCAACTGCACATGTGTGCACCCTTGCATTGTCTTGGTGGAAAAGAACTTTTTTCTTGGCCAAATGAGGTCGTTTTTTTTTCAAATCGTCATTGAATCGGTCCAATAAGTTGGCATAATATTCCCCATTGATTGTTCTTCCCTTTTGAAGGTAGTCAATGTGGATTATCCCGCGTGCATCCCAAAAAACAGTCGCCATAACTTTATTGGCTGACAAACCCACCTTGGCCTTCTTTGGCGCCGATTCACCCTTAGAAACCCACTGTTTTGACTGTTGTTTGTTCTCTGGTGTATTGTGATGGATCCATGTTTCGTCCACGGTTACAAAACGGCGCAAAAACTCCTCCATATTGCGATTAAACAACGTCAAACCTTCCTGTGAAGTTGTTACACGATTGCGTTTGTGGTCGACTGTGAGCAAACGCGGCACCCATCTTGCGGAAAGCTTTCTCATGCCCAAGTGATCATTCAAAATTGAAACCACTGAGCCATGCGAGATCCCTACGGCTTCCACAATCTCTCGCACTTTCAATCTTCGGTCGGCCAACACCATATCGTGAATTTTTTCGATTGTTTCGGGTGTAGAGACCTCAACTGGGCGTCCAGGACGTTCGGCATCTTCAGTGCTTGTACGGCCACAACGAAATTCAGTAAACCACTTTTTTACCATTGAAATCGATGGTGCAGAGTCCCCATAGTATTTATCAAGCTTAGCCTTAGTCTCGGTAATGGTTTTTTTTCGCAAGAAATAATGCTTAATAAGCACACGAAATTCACTTTTTTCCATTTTCTCCTCAAATTAGTGAGTAGTCTGATAAAAATAGCTGTCAAACACAAACTAACTGACGCAGCAAGTTTAAATTTTGACAGGAGTCAACTGACAAATGCCTGTTGACAGGAGCAGTGTTGCTGTTTCAGTAAAGAGGTCAGAAATTCAAAAATGCACGGAATTATTGACCCGCCCTCGTACCATATTGCTATAGCGAGCACCATTAACTGTTATTGCCTGACTAGCCGTATTTACAAAGAAGAATGATCTGATGATGCCACCAGCCTAAAATGCGCAAAAAACAGGGACACATTGTGAATGCATTTACTTCTCAACAACTACTCGTATTTTGACGATTAACAAAGCCTTCAAGATGAAAATGAGCCAAAGTTGATTTTGTTCGAAAAATAATCATCCGCTCATTGTTGTTCCATAATCAATTGAATGAAATCTCTTTCAAGTGTGTGGTCAGTAGGCTTCAGTTCTTGAGTTAATTCCACTTTGTATGCATGATGATGAAAATCTTTCGTGAGAATACGCTCTAGAGATCTTTTCTGCTTCGATGTTTTGTGTTGAAGGACTTGTTGAAGGACGGCCATAGTATCTAAGATCACTAATTGATTAAGTCTCCCTGAATTTTTGAATTAATACTTCATAGTTGATGATGTTAAATCACTATTCCGACCATATTTTGTAGGAAAATTGTGAACTGTAGCTGCCAAACCTTCACTATTTTTAAAATATTGCTCAACAATGAAAACGCATAGATCTTTTGTGTAACGTTTTATTTCTAATAACCTTGAAATATCAGTTGTCACGCTCTCTTTTTTTTTTGTTGGCAACATTTCACTGCACAAATGCCACAACATTCAAATCTGACTCCTGTTATCATTTCAATGTTGTATTTAAGTTTTAAATTTTAAGTAATTCAATCGAACAGAGGGATTCGTAACTTATTGATGGTCGGGTGCCATAAGAAAAGATACATCGATATGAGAGTACAGTAACGCTCTCTTCTTTTAGCTTTTCAATTCCTGTATGGTAGAGAAATCTACAAACTCACAGCAAAAAAGCATAAGAATTTTTTTTTTTAAGTTTATCACTTTAAATTGCAATATTCAGATTTGTTAGATAATTGCAATATTCGTATTTAATGTTATTTGTGAATTGCTCGAGTAGTAATAACTTTTTAAACTTTAGACGCCGACGCTTATTCTTATTCTTACTAAAAAAATCGTTATTCTTCAAAAAATTAGGTCCAAATAATTAATAAACAAATACATTTATGGAGCAATAGCGCAACAGGTCATCTAGTTTATCCGCACAACTAATCTTGTTGTTCGCCTTCTCCCTTAGTGCGCTGAGAGGGCGAATTACGGATTTGTAGTCATTCCAGAAATTGTGACATTCAGGCCGAAAGGACAGTGACTCCAATTATAAGTAAAACACACTCAATAAATCAAGTGGGGAAATGTAATTCCGATTTACAAGATGTTCTATTCCAAATTGCAAAAAATGAAAACTTAAATGTTATTATTTCATCATCTGAATTACTGGTTTCAAAATCTCGACCAATAACGAAAAGAAGAAATAGTAATTTACTTACGGTACTAGGTTTCCTCACCCATGCCGAAAATGACAAAACGAACATCACAACTGAGTTCTGTGCCAATAATTAATTTTTTTTTTTTGCAAAAAGTGCTTAAGAAATACAAGCGAAAACTTGATTTACACTTTTTTAGTTTTTAGATATTATTTCTTTTTTTTCCTTGGATACCTAGAAGTAAATTAATATGCAGTCCTTTTTAAAATTTCATAATCTTTTCAAATTATTATTGGCGCATTAAATACTTTGTAACGTTCATATAATTTTCTTGTTTTGCAGATATGGGATACAGCTGGTCAAGAACGATTTCGAGCTGTTGCTCCAATGTATTATAGAAATGCAAACGCTGCCATTCTAGTCTTCGATTTGTCACAATATAAGAGTTTTACAGATATTAAGTCATGGATACAGGAATTACATAGAAATGTTCAGGATCCGATGATTCTCACATTAGTAGGAAACAAGCTAGATCTTGCAACGACAAGAGCAGTTTCGCGTGACGAAGCTTATCTCTTTGCATCATCAATTGGAGCCAGTTATTTTGAGACGTCGGCTGAAAAAGATCAAGGTCTCGAGCAAGTGTTCCTTTCGACTGCTTTGGGACTTGTACGACTCGCAGACGAGGGAAAAAGCCGTAGTTTGCGTCAATTTGATTCATGTGACTCGATCACTGCTTATACGATAAACAATACTGCACTAAACCAAAGTAGCAACTCTACCCAGCTTTCATATCACCTACCTTCTGTTCACATAGGAATACCTGTCGACAATGATGTGAAAGTCAATGATATTGGTCGTCTTGAAAGACCATCTTGGAGTATAGAACATATTGCATTTGGGGATGAAGAACACGTTGGTTGGTGCTGTCTATAGAATTTTCGAATTTATGTATGAGCCAGTTTGTTTATACATTTTGTAAAATACCATTGTAGATGTTTGAAACATTTGTTCGTTTTATGAACGTATATTATATGATACACAAGAAATAAAATTATTTACTTGACATCGTTCATTTACGTAAGATATAAAGTCCAAAGTGAATTTACTTATTTGTAAGAAATAAATTTAAATGTTTGTTTTCTCTTAAACTGCTGTATTTTTTTCTAAATAGGAGGCTTTTTTTGTTTAAAATAAAAAAAAAAAAACAAGTATAACTTGTATATCTTTAAACTCAAAAAATAAATTTTACATTTTATGGTTTTTGTATAAAGTTCGAAAATATAAACCCAGATCTAAAAAATGTTTAAGTTTGTACTTAATGTAAAATCATACCAATTTCATAACGTTATTGCGATTAATTTTAATAATGACGCTGGTAATTTCAAAGCCGTTGCAGATGTGCGCTTGAATTGTTTTATAGTAAAGTTGAAAAACTGTCATAGCGCTTTTTAATATGTTAGTTAGCATCTGATAACGTTGATCTCCACCTAAATAATTCGAAACTTGTCAGGAAAGTTATTCCACATCTACTATTTCGTTAGCGTTTGTTCCGATCATTGCGAAACTTGCTTCTCTTATTTTTCTAAATCCTTTATCAATGAAGAAGATTGTTAACAGCACTTGTGTTCCGCATTAGTTGTAGAAAACTTTAAGTGAGCGCTTGACATACCATATTTCGAAAAAAAAAACTGTAATGTAATTGACCCAAGATACGGATGTTTTATGCAAAGCCTTGCTTTGCCTTTATCTCCTTTTGAACATCGCACAACCTGAATTTACTTCGTGTGTTTACGAATTATACACATAATTACCATAATTGCCAGTACATTATAAAAATAATTAAAAAAAAAAAAACACTCAAAATATTGAGTTTAATTTTGAAAATGTTCTTTTGTTCAGACTCCACTCATTATTTGTAAATTCAAAAGGTATACCGAAGCGTTTACAGTTATGCAATTACTTTTTAAAGGACACTTTATAGAGGATAACTTTATGGGGTAGATTTTAATGGCGGGTGAATCTCAATTAACTTCTACAATCTGTACACCTGGGCAGAGAATTACTCCCATTTCACGGTGCAGAGAGCTTTGTGACATAAATTTAATGTCAATGTGTGGAAGGACTGGATTTCGTAGAGTCTTTCAAAGATAGACTGGCGTGTAGTTAAAACATTTGTTGGTATTTTGGAAATTTAATCTCATTAATATAAATAAAGAAATAAAAAAACATTTTTTTGTTAAAATTCTAGAAATTCTTAGTTTCAAATATTTCCTGTTTTGAAAAATTTTCTGTTGCTTCGTAAGTTATAGTCTTTAGAACAAAAAACTTTTAGCTGTGCGCAGTTTCATTTGGCACTAATATGTAATTAAATTAGAAGTAATTACAAAAAAGCGTGTCCGGAATGCCGGATAGTGAGTGGCACTGAACGGACCGCTATCCAAATAGCGGGACCAGTAGATGGCACGATTTCATTAGAAAGCCTGGTAAACGCAGCAGCACAACAGATGAGGCAAGAGTCCAAAAACGACGAATTCCCATATGTGTCTGATGATGGAGAAGGTCACTATGTGGGGACTGACAATATCGTCGGATTTCTGGCGCCCTCTGAGTCAGATGACGGGCTACGTAAATCAGCCATAGTTTGCATTTTTTTATTAAAAGGTTAAGTAAAAATCGGCACGCGATCCACTCTAACACAGTAGAGCGGTAGCACAGAATAAAGAATTTGTTAAGGAATTCGACGACAGAGTTCTTTTCCTTCACACCGAAGGGTGGAAACCAGCAAACTATGCTGCTGAGGGGTGAAATTTGCAGGATTCAAACTTTTCTCCACAGCCAGAGCCAAATGGGAGAAACGGAAACTACCGTTCTTCCTGGTTCAAAACTCCCAATAGCAATCTGGATGGTCTAAGGAAGATCAAAGTCCTAAACTACCGCAAATTATCGGGGTTGTGACAAATTCCAATACACAAAAAAAGTAAATCTAGCTCAAGAGCAGAAAGCGGAAGTTAAATGGCCATACGTGCATACATAAACACCAGCCGTTACTCCCCAAGTTACCGATGCCCAAATGACGGTGGAAGCTACTCTATCCAGACGTGGAGATTGGGGAAATCCAATACTAGAGGGAACCTGCTATTAAATTGATGGGGTCAGCACTGGTCAATCAGACTCGGGCTAAAGGTGACGGATAGTCCGTCATTTCCTAGACATTGCTCCTATTTTGATCTCTAGCACTTGGACACAATTGACGATACAGTTAAACGAACAATTGACAAAACGATACTTTGGTGTCAACACCCACCAACAACGCAACAATTGAAGCACTGCACTGACATAAAAGTAGACGGTTGTCAAGGCTTAAAACCTTGTACAGACAATATACTGAGAGAAAAATCTCGGAGGTGAGGGCAGTGAAGTCAAAAAAGAAGAAAAAAAAATTATATAGCTTCTGTAAGTTTGTATTGAAACAACAAAATTGGGGCTATAAACACCAACAATCCGAAAAATCAAAACGAACAATCACTGCTAACACCAGGTGCAGATCCAGGAGAAGATCTCGATGATGACAACTACTTTGTGATCGAGGATCTTAAGAAAAGGCAGAGGCCATAAGAGAGATTTTACAGGAAGTGCATACGGTGAATGGAAAATGTGCATCATTTCTACCTTCAAAACGAAATAGCAAACTGGCGATTCGGGAGCTCGGTTTTAATCAGTTCAGTGACGAAAATATGGCAAATAACGTCATCGCCAATGTGAGGAAACAAGCTCCATTCAATTCGAAGGAAGAGCTCCAATCTATACCGTATGGTTAGAGGGACCCTTCTACAAACTGAACAGCCTGGGTATTAGTAAACCACTGCTGTATATTATTTTCAATATGTTCACAGATTCATACTCGTAGTTAACGTGAAAAACGGAGGACATTAAAAACAATCTGCAAGAAGGAGCGGTTAATTCGCCGATCTTATATAGCTTATACTCGTACACAAGTGAGTGGTATGCTCTTCCAAAGTCACTTTGATAAAACTAAACGATATTGCGATGACTGGAAGTCGAAGATCGACTTTTCGAAGTCGGAAACCATTCTTCTTAGGACGCCTTTTTCTGGCGAAAGTTTTCTATCGTGGGATAACACAGGCAGTCAATTGCTTGCCACAAATCCCAAGGAATCTGACTAGATCAGTATCTATATTTTAATAAACATAGATGTTGCTCTGGCCAGAGCAAAAGGTGCTTATGCCCTTACCTAGAGACTGTTTTACAGCAGCCAACTCGATATGAGGGTCCTTAACCGGTCTATGCCTGAATAATATTTGGATGTCCCGTGAGGTTTAACATGCCTTTACCTATACAGAACACCAGCGTCTGAGTACATATAATTCTATCCTGACGACGTCTTGTACAATAGGGCGAACCTAATAAGAATGGACAATTTCTTTATTATGTGGATTCGTAGGCACATTGCAAGATCAATGACATCGGTGAACAACCTGACCTACGGCGCTTATTATCCTAATTATCTACATATACGGGGTGTGTTCAGAAAATTCGTCTACATTAATGTTGTCGCCTTCAAAATAGTCTCCATTAGATATTATGCACTTGTGCCAGAGCTTCATCCAATCCTCGAAACACTTCTCAAACTCGATCTTAGGGATAATCTTTAGCTCTTTCAGCGATGCGCTTTTAATGTCATCTATGCTTATAAAACGACGGCCCTTTAAGGTTCTCTTTATTTTTGGAAACAGGAAAAAGTTTATCGGAGCCATGTCTGGCGTTTTCAGTCATTCTGCATCGTCGTTGGCTTCATTTTGTTACTCCTGAGCAACTTCTATTCGCCGCTGTTTTTGTTCAAAGTTCAACAATTTTGGAACACATTTTTCTGCCACGCGTTTCATACCCAAAACATTCGAAAAAATTTCATGGTATGAGCCAATCGATATGCCAACATCATCAGCGACTTCTCTGGTTGTGATTCTGCGATCGTTCATAACCATTTCTTTCACTTTTTCCACGTTTTCATCGGTTGTTGATGTGCTGGGGCGTCCGAGGGGTTCGTCATCTCAACGTCTTCACGGTCATCTTCGAAACGCTTATACCACTCATAAACTCTTGTTTTACTCATAGCAGACTCACCACCAGACCATTGTTAACACACCACCACACCACACCACAGACCTTTGTTAACATTTCACACACTTTGTTACACTTTGTTACACTTTATTTCATTTTTTACGCAAAGTTTGATACAAATTCCTTGATCCCATTCTTTTAACAAATGAAATCGACGAGCTCATAAAAACACGTCTAACCTTAGCGGCTGCCACAGATATGGTAAACAATGAATACAGCTGAAAATTTGATCATACTTCAGGGGCATGTATACCAAATAAATAAAAAATTATAAAAAAAAACATTTTGACAATCGGACTCTTGAAACCCGCGAAATTTAAAAATTCTCGTTATTTACTGAACACACCTTGTATCACGAGACTGTGTGCTTTAGCGGCTTTGCTCCCCTAAAAGAGTTCTTCTACTCGTATATGGATAAAAAAAAGGCGATTCAGAATATACTAGCGGTTCAGCTAATCTTCCACGTTGGTCGAACAGCTGCGGATAGGCAGTAGCCTACATACTACAGAGACTTTGCACTCGGCTGTGCGGAGCATCTACGGTTCAGCAGGGCGGTAGGGAGTCGCGATAAGAGGGATGTTGCTCGGTAGCACCATGGATTTTGATGGCTTAGTGAAGGAGTGGAAACTTCTACGTTATTTCCGTCTGCCCCTTATGAGCCATGGCCGTCTTATGTAGTTTAGGTAGATTAAGTTAGCAACTAAGTTAAAAAAAAAAAATAACAATAAAGCAAAAAAAAAACTTTAGTTTTGTTATATAATTCCTTTTGTCAACTTAAGCGACCTCTGTAGTCTTGTAAAATGTAATTTTTTTATAAAAATTGTTAGGCTGGCAGGATCTGAAGTGGGTCCGCCATTTTTTCCGGCACTTTTGAGATAAAAACGAAAAGAGAATAAACAGAAAGAAAAAACAAAATAAAAATCCGCTGTTTTCTTTTAAATCAAACTAAAGTTTACAATTCAGGTGTGGGGTAAATACCACAAAATTAAAGTAATTTGCGAAATAATATATATTTTAGGAAAAAAAACTTCAATTCGTCACAATGAGCCGCTGATTAACCCGACAGGTGATAGTTGATGCCCTTCTGGCAGCAAATATTGATTTCCCGCAAAACGCCACACTTACGCAATTGCGAAGGCTGCATAACGAATTGTCGGCTAGTAATGACTGCGGGGAGTATCCCGATGACTTCGGGGACACTGATTTTGCAGCTGTTGAGACACATGTTGTTGCCGAAGATGTCGGGGTTAATTTCGTTGACGATGAAGAGACCGCTGTTACGCCTGATGTTATCCCTGCTAAGTCCGCTGTCGAAACTGCTGCCAATCCCGCTGCTAAATATGCTGCCATACTCGCTGCTAAACCCGCTGTCATTCTTGTTCAATCTGCTGCCACAAACGCTGCTCAACCTTCTGCTACTTCCATGCTCGCTGCCAAATCTGCCACTATCCCTGCTGTTAAACCCGCTGTCATGGATACTACAAGTGCCACTTGCGGGGTACCTAGTGCCGAAATATGCAAGTTACAAGAGCAACAAGTGACTACTAGACAACGTGTCCACTTCGAAGAACTAGATGCCGCAGTCCCAATGTTTTCTGGCGACGGTCACCATGATATTATCAAGTGGTTTCCTCAGTTTGAGGATCATGCCTCTGCATGTTCCTATAGTGAAAGAGAGAAGTGTTTGGGTATTCGGCGCCGGCTGGATGGAACAGCAAAAATGTACGTGTCAAACCTGGGGCTGGTCGATTACGATATCATGAAAGTTGGCTTGATTAAGATGTTAAAGCGAACTGTAACGCGTCAGGAAATCTATCGGCAATTGAGAGCACGCAAACTAAAGCATTCGGAGTCTTGTTTAAGCTATGTGGTAACCATGCAGTCGATCGCAGCAAAATCTAACATAGAGAAACAAGAGTTAGTCGACCTAATTATTGATGGGATTCCTGACAATACCAATAACGTCACCCTGTTATATGGAGCGAATACCAATAATGACTTGATTCACCGAATGGACCGATATGAGCAACGCCGTGCAAACAATAGAAAGCTAAATGCAAGTATTAGTGCTCCGAGGCCGAGGACCGCCGCTGTTACTTCTAGAAAAGAAGCAATCCGATGTTTTAATTATTCCCAGTTTGGGCATTTTCAAAGTTCCTGCCTCCTGGTTCCTGTTTTACTTGCCACCAGATGGGTCATCAGCACAAAGACTGGAAAAAGTCCAGACGCCACCAGACCGTTGCTGCCCTGAATCTTCAGGAGTAAATTCCAACGATAATGTTGACGAAGATGTTTCACTAGCCGTACGCGCAATGCAAAAGGTAAGGTTAGCTTTCAATTATAATTATCACAGCTCTTGTAAAGACAGATGCACCAAGTTCATATATTTCTTTTCTCTCATTGCCTCCGGTAGTCCGATTAGTTTAATTCAATAATCAAGTGTTCCAGGATTTGTTAAATTGTCAGACGTTTTAATGCCAACTAATTTCCTCGGTCTTGATGTATGGTATACATACGCTACTATTTCCGAAATGAATCGAAAATTATTTCTTTCGTAGTTATACTTAATGAAGTGATGACAATTCCGGTAATCCTGGGACGAGACTTCATGAAAATATTCAATATTTGTTTAACTCAAACAAAAAATGTATCTCAACACAAACTGAATTCAAATAAATTTAAAAGACATATACGAGTATGTCCTAATGCCTCTCAGTCTATTAAGTTAAGAAAAGAAACTAGTGATTTTAGCAAACAAGTGTGCCCATCACCCGCTGCAAAGAAACCAGTTGTGCTTGATTCAACTGATAGGGAAACGCGAGTCTTTGTGTCACCGCCTGGGTGTGCCTTGGCTGCTGATTGTGTCGAGGATTTTGTTAGGAGGTTATGTGCTATTAACATAGATAGACCAACACAGGTTGATATTTGCCCGCGATTAGACAAATAACATTCTGAGGTGTTAACGAAAATTATAACAGATTCTTATTTAAAACCAAAGAAAATTATTCAGACACATTTCACTGCAGTCCTCGTCGCCTTTCATTTCACGACAGATCAGAGGTTCAGAAAATAACTGACGACTTAATTGCTAGAAAAATTATACGACCAAGCCAAGCGCCTTATGCGTCCACTATCGCTTTAGTAAAGAAAAAAATGGCAGACCACGAATGTGTGTTGATTACCGAGCACTAAACAGAAAGACTATTCGTGATAATTTTCCACTGCCATTGATAGAGGACTGTACATGGCTAATAAATGTTGGTTCACTTTAATTGAATTGAAAGACGGATTTAATCAGTGCGCGATGCATAATGATTCCATTCCATTAACTTCTTTCGTTACGCCTCATGGCCAGTTTGAGTACTTAAAGATGCCCTTTGGATTAAAAAATGCACCTTCAAACTTTCAGCGTTTTCTTTATAACATTTTTCGTGATTTGATTGATGCAGGCAAAATTATAATTTACATTGATGACATTTTGATTGCGTCCGTTGATTTTGAATTACATGTACAGGTAGTTGCAGAGGTATTGCAAAAAACTTATAAGAGTGGTCTAGAAGTAAAATTAAGTAAATTTGGTTACTACGAAATTGAATATTTATGTTATTTGGTGAACCGGTCGGTATTCAACTAAGCGGTTGTATAGGTCTGTTTTCCTATTTTAGAAGGCTTGTACCATCTTTTTCCCGAATTCGCTAGACCACTATTGTACCTGTTACGCAAGGAGTCTGCTTTTAACTTCTCTGAAACTTGTATAAACGTTTTCAATGAATTGCGAAATAGATTGGTGGCCGACAGAGCTTCACTGCGATGCCAATAGTCACGGATTTGGTGCAGCATTGATGCAGCGACAGGATGATGAAAAATTTCATCCGGTTGCGTACTTTTCGAAATCTACATCCGCAGCTGAATCAAAATATCATAGTTTTGAGTTAGAGACCCTTTCCATTATCGATGCACTTCAACGATTTCGTGTGTACGTGTAATTCCCTTACAATGACTTTGAGTAAAAAAACAAGTTAACTCGACAATTGCTCGATGGGCGCTAGAATTAGAAAACTTTTATTATTCAATTCAGCATCAAAGTGGAATATCTATGGGACACGTCGATGCATTGAATCGGTGCCATCCGAAGCAACCTTTGTGTGAGGATGCTCTTGACCACTATAAAGATAAAATCGATTGCCAAATTATTGCTGCTGTAGATAGTGACGAATTGGATTTTCACATACAGGTGACACAAAATCGTGATGACAGAATAAGGGGAATACAAGAGAAGCTAGAGTTTGGTGTTGTTGATGGATTCGAGTTGCATGACATGTTGGTTTTTAGAAGATGTGGCTCCGATTTTGTATTATATGTGCCACAGGAAATGGAAGAGAATGTCATCCGTATGATACATGAAAAGATAGGGCATTTGGGTATCGATAAATGCTATGATCAAATACGAAAGAATTATTGGTTTGCTAACATGAAAGATAAAATTAGTCACTTTATACGAAATTGTATAAAATGTAACCTAAATTCTGCACCAGCTCGCATAAACGAACATGTTTAATATACCTAAAAACCCAATTCCCTTTGATACAGTTCACGTAGATCACTTTGCCCCCTGCCTTCAATCTTTTCGAAACGTAAACATGTGCTTGTCGTTATTGATGCATTTACAAAATTTGTTCGCTTACCATATATCCAGTTAATTCGACAAGCACTAAGGAAGTGTGTTGTGCACTGCAAAAATAGTTACTATAGTCGCATCTGACGCGTGATTTCTGACCGCGGTTCTTGTTTTACTTCTAACGAGTTCAGTAATTTTCTACTTAAGAATAATGTTGACCATGTCAAAGTCGCAGTGGCTTCCCCTCAGGCCAATGGCCAAGTGGAACGGGTGAATCGTGTCCTTAGAGCAACGGAGTCGGTTCAACACGCAGACTGGGTATCAAAATTGGATCAGGTTGAATACGCGTTAAACAACACAGAACATAGTACAACGAAAGAGACACCCCGTCAATTGTTGTTCGAAATAAATCAAAGGGTTAAAATTGTTGATTTAATTAACGGAATATTTGGATGAGAAATTTAGTAAAGTCAAGCAACGCGATTTGGATAAAAATAGGTCAAGGGCATTAAGTGCCATAGAAAAGTTCCAAGATTATAGTTTGCAGTATTTCCTAAGGTACAGTCGGCCAGCACGGCAATATTCAATTGGCGACTATGTTGTCATAAGACATATTAATACAGCCGTAGGGCAAAACAAGAAGTTTGTACCGAAATACAGCTGCCCATAAGGCATTACCTAACGACCGGTATGTGGTTAGAGGCGTGGAAAACTATCAGTTGATGGTGTTGTGGAAGCTAATAAAATACGTAAATGGTTAGAATCAAAGGAATCACCGAATGCTGAAATCATCAATATCTGTCAGCCACCTGACACCGAATTAACCTAAATGTCAGAGGAGCAACTAAATCATCTATTTTAAATTATCTTGGTCTAGGTCAATCAAGCGTCAGATTGGCTGAGCTGTTATATAATTCCTTTTGTCAACTTAAGCGACCTCTATAGTTTTGTAAAATGTCATTTTTTTTATAAAAATTGTTAGGTTGGCAGGACTTGAAGAGGGTCCGCCATTTTTTCCGGCACTTTTGAGCTAAAACGAAAAGAAAGAGAATAAGATACTTTAAGTAGGCTAAGATTTATTTGAGTAAATTTTATTTATTGTATATAAGGACAAAATTTTTCATTCATTAAGTTTTTCCTAAAATTAAAAACTATTTTCTAAGTACTTGTATTAGTATTATTAAATTAAATTGTATTGAAGCATCCTTTCCAAGATACAGAAGTTTTAAGCAAAGCCTGACGCTGCCCTGTTTTGGCTCCTATTGAAAATAACATTTTTCAAATTTATGCATGGTGTATCGTTAAACTGGTAATCATAAGTACTTTAATTGTTTGAAAGTAAATGTTGCCCTACAATTAATGTGCCGAAAGTTATATGTATAACTTATAAAACTACTCGTACAATCATTCTATTTTAACTCTTAAAAATCGAACAGTTTATTTTGAGTTGTCTATATTTTGTTTCAGGAAAATTATATCATTCCCTTTATATTTTATATGTAACGACATACCATATGTACATATTACATGCGTATGTACTACATATATACGAGTGTAAATATAAATGCATACATACTCGCATAACATAAGTTCACATTGGTTTTTCGAAAAACAATAAAAACATTCCTTTAATAAAGTTAAAAGCCTTCTTATTTACCAATTACCAAATAATTGATCCATTACACAGAAGGTGCAGAATTCAGCTATTCCGTTAAATTAAACAATAACCTTTTTTAGTTGAAAGAAATGCTCAAGGTAAAAGTCAATTGAATCAAGGATGAACGTGCCCTCCGACAGTGATTTTACGCACAGAGTCTATAGTTGTGCGTGATTGTAATATTGTCCTTCAGGTATATATTGTGGCTAGCAAGCGCTCCGCAAATTACTATAAAAGAAGGGAAGGAACCTTTATTGTCCCTGCGGATATATCCTTTTTCTTTTAGAAGTCTACTCAATGATAGCATTCCAGTAAAAAAGAACGTAAATCTTAATTTACTATGATTGCGGTCTTTAAGTGATATTACCAGAGAGTCAGTAGAAATTCCTTTGCAAACAGAAGAGCAAATGAAGTTTCTTATACGCTATTAAACCCATGTTAGAAAAATAGTTTCGCAAAAAAGGAGAAAATAATAATAATAATAATAATTCGAGTGATTTTTGCTAAATACGAGTATGTGCATACGCGTACGCACGCATGCATGTGTGTTGTTAATGAAAAGATAAAGTAGTGGATATCAATCAAGTTTTATTATTAGTATTTTTATTAGTTTTAATATTTTTTTTTGAAGAATGTATCGACGACATACGCCTTAATAGATTATGCAGAATATGAGTAATGGACCAAGCAGACATATTTAATAACTTTTAAGGTGTGAAAAAAGGAAATTATTTTTTGAATTATATTTGCAATTTATTCGTTTGTATATAATAGAATTTTTTTTGGAATCTATTATATTACTCTAATGCCTGAGCATTACCTGACGCAAGGTGATATCTTATGATATATTTAAACTACCATACCACCTTGATCCGGAATTTATTCAGTAAATTAAAAATACAAGTTTATTCATCTAAATCAGGTGAATTCGGTGGCTGTTGGATGGTATTTGTTGCATTTTTCGTCAAAAAATTACGAACAATGATGGCACTGTGCGACGGTGCGTTATCATGGTGCAAAACCCACGAGTTTTCTGACCACAATTCTGGTCTCTTTCGGCGAATTGCTTCACGCAAACGTCTCATAACGCCCAAATACCATAATACTCTTTGTTTACTGTCTGGCCTTCTGGCAAAAATTCATGATGCACTACACCGTTGTAATCCATGAAAACCGTGAGCATTGCCTTCTTTTTTAACTGAAAACGAGGTGTTTTTTTTGGTCTCGGCTCAATTGCCTGATATCTGGATTGCATGTCGTACTCATAAACCCACGTCTCGTCTCCAGTAATGATCCTTTTGATAAATGTGGGATCGGATTCAGCCTCGCAAAACATCTCTTTTGCGACGTCAACGCGGTCCCTTTTTTGCATGAAATTGAGGTCTTTTGGCACCAACTTTGCTGCTACACGACGGAAACTCAAACCATTAACCAAAATCTCTTGGACGGATCCATAGGCAATGTCCAAGTCCTCCGCTATCTCTCTGATGGTTAATTTGCGGTTATTGATCAACTTTTACTTCATCAATGTTTTCGTCGGTTTTCGATTGACTCACGACCACATTTGAACCGCTCGTGCTACTGGTAAACGACCGTTTTCTTTAGAGAATCGTTGAAACACTTTTCCAACATTTCCAACGTTCGCGCACCATTAAATCCGTTTTTTACGCAAATTTAATACAAGTTCGCTGTTGCAAATTTAAATACATTTCTAAAATTGTAAAAAATCGCCAACACACACAGATATATGTAGATGTACTCTTGGCTACGTAAGCTGTGATGCTAAGATTTAGAGGGAATGTCAACAACAGATTTACCAACTTATCAAAAAAAAAAAACAGAACTCAAATCGGAACACTGGGAGCGCCACACGGTGGTGTGGTGCGGGAACTTTTTGATCGAGGTGGTACGAGTATATGATAGATTTCAAACTGAGAATAGTCTTAAAGTCCTCAAGGGTTTGTAACCGTAGTTTATACACACATATTTGGAAATGCCTTTTTTCCTTAAAAAATAAGCGCGCACTGAAGGGATTTTTAGTACCCTTAAAATGTTTGTAAACAGCACGGGCGAAGTTGGCTTACAGGGTTCAAAAGCTTGCTCGTATTTGGAACATATTTATACTCGTATTTTGTCTGATGTTCTCATACATGCACATACAAAACATACATATGTACTAGGAGGTTACTTTTCACTCCATCTAGTAATATTCTAAAGCCATTTCATTTCGTTTTTGATTAGGTCGCTTTAGACGTTTTCTTCTGAAGAGGTGAATAGATTTACGCTTAGAAAATAGAATATGAATTTTTTATGCTGACTCTTTAATTCGAAAAAAAAAACACAAAATGGCCCAAATACAGAGTTTTGCCTTCATTTGGTTAAGTCGATTAGAGCATTATTTCATAGTTCGCATTTTATGTACAAAACCACCGCCAATATATTTAAATTATCTGCCACATTTGTCTTTCAGAGGGAAAAAAGGAAATAAAATTTAAAAGTTTTACTTTGCGAGACGCAGAAAAACTAATTACACTATAAGATCAAATCAGCAAAGCCTTAGGCTGACCTGTTTTGCCTCCTATGGAAAATAATATCTTTCAAATTTATGCGAGTATGGTAACAAAGAGCATCGTTGAACTCGTAATTGTGAGGACTTTAATTGCTTCAAAGTAAATGTTCCCCTAAAATTAATGTGACAAAAGTTATTGCAGGTCACCAGTGCAAGGTGGGCCTATGGGTATAATGACTCACGCTGTCAGACAGTAGAGCGAAAAACTTGTAGAAAAGCTCAAGAAAAGTCTTCGTGTCACAATAGTCGACCATGGTAATGCAGGGCGAACATTAAAGAAGGTCAGCAAAACATTGGGATGTACCACATGAAATGTCCGATTTTATAGTAAAAATTTAAAAGCGAATATGGTATGTATTATTTTTCCCTAAATTTTTATTTAATCAAAATAGGATCCGTTGGCATCTATGTGGGATAGGTAGCCAGACTGACGCGGAGATACCCTACTGAATGTATGACAAACTATACATAACACACACACATAACTACGTAGAAGACGCATACAATTCATACCTAAAAGACGACAGAACACTAAAATCATCCGTCGCCAAACGGAACGAAGACCACACGAAATACAACAAAAAAAACGACGACACCGCGACCAACGAATAAACACACAGATCGAGACAAACAAGCCAGAGTCGACCGTTACCTTTTTAAAAATCCAACAAGCAAGTAGAGTAGTATTTGAGTCTCATTTGAACCATTGTGCTGGCCTGGCCGGTCGCTTCTTGTCTTTTCCCTTTAAATAAATATAAAGTATAGCAATAAAAAGTCGATAGTGCTTTCATTGGGATTGAAATCCCACATCTATGACATTCTTCCAACGTGATACAAGGTCAAATATCCCTTTTTCGTCGAAGTGTTGACTTTTTCAGGCACTGAAATCTTCAAAGACTTTTATGATCTCTGGTCGGTTCCGGAAGACCTTCTGCCGGCAAAATGACTCCAGACTGTGGACAAGATGGTAACCCGTTGGGGAAATATCAGGAGAGTACGGTGGATGCGGAAGAATATCAAATCCCAACTGCAACAGTTTTTGCACCATTACTTTTGAGGTGTGGGGTCTAGCATTGTCATGCAAAAGGATCGGACCGTGCCTATTGACCAACGCAGGTTGCTTTACAGCCAATTTGGCATGCAATATGTCGATTTCCTCACAATATTTGATAGCGTTTATGGTTTCTTCTGGTTGAAGAAATGAAAAGTGGATTAGTTCTTTCGATGCTCACCAAATTGTCACCATAACCCTTTTTGGGTGAAGATCGGGCTTGGGGGTGTGCTTTGGTTTTTCATCTACATCCAACCACTGCCCAGATCTTTTACGATTATCATATAGTATCCACTTTTCATCACAGGTGACTATCCGGTGCAAAAACGGTTCAGTTTGATTTCTTACCTTCGCTTATCTTTACCTTTCCTATGAGAAAAAGGTGTCAACTTATTGTCAATGGGGATACTCCCATGCTTTGTTCTACCTCCCGCACCGATTTCGTTCGCTTCCCACGTGGTTCATTTTCGAGGCTCCCGAACGGAACTTTCCAAGCCAACGTTGTATAGTGCGTTCGTTTACCGCTACATCCTCAAATGCGTCATTCATGTTTTTCTTTGCCAATGACGAATTATGTCCCATTTTAAATTCGTAAAGGAAGAGGGTTCGAATTTAAACTGGCATTTGATGTGATACAACTTAATAGAGTCTTGGATGGTGTCTATTACGGTACTCTGGAGGCAAAATGCGAAATTGCACTTTTTGGACAATTAACTAAGTGGTTCAAAATAGTAGAAAGCGGAAATAATACCACCCCAAACTGCTGTTAACAACCGAAAAATCCGCAGCAACTTAATCCTAGGTAGCAAAAACAGACATAATAGAAAAAAAACTTTTTGCTTTTAATATAATTTTTATTACAATAGATAGTAGCACAAGTGACGCTAGTGTTGGAAACTTGTAGCGAGTGATTAACACTCACGAAAACAAAAGTGTCTCGAACTTGGCGCTGCGTCTCGTTCGTCTACACGTAAGTTCCGCATCTTGTTCTGGTTGAGTAACTGCTATACATAAGACGCCGTCATTGTTGTTTTTTTTTTTTTTTTTGATTCTGCTCCCGCTCAAATGTGATTCTTTCGCAACGGCTTATCAATTATGTGCGTTTGAAGACGGCAAAAAGAAAAAAGCTCCCAGGCAGCGATTTTTTTCTATACAGACGAAATAAATCGACGTCGCTCTTACGAGTATATGATACAAGAACACTGGACTGTTCAGGGTCAAATAGATGAGTGGAATTCTCAAAATTTGATTTTTTTCAACACTGAACATGTATTGTAGCTGTAAAACAGATTAACCTCTTTTTTCTGCTCAGCTAAACCAATACAGATCAAAAATTGATTACATGGGACAGCCGACATGGCAGCAATCCCAATCCCAATCGACTTTTGAGACAGGGGAAGATCGCGATACAAGTGTGGCATGCAAGTGGAAGGGGATCTTAACCAACTTAGCGTTCAAAATTGGAGGCAGCTAGCAAAAGATCAAACTGGATGTAGACGCTTGTTGGTTGAGGCCCAGGTCCACCTCGGACTGTAGCGCCACCGTAAGTAAGTAAGTAAGGCAATGAGCCAACATTCATAATTTTTATCTTAGGTTTATGATACCAAAGTTCGGTACTCTTAGAAAGTCTTATGCTCTTACTGTGGGAAAGCGGACAATTTTCCAGGACTATACATAGATATTAGACCATAAAATTATAGAATTAGCAATTAACAGGAAAATACCATATACCCCATAAATAAAATCTCCACCGTGCTGATACGAATGATTTTTTCGAGATCAGGAAGAAAACAAGAGCTCTTTTTAGCGAAATAAGGGCAAATAAGCTTTACTTCCTTCTCTTAGTATTAATAAGGCAATAATGGTTGTGTTTTTTTTAGTTTGGTTTTTTAAAAGTTTTGTTTTTAAACTGGCAACACTGTTTCTACAGATTGTCAATTTGACAGTTGAAAGTTGATTTGTGGTTATTACGTTTTGCCATTTTACGATGAATAGATTAATGCTAGAACAATGGGTGCAAATTGTGCAAACTTATTTTGGAAACCATAATTCGGTTCGCCAAACTTATCATTTTACGGTCGACATAATCTGAGCAAGTTATTCCGAACAAGATGAATCGTTTTCGCACCACGTACACTCTAGTGGATAATACGCATACCCAAAGACGACAAACTGTGCGTTGTGGAGCGCAGTGTTGAGGAGAATCCGAATGAGCCGATTCGACTTCGTTCACAGCAATTGGAGCTATGCCCATCCGATTTGTGGAAGATTTTACGGAAAGATCTTGGTCTAAAGATCCTTATAAGATCCAGCATGTGTAAGAGTTGAAACCGCGTGACCGTTATACGCATCGTAGGTTCGGTGAATGGGCCGAAAACATGATTCAGCTTGATCTTCATTTTCAACGCAAAATTTTGTTCTCCGATGAGGCCCATTTTTGGTTAAATGGATATGTAAACAAGCACAAAATTGCTGATTTTGGAGTGGAGAAAACCCAGAAGCCTTTGTCGAGGCGGCCTTACAACCAATAAAACTCACTATTTGGTGTGCTTTATGGGCGGGTGGAATCATCGGCCCATATTTTTTTAAGGACGATGCCGGCCAGAATGTTACCGTCAATGGAGAGCGCTATAGGAACACGATTTCTGATTTCTTCGTTCCTCAGTTGAATGGCATTGACGTGACAAAACTTTGGTTTCAACAAGATGGCGCAACTTTCCACAAGGCGAACGGCGACATCAATTAATTGCGGGAAACATTTGCTGAGTGCATAATTTCGCGTAATGGACCTGTGAACTGGCCTCCACGATCCTGCGATCTCACACCTTTAGATTACTTTATTTGGGGGTATGTGAAGTCACTAGTCTATTCCGATACACTAAAGACGTTTGGAATTCAACATTCGCCGTGTTATTGCTGATATACGGCACCAGTTGCTCGATAAAGTTGTCGAAAATTGGACTTCACGATTGCGTCTCATTCGAGCTAGTCATGGCGCGCATATGCCCGATATAATATTTAAGCGCCAATGGTATAAACTGAACTATTAAATAGAGCTAATATCATAGATTTCGAGATTAGTTTCAATTGTTTTATTTCATATTGAATTTGTATACCTCTAAAAAAAACATCCTTTATAAAAGCAACGGTTTTTTGATGGAATATAATTCATACTATTATTATGTTATGTAAAGCATCAGAAAATTGTTTTAATTACTATTTGTAGGCTTTAAGTATATTATGAAACTTGGAATAATAAATGTCGAAGAATTTGTGATTTAAAATATAACTTTCATTTTGACAATTGTTTTAATCATTGAAAAATTGTTTTAATTACTATTCGTAGGTTTTTAGTTTCAGCTATTAAAACACACTTAACATTATGAAAATTTGAACAATAAATGGTAAGAATTTGTGATTTCAAATATAATTTTCAATTTGAAAAGTTTTTGATCAAAAATTAGACTAAAAAAGTTGCTGCAGCCATTTTGTTTGGATTTGCGTAAAAAATTAATGTGAATTTTCAATGATTGTTGGCATGAGGAGTGGAAATAATGTAATGAAAGAAAATACGATCGAAATCATGAAGTTTAGTGCACATGGAATTCTGATCAAGGTACATACATATGTTATGTATATATACATACTATTTAAAAAATAAGGCTTTCAGTAATCACATTTTTAATTTTTTCGATGGTAAAACGTGTGACTTCTATAATATGCTCGTATTCATAGGTTATTTAATTTAAGTCCTTACGGTTACTATGACTGGAATATTAAACATAAATCCATGAAATATACTGGAAACATAATATTCAAAGAATTCTAAGTGGATTCTAGTGCATGCACCCGTAAATTGAATTAAGATTTATCATTCAACGAGTCCTGTAACTGCTTACAATTTCCTTTCCTGCTAAACCTACTTTCATCATAAATTCTTTTTTAATGTGCGTATTCTGGTCAGAAAGCCGAAACGTAATATATCCCATGAGAAAAGGTTTTATTGTTATACCAACAACTTTAATTTTTCATTTTATTTTGGTCATGAAAATGTACATTTACAGCTGAAGAAAGTCAGTAAAAGAATTATACATATATCGCTCACACAAACACATTTTAATGAGTCCTTGCTGAATCGTCGAATCCTCTTTCATGAAGACGAATTAATTATTAAGAGTAAGTAGATGTGGATGCTCATATCATGTCAGCTGTCAGATAGTTTTGTATACCTAGATACATTTTGTACCTATTGTACATACTATATGTATATTACGATACATCTTTTTCATTAGAAATCATTTAATGTATGAAAAGACTCCCAGATATCTTTTATCTTTATAAGTATAAGGCGAAAATGTGAACATACTAACATACATACATATGTACATATATAGACAAATTTACGTAAGTAAATATGTTTCCTTATATTTATTAGAATATATCTGGTTTATTAAACATGTCAAATGAATTTCCAAAACAATACCGCGTATAATTTTGTACATACACATATGTAAGTACAGCATATGAAATTTGTTAATTAATTTTGAAAAAGATATTGATTGACCAAATATATGGTATGTGAAGGTTTATAATTAAATGTGAAAACAATGTATGTATGTATGTATTTCGGAAAATTAATTCACCTTTCCTGGTTACATTTTCAAAAGACTAATAGTTATTTTATAGCACTTGCCTAGGACCAACGTGCTTCCTGGGATTTTTTTAACACAATTCAATTATTGTAGATGACACTTATACAAGAAACATAAACGAAAATTGAACAGTGCTTTGCACTAGAAAGATATGATCATTTTTCTATAGTAATTAAAAACAAATAAATATATATGTAAAGAGGTGTACGATTTATTCTTTGAATAAAACAAACAATTGTTGAGATATATCTGAAACCTTTATTGGGGCTTATATGGGACTTATATGTGGAATACAATATCTTCTACAGTGAGCGACAAAAGCCTACGTACGACCACCATTCTTGCAACATAACGAATTCAAAAGCATTATGAAAAACTCTAATGATGCAGTTTTGTTTCAAATCTCGTTTTATTAATAATACACTATAAAATAAATTAATTTAACAAAAACTTAACAAGTGATTCACACAAAACGAAAAATAAATAATGACAAAAATTTACATACTCCCGGCATTCCCTGTTTTTTTTTTTTTTTATTGAATTATATTTGTGAAAATCAGATTTGTGCCTCTCAGTTGAAGTTTGGTCAGCTTCAATAAGTTTTACCGGTGACAATGACCCCTCGAAGAGAAATTGCGGTTGAAGTGCGAAATTTAGTAATAAAATATAAAAAAGAAAAGAAATCGTTTGATGAAATTGCAAATTTACTGGATTTAAGCAACTCAACAGTCCAAACAATATACCATAACTTCGAAAACACCGGTACCGTCGAAAACAAACAGCGTTGTGGCCGCCCAAAGAAGCTGAATCGCCGAGATGTCAGCTTTATCATGAGGGAAGTAGGCAATAATCCAAGAGTGAATGCTACAATGCTGTCTAAAGGGTTGGCAGAAAGATCAAATAGAGTTTGGGGAAAAAATAAAACAGCAATGAATCTGGAAAATTTGGTTTCTACGGTAAAGA
Source organism: Volucella zonaria (assembly GCA_963966105.1). NCBI lineage: Eukaryota > Metazoa > Arthropoda > Insecta > Diptera > Syrphidae > Volucella > Volucella zonaria. The sequence continues at coordinate 209,671,439 of OZ014531.1, forward strand.
TTGGTGGTGGCAGCGTGATGGTTTGGCGTGCTGTAGCTGCTTCTGGCGTAGGAAATCTAGCTTTTATTGAAGGTAATATGGATCGCTATCCATATAAGTCTATTTTAGAACTAAAGCTGAAAGCATCCGTCGACAGCTTAAATCTTGGCACGAGTTGGATCTTCCAACAGGACAAAGACCCCAAGCACAGCGCTCATATTGTCAAAGATTGGGTAATTTACTACGCCACAAGACAACAACACGCACCACCCCAAGGCCCGGACTTGAACGTTATAAAACATGTATGGGAGATTCTGGAACGCAAGATAAGAAGATATGCCATAAGTAGTGCGCCAATGCTAAAAAAGAAGCTCCAAGAAGAGTGGTAAGCCATAACAGCTAATGAATTAAATAATTTAGTTGCTTCAGTGCCCAGACGCTTGCAGGCAGTTCAAGATGCACATGGTGGACCTACAAATTATTAAATTTATCATTTACAATAGTTTTACCTAATGGATTAAAGATGTTTATGTTAGTTAACATGCCGTATGTAGACATATTTCGTCATTATTTATTTTTCGTTTTTGTGAATTACAAGTGAAGTTAAATTCATTTATTTTATAGTGTATTATTAATAAAAAGAGATTTGAAACAAAACTGCATCATTCGATTTTTTTCATAATGCTTTTGAACTCGTTAGGTTGCAAGAATGGTGGTCGTATGTAGACTTTTATCGCTCATTGTATATGAATCCCTCGCCTCTGCATCATTTTTTCGGAATTTTCAATTACTCTCTCATATCTCGACGATGCACAGTGTGACAATTCGCACATTTAGCGGGATTTAATTCAAAACTCGACATGCACAAATGTAAACAAAAAATGGTTTCTCTTAAAGCTTAAACCTCCCACTGAATGACTACAAAAAAAAAAATTTATGTTAAAAGCATGTGCAACAACAAAAAATGACATCAAAGATCAAGTTGTGTACAATTATTCATAAGAAGGTCAGCTTTAAGAGCAAGCGGTAAAGTTTTTTTTTCAAGTGGTTTGCGTGGCTTTAAGTAAAAGTTTAATTTTTTTTAAATAAATATAATAGTGTTGAATATTAAGGTAAGTTGTTTTGGGATAAAAAGTGTTTTCGTAAAAATTAGGGGTGCTTGACAATAAAAAATTGGTGATATGTGTTCATTATACTAAATTCACCCATACTAAATTTTTCGTATTTTAGGATGGCAACCGAAATTACGAAAAAACAAATTTTTGATGTTTGGATTTCCAAAATCAAAATTAAGCGCTTCGATGCTGTATTTGCTTTCGTTATGGATTGTTTTAATAATTTTTCATTTTCTAAAGAGGCAATTAAGTCATTAAAGGCAACCTTGAAAAATTTATGTTTGAGGTTTGACGAAAAAATGGCCAAAAATGGTCGCCATAGAGCACTCTTTGAAAGCAATAATTGTGCCTGGTTAAATGAAACTTTAACAGTATTGCAAACTGTTTTAGATGAAATTCCCTCTTCATCTCATGGCACCATGGTATTAGGAAGACCAAGAAAAAGCTTCGAAGAGTGCTTTGAGAAGACCAAGAAAAGAAAAGTACAAACACTTCTAGATTCATTTAGCGCTGAAGAAATCAGAACTGCGAATGAAATAAACCTTAGGAAAGCTGGAAAGAGAAATACTGCTATTGCAGTTAAGCGATTATCAATATGTTCTCCAAAAAGAGGTTAGTTTTTTGCTTAAGTCAATTTTTTTTTTCTTATAAATTTTATCATTTATACCTAAGGTTCAATTGTAAAGAAAACACTGGAAACACATACATCTGACTTTTTGCCAATATCTGCAGATGATGCATTATCAATGATAACAGACGCATAGCTATCCACTGATCAGTACGATATAATACGTCAAAAAATTAATATAAATGTTCCAAATCTACGAGTACTACCTTCGTACGACAAAATTAAAGAGGCTAAGGCAAAATGCTATCCCGATAGCAGAACTGTGAGTGAGTCTTCTGCTGAAGGCGGCTTACAAAGCTTGGTAAATCATAGCATTAAACGTTTATGCTTAGCTCAAAAAGATGTTTTAGATTCTGTTTCGGATTTTAAAACTGGGCTTAAAGAATTGTTCCTGCTCATAAAATGGGGTTACGATGGTGCTCAACAAAACCAATACAAACAAAAATTTTCATCAGGTCATCATTTCGATGAAAACCTCTTTAGTATTTAAATGGTGCCAATTCAGCTATATTTCTTACAGGAAGAAAATAAAAAAGTGGTTTGGCAAAATCCAGCTCCATTAACCACAAGATACTGCCGGCCTATTAAATTGAACTTTGCAAAAGAAACGACAGAATTGATCAAGTTGGAAGTAGATTCAATACAAGAACAAATTAAAATGTTACAGCCAGTTGAGATAAATAATGACAGCTTTCATATCAAAATAAAACCAATTTTCTTACTTACCATGATCGACGGCAAAATATGTACTGCTTTATCACCTATAACTTCTTCGTCACAAACCTGTTATATTTGCGCAGCAAAACCATCTGATATGAACAATTTAACCAAACTTTCAGAAAAACAAGTGGACCAACAAGCCATGTCCTATGGGCTAAGTCCCCTTCACTCTTGGATCCGATTTATCTAATGTATCCTACATATCGCTTATAGACTGGATATTAAAGTTTGGCAGGTTAGAGACCAAGAGAGTAAAGAAAAGGTTAAAGCAAGAAAAAAGTTGATTCAGGATAGATTTAGAGCGGAAACTGGGTTATTGGTTGATATGCCAACTCAACAGTCAGGCCATACGAACACGGCCAAAAGATTTTTCAGAGATGAAGAAAAAACTGCTGAAATAACAGGAATAGATAAGGAAATTATCAAAAAATTTCACATAATTTTAGAAGCGATTGGGTCTGGGTTTCTAATTGATATATATGCCTTCGAAATATCAAAAAGTATGGCTGGTTTTGTATGCCAGTAAGTCTACATAAGGTATTATTTCATGGGAAACAAATAATTTCTACTTGTGCACTTCCAATTGGACAACTTTCCGAGGAAGCTCAAGAAGCTAGAAACAAGGAAAATCGAAAATTTAGGGAGATGTTTACCAGGAAAACCTCGCGAGTGGATACGAATACTGACCTTCTTAATAGGTTGCTAGTATTCTCAGATACATTTTTGGTAAGTCTTCGATGCATTCCAAAAACAAAAAGAAACATTAATTGAACACGAAGTTAAAAATACCAACTGAGTAATAAAATGCAAATTATTGGCTGTTGTATGTTTTTTTTTTCATCACAACTGTTATAGATATGTTTACAAAATTTATTACATTCCATTCTATAAACAATTCTTAAATCTAAGCACTATTAATCTAATCCCGCTAAATGAGCGAATTGTCACACTGTGCGATGGCGGTTTTAATGTTCGCTTTCAGAGTTGGGATTGTTTGCCGATGATTGGCGTATAACTTTCTCTTAACATAGCTCCAAAGAAAGAGGTCTAACGGTGTTAAATCCCACGATTTTGGTACCCAATGGGTGTCTCCGAAACGTGGAATTATGTAGCTGGGAAACTTCGTGCTCAATAATTCGATTGTTTCGTGACTTGTATGTCATACATCACCATCCTGTTAAAAGTAGAGGTTGTCCGTAACCATATCGTTGTACTCTGTTTTTTGTTGTTGTTTATCATGTCCCCGCAGAACGCTCCCTTAACCGTAATGGTTTTTCTGGCCTCTTTTTCGAAAAAAATACGGCCCTATGACACCCCCGGTGCATAGACCGCACCAAACAGTAACTCGTTCTAGGTGCATTAGCATCTCCTGAATCATTCGCGGATTTGCGGATGCGGCCATTTTGATTAAGGTAGCGGCCGATGTGAAAAATGGGTCTCCTTCGAAAACACAATAGTGCAGAAATCAATGACAGGGTGCATATTTTCCATGACGCAATCCGAGTAAGTATGGCGTTGCCGTAATTTGGAAGACATTGTTTTCCATAAATAATCCCTATGTTACGATAATACTTAATAGCCATAAAGTTTCTGAGATATCTCAACAATTGTTTGTTTTATTCAAAAAACAAATCCTACACCCCTTCATAAAACACCCTTTATAAATAGAATTGACCCTGATCTGGGAAATGAAAAAGGAAAAAAATAACGTCTACTGAAAGTAAAACATGCCGTAATAGATGAGATTCTTCGGATCACACAAATGACTTCCTGAAAGGAAGTTATTGTGCCCCTAATATACATACATTGCAGGTTAGAAATTTGAGGTCGTCTTCAATAATCGAAAGAAAAATAAAATCTAACATCGAAAAAAAACTTTTTAGTAGAACAATAATTATGTAAAATTAATGAGGAAAATAAGGAAATCCTTTAAGAGGATTCAAAAAAAAAGCGAACTATTCGTCTTACTGAATAAAAAGACTTCATTTTTAACATGTTATAAAATCCTTATTTTAGTATCTAAAAACAATAGGCTCAATCGTCACGAATTAAACTAAATCCAGAATCCTCTCTCATCCAACTTCAAAGCTTTGCTTCTATCCAAAGGTTCCCATGGACTCGTCACTTTTCATATTCCGCATGCATTCCATCCGGCGTCGAATACGAGTCGCTTGCGTGTGCATTAACTTCCATGGAAATATATGCAAACAAATAATATGCTGATTCAGTAGGGAACCTGTCTGTGTGCGTTGAATCAAGTCCGAGGCGGGGCATATCAGATTGTGACAACTCCTTCGCCTTTGAAATTTTATCACACGTAAACCCTCTGATGACCTGAAGGTCAGGCCATTGCTTGTGGCAGTTTTATGGGATGAAATTGTTGGCATGCTGGGTCTTGTGTGCATTTTCCGCCAGATGGTGAGAACGACGGATGTCATACATACTCGTAAGAAGAATGTCATTTCTGTAAATATAGAAATTCTAAATTCTTTGGTTAAGTTCCCTAGTATGTTGTGAACGCTAAGCCCATGCACGTATCCCAAGTCAATCACGTGGTTGCGGTTTGTGATGTTCATCACTACCGAAGGAAGAGCTTGTAGGGGTTATAGGCATGGAACCCAAAAAAGTTCTTCTCTTCAACTCGACCACCTGGTTGTGTATCTGGATCACATAAGTACCAGTACTAGGCCTTGAAATGTTGTTAAAAAATAAATTACCTTTGAAATTGATGACGAAAATAGTTTCAGGATATGTTCGGTATTTATTTGGAAGGTATAGTCCCGGCACGCAAGTTTCTTCAGGAATTATTTCCAGTGCTAGTGTTATCCTATGGTTGATTAAAACTTTCTTGAATTTCAGATCAATCTGCTCTCCGTCTATTACTGTTGGCCTCGTTATCAGTAAAATATTATATATTCCTCTTTTCCCACCTTTAGCATTGAAATAACGTACGACAATATAGAGCCATTATGGCGTGCTGTATTCGATAGCTTCTACAGTATCTCGTCAGCGTACGGTAGGGTTTCTAGTTCGTTGATATCGTTGTTGATTTCCTCTGTGTCTATGAGGTTTGTATTAATCAACCCGCTTTGCGCTATTTGACAAGCTTGAACAATTTCATTTATTTCATATACCTCATCCAAAATATCCTGTTCGAATCTTCCAGAAATCGTGTCCTTAAGTAATACCGTTCTCGTACCTCTCTATGACCAACTTGACTTTTTGTGCTATTTCACACGTGATGCCAAAGGTCATCTCGTTGATCTTACAATTTTTGTTTTCAAATATATGGCTTCTTCCCTCCGAATGATTTCGCTGCAATCCGTGGCATCAGGGGGTTGTCAGCGACCCACTTCCAAGAAATTCCCAACCAATTGATGGATCTTGTGTTCTTTATCGGTTTGTCTTCCTCGTCAGTTTGCCTTCCTTGTCGCTTTGTCTTCCTCGTCGGTTTGCCTTCCTTGGTCGGTTTTTTGAAGCTACGTTCATGCCATTATGTGTGGAATAGCACATCATTCAAATGGCCGCCTCGTCTTCGCTGGCTTCAAGCGGTTGGCCTAATTTTTGATGACTCAGTCCAAAAATGCGGCGTTTTTCTGGTCATAGTTTTTCGAATGCTGGCCTCGAGCACGCCCAAAGTGGTTGGCCTTTTAGCGTAGACTAAGGACTTGACGTGACCCCAGAGAAAATAATCGAGTGGTGTCAAATCGCATGATAGCGGCGGCCAATTGATGAACGGTCGCCGTGAAATGACCCAGTCGCCAAATTTCTGCTTTACAACTTCGAGTGTTGCGTCGTTTGTATGGCATGTAGCGTTGTTTTATTGGAACCATAGTTCGGATAAATCGATGTTGTCGAGGTCTGACTAAAGAAAATCCGTTAACATCCCTCTATACCTGAGACCATTACGTAACGGGGTCTCCTTCCTCATTTCGAAAGAAATAAGGTCCGATGATGCCGCGGCCGCCATGCCATAAACCTCACCAAACAGTCAATCAATTTGTGAATGCATTGATGCTTGGCCGAACACTTGTGGATTGTGTTCACTCCAAGGTCTGCAATTTCGCTTTTTGACATAGCCGTTGAACCAAAAATGGATCTCTTCCGAGAAAATGATTTTTCGCAAGCATGGCAAGCCTTACTGAATATTTTGAGAGGTGGATGTCCTTGGGAACTTTGACAGCTGCTGAAACGTAACAATTGGAAAACTATCATTGCTATCTGGCCATCCGTTACTATCGCCAGATCACGTCCGTCCTAAATTAGAAATCATTACATAAATTTAAGTTAAATTTTGCCAATAAATGATTTAAATTTTATGCACTTTTGTACATGTGAGGTTCATATCCCCACACCTGCGTCGAACAGAGATGAAATCAGTTGTAAAATTGAATTTGAAAGCGAATGAAATTACTATATCGTTCGAGCAATTGTTGGTGGAATTGGACATTGATACGTGTGCGAACTTGTGTTGCGTTACTTATAACTGGCATAACAGATATGGTCATTTAAATTATTCCAGTTTGATAAATCTTGCCAAAAATATGATGGTGCTTGGTAAAGAAAATGTAGATTTATCATTGTTTTCAGTACAGCACATGCATGAAGAGTAAAATACAGTAAGAGGCAGTACTATACATACACTTGCGGTCATAAAAACCGCACCACCTAATGAGTTCTCAAAAAATGCCTAATTACATCAGATCCGTAAGGGTTGTTCCCATACTAATGAAGGATATTCCCCATAACGGAGTTCGGCCTCGTATTCAGTGCAAAAAAAAATCAGTTTGAATTGAGTTGTGACGGTAACAAGTAAAAAAAAGTGAAATGTCTGGTAAATATCATCAACTGACTCGGGACGAAAAAGTTCAAATATTGACTTTAGTCGAAGAAGGGCTTGGCTATCGTGAGATTGCGGTTAAAATAGGATGCTGTCATTCAACTATCGTACGACTGATGAAGAAAAAAGAAAATTTGGATCCACTGGAAAGGAAAAAAGGCTCGGGACGAAAACGTAAAACAACCTAGAAGAGCGCTTTAAAAGTGCTGTCCGTATAAGAGCAGAGCTGAGTGAATTTCATCAAGTTGATCTAAGCGCCGAAACCATACGCCAACGGCTACGGGAGATAGGTTTATATGGAAGACGACCAGCGAAAAAACCTCTCCTAACCACAAGAAAGAAAAAAGCTCGCTTGACGTGGGCAAAAAAGTACGAAGATTGGACGCAGGATGATTGGCGATGTGTGATATCGTCCGACGAAAATAAATTTAACTTGTTGTGTGCCGACAATTTGCCATACGTACGACGGTCAGCAGGTGAAAGGTTCAAGGACGAGTGCATAGTCAAAACAGTGGAGTTTCCTCAAAGCCAGATGGTTTGAGGATGTTTTTCTTTTTACGTTGTGGGCCCTTTGCACTTTGTTAATGGAACTATGAACGCTCAAAAGTATGGAGAAGTAGTAAGGGAGTTTTTGGTACCAGCAATTGAACAGCATCATTCGTATACTGACAAGTGCATTTTTCAAGATGATTCTGCACCTTGCCACCGTGCCAAATCCGTATATAAAGTGTTATAAATCAACTACTAGATGTCTACTTTATAAATAATAAACAGACAAGTAACTAGAGTCTTTCAATAATTTTCAGCTCAAGACAACGTTTGATGACCTCGGAATTACCAGACTAGACTGGTCAGCTAATTCGCCCGATTTAAACCCAATCGAACACTTGTGGCATGCAATGAAACGTAAGGTGGCTGAACATAAACCAGAGAGTAAAAATACAGCTAAATAAAGTTCTGGAACATGTATGCAATACTGAGATTTCAAGGGATATTACTGAACTTCTAGTAAACTCTATGAATTCTAGAATAATAGCGGTTATAACCGCCAAAGGAGGAGCAACTCGGTAATGATAATTTTTTGGTAAAAGTGGCATATCTAAACATCTTATATACACAAACATAAAAAATGTATCGTTTGATTTTGTCACCCAATGACTGTATGAAAATATTATAAAAAAATAAGAAAATTAACTGGTTTTTCTTTCTTTGTTAATATCTTTTTTCAAACATTCAATAAACAGATGAAAATTAGGTAGAAATACTTATAAACTACTACTCAACAAAAATTTCATTTCATTATAAAAATTATTATCGTAGTTATTAACAATTTTTCAGTCATTTTGATATGGTGCGGTTTTTATGACCGCAAGTGTATATGTATGTATTGTATATGTCAACCACTCTTGGTTGGTATGACTCCGTTTCAGACACGGAGGGGCAGAAAGCCCTATGTGGAAAATATACGTACATTTGGGTCAGTAGCCGTTGGTTTCGATAAAAAACGTCACAGCAAATTTCAAGCGAAGGGTAAGGAGTATTATCTGGTGGGATAGGTACTTGTTAGTATCGAAAGCGTACAGAATACGATAAAGAAAATCATCAGGTTGTTGAAAAACACGACGCTTTGTTTGATAAACCTTGCAATGCAGTACAGAGGCCCAACCAGATACTGATTAGCATACTGGGAGAAAACTTACCATCTTGTATGGCGCAGTTTATCTTGAAATGTGGTGAAGATATGCAGTAGAAGGAAGATCCAGTGACAGCGAAATCGCGAGCGAAGACAACGCCAGCACAAAATAGCCGAGGCAGCCGGGGTTGGACAACAGGGCGTCTAAGAAAGGTCTACAATATTTCGAATGTGATGCATGTAATGAAGCAAATAGCTGTAAGCACCCCGCATATTGGCAGGCGGCCATGGACAAAAATGCGCTGATGGTAAATGGCACGTGGACATGGGCAGTTCTACCCAAGGGCCAGTTATAGGTGCAAACACGGGTTTGCTTTAAAAAAAAACTTTATTCACTCTTAACTTCCACTTAAAAACTAAACTAACAATCAGTTTCTACGTATACTTATAGCTACAATTTTGCAAACGTCATCATATTTTTGTGGGAAAGGAATTTGTATGCTCTTGGCTTGTCACTTGATTCCAAGCGCATGTACTTTTTGTGGGAAAGGAATTTGTCTGTTGTTGGCTTGTCACTTGATTCCAAGCGTATGCACTGATCGTGCACTATTGAGTGCAAAGTGTGCATGTGGGGTATGCGTGATCATTTACCTGAGTGAACAGACGTAATGCATATTTGCATGGTGGGATTGGGATGATGGCGAAGTAACGGGATAAAGGGGGAGGTGGCGGTTCCTTCCATTCAAAGCCTTTATCATTGGTTAAATTGGGAAGATGGCGAAGTAACGGGAAAAGCGGGAGGTGGTAGTTACTGCCATTCAATGCCTTTATCATTGGTTAGATTGGCTAGAGGAGGTGGGGAGACTAACGGGATTAAAAGGGAGTGGTCTCTGAGACGTAACTCCTCCCCGCATACGATTCTGCTCCGAAGAATCAGTGTTCTGAACTTTTATTTTAACATTTGTGTGATCCTTATTTTTCCCTTTAAAAATAATGATTACGAGTGCAATTATGATTATAAATATTATTACAGAGTTCGCATATTCATAAATTGTTTTTCTGTTTTTTAATTCTTCTATTAATTTTCGGTTTTCTACATTTTTTATATGTAATTCTTGTGTGGAAACGTTTACTGCAATAGTTTCAATTGTTACATTATTAAAATTTGGTATAACAAAATTATCATATGTTATAAAATTCTCATATTTAATGCTATTTATTTCAATTTCACAATTTTCAAATCGTATTATATTATTGCCTATGAGACTTATGCTAAATTTATGACAATTATGTTTTAAGTGTGTATATGGAATATTTTTAGTTATTATAATATTATTACTTAACTGTTTAATTACTACATCTTTGCTTTCCTTAAAGCTACATGACGCATTTTGTTTGAACAGATTTGCAATACAACTCTCTTTTATTGGTTTTAAATTCTTAATATGGATTGTTCCATTTACATCTTGGTAATTATTCTCATTATTTGTTATAAATGTGTTGAAAGGCGAAATAAGTTCTAGTTTATTTTTGTTTGGTATTGGTTCTATTATTATTCTGTAAAATTTTACATTTGAGTATTGGGGTATCATTACAACGAATATTATTTCACTATCATATATTATAACAGAACTCTTTATATTTGTTAATTTTACAATTGTTATGTTAAATTTCCTAATCTCTTCTGGAAGTAATAGATCACTTCCTAAGATTCCTAATTGACTTGCCAGCAAATTTTCTTTGACTTTTCCTACCTGTTCCCTTAGGAGCTGTATGTCATATTGTATTTGAAATACCTGCTGCATGTGTGCGATTTCTGAGAACTCTCTGTTGATTGCATTTCCTAAATTTTTTAACTGTCCTTTGATTTCTAATTGCTGTCTATTAATATGTCTTGTAATGTTTTCTATAGCTTCATTGAAATGGTAATTAATGTTGATTTGTTCATTTAGTCCATTAATTAAATTCTGACTACTTCTTTCGTTGGCTTCCAGACTCTTTCTTATTTCTTGTTCATCTTCAGAGTCCATTGTTCCTACCAGGTATTTTAAACCTTTTCCGACAATATTGACTAATCCCCTTCTGACTTTATGCCTATTCCTATATGAAATATTTTCTATCTCTTGTGCCAAAAGTTTAAAGCTATGCATTAAGGTCGGGTATTCATTTTTATTATTTAATTTGTTAATGTTGTGTTCAATAATGTCTAAGTTTTCTGTCCATGATGTTAGGTTAACACAGTGAGGTAGTTTCGTGTAGCCTTTTATTACTTGAAGCTGTTCGTCTCTTATTGTCACGTATCCTTGTCCATTTCTTAAGTCTTGTACGTCAATTTTTTGTCCATATATGATGGTCATTGTAATATAAATTAAAAATATTTTCTGAAATATTAAATATATTGTTATTTTAATCTGAATTTTCATATTTGTATTTGCGTTTAATTTGCGTCTTGTAAAACTTGCTACCTTTTTCATCCACAACGTGGTTTTTGTCTAAAATGTCTAGGTCTGTTTTCTTATGTATTGGTTTAAGCTTATTGTAACCTCTATTCTTCAAAAATGTATGTTTTTCTTTTGTTAAGTCTATGTCTTTCCTATCTTTATTGAGTTTATTTGTGTACTTTTCTTTATTCTTCTTAACTATTTCTATAATTTTGGGAAAATCTTCCTGGGTTAGAGTTCCGTTAAGGAAATTGTTTGGTCTCTGTTTGGTTGTAGAGTGAATAGTATTGTTATAAATTTTAACTGCTTCTAAGATTCTATTTCGGAGTGTATCTTTATTGTCTTTATCTGCTGCAAAAGTTCTAATATGTTCGTTTAACGTCGAGTGAAACCTTTCTACATCTGAGTTTCCTGTTTTATTGTAAGGAGTTGTAATATGCAATTCTACATTGTTCTCTTTAAGGAATTCTTTAATAATAATAGATGAGAAACCGGATTCGCCATCGGTTATTATTCTTTTCGGAATGCCAAAGTTAGCAAATCTATATTTTAGGGTATTTAAAAGAGATATCCAAGTTCTATGTTTTATTTCTTGGACTGTCACATGCTTGGAAAATTTATCTATCATAGTAACAAACATGAGATTAATATTTGCATACCAAATGTCGATGTGTAAAATCTGGTTAGGTTTTTCTGGAGTAGCAGTTAATTTTAGAGGTATTTTATTCGGAAGTCGTTCGTATTTGGCCTTGTTACATATTTCGCAATTGTTTATATATCTCTGGATTTTATCCTTAAGATTCGGAGCATAATATATGTCTTTGATTTCCGCATATGTTTCGTTAATGCCTCTATGGTTCAAAAGCTTATGCGTGTTTATAATTACTTTTGCTACTTTTTCTTCGTCGTTGAGGTCTCCTAGAAATTTACTGCATTTTATTGTTTTCATTAATCGATTTTTACTGAAATATTTAATATATGTGTCTTGAAACTTTGCAAATAAATGGTCGTAATTTGAATATATAGCTACTATTCCTTTAGATGGAATAAATTTTTTCAAAATATCTAAAACGTAACTTTCTTTGAACTCTTTTAATTCTATAACAAGTCTTCTTTTGCCAAATTCTGTATATATTTTATGTGTATTTATCGAGTCTGAGTTATTCAAAATGATTTGAGATTTGTAAATATTAACTGGTGTCTCGACAATCGGGATGTAGTCGCTACTATCTTCGTTAGCGCTATGGATTGTGGCTATGACAGATTGGTCATCGAGATTTATGTTTTCTGCACTTGTGGTTTTGTTGTCTTTGCTGAGGTTTTCCAAATTCGTTACATTTTCGCTGTAATGAATTTCTATCCTTGACAATCCATCTGCAACTTGGTTGTCTTTACCTTTTACATACTCAATGTCGAAGTTATACTCTCCTAATTTGATTTTCCATCTTTGAAGCTTAGCGTTTGGTTCTTTCAATGAACTGAGCCAGACTAATGGTCGGTGGTCTGTTCTTATAGTAAACTTCCTGCCATAGAGATAAGGCCTAAAATATTTCGTGGCCCATACAATGGCCAACAACTCCTTTTCTATGGTGGAGTACCTAGTCTCATGATCATTTAATGTACGGCTAGCGTAGCTTACTGGATGGTTTTCTTGTGTCAGTACGGCTCCCAAAGCATGGTTGGATGCGTCTGTTGTAAGTGTAAATTTTTTGTTAAAATTTGGGTACTTCAGGATGGGATCTGAAGTTATTAACGCTTTCAAATTTTCAAAGCTCTCAATATATTCGGGACTATTCACATCAATTTTTGCGTCTTTTTTGAGGAAAGCTGTCATAGGTTTTGCCACCTTTGAATAATCTTTAATGAACTTTCTGTAGTACCCAGTAATGCCTAAAAAGGATTTGATTTGCTTTGTTGTTTTTGGGATTGTATAGTTTTTTATGGCCATTATTTTGTTAGGGTTCGGTTTAATGCCTTCGGTTGTTACTATGTGGCCTAAGAATTCAGTTTCTTTTTTTAAAAACTCACTTTTGTCGAGTTGGACTTTGAGATTGACTTCTTTTAATCTTTGAAAAATTTTCTTGAGATATGTAAGGTGTTCCTCAAGACTGGTAGAAAACACGATGATGTCATCCATGTATACGAGGCAAACTTTCCCAATGAATTCTGCTAGAACGTCATTCATTAAGCGCTGAAAGGTGGATGGTGCGTTTTTTAAGCCAAACGGCATTCGAATAAATTCGTAATGGCCGTCGCTCGTTGAGAACGCCGTTTTCATTATGTCAGTTTCATTTATTTCTATCTGGTGGAAACCTTTGGCAAGGTCCAGTGTCGTAAAATAATTGGATTTTCCCAATTTATCAAAGATGTCGTCCATGTTTGGGATGGGGAATTTGTCGTCGATAGAAACTTCGTTGAGTTTCCTGTAATCGATGACCATCCTCCATTTTTCCTTCCCAGATGCGTCCCTCTTTTTTGGAACGATCCAGATTGGTGCCGAGTAGGGCGACTTGCTTGGGCGTATAATACCCTGCCGGAGCATTTCATTTATTTGTCTTTGCACTTCATTTTTGTGTACCTCCGGGTATCTATATGTTTTTGTGTATATTGGTATTTCATTGAACGTTTTTATATGATGCTTAATCGCATTAGTGAACGTCAAATCGCTACCGTCTTGATAGAAAATTGATGAGTATTGAGAGACGAGGCGAGTGATTCCCCTTTTCTCTTCCTCATTCAGGTGATCGATTCTAATTTGTTCAGAGATCGGATCTTTCCTGGTTTCGGTGTGATATATTTCCAGAGCTGGAATTTGTTTTTTGTAAACTTCATTTGTTACTTCTTCTTCAGACTTACTGAAATATATCGGGATTTTTGTTTCATCAACAATTAGAAGCCTACTCTTGAGATCGAGCATTACTTCTAATGGCAATAGAATGTTATTTCCGAGTAAACCATCGAAAGTATCGTGAAAATTGAATTCCAGGAATTCCGCGGTTCTATTTGGTTTTTCGAATTCCTTAAATAAAGGAATTCTAACTTTTGAATTTATATGTAATGGTGTACTTGTAGTCAAAATTTTGACTGGTTTTTGTAACTTAATTTGCCATTTGGGGTGGCATATCCCTTTTCTAAGAATGCTAATTTCCGAACCGGTGTCAATTAGTATTCTTAGATCATAGCTGTGGGTTTTGACAACTATATAGGGTAATTTTCGGGAAGATTGCCTTCCTGAAAATCCGATTTTTCTTCTAGATTATGTATTTGCCTACTCACAGCTGAAAGAGTGTCCATGGGTTCGACAGCATCTTCGTTATTCCTAGAATTACCCTGATTTGTTCTGAAATTTCTATTGGTATTATTTCTGGACATGCCAGAGGTATTATTATTATTATTACTATTATTAATACTATTCCTTTGATTATAATTACCGAAATCATTGCTAGTCTGTGGTTTGTTATTTTTCCTAAAATTTCCTGACCTATTCTCCCGAGATTGGTGACTCTCTTCTTGGTTGTCTGTTTGTCGCTTGTTATTTTTATAACTAGTTTGTTTATAGTCCTGACCGTAATATGCATATCCTGTCTCGTGCAGAATTTGCATCGCCTCTTCTAAGTTACTAGGATTCCTACAATATAGTAGTCCTTTCATGGGCTCTGGTAATTTGCTAATATAAATGTTCAAAGCGGCTTTGCAGTTTTGTTCCAGTTCCGAACTATTGGCACTTCTATCTATTTTTGTTTTGTTATTAAGACGTCTAAGGACTACTTTTATATCATTATAGAATTCCTGACAATTTTTCTTGAATTGTATCCCCCTTAAATCATCGTAAAGCTGTTCTACTGATTTCCTATCCCCGAAGTACTGGAAGAATATTTTCTTTGTTTCATGCCAGTTCTTGACACTGTTGTTTATTTCAATTGCCTCTCTAGCTTTGCCTACTAATTTACTTTTTATAAGATCAAAGAAAATAAGCTGGCTTGTCTCGTCATATTTACTAAGAGTTGGAAAAATCCTATCTACTAGATCAATGAAACTATGAAGATTATTCCTATTACCATCATAAGGAGGTAAATTGCTTAAATACTTAATTGGATCAATGCTTAAAGTTAGGGGGCTTACTGATGCTGGTTCCTGTGTCGCCATTTCCAAATTTCTTCTCTGTTCAAGCAGCATCCGTCGGTGTATTTTCCTTAATTTGTCCAGGGCTTCTCACTTTTTAGATTTATTGTTATTATTGTCCTCTTTTTTATTTTTTTATTTTTGTATTCACATTCACTCTGTTATTTTTTTTGTTTTGTTTGTTCACTTTTATTTTTGTTCAATAATTTATTTTCTTTTTATTTTCTTACTTGTATTTTATTATATATTGTTTCTTCAATTTTTTTTGCAGAGGGGGGAAAAAAAAAAATTTTTTTTTCACTTTTTTTTTTCTAAATAAACTCGTTTTTTTTTTTTCTCTACATGGATTTTTCACCTTTTCTGTACTAATAATGTTCTTTAAACAAATCTTTTCACTTTGTTGTATATTCTTTTTTTTCACTTTTAGCGGCGTTTTTGTCCTTAAACGGATCTTTCCACCTTGTTTTACTTTTTTCACTTTTAGCGGCGTTTTTGTCCTTAAACGGATCTTTTCACCTTTTTTTAATTATTTCACTTTTGGCGGCGTTTTTGTCCTTAAACGGATCTTTTCACCTTTTTTTCTAATTATTTCACTTTTAGCGGCGTTTTTGTCCTTAAACGGATCTTTTCACCTTTTTTAATTATTTCTCCTTTATCGGAGTTTCATTTCTTTCTCCTTGAACGGAGTTTAATTTATTTCTCCTTGAACGGAGGACCGACTGCGCCAGTTATAGGTGCAAACACGGGTTTGCTTTAAAAAAAAACTTTATTCACTCTTAACTTCCACTTAAAAACTAAACTAACAATCAGTTTCTACGTATACTTATAGCTACAATTTTGCAAACGTCATCATATTTTTGTGGGAAAGGAATTTGTATGCTCTTGGCTTGTCACTTGATTCCAAGCGCATGTACTTTTTGTGGGAAAGGAATTTGTCTGTTGTTGGCTTGTCACTTGATTCCAAGCGTATGCACTGATCGTGCACTATTGAGTGCAAAGTGTGCATGTGGGGTATGCGTGATCATTTACCTGAGTGAACAGACGTAATGCATATTTGCATGGTGGGATTGGGATGATGGCGAAGTAACGGGATAAAGGGGGAGGTGGCGGTTCCTTCCATTCAAAGCCTTTATCATTGGTTAAATTGGGAAGATGGCGAAGTAACGGGAAAAGCGGGAGGTGGTAGTTACTGCCATTCAATGCCTTTATCATTGGTTAGATTGGCTAGAGGAGGTGGGGAGACTAACGGGATTAAAAGGGAGTGGTCTCTGAGACGTAACTGGCCAAAACGCGATTGGTTGCTATTGGGTGTACGCCATCAAGAGGGACAGCGGCGGCAGTGTTGAGTCCCACAAGTGGCGTTTTGTCAATAAATGGCTATTCGCAGAAATTGGGAGTAACTATACCGAAACAATCTCGCCTGGGTGTTCGTATAAATCTGTTGATATGAGGCTTTATATACACCAAATGGGCGTATGCACGGCGTATCTTAATAGCGAGCAAGCCGACGTGGTTTACGTGAAACAGCCTGATGGATACGAAGACAACATGTGTGGACAGAGTTTGTTAAAACTCATCAAGGCGATAAACGGCTTGAAGCAAGCCGTGCTGAATATAAAAGATATGTTACAGCGTCACAGCGTCACAGCGTCACAGCGTCACAGCGTCACAGCGTCACAGCGTCACAGCGTCACAGCGTCACAGCGTCACAGCGTCACAGCGTCACAACATCACAGCGCCACACCATCACAACATGCAATAATGCAGGTCTACAGTAACGCCTTTAGATGCAGGCTTCCGATTGGCGTGCGATACCGAAAGTTGTGTGACTGAAGATCCAACAGTCAATCAGTTATTGGCGAATTAACGTGGTTAACATTGACGTCAAGGCCAGACATACTTTACTACTACAGACTACTATTCAGTTGTGAAGTTGGCGCCAAAAAAAAAACAATCCGTATAGTGAACATGTCACAGGTGTGAATCATGTAATGCGTTATCTAGCAGTTACCATACCATAGTTCGATGGCTACGTGGATGGGGACTGTGGTGGCGATATAACTAATCGCAGATCATACAACGGGTAGGTGTTTTTCCTAGCACGCTGCCCCAGAAGATATTAATAAAAAAAAAAAGCGTTCAGATCAGTAACTAGAATTGTTCCCTTTCCGGGAATACAATTAGCCCTAATAGATTACCCTACCTTAGATCTAAACTTTTCTTATCTTTTTCTTTATCTTTTTTTTTCATTTTTAATTTTGATTATACTCGTATGCCAGCTTACTTTCCAACCCACATACACATTATTAGAGTATGGAACCTGTAATTATGTACGAAATGTCTTATGGCGCTAAACTGTGCGCTAATTTATTTAGTTTCATATTGTGCATGGATGTTTATTTGTGAAAACTTATCATACATATTTAAATGACTCTGATTCTTAAAATATAGTTCTTATAAATAATTCAGTATATGTAGCTTCTAATATAAGCAAGCAGTAATAAACCATGGAAGCAAAAAACATTGAAGAGCTTTGCTTAATAAAATACTAAAATAAACCTTTTACAAAAGTATCCACGACAATACCATATGTTATAACTTATCAACAATTCTAACAAAGTTATTTCCCAAAAATTCTTTAGCCGGATGAGCAATAACATTTTTTTTATAAAGTTTTACAACATTCGTGGCTATTCAGGCTTTTTCCTTTTTGCTGTTTGATGAAATAATAAAAGAAATTCATGCAGTCTAAATGTGCATGACTGTCACCGATTTAATGTAATAACCATAAATCAGCCGCTATAAAGAATTTATTGTTTTCGTTGAATGTATTTATGAAAATTTTTTGTACGGAATTTTTTTATGATCGGAACTAAGGGTGCAAAGCTGGTTTCATGCAGGATCGTTAGACAAATTTAATGCCTTTAATGATAATTTGCTGGCAATAATATTTGGACAGCTTTCAAGCATTCAATCATAGCTACATAAATATATACATGCATGCGTGTACGTACATAATAGAATGAATTCATGAATGAATATATACTCTCATATGTAAACATTAAGTATGTACATCCAAATACACATTTGGTAAAGATAATTTTCACCTTATGATCTAATTTCAATCGATATAAATATGTTTTGGCAATCATCTGTGGCTGTATTAATTGCTTAGAATTCGACATAAATAATGAAGTCCTCACTACTCTTAGGTATGGTGAGATACTATATGGCACATATATGCCATATGTTGTAAACACCTGTTGACCTAGCCATGCAGGGCTATGAAACAAACGTTCTAAATAATTTTTTTTGCTTAATACGACGAAGACAAAGGTTAATTGTCAAGTTAAAAGCCTCTCTATGCTAATTTGACAATTAGCAATATCCTTATTTGGTAATTTTTTTCAAATGTTCTTCTTAAAAGTGTTGTTCACAAATGAAGCCGACGGAAAAAGCTTGCTCTGTTTTTTGAAACTAATTGTGGTTTTGATACTAAGCAGAATGCCACTATACATTCAGAATTGGCCGAAACATATGCAACCCAATTGTAATCCTAAGTGAATAGCGTACCACAAATAAATTCCACCCATGATTATGTAATTTTGTATGTCAAATGTTTGTATTGGATGTGTTATTCGAAAATATATAAAATTTGTATGCCTCATTTAAAAAAAAAAGTGCCAACAAGCACGCTTAAATGAAGAATTACTAGAAAACCGCTGGCTGAAACATATGCAACTTCACATTAAAAGAAATAACTTTTTCAAAACCCTTCGTTTTTTTGTTATATTTGTTGCAAAACCTTTATTTGCGATTACTGCTCTACAACGTCTTGGCATTGAGGTAATTAAATTTTGTATTATAGTAGGTGGAATGGCATTCCAAGCTTTTTGAACTTGCTGGAAGAGATCATTTTTGTTCCGGATACAATTTCAATCGATACGTTGCTTAACAACCTCCCACAAGTTCTCAATCGGGTTCAGGTCAGGAGATTGAGGCGACCACTCCATTACCCTGACTTTGTTTGTCTCTGAACCATTGCTTTGCTGCCCTCGAAGTGTGTTTTGGGTCATTGTCTTGTTGGAAAATCTAACTTTACGGCATTTCCCACTCAACATACAGCAGCATGAAGTTTACTATTGGGTATATAACTTAATTCGTGCGGTACAATAGGATTATTCAAAGTATTGCTCATCTGAAGCAATGACTTTTTCCCATCTTTCTGGCAATTTGTGGATCCTATCCCAAAAGAACTGCGCCGGCTTGGCAGCCAAGAATGAATCAAGTCAATTTTTGATATTCTGCTCTGATGTGAACCGTATTTCAGTGAGGGCGTTCTGCATCGACCGGAACAAATGGTAGTCAGAAGGCGGGTGGGGTAAGACTATATGGCGGGTGGGGTAAGACTTCCCATCCACTGTTTTCCAAATAGTTCTGAATCGGAATAGGAATAGGAATAGCAACGTGGGGCCGAGCGTTGTCATGATGGAAAATTATTGTCTCGTGTCTGGTCGCATATTCCGGGCGTTTTTCGGCCACTGCTCTCTTCAAACGGATTAATTGTGTTCGGTAGCGTTGTCCATTGATGGTTTCACCCGGTTTTAGCAGCTCATAATACAGCACACCCATCTGATCCCACCAAATACAGAGCATTACCTTCGCGCCATGGATATTCGGCTTTGCCATTGATTTGGCTGGTTGGCCGGGTTTCACATATGATTTTTTGCGCTTGGGGTTGTCATAATGGATCCATTTTTCATCACCAGTAACAATCCGATGCAAAACCGCCTTTCGACGTCTCTCGGCATGAGTTCATGTGGAACTCAATTTCCTTGCTTTTGAATATATCCAGTTGCTTTTGAACGTTTTGAAATGGCTGCTTAAGTGACACCCAACGATTCTGCGAGCTTTTCTTGTGTTTGGCAACAATCTTCATAGAGTAATGCTTCCAGTTCTTCATCTTCAAACTTTTTTGGCTGCCCAGGAAGTTCATCGTCTTCCAAGCCAAAATCACCACGTTCGCTCAGCTAGCGCATGTTCACCATAAACTACCACCAAAATACGATGACTTTCGGTAGCAGTTTTCTTCATATTAAAGTAATGAAGAAGAACTCCCCGCAAAAATAATACAAGTTACGTCATCTCTTAGCAAGCCGCACGAATTAAGTTATAGACCCAATAAAATAGTTCTATATACTGTACTATAGTAATATCTATGCGGTGAATAGGTCTGACTCCGCTATGTGAGAAACACCCCCAGACCATAATATTGCCTCCTCCAAATTTTGCAGATTTCTTGCAATAGGGGCTACTAAGTCTTTAGCCAGGGGGTCTCTCACTGTTCTCATTCCATCAGCTCCAAAAATGTTGAATTTCGACTCATCACTAAATAAAACTGTTTTCCACTTATCTACGGTCCAGTTTAAATGGTCCTTAGCGAACTTAAGTCCTTTATTTTTGATATGAATGGTTTTTTAGCGGGACGTCGGGCCCTGAATCCAGCTTCTACTGCTCTCTGCCTCACTGTGAACTACTGCAATACACCCACTTGAATTAAATCGTTTAATAATTCTTGAAATCGTCGACTTAAAGTACGTATCTTGTACTTCGCAGAAATGGCTTTTTGCATTCTCTAGATGTACATTCCACCACAAAAGTCGGCAATAATTCGATCACTTAACGCAGACCCAAACTTATCTTAAGCCATTATTGCAACTTATTCAGTTTTGTTAAATTTTAGAAAGAACTACTCGAACTGTCAATACCATAACGGTTTCTTGATATTTCAAGCAATCGGAAACCATGAAGTGTTGACAATTGTGTGTAAAAAGCACATCCCGTGTGAAGTTGCATATGTTTCAGCCAGGCGTCTTAAAGTGGGTTTGCATTTAAGAGTGCCAGTTGGCCTTTATTTATTAAATAAGGCATATAATTTTTACATATTTTAGAAGAACACATCCAATACAAACGTTTGACATACAGAATTATACATATAATTATGAGTGGAAATTATTTGTGACTTAGAATTGCAGTTTGGTTGCATATGTTTCTGCCAATACTCTATGTACATACTTGGTCGGCTGATAAGTTCTAATTAATCGTAATTTAATTTTTAATTACACTCAAATCTAATTAAATGCACCCTAAGGAAGACCTAAAATATGGAAATTGCCTCTAAATATACTACAATAGTGTTCAACACATCAGGCAAATTAGCAGTTTATGGAGTTTTGCACAACATTCCAAGATGTTCATGACCTTATGTTAAAAATAATAGTTATTGCCTATATAATATTCTAACGATATCATACTACAATATAGTATCATATCCTAACTTTGAACCATATATGAATATACCTGCATGCATAAGAGGATTTGCATAATATTTAGTCGTACTAATCTTATATGATGGGATATAAAAACCGAAACAAAGCCAAATCGGAACCGAGACGTACACTAATCAAAATATCTGCATGAGCGATTCCAATCAAAAAAGTTTTTACAGATTTTTATACGCTCATAAGGGCGTACTTATGTATACTTAGTGACAAATTTTGTGCGATTGTGCACTATCGGCGAACACGTAAAGGCAATGTATGACAAAATATAGTTTATTTGAGATACAAACTTTGTGCGGTTTCATTTCTATGGCTTTAATAAATGCACAAATTATGGTGTCTGTATGAGACTTGTTAATGAGACGATTGTAAGTAAAAGTAAGTCTTAGTCTTGACATTCTTTTAAATATAAAAAAAAGGTAGAAGAATAAAGGAAAATTATTTGATGCGTAGGTGTTCGGATGTTATGTTACTCGTATATGTAATATTTACATGTAAATACAAACTCGAAAGAAAAAAAAAAAACAACATAATTTTTTCCAACTTGTATTAGAGTTAAAATAAATCCTATGCAGATTAAAAAAAAGACGGCTCAACGGTAATTAAATTTAAATATATTTAAGCGTAACATGATATAAAGCAACACGTTGAAAATTTTGAAAATACATGAAGTACAAATGCCAATGCCATATGGAAATACTCGTAAACTCTAAAATAAACTTGACTTCATTGTGAGGATGCCAGAAGTGTAAGATGCACTAGAAAATTTGAGGTTTATGTATCGCATTTGCTTAACAGATAAATTGACAGATGTAATGGTTCCACTTCAATAACATACATGCATAATGTGTAGCTTTCATGTTGTACGTATCATGAGCCCAAACAAACGTTTAGTCGCTCATTATACGAAATCATCTATTGTACACCTTGCATCAGGTTTAACAGAGCATAGGAGTAAGGTAAATTTAATTGACCGTCAGCAGGCTGAAATTAGTGAACGGTTTGCACTTTATAAGGGAACATCTTCAAGTTTTTCATCAAAATTCGTCCTCGGTCGAACGAGCAATACGGGCCCGGCCACTTCTGGCAGCATCGCTAGTGGACCCACTTTATACGAGACGCTCATTTAAACGCGCAAATGGTGCAGGATGACGAGGAATACGACGACGAAATTCACGCTGTGTTAAAACCACAGACCGGCAATTAGTCAAATAAGCAGTAAGAATAATTCCGTGTTGTTCAGGTATGTATCCCTCCATTACTTATTGTCAACTAATTCTCTATCTGCCAACAACATAAATGGCAAAACACAATGACATTTGACGCCATTTGCAAAAATTATTTCACGTACACATTATGACATTACTTTTGCCCCACTTTTAAAATAATTGAGGTACATATGTACATAATTTGAAGATTTGAATTTGAATTGAAGTGTCTTGCTATTGAACTTTCTTTAGCTAGGGTGGTAAAAATCCATTCAAAGTTTGTTATGTATTTAAGATGAAAAGTTAGGAAAGTATTGACGAGCAAGAAAATAGTACACACATATATAAGTACATATATGCGTTGCGTATACGCAACGCAAACAAACAAAAAACGAAACGAGGAAATAAAATAAACATGAGATGATAAAGTGACACCTTTGATGAGGGGAGGCATGTGTACATATGTATGTATGTATGTATTATACTATGCGTGGTATACTCGTATGTTGTGTACTTAGAAAGGAACTAAATTTTGTATTTCATACAGCTATATAAAACATGTATGAATACGTATTCATTCATATGTACATCCATATGTATTTATGCAAGAGAAGAAAAGCAGAGCATTAACAGAGGAAGCATCTATAATTTAAAGTTTGATACTCGTATCAGCCCTGATTGAAGTTATTTTTATCAAAGAAAATAATTTTTGAATTAATGAAATGAAAATAGTCATCGCGATCTGATAACGTTATCTATGTATGCATACAATACAGATATTCAACTGAAAAAGTCAAATATGTTAGAGACAAAGAAATGAAAAAAGCATACATACTAGATGGAGTGAAAAGTGACCTCCTTGGGAATTAATAAAAATTTCCTTTTTAATTTTTTTTTTTTATATTATTCAATATAGTTCTCTTTTAGTTTGATACACTTATTCCAGCGATTTTCCAACTTCTTGATTCCGTCCGGAAAGTAATTTTCCGGAAGGTCTGCAAAATACTCCTTCGTGTCGTCGATGATTTCCTCGCGTGAGCTGAATTATTGATGAGCCATCTTTTGAGGTTTGGGAAGAGATAATAGTCCGAGGGATCTAAATCCAGTTACCAATCGACGCCAAAAGTCCGCCCGATTCCGCATCAGCAAGTCCAAACACTCTTTCGAAGTGCTCTCCACTTCGTGTTTTTGGTCAGGAGTGAGCATGCGTGGCACCCAGCAGCAGGATAACTTTTTCATATGCAGAATATTGCCCAAAATATGGCGTGTGCACTCAGTACTAATCTTTGTGGTATCTGCTAGCTCGCGCACCTTCACTTTCCGGTCAGCCAACACAATTTCAAGTATTTTTTTGACATTGTCTTCTGTAACCGCATCGGAGGGCCTGCCGCTGCGGACTTGATCGGTACTGGAGTTGCGGCCACCACGAAACTCTCGAAATCAATATTTGACGGTGTAATCTGACGGAGCATTAGCCCCATAATATTTATCCAACTTTTCTTTTGTTTCCTTCGCCGTTTTGCCTCTCAAAAAATAATGTTTTATGAGAGATCGAAAATCGTTTTTGTCCATACTCAACATGATGCTAAACACGTCAACAACAATCAGCTGTCAAAACAAAACTAAAGACAGCATCGCACTGAAATTTGGCATGTCTGCCTAAATATGAACGGAATTTAAGGAACCATAACCTTTTTGCAGTAGCAGCGCATTTTGGCGGTCAAGGATGTCACTTTTCACTCCATCTAGTATTGCTGCAGGCTCTTCACACACACAGTTCTCACAGATTTATATTAATAGATAGTAACACGAGCCTTCTTTGCATCCACAAAATCTAAATATTGCCAAACTAGAGTAATAGGTTGTATCCTAAATGTATGAGGTACACAATACAGTTATCAATTTGTAGTTATTCTATTATCAAATTGAAACTTCGTGAGTTTTAAAGTTTTATTCATCACTGTATAGTACAATATATATATAGTACAACTTAAAATCGAATATTCGGGTTGCAGACAATGACCGTGGTTGTTGTTGTTCGATGACAAGAATTGTCCTTAACTAAGCATAATTTTGTAAAAAATAGTTTGATTATGTTTGGATATTACATATACGCCATAGTATAATGATGAATAGCAATGTTATCTCCGTTACAATTGAAATATAACTATGTTTGTTAATTTTTTTGTGTTGTAATTCAAGATTTGTTTTCGGGATTACAATTGTTTAGTTCTTGATGTCTAGTGTTTTGAGTGGTTCTAGTTTGGCGGCTGTAAACTCTTTGTTTTTGATTTTTAAATTACAATCGTTGAATGTTATTATTATTACTATTATGTTGGGTGGCCATGTCTTAAGTGGTAGTGTATTGGCTTCAAATCGAACGGGTCTTCTTGTAATAATCAACAAAATCTTCCAGTGGAGAGTGGGTCCTAAAATAATAAACTTTATTAAGTCATTCTTAATGAATAGGAAATTTCTAATATGTATATTTATATAATTTTAAGAATGGTATCCCACAGGGATCACCACTTTCAGTAATTTTACCACCGCAATAACCACCGTGTGGCGCTACCCTTGTTCCGATTTGAGTTCTGTTTTTTTTATTAAGTTGGTAAATCTGTTGTTGACATTCCCTCTAAATCTTAGCGTCATGGCTTGACATTTGCAAAAGTTACGTAGCCATGAGTACTTCTATCCCTGTGTGTGTTGGCGATTTTTTACACTTTTAGAAATGGATTTGAATTTGCAACAACGAACTTGCATTAAATTTTGCGTAAGAAACGGATTTAATTGTGCGCGACCGTTGGAAATTTTGGAAAAGTGTTTCGGCAACGATTCTCTAAAGAAAACGGTCGTTTACCAGTGGCACGAGCGGTTCAAAAGTGGCCGTGAGTCAATCGATGATGAACGCAGTGGCAGACCATCGACATCGAAAACCGACGAAAGCATTGAAATAAAAGAAGTGTTGGTCAATAACTGCAAATTAAAAACCATCAGAGAAATAGCGAAGGATTTGAACATTGCCTATTGATCCGTCGAAGACATTTTGGTTAATGATTTGGGTTTCCGTCGTGTAGCAGCAAAGCTGGTGCCAAAAGACCTCGATTTCATGCAAAAAAGAGACCGTGTTGACGTCGCAAAAGAGATGATTTGCGAGGCTGAATCCGATCCCACATTCATCAAAAAGATCATTACTGGAGACGAGACGTTTGTTTATGAGTACGACACGCAATCCAGACATCAGGCACGTCGTCCGTCCGTCAAAAAAGAAGGCAATGCTCACGGTTTTCATGGATTTCAACGGTGTAGTGCATCATGAATTTTTGCCAGAAGGGCAGACAGTAAACAACGAGTATTATTTGGGCGTTATGAGACGTTTGCGTGAAGCAATTTGCCGAAAGAGACCAGAATTGTGGGCAGAAAACTCGTGAATTTTGCACCATGATAAAGCACCGTCCCACAGTGCCACCATTATTCGTAATTTTTTGACGAAAAATGCAACAAATACCATCCAATAGTCACCGAATTCACCTGATTTGGCTTGGCTCCCTGTGACTTCTTTCTGTTCAATCGAGTTAAAAAACCCCTACGGGGAACGCGTTTCAGCAGTCGAGAGGAAGTAATAGAAAAATCGCAGGAAGCACTGATGGACATACCGAAAACCGAATATAAAAAAATGTTTCGAGCATTGGATCAAGCGCTGGCATAAGTGTGTTGCAGTCGATGGGGATTACTTTGAAGGGGACCATATATGTAGATTTAGATGAATAAACTTGTATTTTTAATTTTCTGAATAAATTTCGGAAAATTTTTGATCAAGGTGGTATATGTATTTAGATGACTTCCAATTACGAGTATATAGTGTGTATACACATATACATGGTGAATGACTCGAACTCCAACTTTTTAAAATGTTATAATTTTTTTATTTTTTGATAAATTTTATTGTGCCAGAGCAAAAAAATGTTGGAAAATACATCAATTTGCAAATTGTATCAGTAGCTTTCAATATGTCCACCTTTGGCGCGAATAATGGCGTTGAGATGGCCGAAGAAAGCATCGCACGCTGCACGCAAGTGGCTCTTCGGTATTTTGGCCCGTTCCCCGCGAAGTGCGTAGCAACTCCTTCGCTTTTTCGACTCTAACTTTATTCTGTTGTGGTGTAAGATCGTGTGCTTTTTGGAACTTCAATGGCTTGAGCCCAAGCTCAATTTTCAGTATGTGTTTCATCCGTTCTAATGATATGTTGAGCTCACGAGCCATTTTTCTACCACTTCGACGCGGATTTCGCTCAATCCGAGCCTTCACTTTCCGAACCATTTCTGCCGATGTTGCTGTTTTTTTATGATCACCTCCATGGTGTTTTGCAACACTGCCAGTATCACGGTAACGAGCTATGGTTAGAGACAAATGATTTATTCACGTTGAGGTGCTGGAGGGCTCTAACGATAGCTACTTGTGGTTTTCCAGCCAAATATAAAGCAATCACATGAATTCCATCGCGGATAAAAATTTTTCAACACAACTGAGACGCAAATCGTTTAAAAGGCTTTTATAGTAAATAATAAAATTATCTGTCATGTGTCAAAATTTGAGCTCACTGTCATGAACGGTTTGGAAATTATAGCAGTCTGAAGTTGGTTACAGTTCGAGTCATTCAGGGTCTATATCTAGCCGAAAGCCCTGGTAGCTAGTGTTTGACCCGTGCATTATTAATGTAATTTGTTTTGTTTGATAATAAAGATTATAATAATATTAATATTTTTGTGACTTGTTTATATTTGTTTTTCCGCGTTTGGATGCACATTACATTTAGTCATAATGACTTGTTGTAGAAACATAATAAAAGGTCTTTCCGGGATTTAATTTTCAGCATCTTCGTTGGCTGAGTTTAATGTTGCACCATCACTTGTTGGGTTTTCGAGTATTTCGGGTATGTGAACTACTCCTACGTAATTCTCTTTACTTGGCAAGTATTAGATATCAAAACTGGTGCCGTGAAATAAGGCCAACATTTCAACTTTTGACTTTATTTCACTGTGTGACCGACCAATTGATGGCTTCGGATAAAAATATAACATCGGCTTCTTCAGAAGAAGAAAAAAGAGCACGAGAAGCGCCGGATTGAAGATATTGAGGGGTTGTACTCCAGGAATGACGTACGGAAGTTTAGTAATAGGTAAAGAGAACGTGTCAAGGGAAGAAGATCCGTACATAAACCTGTAGAGATGAAGAAGGAAACCTTGTAGTAGAGTCACAGTCTGTGCTGGGATTATTGAAAAATCTTTTCTGCAGACTGTTAAACGCCGAAGAAGCCCAACATCCCGCCAACAAGCAGAATAGACCATTCATGATAGCTAAATCTTCCGTCCACCTGATCAAAATGAAATAAAGATACTCGTAGCAATATCTGAGCTGGAAATCAACAAACCAGTTGGACCTGACGGCTTACCAGCTGAGGTATTTAAAGAAGCTGGAAACGATTTTGTGGAGAGCATACACCAACTTATTTCTCAGAATTGGTCAGAAGAGTGTATGCTTGATAAATGAAATCTTAATATCGTTTGCCCAATAGATAAGAAAGGAGACCCCCTTAACTGCGCCAACTGTAGAGGCACATAGTAAATCTCCTCAACATTGCATACAAGATTTTATCTCTCATATTGCGCGAACGTCTACAACCCTTCGTACACCACCTGATTGGCTCCTGTCAGTGCTTTTCAGGTCAGAAAAATCCACAATTGACCAAATATTCGCACTCAGGCAGATCCTGGAAAAAATTTAAAAGCTTAAATCGATACTCACCATCTTTTCACCGAATTTACTGCCGCATATGACAACATTTATAGAGACGAGCTATATAGAGCCATGTCTAGTTTTGGCATCCCCGCCAAGCTCGTCCGTCTGTGCATAATGACGATGTTACGTCAAAGTCGGTAACGACTTAATTGACGATACCTTTGATATCAAAAGAGGTTTTAGACAAGATGACGTGTTCTCATGGGACTTCTTTATTTGTATTTGTATTTGTATTTGTATTTATTAAGCATCTCTGCGCATATTTAAATTTAAACAACTTATTGCATTGCGCAGTTAAAATTTTACACACTCATTTACAATAATTATCTTAATCCTAATAACAAAAAGAATAAATAGAATATGAAAGAAAATGAAAAAAGAAATAGAAAATAGAAAAGAAAGAGGAAAGATGAAAGATGAGGATAAATGAATATAGTTTTAAGTAATAGAAGCTAATTTTAATAGGCATATGTATCATTAATTGCGACTTGTGTAGTAATTTAATAGGTCTTTTTTGAAACGATTCTCTGTGTTCACTCTTTTGATGTTTGTTGGGAGACTGTTCCAGTGGCGCACAGCATGAACGAAAAATTGACGACTGCTATTTATAAATTTATACCTAGGAGGTATTAAATTAAGGGTTCTCTGAGAGTGCACAAACTTGATTTTTGTGAACAAGTAATTCGGTGTACCAGAGTAAATAATTCTATGCAGTGCAAGGACAGTTCGATATTTTAGAATTGTATTCAGTGAACACCCAGCTATTTGTTTAGTAAAGGTGGATATGTGATCATACCTTCTCAAATTAAATATATATCTAGCACAGCTGTTAAATGCGACATTTAGCTTTCTCAAGGACGAAGAATCTAAGCATGCGAAGATTTCGCATCCGTACAGTATAATGGGCAGGACGAACGACTTAATAAGTTTCATTTTAACTTTAACAGGCAGGTACCGGTTTGTAGGGCTCAATCCCCTTAGAACGCTATATATTTTTGAGACAACGGAATTTATGTGATCGGTCCAGTTAAGTTGATTGTTAAAATAAATTCCCAAATTTTTAATTTTAGTAACAGACTCAATGACATTTTTATTAATAACAAGAGGCAAAAACACAGTCTCCTGATTGTTACTACCAATCAGCAGTGACTTAGTCTTTGAAGGATTAAGGCTAAGGCAGTTTTTTTGTGACCAAACAAATATGGAGTCGAGGTCTGCGTTAAGGTTTTCGACACTAGAAGACACTGCAGATGTGGGTATTTTTTTGTATAACTGCACATCATCCGCATAGATATGATAATCGCAGTAGAGTATCCTTTTATATAAATCATTTATGAACATCGTGAACAAAAGAGGGCCAAGGACAGATCCTTGAGGCACCCCAGATGATACCGGCAAGCTCGATGATATTCGATCACAATGAAATACAGCTTGGTTGCGATTACTGAGGTATGATGCTACAAGTTGACACGCTTTATCCTCAAAAGCAAATTGATTCTTTAATTTGTATAAAAGAATGTCATGGTTTACGGAATCAAATGCTTTTGAGAAGTCAAGTAAAACTAGAAGTGACATCATGTCTCTGTCAATGGCAGAACGGATGTCGTCAGTTACTTTTAATAACGCAGTTGTGCAGTTATGCTTTGCTCTAAAACCAGATTGATGTTGGGTTAGTAGGTTATTTAGTTCAAGGAAAATTTTCATTTGATTGCTTACAATTTTCTCAAACACCTTACAAAGGAAAGGTAATATAGCTATTGGCCTATACTCTGAATTATTTTGCGATCGTGATTTTGGAACAGGTATGATTTTTGCTTGCTTCCACTCATCAGGAATAATTCCTGTCATTATGATTGTATTAAACAAGTTTTTAATGTGTTTGGAGAGAACTGGCAACAAGATTTTAATAAATTTCGGGTGAATATCATCCAAGCCTACGGCATTCGATTTGACAGAGAGAATAGAATTACCTACGGTCGTCTCATCAACACATTGAAAGGAAAAAGGTTGCAGTGCTTCCAGCTCTGGTTGGAGCCCATCAAAAAAGGAAAAGTCAATCTGCGTATTAGTTGAGGGTGCACTGTTGGTAAATTTTCTATTAAGTTCATTTAGGTCAATATTGCTACACCCAGATTCACTTTTCTTAATGCCAATCTGTCGAATGGATTTCCAAAACCCTGAACTTGACTTATTGGAGTTAAACTTAGCTTGGTAGTACTTACTTTTATTTTTACGAATTAGGCAGGTAACAGCGTTTCGCACTTGTCGGAATTCATTAAATATATATGGACATTGGTATCTGCGCCATCTAAAGTATAACAAATTTCTTTTATTAATAAGGTATACAACCTGTTGAGTGAACCAAGGAATGCTAGGTTTCTGTATTCTCCTTTTTACAAGGGGTACATGTTTGTCAAAAAGATAGTCAAGGTTGTTTTTGAGTCCAGAAAATTGCATATTTACGTCAGATGTGCAGTAAATAGGCGACCAATTCAGGTTGTCACAATCATTGAACAATGTACGAACATCAATGGACGAATACTGACGAAATTGTACAAGGACATCATTTGAACTAGGAGGAACAATATTTAAGAAAAGAATAATCATGTCATGGTATGAGAATCCTGGTGAAGAAATTTGATCATAATGTAATACCAAGTCAGTTTCGGAAACAAGAAAGACATCTATCAGCGACGGCACTTTGTCAGGTTGAAAATGAGTGGGGTGGGCATCATTAGCAAAATGAAATCCCAGTGAATTGACTGTGTCTACAAATTGTTTATTTTTGTCTCTTAGAATATCGAGATTAAAGTCTCCACATACTACAACTTTAGTATACAGGGGTCCTAAGTCTTCAAGATGATTCCTTACTTTTTTATAACATGATACCTTAGGTGCCAAATATAGGCCACCAATAAGGCATTTTGTATTTTCAACTACTATTTCAATGAAAATGTATTCTGTATCGTCCAAAATTGTGGATTGCCTCACTACTTTGTGCTGCAAATTATTCTTCACATACACTGCGACACCCCCACAAGGCCCATTCAGTCGATCAGCGCGGTACATTTTATATCCGTATACTTTAAAAAGGTGTGTCTCCATATCCGGATTTAACCAAGTTTCTGTAATACAAATAATGTCCATAGAACCACTCTCAAACAAAGAGCGCACTTCGTCTATTTTGTTGACAATGCTTTGCACATTGAAATGGCAAACACTGATCCCCAAGTTACTTGCACTCAAAATGTTTAGCAACATCTTCGACTTTTCAAAGTGTCGCACCAGTGGACATTCGCAGCTCCCACCCGTGTCACTTAGGCTGTGCATTGTCTGCGAGGCAGAAGAGTGAAACGAAGAGAACACAGAAAAACATAGTAATGCACTAAAATTGAGATCACTAAAGAAACAATTAACGATGACATGCCTTTACAAATTATTAAAGAAAATGAACATTTAGATATAGGAAGATAAAATAGTAATAAAGAAAGAGTATATGAAAGAAAGTAATAAAAGAAAAAAGAGAAGTGAAGGAAAGATAGAAGAGAAAAATAGAAGAAAGAGTAATAAATTTTGAAAACACTTAATTGTTGTTGTTGTCTTCCAGTATGCATGGCTGATTGCACAGCTTCTCCAGGTCTTCTCTTCTTGTTATGACTAACTGCTCTCCGTTTAATGTGCGCACATATACAAGCCCATTTTTCGTATTGACAGAAGAGATTTTCTTTAGCAGTTTGAGTTTGAGTGCACTTCGTTGCAGAAGATAGTTCGCCTTTGTTAGACTCTCATTTAAGTAGATTTTCTTGTCAGAGTTCATGCCAATATCGCGAAGAGTCAAGCCGATATTTGTTTGCTTGTAGTGGGCTAAGCAGCTTTTTAGTAGCTTACTTTTTTCATAGGCATCAGCAAATTTTATAATAATGGTGCCGTCATACGAAGATGATTTTCCTTTGGGAACTGCGGGTTTAACTCTAAATACCTTTTTTATGGCCGGAGTAGTAACATTTAGAGCTGAACAAATGTTGGCTAGCAAGTCCTCAAGTTTTTCACCCTCTACGGCTGGAACACCTACCAACACAGCATCCGCATTGTTTTCTCTCCTCTCTAGAGTGTCAATTCTAGTTTCCAGTTCCTTACAGCGATCTTGTAGGCGATTTAATTCACCCCTCATGCTACACTCGATTGTGTTGACTTTCGTGAGGATGCGCTCTTCTACAGTTGTCAATTTCTCGAATTTTGCATTGATCTCTTTAGAGAATTCAGCAAATCTTCTCTCAAAACGGATCCACAGTTCGTCCACGGTATTTGTTTTGAGTGGAGTATTATGTTGCTGAGGGTTTTGCGCGATTTGCTTTCTGGTACCGGATGACATTATGTATTCACACAACTTTTAAATTCAAAATTCAAAATTAAAATTTTCACTTGATGCGTATATTTTACGCGAAATTGGTAGACAATGACCTTACTGGTTATTAAAACAAGGTTGCAATAAAGTGCAAGGTTTACTTTAACAGAAAATTGAAAAGAACAGGGAGAAAGAAATAAAACACAACTATTCACTATGACTCATGACTATGACTGTCCTTTGATTAATTTTCACACCCGCTTTTGGTGTTGAAGAAGAAATGTGTAACATTATACAAGTACTAGAAAAATTATGCGGAACCCAAAAGCGAACACATTCAATCACAATCTTTAAATAGTCTATGCAGCTACTAGCGTACTCCGATGATATCGATATAATTGGGAGAACACGACGGGCTGTCACCGGTACGTTCGCTACTATTGAAGCGGAAGCTGTCAAAATGGGTTTAGCGGTAAATGAGAGCAAAACAGTATATGCTGTCAACAAGAACGGACCCACAGTATTAACGAATTGGACAGAACATCGCAGTCGACAGCTATAATTTCGAGGTAGTAAGTAAGAGCCTACCATGGCTCTGTTATAAATTCAGACTCAATTCTCAAGCTGGACAGCGACATCGACATCGACCTAGTCAGAAAATTGCGCATCAGTCGCAAGAGATGGCTAAGGCATGTAGACCGAATTGACACCAATGCTCCTGCCCGCGGAGTCTTCGAATCTAACCCGGAGGGACAAAGGGAAACCTCACATTAGGTGGCGCGAGTAATAAGCTTAACCATCAGTTAAGAAAAAAAAAGAAGAACTATCTTTACATTCAAATCTGCAAATCTTTATTGTATATGTATGTAGTATATTAGTATATTTTATTGTTTCGTGTTGTCTTCATCACTGCACTATCCAAACTGCTGCTGGATCGGTCAACCGATCTTTTGGCGCTAACAAATCTCCCAAACCCAGATTTTGGCGCTGAACTTTATCAGCCATATTGAAATTGATTTCAATATTCTTCTTGTTGTTGCCGATGATAATAGAGATGTGGGAGATGTGGGCAATTTGATGTTGTTAGAGATGTGACGTGCTGTCCAGTGGTGTATAAGTAACTCGCGCACAAATAGAAGGGGACCTCAACCGACTTGGAGCTCGCAACTGGTGGCAATTAGCTGAAGACCGGACTAAGAGGAGAGGCTTGTTACTTGAGGCCCAGTTTCACCCCGAAATGTAGCCCACTTAAGTAAGCAAGTAAGTAAGCCACTGCAGTGGTATGATCTGTTTGGATTGTGCATTTTCGACGAAAGAGATATGGTCTGAACTGTTTTGTTGTCCCTACTATTGCTAGAAGTTTTTCCTCTATTACAGAATAGCTTTGTTGGGATTGATTGAGTGTTGTCAAAGTAAAATATTTTGTGTAGTAGGGATAGATAAGTACTGGGTTTTGTGAAATTAAGTCTTTGATGATTTGTACTTTTCCGTCGTTCGGATTTATGTTCACGTCTTCGTTCAAAAATTGGAGAATCTAAGTGTGAATTTCCTATAGTAGCTTGCTAACCCAAGGAATGATTGAATTTGTTTCCTAGTTTTCAGGACTGGAAATTCTGTGACAGCAATGATCCTTTTTGGATTTGCTTTTACTTCATCTTGAGTTTTATGTGTCCTAAGAATTCTGTTTCTTTTTCAGGAATTTACATTTGTTAAGTTTACATTTTGCAAAGTTTGTAGCACTTTGTTAAGTGAGTCGAAGTGCTTAGTCAAAGTTTTGCTGTAGATGATAATGGCATCTGTGATAAGTACACGAGGCAATGAATGTAGAACTTCGGTTATTAGTCTTTGGAAGAATTAAAACCACAAGAAGCTTACGACGTGTTATCAGTTATATACAGCAAACTATTTTATTGGTATGGTTGTACGCGGTTAATTGGCTATTTATAGCGTAGCTAAGACTAGTTGGAACCTCGGCAAAACATATTTTCCTATGTGCAACCCACGAAATTGGCAGGAGATTAAGATTTAATTTTCTGTTGGAGATCGGGATGACCTGCGTTTTAATTGGGCTAAGTAGGTAATAAACCTACTAAGCCATTTGTTACTGACCACACATGAATTTGCTTTAGGTCCTCCTCATTTAAAAGAATTTCCAGGTCGTTAAGTCTAGAGAAAGGTTTTGATGCATGAACCTGTATATCATCTGCGTATATATGAACAGAACAATGTTTGCATATTGGTGGGAAGTCGTTAATAAAAATGCAGAAAAAAATCGGACTAGAGTATTGATCCCAGAGGATCTTAAGAGCTTCGACTGAGTGATAATCATCATATACTAGGTTAGGGTAGGCATGGCTACACTTATGATGCCCAGAGAAAGAAAGATGTTTGGGCTCAGTGGCTCCCCAACATTTAATGGAGAGACTAAATTATTAGTTTAGGTAAAAGTGGCTGTCAACCCACTTAGGTCTATTGGACATGTGGATCTGTGATCCTCCAACACTTGGACCCAATTTGAGCTTTTGATGAACCGTAGGCGACTGTTAACGTCTATATTCTTTAGATCGCTTAAGTCGTTGTAGAAGAAGCTTCTACAGAAATCGTTTGTAAAGGCTGCAAGCCTTCTTGCATACTTGCCTATGGACATGCAGTGTCCAGTGATGACACCTATGATGACGCTGAGATGTTTCATATTTAGAATGTTCGAGCGATTCAGATCCAACTTTGGCCAGCTCTGCTTGGTCGCAAGACATGTTGATCCAATAGTCCACTTAAAGTTGTTTTTTTGTTAGCATCCAGCTCTAATAATAATTTGCACGTAGCGATTTGCATACAGATGCTACCCATTTCGGGCAGCATAATTAGAGTGGTTCCAATTTTGGGAAGTTCGTCAGGCCTACAATTTCTTGGAATATCTCTATGGCCCGGCACCACATAGGTAAAAGTTTAACTGCTCTGCCATCTTCGTAAGAGATGATCGGTATTCAAGCGTATTCTAGAATTTACGAGTAATGAGACTGAGTCCAAAGACTTGATAGTGGCCTGACTGTCCGAAAAGATGCGGATATCCTTTGCAGATATCACGTTTTTATTCAGCTAGGACAGAGCCCCTTTAATCGCCAAAATTTCCACCTGGAACACACTACAGTGATTTGGAAGACGGAAAGAGAGGCTTCTATTTGGCTGTTCTGAGAAAACATCAACCTCGCTATCAGTTTCAGATCCATATGTGTAAGAGTGGATTGACTTGTGCTCCATGAAAGCATGTTTCTCCCAGAAGGATTTAGAGGGGAAGCTTACATGAAAGTCTTTGTCAAACCAAAGTTCGGGTAATCGATGTTCTCTTGTGAGGATTCCTAGTATATTAAGAATATTAGCGTGGCCTAATAAATTATTTGTTCACTGTGTAGTCACTTTGAGGCGAATGCGTTCGCAGCTCATTGCCAATATTACAAACAATGAGGTTAGTACTTATAATATAATCAAATAGTGACTCACCTCTGTCGTTAATGTCGGTACATACCGTGCGATGAGCGCTAGCGCCGCACTCGACGATCAGGCCAGTTTTTAGCCTTCCAGCTTCCAGTACCACCCTATAAGTCGGGGTCGCTGAGCTTGGGAAGTAAAAATGCATTATGGTTACGTTTCACTAATATACAAGGTAAGCTTATTATCTTTGTCTCTTGTATAGAGCGCAGCGTATGTGTCCCAAGCTCACGAACCATGTCTTCTATGATCTATGTTTCCTGATTAGGATGATGTCTCCTGCGTTTTAGAAAAGACGTAGAATAAGTGCCGCTGAAGCCTTTTTTGAGTGATGGAGATTACGGAGACACCGTATCATTGCTATAATTTACAAGAGTAGCCTCCACCACAGTGCTGTTCGAGTTCTCCGATTCTGTGCCCAAGAGCTTATCTTCTTCGCTAAAAGACCTCAAAGATGTGCTGTTGGATGGCCTAGGGCTTTTGACGTTATAAGTGTTGTGCGTCTTGGAATCCGTTCTACTGCCCGGTATTAAAGGAGTACCGGCCTCGGGTTTTGTTTTTTTTGAGAATTTGTCTCAATAGTTAGATCCAACGAGTGGCAGAGAAAGGATGGTCTACCTGAACAGAAATCCGCCGTATACAGATAAGGCTAGCTAATCCGACTACTTTTGGAGATGTTGGGCCCTCGCCAACTCGTATGACATCTTGATTCAGCCAAGGGGAAAAAATGCCCTGCTGAGCTCTTTGTTTCCTAAACCTGTAAACATTCAAAATTAACGTATATCGCCACCTTTCATTTGCAAACATTTGCTGAACCTTTATTAAAATCCCTTGAGCGCACGATAATTATGGAAATAATTACACCATTGAATTATCACCTATTCTAATCTCTACAGAACTTTCTTGATAGAAATCGAAATATCCAAATGTCAGCGAAACAGATTTTCGCCGCTAAAAGCGAGGGTTTCTGCAATAGACTGTGTAAAGTTACTGTTCTAACTAGTGAAGGAAATTATGCTTTGGACTCATTTGTTTATTTACCTTGTTTAGTTAGGAGAGGGGTGGAGGGTGGATGCATCCCTTCTGAGATACAGAGGTTTTCAGCAAAATTTTACGCTGCGCTCTTATTTCTTTCAAATTTATGTATGGTACTAACTGTGGTATCGTTGAACTCTCCATTAATTCGAAGTAAATGTTGCCCTGTAGTGAATGTGTTAAAAGTTATTGAAGACCAAAAGCGATTTTGTGTTCTAAAAACTTAAAATTTTGATTTCGTCATAATTTTTTTAGGAACAATACCTTACTAGTCCCCACTTTTTGCAACTTTGAAACGTGCGCCTAGTATTTAAAAAAAAAATTGGAGCTATATAAGTTAGTAGTTTTCAAGATACGACCAAACTTGTTTAAACTACATACACAACTCAAAAATGGGGTAGACTTTTACAACAGCCCTTTTTATAATTAACTAGTTAAAAGCTGCTTTGGATTTTTTTCCCGTAAAATAAGTTTATTATTGCGCAGTGTAAGTAAAAAAAATGTAAAAGGGATTAATTTTACGATCCTTAAAAGGGGAGAACCGGGCCATTTCTGGTAGGTAACATATCATATTTTTCGGTCAGAAAGAAAATCACAGGTCTCCTTTCTGCATAACCAGTTTATAGTTTTTAACCGAGATATTGACGTTTAATTCATAATATCCTCGATGATGGACTTTTACACACAAGAATATGGTATGTAGACCTGGTTTATATCTATGGTTTCTGCAACGGTAATGGTCAACGAGCGCGATTGGAATATCTGAGACGATACCCTGATAGGACTGCCCCAACTGGCAGGACATTTGTTAGAATATTTTCCAGATTGAGGGACACAGGAAGTGAGTCTTAGCAACTAAGCAGAGACTACATCTGAAAAGTTCTACATTCAGAAGGCATGCAGGTATTCAGTCTTATACCTGGACAGGAGCTACAAGCCGTGGATTCTGAGAAGCGTTTGCAATTCTGCAATTAAATTTGGAAAGAAACTTTGCGGAACACAACTTTATTGGCCGGATTCTATGGACGTATGAGTCCCAATTAATCAGGGATGGAATCTATAATTTCAACCATTTTAAATACCTGCGCAGAAAGCAACCCTCACTCCATGAAACGTAGGCCTTTTCAGATAAGTTTACTTCCATGTGTTTGCATTGCATTGCATTGGGTAACAAAGTGACCGTACCCTATTGGCTTAATTCGGATCTCTGCCTAGAATTTTTGCGAAACAAAATACCAGAACTTAGGTGCTATATCATTGCAGCAAAGAATAGCCATAAAGGCAGGATAGCGCCCCTGCACACCATGGCCCATGAAGTTAGAGAGTGGTTAGATCGTGTGCATGAAAATTCGTTGATAGGGCAGGATAAACTGGATCTGTGGCTTCCAAGGTTCCCGGACTTGACTCTAATGGAGTTTTATTTATGGGGATGGATGAAGGACATTATTTACTCATCAGAAATAACAATATTGGATGACTTGATCTATAGGATTGACGAGGCAGCTGCGAAAATTGAAAGGAGAATTGCAAAGAGTGGACAATTATTGAGCTTTTTTAAAGATGAGCTCTGGCGTGCATACAAAGCAACGGTTTGTACTTTGAACAATTGACATGATACATAAGTAACAGTCAATAATCGTATATCCTTTCCTAATTTTTTTAACAATTTTTAATTTAATGTTTTACCAGTTTCAATAAATTAGGGCGTTATCTTCAATAACTTCTGACAAATTAATTTTAGGGTAACATTTTGAAACAATTAAAGAATTCATAATTACGAGTTCAACGGTTCCCCATTTGTTATCATGCACGCATAAATTTGTAAGATCTTATTTTTAATGCGAGTCAAAACAGTTCAACGTAAGTTTTGTTTAAAACCTCTGTACGCATTTCCGACACCCCACCCATAGAATTTTTTTTCTCTGAATACTATGTCAAGGAATCGGCTCGTAAAGTTCTCTACACATTATAGGAAACACCCTATATATGGATATCCTCCCGGTAATTCCATTATATTGTTGGAATTGAGTTTATGAGATTCGTTAATGGTATGACTGTGTCAGGGATACTTCTTTCTATGTGATAAAACTGTCTTGAAGTAAGTGTTTTTTTAAGAAAAGTGTGCTGGCAGAGAAGTCCTGAAAATGTACTAAGAATTTGTATTAAAAATATATTTTTTCCAGTTTCCTTTCCAAACACAACTTACATACTCATACATATGTAATCTTTAGTACAACCGAATTTGAAATATATTGGTTCAGTTATTGACGCGGTAGTTAAGGACTGAAACGAATAAAAGCTGTAAATTTTAATACGGGCTATACTTCTAATGCGTAAAAATTGCAATCCCATTTTGTACCCAAATTAGCCTGTATATTCTCTAGTTTCAGTTTGTTATTGATTTTAGTTCGGTGCGGTTTAAGATATTTATAAAATATGAGTCAAGAGGAACGCCGTAAAAAAATCTTCGACAAATGGCTCGAAAATACTTCGCGTCCAAACCATTTCATAGCAAAAAATTTAAACATAGCACGCCGTAACTTGGATTCTGTTATTAAACGATATTTGAAGACATTGACAGTTAAGCGAAAACAGAAAAGTGGAGCACATGATACAAATTTGGACAGGAAAATAGTGGGTACCATCATAGAAAACCGGACTATGTCATCCAGAGATGTTGCTCGGAAATGTAATAGCAACCAAATAATGGTACAAAGATCTAAAAAACATAACGGTCTAAAAACACGAAAAAAACAAAAAATACCAAAAGTTACTGGAAAGCAAAAAAAAAGGCATAAAAACACGAGCCCGAAACCTATACGAGAAAGCGTGCTTGGTTTTGGATGACGAAACTTATGTCAAAGCCGACTTTACTACTCTTCCAGGTGAGAAGTTTTACAACTCGTTTGAAGCTGAGATTCTTCCGCAATCAACAACATCGATTGGGATGGAAAAATTCGGGTCAAAATATCTCGTCTGGCAGGCCATTTGCCAATATGGACACAGAAGCTCATCGTTTATTACAACGGGAAGAATTAACGGAGAAGTGTACATTAACGAGTCCCTAAAAAAACGGTTGATTCTTTTCTTAAACAAACACGAGGGTTCAACATTTGGCCAGATTTAGCTTCAGCTTACTATGCTCATGCGACGTTGAGCTTTCTTGCTGCTAAAAATGTCGACTTTGTCCCAAAAGACATGAGTCTACCCAATGTTCCACAGTGCCGTCCCATTGAAAGGTATTGCGCTTTGGTCAAAGCTAAATTGAGGAAAAGTCAGAAGTGTGCAAAGGACGTAAAAGATTTTAGTGCTAAATGGAAAAGAGCGTCCAAAAAGATCAGGGATGTAACTGTCACCAACCATATGAAGGGCATTCGAAAGAAGTTGAGGAAAGAATGGGATCCCAAAAATTTTTTTTTTATTTTTTGTAATTGTGAATGAATTTAATAAAAACAGAGTTTTAAAGCAAATAAAAAAAATTACATGAATTATGAAAATATTTTTTTTTTCACTTTGAAGTTTCCAAATTTTATTCGTTTCAGTCCTTATATGCATAAGTACATATATAAATGGCCAAGGATATTGCACAATAATAACATCTTGAAATATAGCATTACGGAGCTTAAGGTCTAGCCAATTCATGGTCGCCATATGCCATGCTATTTAAACAAGGCCAAAAATATTCTTCTAATCCGTCTCCTCTATGGCTGTTCGTCTACCTGTATAATTCTGTTCAAACGCTCAACGATAAAAAATAAGCCATCAACCCGATTGTGAGACTAAGGCAAAAGTAAACTGTGGCAACTGCAACATCATCCAAAATATAAAACTGGATTGGTTTTGTTATTGGCATACTGAACGAGAATATCTGTCTTCGGGTAAATATTGAACCTTTCCATGACAATATGTGTGCAATGGAAAAATCCAACAGATGAATTGAAGTAATGATAATGCCTGTGCTGATGTTTCCGGCTTAGTTTCAAATGTCCTTCTTCCATGCTTTGGGCTTTGTAGTTCTAGTTGTCTCCGGTTATTGTTTACCCATTTCCTCCTCCAGTACATATATCCAGCTTTCGCAAATTGAATGTTCTTTATTGGAACCATAATCTTGTCCACAGTCAAAGCATTCGGAATAATCTTCTTAGCATTCCACAGTGATGGTGATGAGAAAGAATGTAATTTTATTGTTTGCAAACGACATAGATTATAGTCAAGGGACTGGATAGTACTATACAATAACACCCTGGAAAATCCCAGCGCACATAATAAGCTTATCAATAATGCGCTATTGTCACATACTAAACATAAATGGTTTTTTCTTCTGCCAAGTTTTCTATCCAATCGCTAAACATATACAACACGGTCATGTGTATTCATATATTATATTGTACACATATAGGCATGCATTCCCACGTATATATTCGTGTACGTTTCGTCAGTGTTGGGTGTAATTTATTTTCTTCTTCCAATTTGTAAGGAATTTAGAGCTAACTTTTATAAAGTGAAAAAGGGGAAAATGATCCACTGCCATTTTTATGGCACATGTGTGACATAGAATATCTTTAAAATGAGCGTGGGCTTTAAAAATCTACATATATTGAATGGAAGTATTTTATTGTTTTGTTCTCTAACTCGGATTAGGCCAGCAGCGCCTTACGCATGCAGACTAAAATGGCAAGGACATGCTCGGCCAGGAGGATAATACTGGCCTACGCTGTCATAAGGCTCATAACCCTATATGGTAGAGATTAAAAAGATTTTCCGAATTAACTAATGGTCACAGATAAAAATGGATTCACTACTGACGAAACTTGCAAACGTTTGAAAGACAGCGAGCTTCGATCCTCTGCACGTGGAATGTTCGGACCCTTAACAGGCCAAGTGCAGCCGAGCAGTTAGCAAAGTCCCATGCAGATATCACCGCCATCCAGGAAGTGCGATGGGATGGGCCGAACATGAGAAGGATGAGACACCACCAAAGAAAGTTTCTACGAGCTCCTCGACAAAACATATGACCAATGTCCGATGTATGGCGCTAACATCATACGAAGGGATTCAGAAAACTGCGCATCAGTCGCATGAGATGACTAGGACAGATAGAGCGAATGGACACCAATGCTCCTGCCTTCAGAGTCTTCGATTCTAGGCTGGAGTAACAGCGCAGTAAGGGAAGACCTCATTTTAAGTGGCGGGCACAAGTAGAAGGTTTGAGGTCCTCTTCTTACGAGGTGTGTTCAGAAAATAACGGGAATTTTAGTTTTTTGAAAAAAATATTTATTTATTCGTCTACATTAATGTTTTCGCCTTTAAAATATTAGATACTTGTGCCAGCGCTTCTTCCAATCCTCGAAAAACTTCTCGAACTCGATCTTTGGGATAGCTTTTAGCTCTTTCAGCGATGCGCTTTTAATGTTATGCTTGTAAAACGACAGCCCTTCAAAGTTCTCTTTATTTTTAAAAAAGGGGAAAAAGTCACACGGAGTCATGTCTGGCGAATATGGAGGCTGCGGCATGGTTACAGTATTGTTTTTGGCCAAAAGTTCCCTAACAAGCAATGAAGTTTGAGCAGGTACATTATCGTGGTGTAAAAGCTATGAATTGTTTTTCCACAAATCCATGGGTTTTTTTCGGATTGCTTCACCCAAGTGGCGTTGAACTTGTAGGTAGTACTCTTTATTGACCCTTTGACCCCGTGGCAAGAATTCATGGTGCACTGTGCCATTAAAATCGAATAACACAGTGAGCATAACCTTCAGGTTTGAACGCACTTAGGACGATTGAGCCTTAGTTTCGACGTCATATCCGTAAACCCATGTTTCGTCATTTGTTATAACACGTTTCAGTAATTCTGCATCGTCGTTGACTTTATTTAGTGACTCTTGAGCAACTTCCATTCGATACAGATTTTTTGATCCATTTCTTTCAACAAACGAAAATCGCCGAGAACATAAAAACACGTCTAACCTTAGCGGCTGCCATAGACAAAGTAAACGATGAATACAGCTGAAAATGTTACCGTACTTCAGGGGCATATATACCAATATAATAAAAAAAAATTTGACAATCGGACTCTCCAAACCCGCAAAATTTAAAAATTCGCGTTATTTTCTGAACATACCTCGTATATGGGTTGTGGGTGCGCCCGTGGCTGAAATGATAGTGTATTGGCTTCCAAATTGGCGGGTCGGGGTTCAATACCAGCCGCGGCCGAAAGACATTCTTTTTTTCAGGCAACTAAAATTACAGTAAACGAGTGGTTGCCTAGAAAACAACAACAAGCCTAATTACACTAATAAATTAGACTCGCCATTAAATGTTGGTTGCCACCCACAGTGCGAAATAACCACTGAGCCGAAAAATCTTTCCTATTTTCTTTGTCGCGTTTGCCTTAAAATTTAACAGGCACTTTAAGTGTAGTCATACCCACTTGAGTGTTTGAGTGTTAAGTTCTTTACAAAAAAAAAAGCAGAAAATTGTTGAAAGTGTTCCGAAGCACTGGAAAATGCAGCTGGTGCGTATGGGTTTTGTAGGGAAGTGTTAACACCGATATTGTCGAGGAAACCATCTTCGGATAATGAGGCACATTTTTATCTACGAGTATATCAGTAAACTGTGAGATGTTACGCCTTCTTGTTGAGACCATTTTTTCACTTCCTCAAATGCAGGATAGTCCCTGCTTTTAAGAAAGAATTTACGACGATGCAGTAGACTAAAATACGCTCATTGAAATCGATAACCTATTGAATTTTTG
Organism: Volucella zonaria; assembly: GCA_963966105.1. Taxonomy (NCBI): domain Eukaryota; kingdom Metazoa; phylum Arthropoda; class Insecta; order Diptera; family Syrphidae; genus Volucella; species Volucella zonaria. The sequence continues at coordinate 209,715,882 of OZ014531.1, forward strand.
AAGATTTATTCATTGGGGTCTGCTTTAGATTATGGCATGAGATTGATCATCGTTCTACAAAAGCGAATGAGAAAGAGAATCTATGATCACGATTGGGCGATGAATTTATTTTATTTTGGCATTATTCGCTTCAGACGATATTAATTTAACAGCCTTATTAAAATATTATATAGATATTGGACATTGGCGGTCGTATGAAATTCATTGACATGACATGCACTTAAAAGTAATTGAATGTCTGTTTTTAATCATAAATAACATTCCAGAGTAGGAGAATTGACTTGGGTATACAGTTCTCAACGTACATACATGATTTTATATTTACATGAACTTGAACTGAACTTGTTGATTAAACTTCCAAGTTTGTGCAAATATGCATATACGAGCATTATAGTGCGTATATACAGCACAGTGCAAAACCTAAGCAATCATCTGGAGTCAGCAATTCATAGTAAATCTTTTCAACTTTCTTTCATAATGGATATGTAATGATGTGTAATAGAGTGTATTTTGAAATTTACAACTTTTTATAAAAGTAATAGTACTTCAGATTTAAAAAAAACCGCAAAAACCAACGAAGTAGCCAAATTGAGCTGTGCAAAACCTAAGCAACTTTGTAACCCACTGTAAAAAAAAAATAGCTAACATTACATTTCCAGGTGAGTTCTTTGTATTGATCCAGGTGAGCTCTTTGTATTGATCTTGAGTGATTGTCTTTGATCAGTTTTCTTTTAAGTTAGTCGCACAACTGATATTTTTTAATAATGTCGCGACAAAGTTACTCTTCTTCTCTTAAACTAAAGATTATTGATGAACATAAGTCTGGAGATACGCAGGCAATATTAGCTAAACGTTATAATATTAATAAATCGATTATTTCACGTTTAATAAAAAAACATAATGCATCAGGAGTCGTTGGAAGTCAAAATGTCGGTGGTAGGCCGCTTAAGACAACATGTCGAACGGATAGAAACATTTGTGGGGTAATTGAAAAACAACCGTTCATAAGTTCGAAAGAAGTCGTAAAATTACTTGATTTAAACATTGATGCTAGCACGGTGCGAAGACATGCAATTGAAAATAATCTCCCAAGTTACAGGCCGTACAAAACCCGATGCCCACAAAAAGACATTCACGGAACAGGTAGTGCAATTAAATTCCTTAAACATAATTCAAACTAAAATCTGTTTTCATATTTGGCTAAATTTTGCAAGAAAATACCAACAAAAATACCAAAAATACCAACAAAAATGGAAAACAGTTCTTTTCAGCGTCAAGCCAATAATTAATTCTGACGGGATATATTATGTGAGACGTCGTAAAGGCCAGCGACCGAATCCTAGATTCTGCACACCCACTGTAAAGGTGGGTGTGATGGTGTGGACCTATTTTTCGGCAGGACGTGTAGGTCCATTCTACGAAATAGACGGAACCAATTCAAATTCAAATATAAATCCATTCTGGAATCGGTAATGCTACCACATGCGGAGTGGGAAATGTCACTTCGTTGGGTGTTTCAACAGGATAACGATCCGAAACACACATCGAAGTTGGTAAAAGAGTAATTAGCGAATAGTGGGATTCAAGTCCTTGAATGGCCGGCCCAATCAGCCGACTTGAATCCCATCGAAAACCTGGTTGGTATCCTTAAAAGCCGTATCGTTGGACAACACTTTTCCAACAGGTCTCACCTATTCAATGCTTTGAAAGTTGAGTTGGAAAATATACCAGGATACCCTTTCAAAGTTAATTAGTTCTATGCCTCGTCGTTGCGCCTCTGTTATTTAAAATAAAGGATATTAAGGACTGAAGCGAATAAAATTTAGAAACTTCAAAGTAAAAAAAAAAAATATTTTCATAATTCATGTAAATTTTTTTTATTTGCTTTAAAACTCTGTTTTCATTAAATTCATTCACAATTACAAAAATTAAAAAAATTATTTGGGTTCCCATTCTTTCGTCAACTTCTTTCGAATGTCCTTCATAAGGTTGGTGACAGTTACATCCGTGATCTTTTTGGACGCTCTTTTCCATTTAGCACTAAAATCTTTTACGTCCTTTGCACACTGCTCACTTTTCCTCAATTTAGCTTTGACCAAAGCCCAATACCTTTCAATAGGACGGCACTGTGGAACATTGGGTGGATTCATGTCTTTTGGGACAAAGTCGATATTTTTAGCAACAAGAAAGCTCAACGCCGCATGAGCATAGTGAGCTGAAGCTAAATCTGGCCAAAATAATGTTGAACCCTCGTGTTTGTTTAAGAAAGGAGTCAACCGTTTTTTTAGGGACTCGTTAATGTACACTTCTCCGTTAATTCTTCCCGTTGTAATAAACGATGAGCTTCTGTGTCCATATTGGCAAATGGCCTGCCAAACGAGAAATGAAGTAGAGAACTGGCGATCCGAGGGCTCTGGTTTCACCCGGTTCAGCGAAGTAAATATGGCAAATAATGTCATTACCAGAGAGGGTGACCTACCTCCGTTCTACCTACCTCTGATCTTCGACACAATCAGAGCTAAGAAATCAGTGGGGACCGATGGTATTCCGAACATCGTGCTTCGACATCTTCCTCTAGAAGCGGTGGACATTTACACCACCCTGTTTAATAATGCACATTATCCAGCGCATTGGAAAACGGCGGTGGTTCAACCTATCCCCAAAAAGGGAAAGGATATATCCAATCCGGCGAATCTCCGGTCGATAAGTCTCCTTCCGAATATCAGTAAGGTGTTTGAAAAGGTAATCAATAGAGCTCTGTCTAGGTGGGTTGAGGACAAACATATAGTTCCGGATAATCAATTCGGTTTTAAGGCGGGACATGATATCTCACATGCCGCGCCTAAACTGGTGTCCGATATCCAATGGAATAAAGGCAAAAACCAATGCACTGGTGCCTGCCTTGTTGACTTGGAGAAGGCCTTCGACACCGTATGGTTAGAGGGTCTTTTCTATAAGCTGACTAGGCTGGGGATCAGTAAACCACTCTTGTACATTCTTTATAATATGCTAACCAACAGACAGTTCATCGTGAAAAATGGCGATGTGACTTCTGTTGGAATATTTCAAATTAAAAATGGTCTGCAGCAAGGCACGGTCAATTCGCCGATCCTATTCAACATTTATACAAGCGACTTGATAGGTTCACTTCCCCACACTATTGCGTACGTAGACGATTTGATAGCGTACAGAACAGGTCCAAAAATCGAGGTCATTAATACTCTCTTGCAGCGTGACTTCGATAAGATAAGACGATTTTGCGATGACTGGAAGTTGAAAATCAACTTTCAGAAGTCGGAAACCATTCTCTTTAGGACGCCGTTGTCTAGAGCCTCTAGGGATACCAGAAAAAATTGGCGAAAGTTCTCGATCATTGGACAACACGGACAGCCTCTTGCCTGTCGGAATGTAGTCAGATACCTTGGGATCTGGCTAGATCAGTTTCTGTATTTTGACAAAAATGTAGATGCTGCTCTGGCCAGAGCTAAAGGCGCTTTTGCCCTTACAAAGAGACTGTTTTATAGCAGCCAACTCGATGAGAGGGTAAAGGTAATCTGCTACATGGCCCTTATCAGGCCCATGCTGGTATTTGGTTGTCCCGTATGGTTCAATGTGCGAGCAAGCTTAATGGAAAAGATTCGGGTTTTTGAGAGGGCTTGCTTTAGGGCTTGCCTTCGCTTGTACAGAACACCAGAGTCGGAGTACAAAAAATTCTATCGTAATGAGGTCCTTTACAACAGGGCGAACCTAATACGAGTGGACAACTTCGTAATTAAGCTGACTCGAAGGCACATTGCAAGAGCAATGACCTCGACGAAAAACCTGATAGCTGGGGCTTACTACCCCAATTACCTTTACCACGAGAGTGTGCGCTCTGATGGCTTCGTTCCACCGGAAGCATTCCTCTACCTAGATCAGATAGGGTTGATCCAGGATAGATCAGCGGTCCCGTTAATCTTCCATGTCGCTCGAAAAGCTGGGGACAGGCGACTCAACTACAACAGAGACGTCGCACACGGCAGTGTGGATCGTCTCAGGTTCAGTAGGGCGGTGGGGAATCGCGATAAGAGGGATGTCGTTCGGCAGCATCAGCATTTCTGGTGGTTGAATGATGGAGAAGATGTTTCGTCGTCGTTTCCGTCAATTACGGACCAGCCTCACTAATGAGGCAGAGCTGACCAATCTATTTGCTCTGTGAATAGCGATGGCCAGCTTACATAGGTTTAGGTTAGTATTTAAGAAATACATATATATATTTGTATATATATAGGTATATACTAGTATATGTATGTCATTGTGAATAGTGTCTATGTGTATATATGTGTGTATTGTGTAGGTAGGTTAGGTAGACTAAGGTTTATTTTAAGTTAGATGTTAAGTTTTTATAAAAAATAAAAAATTATGTCCATATGCTAAGTTTTTTGTTAAATTCTTTTCTTAGCCTTAAGCATAGAAAATAAGTATATATAAGTATAAAATGTAAACAAAGTCGAAAGACATAGATACGAGTATAAGAATTTAGAGTAGCTTAGAGTGCCTGTGTGGGGCCAGTAAGTTAGTATAAGATTGTTAATTTTAAGCTAGCATTTAAGCATTTTTTGTTAGTATGTAAGAGTTAATGATTTAGAAAATAAAATGCATTTAAAACTAAAAAAACTAAACTAACCTGCCAAACGAGATATTTTGACCCGAATTTTTCCATCTCAATCGATGTTGTTGATTGCGAAAAAATCTCAGCTTCAAAGGAGTTGTAAAACTGCTCACCTGGAAGAGTAGTAAAGTCGGCTGTGACATAAGTTTCGTCATCCAAAACCAAGCACGCTTTCTTGTTGCCGATCAACTCGTATAGCTTTCGGGCTCGTGTTTTTATGACTTCTTTTGCTTTTCAGTAACTTTTGGTATTTTTTGTTTTTTTTCGTGTTTTTAGACCGTTACGTTTTTTAGATCTTTGTACCATTGTCTGGTTGGTATTACATTTCCGAGCAACATCTCTGGATGACATAGTCCGGTTTTCTATGATGGTACCCACTATTTTCCTGTCCAAATTTGTATCATGTGCTCCACTTTTCTGTTTTCGCTTAACTGTCAACGTCTCCAAATATCGTTTGATAACAGAATCCACTGTACTGCGTGCTATGTTTAAATTTGTTGCGATGAAATGGTTTGGACGCGAAGTATTTTTGAGCCATTTGTCGATGATCTTTTTATGGCGTTCCTCTTGTCTCATATTTTATAAATATTTTAAACCGCGCCGAACTAAAATCAAAAACAAACTGAAACTAGAGAATATACAGGCTAATTTGGGTACAAAATGGAATTGCAATTTTTATGCATTGGAAGTATAGCCCGTATTAAAATTTACAGATTTTATTCGTTTCAGTCCTTACACAAAATATTAAAAATGTTGTTTAGGTTTTGCACAGCTCAATTTGACTACTTTGTTGTTTTTTGCGTTTTGTTTTTGAATTTGAAGTATTATTACTTTTATAAAAAGTTGTAAATTTTAAAATACACTCTATTACACATCATTACATACCCATTTCTTTTTATTTGGTGAGGTAGAAAGTTGAAAAAATTTACTATTAAGTGCTGAATCCATATGGTTGCTTAGGTTTTGCTAAGTACTGTACTCGTATGTGTCTCTAAATTAAACTTCACTCTACTAAACGCGGTGGATTTTATTTTAACGCAACAAAATCCTTTAGAAGTTGTATACTTGACGCTCGGTTTTTAAGTTACCACTGACCCCGGGTGATTACGGAAGTCTCCACATTAAAAAACTGATATATTTAACGAGGGCGTTATCCCAAAGCATTGACCCAAGTCGTGATCATAAACAACAGTGAAAGAAAAATAATTGGATAAAATATGTTAAAATTTTGAAGAAGAAACTTCGAAGTATAAACGAACTTTTCAACGACCAGGATGTCTATCAAGAGGATATCCCGAAATGTGGGATAGATGTAAAGGGTATTTTAATACGATACTTTGCGAAGTGTTCCGATGGAGTAACATTTTCACTTCTGTTGTGCAGTAGGAGAAACCGCACAGCGAACCGAATTCATGCGGTAGGATCTTCCAAGATATGGGTTTAAATAGCGATTTTGTTCAAGTGAGACATGCTTAATCAATACAAAAATAGTTTCAACTGAGGAAAAATAAAAATTCCAACACAATTTGTTAATATAAGGTAAATATGATAGCACTTTAAACAAATAAAAACTTTATGATTTGAAAATGCATTTCACACAAAAATAAAATCAAAAAATGAATTCATCGTGAAATATAATCATGTAACATATTACATACGGTTAACCACAGAACATCATATGGGATTAACCTTAAAATATTCATATGCAGGCTTGTATCTATGTACTCGTAAACATAGGTACATCTATTGAGTTTCTTGTACTCGTATTAGCTACTCGCAGTCAGGATTTATGGTTTTGCATTGTTTAACAGCCATTCTTTGTTATAGTAATGTATTCCAACTCACCTTAATACCTATATCAAAGAAAATTATCAAGATTTAAATTCTAGAATCCGTTTAAATTGCGTGACAAGAATAGGTGGTGAAATTTATTTTATTTCTGAGGTTTAACTTTTGTTGATAATATCGGGAAATTTACCGATTTGCTATGTGCAGAAAAAACTCCAAATTGTGATATTCAAGAGAAATGGAAAAATGTGTCCAACCTTTTTGTGGCGTACATTTAGAGGGCTATCCCACATACATATGTATGTAATCAAATAGTTGAAACACGTTTCATATACGTGCATACATACATGTGCATATTTATATGGATATAGCGACAAAATCTGGTATTGAATTAACTATTTTCAATTTTGTATTTTTCAACCTTTTTTGGGTTTGTATAAGAGAACTCTTAGTTTATGGAGAAAACTTTCTGTAATCGTTTTACAGTGTTATATTGTAAGTATGTACATAGGTTTTCTCTTCACGTATGTATATGGTAAATGAGTGTGAATAATGTATTTTAGGCATTTCAAGAACCAAATAAGCATCTTCTTTTTAATAACCCGTACGAGTTCATTCTACTACTTAGATGGTATTACAGTCCGGAGTGAACCAGGGCCTCAGCTAATTTGCGTTGCCAGTCAGCGCGGTCTTTTGTGTATGGTAAATATGTATATGGTAAATGAGTGTGAATAATGTATTTTAGGCATTTCAAGAACCAAATAAGCATCTTCTTTTTAATAACCCGTACGAGTTCATTCTACTACTTAGATGGTATTACAGTCCGGAGTGAACCAGGGCCTCAGCTAATTTGCGTTGCCAGTCAGCGCGGTCTTTTGCTAGCTGGCTCCAGTTGCTAGCACGAAGTTAGCTGAGGTCACTTATAGTTATGTGGGCTAGTTCTGGTTTGGAGTCGAAGACATCTTCCTATTTGTCTATATACTAGGGCTTAGAAAAGAAGATAGGCTGTGAAGTTTACGAATTAGGCTGCGACATCGACCTGAAAATAGGTAATCACCTGGAGAGTCTTTATTGTTGGTGCCCACCTCCATCTGGGTCTACATGGCTATCTAAGTAAGTGGGTAAGTATTGTCGATGATATTTTTGCATCTAAGTAGTTTTCTAGAATAAAGCAACAAAATTACACTAATAAAAGGTCCACCAGTCCTCAGTCAAACACCAGCCATCACATCACTCTCATGTGTTTGAAGTGAACACTTGCCGTATAGGCAAGGGGTGCTAGCTAGGCTAGTTTCATTGGGGCTAGGATACGCCTGGCCATCGCTCTGTTGTCTTCCTGAGAGGGCCCTCGCCCAATTATCAAGGCTTCCCCATCAATGACATTGTCCAATAAAAAGCGGGGGCAGAGCATATTACTGGTCTTATGTCACCATAAGATTGCTACGATTTGACCAGTTACAAGTTGCCGGTCATAGGTCTTGTTGGCGGCAAGACCACTGGTATTCCCTACCAGGACTTAAATCACGGTACCATGGGAGTCAGGAGCCCCCCGGATTTTGGTCCGGGCCTGATTTGTTGAGGTAGGCCCCCTTGTGGGAGCGTCATGGTGGCTGTGGTTTAAACCCAATTCGCGGGAAGGGTCTTCCTGTTGGTTTGACACATTGTAGAGTTGCAAATAAGTACTGGGTGCTGTGACCCTAAGGGCAGTAAGAGGTTTTAGATCGGTCTCGACTCATACCAAGGGTGGAACTTGTGCCTCCAGCACAGTTCCGAATTTGCTATCAAAGGATTGACGGAGAGCGATGGCAAGGCGTATCCTTGCTCCCATGTATGCATGGACATCCTGTAATCATAAGTCTACAAGACAGGTGGTTTACGTTAAAAATCAGAGACTATGTCTTTCTGAGATACCAAAGCGAATTGTGTTGAGGGTGCAGTTCCACCCTTGGTACGAGTCGCGGCCTACCCCTAACCTCTTACTGTTTTTATGGTCCCACCACCAAGTACCTATTCAAACTCTACATCGGGTCGGAATCAACTGGAAGACTCTTCCTGTGTTTTAGGTTTTAAACCACAGCCACCGTGATGCTCCCACTAGCGGTGTCAGCCCCGGACCGAAGTCCGGGAGCCTCTGACTCCCACGGTACTGTGCTTTAAGTCCTAATATGGACTACCGATGGTAATTGTTCAAATCGTGGCAGGCTTCGGTGGAGTCATTTGAAAACCGTTACGATAAGACGGGGCATTTCCTCTACCCCCGTTTTTTATTAGACAATTTCGGTGAAAGACGCCTTGATAAAGAGCCCTGGGGTTAGCACAGTGTTATGTATTGGATTATTTGACATTAAAAATGGTTTGCAAAGGGTACAGTTGGTTCATCAATGCTATCTAACATCTACTACTACTAGTACAAGGCGACTTGAAAAAGTTTTCTATCATAGGACAACCACATCCTTGTCAAAATGTGGTCCTGTATTGTATTTGGATATCCCTTGTGGTTCAAGGTGAAAACAAGTTTATTGGGAAAAGGCTTGCCTTCGCTTGCACAAAGCACCAGTGTCGGAGTACAAACAATCCAGTCCTAACGAGATCTTGGACAATAAGGAGAACCTAAAATGAGTCGGCATTCATTTCGTCATTAAGTTGACTCGAGGGCACAGGGCTCCTCCATTTAGATAGTAAACGGCAGTTCTGAGCTTCTCGGTATAGTCGGATTCTGCTCAGCAGAACCCGAAATTTTTAATGAAAGGGAGCAGAAGGAACTCGGTCTTCCATTTCTCCAATTTCGCATACCTAACTTTTAAAGTTATGGCTGACTTACAAATATTAGGTAGGTTTAAGGTAGGTTATTATAATAAAAAAAAATACAAAACACAAAATACAAACATTTAAAAAAACGAGGTGGCTCTCCTTTTAGTTTTATTAACCGTTGAAATTTGTATTGCTATTGTGCCACTTGTAGGGTTGACTAAATTGGCAATTGTTTTTCTTTCGATATAGGTACGCACAATTTTTATTTTTTACTATTATTATGTATTTTATTTTTTATAAATTCATTAAACAATTAAATAATACATACAATGTAAGTGAATACAAGTTCAAGAAGCAAAATTTAAAAAAAGTTGATGACATTCAGTATTTATAAATAAATAAAAAATAGTGTTAAATGTCACTTCAATTGGCTAAATAAAAACAAAATAAAGGTTGATGTGTGGGGTGATCTTTTAAGAATTCAGAGTAAGAAGAAACAAAAAAAAAAACAAAGAAAAATAAACTTTAAACATTACAAGAAGCATAATCCAAAAATAAATTCAATGCAAACAAAAAGAAAGAATTGTAATTGTAAAAAATGCAAAAAGAAAGTAACAAAACGATGAAAACAAAGATTAGACTAAAAAATCAGAAATACGAAATTTTAACGCAGCATAATCAAGGTTGAAGAGCCACATTTTTACGCGTTTTGGGAACGTTCCAGGTATTGTTATTGTCATGATTGACTGAGGGAGTTCATTAAATAAACGATATGACAAAACAGAAAAAATTACGATATGCAGTGGGTTGGGTACAGAAAAAAAGTTAGAGAGATTATAAAAGGAAATTAAACGAAAGTTGAGATTACCCGACTTCATAAAGAAGATTTTTAATACCTTAAAACAATACAAATGACGAACAGGAAGAATTTTCAGGGGACAGAACAATGTCTACCCGATTTTCGACAAATTTTTCTTAGGACGTATTTCTGCAGAATCAAAAGTGGTTGTATTTCATTTCGATACACACCCCCCAACAAGCAAATCCAAATTGTAACTTGGAATGGAAAATATCATAATAAATTATCTTTAATAGCTTGGTTGAGCATACGTTAGGCAAATAATAAAAATGACAAAGGGTGCATCGAAAATACTTTTTCAAATTATCGGCGTGATTCGCAAAACTCATGCTAAAATCAAGGGTAAGCCCCAAATATTTAAATTCGTCTACTCTCTCTACTAGGAAACATTTATCACTACAGGTAAGTTTAGAACAAAAAGAGGGAGAGGAAAGACCAGACGAACAATAGCAATTAGACAGTTTACGAGTATATCTACCACATCCAGGTGCGTGAATGTTTTTGTATTTTTTTTTGTATTTTTGTATTTGTATTTAGATTGAAAGATAAGATATCTTTTAAAAGCATAGTTTTCCAGACGATACAAATTTTACGGTGAATTAACAATTAGGATAGTCAAAATAATCAGAATAAATATAAATATTAACTATAATACCTAAGTTATCATGCGGTTATCGGACAGATAAAGGAAAAGCTTTTTCTGAAAGACGGCAATTCATGTGGAAGATATGTAGTTCCAAACGCGAATGGCAGATACAAGAAAGGATTGTTCTCCAATGCAATGATGAATGATGGAATATTAAGTTTTTTTCCCCTATTAGAGTGTGCAAAATGTAGCATTTCAAAAAGATAACTAGGAGATTTACTTTGTATAATTTTAAATAGTTTGAATATATTGCGGAAGTTAAAATACAGATTGAGATTCAGACCGTAAATTGACGATGCAAATCTGGACACACTACTGGACCTAGGGATATTATAAATAAAACGGGCAGTCATTGAACGCAACATTAAGTCGATGTTTACAAACACTGTCAAGACAGGGAAACACGGAACAATTCAACAAAATGTGAGGCATTACAAGCGTTTTGATTAGTCGTATTTTCACCAGGTGATGCAAGTAGTTCGCAGAGTATCGTAATCTTCGCGGTCCGCAATAAACTTTTTGGAAATAATTCAGAATCATGCGGATCAAGGTTAAGAGATAACGGTTGAGGATCCGGGGAAAAAAGCGCACTCATTTCATTCGGAGATATCGAACACATGGACATTTTACTATCTGTTACTACACCCAGACCTTTAAGATTCTTCCACACTTGCTTAGATCCTTATTTAGGATTAAGCTTTTTTTAAAAAGTAAGATCTAAGTAATTTGTGATTACGTTTGAATTTATTATAAAGACGCCCACGCTCAGTAATTTTATATTGAATTTCGTTACTATACCAGGGACAAGAACAAGGCCTAACACGCTTAATTACAACGGGAACAAAACTATTAAACAGGGAATTGACTAGATTATTAAATATTTCAACTTTTTCGTTAATATTGGGTGTTAGATATATGGTATACCATGACAATTTAAACTGTAAAGTACGAGTACATGTGTGAGCTCTATTGATGTATTAAAATGATTTAAAGCTGAAAGTGTTATCACAGTTGGATCTATCTATATTAAATACAAAAGAACAAAAATTCATATCATGGATGAAGTCATTGGTCAGTTTAACTTGGTCAAAACATAATACACTCAAAGCACAATTAGTTTGAAACATGTCAAGTAACGAGGGGTTGTTCGTAGATTTAAAACAGGTGGAATTTGGAATTTTCACCATTTCTGTCAAAGTACACATAGGCCTCCAAATTGTATGAGGAAGATAAGCTGAAGAACGTTATCTTGGTTTTAGAGCTTATTACCAAATTATGTTCAGCAGACCAGCAACTCAATATACAGTACTTAGATCCCAATTCACATTAGAAACTAGGTTCAAAGGAATTTTTAAGCCGTATGTAAAACCAATGTCATCAGCAAAAGCAGTAGGTTTACCCTTGAAATTAAGCACAAAGAGTGAATTGATGTAGATCAAAAACAGAATTGGATCCAAAACAGAACCTTATGGAACACCCAGGAACCGTGTTTCACTCCTTATATCATCTATTTTCACTCTGTGCGACCTATTTTCAAGATACGACCTAAACAAGTGGAGCACGAAACCACAAGACCAGCATTTTCCAATTTTCTCAACAAGGAATTGTGGTTGACCATGTCAAATGCTTTGGTAGTGTCAATAAATAAACCAGCCGTACATTTTTTCCCATCGAGATGTGACATTATTTGGGGAAAAAACTGTAAAAGCGCATCTTCCGTCGACCTAGTTATATTTAAAAAACTCACTATTCTATTTTTCATTAGCTTTTCGAAGATTTTGCTAAAAACAGAAAGAACTGAGATTGGCTTGTAGCTACCAATTTCTTCAGGGGGACCTTTTTGGAGTAAAGGAATAACATCAGCGTATTTGAGATCTTCAGGAAAGACCCCTTCCAACACGCAACGAATATAAACTTTTGCTAAAACATCTACTATGACACATGCAATTTTTTTAAGTATACAATTTGAAACACCATCGGCTCTGCATGAAGTTGAATTGGGTAAAGTATCAATAATTTTCAAGATTTCAAAAGCCATTATGGGCTGAAAAACAATACCACAACATTGCATTGGTTCAGCAGACCCGCAGATGGAAGGACAAGTACGGCAAATCGCTTAGACAGGACTCGGTTGTAGACTGCAGCCAACATTAGTAAAATAACAGTTAAAATCATCAGCAATAGCGAGTTTGTCGTACAGTTCAGAGTTATCAACCCGTGAAACAGTAGATTTTTTAGAAGCAGTGGATTTATTCAGTAAGCTATTTACAACTCGCCGTTCCCTGTGAACGGTAATAGTTATCTCGACAAATAGAAATATCTTTTTTTAATTCAACACAAAATTTCTTATACCGGATCTAAATCCTGTTTATCGGGATACTTATTGCACTTTATTCCGAGTTTATTTTTACAAAAAACTTTGTTTCATAATAAACTGGATATCAAAGGTTTAAGTTTTTTAAAACATATTTTGTACGGCAGAAATGAGGGACACGATAAGATGTGCTTCTTAAGAGAATCAATGAAGATTGTATACTCAGTAGATGAAACGATTATTATTTTTTAGCCTACTAAAGTCGACTTTCACTCTTCTTTGAGAGGAATTAGAAGAATTGCAGCCTCTAGTTTTAGAGAGTGTTACTAGGAGACCCGTCATACAGTGATCAGTAATTTTCAGGTCAAAAAAACATCGTTCGCATTCATTGAGCGTAACATTACTGAGGCGCCCATAAATATGATCCAGACAGCTCCCGAAGCAGGCCTAGTGGGCTCATTAATAAAGCATGTTAGACCATGCAAAGCAAGTACTGCCAAATAACTAGAGACAGTTTCAATACCATCCAGACTATTGATGTTGAAATCTTCAACAATTATTAACTTTTTCGATTTTCCCTAGTTAATAGAACAGAAAACTCATTTAATAAAGTCACAACATTAAACATATGCAGTCTATAGACACATAAAAACACAAACAATTCATAGTTAATTTCAACGGAGACCTTTAAAACATCAGCACTCAATAAATCAAAGCGCAGGGCATCAAGAATTACGTGGTCATCTTTGACGAAACAACCAATCTTCCACCCGCTGTGTAATTTTCGTTAGTTATAGCCACAAACTTGAACCCGGGCATAAAATAATCGTTTGTCTCAAAGTCATACTCGTAGATCCAAATTTCAGATAAAAAAACAATATCTGGGACGCAAGCATTCTCAATTTCGTTGTCGTGAATATCGATGAACAGGGCTTTGGAAAAAATGTGTTGTGGTGTCCTGATAACATTGGTGTCATTGACATTTGACACACCCACAATTTCTATTGAGTTACTGAGAAGGTGTTGTTGTTGCCAGTTGAATTTGCTTTCCAGAGCATTGGCTCTCGATTTGAGCTCCGCATTTTCATTTCTCAACTCATTTAGTTGTAGTAAGAACCATTGGTTAATTTCCTCCAATTTCGAAAGTTTTACGTAGATCATCTGGAGATCTCCCTCGCTGTCATTGATGTGTGTGGACTCTTCAGCTGTTAGCAAAGTTTTGTTGCTAATCGTTTGTAGAACATTGGTGTTAGTAGAAGCCGGCGCACTGTTATTTGGCAAGTTGGGTACCACCGGCACTGGCATATGCAGAGAATGGCGTCTTAACACTGCACATTTGTCGCATCGAAATGGTTTAGCACTGGACTTAAAATAATAGGCATCTTCTTCAGTAATATTGACACACGTAAAATGAAAAGAATGCTTGCAATCATTGCAGTTTATTTTTGTAGAATAACTACGATCAATTTTTTGTAAACACACTGAACAATTCATCTTGTAAAAGTAAATACGTAGTTTCGACATACCATAGGTTCTTAGTGACACGCACCCCACTCGGACACACGATGCGTCGTCGGGCGCATTGCTAAGCTCTTCTGTTTCCGAAATTTGCCAAATAACCTCCGAAACCAGCAACGACGACGAAAGAAAAATTTGCTTGCAATCTCTAACTTTCAACTCGACTCACAAAAATTTCCACTAAAGTGGGAAACTAGTCAAGCAGTCCACAATAGCGGTGACCAACGCCAAAGAGGGTAATACATCTTCGACAAGGTTCCCAATAGGAACTACTACCTCATTGAATCGGGTTCCCGCGTTATGCAGCTCTTCGACGATTCGTCGGTTTGCAAATGTTTTTAAATAGATTTTAATCATCTGGAGACCTGAATCTATCGGGTAGATTATTGCGGTAAATTTTCCCGGTGAAGCCCTAAGGACAGTAGGGAGACTCACGACGAACCAGGAACGCAAGGTGCGACAGGAGGTCCACCAGGAACACCGTTGTCGCAACCCATAGATAGACGGGAGACTCGCAACGGGCTGTATCAGACAGGATGTCTGAAAGTCGCCGACGGGTGGGGATGGACGGTCCTTTCAATCCGGACACCCAACACGATGATGACGGGTGGGGGAAAACGATCCCTGGTGCCTACACCCCAACATAAGCCAAGAAATACAGAGGCTTAATGTAGTGTTACATCCCGCCACCGATGTGGAGACAGAACTAGCATCAAATCCCCCAACTGATGTAGATGCTGCTAGCCAGAGCTAGCACTAAGCTAATTAATCGATAATTGAGGGAGCAATAGAGGGGCAACAGTGGTGTGCAGGCGGACGGCCAGCACAATCGAGCACACCCCAACGACGTATCAACTTTAAAAGTCCGGTTCGATGGGGGAACGGATGACGCCCCTTTTTTAAGCCAGCACCCCCACCGATGGAGCACCGAAGAAGCAGCAGAGGCATGCGGACGACCAAGTATTAAGACTCTCTCCAACGAGGGAACACATAAACATGCAACAAAGAAACACAAAAAATAAAAACAATCAACAACATCAAACATCTAACAACCAACACACAACAAAGAGCACAAACCAACAACAGCCAACAAACACACAACAAGAACAAATACATAGAACAAATTTCAACTGTAAAACCGTCCGTGCCCCGAGGGCAGATTGGCCAGAGGGCAGAGAGGCCATAGGGCAGAAAGGCCCATACACAAACAAAAAATAAATAAATAATTGTAAGGAGTGACACGCTATTGGTCAGCCCCCACCCCCCAAATCTGAACGACGATCCACCGGAGTAGCTAGGGATCCAATGGTAGGGGAAAGAGTAGGCATACTTAGGATCCACAATTTCCCTAAACTCTCTCAGTGTAGTTCTCAGTTACCACTGGAAGTGGGAGCCAACCCGAGACTGAGGAGTTTAGTGCGAATGCGTAAAGATGGGTAAGTATGAGAGGCCTAGGTGGACACGGGTGCACACACTAGCAAAGCTTGCTAGTGTTGTAGGTAGTAACCCCGTTGTTGAGTTCGCTAGAGCCAAATGAATGTTTGAGAGACCGTGTGTGCGAATGTGTGTGTGAATGTGTATGTGAGTCTGGCGGGAGTTGTGGAACAAATAAAAATTATTATTATTATTATTATTATCAAGGGAACGATACAAATTAATTTGTAGGGTCCGGGATTTAACGCCGGGGTACTATGCCCATGTGGCGCGTTTTGTCAACAGCACGCGGAGTACTGAGTTCCCATATGGTCATGAACCTACGTACTTACCGCGCCCAACACTGCTTGACTTCGGTGATCTAGCGGGAATTTGGAAGTCACTTTGGTGACGACCAACACATAGAGAGGGTCAGCTGAGGTTTTTTTTTCCTTCCTGCAATTTTTGGAAAACTTGCGAAAAGCAATTTTTTTTCTTTTTAAAAGTTTTGCTACTGTAAAGTAAAATTCGCGTGTTTTGCTTTGGCGAGGAAAGAAAGGCCAAAAGAAGAGGAAAGGATAGGAAGAAGGATACAGGAGCGGGAGTAGCGGGAAAGGATTAAGGGACTGTACCAAAACGGGGCAAAAGCTAAGTTCACTGCACTTACACTAGTGCAGTATAGTGTAATGTTAAATAAGAAAGCGTTTTTCTTATTTTGCAACTTGAGATTCCGGTGGGCCGCGCGTGCGTTAAAATTCCCCAGAATAGACGGGACTTTCGACCCGTTATCTAGCGTTTTGTGTTTTTCGGGACCGTGGAAATAGCGGGTCACTCTATCGACGAGTGTACCGCTAAAGCTAAAGCAACAGAACTAAATCGTCGAGCTCCAAGGGAGCTTTTATAACGTAGTGGAAAATCTGTTTTTTGATTTATCGCCTTTTTTTTGTCGTGTAATTTTTTCTCTGAGGGAAGATTTTCCTTTTTTTTTGTCCCTCAAAAAGGTTTTGTAATTCCTAGAAAAAATCACGGAATCAAACCTCTATCACTACTGAAACGAACACAATGCTTAGGACAAGGATAATTCAAACAATGATGACTTTTGGTTACCATACTCCGACAAGTATGTTTTTGTGGAATGTCAACACTAAACCTTTTTATGAAACAGGTGGTAAAGAACTGTAAACCGAAACGCGAGTTTTACCGATATACCATAAATTAGAAATATTGGGAGCAAGATAAGCTGGTTATAAAAAAAAATCCCAACAGGTGGTAGCACTGTCTTGCTCTATTCCGAAAAGTCCTACGGCAATAACTACAATATGGAGTGGACTTGATGCTGTCTAGAAATGCATGGTTGATAATCGTACATAGCTTGCAATTTACTCATAATTCAAAAAGACAATGAAGGAATATTGTATGTCTACTATTGGAAATAAGAAAGGGACCAAAGGTTTGTCAAATTGTTAATATAAAAACTTAGCGAAGAAGATGTACTTGAAAGTACTTCGTTATTCACCATGTTGGGGATAAATTTCGTACCACATACTCGTACACTCTACACAACGCAAACTCAACAACTCATCAACGAAATGTTCATACAGAATAAGATGTAGCCTCTGTGAGTAAACATGTGACGGAAGATCAACTTTGGTTCACTACGTAGAAAGTTTTGGGGAATGATCTCGACCTCTCGAATTAAAGCCATGCCACTATGGCTATAAATCGGATTAAGAAAATCCAGAAAACACTCATTCTACCCAATTAAACACATAAAAGTGCACTGTTTGGTGTGGTCTTCACGCTGCTGGTGGCACCATCGGTCGTCATTTTTCATTGTCAATGGTCAACGTTTCCGGAAAATTATCCGTGATTATTTCTTGGAAAATAGGACGACTTTGAGCCGATTGACATATGGTTCCAGCAAGGTGGCGAAACATGCCACCCGGCCGTTAAACCATTGACCAGCGAACTGGGCACCGATATTGTGCGATTTAACGTCACTCGATGACTTATTGTGCGGGTATTTAAAGCTTTGGTGTTGCTGATAACCCGCGAACTTCACAGGCCTTAGTTGCCAATATTCACCTCAGATTGAGCTCCAAATGCTCGAAAGGGGACACCATATGTCCAAAGTCTTTTTTAAAGCACAGTGACATGAACCATTCTTTATAATAAATGAAGATTTTTTTTATTAACTTCCTGATATGTTGCTATGAAAATGTATGTGCGTATGTGTGTGTATGTATGTCCGTATGTGTAACAGAACGAACTTCTTGTACCAGTAATCGAAATCTATTAATATAGCACATATTTAACGAAAATTTGAAAAAGATTCATCCAGAATCATCCGAGATACTCAAGGAAAAGCAAACATTTTAGAACCGTCAATCCAGTACTAACTACGAGGTAGTTAATACAGGGAGTCTCACACCGGAAGTCAAAATTTTATGGATGAACGGTGTTCTAAATTCGAATAGGATATGACTTATCAAAGACCATTGGAGAATACTACACGTGCTCTTTATGAGGAAGTTCTTGGCGTGACCTTTCATTCGCACCCATTTCGGGTAGTTTAAACTTAATTCCTGTCATTATTATTTAAAGAAAATAATAAACAGCTCTTAAAAAAAAAAACGATTTTTAGATGAGTAATAATAAATTCTTACGAATACAAATATATAGCATGGCAATATAAGAGTATTCTAAGTAGTAGACCACTACTTATTCAATTATCACGAAGTAAAATTCCTTTAAGACTGGCAAAGATTTTGCATACATATGGCTTATACTCTACATTAATTCATAGCAGTTCTATTACCAATTTAGATATTATCAGATATTAAGTTATCCCCTATGATTTCGTTCGCTAGATACTTATGTACGTATGAGTGTATATCTCATTAGGTGAATACGACTGTATATTCATATGTAGAAACCTCCGGCAACTATAATTAAGTTTCATGAACCCATTACGTAGTATACCCAAATTTTATTTGCAAAACACATGATAAAATAATCCTGGAAAGCAATATACTTTTAAGTAAATATAATCATATGTGCATAGATTTTATGTGAATACATACGTACTATACATACATAAATAGGAAGGTATGTTTATCCTAAACACAATTGTATTTCGTATGTGTTTTTGGATAATGGTGGGGTTCATCTACTAAACATACTCATATATGTACATATTTATATGATTTTTATTCGGTAGTAAACCTTTAATTTTTAAAATGGGTACACTTTTAAAATTAACAATTATTATTTACACAGTTGCCACCGACTGAGCCTGGTCGTTAGTTAATTGCTTTATTTATTTTAGGTTTTGGTGAGATTTCAGCCTTTTTGTCGGTATAATTACATACCTTATACATAGTTAACTAATTAGAAAATAATGTTCCACTTTCTTGTAACTGAATTTCATTAATAAACAGCACAATTTCGTTTCTGTTTTAATTATATAAGGGAAAATAAACTAACAAGTTCGCTAAATATGAAGAATATTTACTAAGGAGAGACGGATTAGGCAAGCTACCTTTTTAGAAACGACTTGTCAGAATTATTAATTTTTATATATGGGACAATTACCTTTATAAGAAATACATTTTCTTCAATATTTCATAATTTTGAAGGCAGAAGAGATTCCATTATTCAATTAGCGTTTGAAACGTCTTTACGGGCATGTTGTACTACGTATATAATTCTTTTACCCTTTGGAATAGGATATTATAGGAGGCGTAGTGTAGTAGTTTCTACTGAACATGTTACTTCAGTGGAATTTGTCTGAATTATATTTCAGAAATGGGACCAGATAAGAACGATAGGTAAACAAAATTAAGAACACAACAACGGGGTGAGGTATAAAATTGACTCTGGCTTTATTTTGAAGCTACATTCATGCCATTATGTGTGGAAAAGCACATTATTCAAATGGCCGACTCAGATTCGCTTGCAGTGCTTTAAGCGGCTTTAAGCCCAATATTTGATGACAGGGTCCAATATGTGCGGCGTTATTCCGGCAGTAGCCTCGAGCTTGGCCAAGGTGGTTGGCTTGCTAGCGTAGACTAAGGACTTGATGTAGCCAGAGAAAACAATCGAGTGGTGTCAAATCGCATGATTGCGGTGGCCAATTGATGAACGCTCGCAGTGAGATGACCCAGTCGGCAAATTTCTCCTTTACAACTTCGAGCGTTACGTTGATTGTATGACATGTTGCGCCGTCTTGTTCGAACCACAGCTCGGATATATCAATGTTGTCGAGCTGTGATTGACGGTAATGGTGTCTCCATCCTCATTTCGAAAGAAATAAGGTCCGATGATGCCGGCATGCCGCATCAAACATAAACACTTGTGGATTGTGTTCGCCCCAATAACTGCAATTTTGCTTGTTGACATAGCCGCTGAGCCAAAGATAGGTCTCCTCCGAGAAGATGATTTTTTGGGCAACATCCGGATCTCTGGCCAACATTTCCAGCGCTCAATTAGCGAACTCATGGCGTTCAATTCAATTCAATTCAATTCTTTCGCCAGAACAATCATATATGGATGTAGGCCCAAATTCAACCTCAAAGTAAGCCGGGTTGACTCTCTGGCGATGCCCAATTCAGCTGATCGGCGTCGTATCGACATTTCTGGGTCTTCTTCGATAGCGGTCAGTATGGGCTATCTTTTCTTCAGAGAGTAACAGATTGTATCCATAATGTATGAGGTATACAATACAGTTATCAATTTGTAGATATTTTTGTATCAAAATGAAACTTCGTGAGTTTTAAGTTTTAAAGTTTTAACATTACTTTATTGATTAAAATGATTATCGCTTTACAACGATCACTTAAAACCTAATATTCTGGTTGCGAACGAAACCTCGTATTCCGTGGTTTTCTTGTTCGCATGGTTTCTTGAAATAGATAAGATATGGGTTTATGGATCTTGATATAATGTCTTTCAATAGTTACGAGATGTCAGTAGTGAATAATTTCTGAACACTACCTTTTTTTATGTCATCTTTGACATTTAGATAGATAGATAGATCAATTTTTTATCCATTTCCAATTTAAAACTAAATTAACAACAACAGTAGTTAGCTAATATTAATTGGAAGAGAATAAATAGTAGCCATTCTATTACGAGTAGAGAATTATGTTCTGATTTAGTGTTGAATGATACTTCAATTTTATTTAAATAATATAATACGAATCTGATACGGGGTGACAATCAGTACTACTTAAAAAAAAATGTGTAAACTATAACAATTCAAATATGTAGATACAATCCAGATTACAATAATAAAATTTATAAAAGAATGCATTCAAAAAAAAGAACATATTCCCAATAACCAAGAAAAAAAAAAAACAGTACAAAATTGTTAACCTTAAGGTATTTATTTAATGTAAAAGATATTACTTGTGCTGAAGATCCAGATATCATTCTTAAAAAAGATTCTATGCATGCATGATCAATGGAGAATAGCCAGTCTTTTACTTTTTTTAGGAATAAGTGAAAGTTATAAGTAATTCCGATAAAATATGGCAGTTTATTGAAATAAGTAACGTTGTAAAAATGCCTAAAATGTGTTCTATGTGCAACCGGTATGTTAACAAGAGCCAAATTATTTATGCGTAAGCTATAAATTTGCGAGTTTCTACTGGGGATGTTACTACTTCGCTTGAAAAACTCCCTGAGTACTTATGTCTTAGCGGTAAAATGTTCATTCCAGCTCAATTTCGATTATAACTCCAAAGTATTTAAAATTTTCAACTGTCTCGATTTTAAAGCAGTTTGTAGAGCATTGACTGAGATCGGAAAAATTATTAATTCCACATGTGTGTATATGTAAGCTGAACCTTTCACAGTCATATGAATGAAAGCTTAGCTTAAAATCATTTAAAGCATTTCCCGATATTTTTATAGAGATCAGCTTCGTTTTTTCACTGATAAGTAGCTTATGAGCACCAAACCAAAGTCTTAGACTCTCTAAGTCTTTTCCAATCCTTACTATGCATTCAACGAGGGTTTGATACTGATATGTTAAAGCTATATCATCAGCAAATGCAGTAGCTATGCCATTAAATTCCTGAATGAATAGAGAATTTATGTAGATTAGGAATAGAAGAGGCCCAAGCACAGAACCCCGTGTGTTCTCCATTGATATTAACTAGTTGTTTTCTGTCTTTTAAACACGTTTTAAACCATTTATATATTACTCCTCTAAAGCCAGCATTATATGGTATAACCTGTCTAGTAACAGCTCATGGTCAACCATGTCGACGGCTTTCGTCATGTCAATAAGCAGGGTCATAGTTGAATTTTTCTTGTTTGTACCTTCATACAACTGACTACACAACCTAAGGATAGCATATTCTGTTGACATACCACTTCTAAAAACAAAATGATTATCTGAGAAAAAGTGATTATGATCCAAAAACGATAGAATGTGGAATTTAATCAGTCTCTCAAACAGTTTAGCATAGGTTGGAAGCAGAGTTATAGGTCTATAATTAGAAACATTTCTCCTATTGCCTTTTTTAAAAAGAGGATTTCTTTCAGCATTTTGAAGGGATTATGAAAAGCACCCATTATTCACACTTAGTAACTCAGGATGTCAACCATATACCAAGCAATTTTTTTTTAGTAATATGCTTGTTATGCCGTCACTAGTGCAAGAATTATTGTTCTTAAAAAACATTATTAGTTTGCAGAGTTCAACCGAAGAAATCGCATTAAACAAAAAGTTGTTTGCTTGTATGCTATTAGGAATTAAATCTGAGGATAACGAACAGCTGCAAGAATTACAAGGTTCAGCTGACGGCTTTAAATTTTCGGTGATTTCAGTAAAATAATCATTAATAATAGATGCTAGTAGCATCTGTTAAATGTATTCCATTGTCTTTTAAACCGTCAATTTTTAAAGGTTCCTTATGCTTCCCCAAAATACTATCAACAACTCTCCACTGTTCCTTACAGTTACCTTTAGCCCTATGAAACAAATCAGAATAATATGTATTTATAGCGCGTTTCTGCAACATTATTATGGATGTTTTTACATAATTTCACATAGTACCTTTTTAGCCTTCTGTTTTGTGGATGTTTGGTGCATTTAACTGCAAAACTGTTTTTCCTTTTTATTTGCTTTAAAAGTGTATTAGTCATCCAAGGCTTTAAATGTTTTTTATTGTTTTCATTATGCAAGGAGACAGTAGTACAAGACTTTATATGATTTTGTAAAATTGAAGAAAATAGGTCAAAAGCAACAGAAGGATTACTATCCGAGTAGCCCTCTTCCCAAATTTAATTTTTTAAAAACTCTAGATTAGATTAGATTAGATTAGATTTCATTTCTCACAAATTCATAATAAAACAATGCTTTTTAATACATAGTACAAAAGTTGTAAATATAGAAAATGTAAGAAATATTGGTGACATTCTTTATTTTTTATACAAAAGTAACAAAATAGTGTTGAACGCCACTTCAAAGCGTAATTCACAAAGCAAATTATTATGAGTGGGGTGACTCTATGAAACAATTAATATACTTAAGCATTAATTAAAATCTATGGAATTATACATATATATAAATAAATTCATTCGATTTACTTATTTAGACACTAGTTAAGCCAGAGAAAGGAAGAACATTAGCAAATCTATTTGAAGTGACCAAAGCAAAAATCTTAATTTAAAACTAAAACTGAAGCAAAATTACACCAGAATATTAGAAAGAATTGCTTCCAAACCAGCATAGCTAAAATTGAAAAGCCAAGATTTTGCATGTTTTAGGAACATTCATTGATATTGCCCTTATTGACTGCGGAAGTTTATTAAACACTCGATAAGACGATATAGAATAAAATGTACGATATGCAGTACTTAGTACGGAAATGGGGACAGATACTATATACAGAAAGTTTCCACGTAAATTAAAATTAGGAAGTAATCGAAAATTACGATTACCAGACCTCATGAAAAAAGTCTTCAACACTTTGAAACAGTACAAATGACGGACTGGAAGAACCTTAAGGTCGAACAATGGAAAACTAGGATGTCTACCGTGTTTTCGGCAAATTTTTCTTAAAACATGTTTTTGCAAGATAAGTAAAGATTGTACTTTATTCAGATAAACACCTCCCGAACAAGTAATTCCATACTGCAGTTTAGAGTGGAAAATTCTATAATAAATAAATTTTAAAAGCGTTTCCGAGCAAATGTTTCCTAAATAATAGGAATGTCGAAGTGTACCACGGAAATAATTCTTCAGCGATTCTGTGTGATTCGAGAAACTCATTCTAGAGTCAATGGTGAGTCCCAGGTATTTAAATTCATCTACTTTTTCTATCAAAAAACACTTATCACTTCAGCATAGGCTGCTGTTGAAAGTAGGAAAAGAAAAATCAGACGTGCTGTTATACAGTTTGTATCTCAGACACTCTGGTGCGAGGAAAAAAAAATTAGGTTCAAAATTGAGTAGAGTTGAAAGACTACAAAACATTATTTTAGTTTTGGAAGTAATCACCAACTTATGTTCAGCAAACCAATTCCTCAACAAGTTAAGGTCCCAATTAATATTAGAGACTAAATCCAGAGGACTATTCAAGCCATACGTAAATCCTATATCATCCGCAAAAGCAGTAGGTGCACCTTTAAAATTTAATGAGAACAGTGAGTTAATGTAAATTAAAAACAAAATTAGTCCCAAGACAGAGCCTAGGGGCACACCCAAATTAAAGAACATAATTTTGCTCCTAATATCATCCAACTTCACCCTTTGTGACCTATTTCCAAGGTACGGCCTAAACCAATCAAGCATGAATCCACGAAAACCAGCTTTTTCCAGTTTTTTCAGCAATATATTGTGGTTGACCATATCGAAAGCTTTGGTAATATCGATAAATAAACCAGCTGTACACTTTGACCATCTAGGTGGGACATTACCTGGGAACAAAACTGTAGTAGTCGATCTTCAGTTGATTAACCTTTCTGAAAGCCAAATTAAATTAGACTAAAAAATTCCGTTTTATTTAGGTAACTCGTAGTGAGTTATTCTATTTTTCATAACTTTTTCAAATATTTTACTGAAAACCGGGAGAAATGAGATGGGCCTGTAGTTACACATTTGCACAGCCGAACCTTTTTTGTACAGAGGCACAATATCTGCACATTTGAGGGCATCTGGAAAGACCCCAGCAAACACGCAACGATTAAAAATAACTGCCAAGGCATCCACTACGAAACATGCAATTTTTTTCACGAAAATATTATAAATTCCATCAGCTCCGCACGATTTCGAATTCTTTAGCGAACCAATAGCTTCTAATATCTGAAGGGATGTTATGGGCTGAAACACAAGGCTTTGCAATGGTTCAGAGCAACTACATATGGGCGAACAAACATTGCACGGTAGGACTGAACTTGCTGATGAACTGATAGCTACATTCGAGAAATGCGAGTTAAAAGGATTAGCGATGTTAAGTCATCGACTTGTATTACAGTGGGTTTTTTCGAAAAGAAAGTTTTATTGAGCAGACTGTTTACTACTTGCGATTCATTTTTTACGTTTCCCTTAGCAGAATTAAATTGAGTACGGTAATAGGTATCTCGACAAATCGGAATCTCCTTTTTAAGTTCAGCGCACAATTTTTTATAATTGTAACTTAAACTCAGAATGTTAGGGTAATTTTTTCATATAGTTCTTAGTTTGTTTTTACCTTTAACTTTATTTAACAAAACATTAGAGATCCACGGTTTTAGTCTTGCCAAATTTTTCAAAGGCAGTTGTGAGGAGCAGCTAAGAATATGTTTATTAAGGGAATCAAGGAAAATAGAATAGGAAGTTGAAGCATCACTACACGAATAGACATCTTCCCAAAACTCACACAATAGATTGTTTTTGAGATTCCGGAAATCAATTTTTATCACCTTGTTGCATGATTTATGATTAGTTTTACTTTTGCTTTTGAACATGTTTACTAAGAGCATAGTCATAGCATGATCAGTAATCATAAGATCAAGAACACCCTTCTCGCAGATTCTCAGTGAAACGTTTCTGAAGCGTCCATAAATGTGATCTATGCAAGTACCCGATTCAAACCTAGTAGGCTCGTTAATAAAGCACGCTAGACCATGCGAAGCTAATAATGCCAAGTAACTTGTAACAGTGGAACTGATACTATCTAAGCTGTTAAGATTAAAATCCCCCACTATTATTAAATTTTTTGACTTTTCCCTTTCTAAAAGACCGGAAAATTCCTCCAAGAACGTCATAATACCAAACATATGCAGTCTATATGCACATACAAAAACATATACATCATGATTGATTTCACTGGAAACTTTCTACACATCAACACTCACAAAATCAACATTCAAGACTTCGAGAATCTTGAATTCAATTAGCATTCTGTAATCTATATTGTGTTTCTTCCTAGGAGGGTTAAGATTATTGTTTGGGTCAGAATTCGTGAATGAATTGACCACAACCATATAATGATCTAAGAGCTTATAATCGTAGGCTGCACCTCCAAATCTAATTCTATTATTTTTTCGCACTATAATAAAACTTGCAGAAGAATCTGCCACACGGGTTGGAACATCTAAAGACACTTGTACAATTCTAACCCTAGAACAACGCATTAAACGACGACGAACTTTCGTCAATTGGTTGTTAGAACAATCTGCAGAATCATCTTTAGTGATGAGGCTCATTTCGTATTGGATGGATTCGTCAACAAACAAAATTTGCACATCTGGGGAGAAGAAATCCTTACATAATTTGGCGTGGTTTTTGGGCTGGTGAAATCATTGGTCCAGTTTTCTTCGAAGATGAGCTGTTACTGTCAATGGGGAGCGCTATAGACATACGATTGAAGATTTTTTGCTGCCTCAAATTGAAGAAATAGAGACAGACAATCCTCATTTTCAACAGGATGGAGCTACAAGTCACACTAAACGTGAAAACATTGAGGTATTGCGGTCTAAGTTTCCAGGTCGCTTAATTTTACGTAATGATGACATGAGCTGGCGACCTAGATCACGCGATTTAACACCATTAGGTTATTTTCTTTGGGGTTTTTCAAAAAGTAAAGTCTATGTGGATAAGCCAGCAACAATTGCAGAGTTGAAAATAACATTTGGATCAATATTGATGAATTTAATGCGGTAATGTGGGAGTGAGTCCATGAAAATTTTGGTGTTTATATTAGAGCCTGTAGACGTACTCGTGGTGAACATTTAAATGATTTTATTTTTCAAACATAATTGTTAAGGGTCATATTCTTATAAAAATAAAAACACCAGAAAAAATCTAAGCATTTACATGTTTTACTCGTATTAAAAAAAACATACGAAAAACATTGTGAAACATGCGACTTTATACGATATGTGATTTAACGAACAATGACTGTCGTTGTTGTTCGATGAATGCTGTATCTATAGGTGTGTTACTTCTCCTTGGGAAGTAATTGTCCTTAACTATAGAGATAATTTTATTAAAATAGTTTCTTATGTTTCAATATTACATATACTCGTACATATACATAGTATAATGATGCCTCATACAATTGAAATATAACTATGTTTTTTAACTTTTTGTGTTGTATTGTAATTTGATGCAGTTCTTCAAGATTTGTTTTCGGGATTACAATTGTTTTGTTACTGATACCTAGTATTGTAGTTTTGGTGGTTTCAGTTCAGTGGCATTGAAGTCTTTGTTTTTGATTTTTAAATAACCATCGTTAAATGTTATTATTGAGTGACACTCCAATTGGACTGGAACATTTTTACAATTATGATTGAGGATCTCATTTTTTTGCAATAATTGTGTTAGGTTCCTGATAAAATACATTTGGCTTGTTATGCACTGCTGTGTTACAATATATTTGATATTCTAGTAGAAGGTTTGTTATACAATTGTTAGCTTTTATGCTAATTCTAAAATTTTATAGTTAACGTTTACACATAGTGTTTCTGGGTTTATTTGCAATTCGATGGGTATTTACTTAATGCTTTTTTTTCCGGAGGAAATTTGATTTGTAATATGCTCGTACTTCTTTGGAAGTAGGGAGATTTATTGGAATATATCTTTATCTAGTTGATGCGGGTTAGGTGTTGAGAAAAGTGGGTTGTTATTTTTCTTAATTGGTTTTTGTCTTTGTTTGAGATACCTACTTCGAATTTATTTTGAATTCTTTACGTTTTTGTTTCCCGTTGAGGTAGTCAGTTCTTTTGATCTTTTATTTCTTGTCTCTCGTCGAGTTTATCGAGATTGTGGTAGAGAAGGAAGGTATTTTATTTCTCGTACTATTGGTCAGTTGGTGTTTGTACGTATTGAGTGATTGTTCTATACCGATGTTTTTTTCATTCGAGTCAGATTATTTGAGTTGTATTCTTGACATTTCTCTTAAAGTCCTGTGGAATATTGTATGATTTGTAGATCAACATTCAGTTATTTTTATGAAGAGGAGACTGAGGTATGTGCTTTGTCTTTGTCGGCTTTTATTATTTGGGGTGTAATGATTTTTAGTAATACTCGCTTTGCTTCTAACCATTTGGGACTGGTTACTGGTTCTACAAGGTCAGATTTGGACAAGTCTTGTGAAATTATGTCTTTGAAGCTTTGTTCGGATTTATTTTCCAACATGTTGATAATGGTCTTGCTAATTGGGATAATCTACAATCATAGCCTGCTAAACCAGGGAATGATTGAATTTGTTTCTTAGTTTTCAGGACTGGAAATTCTGTGATCTTTTTGGATTTGCTTTTACTCCATCTTGAGTTTTATGTGTCCTGAGAATTCTGTTTCCAGGAATTTACATTTGTTAAGTTAAATTTTTGAGTTTGCATTTTGCAAAGTTTGTAGTACTTTGATAATTGAGTCTAAGTGTTCAGTCAAAGCTTTGATGTAGATGCTGATGGCGTCTATGATAAGTACACTAGGCAATGAGTGGAGGAGTGGAGTGGATTATACAATACCTTAAACGTAAAAACTCTTTCAGAGTGCAACCAAGTAGTCTATGAGAGTAGGCCATGAATGTACCGTACTGCATCATTGAGTGCAACCTGAAGTTTTCTTTGCGATACCCGATCAAGTGAGCTGCAGACTACATCTGAATATGTTAAAGCAGCAGAATTAAAGCTACAACAAGCTTACGACATGTTGCCAGTGAGGTATAATATACCGATGCCCACGGATATCCTTTGCAGATATCACGTTTTTCTTCAGCTAGGACAGAGCTCTTTTAATCGCCAAAATTTCCGCCTGGAACACGCTACAGTGATTTGGAAGACGGAAGGAGAGGCTTATATTTAGCCTCTCTAAGAAAATATTACCACCAACCCCGCTACAAGTTCCAGATCCATGTGTGTAAGAGTGTATTGCCTTGTCCTCCATGAAAGCATGCTCCTCGCAGAAGGATCTAGAGAGGAAGCTTACATGAAAGTCTTTGTCAAACCAAAGTTCGGGTACCGTGTAAACGATATCCAGTACCGCGGAGAGAGTAGACGTAGGGCTCCGCTTATGCATAGACATGCGGTTCTTTGGACTTTGCTTAGTTTGCTGCAGTTGACTGCATTTTCCAAGGCCGTCCACCAGACAACAATCCCGTAGGTGAGCATCGATCTTACGACCGAGATGTATTGCCAGTAGGTTATGCGAGGTTGAAGGCCCCATTTGTTCGCAATGGCTTTTACAAGAGAATAAAGTTGCTTTAGCTTTCTTGACTCTTTCTTAAATATTAGGTTTCCAGTTTAGTTTCCTGTCAAAAATGAGACCCAGATATTTTGCTGTATCAGAGAAGGCGAAACTGCTACCGTTTATTGAGGGAGCGTCTATGATTGGAATTTTGTATTGGTTAATCTGTTAAGATTTAGCTGATGGAGTTCTTTAATGGTATTAAGATGCTTGTCTGAGACGACTCTAGCAACGTTATCCACATAGGCAATCACCCTGCTACCACCCGCTTCCAGATATATCAGCAGTTCATTGACCACTAAGTTCCAGAGAAGGGGAGAAAGGACACCGCCGTGTACAGCGTACCTCTGCCGACACATCCTTTCGCCGAAGACCCACTCAGTTTGGACTTGATTATCTTGTTATTTAGCATAAGACTGGTCGACTCCCCAAGTGTAGAGTTTACAGCGCAGTCATGATGGCGGATGTGTTGACGTTGTTAAAGGCACTCTCTAGGAAGGCGGTCATTGTGTACTCTCTATATTGTAGGGATCGTTCGAGGTGGCTAGTCAATGAATGCAGAGCCGTTTTGACCGACTTATCTTTACAGTAGGCATGTTGCGCCGTTGACAAAAGTCGCGTATCAATTTAAGCTCGTATGTGGGTATCAATCAGTCATTGTAGAGTTTTCAGAAGGAAAGATGATAGAC
The DNA here is from genome assembly GCA_963966105.1 of Volucella zonaria. Lineage (NCBI taxonomy): Eukaryota > Metazoa > Arthropoda > Insecta > Diptera > Syrphidae > Volucella > Volucella zonaria. The sequence continues at coordinate 209,746,195 of OZ014531.1, forward strand.
TTTAGGTCTGAGGTCCTTTGGAACAACATGAGAGCATTTTCCGGCTTTGGTAATGAAAACTACAGGATAATATCTGAGGAGCTTTGTACTTCGGCAGGTATTATACCATCCGGACCAGTAGACTTGTATGGTTTGAAGCTATGCAGCACCTAAAGCAGCTTGCCTCTTGTAATCAGAGTATGAATTTTGGTCACAGTTGCAGTAGTCCTGCTTAGGTTGTTGCTGCCCGCGAATAGGGAGCTACTTGGAAAATGGGTGTCCAGAAGCAGGTTGAATGATTCATCACTTGAGGTTGTCCAAGAGCCAACGGTTTTTTTTCAAACAGCTATGCATCATAGCATTGGTAGAGAAAATTTTTCTTAGCAGCGATGCCTCATAGGTTTCTGTAATTTTGTCACAGAATGACCTCCAAGATTGTCGCTTTGCCTTCCTCAGTTCTTTTTTATATATGGTATTTTGATTTATTCTTCGCATGAGTCCCAATCACTTTCTTGTGCTTTTTGAAAAGTTTTCTGCCAACATTTCTAAGCGGTCCCATGGACATCAGCATCAGTGCGGCTTTTTCTTGCCTCTAGGTTGAATAAGAAGGCTTCCATGTCAAACTCGTTGGTGTCACACGGAGGACTTGGGAGTTCAGAGGATAGTGTTTCTAACAGTATTCCTGTGTATTTTGGCCAATCAGTTTTCCGATAATTCCAGAATGCTGGTTGGCCTGAATTGAATGTATCTGTGGTCTGAAAATTAGTGTTCAAATGACACCATCCAGATCGTTAGCATTTGAGTGATGTTGTCGTGGACAAGAGTGATATCTAATACTTCCTGTCTCTTGTTTCTTGTTATAAAAGTAGGCTCCTTGCCAGTGTTGCAAACAATGAGGTTAATACTTATAATATAATCAAAGAGTGACTCTTGTATAGAGCGCAACGTGGGCCCAGGGCTTTTGGCGTTATAAGTGTTGGACCTCTTGTGAACCGGCAGTTTCCATCAACGATCTCTCGCGCTTGGAGGAGTCGTATAGCGTTTTGGGAGCAGTGGATAATGCTCTTTATATCCGCACGTCTCTCAACCTCCGGAATGGATCCGAAGGTTTTGATAATGCGTAAAGCAAAGATGGAGCTTGCCGATGCGGCTGAGCCCCTGATCCATCCTTTAAGGGAGGAATTTTAGGGGTGGAGGAAGTGATAGGACAATGGCTTACCACAGTCTTTCCAATCTTTTAAAATTTGGTTTTAGGCTCGTTGCGTTTGCCTTTAGAGGATGGTGCACCATAGCCTGCCTGCAGGGCCCTTGCCGGTAGTCGGTGCTTTCAACGTTCTACCGCCCGGTATTAAACGGGTACCAGCCCCGGGTTTTGTTTTTTTTTAAGACTGTATCCATAGCTAGATCCCACTAGTAACGTAGAAAGGATGGTCCATCTGAACAGAGGTCCGCTGTATACAGATAAGTCTAGCTAACCCGGAGGTCGCCAGGTATCCGGAAACTCCGTTCACGATTGAGCTATTTTTGGAGATGCTGGGCCCTCAGCCAGGCTGATCCTCTGTACGGGTCGTATGACATCTTAATCCAGCCCAGGGGAAAAAGGAGTGTATAGGAATGCGGTGAAGGGGAAAAGGGAGAACTTCTCGAGATTTATTGACCTTACTCAGCCCTTTCAAACCTTTCAGATGGGAAACTGCCCATTAGGTTGACTGCTGTTCCCTAAATCCAAAAAAGTTCTTGAGTTTCCAACATATGTAGAGCATTGTGACTTACTTTATCAAATGCACTTGAAAAATCCAACAAACAGAGAGAATCGTTACATTTCCAGAATCAAAATTCTGATTTCTTGGAATAAGCTTACCATAGCCGTAGAACAGCTGTGAACAAGCCCTTAAACGAGACTATTGGAACAAAGTAATTGATGTATATGTATTTTGATAGTTTGTCATCTGCTTTGCTAAATTTTTTCCAAGAATATTTGATAGGCATAAAAGGATGCTAAAAGGTCTATAATCGGTTGTAGAAATTGGATCTCCCTTTTTTACAATAGGAAGAACTTTAGCAATTTTCCAAAATTGCGGAAAGGTAAGGCTAGCGATACAATGGTTTATGATATTTGTTAGATGATTACAAATAAGTGGTAAAATTAATTTGATAAACCCTCCTTCAACAGACTTATATTTGATTTTAGTTACGCATACAGAAACCTCTCCTTCTGAGACCTGTCTATCCGGATTAACTACGATTACGAGAAGGGAAGGAAGCTAAATTCACTCGATTGGATTTTACACTAAGAAAATAGCCATTTATTTGGTTAGGATCATTGATAAATTTATCATTTTTGTCACGGGTGGAGATGCCAATTTTTCGTAAATTACCCCACAATTTTTTTTGGCGGAAGGAATGTATTTAATTTTGGAGCATATAAGTTTTTCTCGAGGTTGTCTAGATAAGAGTTTAATAATTTCTAAACCTCCATTTTCCATATAGTTCATTACGATTCTTAGTTGATTCGGCCACATCTGACGTAAACCAAGGAAAGGTTTTATTTCGGATTGAAACAACAGTTTCGCAGATTCAGTAGATATTAAAAAGAACTACTGGTCGAAGCTACACCATTCATTACGGCCTTATACAGACTGACTTAAACTACAATTTTACATAATTTTGGCTTCTGGAAGAGGTGGAGAGATACCACGCATATGGTATAACAATTTATTTCCAAAAAAACAATAAATTATCAAGAGATTGGAGATGTTCGTATAGCAACAGAAGTTTGTTGATTTTAATGTTTTTTTTTTCTATGAGAATATCCATACCTATGAGCGCATCGAATTTACTTATTCCTTTGAATAGAACGAATTGTAGGGTGTGTTGTGTAGTACTTTTGTTAAGAATTAAGTTTCCTGAAATTGTGTGAATTCTAATTGGGTTAGAGGTTTTAATTTTGGCTACAAATTCTTTTTTGTTACACTAATTGATATCCCGGTTTCAATCAAAAAATTTAGTTTATTTCGAGTTCGGAAGTTTTCTAAGGCTTGTAATTAATTTCCATTTATGAACTGCCATGATTGAGATGAACGAGGCATGTTCGTATGTCCTGTTTATAAACGTTCCTTAAATTATTTTTTTTCAAGTGTTGATTCTCTGTTTTATTGATTTTTGGTCGTTTGTATATACTATATTGTTTTCTTTTAGTGCCATGATGGTTGTTTGCACGGTTGTGGGCTGTAAATTGTTGTTACCATTTTTGCTGGTCGTTCTCGAATCAGATGTTTAAATGATGTTTTTGTGCACATATTTTTTTTAATATTTCGGAGTCAATAGGTTGTTTTAACAATAACCGATCTAAAAAAATTATTACAAAAATCACTTATACCTATTACCTTTGCATTTGATGATCAACGTGCTCCGCTCCGCTCATCAGCTTCGACGCTTCTCCTGGCAGAGTATTCAACTTGCATTGAAAAAAATATTGTTGGTCTTCTCTGGTTGCGCTGTTTATCGTGGATACCAGGGTGTCGATCGTGACATATGATCTGGCTAATTGATGTAGTGCTTGCATGAGTCATATGATTCTTTATGATTACTGGTTATAGGATGAATATATTTTGAGCCATGTGGCGACCAATAGCTGTGGTTGTTGTTCGATGACAGCTGCAATAGTGATATCGGTAGGCGTATCGGGTTTTTTCTAGGTTTATCCTTCACGTCAGTTTCACATATGATTGCAAACAAAGTAAAATTAAAGATAAAGTTGCAGACTTCCTACAATCTCGGTAAGTAAGTAAGTAATCATTGGCGAGAAAAATAAATTAATCTGCGGCTTCTATGGAAAATCGTGAACGACGCTAAAAAGCAACGAACGTCGAACATTCTATTGGCATACTTCTCCTCAAACTTCGAATTCTTCGGTTATTCTCGCTGAGGAATTAACTTTCAGTTTAACGACATACTACACAAACCAAACTATTTGACCTCTTGGTATCGTATACCTAAGATTTCTGGGAACGAACGAACGCTTTCTCCGGATCGATGAAAAACGCCTAGATCTCTCTCGTATATTTATACAGTATAGGATATTAGCTTGGTAGTTGTTGCGATTTCTCGTATTGTCTTTGCATTTATACAGTAGAACAAAAGACCTCTCCTTCCACTGATTGTTCATCCAATCGCCACTTATCATTTTATTGTATTAAACAAAATCGAAAATTTCATAAGGACCAGACTGTGTAGGACTGTGGGATCATCTAGGTAAGTAAGTGAGTAATGATCGGTGAGAAAAAAATAATTCGTTCTAAACTCGTCAATACGTACGCCGCTTCAATGAAAAGTTTTTCATGACGTTAAAAAACGACAGATTTCAAATATTGTTTGAGGTGCTGTGACTCCAACTTCAAATTCCTCGGTCATTCCCGTTTTCCAAATCGATGAAAGACGTAAGTATGTAGACCTTTTGAGGTGTCATAAGTCGATATATATGTTGTATGTCAACCTGCTATCGACAAAATCGCGTTGACTGCCATGGATTTTAATAATATTGCATTCTCGACTGTCTAGAACTCTCTCGTGTATTTGCATAGTACGGGACATTAGCTTTATCGATTCGTAGTTGTTGTGATTTCTCGTGTCGCCTTTTCCCTCATGCAATTGAACAACACTGGTTATTCATCCGATCGCCACACATCTTTTTACTAAACAAAATCGAGAGCCATTAAAATCCAAAATTTCGATTCACAGTTTGGAAGGAATGTTATCCGCTCATGCTTTTACTGCTTCGTCAACTTCGGTTTCCATCGGAAGTTTATGGTTCCAAATTTCCTTGTTCCCTTTAGTATGCATCTCTGTTCGTCTTTAGCACTCCTTTATTTCTTTTTTAATAAGTTTCTCGTAATAATCATAAGTATTTTCAAAGTCGGCATATGTGCTTTAGTTTTTTGCCACGTTATCTACTCGTATGTACGCGTTATCTACCTACATATGCATATTTTATTCGTTATGGACTAAAAACCATTATCGATAAAAAAAATTTCTATTCGCTCGCATGAGAAGCTGCAAATGCTGCTTAATTAAAATAATTAACGTGATTGCAAGTAATGACGAACTGTAACTGCACAGGCAGCACCAACCCTGGTTTACTACATCCGTGCAAGATCCAACAGGTGCAGGAACTAAAGCCACGAGAACACAGCTTTCGACTAGAGCTCGCAGATTAAACAATTCCAGAAAAGGTTCATTAGACTCATTATCGATAAAAAAAATTTCTATTCGCTCGCATGAGAAGCTGCAAATGCTGCTTAATTAAAATAATTAACGTGATTGCAAGTAATGACGAACTGTAACTGCACAGGCAGCACCAGCCCTGGTTTACTACATCCGTGCAAGATCCAACAGGTGCAGAAACTAAAGCCACGAGAACACAGCTTTCGACTAGAGCTCGCAGATTAAACAATTCCAGAAAAGGTTCATTAGACTCATTTACCATATACGAGTACATACAAAAGTGCACTGTTTGGTGTGATCTTCAAAAATTAGGCTGGAGCTAGCTTTACTCTCAATGGTCAATGTTATAATAACCGGTTATTACTCGTATTTCTTCGGAAATGTGGACGAAATTGATCCACCAATATATGGTTTCAGCAGAATGGCGCTACGTGCCATACTAGCTAGGAAACCTCTGAGCTACTGAGTACTCGATTCATGTATATTATGGTATATTGCGGCCATGTATGTAAACATCAGACTATTGAGGCCTTGACCTTAAATTCTAGAAACAGTGATCCCAAATTAGGCCAACTTGTAAGCTTTATGCTTTAAAGGGTAAATGTCATGAAATATGTACATACTTGTATATTTCATAGTAAATAACGATTTTTGATTCAAATTCAATTTTTGTCGTAATTGGTTTTAGAATTGCTAATTCAAAACTACAATTACAATATTTCTTCCTTCCCATAACTTATACCTAAACATTTTCCATGTTGTTAATGAAAGTTAACCGATTTTTCAAAGTGATAAGTGCCATGCTTATGTAGGCCAACATATTTTTCCTCTCTTGTATTAACCGATTAATATTCTTCTTTTTTTATATTCCGACAAGAAAATCACATGGTAAAGAAAAAAAGTGCAAAAACGTCATACGCGTACGAGTGAGTGTGTATGCGGATGGAAAAACTCCCCCGTCTTGTATTTTTAACTGAAATAATTTAGCAACTAACGATTTTTTTTAATGCGACTAAAGCATACTTATTTGATTATTGCATGTTTTGTACAAAGATGAAGACGCATTAAGAGAAATGGTATGATAAGCGTATGGCAGTACCATAAGGCACATTAAGCCGATGCTAATCGCTATATTCATTGCGTACTCCACCAACTGTGTAGGGCATTAATTTTGTTGTTTCACCCAATTATGGCGCTACGTGACTTTTTGCTTTCTGGATGAAGGTTTTAAGTAACAATTTTCAGCACATCCCTACTACTGCTCTTTAACGATTGTGTTACATTAATATTAAGACTTTTCTATTGTTTGTTAATTGTGTTTGTTAATATGTTTATTAAAACGTCAAAAATGTACATGTGTTGTAATGATTTTTCCAAATTTAATCAAAATTGAATAAAATGGTACGTACCGTATTATATTTTCGAGAGTTTTTTTTTTTTGTTAATGGCCCTCTGCGGAGTACAACTGTGAATGGGAAAATATTTTTCCTAATTTCGGAATAAATCCAATTATCCAAAAGGTTACCTAATACAGCACATTGACATTAAATATTTGGAATACACGTGTGTATATATGTAAATATGTACATATGCAAGTACGAAAATTCCCGTCCGTCTTCACAATATATTTGTACGTTCGGCCCAGTAGTATGATAAGCTTTAACATTGTATAAATATAACTACCTACGTACGAGTATGTGTGTAAATACAAGTATATTCTCATATATTGAGAACGATTTGGAAATAGACATCCTTGTACCCAGATAGGTCTATTTAATAAGCACATATGTATTTAATGTGCATTCGGATTACTGTAAGTAATCATGCTTAATAAGAACCCCGATTTAATTTGAAAAATCACATGACGTGAGCTTATATCGGCCACAAGTTACAATGGACCAAAGTTCGCTTGCGTTCTAATCTTTATAGAAACATAGGTGACAAATTTAATTCTTAAAAGAAAACAAAAGTTAAACAAGCAAGTAATGGATGTCCTCAATATAACAATATCAGAAAAATCCGCATTTACAGATGTAAACCCATATGCATAAATGCACATACGAGTATCCATATGCTAAAATGCCGTTTGTTTTATCTGACAAGTTATTCACAAATTTCATCAATCATAACTGAATAGTTTCATGAATTGTTTGAATATTTATACGAGTACATTTTATCAGATTTGTTCTGTTATAAATTTTCTTGGCACACGCATTACAATATTTCGTGGTCAATTGTGTATATGTACATGAGCATGTACCTATTGTACTTGCCTCACATTTAACAACGTGTTCGTTGCCAAAAATTAAGGCACGTCACGTTGAATTGCGAAATGCAATGAAATAAGTGCGGAAAGAACCACAAGTCCGAAGAATGCGCTTTAGGAAGGAATTGAGCATTACAAAAACCAGCTCTCGTGCGCTTTGTGCAAGACCTCGGGATACACTGCAAACTATCGGTTCAAAAACATAAAGAGAGTAGATCTGGATCGGCGGCAAAGATACAGATTAAACTTCCACCTATTATTTGTCAGACACCAGCTGTTACCCCCCAAATTAGCTACGGCCAAATAGCTGATCTAATCAATCTACCTTATTTATCTAGACAATGTTTTTCTATTCCTAAAGCTGGAATCTCTATTTATTTATTTATTTATTTATTTATTTATTCCATTTACGAGTATCTATGTAAATTTATATACAGTTTTTTGTTTTTACCCGCAAAGCAAAATGCTTATTTGCAGGTAGTTGATAACATTGGATTAGTATTTTAAAGTGATAAAATTTTTTTAAATAAAGTTCATACTATACTTATTCTTTAATTCTCAACGGTTTCATTTTGTGCATAGAAAGGTTTTAATCTTCCCAAGAACATTGGAGGTTTTATTGACTCCGAGCTCCCCTTTTCGCTCGTTGTTGTCGCCAAAGTGAAACCGTATTTTGGTTATAAATAAATTATTGTAATAAAATTGTAAATATAGTATAGGAATAGTAATATTTGAATACAAAATACAATAATAATATTGAAGTTTAAGCTATGTTGAAATTAAAAATATACAATGTTAAAATGATAAAACAGTGGTAAACGATTAATATATATATATATGTATGTATAAATAAGAATAAATTTATATTTATATGGAAATTAATTTAAAGTGGATTAGCATATTACACAAAATATAATTCAATTAGAAATTTTCTTTAACATTTTTTTACGTTTTTTTGAATGTTCGACTTGTTTGAGATGGTGAGGTATTTCATTCATAGTTTTTGGAATAACATATCTAAGTTCTCATTATGTTATGTTATATATGTTATGTTATATACATCTGGAATTTTCAGCATCGCCTGGGCTCACCTCCCGTTGTTTTGGAAATGGCGTATAGGCCGTAGAAACCTTTGGTCGTCCATGTAATGCAGCAATGATGTCGTCGTATAAATCGCGTACACATCTAAGACCTTAAAAGATGAGTTTGTTGGTTTTAAAATTTTAACAAGGCGGTGCTGTAGATGTAATATCCTATTCATATGCGTTTTGGACGCATTTCCATATCCCAGTATTCTATATCTTATTCGCGATCTTGCTGGCGAGTAGTACACCTGCTTACGTGCTTTAAAACTTGAAACTTTTTCATATAAACCATCGCAAAGAGTTAGCTTTTGAGTTGTAAACGCAACACATTTATATGTTCACGCCATAGGAAATTCTCATCGATGGTAACTCCTAGATACTTTATTTTGTTTACTAATTCTATTGCTGTGATGTTGACCGAATACGGACATATTGCGTTTCGGTGATATATATTAAACGCTTCCTTTGGCTTGAACGGTGTTCGTATGTGCATTACCTTTGTTTTTAAAGCATTCATAATTAGCCCTTGATCATGGCACCATTTTGACATCGCATCAAATTCTTCTTGAATTATTTTCAATGTCTTGTTAAAGTTTTTGTGTTTGACGACAAGTGCTATATCATCTGCATAGGCATAGGCTGTGCAATTTTTGAATAAATGGAGAAGTTCATTTGTATACAAAACAAATAGAATCGGACCTAATCTGGAGCATTGTGGGACACCAAGCGCAATTGGCATTTCTTTGCTTAAGGTGTTAAACACTCTAACTCTAATCTTTCTATCAGTTAGATAGTTTTCGATCCAGTTTGCCAGCACTCCTCTCACACCAACTCGATTGACAGTTTCAATTTACTTCTTATGAGTTATGGTATCGAAACCTTTACTAAAGTCAACAAACAGCACAAGCACATGATAATTTTTGTTAAGGCCTGCATTGACCGTGCTTGCAAACTCTCCTAATAGTAGATCCGTACTTTTATTTTTTTGAAAACCGTACTGGTTTGGGTGTAATATTTTATGTCTTTCTACGAAATTATTAAGATCATTAACAATAAGTTCTTCCAAACATTTTTCAACAGCTGACAGTATATATATAAAACCGGTAATTCTCGGTTTTGTTTTTCTCACCTGCCTTATAAATGGGCCGAACAATCGACGTTTTCATCGAAGGAGAACCACTTCATAGTTAGCAGAGCTTTTGACGGCTAACACTCAGATTGGGGAAACATAATAATACACCAAACGAGAGGTAGCCTACTACTGAATTGGTAACGATCGTAGCACCGAAATAATGGTTTCAAATGACACAGGGGAATCGATCTTGTTCAAAGGTATTCCTATAATTATAATGGATGCAATGGGCACACTTCTGAAGAAAAATTTAACGAACCATTCAAAGCGGATTATAGAGCTTTTGTAAATTTATTTTGAAACCATAAAAACTGGACTGTAGGCACCAGCAACCTGAATATGTCCTGAAAATAAATAAATATTTCAGAGGATAGTTCAAAACCAACTTCCGTGTTTAAAGATCATCTTGCCATCTATGTTGGCAAGCTTTTTCTGGCCGAACATCCGGGCGAGAAGGCCATTAAAGTGATTTCCAGAAAGTGAGTAAGGCGAGTATTGGCCTGAGTACATCCGCGCAAGTCTCCATTATAGATAATGGGAAAACTTCAGGCTGAGATAATCAGCTGGTTTTGCTATGTCCAACGAAGTTCGTTGGAAGATCCGGTCCAAAAAGCAAGAGAGGCTCAGGTTCTAGCCAAGGTTTAAAGAGGAGGCCGAAAAAAAACAATAATGGGATCATGCAAATGCGAAAACATCAACAAACTATTGGCCTCCGTTACGAGCTTATCCGAAATAGAGGGATGGTAGAATGGTTCTAAGATATGTAAATTTAGCCAAGCGACGCGACGCAGTAGAAATGCAAATACGTGGGAGATGAAATTGTATGCGTTACATAAAAGAAGAAGAGCCACAAGCTGCCACGCTTCCACATCTCCGAAGAGAGTTGAGGACATTTACATGACCTTATCCATTAGCCAGCCATTGGAATTCGGTTTTAAGGTGGATCATGATATCTATTGAGCGGAATTGGAACTTTTATCTGATATCCAATGGAACAAATGTAAGAAATAGTGTACGGGTGCAGGTTGCATTCACTTGTAGAAGGCTTATGAAACCGTGTGTTTATGCCATAGCGCACGCAGACGATATACAGATTAGGGCCAAAAATCGAAGTAATTAATATACTCTCCCAACTTAACTTAGATAAGATGAAGCGATATTGTGATGACTGGAAGTTGAAAATCAACTTTCAGAGGTCGGAAATCATTCCTATTACTGGAGAAAACATTGGAGAAAGTTTCGATATTGGGACAATAAGGGCAACCACATGCTTGCAAAAATCTGGCTTCGGCTGTTTAAGAGGGATTGTCTTCGCTTGCACATCATAGTGGGCCCATGCCCAATTATCAAATTTTCACACATTAATAATAATAAACGGGGATAGAGCAATCACTCGTCTTATCGTAATGATTTTCTAATTTTAATGCCACTGAAGGTTAATGCGATTTGACCAGTTACAAGCGGCCGGCCATTATGTCAGGTTGGGTGGCAGGACTAGCTGCAATCCCTACCAGGACTTAGAACTCGGTAGATCGGTAAACGATGGCAAGACGTATCCTCGCTCCCATGGATGTATGGGCATTCCGTGACAGGCGTTCATGTAAAATACAAGAGACGTTCTATACAACATAGTCGGAATACGTAAAATTCTTTACTAATAATTGTGGCCGTGGTACAAGTGGCTTTCAAATTGGAGGGTCCGGTATTCGAATCTCAACCGCGCCCGAAAGACTTTAATTTTTTCAGTTAACTAAAATCAAGTAAGATGAGTAGTTGACTAGAAAACAACAACAAGCCAACTTCCACTAACTATTAAATGTTGAATGCCACCCATGGGGCTTAATATAACCACTGAGCCCAAACATCTTTCTTTTTCTTTCTATCCCATTTTCCAAAAAACATAACACATGCTGAGGCAGTATAAGTGTATTCATACCCCCTTGAGTGTTAAGTTCTTACAGAAAAAAAAACACATTAAAATGAGGCCTTGCACAACAGGGCGAACCTAATTTTTAGGGTAATTTTCCTTTATTTTAATTATAAAGGTCTGACCCAGGACAATTTAACGGTGCCTCTAATCCCCCCCACCGTTCGAACATCTGCGACCAGACTACATAACTACGCATTTGTTAGTGCAAAACGGTTGAGTAGAGCGGTAAGGGATCGCGATATAAGAGATATTGCTCGGCAGCACCTAAGAGTTTCCCGGCTTCGTGAACCAGAAGAAACTTCTTCGGTGTACTAGTAGCCCCATTTGGAGTCAAAGCGAGTGTTTAGGTTATTTTTAAGCAGTGGCCGGCAGTGTAGAGATTACATATCGTATACAAAAATGAAAAAAAAAAACGAAACAATAGCACAGATAAGGCAAAAAGAAAAATAAATAAAATAAAATTGAAATTTAAAAAATATAAGCACCTATAGTATAGTTACACAATATTGATTAAGAAGGTTTAATTTGATATAGATGTATCTACCTATATGTATGGTGGTTTTGAGTTTTATAATAACAAAAATATTCATATTACTAAGCTAAAACAAACAGAAATATATTGCTAAAAAAATATAAAATACTATAAGTTAGGTTACGTTGAAAGACTTGATTATGTTTTGAAATCTAGCTTAGCTATGATCAGTACGTTGAATTGAGATAATTAAATTAAGTTAATTTCTAAGAATTTGTTTTCTAGCTATAAGGTATGATTGAATTAATATGAGTAGAAATATAAATGAATACCAAATATTGATATGTGATAGTGAAACCCAAATGGCGGAAAATTACATTTCTTACTTTCTTTCCATGTTTTTTTAAATTACCAAGACAGCATGAAGTCTTTCTTAAACAAAATTATCTATTAAACAAAGAATATTACATATATAAATATGTACTCCTAAATCATACCTACATTTAGGTATATTAACATATGCATTATAAAAAACTATAGAAAATATTGTCTGGTTATTTTTTAGCTTTTGTAAATACAAATATTTCTTAACATTTAATGTAATGCAATATACAGCACTGCGAGTATATGTAAAATACACTTTTTTTTAGCTTTGTTTTTTCTTTCGCATGTTTCCATTTCATGGTCGATTTATTGTCTTCATACTCAACGCGTACATAGGCGTGTATGTACATGTATGTATACACCGCAAGAATTTGGTCATGTTATCTATCGGATAGCTAACGACTTTAATACCTTTAAAGAAATTGGTTTCTAATCGGATGAGCTATAAATCTATTTCTATGTTTCATACGTACATATATACGTAAGTTATTTCATCTATTCGTATATATCCATATACGAGGGTAGTCCCAGAAGTACCCGTCCTAACAAAGAAAATACAAAAAAATTGGGGAAAGATATGTTTATTTCTTTACGTAGTCTCCCTTTAGTTCAATACACTTTTACAGCGATGTTCAATAGCTTTGATACCCTGTTTATAGTGAGAATCGTCGAGCTCCTTAAAATAGCCATCAATCGCAGACTCCACCTCTTTACTGTTGGCAAATCATTTACCACCATGCCATTTTTTTCAAATTCGGAAATAGAAAATAATCCGAGGGGTTAAATCTGGCGAATAGAGGGTGCGTGAGGCAGCATTTCGAACTTTAACTCATTGATTTTGGCCATCGTGATGACGGATGATTGAACTGAAACAAAACATTTTTTTTTCGCCAAATGCGGCCGTTCTTTCTTGATTTCATCTTTTTAACGCTAAAATAAATTCGCATAATACACGCCGTTGATTGTTTTTCCTTTCTGAAGATAATCAATGAAAATTGTATCGCGCATCCCAAAAAAACTGACATCCTGCAGATGAAACTGTCTTCGCCTTCTTTGGAGCCGATTCTCCCTTTTGAGTTCATTGTTTTGATTGTTCCTTCGTCTGGGGTGTGAAGTGATGGACCCATGTTTCATCTATGGTTATGAATCGATGCAAAAACTCGGCTTTATTGCTGTGAAACTTTGCCAAACACTCGATTGAAACATCCTCACGACGGTGTTTTTATTCCATCATGAGTAATCGCGGCACCCATCTTGCGCACAGTCAGCATGCGATGTACAATGCTCTTTGAAATATCTACCATATCTGCTAGTTCACGCACTTCCAATCGACGGTCATCCAATAGCATTTTGTGGATTTTTTTCAACATTTCTGGTGAACTCACCTCGACTTGGCAACTCGTACGGCCTCGATTAAACTCTGCCACCCAATATTTTATTGTTGTAAACGAAGGAGGAGACTCCCCCAGAGTAGAATCCAGTTCTGTTTTGACGTTGGTTGGATTGAGGGTTTCCAAATGAAACTATTGCATCACCTAACGATGATCAATCTTTTCCATATTTAAAGCGTTCACTATTGATGATTGCCGATCAAATATTAAACAACATAGCGTCGTCAAATTTCAAATTTAAGCTTTTTAAACAACAACCGCCATCTATACGTCAGGTCGGGTACTTCTGGGTCTACCATCGTATATATGGAGGTTTTAGAAATAATTTCCGTTAAACCTCTGAGTGCAATAAATAGTTTATTCTCGTATGCATTTGCATCTACAATACATAAGATGTGAACATACCATATACAAATATTTTTGGTTTATCCTTTTTATGAATTTTGTAGTAAATAGCCCCAGATTGATTTTCATGTATATATCTACATATTTCAATACTTGCTTCAGAACATGAAATTTGCTGTGAAGTGAAGTTTTGGCCCTTTCATGATTTCAGGCGATGATGATGACGACTTAGCAGTAATGCAGTTTTCCTCAAATATGCAGCAGACGTAAAACATGAATTTCGTTGACAAACTTCTTGGTCCATTTTTGTTGTGAAAATGTATTCTATAACTACTCCTATATGGACAACCAATAAAAATAAGAGAGCATAATCACAGCAACGCATCTATTCACCAGATTCACCCTTCCAATTAAGTTTTTGAACAGATACATGGTTTATGCGTAATTTTAGTCACTTATCCCTTGCATTCTACATATAAGTATAATAAAACTATATTTTTAAAACGATAAAACACTCAAATCTCTGCTTTACTACCAAGCAATATGTACTGGGGGCGAAAAATAACCAGCACTAATAATACATCAGATCCCATAAATAATATAAATATTTAAAGTTATGTAAAGTTATGTTATCGTCTACCCCCACAATTGTCAAACGTGAACTCACGAAAAGTAGTCAAACCAAAATGACAGTTAAAAAAGCCCGCAGAAACATTATACGCACCCTGTGTAAACTAAGTATAATAAAATATTTATCTTCAGCATCTCAAATTGAAATTTTCTGTTGTTGCTTTTAAATCAAAATTTAAGTCTCGTAGCATAAATAAACAAAACAAGATTAAAAGACAGCTAAGGCGAAATAAATCTATTCCAGTGACAGGTGTTATGCCAAATTTGGAACTTCTTCACATACGTATATGTATGCTTGTAGGAGAATTATTACTCCAGTGGCAAGAAAATAGTAGCTATTAATTTTCTTTATAACTGTTGTTCAAAACCATGTGTATGAGTATAGCTTCACTCATACAAAATAACTGACTGCTATGGCTAGATACAGAAACCAGCTTGATAGACACACCAGCCCCAGACCACCATTTCATTAAAACTAATTGAGCATTATCTGCAAGGAGACTTCGTTAATCATATATGAAGAGTGGAATATTTATAGAATGTTCTACATATAAACAGTTTCAAAGGAAACCAATTTTTTTTTACTTCTCTATTTAATTCTTTTTATTTTTAAAGCAAAGACAATTCTAAAGGGTCGCCCAACAGCTAGCATGGAAGTTTTCATTAAATTAAACACACATTTATTTTGAAATCAGTGTAGAATTTTATTGATTAATAAAGTTCGGTCTATGGCAATTATGAGTGGAATACAACATCGTTCATGTGACCACCCCGGCTTCTGTTGCAAGCGGCCATCCGAGGGTCAAAATTTTGACTTTGTGAAGAATATGTGGGCCAATGGCCGCAATTTGGATGTTATGTTTGAGTTCCTGAATTGTCGCTTGGTTATTGGCATACACCTTACTCTTCAGATAACCCCACAGGAAGAAATTTTTTCAAATTCAAAATCAAATTCAAATTTATTCATATGTGTATACAAAAGCTACAAATTTAAAATAAGATTTTACATGCATTTGATACATATAGAATAGTTAGTGACAACCTTATTTATGAAAAAAAGAGACGATGGTATATAATAAAAAAAAAATTTACTTTATGTGGGGTGTACAAAGGTAGAAAAACAGACGTTCAATTCAAGAAAAAGACCTTAAGGAATTTAAAATTTAAAATAGAATAAATGGCGTAAAGAGAGAATATTTAATACCCTGAAAACGTCCATTGTGTGCGCATAACGGTGAAAATCACAAACAACGAATTGCAGATTTTTGAGAGACAGTTAATTGCTGCAGTTTACTAATATAAGCGCCGCCCCAACTACAAAGCCCATATTGCAATCTTAATTAGAATACACCATAATACGAAGGTTGTCTGAAAAATTTCCGACCGCAACGTAAAGATGGCGGCAATCATCAATAAAAGCTAGTGAATGCTAGATGCGCATCTTTTGACAGTTACTTACCGAAGTTTCAATCATTTTGGGCGTGCAGTTTTTAGTTGACGGTCGTTTGAATGAATCGATGTGAGTGTTTTTTGTGAAAATGGAAAAAATTGAGTAACGAGCTGTTATTAAATCCTTGTTTTTGAAAGGAAATACGCCTACGCAAATCAAAAATAAGTTGGACTATGTGTATGGGGACTCTGCACCATCATTTACCACAGTGAAATTTTGGGCAGTTGAATTTAAACGTGGCCGTAAGAGCTTGGGAGATGATGAACGTTCGGGACATCCAAAAACTGCAACCACTGACGATAACATTGCTAAAGTTCACCAAATGGTGTTAGACGACCGCCGAATTAAAGTGAGAGGGATAGTAGAGGTTATGAAAATGTCCAAAGAACGTGTTTGTTACATATTAAATCAAGATTTAGGCATCAGAAAGCTGTCCGCGGGGGAGAGTACGATAACTTAAGCGCCAAAAATTGATAACGGTTTTTTGTAGAACAGTTCAATACAATGTTTTACTATGGGAGGTAGGGGGTATATCTGGCTTTCACAACCGGTATAGTACTTTATTTTAAGTGTTTCCGTTGTTGTTTAATAACTTTTTTTCATTTTAAGTAATTTTTTTTTTTAAATTGCCCCTACCTCCTAAACGGGGCGAGATAGACCCCCCCCTCCCATATTAAAAAAAATGCTTATATTGAACTGTTCTACAAAAAACAGTTATTGTTTCTTGGCGCGAAATTTGGATACACCATTATAAACAAAAATTCGGTCAAAATAGTGGACTGCAAAGGGCCACCCGGCTCCAAAAAAGCAAAAACTGTTTTTTTCGGCTGGGAAAATGATGTTTTTTGGGATAGTAACTTCAAAAAGGAAAAACCATTACAGGAGCATACTGCGCATTATTACTTGCCAAGCTGAAGGCAGAAATTGCGGAAAAACGGCCACATTTGCAGAAAAAGAAAATCCTGTTTCACCAAGACAACGCGCCGTCTCACACCTCAGCGGTTGCCATGACGAAAATCCATGAATTACGTTTTGAACTGCTTGACCATTCGCCTTATTCACCAGATCTAGCCCCAAGCGACTTCTTTTTATTTCCTCATCTAAAAACTGCGCTCGGAGGACAGAGATTTTCGTCAAATGAGGAGGAAATCACCTTCGTGAAAAACTATTTTGCAGAGAAAAACGCCAAGCACTATTTGAACGGGTCAGAGAGATTTGATTGGAGATGTGTAGAGGTTCAAGGAGACTTATGTAGAAAAATAAAAAAAAAATTTGAGAAAAAATGTCTTGTCGGACACTTTTCAGACAACCCTCGTAAACCCTTTTTAACCTATTAAGAGAGCAATACTTTCTAAGGCGGAAAAGGCAACGAGTAGCAGAAAGAAGACATTTTTTCAAGGCGGAAATGTACTTGGACCAGCTCAACTTTTAATCTATGGTAGCACCAAGATACTTGAAATTATCTACACTTTCAATTTTGAAGCAATCAATACTTCAGTTAGCATTCCTGTTGAAGGTTCAACTATCTTGAATTCAGCGTTGGCTGTATAACTAGTCGTGACACGGGCAGACTTGAGAATGGAATATTATGTCTAAGTCGGGGTACTCTTTCTCAGTAAGACTGATAAACATCAACTTAGTTTTGCTACTAACAATAAGATTGTGATTAGCAAATCTGCATCTCAGTAGGAAAACATCGTGGTTTATATCAGCGATTAGATATAGCGGGCTGGCTGAACAATATATCCACAAAAAGGCCAGCACAAAAATGTTTTTTATCTAGTCCCTTATGTAAGAAAGAGCAAAAGTCCAATAGAGCATCCTCAGTGGAGTTCTGAAACTAAACTGCATAGGACTAAAAAAATTGTAATGATTGAGATAAGGTAATATTCTCGTTTTAATTATCTTCTCAAAAACTTTTGAAATTGATGGCAGTAAGGAAATTGGTCTGTAGTTTGATTTATCTGTCCCGCTACTCTTCCTAAATAACGGAATCACTACAGCGCATTTAAGTGCAGATGGAAAGGTAGCAGACATAATACTGAAATTAAAAAGGTAAGTTAGAATATCTACTAAATTGGGTCCAATGTTCTTGAGTACCAAATTTGATATTTTATCATTCCCATGTGAATTGGAATTAGGAAGGGAATTAATAGTTTTTAGCAATTCAAAACCCGTAATGATTTGCTGAGAGCCAGCCTTAGGGATACAGTTACACGAAATTTGTGAATTACTATGAAAAGAAGTTTGTCCAATGGAAGCAAAGTAATTGCTGCACCCGTTAGCTATTTCCAAAGGATTTGAAATGTTAATACTTCCATTTTTAAGTACAATGGGATCTGCGTTAGTACAAACTTTTCGACTAACAATACTGTTAACTACTTGCCACTCTTTCATAAGATTCCCACTTGCGGCTTGTATTTTCGAACGAAAATAGTCATCCCGAGCTTTTTCAATTTCCTTACTCACTTTTGTGCAGAATTTATCAAAACGATTTTTTAAATTACTATTCAAAGGATGTTTCCAACATTATTTTCTTAATTTGTTTTTGATATTTGTTTTTTTGATAAGGGTACGAATTATCCAAAGCTTTTTTGTGTGTTATAGTGCAAGTAGATGCGCTTATGTAATTTTTCAGAATACTAAAAAATATACTATAAGCTGAGGAAGCATTTCTTTCAACATAAACACTGTCCCAATATTCATAACTTAGCCTATTGTTCAATTCAGGAAAGTTAATTAAGGTGACTTGAGAAGATACGTTTAATTTCCTGCATATTATATTTTCAAAAAGGATTCCCGTCATACAATGATCACGTATATGTAGATCCAAGTTAATGCCGGCAAAGGAATCCAAAGCAATATTCTCAAAACGAGCAAAAACGTAGTCGAGGCAGGTGCCTGAAATTGGTCTAGTAGACTCAGCAATAAAAGATAAAAAACCATGTTCAACCATGAAGTCTAAAGGTGTCAAATCGCATAACTTTGGAGGCCAATCAACTTCTCCTCTAACCGAAATAATGCGATCTCCAAATTTGGTACGCAATAAATTGATTAATTGATGGCTTGAGTGGACAGCTTTCCAAAGGCTTCAATTGTTGTGTAATTTTGATTTTATGGGCGAGCAATTGACGATCAACTTTTAAAATTCGCCCTGAATTGCAATGAGTGGGGCCCAGTTGTTGCGTTGTCTACCTTGATGACATTCTGATATTCAGCACTAGTCTAGATGAACACATTAGCAGTATTCAAAAGATTTTCAATAAACTCAGGGAACATAATTTAAAAATTCAACCCGATAAATGTAAATTTTTTGCCCGTGAAACAGAATTTCTTGGCCATATCCTAACAACGGAAGGCATAAAACCAAACTAAAACTACCCGAAACCGCCAAACAGATAAAACCTTTTCTAGGCATAACGGACTATTATAGAAAGTTTATAAAGGACTATGCTAAGATAGCCCAGCCTTTAACGAAATACTTAAAAAAGAACACAAAATTAAATATCAAAGACCCTCTTTATAATAACGCATTCGAAAAACTTAAGTTTATTCTCACTGACCCACCAGTCTTAAAATATCCAGACTTCGAAAACAAGTTTAAGCTAATCACAGATGTAAGCGATTTAGCAATTGGAGCAGTCTTAACACAAGATGGGCACCCAATTATTCTGCTACGGAAAAGGAACTCCTAGCAATAGTTTGGGCAGTTAACTACTACAGACCATACATCTACGGTAGACCTTTTGATCTCATGACAGATCACCAACCTCTCAAATGGCTGCAAGCCAAAAACAAAGGCAAAGACATCAATCCCAGACTACAAACGTGGCTTCTTTAACTAGGAGGGTACAACATCAATATTGATTATAACATATAAAAGGTAAAGAAAATATAGCAGCTGACTTTTTGAGTCGAATTACCGCAGATACTGGTGAAATTAATGTTATTGAGTCTCGCCTACAAAATATAGAAGAAAATGTTCTACCACATGAAGATGAGCTAAGTAAATACCATTCATTCACAAATAGAAGAACAAAATAACCATTTTGTAATTCTTGACACAGTCGTTAGTAGCCTCTACACACAAATAATTCTTTCCAATAGTAAATCCAGAGAAATCGAAATAATTAATAACAAGAGGAAAATTTATGCCAATTCTAGCGATATTGATCAAAATAACCTTGACGATATACATATTTAGAGCATTCATTACAAATAGAGGAAAAATAGTGCAACAAACCTCATGCGCATATCAAGCAACAGACATAGAAAAAGAAGACGAATCAAGCAGATAACAAGATACCATAAAAGCGAGACAGGTCATGCAGGAATAGTAGATAATTACGAAGGGCTTAAAAAGCTTATATATTTTAATAACCTTCAAGAACTTATTTAAAAATACATAAATAACTGCGAAACTTGCACTAGAGCCTAATATGATAGGAAACCTATAAAACCAAAATTTAAAACCACAGATACTCCAAGTTAATGTCACCAATCTATACATTTAGATATTACTACTAATAGCAAAAATAACTTTATAACATTTATTGACAAGTTTTCCCAGCACGCAATTATATTTCATTTAGAGGATAAAAACAGTGTTACAATTGTGGAACAATTAAGATTACATTTTTCGATCAAAGGTAAACCAAATTTAATAATTTTCGACAATGAATTTAACAGTACTAACATAAAAGATCTTCTGAGAAAAGAGCATGTTGAAATACACTTTACAAAACCGAATAACCACACTGGAAACTCAGATATTGAGCGATTCCATAGTACTATAGGCGAGAAAATGAGAATACTTTCGATAGAAGAATCCCAATTGACTACTCTTGAGAAAATGTATAAATGTGTAGAGTGGTATAACAACTCTATTCACTCCACAACTAAATTTAAACCATGGGAAATACGAGAAGACACGGAAATTATTAGAGAAAATATGCAGAATAAAAAGGAGAATATTATATCAAAAAGAAACAAAAGTATTGAGGATTATGAGGAAACAAGTTAAGTAGGCTACGTAAAAAACTATAAAGCATTTAGACACAAAGAACAGCCAAGCTATCGAAAACTAGAACTTTCTAATATACACCCGTCTAATATAAAATGTCCTTACAAATTTTCGGGCCGAATGTAAACAGATAATCAGGCAACACTGATAGTCGAACAGATTAGCGCAAACAATGGATTTTCGGAAATAAAACAACGCAGCATTCAAATAACAAAATCTTATGAATATTAATATTATTTTACTCACAGTCAATCCAATAGAAATTCAAGATATACAAAATTTAGAAGAAAACCTAGGGAATACACAATTCGAAAACGGAAAAGACATACTAATGGACGAATTAGAATCACTGAAACACAAAGTACACACAATTATTCCCCATAAGCACAGAAGAGGTCCTATAAACGTTATAGGTTATAGGCACGGGAATGAAATGGCTATATGGTACAATGGACGAAGACGACAGACGAAACATTGAGGAACACTTAAAGATTACTGACGAAAACAACCATAATATCATTACACGAAAAAACAATCAAATTATAGTCAATGACCACTTTAATAAAAGATTCTTAACTCTCAAGTAAACTATTGAAGAAGACAGAGAAAAAAAATTTTGACTAAATTTAATACCACAGGTGGCAGAATTAGCAGACTATCTAGTAAACTTATGTTATGTACTTAGAAATTTTATTAAAGATAGGAATTATAAAGGATAATGTAGAATACATTTAAACTAACATCGCCTCAATCAGATTAGGAATAATGACCAGTATGTATAATATCGATTTTGATAAATTACGATCAATTAAAATAGGAACAGCAAAATATAACAACGATAGAATTATCTTCGCTATTAAAGTACGTACCTAAAGATATGATAGAAATCACAAAATATTTCGTCACTGCCATAACAGATATCACTATCTGGACTCACGTATAATGAGTTAATAATGCAACATGAAGAAATTGTAAAAATAAACGAAACAGTCTATATATTCAAAGAAAATACTGATTTTAAAAACTTGAAAAAGACAAATTTATGTATTTATTTTAAAAATTGTATTAAAATCAAAAATAGCAAAGACCAACTTTTAGAAATTGAAAAAGGATTATTATTATTAAAAAATTATAAAAATGTTGATATGAAATATCAAGTACTTGTGATGAAAGAAAATTAAAAGTAAACAAAAACTATTATTTACTATTATTTATTTAAGTAGATTTAAACAATAAGATACAATATCTTCTTAGACAGCATAAGCTTAATTGATATGTTTATGTAAATAATGTGTTACAATGTTACAACAATAGAAAAAAGAAGCTAACAATATTGTAGATATTTTATTTGAATCCAAAAAAGAGAGAAAAAAAAAAAAAGAATAAATAGTGAGATTATCATTCTCAGATAATTAAAAAGAAAAGAAATGGGATAGATTAATAGAGAAAAAAAAAAAAAAAAATCATCATCATATTAATTTCTCCAAGTACTCCTTGAGCCTCCTACCGAGAAGCGCTGTACAGCTAATCATCCTTAGATGATTAATTTTAATAATTGTAAACTAAGTATTGGAAACCAAATCTTTAGTAACGAGAAAAAAGTGTTTGAAGAAAAATTTGTAATACCTTATGAAGATTTATTGCATTCTACAGAAAGCTAAATAACATTTGACGAAATTTTGCTAAAAACAAGTAGAAAATATAGAGCATATAAAGAACTAAATTTTTTCAGAAACACCCACGTAATATACAATACATGTACTCTTGTAATTGTAGTATTTATCATAATTTTTATTAAACTTAAATTATACAAGTTAAAAAATAGAATAATCATAACTCAGGGGAGTCATGAATCAAAGGGAGGGCGAGTTATGTTGGAGTCAACGACCGCCAACACAACGAACCCAACATCTGCTCCCAAAACAAACATAATGCCCGGAATCGGTTTCCGGAGAAATAATAATTTTTTGCTTACGCTTGGGAAAATATAAAAATCCATTTTCCCAAAATCTGAACTTGATACAGCGCGAGGTGCACTGCTCTCCTACAAGGTCCGATACGGGCATATACATATCAAGTTAAGATTCATTTATGTAGGTTTAGTTTTTAGCCAACGCTCGATTGAGCATTGACCAAGACCAAAAATAAAAATAAATATTGTAATTTCTATCGGTACTAGTGGATTTTTTATTTACTTTTTAAAAAGTCTACAGGCTAACTACTCAACATAACTTGCGTGATTCGCGGATTTGCCATTCGCAATAAGTCATTGGTTGGGAGCGCTGTGCTTCCCGGGTTCAACAACAAAACACAATTTCCAGGGCCATTCCAAACACAACTAGAGTGTCAATGGAGAAGCTGAGTGCGGGTGTAACGTTTTTAAATTTTTATTTAATACTGTTTATTGTTTCATATGATTGTACAATATCTTAAGATTGTTGTGTCAAAATATGAAAAAAATCGGAGCAAGACTAAGATATAGAACTTTAAGCGTTCTTTGCTCCATGTTGAATATTGGATTTTCTGGTATACAAGACATTAAAGGGATTTTCTGGCACTTGTTATTTTTGAAGCCGGTGAACGGTTAAATCAAAATCTACTCGACCGATTCTTTTGAAATTTAGTAAACTACTTCCTTACATTTTTATTTTTCATAATTATTAATTTACAATAACAAATTGGAACGTTTTTTAGGCGAAAATCGGTGTTTTCACTTCTAAGTGAGACCAAAAATTAAAAAATCGAAAAAATCCTCCCCGGGATATCTTGGGAAAGCGATTATCTAATGACAGCATTTTGATTTTCTTATATCAGATGATCCAGTTATGAGTTATATGGTTCACCGGACAACTTTTTTTCGAGGCGCTTCCGAAGATTTGCTGCTATCGGCTTAATTTTTGATATTTTGGTTTCAAAAATTAAGGAAATATTGTTCATATATTGTACTATAAAGTCACAATCAATTAAATAAATTTGTATTACCTGTAGTGTCGCCGAATTAACGTTGCCTTGAAGTAATGTAGGTATAGTAATAACATATTTATTGATATTTCTATATGAATTGTACCTAGATAATTCATCTTTACAAAAAAAAAACTTGCATTTAAAAAAGCAAGATATTCCACAATGTTTTGTGGCAATTGAAAGTGATTCACAAATTTTATATTTTGGGATGCAAATTCTCTAACTAACAAAAAAAAACAAAAACGCTTGAGATATATATATGTATATACATATATACTCGTATACAAGTTACACTCATTTCGTCTAAATTGTGCTAAAAAGAAACCAACTTGGCTTGACATGTATATTCCAGTGTTGCTGAAGATGTCCGAAAAATAAAAAGAAAAATGGTGACAAAAGGTGAATTTGAATATACTCGTATTATGGATGCCAAATGGTGTGCGAGTACCATAATGTAATAAAAAGTACAGGGTTGATCTATCAGTAGGTTGAAAGCCGTGGTTATGTCAAACATTCTTGATTATAAAAATCGAATAACATTTACGACTCAAACTAAAGAGTATTATGAAAATGTTCACAATATAATTAATTCCACGTTTCAACACTCCATACTATTGCCTTATTTTACCAACAATCGGCGCAGTTAAATGCTAAAAATCCAACAGAAGTAATGAACAAAACCGCTCCTAGAGATAAATCTTGGCCTCATGATTATGACGAGAAATCAAATTATGTTGGAAGTCAATGCACTAGCATGAATGGGTTGATCCTGCATCCAAAAAATTTAAGGTACGTATTGTAGTTGCATCGATTGAAAACATAATTTAAATAGAGTTAAAATCAGTTCTAAGGCTGATAATTAAATGAACTAAGTGTACTGATAAATGACTTTGAATAAAGTGTTGAAAGAAATAAGTTCAATCTTTTGAACCCACACAAATACTTTACAATATATTTATTTGTAAGTGTTTTTTTGTAGTACTATTATTAATAAAATTTATAAAAGTTTTAATGTCTTGCATTTCCTGTAAGAATGAAAAAAAATATTCAAAAAGTGCAATTTCCATTAGCTTAATATCATAGCTATTGTACATGGAAAAAAATTA
The DNA here is from genome assembly GCA_963966105.1 of Volucella zonaria. Taxonomy (NCBI): domain Eukaryota; kingdom Metazoa; phylum Arthropoda; class Insecta; order Diptera; family Syrphidae; genus Volucella; species Volucella zonaria. The sequence goes on from OZ014531.1 coordinate 209,771,575, forward strand.
AAGCAGATTCTTACTGGTTTAAGAACGAAGCGGAGTGGAATGGAGTCCTTTTAGCTCAATGATACATTTGCATTTATTTTATTACTCCCTGAAGACCCCTTAAATACTTAATTGTAAGAGAAGCACGCAGTGGTTCGCAAAAAATGGACGGACTGAAAAACGTTTTTATAAGTGTGTAAGTACTTTATTTTTAAGATGTACTCGTACATATATCCATACATACAAAAGTACCCACCTACTACGCTTTTATTTTGAGGAAATGCTGCCAGAATATAATCCCTACATTTTACATCTCATGAAAGTACTTTTTAAGGTTTTGTGTTCATCAATATATTCGTTTGTATGTACTCGTATATATAAATCTTTCCATTCGTATATGTACATGTGTCAACAAGTTTACCTCTAGGAACATTTATATAAAAAGAAAGCAACGTGAGCTCTGGCTCGCTTCCTACACATCAGATTGACAAGGCTTGGATATCGCCTTACAATAGCTACGAATTAAAATACCACTCCTTGTGAAAACTGCGAATAAGATTTAATGCTTGTGTTTGTTTTTCAATATAACAATGTACGTACTTTCTTCCAATTTTTAGAAATTTATATATACTTTCACAACATATGTAAGTACATACGAACACACATCTAAAAAGACAAGTTTTTAGGGATTAGATAAAAAAAGAAGATATAAATCACACGATGGTAAAAGTAAGGTTTACCACTCCTCAGTCCACCTATTCGTATAAATTTTGTGTTACAGTCAAACTCACGGAATAAATTCCATGTCTTCTTGAATCCCTTTAGCGGATCTCTTCAGTGTTCCATTAATCTAATATAGGGCAAACCATTGAAAGTTATTCAATTCATATGTAGTATAAAAAGACAAAAATACAGATTTCGTAGCTTACAAAAAAACAAGCATTAGGTCGGTCCAAAATTTGTACAAAGCTGAGTTTAGTTTGAAGGAATGTCTGTGCATTATAATAATTATATATTCTTTGATTGAAGTAAGCATAGATTGTAATAACTACAATCAACATTTTTACTTAAATTTTCCTTTATATTATATTTTGAATTACTATTATTCTTAAAAACCATTTTCTGGCAATAGCGTATACTGTAAAAGCCGTTCAAGCCGATAATCGTGTGTTATAAGGCTCTATTGCAATGGGATAAAATCGACACTATGTACGGACATCGGACACTTGTCTTGCGAAATTTGAAGTAGTATACACGGCAAATTACCTGTACACAATTTCCAGAGTATTCAAGCAACATAGTGAGATAAATAAATAAATTAACTAAGACCAGAAAGTAATCGTGTTTTCCGTTCCAATTATTGGCTTATTAGCTTCTAACTCTGACATCCGCACCCCAAATCTTGTCTCCCCAGTATATCCAAGAGTTGTTCTGGCCCAATTCCTGTCTCTCCCTCCAACGTTCCATAATGCTTAAATAATATGGTTTATTCAATGGTTGATCCACCGAAAGAAATTCCGAGTGAACAACACTACGAATATCGAAAAAAACAGTGAGCAAAACCTTTTGATTCTGTACCACTCAAATGCTCTAGTTCTCGATATCACAGAGTCCCTGTAGGATTTCTCCAACATTTTCAATACGTCCGAACAAGAAATTCCGCTCGCAACAAAAAATTTCAAACAAACTCTTTGCTCAATATTTTTTTCCATAGTAACTTAGTCACTGACAATAAATGATTATAAATAGGTGACAGATGGCGTCCAAACTTAGTGTCAAAATAGATAACAATTGTACCAACATAGGAAATAAATTTTTATAAGAAACCATTAAATCGAGCCGTTTTAATGACTCAGTCCTTGTTATATTTTGACAGAATGTATGTACTTTCCAGTTTTATAATCTGTGAAAATTTATTACTCAAAAATACAACTAGCACAAACGTCGGAAGAAGCAATATTATAATAAGAATAATAATAATACAAATTACAAAATCAGTTCATGATTTTCATTCACACAGATATGAACATGCAAACTGTGGATTGGGAACATTTTTGGATTTCAATGTTTTCGTTGCGTTGAATTTTCTATTACTCGTACTTTTATGAAAATATCAAATGCGTATTTTTATTTATATGGCGGATAAGCTGAAGTATACATAACTCGCAGGTCATATGGAAAAAGAATGCCAAAGGAAGTTAAAAGCTGAGACAGAAGCAGCAAGACATTTGAGATCACCCTCAGGTCAAGGTATTTACTGTCATAAATGTAAAGCTCCTGGTTTCAAACTACTCTTCTTGTAAAGATTTACCTAAAGGATCACAAAAGGTACCTTTCAACTTAATAAAAAACACCCTCGACAACGATCTACCAACTACATACCATATTTCGATAATGTCGCACAGGGAAAAGGGAATAGCATACACTGATATCGCAGCATGGACGAGTGTAGCAGGCCGTCACCCGTTTGAACATCTTGTACGTATTGGCATATGGTTTAAGCAACTTACTGATGGAAGTATCCAGCGTGGCGAAGTTTTCATGGCTGCTACAGCAATTATATTCGGCAACCCACTTTGACCAATCACACTTGTCGCACTCCTTAAGGCGAAAAAAAACAGAACAACGATATGTATAAAGTTTCTCGAGGAAGATGGGATCGTTTTGAATATAGAACAAAGGTATTGATACTTCCAAGATCAACTTAAGAAAACGTTTTATTTTATCGATATCAAACTTATCGTTACTCCATCTCAAACCATGTCGCGGGATAGATATTGACGAGCACAATCAATGCTTTAAGAAATGTCAGCCAATTTCACCGCTACAAAGTACCCCCAAGGCAAGAAAGGAAAGGTTAGCATCAAGTGCAGCTCAGAACACCAACGAACGATTTTCAGCGTCTAGTTCAATAATCTCAGTCCACATAAATCCTGATGGCATCGAAGAACCCTATGGACCAGAACCGCTGAAAAACCTACCACTAGTATTTTCCAAAAACAATGAATATTCACCTCATGTTATTAATAGTATTTTCAGAGGCTGGTTACGTAATGAGATAACACCAAAAAGAAAAGATACGGACGACGATTTGTTTCCAGAGATACATAAGCAAGATGACCACAGGAATACTGATGAGTTCTGCACAGAAATTGAAATGTTGTCAATTGACCTGACCCTGAAAGAAGATGAAGGAGTCGACCTAAGTATCATCGAAAAGGATCATTAAGCAATTTGTTGTCAGAATACCAAATAGTACTGGAGTCTTTAGCAGAGCCAACACCATACACCGAACACCGGGAAGCACCTACCAATCGCTACCATACTCTATAGACTCACCATGGCACGAAAAAGTTCAAGGATCCTTTCGACAAAACGTTAGATGAATGCGAGTCACAATGCGGAGCTCCAGTAGTGGTTGTACCCAAAAAAGGATGGCCTCTAATAATAAAGTAACAATACAAGGTCAACAGCGCTTTCCTAGAATTGACGATACTATCCATGCCACAAAAAGTACAAATTTCAAAATAAAGGTCGACCTCCAATGTGACTACTATCAGATAAGAGTTGCAGAATCCGTCATCGAAAAAACAGTTTTCGTAACACCATTCGGAATCTTCTGTTTTAATCAAATGCCTTTCAGGATAAGAAATGCTCATAAGACTTCGGGTAGTACTAGCTATTGTAGATGGGTAGTTGTTGGCATATTTATACGACATTATTATTTGTTCCAGCAGTATTATCGAACATTATGATCACCATACCAAAGCCTTCAAATGCCTCATATTGTTCAAACTCAAAGCCAATAGAGAAAAAATTTAAATTCCGCTGTACTATAGTTGAATATTTAGGACATCTTATAACAAGTCTTGGCATCGAAGTAGATCCACAAAAGACAACTATCATTTCAGCCCAACAAGAGCCATGAAGTATCAAAGAGTTTCACTCCTTACTATTGTACAAACATGCTCTTGGTACAGGCGCTTTGTAAACAACTTCGCGGGCAACCCGAAAATGCTACATGAAGATGGAATAGAGAAGAACCAAAAGCTTTCGATACATTGAAAAGGAAATTAGTATCAGTATCTGTACTCCAACAACTGTGTGAAGATTAACATTTTTATCTAAAAACAGACGCTAGCAGCGATGCCATATATAGAGGGATTCAAGATAACTCTTTCTATTGATCACCAGCCTGGTTGATGACACTCAAACCTTCAACCAGTAGACTAGCGCGATGAGCCCTGCAATTACTGCTATACAACATTGTAATCGAGTATACGCCAGGTAACACGAACAAAAATGCACATATGTTATCAAGACCACCTTGCACATATCCTCAGCAAAGCTCAGAAACATGCACAGTTTTGCCAACTCGAGTACCGTATCCTCCATAAACACCATACATTGCGACCTCATGACAGTATGGTGTAGAGCGCATCGTTGCCCGTATTATGACTGGATATGGTATTACTGGCCAAGGATGAGAGTTACATTATCAAACTTGTCGATAACCGTCTAGTTAGTCAGAGGTCCAAACCCAGCAACCTGAAGCCAGTGGTATTACCGTTGCGAGTAATCAAAGTTTCGTAGTCTTGAAATAAAACAGGGTTTCCAGTGGATCATAATTATTGAAGTCATTGCAGGCAGATGAATTGAAATTTTTTCACTAAAAGAGTCGATGGCAGAAAATTGCTCATTCGTCCTCCTAAAGAAAGTAATTTTCAGATATGGTACGCCCAGGCGTCCTATAGCAGATAATGGGGTGCAATTCATATCCGCCTTCATGCAGCAGTTAGTCTACTGTCGGGATATACAGCATACTCTGACACCCTTGTATCACTCAGCATCGATTCCAGTCGAAAGAAGAAATTAAGACTCAACTAGCGCTTCTGGTCGGAAGCAACCACATAGCTTGGGAAGAAAATCTACCCGCCATCATATACTCGTATACATTTGTATATTTGACATTCGTTCGAGAATGTAGAATAATCGTCGAGATAAACAATGATCTAAAACTGATCGAACTCTCCCAGACGCTGCAAACTGCTCGAGAAACAGCAGTGAAAAAAACTCAGGACCGCAATAAGATCGACGTCGATAAGAAGAGAAGGCCACACGCTAATGTTAGGTTGGGAGATGAGGTTATAGTTGCAACGCATGTCGTTAGTCAATCTGCAAAGAACACAACGCGAGAATTCGTTCCATGAAGGGATGGTCCCTATATGGTCCTCAATATATAAAGTTGCCTACAAAGACGATTTAACTGTACCTGTTGGGTTTTACTAGGATTCAGCTATAACGAAGTGTAAACAATTCCAAGACTGTACAACCACCTCAGTGAAATAAATAAATAAATTAACTAAGAAGTCAATTATTGGCTTATTGTATGCCAACTCTGACACCACGCACCCCAAACCTTGGCTCTCCCTTGCAAGATCGATTTCGAAATAATAAGGTTGTAAACACCATCACATCAACCTTAAAAGCAATAAATATAACAATATTTCTATTTCATTTAGTTACAATATTTTTCTTGTATGCATATATACTGTATGAACGAGGTGTAACATACAAAAAAAAAAATAAATTGAACGCATGAAGATGACAGACATCAGCAAAGCAAGGCGACGACGTACCAAAAAGAAACACGACGAAGCAACCTGTCACGAAGATGACGAAACAGAAGAACCGAGATGTATTCCCATTAAAAATAGATTACACTTCTCTTTATTTTTGTAATTTGTAATTTATTTAAATCAGTTTACATACTTCATGATTTTATTTAAATAAATCATTGGATTATCAACCACATTTCACGCGCCTTAAGCATTTTTTTGTCTAGCAAGTAAGAGTACTTTAAGTGATTCAATAAAAATGCATATAAACTGAACTGAAACTGATGGATAACTTCGATGAAATGAAGAAGGGAAAAATAGCAAAATGTTTGAAACGGTTTACAAAGCTGAATTAATAAAAAGGGCTATGGGAATACAACAATCGAGAATTGCGCATTGCTTGTATGACGTATCGTTGTGCTAAGTGTGGTTCAGCTGGCCATACCATATATCCAAAGAGTGTCCGGATGGGCCACGGAATCAATGTTTTTTAAGGCTCTTTGGTAATGCAAATCAGGGTTATGCCAGTTTCAAATCATGTCCCTGTGGTAAAACTATAGAATAACAAAGTTTTGCAAAGCTCCGCATAGGCTCATAAGTGTGGTATTAAGAATTAAATCGTCATTAAACCATGGGGTTAAGAATTAAATCATCAAATTGGACATGTTTCCAATTGCATATCTGTGACTTTCAAGGTTAAAGCAAGTAAATTCGCCCTTCATGGGGTAAGTGAAGAGATGCGTTTGGGCACACTGTACCCATGTCATTTAGAAGTACAATAGGTTCTAAGATAGAGCGCTGAAACAGCGGGTAAGTTCACTGGCTTAGACGTTAGAGGGTTTAGTTTCAAAACTCAGTTAGCACCAAAAAGCAGAAAAGTAATCATTCTTTTGACATCAACGCCCTTTCAGCGAGAAATGATACTCCTTCTTTGTCGGTCCATTATAAGAGGACATCGGCTAATTATCATGACTCTTTGACTATGACTGCATACATAAGAATGAGACGCACCGAGCTAACACTATATTCAAAGCCATTCTTTAATTTCATCCTCAGTGTTGTTGAAAATAAGATTGATAAGTAAAAGATATGTTTATTATTTGAAATGTTTTACAACTCTTAAATGTTTGAATAACAAGTGAACGACTTTTACATTCCAAAGCAACAATTCACGTTAGTGTTATACTTTATAGTAAGTAATACACATACATAAATGAGTGTGAAAGTGCAATTTAGTTATGGATATGATATATTAATATAAGAGTAATTGTTGAATTTAAAAATTATTGTAAAATGCTGGAAATAATTCGTTTTATTCAGCCTGAAGGAGTGCCAATTTGTTTTTGACCGAAATATTTATAAATGTTCTATAACAAATTATGATACAAAAGAATATAATTTTTCTTGCCTAGAAAAATATTTGACCCAAATGAGTTAATATTAAAATTTTTTATTTATTGTATTTTTTCGTATCAATCCTAAATGTAACTTGATATTGATGTTCGTGGCTTTGGGTCCGGCTGAGATCGGCTCTCACAAAAGTTCCAATTTTAAAAATAATTGAACTGATAATCTGAAATCAGATTCGAAATCCAAGAAACATAGAAAGGTAAAAATAGTTGACATGCTTTGAAAATATGTATGTGGGATCCCAATATGGAAGAACAAAAACACTGTTTATTTAATATTTTTTCAGTTTATTAGTCATTACAATTCAGTTTATAATTTTACAAGTTCTTCTCTTTTCCAGTCTATTAATTATTACATTTCAGTTTCTTATTTTACAAATTCTTTTCACTTCCTACCACAATGGTTTTCTCAACTGCACGGTTCGACTGTTTGATTACGAGTGCCGGCTTTCTAGTTCTAGTTCTAGTGCTGTACGTCGTATGATTATCGTCCGTTTTTACTATTGCGTGATTATCGTCTGTCTGCTTTGGTTCGTTTCTATATAAGACCAGTCTTATATGTATCGTGTAAATAGTTGTACGTCATCTGTAGGGTATCGTCTCGTAGTTTGTCCCAACCACACATGTATGTATTGATAAATTAAGGATTTGCCGGCAAACTGTTTCAACCGTTTTGAAGTTTGTAAATCCGACATCAAATTTATAAACAGCGAACCCGAAAATCCACGCGTTCAAAATTTGACGAAAAATGTCCGTCGGAGTTGGATTAAACCGCTTTCAGTGTCTGAAAGCAAGCATGTGACATCCGATTTCAGCTTCAGGTCTCATATTCGATTAAAAAATTAATTTTGTTTAAGTATTTGATTGATCGATTTCTCTGTAACTTTTTGTTGGCAAGTAGTTGTACTTAATTTGATTTTAAAAACGTTGGTTTAATATTGTGTTTTAAATAATTAATTACAAATGTTGAGCTGATCGATATTGGAATGCTAAAGAAATTATGAGTTGTGTTGCTTTAAAAACGCAGGACAAATTTAAATTAAGTTAAGCCGGTTAAAAAGATTCAATAGCGAAATTAAACTACGCCTATTCGTTTACTGAAACCATTTTAAATGTCGACTAAACACAGCAGAATTATAGAAATTGGCAGGGCTGTATTGCTTCATTAATGACGTAAAGAAAAAGCGAAAGCACATGTGTCCGCCGTTGGACTTAAGAGCTTTCTCCTCAAAATTGTTTAATAGGCGTCACACTTATCAACAAGGTATATCCTGTCGACAAGTAGGGACACTCAATACTATAATGGATGGTCATAATGGGGAAATATAACTTTGTGGTGGAAAAGGACTTTGGCTAACTTGTATTCGTATTAAATGCAAACAACGACACAACTATCGAATTCAAGCGAAGAATAAATCTTGCCAATCGCTGCTATTCAAGACCAACAACGACAGCACAACACTGTATAGCGTGCCATTGACCTTGTCAGAAGGGGTAGCATTCAAAGCTTCCGATGGCTAGATTATGTTGACAGACCACCGCTCTGACGTGCCTTCGAATCTACACTAGACGGATAACGCGGTAAAGGAAGACTTGCCTGATGTGGCGCGCTCAAGTGGAAAGGTACCTCAGCCAATTAGTGTCCGGACCTGAAGATTAGCGCAAGACCACATTGAATTGAGAAGTAAAGTAAAGCCAGACGTCACGATTCAGAAGTGTCAGAACCCCAAAAAAAAGCTTAGCCGAAATACGAATACATACATATGTCTGCGGAATAATACGTCATCTTGAAAATCATAAAACTATAGCAAATGTACACCAAATCAATTATTGTTGATAGTTTAAAAGGTGATAAATATAGGATTCGCGTCTGCGTTCATTCTGGAATGATGCTGGTTTCTCCACATACATATTTGTGTCACCGTAGTAAATTCATAAGTACATTCGATTTTTAGTATGCAATTGCATCATCGTAGCGGTAACATGCATTTAGTTGGCGTGTATATGCAATATGACATTTATTAAGTACGCTAAACACTAGCATTTTGAAATAACATTATTTTTAGGATCTCATATGAATACAATATAATAGTGCATAGCTTGGAATGAAAAATGGCGACAGCAATGATGTTGAGGACGATGTTAATGATGTTAGTAAGCTAATGTTTTTCGTGAATTTTGGTGAGATGACAAAGACTGATGCATCTAAATTGATAATACGTAGACAAGCCTCATTATTTGGTATTTTTCAATAGTAGAGCTAACATCGCATGGCAGCACAATTTTAAAAATAATTTTAGTATTTGCTTTATACAAAAGTTATAGCGTTGTCGCCATCGGGACAAATTATTATTTTGTAAATTAATTAAAAAAAAAACAAAACAAAAAACTTTACGAAGAGCAAAAATACAGAAAAGATCCCAGTGAAGGTATCACACTTCAATGAATGAGTATTTTTCGTAAACAATTGAAATAGGTTGGTCAATCCGAATTCTCTGATGTAGGATATTTCTTGCTGTGGCGGTTTGAATGTTGTTTAGTGTTGTTCTCTTAACTTGTTTTTATATCAGGGCTAAAATTATTTATGCATTATTTCTCTTTGTTACTCAATTTTTAAAATAACTCCAATGTCGGTATGCAAAGATACACAATAATCTAAAAAAAATCAGCAAGAAAATAACCGACAAAAAGTCGTTCTTCAAATTTCAGTGTGTAAAAGTTTTCATTTTGTAATGATAGTATTATTTTATTTTCATTAGTCAAAAAGTCAGTGTATGTAATAAATTAAAAAAACTATGACTATTATATACTCACACATGGTGGCTGGATTTGTACGATTAGGGCAAGAACTGAGATACTTGATCGGGTACTTGTGTGGTCCAATCGAACTTGACATATTTATGACATGATCCTAATTTAAAGTTTAAATGTGGTAAACACTGATTTGTTCTTGTTGATATATAATTATAATTTTTTTCTTTCAATGATTTCAATTTGTTTTGAAAATCAATTCCCTATTACATAAGAATAACGTATTACCATTTTCCTTATGCGCACCGCCACTTAAGTATCTATTTACAAATCAATTTTCCGAAGTGTAATTTTAAAAGAAAACATACCGAAAAAGGCAATAATGTGTTCATTTCCCTACTGAGCAATTCGACTTATCAACATCCTGAAAGACGATCCTTGATAAGCTTCCACCTCGTGCCATAATATCGACAAATACACTTAAGACGACAACGAATTGCCGAAATCCTTCAACATAGCAGTGTAGCAAGAAATTGATGATGCAAATCTCTATTTATCCTATGCTTAAATTGAATCTTTTAAACAATAAGTAAATCGAATATGCTCAATCGACTTGAAAAATATGCAAAGCAAAGACATACATAGGCAATTCGGCAATACTAATAGGTCTTCTTTGTTTTGGAGTGAATGATATTTTACTTTTGTTAAAATGAATTACGAGCGTTTTCATGGTGTGATACGAGTAGAAATCTGAAGCAAAAAGAAAATGTATGTAGCTGAATAAATATTGTCCTGGATTTGAAAAAAAATACAGGTAAATCCATTCCCAAGAAAATCATGAACACACTTACAGCTTATTCTGTACACTGAATTTTATTTCTTTTATACATATTGCCAGCTAAAGTGATATTATGATAACATATAGTCTAGTCTTATTTTATATACGTACTTACAAATGTGTACACATATAGGTATCTACAATATCATTTCACACTTCCGGCTACAAAGTTGAACAAATAATTTGTAACTGCATCCTGCTTTTGACAACACCGTAACACCGTAACATTCGTACATATTCATATGTATCATGTATACACTCGTACATCCATATGATTGTCGAAAATGCTAACAAAAAAGAAAAAATATTTTTGATCATATGAGCAGAATGAATAAAGAGAGATATACCATATATCTGAGTATGTAATGTGCCTACACGTTTTTGTGTAAGCGGTGGCTTATATTATTGTAGAAGTTAACGTTTGGTAAATATTAAGGTATTATGTGAATGAATGTGGTGCGTGAGTGTAATAAATAAATCATGTATGGAAGATAATTTTTCAGGAGTCTTTGATTTCCGAAAGCAGTTAGGGAAGAATTGACGGATTTGACTTATGCACATATATGCGCTATAATCGCATGCGGGTACGTTTAGAGGAAATTAACAAGAGAAACTAATTTCCCACATTTATTAGAAACACTTACCTCGATATACGTATGGTTACTCGTATATAGGAAGTATTTGAAGAACAGTGCAATACATTTCATTTAGGTATTTTTCATAGATACCTACTTAGTATTACTTATTATATGTTTTAAAGAATAGTAAAATTAAAAATAAAAACATTTAATTAATGTGTATCGTTTTGTTTTTTGTTTTCTAAAATTTTTCGAGTTTTCCTGGTTGGCAGAGCCTAGACAGCGAATTGATTTAGTAATAAAAATTAGTGGTATGAAGTTTCAGTCATTTTGGACGCGCAGTTTTTAGTTGACAGTCGTTTGAGTGAGTCGATGTGAGTGTTTTTTATGAAAATGGAAAAAATTGAGTATCGAGCTGTTATTAAATTCTTGTTTTTGAAAGGCAATACGCCTACGCAAATCAAAAATAAGTTGGACTCTGAGTATGGGGACTCTGCACCATCATTTACCACAATGAAATTTTGGGCAGCTGAATTTAAACGTGGCCGTAAGAGCTTGGGAGATGATGAACGTACAGGATGTCCAAAAACTGCAACCACTGACGATAACATTGTTAAAGTTTACCAAATGGTGTTAGACGACCGCCGAATTAAAGTGAGAGAGATAGTAGAGATTATGAAAATGTCAACAGAACGTGCTTGTTACATATTAAATCAAGATTTAGGCATGAGAAAGCTGTCCGCGCGTTAGGTGCCGCGTTTGCTTACGTTAGACCGAAAACGTGTTCGAATGAACATTTCCAACGCTCTGTTGGCACAGTTTAGGAGCAATAAATCCGAGTTTTGGCGCCGATTAATTCCTATAGATGAAACTTGGATACACCATTATACGTCCGAAACAAAAATTCAGTCAAAACAATGGACTGCAAAGAGAGAGCCGGCTCCAAAAAACCCAAAAAACTGTTTTTTCGGCTGGGAACGGGTTATCTTAATCGATTATCTTCAAAAGGGAAAAACCATTATAGGAGCATAGTACGCATCATCACATGCCAAGCTGAAGGCAGAAATTGTGGAAAAACGGTCACATTTGCAGAAAAAGGAAATCCTGTTTCACCAAGACAACGCGCCGTCTCACACCTCAGCGGTTGCCAAGGCGAAAATCCATGAATTACGGTTTGAACTGCTTGACAATTCGCCTTATTCATCAGATTTAGCCCCAAGCGACTTCTTTTTGTTCCCTCATCTAAAAACTGCGCTCGGAAGACAGAGATTTTCGTCAAATGAGGAGGCAATCACCTTCGTGAACAATTATTTTGCAGAGAAAAACGCCAAGTGTTATTTGGACGGGTTAGAGAGATGGGAGCATCGCTGGGAGAAGTGTAGAAAAATAAAAAATATATAGAAAAATAAAAAAAAATCTTCAGAAAAAATGTCTTGTATCATTGTTCGGTCGGAAACTTTTCAGCCAACCCTCGTATTTTAAACGCTGAGTAAAAAGAATTTTGTACTAGATGTAGTGAAAAGTAACCTTTTTGACTGCCAGAATGCGCTGCCACTCCAAAAAATGTTATGGTGCCTTGAAGTCCGTTCATATTTAGGCAGACATGCCAAGTTTCAGTGCGATACTGTCTTTAGTTTTGTTTTGACAGCTGACGTATTTGGCATCATGTTGAGTATGGACAAAAACGATTTTCGTTCTCTCATAAAACATTATTTTTTGAGAGGCAAAACGGCGAAGGAAACAAAAGAAAAGTTGTATAAATATTATGGGGCTAATGCTCCGTCAGATTACACCGTCAAATATTGGTTTCGAGAGTTTCGTGGTGGCCGCAACTCTACTACCGATCAAGTCCGCAGCGGCAGGCCCTCCGATGCGGTTACAGAGGACAATGTCAAAAAAAATACATGAAATGGTGTTGGCTGACCGGAAAGTGAAGGTGCGCAAGCTAGCAGATATCACAAAGATTAGTACTGAGCGCACACGCCATATTTAGGGCAATATTCTGCATATGAAAGAGTTATCCTGCCGCTGGGTGCCGCGCATGCTCACTCCTGACCAAAAACACGAAGGCGAGAGCACTTCGAAAGAGTGTTTGGAGTTGCTGATGCGGAATCGGGCGCACTTTTGGCGTCGAATGGTAACTGGATTTGGGTCCCTCGGACTATTATCTCTTCCCAAACCTCAAAAGATGGCTCATCAATAAAAAATTCAGCTCACGCGAGGAAATCATCGACGACACGGAGGAGTATTTTGCAGACCTTCCGGAAAATTACTTTTCGGACGGGATCAAGAAGTTGGACAATCGCTGGAATAAGTGTATCAAACTAAAACAGGACTATATTGAATAAAATAAAAAAAAAACATTTAAAAAAAATTTTAAAATTTTTTTCATTCGCAAGGAGGTTAGTATTCTTAGTACTAGTTAGTATAGTTAGTAATAGCAGTAAAAAAAATAAACACACGCTCACTGCGAAATTTTTGGGTGAGAGCTTTGACAACAAACGCATCTATGTCAATGATAGTTTGACACCTCATGTACGAGCAATATTTAATGCAGCAAAAAAAGTAAAAGAGGAAAAGAAGTACGAGTATGTCTACCTATACATAGGTTAGGAATAATATTATGTGTATATTTGCGTAAAAAAGAAGGGGATGATGCTATTAAAGTTAGATGTTTGGAAGATATCAATAATTTATAGATATAATTTATTATTGTTTTCAATATGAACTATGACCCTTCGGTTGATGCAAAAACTAATCAAATCCTTAGCCCAACTGTATTTATAAAGCAAAAGATTCGTAGCTTGAGAACAAACTATAGTTCTTTTGTTGCTCATATTGATTCGTTAAATTTGTTAGCTGAGATCTGGTTGTACGACGGGGAAAAATCCAATTACGAAATTCCAGGTTATGAGTTAATAGATAATTGTAACAATTCTTATTGTGCTGGTGGATTAGCAGTTTATGTAAAAGAAATATACAAATGTGGAAGAGTGAAATATAACTTGAGTAGCGCAGATGTTGTCAAAATTACTACAACATTAATAAAGAATTTTTCACACTCCATGAAAAAGGATTGAGTTTAAATGTTTTCATGGAAGAATTGAATGAGCTTCTGCTAAGCTGTTTTAGGAGACATAAACATTAATATCTTAAACGAAACTAATGATTCCGACAAATATTTGCTTTTGATGTCTTCATTTGGCTTAAAGTCACTTATCAATGAGCCAACTTGTATAACTCACAGCACACAAACCCGTATTGATCACATGTTGGTTAGGTTTCAAAAAAAGAGAAAAGCTTTAAGTGAAGTTCTTGATTTAAAGATAACGGATCATTGTATGACTTGGGTCGAAATAGAGCTTGGGAATGAGGGACAATCTAAGAAATATATTCCATTTCCTGTAAAAAAAATTTGTTGAAATCCATAAAGGAGAAAAATTTGCTTCGCAAAACAATTAAAAACAACCCGCAAAACATAAATTTAACAAAGCAGTACAGAAAGCTTTGCCATGAAGTGAAGCTGAAAGTAGCTTTAAGTAAAAAAAAACTTTTATTCAGCAAAGTTTTGAAAACTGTAGTTTAAATGTTAAAAAGGAATGGAGAGTTGTAAACAGTATCTTAGGTAATGGCAGCAGTAGGGATAGCTCATGTGAAATTGAGGTAGACAATGTTCTAATTCGTGATCCCACAAAAATTGCAAATACCTTTAACAAGTTTTTTGCCACTGTTGCAACGAAATTGCAACCTAAGCCCTCTCCATCCGGTTGCAATTGTAACTCATATCCGGATTTTACAGATGATGGTTTTCAAACAAATAGCTTTGTTTTTCAGTCTTTTTCACCATTGGAACTCTATAAAGAGATAATAAGTTTAAATAATAGAAAATCTTGTACTTCCGGTGATATTACGAACTGTCTTATAAAACGCATTCCTTTTTTTTATTGCTGACGTGTTGTGTCATATATTAAATATGAGTGTCAAGTGTGGTATCTTTCCGTCTAAAGTAACTCCTCTTTACATATTTCGTAGTGAGCTATGCAATGGTTTTAACAAAAAAAAAGTCCCATGGCTTTATTTATAGATATGACCAAGGCTTTTGACATGGTGAACCATAAAATTCTTTTGGACAAACTCTACAAAGCTGGATTTAGAAAGTCTGTATTGAGTTGGTTTAGATCCTATTTATCAACTAGATTTTAAAGAGCAAAAATAAACGAAGTCTTTAATGAAAAGTTAGAATTACAAATTGGAGTTCCGCATGGATCCGTTTTGGGTCCGATTCTTTTTTTAATGTATATCAACTCAATTCTCAAACAAAATTTTTTATGGAAACATTACAGCTTTCGCCGATGACATTGCTTTTTCTTACACCAATAACTCCTTATTTGAATCGGTGGCTAGAATCCAAAGTGATTTACAGCGATTGAGACTGGTTTGCCAAACATGAACTTATTGTTAGCGAAAAAACTAAGCTTATGCTTTTCAGCTTAAAAAATTCATCTTTGCTTGAGACTAATGTTATTTTCCATTCAGCTGGTTGCCTAAGGCTCTCAATGTTCTCTCATAATTGTGGAAAAGTTAACTTTTGTGCAGATGCAACATGTTGTTCAAATTGTTTCAAAATAGATTCTGTTGAATCTTTCAAGTACCTTGGAGTTTCGATAGATAGTAATTTAAGTTGGAAAACACACGCGACTGAATTAAAAGCTTGACGCAACGCGTCAAATTTTTTTATTGCAACCTCACTGTTCCAAGGAACTTTGAACTGTTATTTATTATGGAATCATAAATTCGAAGCTTCAATACGGCTTGACAAGTTGGGGTGGAGCTTAAAATAATGTGATGGAACCATTACTTATAGCCCAAAACACATTGTCAGAATTATTCGTAGGAAAAGTAGAATAACAAGTAGCTGGCCATTATTTCTCGATCTAAGAATTCTGCCTTTGAAACACCTACAGTACTGTGCAAAACCTAAGCAACCATCTGGAGTCAGCATTTCATAGTAGATCTTATCAACTTTCTACTCCAGCAAATAAAAAGAAATGGATATGTAACGATGTGTAATAGAGTGTATTTTGAAATTCACAACTTTTTATAAAAGTAATAATACTTCAGATTAAAAAAAACGCAAAAACCAACAAAGTAGCGAAATTGAGCTGTGCAAAACCTAAGCAACTTTGTAACCCACTGTAAACAAAAAATAGCTAACATTACTTCAAAATACATTCTATTACACATCTTTATATATCCATTTCTTTTTATTTGGTGGAGTAGAAAGTTAAAAAGATTTAATATGAAGTGCTGACTCCAGATGGTTGCTTAGGTTTTGCACAGTGCTGTATATAAAGGTCCTAAAGTTTTTTTCATTCGCAGTGGCTACAACACAATATTTAGAAATTCAAAAGCATATGGATTAAGAGTTAATTCTCAGCAACTTTTGAAAGTTCCAGTTTCCCAAAGAAGACATTTTTCTAACTTTTACTCTGTTTCGGCACCTACGCTATTTAATAGATTACCTTACGAAATAAGATCGCTTAGAATGCGGTATTCTTTTCTTAGTAAAATAAAAATCTGGCTATTTTCATTGGATATTTCCCAAGTCAAAAATTTGTTTATGAGCACAGTTTAAGTTCAAATTGTTTCTATTATTTGTTAATCTTGTTTGAAATTGAATTTATTATATAAGATTATTTGAATTTTTTTTCCTTAGTAACTCAAAAAAAAAAAACGCCACATCATTGTTTTTTGTATATATGCGGGTCATTCGCTACTAATGGTAAATAGATTAAAGAATGAATCTTTTCTTTTCTTTTCTTTATTCCTCAACTACTGATATTGTAAGGCATCATCCTCAAAGATAAGAAAAAATAAATGAATTAATAAAAAAAAAAAAAAAAATAGTCGACAATCTTTCCCACAGAATTACTGAAGCTCATATTTCCATAACATGCCTATGCCGAAGCGTACTATAACGTAAGAACGACGATCATAAAAAAGTCGCAGAGCTTGTCATACACCCGTTTTCCAGCAGTTAATAAAGTTTAACTTAAACTAATTACGGGTCGAGTTCTTAATTTCTTCACTTATGTTGTGGTTCCGCTCCTTTGTGATATTCTAGTCTGTTGAAAACAAAATAATTTTTCTCTTAATAAGACAACGGGAATACTGGAGTTAAAAACCCAGCAAATCAACTGGCCCGAGTCAAAAGTATTTTTTATTCTTTATACAATCAGTACAAAACAATAATGTGCACGAGTTCTTTTACTTCAATTATGTGATTGTCTCACTTACAAGAGAAATAAACAGATTCTTCATCATAATAAATGATCCATTTTGATTTCTGTTAATATAAATACCTGGTTCTCTTTTTATACAGAAAAATTATAAAAATGATTAGTTGCCTTGATTCTTAAATTATTATTCGGCATTCGATAGGTATTGAGGTATTCGATAGCATACAAAAAATCCATTCATTCTAAAGTTGTTATATAAAAACATAAATACGGTGCAATTTACGAGTATAATACGGAATAGAGAAATATAGAAATATGTAAAAAAAAACGTCAAGAATAACGGGTTTTTAGTTATTTCATACTTATGTTACATAGATTTAATTTCTATATAAAGGTTAATTTCAAGATTACGATAAAATCGGACGCGTTTACGGTTTTTGCATGAAATAAAGCAATTTGGCTGGGGAGAAATATAAGACTGGTATATGTATAAAAGTTAGACCAATACTTAACTTTGCATCTTTCACTCTCACCTTAAGTCGGATTCATTGAATTATAATTTGATTATATCGTATATATGTATATAACATATAAATACATAGATACTCGTATATAAGCATATATTAGAAAAAGTTACTTCAAAGCACATTTACATAAACTCAAATTAAAATTCAAAAACACGTAAAACTCAACATTTGCTGAAGCAAACAAAACTATAAATGCGAAAGTATAATTTAAAGAATAAACGCAGATGTGTCCCAGATAGCACTTAATAAAAAATGAAGTGAAAAAATGTACTTTCCACAACTTTGTGTATGCTTCGCTGCGAAGTAAATTCATCCCTTCCTTACGTGAATCTGTTATCGTAATTTTTCGGCTTGCTCGCACGTGTTTTCGTAAAATATCCTTAGGTGTATACAATACAAAATTTATTCAAATTACAAAATAAAGAAAGGAAAAAAACAGGTGAAAAAAGCGCAATTTCAAACAGTAAATCAACTTGAAGATAAACATAATAAGTACGTAAACAAGAACTTATTTTTAAATTAGTTTGGGATCTTATACAAACATATATATACAAATATTGTACACACGTTAGTTCAGAATCGATATATCTTGAAGTTTAAGAGTGAAATAGGATTTTATTTAAATGCTCGGTAACTTTCTCCGGTATACTCGCACCTCTTAACTTTCATCCTCGTTGTTATCCAATATTCAAAATAAGACTTATGTATATACGAGTAAATTTTTAGAGTGTGGCAGCACTGATTCTTTTGACGTTTCCAAATATTATAGATATTCATAAAATTTTAAACTTTTTTTGGGAAGAAATAATGACACGTCAAGTAGTGGTTACTTTTTTACAGTGTACAAATTAAACTACCAATTTACTAAAAAGTGGAAGTTTCTCGTGAAGGATTTCGTTGGATTTTATTTTATGATTTTAAATGTGGTCTAGCTCAACAATAATGGATAGATCGGCTTCGTATTTTAGTGACGAAATACCATCCAATGCTACAATTTATAACTGGTTGGCAGAGTTCAGTGCTGTTGTACATGCTTGTATGGTGGCTTCCACGAGTAAACATGTAGAGCAACAACCTTATGTCGTTACTATAGATTGACACAGCATTATTGTCATTGCCCCATTCAAATCAGCATTATTTTGTAAGTCATAAGTTCATAACGGATGCGAATATTAGTAGCATTTCCGTTTGCAATAATAGCATTTCCATCTGCAGGAAATGCGCTTTTATACATTATTAATTAATCAGCATTTTAACACAACATCAAATGAATGGACATAAAGTCAGTCAGCGATAGACTAAACAGAATCACTTGTTATTTTATTTAATTGGCGCAGTCGTACGGATTTTTTATTTTTTCTTTTGTTTTTGATAGAAAAAAAATAAAAAGACGAAAACGAACCAAAGTAAACATTAATGAACTAAAAATCAGTCGTTAGTGAAAATATGAACTAAAAGAAAGGTCCGTGATTCAGTGATGATAAATCAGTCGTAGCGAATATATAAAATAAAAATAGAATCCAAGTGATTGTTGCAGACCAAAAATCAGTCGCAGCACGCAGCATACATAAAATAAAGAAAAAAGGTGTCTGTTAGAAGTGCTGTTCAAAAACATCAAAATTTCGCGACAAGTACTCCACGATTCCAGAAGGAATTTACCAGCAGAAAAAGCAGAAACAGCAGCTGATCCAAATACTATATTGGCTACGATGGCGCAAGTTGGACAATAATGGACAATTCAATCAAGAACGGCAACAAAATAATTACAACAACTCTGGACAGACCGACCAGAAGTGACGAGGTACTAAAAACTATAGTAACTGTAGGCATTATAGGCAAAATAAGGAACAAATGGATATCGATAACGATAACATAGCTCATTTAACCTTAGACCAATACCAACATAATACCTAGGAACAGATTAACATTCCAGAAGAAGACCATTCAATAGAAGCTCTGGTTTTTCTGAGCCCCATTGATAGGAAGACACAAATAGCACATTCTATAGGAAATGAAAAACATATACAATATGTCTAATACGAGTAGATACAGGATCTACAATAACTATAGTTAATACAAGTAAAATAGATTATAGTGCATATGGAATTCTTAACGAAGTAACGATAAAACTTTCGACAGTAAATAATCAGATCTATCAAGTCCCAATCCCTACGGAATTTGGATATAGATCTAATGTATCATATGGAAAGTCATTGGTAGGTAATATGGTAGAGATCATAAATATAAAAAAAAGAGAAGTGTTGTTACAGAATAAAACCATAATTCCAATTACAATATTTTCGAAGCTGAACCATATATAGAATGTTACGAATTAGCGGGACACGATGAAGTGAAGTTAGACAATTTAAAAACTTTTGAAAAACAGAAAATTCAAGAGTTGTTGCAGAAATATAACTTACAAATTCCGAAAGTATAGTACATAAAATAACATTAACCACAGATCAACAAATAAACGTCAGATTGTACCATCTTCCTCAAAAACATGAGGAAGAAGTCAGGAAACAGATTAACGATATGAAAGGCAGGGCATAGTTCGAAATTCATATAGTCGATATGCCTCTCCAATCGTAGTTGTGGCCAAGAAACCTGATAGTGAAGAGAAAACTAAGTTAGAGTATGTATTGATTATCGAGCACTTAATGATGTAACGGTGGATGATAAATATCGAGTACCAAATATCGAGAGTATTCTTGGTAAGTTTGGGAGGTCACAGTACTCCTCTACAATTGTTTTAGCCAAGTGATACCATCAAATAAAGGTACATCCTGAAGATATAATTAAGACTGCATTTGTTCCGCCAAATGGTCTACATATACGAAAATGGCAGAATGCCATTCGGGCCCCAGCGACGTTTCAACGTCTAACGAACGATATTCTCAGAGAGTACATAAGACAAATTTGTACAGTATGTATATTTTGACGATATACTAATCTTTTCCACTTCCTTAGAAGAGCACATATCATGATTAAATTAAGTATTCCAAAGGTTGGCAGATCATAATCTAAAAATACAACTAAATAAATGCTCTTTTCTTAAGAACAACACCGAATACCTAGGCCATATACGAGTACTCCCTTCGGAAGGAATGAAACCAAACCCGAATAAAGTAGAAGTAATTCAGAAGTATTCTTCACCCTTGACGACAACTCAATTGAAAGGGTTCCTAGGGAGCACTAGTTATTATAGCAAATTTATTAGGGATTACGCTAGAGTAGCATATCCGATGGTAACATACTTAAAAAAGAATATGAAAATCAATAGCAATGACCCTGGATATATTTACGCATTTGAAACATTAAACGAAACTCTGGTTCAGCACCCCATACTTAAATTCCCAAACTTTAGTAAACAATTTTCACTTTTCACTGATGCAAATAATTTTGCTTTGGGAACTGTACTATACTTTCTCAAGAAGGACAGCCACTATGCTATGCTTCTCGAACATTAAATGACCATGAGAAAGACTACTCAGTAACCTATAAAGAATTCTTAGCACTGGCTTGGGCTACCTCATATTTTAGACCATATCTTTAGGGGCAGAAATTCAAAATAACCACTGATCAATTGCCCATGAAATATTTATCTAAAAAATATAATGGTAAAGAAACGAGGACTTCTAAATTACAGGAATTGCAGTTTGACATTGAGTATATAAAAGGCAAAAAAATTGCAGATTTTCTAAGCAGAATTCCAGTGAATGAAAAATTGTTAGATATACCAAAGGGGGAATTATAAATACATACTAGACTCAGTTAATACTAACTTACTTAAGTAGTTCAAAGTGAAATAGAATAGAAATTCTTTTAAAATACAGTGTGCATGGTAAAAGAATTATCCAGATTGACATGACAAAAGATGACAAATACTGGATGGATCTGTTTCATAGAACAATTATTAGGTATTTATTCTGAAGTAGGAGATAGAGAATATATGTAATAAAGTGTATTAATAATAAATTTAATTTATTGTTAATTTTATAAATAAATAATAAAGTACAGAAAGTAATAATCGAAATATATGGACATAATAAAAAGTTAAATTTTATAAGCTTACACAGAGAGCAACAGATTTAGAAAAAGCTGACTATATTCATAGACAAATATCTCTTTATCACACCGAAGAAAGTAACCACTCAGGAGGAGTAGAAATATATCAATTAAAATATAAATTATATATTTTCCAAAACTGATAATAGAAATATGAAAAGTAATAGGAAATTGCCAGTAAGGGAAATACGACAGAAACCAATCAGACCTAAATTCAAGCTGACTGAAACTCCGAACAAAGGAAATGAAATATTATACATGGATATCTATCATTTTAGTTGACATATTTGACATTTATAGGCTGAATTATTTACTAAAAAAGTTTACGGATATAGTTTGACTAGCAAAAATGTAGATAGAGCCGAAAACCTTCGCAGCTAGCGCTCACATACTGCTCATATATTAATTTTAATTCTATGTTAATAAATTTTAATAATAATAATAAAAATTGGACAAGTAAGTTAGAATGCATAGATGAACAATTAACAAAATTCGGCAGATTTAAAGAAAAAAATATGTACATAGAAGAGAAAAAGAAGAAGTAAAAGAAATATTTCACGTGAAAATTATGAAGAAAAACGCAATGAAGTTTATATTGTACAAAAAGTTACAAACACTTAAGACATAAGAATGAAACATATTACAGAAAACATAATTTAAAAAATGTACAGGCCACAAATACTAAAAGGCCAAATCAATTTGCAGATAATCTATTGGCTGACCATCATAATGGCAATTTTAACGATAATAATAGCGGAAGCAACTTTGATAATAACACCAATAGAAACCGGTAAAGGCTTTCAACTTAGGGCCAAACAATAAATAATAGCCAGACTATTTTACAAATAATTGACACTAAGCAAATACTGCATTGATAGAAGTAAATTTACAGACTCTATAGTTAAATAATACAGAAATACAGAACGAAATATTTATTATCAAAGGAAAACTTCAAGGAATTATATCACTCAGAAGACAGAAATTAAAATTAACGGACCCTTTAGGTCCATGAAAGTAAGAAAACAATACAAATAGATAGGCAAACATTAGCACATATCTCCCAAATATCGCATCTACGCAAAAAGACATTGTAAAGAAACAATTGATTACCGACCAACTACTGAAACTGCAAATATTAGAAAGCAAAATAGATAGTATACTATGTAGACAATTATTACAGGTAGACTTTTATAAACTTGAATATGCTAGAATAGGACTTTGGACCAAGATAGACTTATAATAGCTGTGAAATTACCGAAAGACTACATTACCGAAAGACCCAACTTAAAATGATTATACGCATTCCCAAAAAAAAAAAAGAAATGGACATCGAAGCTTTACAACTTATAGAAATAATTAACCTACAATACGAATACAATATTATTAACATTTCTTTGAGAGAACTAAATTTAAGCCGTTCATGTGTTGTATAACACAAAATGCATGTACTTATCGCTATAATGCAGTAAAAAAAATAATTAAGATACATGATCATACATAAACTTAGAAAAAGAATCTTCATCTGCAATATTGCATAAACATTTAGCTGTGAAAAAGCTCTGTGCTAGGTGGAGACCACACAAGCTAACTGAAATAAAGAAATTCAGTCATGGTGTTTCAAAAAACATGTACAGCATCGTTACAGGAGACGAAACCGGGATATACTCGTACGAACTCGAATCCTAGCGACAACCGGCTATTTCGCTATTCCAAGGTGGGCGAAGGACGACACAAATGACTCGTTCTCAAGGACTTCGGAAAAAATGATCGCTTGCTTATTCAGTTAATCGGTTACTAACATATTTTGGCTTTAGAGGACCGAAGAGCTGTTAATGCCGATTGGTACTCAACACTTTGTTTGCCGGAAGTCATCAGTCAACTGCGTAAAATACCATAAACAAAAACGACGTGTCATCCTCCATCATTATGCTAGTTCACACACAGCCAGTCAAAGAATTAAATTTATGGTTTCAAAACGTTGAATTAATGAGTCTCCTGATTTATCGCCTAATGACTTCTTTTGGTTCTCGTTTATAAAAAATAAAATGCTGCACCAACGTTTTTCAACGCCAGAAGGATCTGTAGAGGTTTTCAAAACGAGATGTTGGGTTCAGAGTGGAATAAATGTTTCGAAAACTGGTTCTATAGAATGGGGAAGTGTATAAATCTTGAAGCAGAATACTTTGAAAAAACAATAAACCATTTCAAGTAATAAATTTATGTTTTCCCTTACTTTTTCTAAAAACTTATCGGAAAATCTTCAAAGCACACAATTTTTTATACAAATCTAATCATTACATTACAATTTCGAAGGTAATAATATGCTTGAAGATATATGGTATGCATGTGCGAGAGTAAGTTCAAGTACGGAACGTGCAATTTGTAAAAAAAAAAACAACGTTAATCTCTGAATATCAACATACAGTACTAGTCGAAATCTATTAACATAGTAAAAGCACACATTTAATGAAAATTTAAAAAAAAAAATCGGGACCGAATTTTCTGAGTTATTCAAGGAATAAAAACAATTTCAGAACCGTCAATGCAGTACTAATACGATTTCATTAATATAGGGAGTCGCACATCTGGCCAGTGAAAATTGTATGCGTAATAGGTTTCCTAAATTCTAAAAGGAAACGAAATATTGTATCAAAAACTATAGGAGAATACTACAAGTTATCTTTATCAGGAAGTTCTAGGCGTGACTTATGGGTCGCGCCAATTTCGGCTAGTTCGATTTATTTTGTACAAGCAATTCGTGGAATATTGTATTAACTCTTCTTGATTTTACGATTGCTGCATTGGTTTTTTAGTTAATGATTCTAAATTCGATTAGTATGACTAAAATAAATATTGAAAAATGTGTAGTTAGGACTTTGGTGTATGTGCTTCTCTATTTTGACTAGCTGAATTTGCCAGGTGTTATCCATTTCGTTCTTTCATTAAAGCTAGTGAAACAACTTATTCTACTTTAGCTTTATGAAATGATGGCTGGATATATAGTGATAGAACTTTGGCGTTCGTCACTTCTTCGGATAAGAATTTCAGTTTAGTACCTGAATTGTATTGTTAATCTCAATCTCTCCTTGGTAGTTATTTAGTAATTTTTTATTTTTTTGTTTTTTAAAACTTAACACTCAAGTGGGTACGAATACCATTATAATGCCTCAGCACGTGTTAAGTTTTTTTGGAAAATGGAATAGAGAGAGAAAAAAAGATGTTTGGGCTCAGTGGTTTTTCGCTCCATGGGTGGCATCCAACATTTAATTGGGAGACTAAATTCTTAGTGGATTTGGCTTGATGTTGATTTCTAGTCAACTACTCATCTTACTTGATTCTCGTTAACTGAAAAAATGGATGATATGTTTTTCGGGCGAGGGGATTCGAACACCGAACTCCAGTTGTTAATTCTTCTATCACTGGTATATGGTAACTATTCGAAATTCTGCATACTTGTTAACAATCTGGGATACATTGATCTTTTCTTATGTCTAACAAATTTTCTCTCTTATAATTTGATATATCAATAACTGTTTTACACTTATTTTTTTATAACATAAGAGATTTCGTTTTTCTTAATAATGTTTTCAAATATAAGTTTTTTGGCTACTTTAATTCTTCTTATTGGTTTTATTAATAATTAAATAATAAAAGAGTTTCTTTAGTTTTAGGCTCACTTATATATATTATATAGGTTACATTGAAACAATTTTTAGCTCTAACAATTTAAGAGCTTGTTCTATATTAACATATGGAATGTGATTATTATCTACATACGTATATTACCTAGTAAAAGAGTTAATTCTAGTTTAGATTAGATTCTAACTATTAGTTTGGATGCTTAGTGCTTGTCAATTAACAAATTTTTTATCTTTTTTTATTAATATTAATTAATCGCTTTTTGATGTCTTTGATTCTTCTATTACGAGTACATGATTGAATTTTTAGAACTTAACATAGTTGTTGTTATTTTCTAACAAGCTAGTCATTTTACCTTCTATTAATTCTAAGTCATTGTAATCGGGATTTCCGCGATCCATTTAATTGCAGAGCCAATGAAGTACAGAGACCTTATTGATCTATGTGTTTAAATATTGTCGATTTGGTTTTTTATCTGTGACAACTAGTGTTGAAGGAGGGAGGGATGCGGACTTGTTGGGATATGTTGAGTTATTAAGGATTGAGTTTCGGTGACAAAATTTTCATAGGAACATACATATTACGTGAATATGTCTGAAAGTTCCAGTCCCAGTTTTTAATTGGAGTTCTTTTATAAAGAACCTGTGGAATAAAGAAGGAATAAAGAAGAAATGATAGGGAACTAATGTTAGTTGCGTATGTATTTTTCTTCCGGATTCCGCTATTATAGAAGCATGGTTTTCTTTGACTGTTTCTTTTTGATACATCTGAGTAAGTTTGGACTTTTGGCGCTTGTTATGCTTTATATAAACAATTTGTCCCACCTCGTAATCATTGAGTGGTTGACGGTTTTGATTATGGAAAGTTTAGATCCTTACTTTGTTTACTGATAAGCTGCTCAATATAATCTTGCTTAGACTGCTCAAACTGGTCTGGATTAGTGGAGACGTTTCTGCTATAGAAGAGTTCAATGGCCGGGTCTATTTATAAGAAGGGCTTTTATAAATAGAGATTGGGGGATTTTCCGTTGCCTAATACCTCGCATTTTGGATTCTTAAGAAGTTCTCTTATATCTTCTATGGATTTAGACTTTACTAATTTGACATATACGATTTAGGAAGTTTTCGTATGGCTGTGAGGACCAAATGGCTCTTGATTAAATAAATATTTATGTGTAATGTGTGTCCAGGATATTCTGGAATGAGAGCGGGTTTTCGGATGGAATTGTTTGGGTGCCTTTCGTATTCATTTTCCTTACCAGTTTTACATTGTCTAACTATTTTTTTATTTTAGGGTTAATTTCTGGAAAATAATACTTCTCAGGGATTTGAAGCCTGATTTTTTGATCGGATTCTATTTGTATGTCTTTGACTTCAACTTGAGTGAACCGAATCTTGAAGGTGCGAAAATAGAGAGGGTAGATTTGTTGGATTAGTCCCATGACATCGTCCCTGGTTTTTATACCATTAATCTGGTTGGGTTTCAAAAATCTCTTGAAAATGCCAATTATATTTTCTTTCGTATAGCATGGTTCTGTGAATTCATGTTTCCAGTAAGAAGGGAAAGGTTTTCGGATTTAATATTCGGGTTTATCACGCCAATGTTAAGGATAATTCGGGTTTTAAATACATTTAAGGGAATTTCAACAGAGGCAATTAAATCGTGTGAGGAGCTTTTATCACTGTTCTGAGTAACACTCATCGAGTTAATGGTTTTTTTTGCGGTGGCTTGGATAATGCAACAGTAATGATGCTTACTTTTCCGGGTTTATAAATTAATTCGTATCATATGTACTCTTCTATGATGGTTTTCCATATCTTCCTTTTAGAGTTGTTGTTTTCATTGCTTATGGCATAGGTTAAGAGTTGATGGTCGGAATAAATTTTAACTTTCCTAGAGTCATATAAGAAATTTCTCAACGAATTTAATGCCAATATTATGGCGAGCATTCCTTTCTTGTAAGCTTTATAGGCTTCTTCAGTACTGCTAAGTGTGCGAGAGAGAAATGTTATGGATTTGTTTTTAAACCGCACCTATTGCGTACTATGACGCGTCGGTCGTAAATTCAAAATCATCTTTTAAGTTGGAATAAGCAAGTATGACTACTACTTTGTATATTAAGGCATTTCTTATATTTGCGAAGGCCTGTAATGCTTCTTTATTTAATTGAACCTTTCTAGACCTGTTTTTTGAGATGCAGTCTTCTACCCCTCTAAAAAGGCAAGTTATGAGGTTGGCTATTTTAACGAAATTGCTTTAACCTAATCCAGTTAATAATCCTTTCCAAAGTTTCGAAAATAAGAGAAATATTTTTAAAATATTCATCTACGGTTTTTTATCCGTGGTTGTACTCGTATATACATAGTGTGCATTCTGAGTATATCGACTAGAGCTTGAGGGGGGTAGGAGTTGATTTATAGGAATCCGTATTTGGCTAAGCAGAATCATACAACTTTCGGAGGTGTACATGATTGCCTGTAACTGTTTGAGACTATGGAAGGCTTTCAGTGCAGGTAAGTTAAAGAACTTGAGGGGCGACTACTGAGGTCCGAAAAAAATAAGCTCAGGATGGTGCGTAATTTTAAAATTACCACTTACAGAGTTTACTAGGAATGTGGTTTTGTTTAAGAACATATATTCTACACAACCGGGTTGAATATAATTTTTGTTACAGCTAGTATCGATTAAAAATTTCAAGATGTTTCCGCTCTTCATTCTATACTCGAAGTACGGAAGCGAAGAGCTTATTGGCCTAAAAAAGTTGTCGGTATTGTTGTGGATCAAAGTTGATGCAAACGCATCGTACTCTGCGATGTACTCGTAATCGGCAAGTGCTTGATTCTAGTTCAGGTCTCTTCCCTCTGTAGCACCACTTCCTGAATGGGATCAGACAACGTAGTAGTCGCGTGGGACATTATTTGCATTTTGTTAGGCACTGGTACTTGTGGAGGTAATTTTTGTTGCTTCTGTGCGAATTTAGTATGATTCTGATAATTAATAGCATTTTTGCTCATGAAAATATCATTGTTCAGTGGAGTGTTGAGGTTTCGGTTGCAATACGTTGAATTGCTTGTGTTGGTTGTATTTGAGAGGATTTGGCTCCCAAGCTTGGAATTAGTTATGGTTATTCCGAGGTTGATAGGTTGGAAAGGGACCATAATAGACTGGGTTCGTAGGTAACTTAGTTTTGTTGGAATTTGTGTTTGGTTTGGGTGGACGTTGATGTGGCTCCGGTGGATAAGAATGGAATTGAAATCTTGGAGTAAAATGGTGGCAAATACTGATTTGGATTATTTCTGCTAAAATGGAGGTGGAGCAGGAGCAGTAATATTGTACTGTGTCGCATGCTATGTGAGATTTTCTAATTCTAGGCAAGGTGCAGAGCCTTTGGAAGGTCTGTGAGTTCTCCCATAAAAACCTCGTAAAATCACATTTAAGACCCCGAACGAATATTTCAAGGGCTTTATCTCAGTACGTTCAAACCATTACAATCGTTGAATCTAAGCTAATGTCCGTACTTGCAGTTTTGTGAAGGATAGCCGATAGATGGTGGTACCCTGTTTGGTAAAATCCTTCAATGGGTTCGGTACCTTTTACCAAGCAAGTCAGTTGGTGTTTTAAGGTAAAACATCGCCAGATCCTTTCCCAGACTAGGTGGACCTGGCAAGGCCTACAAACTTATTACGGATCACTGTTAAGATCCCCTTGAGTGAATCATTGATTCTTAGAATATATTCACCGGTTTTTTTCCACGAACCGTATTCTCGCGACAACTCCGTTAGACTGCGGAATCTTGTCCATATCGGCTAAGTTAGCTCTTTGATCTTCGTTAATTACTTAATCAGTTCCGGATGCTAATGGGTTTACCAAGCTATGGATCACACGAGGGCATTTTCTAATTATAACGTTAATTACAAGCTGTGGGATTTGATTCTGTAATTAATCCAATTCATTCTGAGCCTGAGCTTCAACTTGAGGTTGATCTTGGCCTCCAACATTGGCCAACCTTGGTGGCCGAACCAAGTTTTCATTTCTAGACATAGTGGACAAGCGAGATAACGAATAGGGAAAAGATTGTCACGGGTTGAATTTTGAAAAAATATGTTTATAGCAATTAAATATTAACCTAATTATTCACTTTTGATGATATGTTTAGCTTTAAATAAATTTATTGATATCCGTTTAAAAAATAAATTTTCGTTCACTTAATCTTTATTTCTTACCTTTTAGTATTTTTCTTTTTCTAAAAACAAAATTTCAGTGTGGATATGGTCTTTCCTTTTCACGTAAATTTAATTTAAATATAATATTATTTGAAAGCTTTCTTTAATACTTATTTAAAAACAAACTCAAATCTATCTTTACATTAGAATGAGCTGCATAAGGAAGCGGCTATTTATTCTAGACTGGTTTTTGTGAAGCGATGGTGTTGTGGAGTGCTGAGGGGCCTCTTTCTTTCTTGTTGTTGGTTTGAGAGTTGGTTTCACTCACGTCCGATTTTTTTCTTTTTCCTTTTTAACAAATTTATTTCTTCTTTACGGAAACCGTAGAGCAATACGCGGTGACTACACAGGACCCTTATTACACACTTTGCAAAATTTATTATAAGCAATAAAAAACCACGGTCTCTGCTCGGGTGCAAGTTAAAATACTGACCGTTCGATTTTTTAAAAAAAAAAACAACTATATTCTCTGAATACCAACTTACAACTAACTTACGAGTATTCTAAAGTACAAATTTATTTCTGCGTCTGGCAAAGCGTTTACCTTAGAAGCCATGCGTTGGTCATTTGTTTGGAAACGTGTGGGAGAGTGCTTAGCTTAGCAGTCACGCTCCTCAGTTATATTATTTGATGATATTTGTTTTATGTCGTACAGATTGCTTTAACTTATATCCCTTTAATTAAACAACTACTCGTATGTGTGTTTTCTGGTAATGTTTTCTTATCTTAAAGGCTTGCATAAAATTTAATTCTTGCTAACATAGAACTAGCGGTTGATGATTATCCACGGAGCGAATTTTTTGGTACTAAATACCATTTTAAAGTTCTATCTGAACTGTTGAAATAATAAAAATAATAACAATAATAATAATGAAAATACAAGCAATATTTTATTGTAATATACGAGTAACTTCGATTGCACAAAAATACTATAAATATGTATATAAAATAAATATAATGGAATTTAAATTTTGGTCAAAATCATTAGAGCCTATTAAAAAAAAGTCAAGAAAAACAAATGAACTTAGCCAAAACAAAGTTTTAAAACTAATAAAGAGGAACACATTGTACAATAATTAAGAACAATCCTCTTTGCTTTTGCTACGCTATCTTCACGCTTCGAGGCACGAGTCTGGAGGCACCGAAAAGAGTTTTTATACCTACACATAATGTGCTGTTTTTTAATAACGATTTCCGTTTTAGCTTCAACAATCAATCAACATGTTGTTTAGGAACGTCATCGGTGTAGAGCGTTCATTACAAATTTAATGTAAAAAATAATTGCTATCAAGAAAAAAATTAGAAAAAGTAATTTTCTTCACGCCATCACTCTTCCTACCGACAATGGTATACTCGTATCTTCCAGCCATGAAAATTCTCTCACTCTTCGGCGTTTGGAGTCGGAAAAATTCATAGGTCCCCTTTCACTGTTAACAAAATAACAGGACGAGCAACCCTTGAGTGAAGAGATAAGGCCTTCATTCACCCTGAAGTGTACAATAACTTTTGTTTTCATATTTACATAATTATTGTCAGCCTCTTGCTTAGATTTTGTGACTTTTTTGCTCAACAGTTGAACAAGCTTAAGCAAGGTTATAAAGAAAAGAGGAGATCAAGAAACTTAGGCAAAATCCAAATAAAACTTTTCTTATACATGAACACATTTAAGGAGCATACAAACTCGTTTGTACAAAGAAGATTATCATAAGAACTCGTATACAACCAAAATGAAAATATAAATAGTCACTCAATGTTCGTTTTTCTAATCATCACTTCTCACTTGAAGCGCACTTCACAATCTCGCATTCCATCCATGTGTATGGTCCATTTCCAATTAAACAGGTTTATCCTTTCACTGCAGAAAGCTTGAAGATACAATACCAACATAGATACTCTTCATATAATTGACTAAATGTCGAGGGAATAAAAATCCAATTACTCGCCATTTCAGTTATAAAAATAAACTGTCCGTATTAATGTTTGTTATTGCCTAGTGATGTTATTTTCAGATAGAATGAGAGGATAGGGGAGATTATGCCATCAGATTTTTCAGACGCACGTTGAAATGCTTCACTTCAAATGAACAACCACAATAAACAATTTATACTCTGTATGTCATATTGAATAGAAGTGACCATTTGACTTTTATTCTTGAATTACGAGAAATCCTTGTCATTCACTAAGATTTCTAGAATCCCTAAGCAAAACCTGTAATTAAACATGGTTTTTGTGTAAAGTGAGTTAACAGCGTAATACTGTAAACCTAATTATAAACATTCGCTTCTTGTGCTTAAGATAACTGTGTGTATCTTATTATTCCATTCGTCAATTACAAACTTTTCAAATTCATTTCATGAAATTTATTAAATCTTAAGATTGTAATTTTGTAATAAGTAATGAAATAATAAATAAATAAATAAATAAATAAATAAAATGTACGTTATACATAATGTTGATGGTGAAGACACCAATTTTGTTATTACTCGTAAAATGGAATATAATACAAAAAGACGTGCATAAATGTATCCGTCTACATAAGAGTACGGTATATATAAAGCAATTTCCCTACTTTGAAAAAAAATATAAATCAAAATTTTATATTCTGCATACAAGTACAATCAGAAAATATTTTGAAGTTTATTTTAGAGAAATTTGTTTTGAGTCTGTGTGTTTATGTTGCGGTGGGGCCCAAAGATAATTAGTGGGATTGTATGAGAGTTGCACCCGGATTCCAGTCGAAGTAGTGCAAATGGAAACAATTGGATGAATTAAGTTTCGTAGTGAAGTCGAGTTGAGTTAGGCATATGTGTTAGTGAACAATTTGAATGTATTGTATGCAGGGTGACCGGACTATTTATTTACTGCCAACAACGCAATTTGAAATTTTAATAGTAAACACTTCAGGAGTAATAACATAAAAGGATTTAAAATTAATAAAAAGAGGACAAATAAAAAATAAAATCCTGTAAAATGGCCTTGCGAATATATAGGGCAATTGAAGAATCTTCGTTACTACTAACTATAATATGATAGAAGAAAAACATTTTAGTTAAGAAAACGTGGTTTTAGGGATAAAAACCCTAACAACCTTTTAAAAAAAACGGAAAAACCTGAAGAAAGAATATACCATCGACAAAGAATTTTATTTACGAAGTGTTTAAGGCAGTGTTGGGTGTAGAGCATCATCTACAACAATTCAAAATGCAATCAATTCTGACGGCGCGGCGTCCTAGAACTAGGTAAAGTGTAGTAAATGTTTTTATTACATAAATAAACCTAAAGGTCATCATTTAAGAAACAGCTAGTGATCTACTCAAAAGGGGGCAAATAAGAGTAGTTAAATTTTAGTAAACGCAGTCAAGAAGGTGTGTCAGGTGTTATATGCTGAATTTCTAAAAGAGCAGAAAATTGAAAATGAATTTAAACTGTATGAATAAGAAGAAAAGAAATAAATAGAATTTATTGAATTTGCGCTGAAACATGAAATATAGTACGAATAGATGCAAGCAACAAAAGTTTCTTCGAAATTATTGTTGTTTGCTTTTCAATTAAAATTATTTTGTGCAAGATTATCCAGGCATAGAGAAATGTACTATTTTGAAATGCTATGATAATGTAGGTATACGAAATTATTTCAGTTGCCAACTTAACTCAGCTCAATGGAAACAACGCTGAGTTATCTTCGCCATAATAAATTAACGGAAACTTAATTCTTACTTAATTCGGCAACATGAAAACATACATAGTAAATATGTATTACTTTTAAACTTAGTTACATGGAGTTTACTTGTATTACTATATATCGCAGTATATTTTTTTATGAAAGAGCACTAGGGTACGCAAAGAGTGTGATTGCACTTTTCCCCTTCAGAATGTTTCTTTGCTCTGGAAAGTTGACATGCAATATGCTTAGAAGTTGTATTGTAGATGGGGCTAGTTAAAACGATGAGTTTCATGCGAGTGATCGTTTGCCCAACGATGTGCAAAAAACAAAAAAAAAATGCTTTGGAATTTACTAAGTTTTATAGAACAGAGCATGGTATTTTTACGTGAATGATTATTTTTTTCTTGTTCCTACAAAATAATTCATATATGTGGTGAGAATTTAAGAGAAAAGAGGAACTGCCGGGTAGTGAACATTCAAATTTGCATATGAGGAGTTGAGTTGTAATTGAGATCTTGTAGAGGCAAGTTGTGTCTGAGTTTTTTTAGTGTGAAAATAAAGACAGTAAAATAAATATAGTTAAGTGAAAATTAAAAATAACTGCCAGTGTGATTTGTTTTTACAATTTAGATTTCTTACATATAGTTGATTTGCCGGGTACATAGTCTACGTCACTAATGACATTTACCATCTTTCACACAAACTAGTTAGTAAGTCTTTTTGTTTTGTGCCGAATTGTGTACATGGGATGGAAAGCTTCTTTTCATGATTTCATGATGATTTCAGAATGTCATTCACATGAACTCCAGAAAATTCTACATGAATATCGACTTGGAATTCTTAAAAGTCGGCCAAATATAGCTAGTGTTTCATTATTAAAAACAACAAGCTTTGAAACTGTACTGTTTTCGTATGAGTACAAACTGAAATCTCCATCTTACTCGTATATTACGTATTCCACTCAAGTAGGATTGGGAATAATCCATAGCCGAAGGCAGTATATTGTATATTACTAAAATTGGGGTTGTCAGTTTCAGAGTCTGGGCCTAAGTATTTGTCTATGCTGCAAATATATGATCCAAGCTATGATTAAACCTGTCCAGCTTTCTTTCGCTGAAGTCATTGGTTAAATGTACATTCGTATATACATTGTGTTCATGCAATTAAGCCACATGAATAAATTACATCATTTTAAACAGAACAACAAGATAAATGTTCTTTTTTTAATCCATTATTATAAAAAAAAATTCATCAACTACTATTAAGTTTCGTTGACACAAAATTAACCCACTTATAAGAGAAAACATTACTGTTCTAGTAACTAATTAGGTAAAGGGTGACCAGATAAGAACGAAGAAAAAAAAATTAAACAAAACAACAAAGGGGTAAGATATAAAGTCATTATGTGTGGAATAGCTCATCATTCAAATGGCTGCCTCGTCTTCGCTGGCAGTGCTTCAAGCGGTCGGTCTAATTTTTGATGACTCGGTCCAATATGTGCGGCGTTATTCCGGCAATCACGTTTCAAATGCTGGCCTCGAGCTCGTCCAAAGTGGTTGGCATGTTAGCGTAGACTAAGGGTTTCTCGTAGCCCCAAAGAAAATAATCGAGTGGTGTCAAATTGCATGATCGCAGAGGCCAGTAGATGGATCGCTAAATTTCTCCTTTATAATTTCGAGCATTGCCTCGCTTATATGGGATGTAGCGCCACGCCATCTTGTTGGAACCACAGCTCGGATATATCAATTTTGTCAAGCTCTGACGACAGAAAGTAGGTCAACTTCGCTCTAAAGGGTGAATGACTCGAACTCCAACTTTTTAAAATGCTATAATTTTTTTATTTTTTGATAAATTTTATTTTGCCAAAGCAAGGCCCAAGGCTTCAATACTGCCTCTAAGACAGTTTCACGGTATACGATCGCATTAATTTTGACGCCACGGTCCAAAAATACGAGCGGAGAGCGACCATCGGCGGTTATGGCGGCCCAAACCATCACCATCGGTATTGCCTGCTTTCTGGTGGCCGTCCGAAGGTGTAAATTTTCGAAGGACCTCTCTGGCAAGTAAACTCGCTTATTTTGTTTGTTGACATATTCCTCGATAACAAATGGCGACTCATTGGAAAAAACCAAATTCGGCAACTCACCACTTTCGTGCAAGCGTAGCAACTCCTTCGCTCTTTCGGCTTTCACTTTTTTCTGTTGCGGCGTAAGATCGTGTGCTTTTTGGAACTTTAATGGCTTGAGCCCAAGTTCATTTTTCAGTATGTGTTGCATCCGTTGCAACGATATGTTGAGCTCACGAGCTATTTTTCTTCCACTTCGACGCGGATTTCGATCAATTCGAGCCTTCACTTTCCGAACCATTTCTGCCGATGTTGCTCTTTTTTTATGACCACCTCCATAGCATTTTGCAACGCTGCCAGTATCACGGTTGATTTATTCACGTTGAGGTGCTGGAGGGCTCTAACGATAGCTACTTGTGGTTTTCCAGCCAAATATAAAGCAATGACACTATCACGTTTGAATTTCATCGCGGATAAAAATTTTTCAACACAACTGAGACGCAAATCGTTAAAAAGGCTTGTAAATAATGAAATTATCTGTCATGTGTCAAAATTTGAGCTCACAGTGATGAACGGTTTGGAAATTATAGCAGTCTGAAGTTGGTTGCAGTTCGAGTCAGGCAGGGTGTATACCCGAGACCATTGAGAGTAACGGTGTGTTCATTCCAATAATTGCAATTTTGCTTGCTGACATAGCCTCTGTGCCAAAAATGGGTCTCGTCCAAGAAGATGATTTTTTGGCCAAAATCCGGTTCTCCGGCCAACATTTCCAGAACCAAGTTAGCGAGCTCACGGCGTTGTCTATGGACGTCTGCTTCAATTCCTACGTCAGCGCAATCTTATATGGATGTAATTCCAAATCCAACAGCAAAAAAAGACGGCTTGACTTTCTGGCGATGCCCAATTCAGCTGATCGGTGCCGAATCGACATTTCTGGGCTTTTTTCGATGCTGGCCACTACAGCGGCTATGCTTTCTTCATTTTGCACCAATCTCTGTATGATTGGTGGCTTAAGATCCAAAAGAGTATACTCAAATTTTCTACGGTGCGACTAATTGCCTGCACACTCACGACGAAATTCACGTGTGTTGCGTGTTTACAACTGAACCGGGATTTGGATAAGATTTTTTAATAATTCCCTCACGTACGACAAGTGCAAAACGATGCATGATGAAATAGCAAACCTTACTGAATATTTTGACAACTGGAAGTCATTGGTAACTTTGACAGCTGCTGACACATAACAATTGGAAAAGCTATCATTGCTATCTCTTCACCCTGTATTAAAATATGTTATGTACTATATGTATGTAGTTGTCTGGTTGGGAAATCTTGTTGGCGTTATAACCTCGGCACTTGTTTTATTGCTTCGCTCCTGTTGAATAATTTTCAGTATGTTCTAGCCGTAATTGCTCTTCTTATTAGATCTGGACTTTGAGATGACTATTAAATGACCTGTATGTGATTGAACCTCAACAAAGGCT
This sequence comes from Volucella zonaria, assembly GCA_963966105.1. NCBI lineage: Eukaryota > Metazoa > Arthropoda > Insecta > Diptera > Syrphidae > Volucella > Volucella zonaria. The sequence goes on from OZ014531.1 coordinate 209,808,657, forward strand.
TGACGACTCCGCAGTAATATTTCGGATCTTGTTGAACGATCAATGGCAGTAGTAAATTATCTAAGAAATAATAATTTAAACTGACTCTTCTCTTGTGTATTTCACCTGTCATTTTCCTATTTAATTGAACAGTTGGACCAACACCTGGTGAAGTAAAGTATCCCCAAATTATTACCGCACTGGCACTCGCACTCGCACTCGCTTTCAGTCTTCCTCTACGAGCATTTTGTGGCGTGGAAAATCATAAAAACTTTTGCGTTTCTTATATGTATTACTGAATCTATATTCAAATCTTGAGCAACCTTAATTTAAATTAAAAGATTAAAGATTTAATAAGGAAGTAATCAACTTACTTTTATTTCACATAATAGCTTAGTTATAGATGTGTAATTCACATTCGTACATAACTGCATATTATTGTATTTATATATTTCTGAAACGATTTTTTTCATTATTCTTAAAGATGCGTAAATCGAAGAAGATAAACTTTTCAATAATATTGTAATATAGCTGAATTTCTTGTGACTCATTTATGCCATATGAGCATAAGTGTACGTCCGTTGCGTTGTTAAGTCGACCTGACCATACTTTTGACGGCGAATGAAAATGACAACTTTCAGATAGGGCTTGGTTATGAAGTTTAATTGACATTGCCCACTAGTTTACATAATATCTCGCCTGCTCTCATATTTTGGTGATTATTTTAAAGTGTAATCTGATTTATTTTATCTTTTTTAGCTATCACTTCAACAGTTCCAGTGTCAGTGACTGTGAGCTTTTGGGCCTGACTTAGAATTTCAACTCGATGTTAAGTAAAATCTATACATGCAAGCCTACCAACTATGTAGATTAGACGACAGATATTGAAAAGACTTAAGCAAATCCAAATTGTATAAGACTACTCATACATCATTAATGTATTTATATTAGTATATATCTTAAGACTGTTTATTATTACATTTATAAAAGAAACAATCAAAATGGCAACTCTCTAAATTTATAAAATAGCGAAGATTCAACGTTTATATGTACAGAGTGGTCCCTTTGGTGGTTTCATTTTTAATCATATATTATTTTGTTATTGACAGCTCTTTCCCCCTCGGAATCTTGACTTTTTCGTGGGGTGCCCTTAAAGATCCATGTTATGTAGACAATCCAGAAACGGTTCAAGCTCTTCGTCCGAGGCACCCGTGAGATAGAGCTAGAAATAATCAACAAGGTATTGGAAAATTGGGTTGCAGGATGCGCTACTTCGAAGCCAGCCAAGGCAGCTACATGAATGGAATCGTATTCCATAACCAATGGCAATATTCGCTCTATATAATGAGGCCATAGCATATCGAAATTATTGATTTTTGTTCATTTTATTTTACTATTAAAAGGAAACTTGTACGAGTATTTTGACCACCCGTTATATGTACTCATATGTCCATACTCGTTCGTATTTATTTATTTATTTATTTTTTTTGGTGTAATGAAGAATTCTGACGTTTTTTATTATATGTACTTTTATGCATTGTACAGCTTTAGTAAATAATCTGACGCTAATAAAAGCGGTCTGGGTATTAAAGACTAGCAGGTTTTGCATATTTGGTCAATAATTGCTTAGCCTCAGAACTATCAACTTGAGTGAAGAAAGAGTGCACTTGACACATTGTATTGTATACTCGTACTTTACAAGAAGTCAATAACGCAGAGCAGGTAGAAAAAAATAAAGTTAATGATGAAGTCCTACGCAATATGATCCTGTCAAATCTTCTGTTAACTTCCGGGATGTGGTAAACTTGGCTTTGTGTTAAAACTCTGTCTATGGGTAAAACACGATTTAAACAAAAAAACTTTTGTGGATCGAATTTCCTTTCCATATGTGTCTCAAACCTCGTTCGTCAGAAAACGGTGCCGTTCTTGCATCGCTGATTACTGGAGATCAAAAGTGGATGACTTATAAAATTGTTATGAGAAAAAGAACCTATGTTTGCACAGGGAAAACTACGCCTCTATACGATTACATTAAAAGCTGGTGTACATCAGAAGAAGGTAATGGTGTGTTGTTGCTGAGACTGCAAGTTGTCGGGTGTACATGAGCAGATTCAACAAAAAAAAAGGGTAAATACTGATCGTTGTTGTTCTCGGGTTGGTATTTTGAACACAGAAATTTAGTGCAAACATCTATATTTGCTCAAAAAAAGGTGTATTCTTTCATTGCAACTAAAAGTGAGGGGTTGTTTTTCCGCGGATTGGATAAGCTGTTAAAACACTGGTAAACAGTACAATAAATAAATCTAAATTTCGGAGTAATTTTTAATAAAAAATTTTCTTAAAAAAAAAAACGACAGAAGTTTCCTTTATACACCTGATGAAAGAAAAGCCATAATATTTAATAAGCATTGTTAAAAGTAACTTCTTCCTCGTACGAGTATTTACAAGTTCAGAAAAAATTACGAATGACACTGAAGATGAAATTATTCAAAGCATTCTATGTAGATGGAAAAAATGTATGGCTGACTTAATTTCGATCGATTGTATATATTCATACAAATCCGAAAGGGTTATGGGAATTCCAAACAAACTACTACTTGCCTTCGTGCAGGAGCCCATGAGAAGGAAAAAAAAACATTTTTTCTGAATACATTTACCACACGAATGAATACAGTAAAAATACAAAAAATGTCTTGTTTTGAGAGGAAATATTGTGTTAGAGCGTGAAAAATCAAAAGACATCATTTTAGATTTTCTTTTCTTCTCAGGAAAAGAAGAATAATACGTCGAGATATTTTATATGTACATACGTTTTTAAGGTTAAGCAAACTATTTGTATATATGTAGGTATACCTTCATGCCAATCAATTGCAAAAATAATTTACACACATTTTTACAGCAAATTATTTATGATTTATTACCAGCCTGTCGTATCTTGAACTTATATACATACGAGTGTGTATGCTATTTTTGAAAATAAAGGTGTTATGAAGTGAATGATAAATAATTGGAAAAGGTTTTTCGATGGAGCGTATGAACCAGGTGGAATAATTGATTTGAGGGAAGACGTTAAAAAAAGATTTTGGATGCTTTTTGTAGCTAAAAGATAGACAGGTTTATATAGACCCCAGATTTTTTACTGCGAATGAAAACTTAGGCGCTACTACGAATCTAATTGTTTATGTACAAGCCTTATTATTTTTCTTTCACTGCAGTTTCGTCATTCAGGATACATACATACCAGTAATTTTATAAATAACTAACCCAATTCCTCCTCGATTCGGTGCCTGAGCTATATTTTAAAAGTTATAGTTAACAGTTATTTTCGTAAGGCAATTATCGACTGTCGTTCCGTATACAGAAGTCTCAATCTAGATACGAGGGGCGATCAACATATTCTCGGTATTGGGGTGAAGCTGTGGTTGTATATATAAATTGACTTATTTGTCAAGTAATACTATTATTTTAGTGCATTCATGTAAAATTTCATATAAATGTGATTATTAATTCGCGTTTTATCTCTAGTTAAACAGAATCATAGTGGCAACTGAGACGATGATGGTGAAAATTGAGCATCGTGCTGTAATTAAATTTCTCACTAAGCAAGGAAAAAGTCAAAAAACTATTCATGAAGAGATGGTGGCTGTTTACCAGGGTTTGAAGGTGCGGCTTCATTATCAACTGTGCAAAAGTGGTCAAGTGAGTTCAAGAGAGGCAGAGAGAGCATTGAAGACGACCCCCGCTCCGGCGCCCCGGCTACTGCTTGTACGGGAGAAAGCATCAAAGAAGTCGAAAAACTTGTTCTCGAGGATGCCCGAATAAAGGTGAAAATGATGGCAGAGATCACCAAGCTTTCAATTGGTACCATTCACACCATTCTTCATGACCATCTTAACCTTTCAAAGGTCAGTGCAAGGTGGGTGCCACGAATGCTCACAGCGCCTCAGAAAAAAGTGGGAATCGCATGCTGTAGAGAGCTTTTGGAGATGTGTAGTGAGAACGCGGACGGTGTTATGGATCGAATTGTTACTGGGGACGAAACATGGGCCCGCCACTATGACCCTGAAAGCAAACAAGAGTCCATGCAGTGGCATAAAAAAGGAACAGACTCCCCGAAGAAGTTCAAAGTCACTCCGTCTGCCGGGAAGCTCATGGCCACAGTTTTTTGGGACTCAAAGGGAATCTTGCTCATTGAGTACAAAAAAAAAGGTGAAACCATCAACGCCACATCCTATGCTTCCACTTTGCATAATTTGCGGGAGGAAATTAAAAAGAAAAGACGTGGTAAACTCGCAGCGGGTGTGTTGCTTCTTCATGACAACGCTCCTGTTCACACGGCGCGAGTTTCCAAGGCTGCTGCGCGAGATTGTGGTTTCGAAGAAATCCAACACCCACCCTATAGTCCAGACCTTGCCCCTAGTGATTATTTCCTGTTTCCGGATTTGAAAAAATGTCTTCGTGGAAAAAGATTTTCGGATGATGAAGAACTCAAGTTGGCAATAAATGGTATAAGAGGAAATTTATTTTTTTGAGGGTTTAAAAAAGCTTATCTCAAGATGTAACAAATGCATTGATGTTAGGGGAGATTATATTGAAAAACAAAAACAATTTAAATTGAATTCGCATTTTCCTTCATATCGATATCGAGAATATATTGAACGCCCCTCGTAAACTCTGGACTTTTCACAAGTTTGACTCCAAACAAAGCATTTTACGTCGATATCTTCATACTGAAATCGTTTTGACTGGTGATTTAATATACGAAATTCCCTGCACGCCAGACATTTTGCTTATAAAAGAACCGAAAGAGATGTATTGAGATCATATCTGGAGAAAACAAATTTGATCCAGATTCATCCCGGTAAGTACACTTCTGATGTTCTATTCTTCTAGACTCAAGACTAATTTCTCGTCTTCATTCTACATAGAAATTGCTATATTTTTTATTGAATGAACAGTATTAAACTGAGGATAAACGTGCGGTTGGAGACATGAAATTACTATACAAATAAGAGAACAGAATCGTTAGATTTATGGAACTAATGTACACAAGAAAACCGAAAAAGATTAAAAAGAGTGAGATATAATTTCAATGTCTGCTTTTATCACTTTAAGTTCACTAACAGTAGAACCCTGCCCCATACCCCGTTACCACAAATATTTAGATTTACATTTCAATTATTAATCTTTTAACTATCCACAGCCAGCTTGAGGGTCTTCGATTTTTACATGTTTCTGCCTAAACAGTATTGTATTGAAACTTCAATATACTCGTACAAATCCTAGTTTGCACCCTTGCATTACAAAGCGCATCTACAATATCTTGCTTTCTCCAGATTGATGTACGATTTGGTTCCGCTTTTCGATAAAACATGCTATGAAATCTCTAGTGGACCTGTTGCTACTTGGAAAGAAGGATCGTAAGTGCAATGGGTCTGTATGCGGAGAGAAAAGAAGATTCGCCTTTTAAGGGACGGGCTGGGCAAACGCTGTTCGGAAAGAGTCGTAAGGAGTCGATTTGATGAAAAAGCTTACGAAGTGATTCTGCCAGCATGGAAGAATACCTCTTCAGAGGAAGGGCAATATACAATCTGGACCAGCCGATTAGTATATGATTAGATCTTTAAGAACTCTTGCTACTGCACGAGTACGAAAGTGGATTCGTCCCATTGAAAATTCAATGCACTCAGTGTAGGCGGAGGCAGAGCACAATCTGGAAGCAGCAAGCAGATTGAGCTTCTTTGAAGAGCTGACAGCTGGAATGTCATTGCAAATGAGTGTTGGGATACAGAATGAGGGAGAATTTCGAACCACTAGCAATTTTTACTACCTTTGGAATATTTTAGTTTTTTTTTGCTTTAGGTTTTGGTCGTATTGAAACTTCACACGCTTAAGAAAGGCGTTGTAATCACAGCTTGATTGTTTGAACTTTTCTCGGTTTTCCTCTGTCGGGTTGGTCTTGTAGGACCGAAAAAATACGATATTCTGTAACCCTGACAACTACTTTATAGCTCGAGTCATACCATGCCTTTTATTTCGTTCTGATACTCTTAATTCGATGAGGAATAAAGGATCTTATTCCAAAGAAAATAGTGTCTGTGATCGGTGATATGATCGGTATCCACTGCGTTATCGAGGAAACATAACGACCAGCTAACATTTTTAAAGAAGGCGTTAAGACCTCTCCAATAAGCATTGCAATACGGTTCTATTAGAATCTTTTCTCTAACTGTGAGTCCATGCACGGGAAATTAGCTGATATGATACAATGGAAGAAAGCACATCAACGGTGTACCTACTCATTAGGGTGAGAAGTTAAAAACAAGTGCAGGATGTTGGCGGCATTACTATCAACGTTTGGTATTCGCGTGGGCTCATTTACAAGCTGGTCTGAACTCACCATCGTTCAGGTGTTGTTTGTCCAGAATATCGAACCCATCCAGAATTCTGTATATTGAAATCGCACGCAATAACGATTAAAGTATGAGGATACAGGGATAGAATTCTTTGTATGGAGTCAGACAGCGGGAGCGCTTCCAACTCGTGAAAGGTCGAATTGCTGTCCAGTTTGGGGCTTCTGTTAATAAATCAGTTGTGGATAATTTGCTTATGGAGATGGAATTTTAACGATATGGAATTGAATTCCGGATTGGAACAGGGATTACATTGTGGTGGAGTTTGGTAAGCTAGGAGGTTGACGTGCGCAGAGAAGTGGTGTTTTACCACATTCTCAACACCGACTGTAACTCTACTACAAGGTTTCCTTCTTCATCTCTGTACTTGTCTTTTTGCCGGGACACGTTCCTTTTAACTATTGGTAAAACTTCAGTACGTTATTTCTGGGGTAGAATCTCTCAATATTTTCGATCGGGCTGTTTTTTTCTTCTTCTGAAGAAGCCGATGATGTTCTTCCCGTCTCTTCTGATCATAGATTTCACAAGCGGTTCTCGTCCTTCTCTGCAGCGCTGCTTTGTACGCTTTTTGTTTAACTGCATGTGCTTGCCAGCATTGTTCATCAAACCAGGAATTTCTTGGTGGTGGTTGGGTGAAACCCAGCACCAATTGTGCCACGTTGGCGTCATTGCCATAGAACTTCGGCAATTGATACTGGCGGCGTAAGAGCTGTTGAGAGATTTCGGTAAATGCTTCGGCAAAGATTCTAGCGGCCTCTTTGTGATTGCAGTTCTTCTACGTTTTACATTCTCACTGTACAATGGTTCTTCTTTGTTGTGACGCTTGGGAAGTCTGGCTTTCCTATCCTCGCGTTAAAATGTCGTAATTCGGACATTGCCCATATTTCTTGTTGAAGTGCTCGTAGTGCTCGTAGTCTCTGGTAATTGCTTGGCAGCACGTGGTCTGTTAACGGCTCGAATATTCCACGTATAGATCCGAAGGTCGTTGTCTTTTGGAAGTTGGCAAAAATCCATTTCTATCCGAGGCCATTACATTTTTAATCTCATCCGTATAGGGTTGTGAGTCCTATGATGGCATATCCCAGTGTTATGCGAACAAGCGCTTGCATTTTAGCGCCAGTTACTGGGGACCACCACTGGGAAGTATGGCAAGCGCTTCGCTACGAACTTGATTGTTGCGTCAATCTAAGTCATGGCACAGTAAGCAGTTTCCCGATCAATCGCCACACAGATCCCCATTATTTTATGCACAGTGAATGTAATTTCATGCACCCACGAGTTTTGCCAACTCCTAACTGTAGATGGTACGTACGAGTATGTATAAGTACGTACAAATATGTACGTGCATTGTTGACGACGCATAAGATTTTAAATTGGAGTCAGATCTATTCTTGAATTTTCAACATATGAATGAGCGAGTCTTGACATATTAAGTTCGATATTAAAAACGGACTCATTTCATCGCACATAAGTACCAATTGACATCATCGGAAACATGCAGCGCGATGTCAGTAACACGTGCATGGTCCGTTATACGAAAATGGGTCTAATGAGGGTAAAATGCTGTACATACATACATGTACATATGCATATAATACTATTTACAAATAGGACATTCAAAACGGACATCTCGTATAGAACTGACCTGTAACTGGTATAACGTTTAAGTATTGGAAGTCTTGAGAAGGCAAATAAGTAGCAAAGCCTTCTCTTAAAAAACATAAGTGACATTATACCCATTAAATCTTAATCATTCCAATGGAATTCATTAACTATGGATGGGGCAGACGTGGGCTGTTTTGGGAGAAAAATTCTTGGAGTAATCTTCTGTTCCCTGCGCATAGATATCGAATAGAGAGAAGACACAACAACGAATGATTTGTACAGCGACACAAACGTAGCCAGAAGAGTCTGAATACAATGAGCATGTAGAGTAGATGAACACCAACGCTCCGGTTAGGAGAATGTTCGAATTCGACCCGAAAGAACGCCACAATTGAAAGGCCTCGTTAACTCAGCGTGCGTAACTGGAAGCAGCTAACTTACGATCGAGAAGTATGACCAGATTTGTTGGTGTTGAAATCGAAGTCAACCACGGTACCCATGTAAAGTACATAAGTAAAGTAGAAACATTTAGTATGGGTAAGTACAAAATTGTAAAAATACAAAAGCTGTACAGGGTTTGTATTCAAATGTAAATGTGAAAGTACTCTATTACAATTGCAACTGTGTTGGTAACACTTGTGCTCATAATCCTTAAATTACTGCTTTCTTGCATGATCGACATTAAACCTGCAGGAAATATACGATTTAATGGTTTATAAACAAAAAAAGAAACAAACAAAATAGTGAAAGTGTCAAACAAGCTTCGTCTTGGGAATATTTCGACGATTTTGATGAACAGAATAGTCATAGTATCTAACTACCAATGCCATAGTATCCAATTATTAGAAAATATTTGGCGGTAGTGACGCGGATACAACGGAACTACCGGAGCGAAATCTGAATAAAACAATTTCATTTCAAATATTTATTTTAGGTTTTATTTTTTTGAATTTCCCTTATCTTTTTACCACGTAGTGTAAGTAAGGAATAAGTTTTTTCTTGGCCTTCATATTTTTGTACACTTCGCTATGAGTTTTATCTAAACTAGCGTGATAGTTACACAAAATTGTCATAACAAGCTTTTTAGGTTTAATTATTGTATTATACTATATGTACATTTTTGTACATTAACAGCTAAAATGTTTATAATGTATTTATGAACTCAATTTTGACAGCTGCACAGCTGCGACAGCAATGCTGCGGAAGTTGTGTTCATAGGGCTTTCAAGTTTTGCTGCAGTAAATTTACAGCAATTTATATTTATGAATTCACATATAGTATATGTATTATGTACTTTAGTTTTCTTGCCACTTATTTTTTCATTCGAGTTCTCTGCAGCGCACATTATTTATAAGAAAGAGAAGTCGTGATTTCATTGATTTTTAAGGAAAAAGAAAATCAAGGAATGTTTTCAATCGATTTAGAAATAAAGACTCATACTTTGTTTTATCAATATATGATATTTTTGCCACCTACATATCCGTAGATATGATGTTTAGCTACAAAAGAAAAACTAGCTTTTATTCATCGCTATGCTGATGCACAGTATCATACATCTGTCGTAGATGAAACATGTATGTAAGTACACACCTACCAAAATCCTTTTACGTGTAATTGCTTCTCTTTGCAATATCGTTACTTTTATGGTGCCCAAACAGCATTAGACACTGTTTGAAAATTCTTTTTGGCCATTATGTGCTAACAACTTTGGGTTCAGATGTGAAAGTAATCAAATGACTCAGAATAACTTCCTTAAGATTATTTATTTTTCTGTTTAGTTCATAAACAATCCTATATAAGTTATTCCCTAGTTTTATTCTTCACATAAGAAATTTTCATTATACCATATTTTCCTTTTCCCAAGATCGAGCAGAGTTGATATATACTCAGTATACATCTATATAATCCGTTCTTTTAGTATTTGTCCTTAAAATTGTAGTATGTACAATACTAAGTATGTGCGTTTAATATTTTCGAATGTATGATATCAGTTTTTATTTATTTACATACATAAAAGCGATGCATGCATGTTTTGCTTTTATGTTAGAATATATATGGTATACATATTTAGTTTGTTGATGTACCGCTTAGAATATTGCTACTTTGTTTAGCTCTTGGGTGCAGCATCCCCGGACGTATTCAAATTGCCTTTGATCGCAGTCGTTGCGCTTCATCTTTGCGTTGCGCTTGTATTTGAGCTACCTAGGTCCTAGAACTCAAAAAAAGAATTCTTTGATTTGATTGATGTTTAAATTAAGCTACGTAAAATTTCGAATTATCATGACATTATTATGACATTTCGACCCTTATACCCGAAGTAACCTATAACTTTTCTTTGTAGGGAAAGTTTTCTCTCAATCTCTTTTTTAAAAAATAGGTTATCTTGTTTTTTTTTTCTTTTGAAATCTTAGGATTAAACGTCTAAGGAAATTTAAATTTTTTCCAAAACCTTTGTGTGTATAGTAAAACGGAAAGATCCAGAAGATTTTTAAACAAAATCTGTCAAAATCCTGAAAACTGAAATGCACTTTTCAACTTTGCTATTAGCGTATTGTTAAACTGTATAACTGCTTCGTGCCTATTTAGAAACAGGGTGAACACATACGTTATCAACTTGCAACCTAGTTATAATAGAATTACTGTAATCATATAATTATCTATACATACCATAGTTTTTCTATCGTACAATAACTTTTAGATTTTTCTTAAAGTCAGTCATAAAGCTTATAGTTACTATTTGTTTATGAAAGCAGTATATAAAATGTTTGTTATTTGATAATTTTATATGTATGTAAATTTTTTTTTCGAATTCGAATCCTATATTTAATGAATTGCCTTTATCCTTAAGTTGTTATTTTGTTTGCTGTTATGCCATTTGGGGTTATGTATGCAAATTTGAATCTGTTATTCGAAGTATGATATGTATGTGAAAAATTTTATGTTTTGCTACCAATTTGTTTTATTAGGTTAAAATATCACCAGATTTTCATTCCCCAGATTGCAAAGCGGTTCAATGGTGTTTTGATTTTCCTTCTGTATTTAGTGAATACATACGCTTATGAATTTAATAACCTATACATTTTTATTGTCAACACAATTTCATCAACAAAAAACATCTCTGGGGAAAGGAGTAGTTTCTTTAAACCGGCTAAATATAAAAGAATTTAATTATTGTTGAAGAAAAAAGTCTGATATTATAAGAAAAATATTCTGATTATATCGGAGATTCCAAATGCTATGAATGTATTTCATAGTCAATTTCGTTAATTCCTTATCTTGTGAAAGTGCAGAAAACTGTTACTTTGAAGGAAATTTTGTATTTTATCTGGGTCCTTTTGGTATTCTGAATACATATATAATTGTTTGCTTCATTTATTACGCATATTAATGGTAACATGATACAATAGTCAATTCCCATTTTCTTTTTGACATATGATTTAAACAAATCTATTAGTTATGCATATAATATACTAGATGGAGTGAAAATTGACCTCAAAAATTTTTTTTAAATGTTTTTTTTTTATATTATTCAGTATAGTCCCTTTTAGTTTGATACACTTATTGCAGCGATTTTTCAACTTCTTGATCCCGGCTGAAAAGTAATTTTCCGGAAGGTCTGCAAAATACTCCGTGTCGTCGATGATTTCCTCGCGTGAGCTGAATTTTTTATTGATGAGCCATCTCTTGAGGTTTGGGAAGAGATAATAGTCCGAGGGTTCCAAATCCAGTTACCAATCGACGCCAAAAGTCCGCCCGATTCCGCATCAACAAGTCCAAATACTCTTTCGAAGTGCTGTCGCGTTCGTGTTTTTGGTCATTCGCGGCACCCAGTAGCAGGATAACTTTTTCATATGCAGAATATTGCATAAAATATGGCGTGTGCGCTCAGTACTAATCTTTGTGGTATCTGCTAGCTGGCGCACCTTCACTTTCCGTTCAGCCAACACCTTTTCATGTATTTTTTTGACACTGTCCTCTGCAACCGCATCGGAGGGCCTGCGGTAGTGTAGTTGCATCCCCCACGAAACTCTCGAAACCAATATTTGACAGTGTAATCTGACGGAGCATTAGCCCCATAATATTTATCCAACTTTTCTTTTGTTTCCTTCGCCGTTTTGCCTCTCAAAAAATAATGTTTTATTTTTTGTCCATACTCAACATTATGCCAAACACGTCCACAACAATCAGCTGTCAAAACAAAACTAATGACAGTATCGCACTGAAATTTGGCATGTCTGCCTAAATATGAACGGACTTCAAGGCACCTTTTTTGCAGTAGCAGCGCATTCTGGCGGTCAAGGAGGTCACTTTTCACTCCATCTAGTATGTATGGTATAATTTTCCGGGTTTTAAAATTACGTGATATGCATTAAAATGAAGAAATGCATATATGTTCATACTCGTACATATAGGTATATATATATATTTATATACTAAATTTCCCTTATTGATTATGTGAATACAAATAATAAATAGTTTCCATTAATAGCCGTTGCACCCAAGCGGGTACAAAAAAATAGTCATCTTTAAATAGCCGTTAAGCCGAAACGAAAAGAGTTTTTGGGCAGTTTTTTTTTTGTTTCGCTCACGCAAATTGTGCTTTACAACTTCGTCTACACAAAATAACTGCAGCGAAAACCGTTATTTTCTAGTTTGCTTTCTTTTGTTTTGTGTTAGTCACAGTAGGCTAGTCATCATTTGTCAGCGTCAAAGGAAATTCGCATTGAAAGCATTATAACTGAATTTAGAACGTTAACAGGTTATGTTTTCATATTGTAAATAAGTGTTATTGAAAAAAAATTCTTTTGATAGCATTCGGTAAGTAATAAAAGTACTGTACTCGCTTGGGTACAATGGCTAATAGGGTACACATTTTTTCTAGATAAATATTCACATTGATATGGAATTTCAAAGTATCAAACCATCAAGTTTTTACGGCAGAATAGACTTCGTTGAAACGTCTTCAAGCCATAGCAATTTCGACATTGTGTTGCTTCCACCAGATCCAGATTATAATACGGATATAGAGGAGGGTGATGCTGAAGATCTTGTTGCTTGCACCATGTCGCAAGATGTTCCAGGTGAAGTAGAGGTGTTTTGTAGCAGTGACAGTGAAGACGATTTACCGCTTCAAGAGCTACGGCACAGAATGCACACCGCAAAACGTTGTGAAAATTTTCCAAAATGGTCCAAGAAACCATGTGCAATTGAAATGCCAAAAAGCAGTGTTTTTTTGGGGCAAAAGGTGAAAATGGTAACTACATTGGATGGGAAGTCGGAACTTGAAATTTTTGAAACTTTGTTTGATGAAGAAGTAGTAATGCCCACAATTTTTCATTCACCGAAGACGATTTGAAAGTCTTTTTGGGTATTTTGCTTTACAGCGGCTATCACTCTATGCCAAGAGAGAACATATACTGGCAAACAGATGAAGACAACCGTGTACCAATTGTTGCTAAAAATATGTCCCGAACCAGATTCAAGAAAATCAAAAAATATCTTCGCCTTGCTGACAACAATAATTTGGTTCTCACCGACAAAATGGCAAAAATAAGGAATCTAGCAACCCTTCTAAACGAAAAACTTTGCCAGTTTGGATACATACATGAAAAACTTTCGGTTGATGAGTCGATAGTAAAATACTACGGAAGCCACTCTTCGAAGCAATTCATTAGAGGCAAGCCTGTAAGAGTTGGCTTTAAAAATTGGATGCTGACGAGCAGTTGTGGTTATTTGTACCAATTCGAAACCTATTGTGGAACCAAAAACGTCACTATGGCTAAATAGCAAATGCCGCTTGGATCCAGAGTTGTTGTTGATTTTTTGGACAAAGTTACCCATTCTTCAGATCACATTGTATTTTGTGATAATTTTTTTACGTCACATGATCTGCTTGTTTTGCTGAAACAAAAAGGTTTTCGAGCTATCGGGACTGTCGCGAGTCTAGAACCAAAAAATGTCCGCTGAAATTGAATGCAGAGTTCAAAAAAGAAAAAACTGGTTTCTATGATCACAGATACGATACTGCCAATAAAATACTTTTTGTGAAATGGAATGACGACAGCGCTGTGAGTATTAGCTCAAAGTTTGAAGGTATCGAACCGATGCATTCCGTCAACCGATGGTGCTCGAAGGAAAAAGCAAAAGTAAATGTAAAGCAGCCGAAAATGATCGCCGAGTACAATTCAGGGATGGGAGGATTTGACCTTCATGATCAAGCCAATAATAATTACCGAATTGAATTTCGCAGCAAACTTTTACTTTTTACAGTAATGATGAATTCTGTGATGGTCAATGCATGGAAGTTGCATAAAATGGTTTACAACAGCAACATAGACTTATTGCAGTTTCATCATTCTATTGTTCGTCACTACTTGCGAAATTATACACAGCCTTCAGCGTCATCCAAGCGATCAGTAGTTCCCTCTGTAGCATTTACTAGTGGAAATCATTTTCCGAAGCGAATAGATAAACAACTACGCTGTCGGCAATGTCATAACCGAATAGACTTGCGAGCAATGCGACGTAGCACTTTGCGTAGAGAAGGAGTGTTTTAAAATGTTTCATTTAACAAAAAAATGAGCATGCATTGTGCCATTGTACCCGCTTGGTCCCAAAAACCTACTTTACATATTTTTTTTCCAGTTTTTTTTTATATTTTTTGGTACATTATGTGTTTTTCCTTAAAATAAAAAAAATGCACTTAAATATTTTTTGTTTTAAAGACATTCGGCTCCTAATGAGTTTAACTAATTATTGGAATTTTAATCATAACTGCTTTCCGAATTTCTTTTATTCTTTTATTCATATTTGCCTTTATAAAAAAATTAATATTATATCTAAGTTTATTTATTTATATGACAATTATTGGGCTTTATATAGCATGTTTAATAAAAACACAAAGCGAATTTTAAAACGAAATGAACTCATAAAAATGTTATTAACAAAAAGTTATGTTTATTTTTTTGTTTACTGTAAAACATCATATTTATTTATAAAAGCAAAGTTCAAAAGCATGTAAACCCCAATTTCGCCCATATCCAGGGTATCCCCTTATTCGTCAGTATAATTTGGGAAATGATTCATGGTTATATTCTAAAAAAAAATCCTTCTACAATATGGGTCTATTTTCAATGTGGACATCATTTAGCAAGGATTTAAAAAAAAGCTTACTTTGATGTACTCTGATCCATGTTAACGGAAAAAAAAATTCAAGAGTCACATACATATTTCTAGAAAAAAAATCTCAAATGATAGTGACGAAATTCTATGTATATTTAGTATTGCTTCTAAATTGTACCAGAATTTTATCTTAAATTGGATTAAATAATATAAGCACACAAATTTAAATTACAATATTTTGATTTATTAGATAGATGCATACCATAAATTATAATTCACAAATATTGCTTGTCTTTTTTTGTATGAATGTTGCCATGTTATTGTAAGTGTAATGTTTTTCTTAGGTGCATGCACAATAGCCAACAACAACAAAATCAAGTTTAAAAGTGCAAGTTCATGCCACTATACTTGGATATGATTTTAAAGGCAATTCGAAAAGAGCAGCGATGTACTGTAGTATACTCGTAATGTAAGATCTAGGATAAAAGAAAATCGAACAGAGCTTTTTGTCTCAGCAGTTGCGGTATGTATTCCCCCAGACAATTTTGCAATTATGTACATCTATTGTACTTTATAAAACTACGTACTCGTACTTCTTGTTTTGAGTATAATAAAGTTGGACGTAACAAATTTAATTCCATTTTAATTGAGTATCTATGTTGATACATTTGGGGCACATAGGGACATGCCTGTCTTTTTAAATGTGTCTTTTTATTATTAGAACTTATTATTTCTTTTTATTATTATTATACAATTTATTCTTAAATGCATTAGCTATACGTAATCATGTATTTAGATATGTGAATTTACATATATTTATATTTACGTGATTGCGGGGATCATTAAGAGCAAACAATTATGGTAGAAAAATGTTTTTAACATTGTAAGTTTAAACTTGATTTCACTTACACAAGGTTGTTCTTAATAATTTAAGAAAATATTTTTGAAACCTTACTAAAAATAATGTCCAACGTAAAGAAGAATATTGTAATTTATTTTATTGTCAACCTTCAAGTAGAAATAATATATTACATTCAAGAATGTCGTAAAACATAAAGAATTCTGTTAATTGCTTCAGAATAATCAGAATATTTTAGTAAAAGTTTTAGAATTTCGAATGCTATGGTTTCTAAAATTTGGGAAATATATTGGATCAGTTCTTATAGAATGTCTATTGTATCAAACCTTTTAGATTAGCACTACAAATTGTCTTTAACTTTGTTTATACATATAAAGATAGTAAAAATATATTATTAAAAAGATGGGAACAAAATTATGTACATTTTTGTGGATAAATACAATATAATACATTCTCGTAGGTATAAAGTAGTTAATAACAATTTATTGTGAACCATTGCTGTCAAAAAAATTTCATGATTGTCAAATAAAAAAATAACAAATTTATTCGAGTCTAAAGTGTGAAGTGATGAGCATGAACAATTCAAATAAAGGATGCTTCGAAATTATCTTTGCTTATGTCTTTCCTAGGAAAGTCCGGAGAAAAGAAGGAATTGTTATCGGCCGTGGCTCAAGTGATAGTGAGCGAGCTTAACAAAGGGGTGGGTAACAACTTTCTCTAAAAGAAGTGGCAATCCGTACAAAAATAAAAAGTATTATGTATATTTACAAAAAGATAATATAAGTAAGTTAAATAGGCTAAAATTTATTTTTTAGGTAGTTTAAGTTTTATATAATAACAATTATATATTATGTCAATTCACTAATTTTTTTTTACTTAAGATTTGTTTTCTTAGTTTTAGTTTAAATAATAATGTAAAAATAGAAAAACTGTAAGAAACGTTGAAAGACATTAAGCATTATGTTTAACTTAGAGTACCAGCATGGGCCCATCAATTAGGATAAGATTATTTTTAAGTTATTTAAGCTAACTTTTAAGGGTTTTTTTTTCTGTAGCCTGTAAGTGTCAATTAATAAATTAAATAAAAAATACATTTAAAATGAGAAAATGAACTAACTTCTACATCGGAACGTTCGGTGTTCGCCCCCATTATTGACATTAATTTTTTCAGT
This sequence comes from Volucella zonaria, assembly GCA_963966105.1. NCBI lineage: Eukaryota > Metazoa > Arthropoda > Insecta > Diptera > Syrphidae > Volucella > Volucella zonaria. Next base: position 209,825,807 of record OZ014531.1, read on the forward strand.
CAATTGAAATCAAGTACGATCTACTCTTTGTAAATTCCTTTAATGAAATCTTTCAGTCTTACGAAGAAAGATTAGTAAGCGCTTCAATGATAAGGTGTTTGGCAAAAGTGTAACGCGCTGTCATGACGGTTCTGAGGGACAGCAGAAAGCCGCTGATATCCTAGAGAGGTCGGGAAGCATTCGTTTGGTCAGCCCGCAACCTCATATTAGACTCAGCTATCAATGGAAGCTTTAACCGAGGACGCAAGCAGACCCAACGTAGGTTGCGGTCCTGAAAAACTGCCGTCTGAACTTTGCCTGGCAAGTTCATCGGTGATTTCATTTCCCGTGATCCCATTGTGACTTGCGATTTCGACAAGGGTCACTGAATTTAGAATTCCGACTGCGTTCAGTGATCTCTTGCATTTTAGAACTAGCTTAGAAGTCGTAAAAGGGTTCAGTACGGCTCTAAGTGTAGCTTTGCTGTCGTTACAGACGCAAATGCTTCGCCCCGTCCACTGAAGCTTTCCTAACGTGAAGTGAAATCTAACGTTCCCGTCCTCCAGAAAGACACCAGCGCCACATCTTATATTGGTTTTGGAGCCGTCCATGAAGACCCGACTGCATTTTTTTCCTGGCTCAGATTCAGACCGAAAACAGTCCTGAGCACAAGGAACGTAGATTTCATATTTTTACCACAAGAGGAATTCTGGTGTCTTTGCATCGGACGACATGTCCATAAGACAAACAGTGGCCTGTTAATAAGTTTTCTGGACTCTTTACGAAGACACTGCAGATCTGCGTTCAACCAAGGAACGGGCGGTCTGCAGGATTGCTTAGTAGCTGGACATGCCATTTCGGAACACTTGGTGAGGGTGCCATTCAGTTTCTGAACAGTTTCCTCTGGCTTTTGTATTGTGCTGAGCTTAGGGGGAGCACTATTGTACTTGTCGAGCTCCTCCTTAAATCATGTGCAGTTGGTTTTATGCGATTTGGCGTCTTCAGCAAGGTCGAGAGCCGAGACCTCGCATCCGATTCTGAATTCGATGTATCTATGGTCTGACATGGAGATATCCGATATTACTTTCCAGCCAGTAATCTCCTTAGCATACCTGTTGGATAAAGTCGATTACTTGCTGTCTTACTCTCGTAATAAAAGTTGGCTAAGAGCCAGCATTATTGACAGCCAGGTTTGACGATAGTATGAAATCCAGGAGATAATTACCTCTGATGTTCCATGTGCTACTGCCGCAAAAAGTGTTCTGAGCATTAGAATCGCAGCATATGCGACCTCCGGCGATGGCGGCAATAACGAATCATATTGAGAATTAGCAGACGCAACGACGAATTTGTGCCATTCTCCATTCGTTTCGTAGCTTATGTCTGCAGCAACTACTCGAAAATCTTGGTTACAAAATTGCAGAAGTTTAAATTGTGAGAGTGAGTTCGCCACAACCTTTCCGACCGCTCGTCATAAAGTGGTGTGAAACCCCTTAAACAAGGGAAACCGCAGATGAGTTTATTCCATGCACATGGTTCCTGTACAGATATTATGCGGGGTTTTGTATTTAACACGGAAAGGCTCCTACATAGGGATCCAGTAGCAGACTTGGAATGCTGATTTGAGTACACAAAATACATGGGTGGTCGTCTCTGATTCGCAAGCATTTGGATACAAAGCGGAAGATAACCCTTCCAAGGTGCAGATAGGGACGTGAGTAATACCTAGACTTAATGCTCTCGACAGAACCTTTGTTGAATCCCACAACAGCAGAAAAGCCGTCCTTGTTTTCCTGATTCTTTCTCTCCCTGTGAGAGCAGATTTTCCACTTTTCAGTGTCGACTTCAGGATTCTACGTATGAAGACGCTTCGGCACATCTCCCGATTCTCTGAGTTGCTCCGGAACCCAGAAGATGGAGCACGTCAGTTTTGGCTGTTTGAAAACCTCGAAAGTCTTAGTTTCCCGGAGTGAGATTCTCGGCACAGATTTGTTTAGCCATTCGAAAGTTTGCTGCGTGGAGCACTTCACTCTAAGAGTTCCATTCTCCATATCGCAGCCCTCTGCTTGAATGTAAACATTCTCTGCTTTCGCTAGCTCCCACAATTGATCGACACAGTGTTTCCACTCAGCGTCGTTCAGACTGTTGTCATTTCCAGCCTTCCCAATTCGAACCGCCAGAGAGGAGATAGCAGCATCTTTGTAGGTACGTCGGTATCATCCCCTTTGGCGTTTTGGAATACTTTTGATTGCAGCACCGGTTTCAACCGTATCTTATGCACTGGGAAATCCACCATCGGAGTTGTTTCTCAGCGGGGATTTTACCGCTACCGTCGATCAGAGCTGTGAACTTTGCTGGCTGTAGCACTGGCCACGTCCAGACGTCGTGCGAGTTTGAAACAACTGCTGTTGTGTTTTTAGCAATCGGTTTGATCGCTTCATCGCGATTTCCGCCCACCGGAACTGCACCCTTTTTTTGTTACAGGACCGGTTTCATCTCGGCGTCGTCCGTGGAGAGATCCATCGACAGGAGTGGCGGAAACCTTCTTCCTCTTGGCCCAGTTTGGGATGGGAATAACCTGAAGACCTGCCGGGATACCCATACGCAAGGGACCAGGGTAGCAAAGGGGAGCAAGGATACGCCTTGCGGTCGCTTGCCGCCTTCCTGAGTACCAATTCGGAACTGTGTTGAAGGCACAGTCACACACTTGGTATGAGTTGAGGCCGATCTAAAACCTGTTGCTAATCTAAGGGTGATAGCCCCTAGTACTTATTTGCAACTCTACAATGGGTCTAACCAACAGGAAGACTCTTCCCAACCACCATGACGCTCCCACAAGGGGTCCTACCTCAACAAGTCAGGCCCGGGCCGAGATCCAGACGACTTCTGACTTCCAGGGTACAGTAATTTAAGTCCTGGTAGGGACTACCGGTCGTCCTGCCACCAACAAGACCTATGGCCGGCCGCTTGTAACGGCCCAAGTCGTAGCAACCTATGGTGGCGTCATCTGAAAACCAGTACTTTGCTCTGCCCCCGCTTTTTATTAGACGACGTCGTTGATGGGCGAAGCCTTGATAATTGCCCCCCCCCGCCCCATTTGGGACAGAAGAAGAGGGCGCACCTGTTCCACCTTTTTGGTTCCCCGAGACAAGCCGTCAGAAACAGTAACCTGACGAACCACTGGTCTATTCTCATGAAGCTTAACCGTAACTGGCAAGACCTCTCCAGTACTCTCTCCATCGTTCCAGCTCAATCTACCAAACGTGTTGTAGAAAGAGCAGCAGGAGTCGTCGAAATCAAGTGTTCCAGCAACTCTTCAGTCAGCGTCGATATTAGCGAGGGGGTTGTGTAGTATGTTGGATGGGGCCGTTAAATGTTGGGTACCATCCATGGAGCGAAATAACCACTGAACCCAAACATCCTTGTTTTTTAATCACTTAGGTATTACGTTCTTAAAAAAAAAACATGATTTCCTGTCCGGACCGTTATGAAATTATGTATGATTAGCTTCCAAGAGACATGGAGAGAGGCATACAAATGCATGAGTGTATAATAGTTTAACGATCTATCATTCATGGAAGAAGACAATTAAAATAACTAATTTTCAGAGCTCAGATTCATGGAAAGAATCCAATCTCATTTTTGAAGACACAATTTCAAAACCAGTCAATTTGAAAAAAAAACGGCTGATATTTATTTTATGTAAAAATTAAACAACGGTTTTCATTGTGTTGGGGACAAACAATGCAAAAATCACGTCCTTCTAGAAATATTTAATCGATATTGTATTTTTCTGTCTGAAATAAAACTGGTTTACGGTATGACTTGTAATTGTAGATATTTACCAGTGCTTACACCATAAGTTTGGTTTGTAAATTTTTACAAGTCTCATCACTGGATGGAATCCAGTCGTATATTTAGTGTAGTTAAGATACTCGTAATTTCCATGAGGGACAGGCTAACGAATTTTCACATTTTTTTTTAATATTTGGTTTCTACATCTTGAATTTTAATGTTTCATTTAAGCAAATTAAAACACAATATACAAAACTTTCGTACAAACATAGTATACCATATATGTACAATCTTTTATCTTTATTTTGCCCTGCTTTTTCCTTCGGTTGAACTTTAAGTATCTCTCCCAGTCATGTTTCAAACAACACGTACCTACGTGTTTCAATTTAACGACTTCTTCGTGACCTATGTGTTTTACAGCACATACTCGTATGTACATATAGAAATGCATACGTATGTACGAATACATATGTTACATTTTATTTTATATTGGGTTTAATGACTCCTAATGGAATTTTTTGAACCATTTTTATAATGAATTCTAAGGTTATGTTTCGGCAAAAAGAAGTATTTAATATTTGCATTTTCGTTTATTTTGATGATTAAAATGAATATTAAGTGATAACACTCGGATGAAGGTTACAAGAAGTTTTGTTTTTATATTTTATATTAAATATAAATCAGTAAGGTGTATCAACATTTTATGAGAAAACATCGAAAAATGACGAAGTTCTATATTGTTACGCAGAGCTTTGACTGCGAATAATGTAAACTCCAACGAAAAAACTGCAACAAGCAGCAGTTTAATTTTCTCTCCAGGAAAATAACACCCTGCACCTGTGAGAATAAACAAAAGTGCAAGACAATCAATAAGCAATTATAAAACGGAGTACGAAACGTAACTCAACGGTTAATTTTTGTAAAACTTCAAATTATAAACAACTAAAAGAAAGAGTAATAATAAATATAATATACGAGTGAGTCGTAAGTGACACTTTTGGTTTTATTCTGACTCTCGATATTATTTTGGATTCAGGGACCCTTTGTGTTCCAGTGCCGTCGTAAGTACTCATACCTTGCTACATAAATTAGCTTCTTGTTTACTCATTTCACTCGTACCAAAAAAAAACATAATGGCAAGACTGGAGGCAAAATACCCAGCCAAAATCCAGTCCGCTTGCTCCTTTTTTTTTGAATATCATGTAAAACACAGGCATACTCGTACACAAAATTGGTGGCAGCAGTGGGATATGGTATGTATGTAGAAAAAAAAAAGAGATGTGAAAAAAAAAACAAAAACAAAATCTATGGATATATGGAAGTGCTGTGTTCCAGTGAAGGAAGCTGTGTTCCAGAATAATTACTACAATACGTTCCAGTAAGAGAAGCTATAAAGTGTTCTAGAATAATTATTAATAAGTTCATAATAAATTTGTTAATCTAAATTTCTATAACTGTTATTAAAATAAACTATAAAAGTTCTTAAATAAGAGCCACAAAATTGATCTCAACATCTCCTAGTAGATGTTTAAAATAAATTTCCCTTCAGGAAGAACAGAAAAAAAAGCCTGGAGTGGTCTAAAATTCTATTAAGGAGCTGGGTTACAGGAACGATTTTATGTGAGAAAAAAATTGCAAGACCGATTGATAGTTGTAGAGAAAGCGATTCGGTAGTGCAGATTAATAATTAGAAATTAGAAATTAGCGTGTTAAGAGATCAAAGATCGGGCAACGTTGAAGACAGAATTCCGTGGCGTCTTCATAGAACCACATAGTAATCTCCAACTACATGGTGAGCTCATCAATATTCGATAAGCCAAAAATGAGACAGTTGCATTATACATATACGCAAAGGCGTTTAGTGCAAAGTAAACTTCACGCTGTGAGGTAAGAAGTCTAAAAAGGCCCCATGGAATATATCAAAGGTGAAAGTCTTAAAGTGTTTATTAATGGGCTATCGGTAAGTTTATCAACTTATGTTTGAACCCAAAAGTCAAAGAATTATGGATATGAAAGATCTAGTGGTATTAAACGAAATACGAAATTCGGAAAGTCCGTATCTTAATGCAATAATAAACGGGGGTATTAAGAAATTAATAATTGATATGGGTGGAGAATTATCAAAGATTTGTTTGAATTATGTCCATAATCTGGGAGGTAAGCCCAAAGATACTATGGGAGAAGTTGTAAAATTCATTCAAATATTTCCAAATAATAAAGGAAAAAGTAAAGTCAACTAAAGTCGTAATGCGAGTTATAGAAAACGACATACTTGGCGACTATGATGCCATTTTAGGCAGGAAGGAAGTTACTACATACATTATAAGGAAGGTAACGAGTGACCAGATAGCAATGATAGTTTTCCCAATTGTTATGTTTCAGCACCTGTGTCAAAGTTACCAATGACATCCAGCTGTCAAAATATTCAGTAACATTTGCCATTTCATCAGGGATCGTTTTGCGCTTGACGAACGTGCGACAATTATTAAAAAGCCTTATCGAAATTCCGGCTCAGTTGTAAGTACTTGGATTTTAAGTTACAAATTAGATAGAGATTGGTGCGAAATGAAGAAAACATAGCCGCCGTAGCGCCCAGTATCGAAGAAAACCCAGAAATGTCGATTCGGGACCGATCAGCTGAATTGGGCATCGCCAGAAAATCAAGCCGTCTTTTTTTGCTGTTGGATTTGGAATTACATCCATATAAGATTGCGCTGACGTAAGAATTGAAGCAGACGTCCATAGACAGCGCCGTGAGCTCGCTAACTTGGTTCTGGAAATGTTGGCCGGAGATCCGGGTTTTGGCCAAAAAATCATCTTCTTGGACGAGACGCATTTTTGGCTCAGCGACTATGTCAACAAGCAAAATTGCCATTATTGGAGTGAACAACAAGTTTATGGCATGACGGCATTATCGGACCTTATTTCTTTCGAAATGAGGAAGGACACACCATTACTCTCAGTGGTCTCATGTATAGAACGTTCCATGATTTTTAACGTAAACTACCTGTCATAAGACCTTATGTTTACGAGATGCCCATACATTCATAGGGAGCAAGGATACGCCTTGCCATCGTTCTCCGTCATTCCTTTGATACCAATTCGGAACTGTGTTGGAGGCACAAGTTCCACCCTTGGTATGTGTCGAGGCCGACCTAAAACCTCTTACTGTTCTTAGGGTCACAGCACCCAGTACTTTTTTGCAACTCTACAATGGGTTAGACCCGTTCCCGCGATTTGGGTTTAAACCACAGCCACCATGACGCTCCCACAAGGGGGCCTACCTCTAACAAGTCAGGCCCGGACCGAAATCCGGGGGGCTCCTGACTCCCATGGTACCGTGATTTAAGTACTGGTATGTACTACCGGTGGTCCAGCCGCCAATAAGACCTATGACCGACAACTTGTAACTGGTCAAATCGTAGCAACCATTCAGAGGCTGTTATCTGAAGATGTTTACGATAAGTCCAGTAATATGCTCTGCCCCCGTTTTTTATTAGACAACGTCATTGATGGGCGAAGCCTTGATAATTGGGCGGGGGCCCGGTCTCAGGTATAGAGCGAAGTTAACGGACCTTCTGTCGTCAGAGCTTGACAAAATTGATATATCCGAGCTGTCGTTTCGACAATGCGGCACTAAATGCCATACAAGCGACGCAACGCTTTAAGTTGTGACGGAGAAATTTGGCTACTGGGTTATCTCACGGCGAGCGGGTTCCGAGATCATGCGATTTGACACCATTCGATTATTTTCTCTGGGACTACGTGGTTTTCTTCACTTCGGACGAGCTCCATGGCAAATATTCGACGCCGCACATATTCGACCCCGAGGGTGAATTTAAGGAAATGCTAGATAACCTAGCTAAAGACGGACGTGGAAGATATTCAATTGTTATAGGAGGAGATTTCAATGCATGGGCAGCAGAGTGAGCCAGCAAGTTTATCAACCCCAGACAAATACAAACTCCCCAGAGAAGTACTGGGGAAAACGCGACAACACCAGAACATGCTGCAGCGCAACAGCACTCATCGACGCAATAACAGTCATCTATCTTCCACAAACTGGGGAAAAAGATAAAAATACTTGTGTAAATGTTGGAGGATGGTAAGAGGCATTGTATCCACCAACCGATGAGAGATACCATCGAATCGGTCAAGACGCTCACAGACCTCGTCATAGCTAAAAACGGAAGCGAACATAAAGCGAAGAACGGAGCTGAACGAGGAGATCCCATACTCCGAGCGTAGGTAAAAACTGAATCCAGCTAATGGAAATAAAAAGCCTTGCAAAAACGCGGGCGCGCAAAATGAGGAAAAAATTGCGAAACGTAAGACAACCGACCGGACAAAGGAAGACAAAGCGGCCACAAGTGACGGAAAACCGACCACAAGTGACGACAACAACATTTGGACAAAGGTCTTCAAAAAGAAGAAGCAAAGGCCCACCAAGGAGAAAACTCGACCCGACGTAATTGTGGTGATAGCTTAGGTGGAACTTTCCTAGGCAGAAATACTCCGGAAAGTTAAGGCGAGAACTCAGAGATATCGGTGAATCGGTTACGAATACTAGAGGAACCCAGAAGGGGGACCTGTTGATGCAATTGAAGGAAACAAGAGAAAAAACAAACCAATTTATAAAGATAATTGGTGAGACCTTTGGCAACAATATGCGGATACGGGCTCTGACATATCGCATAACTCTGGAAGTAAAGGACATCAACTAGGCCACGAGGAAGGGGGAAATTTGCGATTTAGCCAGACAATAATATCAGCTGAATGACATCGGCAATGCAAACATACATAGCCTGAAACACGCCTATGGACACAACCAAATTGCAACGATTAGCTTGCCTGTAAGCAGTGCACCACAAAATGCTAAAGTTGGGAAGAATAAAAATTTAATGGGTAAACTGTTACGTCTGGGAATGAGAAATCCTAACTCCATCTTTCAGATGTCTTGAATGCCAATGCAAAAATGAAATGGACCGCTCCAAACGGTCAAAGTGAGATAACGTCGACTATTGCTTGCGAAATAAAGCCGAATTCAGAGAGAAGGCAAAAGTACTTAACCCAATTCGTTGTCCAATTTGCACGGAAAATTGTTCAAAGTACCACCATAGTACATATATTGTTAAACTCTCATATTCTAAGTTACCGTATAGGTAATACTAAATTAATTAAATAACTAATACTTTATTAAATAAAATAAAAAGAATGTTGAATGTTGAAATATGTGTTCACTCGCTTCGCTCGCTAACATGATTTCACCCTTTTCTCCACAGGGTTTAAGCGCTCACGCGACTTCGTCGCTCCGCTAAGAGAATGTCAACAACTGTGGGGTAGATGCCTATAACTTCTTAGCAATTGTATTTTAGTTGTAATTGTAATTGATCAATTTGACATGGTACCGTTTATTTTAATAATTTTTTGCATAATATGATGGCAATTGATTTATTTTAAAGTAATATTAAAAATAATGAAAAGTGAAATAAAGCCGATCACTAATATTCTATTTTCTGAAAACGAAATAAAGCCGAATTTTGGAATTCGGCGTTATTTCACGGCACCATGGAAAACATGCCTTTCAAGATGCCAACGATCTTGCGGATGGGTGCGTTCGTGCTCAACTTCTACAGCAATGAAGAAGAAGTGGCGAATAAGGCCATATAGCCAAGGGCTGCTACAATGTCTGCAACAAAGACGCGGTTTGTTTCTTCTGCAAGAAGGACAACCCGGAGAACGCTAAGCATGTCATTACCAGGAAACAGCCATGAAGATAATAAAGATTAATCTTAACCACTGTAGGGTCGTCCAGGCCATACTGGCAGAATCGGCTAGAGACGAGGTAGCGGTCATCATTTTGATCTGCGAGGCGTATAAAACTCTCTACAGCACCATCTGGATCTGCGACAAATCAAGGCATACCGCAATTTGGACACGTGGAAAACATGCCTTTCAAGATGCCAACGATCATGCGGGTGGGTGCGGTCGTGCTCAATTTCTACAGCTGTTACCCACGGTAAAGAATTCCAGGCAGTGTTAGAAAGCGTAAATGCAAATGCACGTGAAAGATCTCCAGTTGTTAAAGGCGGAGACTTTAATACCTTGGTAACGGGCTTATCAATATCAGAGGACGTATCCTACTAGAAACATCCGCATCCTTGTGTGTAAAAATTGCAAACTGTGGCCGACCAAATACTTTTAGGAAAGCGGGAATGAGATCAGTCATCGATATTGCCTTTATGAGTAACTCTTACTGCGCAACACAGACTGATGAGACAGCGAAAAATATACCCAGAATGACTACCACGTCCTAAGGTAGCGGATCCAAAATGGAAAGATAATGTCTTTGACAAGGACATGTTCATGTTCATAAACATGACATAAATCCTTGGGGCACGGCGTACAGAATGATAATCACTAAGCTGAAGGACTGTAGGTCTCCACAATTATCAAGTCCAATAATGATAAGGTTTATTGTAGAGTAACTATTCCCACTGAGGCCATCGACTCTGTGGAATATAATTAGGGCATCCTATTCGGACTCCCACCACTGGAGAGTCAATATCGAAACCAAACACACCTGAGTTTCAAACCACTACATCACAAACTTTCCCTTCTCCTCCTTCTATCTTTCCGCCCGCGCCCTGGCAACAGTATAAGGGTATTCATAACCCCTTAGGCGCGCGTAAATTATAAAAAAAACAAAATATATGTAAGAACGATTTTATACCTGATATGTCCACCATTGACCATCTGTTCATCAATTGCAAAGTTACTCTGATAGCGTCTTCAAAAACTAACTATACAGAGCCAGGTTGGTTTTGACATCCCTCCCAAATTTGCTTGGTTTCACAGGAAGCTGATGGAGACCTTTCGCTGCTTTATAAAAGTCGGAAGAAAATACTTTTTATGTCAAGAGATGACACAATATCATGTTACTTTTTTATATTGGAGGATTCTCAGCAACAAATATGAGTATTATGGTGAACGAAAGCAGGAAATTGCAATGAACACTGCCAGAATATTACGATGGACAACTATAATTTTGAAATGGTAAAATGATTTATCCCCCTAGCCTCTGCAATGGACTCCCGCAATGACGTATGGGCCAGGAAGACAATTGGGTAGTATAATCATTTCCGAAGAACGAAGAAATATATTAACTGCTTTTATTATATTGTCATACCCAAAACTAAAACGAAAGATTATATTTATACTGACTGCCAAGTATTCAAAACAATAAGAAACCAAGTTTATCTCCACATACTCAAAAACCTCAAGCACAAAACTGTGGTAACAAAATGTTCGGTCGGAAAAGTAATGTTATTGTTATTACGTCCTAAATTGACACCAGCGAAACCCTAATGGTTCATTATATTCATTAAGTTTAGTAGAAACTTTCTTATAGCATGTTTCGGCAGAAAAAAATATATTAATAAAAATTGAATCATCCCTCTTTCTCTGGTAAGCAATTATATGGAAGATTGTAGCAAACTAGTCCCTAGAGGCTATCGTTGTAATCGTTACTATTATTTTCAATAAAAAGCTCTTTTTTTAGGGAAGCAAAACTTTTAATGACATCGGGTCTAACCAGTACGTTTGAATTGAATATAACTCAAACCTACATCTGGAATGTCCCAAATTCTTTGGGTTAGTTGCTTACCAAATTTTTAGATAGATTAAACGGACGCCTTGGAATATTTATTCTCACTTGAGAGCTTTTTCAAATTCCTTATGTTTACGAATATGCTTCATTAAATTATGATACATGCTTAAGTGCAAATATATGATTTCTTATCCCTTCTGCTGTGATACTTTGTATACAGTCGTTTTCATCTGTACATATACTATGATGTCTGTGTATGTATAAGACTTCTAAGCGGTTGAATTTTCCTGATAAAATGTTCAAGAATATAAACATTTTGTGAAATACCAAAGCATCTTGATAAAGATATTTTAAAGAGAAATAAAATCAATAAAGTTTGTAATGTAAATTTATAATCTTACTCGTAGAATGTATTCTGTACTACTGTATGATATTTTATTTTACGAGTATGTTCGTTCCTCATAAAATTTATGAACTTACCATCACAAATTAATAGCTAACTTTATTTTAATCGGGGTGGTTCAAGCTGGTAAGTCTTGCATAGTCCCTCTTTCTCTTTTTCTCGCTGACACATCTTGCTTAAAAAAAAACCCGAAAATAATTAAATTTGTTTAAGTGTCAGTTCGTCGATTCCAGTGATCCATGAGATAGCATGATCGTTGGATTGGACTTATTGTACATATTTACCTAATCTCCCCAAAAATGTTAAATCAATTCTTAAAGAAATGGTTTCCAGTCTGTCGCCATTCGTCAGAAAGCAATATTTGTTATTATTATTTTATTCCTTTTTATAAGTTTTTTGAAGACCTTAGAAAGAAAATAAGTTCTCATCTCGGTAGGACATTGTGTTAATGTAAAACATATAAAAATATTTAATAAATAACAAATGTATATTCAATACATACTCGTATATACATTTTTCGCTAAGAGCACGTATATGACACAGAGCACAGTTAGTATTGCGAAGTCGTGAATTTGCCGTCAGCTACTCAAGATGTTTTAATTGGAATCCAGACGGAATACTCAAAAACAAGACAAGTAAATTCTTTCTCCACCACCTTTTCGGCAGGCATAATTAAGTCTCCCAAACTCTCACCGAAAAAAAACAGCCCATCTGCGCAAGAAATAATAAGGCTAAAAATGCAATTATGGGGTAGTGCTTTAATCCAATCAATTATTTTTTTTTTCAATTTTAAATTTTAGAGAAGGTTCAGCTTTAAAATAATATTGTATTTAATTTTTAAGTAATTTCAGTTTTTCATTGAAAAGCACATGAAACGTATACGAATGCATGAGTATGTTGTAATTATAATTGAAATTATACGAGTAATATAATTTTTCTTGAGTTAGTAATAAATCTGAGCTTAAACCACTATTTGCTTTTTGCATCGGAAAACACAGCAAACTTATTATTTTTGAGGTTTGGAAGCAAAATTAGCTTAACCAAAAGGTGTATATTCTGCATAGAGTAGTATTGTTGGTTCTGGGTGTGTACATAGTACAATTCAAACTCAAATGCCGATTCTAAAAAAAATGTGGTTATTTGAAAAAGGTACTGGTATTCAATTTATTCATCAGGTTTAAATACAAATTTGTCGAAGAGAAAATTTACTCCTTTTTTGCCGAAACAATAATATGAGATACATATACGAGTACCATAATTTTGAATAAAATTGGATAATGGTAGTGTAGTAAAAGCAATTGTTGAATAGAATTATTGTACTATTTACGCTATGGTAGAGCGGATGTTTAATCCAATTGTATGGAATGCTAAAAGACATAATTATTGTTTGGGTTCATTTAATAGAAACGGAAACATGTCGTTATGTTACATACCATATATTGTTCGCAATCGATGAACAAGATCTGAAAAATAAGGGGTAGAAAAGGGAGCGAGCGAAATAGGGCCTAGATTTTTTAAAAATTTTGAATTGAACAAGTTGAAAGGTAGAACAAATACTGTAGACAATGTGATAATTCAAATCATTAGGTTAATTAGGTCGATTAAGACTAAATAAGAACAAAAAAAAAATAAACAGGCAGCAGATTTATGTTTAATTTTCGCAGTGGAGTTGGGAGAAGGGGGGATAATTGGACTGCATTAACTGCGGCAGATTGTTTGTTTAACCCTGTTCACTTCAGTTTTCTCTGATTTCGTGATGTTCTCTCATTTTAAACACGTGGTTGTTTCTTATCACAACATTCTCCAAATGTGAACTGCGCATGAGTTGGAAAAAGAAAAAATACATACGCAGCTAGGCACATACGTGAGTTTATGCGATGTTTCACAAGTTCTTTTAGCTTATATTCATACATAAATATATTCGTATCTATCTACATTACTAAAATGTTTATTATCTATGAATATTTAAACATAAGAAAAATTTTTAAATTTGCAGAAAAGTAAGTGACTTTAATTGAAATTACATACGAGTTAACTTTAAACTTAAGTATGATACTCGTATGTCATTTTCTATTCCGAAAAATAGTTTTCTTCACTTTACTGCTTTGTTAAATGCAAAAGTAAATGTTGTTATCTTTCTCTTTTCAACTTTTATGTATATCAATTGTTCGCTTCCATATTTTACGTATTGTTTTGCATTTTTCCAGCGATGTTTTAAATCTGCATCCAAACACGTAATGGTCAAAAGCTCGCAAAATTAAGGATATTAAACCATGTTAGCACTTGGGCAAATAAGGCAAAGTTGAAATTCCATGAAATATTTCAACGCAAAAAGCTTTTTAATTCATCTTAAGTTAAACGTTATAATATGGGAGCACCCACTTTCTATCCACTATGAAACATGAAACAAAAATGGGGCTTGTCTCTTCTCTAATACCCTGTGTATGCAAAGATATTGTACCGAATAACGAATTTCTCAAATGGTAAAATGCTCTCTTCTTTGTGGTTAGTTGAGCGCTTGTCCTTACTGAATGAGAGTTTCCTACGTACTTTTGTATATACCCTTCTGGCTGGGAACTTTGAGTATTTAGTCTACCGAAAACGAGACCGTAATTCAGTCGATCGGTTTCTGAGCCTCGCACTTAAGCTGAATATTCTTTTAGTGGGTTTCCTTTGCGTTTTGTTTTTTTTTATTTTAATTTTTGGTTCAGCTCAAAAAATGTGTACAGGTGTGACCAATATTGAAAAGTTATGTGCTTACTAATTTTAAAGTTGATAAAATATATGTACATATATATACATATATATATATATTATCACATGTGATAATTTAAGAAGTGACAAGAAGGGAATGTATTCAGTTCAAAATAAAAAAAAAGAAATTAATAAATTCAAAAAAGAAGTGAATTTGCTCAATGCATTGGATATCTAACTAATACATAATATGGAATAAATAGCAAACGCATTATAAAACCAAAAGGCAAGATTTTATTTCAATTTTGAAACCGCTATTGCTTCACAGACAATTTTAATTCCCTCTGATAATACTCTTATAATACAAAAAATAAGAGTTTTCAAGAAAGAAAAATCAAAACGATCAAGCAGTATTATTTGTACAATAATTGAAAATTTACTATTGCATGAACTACGTATTAACATATGTATATGTACAAACAACAAATTTTAAATTATGTAGGTATATACTTTACATACGTATGTATATACGAATATGTATACACATGTTTTTATGCATATTTGAAATGTAGTGCAATTCTTCAGAATAAAATGTTTCAAATATTCAAATGTTCACCGTAATATAGTTTTAAAAAAAGTTATAACCGCGATGAAATTGAATTTGGAACTTAGTCATAAAACTAAAATTGTTCAAATACTTTACTATAGTACCAAAGAAAACTATAGACATCAAATTATATCGAAACAATTAAATGTTGCATTAAACCATAAGTTTGTATAGGTTTTACGAGCATTTGACAGCTTTAATAATCACATATACATATATTATAAAATTTTCATGCTATTGAAAGTGAAGCTAATAAAACTATTTGCATTCAGAGCGCGCTGTCAGTTTATTTGTTGATTTTTCTATGATATTGTAAGCGCGTGATCTACATACCTACTAACATATTATATTGTATATTTTCCCGATGTGAAAATTAAATCCTTATATCGTTTACCAAGATATCATAATTAAATTGCTTTGGAGATACACATAGGGCAGTAAGAAGACAGAAAGGAAATAAGTATTTATATTTTTATTACTTTTAAAATTGCATACTATTGTATATATAATATATACGTTATTATGGAAATCTGAGTATATATTTCTTGCAAAACATTTAACCGTATTATCTATTCAACAATTGCTTTTTAAATTTCACTGTGCTCTTTATCGTTCTCAACACAATTTAATTTTGTTTGGGATATCTAAATCAAAAAGGTTGTAGTGGAATACAAAAGGTACGATATGTACAATTTGTGCCAGAATTTAAATTATTTAATAAAGAATAATGAAATGGGAATCAAATTATCCATATCATAACCACTTGTGGAATTTTTTTATCCGGTTTTTATTTAAGCTCAACCCAAAAATATTTGTTTATGAATGGAAACATGTGGAAAATGTTTCCATTAAGAAGTGGCACACAATGTAAAGCAAAAATATTTCATTGAGAGAAAATGCACATCACGCAAATTGACGCAAATCATGTTTAAGTATGCACATTGTCACAAATTAACTCCTGAAAACTAGTCCTATATTATTCTAATTCTCGTTCACATTAGTGTAAAAAGTATATAACAACTCGTTGTAAGTTTTATTTTATTTATTTATTAATTACATTTATTTTTTTAACTCGACAGGATAGAGTTTTTCTGAATTTAAGGTAAACAAAAGCCGCAATAATAAAAGTTAATTCACTTTTCACAAAAGGCTTTATTCAAATCACTGTTATACTAAAATTGTCTAAGGCATTAAAAAATGTTTAGAGGATATGTTTTTATTTTAATTCTCATCTGGTAGTAGAAATTAAAATTCACTTTTTGCATAATGAAATAAAAATTGCTGCAATTTAAAATTTACTTTTAACTTAATTGATAGTTTATAATCCAAATAAAAAAAAATTAAAATAAAATAGATTAATTATTTGCTTGACAATTGAATTAATGAAGACAACTACTAGATATGTTATATGTATTGTCGCCTCCCCTCTATATGAGTCAAATTTCTATCACTGTAGGTATTGTTATTTATATAAATTTATATAGCTCAATAAGAACTAAGGTGGTCGTATTAAACTCTTTTGTTGTCTATTAACGTTATTGTCATAGTTGCCAAGGTACATATACATATACAAAACAACCTTTTTCATTATTATAGAATAAGATTCTGTTATCAGAAAAATTGGTTTGTTCAAGTTTGATATCTGTGTATACGCATGTATCTAAAGAGATGTTAATATTATATGATTTATATATTGAACTATTAAGAGAAATTGTTAGTTATGAACAATAATTGGTTTGGTCACAAACTACAATACATAAATAACGATTTTGTATGT
Source organism: Volucella zonaria (assembly GCA_963966105.1). NCBI lineage: Eukaryota > Metazoa > Arthropoda > Insecta > Diptera > Syrphidae > Volucella > Volucella zonaria. Next base: position 209,842,671 of record OZ014531.1, read on the forward strand.
ACATATTTCAAAATACAATACACTACGTTCTCGAATATTCCTAAGGGATAAATATGCCAGCTTTTATTAAAATTTACTTACAATTGGCTTTTAAGTAAATACCTATAAGAACTGTGATTAATGAGCTTTAAAGAGCTTTTAATAATGGGCCTAACACAATTCAACAATAAATCATAATTCATAATATTCTCATTTCAGCAATAAAATAGATTTGTATGACGCAAAAATAAAATATAAATAACTATCGTAGCAATATTAAGAAAAAAACGCAGCTTAATACTTTTAATTCTCTTGCAATTATCTCAACTGATTGCCCTTTCTCTTATTGTAAGCATACAGTTTTTGGAAATTTTCTATAGGCATTTGTACCCATAGCCCTAAAATGTGATATGAGAGGGATTCTTATTTATGTGTTTTTTTTATTTTGTTTCTTGTCAAGATATCGTACAAAATTTTTGTATAATATTATGCACTTGAACGATAGTTATTAGCGCCCAAGTTGACTTCGGAAACGATTTCGTCCCTTCATGGTTTATCTTATACCATACATCTCAAATTTAAAAAAAATTGTTACTAATACTTAACCATTAAGAATGCCATTATAGTATTGAGCCCGATTTTCTGCGACTTTTTTCAACTCTATCCAACTCATTCCAACTTCAATATACCGATTCGTTTTAAATATTTTTTGTGCCACAAGACTTAGGTTTATCACAACTGCGACTGCGACGGGCAGTAGAAAAAATACAATGTCAAAACACAAGCATACAGGCTTATGTTTTTAAGATTGCGGCACAACAAAGAAATAATTCGCAACAGATTTGAAAGTCGAAATATATTGAAGATGAGCAACGAGGAAAAATGCAACTTGCTATACATAGATGGGAAGAAAATTTTAACGCCTTACTAAAAGAAAAATTTCTGCGAGTAACATTCACTCTGTTGTTGCACATAAAGAGGAAACGGCAGATTTTGTGGAAGCCGAAATCAGATATATTGAATATAAACGTCTCGCGATTTTGTTTAACAAAGTTTTCTTGTTCCATGGGAAAAGCAACATGAGAAATTGCAACTAATAGGTGAAGCTAATAAAGCACACTTTAAAATATGCGAGTTATAACATAATCAGTCGATAGTGCAGTCTCATTGTAATGGCAGTAAATGTGGCTTTGTGTGAGGAAAGTTGACATTCGGTACGATTCAACGTTTACGGATAATATAGGAAAAACATAACTGCGTTTCGAAAGATCTTCATCGATTTTGTAATCAGACATTGTTCTACAGACTTAGCAGGATTCCGCGACAAAAATGAAAACGCTACAAATGTCAACGGGTGTGACAAAATGGAACCTAGTAGAAAGTACGTGAATTTGCTTAAGTCTCCACAATACGATACCGATAATGGACAAACTTCATTAGATGTGATTAAATGCGTAACATACTTTAATAGTTAGTAAAAGAAGAAGCTAATTTAGGTTTTACTCGCTTAATGACAAATTAAAACCCCGGAAATAAAACCAAATTTGAATGTTGAAAGTCAAATATTTTAAAATGGATATTCAAACCCATGACCATTATTGGAATTTAAACTACAAAACACGTTTATATTTCAAACATCATATTTACGAGTTAATCATCAAACTCTTCTCCGTAGAAACAGAAAGCAAATCAATACAAATTTTGTGTATTGTTGTCAAAACTGTTTCATATGCTAAGAGGTACATACATACTCGTGTGTATGTCTAATTTACTCCTATGTTCAAACGTTCAAATTTTAGCAAGGAGTTTGCCGGACCAATAGGTCCAACTTCTGTCAAAGTCATTTTGCCGGAATGCAAAAACATAACACCTAACTAAAAGAATGTGCGATTTCGGAATTGCGCATCCAGAGAGTGGAATAGGTAAAATGATGCGAAAATGCTAAAGCTTTTTATGACCGAAAGCCGCATAGTAGTGTTGGACGATGTACGAGTAGATGAAATGCAAAAGCAAAACTACGATATGTTTATTACGCATTTTCTGGGGAAAAGTAACCTTAAAGTCAAAAATAGCATGGGTTTTCTTTTCTTAATGGTTATCTGAAGACCCAAACAAGATATCAACTTTATTTGAATGCATTTAGAAATACTGACATTTCAGGGTACACCAAAGTAAGCCTCTTCTTAAATTCTTGATAAAAGATGTCAACATTGGAGCTAATCTCTTACTGCAGAACGGTTTTTTTCTTAGAATATACCCAAGAATCATCTCCCAAATTATCCTTAACGAATAAGGGAACACCCTGTATAAAAGTAAAAGTTTGAGCAAAATTAAGAGTCGATTGAAAATCGCGTTTGCAATGCAGTTTTAACAACGTTTTAAAGAAAAGACAGGAGGAAAGTCAATAAAATAAGCAATTTTCGGCCTTGCTGACGATGTGATCCAGAGTAGAATGCTATAAAAATCGAACTGGTATTATTTTTATAAAGCAATGAACAATTCTTCATACCTGTGCGACATAAGGATACAGTTGGTGAAATAGATATTACTGATATACTCGTACTCGTAGCTAGTAATAATAAAATAAACGTTTTTCTAACAATACGAGTATGTATCCCGGGAACGATTATTTTTTAAGGAGAATTTAACCTATCTGAACCTGTTCTAGATTTTATTATTAGCCTGCACTTCTGCGGTCATTTTTATAGTGAGAGCAATTAAGTAAGTATAAACAAGTTTGGATAAAATATTATACACTCAATTTTGTTGATTTGGTACAACTAACTATAAAAAGAAAAAGAAAGCGCTATTCGTAGTTACTACTATTATGCAGACAATTTATGGAGAAGCCTATTACCACATAGTGTCACTCGTCAAAAGCATAATATTTTTGGTTGTATCCACTGCCGTGAAACTACTCGTACAGAAATTTAAATAGCCTTTATTTTAATATCAGACTAAAAATCAATGGTTTCAATTCTAAAATTGGCCTTTCGAGTTCATATATATCAGGATCACTTTACTTTAAAAACACATAATTAATGTAGCACTTAATGGAATCTTTATCACGCTTCTTCGAAAAATAAGTAAATATATAATTTTGACCCAATGCATTTGTTCAGATGAATTACTCTCTGAGTTTGGAATTTGTTTATTTTATTAAGATCTCCATTGAGGCAATGAAATACAATTTTTAAATCGAAGTCAAATAATACGCTCAATTTAGCATATATTGTAGGAGTACATATATCTATGTAAACGGAAAGTAGTTATTCGGAACTTTATGAATTTACATGGAAATATCGTTAGGTTTTATTTTATTCTATTGTAGTACACTTGGTTTTGTATACATGACATAAGATTCCTACACTTTTGTAGAAAACAAATCCAAAATCGGAAAACTACATACGAGTATGCTAAAGATGACTTCATTTTAAATTTTAATCAAATGACAAACAAATGTGGTAGAGTAAAGTTATACACCAAAGGCAGTTGTTTTACATCTTTACCAAAACCCTGATGTTTTATTCGTTTGATAAATGCACCCAGATAAGATTAATTAAAAATCAGCATTGTTCTGATGTACTAACTTACTTACGAGTATATAAGAAGAAGAAAAAGGACTTTCAACCTTTGGTTTATAAAATATTATACTTTATATGCATATTCGTATAAAGTATGATACTTGTACACGCCTACGTATTTAGATATACATATAAAACATATGTGTATGTACACACATACACGAAAATTGTACTGCAAAGTGAAATATATGTACCTTTAATCATACATATACATAATATGTATGTACCAGGCCACACGGCATGCGGTTGCAAAACAGAAGTTTGGAATTAATCACCTAAAAATTGTGGTGATGTCTAATTGTTAAAACCTTGTGTTCTAAGGTACTCGCAAATGTTTGTTGGAGGATATTATTTACGGAATTTGCTTTCGTTTGAAACTATTTTTGGTGGTCAGGGTAAAAATACATACATAATTTAAAAAGATCGGCTACGTTAGTCTTATTTTATATTTTTGGGAAAACATTTACATAGATCACAGGATTAGCAAATAACATAATAAAAGATTTATTTATTTGGACTTAAATAAAAATGAAACACACGAATAATCAATTAAATGGTCATGATTTGTTTATTTGGTCAACAAAATTTTGGCATTAAATATTCAAATATTAGTTTGGGCTTATGCCTATCTTGACTACAATATGTTTTACAATGTCATTATGTTAATTGTTGACCACTTTTCGAGTAAACAGACCGGTAGACGGTGGTTTTTTTAAGAGGTTCTGACTTTTTATTTATTAGTTTCAATTTCATTGAAAAGTTTATTTCATGCCAATTAATATTTGGAAATAGTTTAGGGCATAGGTATGTCTACTACGGTTGCCTCGTACAAAGTGCATTCTAGAGGTCCAGGTTTCGATCACTTTTTCGAGCAATTGGAGGGATATATCGCACATTACTTGAACAATGTTTTGCGTCAATTGATATCAGCGTAAACTAATGATATGATATAGCCCCACAGAATATAATCTAATGGCACGATCTTGGTGGCCAATTGACAGGCTCATTTCTTGAAATGACTATATTTTGAATAAAGCGACGTTTTCGTTGGTTTCATCCTGTTGGAACCACAGTTCTTCCACATAGTAACTTGTGTTTTGGCCTAATTTTTGAAGAAATATGAACCGATATTGGTGCACAATCCGCACCATACAGATCTTTTTTCTGCATCCAGTGGTATCTGATGATCTCCTCGAGAATTATCTTCAACCAGAATACGACAATTCTGCTTGTATACGTATACGTAGTTTAACCTGAAAAGAGCCTCATTTTACGGTAATAAACTGGATCAACTTAAAATTGATTCAAAACCCAATCACTGAACACTTGCTAAACCAGCCTAAATCATGCGGTGCAAGACCTTATAAACCTTGAGAACAAGATCTTTACGCAGAATTCTTCAGATAGTGGTTGGACAAAGGCCAATTTGCTGCGAACGTTAACTTGAGGTCTTGTCCAATAGCGTAAATGGGGAGCGAAGTTTTCAATAATTCGATAAATAATACGTTTAGATGGCGATGATGGCTACAGTAAATTTCACGAAGTGCTCTATAAGGTCCCGGAACAGAGCGTAGATTTTGAAAATAAATTTCAACGATTTGAAGTCGTTATTGTTTCGTCGATCTTTCCATGATGAAATGAAATGAAAACTCAATGTGACAGCTGATTTGACATTTAATTCCTGACACTGAATAACAATCACAACATTGGCCTACAAGCCATCAGTATTTCTTAATATATTCACATAAACCATATCATTTGGTGGCATCAAGACAAATAGTACAGAGGTGTCTAATCGTAACTTATCAAGGTTCAATTGGCAGGTCAACTTCTAAGAAATGACTTTCTCAATTATGATTTCTGTAAATCGATAGTTTGAGTTGTTGTAACACATAGTGCTATTTTGTTAAAAATAAATTTGCTTCAGATCACTGTCATCCATATTTGGAAAAAGAAATATTAATTGAGCATGGTCCAGTAAAGATCTCAACTGAACGTAACCGCACCAAACTGTGCAGTATAAGGTCGTTCTAGGTATGTGTGTTTATCACATATGCGATAAATATCTTTTGAGTGCTATAAATGCTTTCACGAGGGTAAAGGGCGGTGAACGTGGTCGATAGTGGTGACGTCATTAACAACTGATTCATGCCTCCAGGTACAACTATAAATAATATCTTTTACCAAGTATACGTAGACATTATTTACGTTTGCGGGCCGTTCAACTAGAGCTCAGCAAAGATACCATGAACTTTATCCTAGCCCCACAAGTAAGAAGAATTTCGGCTGACGAAAGAATACTGATCAGCATCAGACGCATAGCTTTGCAATTCAATGTTTCCAGACATAAAATTTCTAATGTACTGCATGGAGAAAACGTTTATCCATACCACCAGACACGAGTGTAAGAACTGCTTCACGATGATTTGCAAAAGAGACTTGAGTTTTCTAACTGGTTGCTGAAGTGGAGCTTGGATAACAACGAGTTTATTAGCAGAATTCGGCCCCTTCAAACTACCACCTAGGCTGAATTCTACAAACTATCTGGAGTTTCTCCGAAATGATTTACCAGATCTATTGATTCAAATAGCTTTATCATATTTCTAACAGGATGGTGGTCCAGCCCATCGTGGTCGTGACGTTAAGAATTGGCTAGATGAAGAGTACGGTAATTGTTGGATAGGAAGAAATGGACCAGTTCACCAGTGCCTGCAAGATCTTCTGACCTTACAGTATTAGAATTTTTTGTATGGGGAAGAATGAAAGAACTAGTTTATTCAACCGAAATAGCAACTTTAAGTGAATTTGAAAAGCGTATTGTCAAAAGTGAGGCAGCAGTTAGAATCAATAAATATTCGCAGAGAACTCTAAAAAAATGACGCCCCACATTAAAATTAAAGAAAAAGTCTTAATGTTAAGAAACTGCTAGAGGGAGAACTAAGCTAAGGCTAAAAGCATCAATGGGTATGGTATAGCTTGCTGATTTAAGCCGCCATTTTTTTTATTTTTTAAGCTGCCATAGTTCTAGCATGAATTACTTTCCTTATCTGAAAATTAATACCAAATCGTTTGCAGTATTTTTAGGCTCCCGGAAATTATGCCGAAGCCTTTTTGTTTTCAAATTTGGAAAAAAATAGCAAAATTTTGTTTGGAAAATATGCCAGAAATAACGAAAATTAGGCCAGACAGATGTTTTCGAGTGTTTTTCCATTATCAGGAAAGAAAAATATGTCACAAATGGTGACGTGAAATAAGTCCCAACGAAATAAGACCAAATGTTTTTTTTTGTTTACATGAATTTGCATTGATATCAACAAACTGTAATACAATTAACAGCTATTACATAGGTGACTGCCTGACAGTTGTTGTGGTACCTTTAGCGGAGCGACGAAGTCGCGTGAGCGTTTAAACCACCCCGGAAAGTGGAAGTGCAGCGAGGCGCTGCACCTACTCCCTCTTGGCTGGCGTTATTTCTTTTTGCAAAGCGGAATAAGGCCAAGTTTTTCATTTTTGGCTTTGTTTCGTTGGGCCTTATTTCACGTCACTATCAGAATTTTTTCAAACATGTTCTCTCTGGCGTTTTTTGGGAAAAAGACCTGAAATTCCGGAAATATAGCCAGCAAATTCTGCCTTTTCTTCCTAGGAAAAAGGCCAGACTTGTATAGAAAATTTTCTGAGGTCTTCTCCATAAAAGAAATCCGGCATAATTTCTGGGAGCCGTATTTTTATACAAAAAAAAATCCTAGCAGCCTTAATCTTAAAGTGTCAAACGTAATGGGAACTTTATTATACATTTGCTTTATAATGCGTGCATTAATATACTTATTTTTACATGAATGAACGATTACATAAAAGATTTACTTTTTAAATAGTGTTTTTCCTAATAATTGCGTAAAGTGAAGTGAAGTGAAGTGAAGTGAAGTGATTAATCTTAATATATTTCGAAATTTATTCTCATTGACGAGGAGGAATTAGACTTTGTCTTTTAGGTAAATTGCTAGCTTATCAATTGTGGAGTCCCCAATGATCAGTCTGCCCTCAGCGAAATAATTGTATTTTTTATTAAATTTTGAAATGGTAAACATATTTTGTTTATGAATTCCGAGTTTCTTTATTTATAAATTTTGCAATTTTTCTCCATTCCTAAAGTTTGTGATTTCAAATATTTTGATGTACACAATAAACTTTTCCATTCATAATGGTTTTTACAATATCTATACATTTTAAAATAAATTAGCTAATTTCGCTGCCAGAATATATTTCGCATTTGCATTTTTAGAGCTGTATTAGTTTTGCAAGGACTCATTTCCAAAGAAGTTCGAGAAAAAAAAATCACAAGAAATTCCCCTTTGCCAAAAACATATCCAAAAAGGGTAAATATTATCTTTATTGCTTTTTATCAGTAGAATGCTTTATACTTATGTATGTACGTATGATTTCAAATAAAGAAGATTATATGAGATCGTCTAACCTTAAGCAACAAACTTCTATGAGATCTGATATTCATATTCCTCTCCACGTACTCGTAATATCATATCCATATGTACGTATTGCATGTACATACGATTTAACCAAAATAAAGATGAAAAATATGTATTCTGACAAAAACACAATTTTCAAAAGAATGAGAGTACAAAACAGCAAAAGATACAGATAGCTACAAATTCATAAATAACATACATACGAGCAGATACAATTCTGACCAAAAAATAAAAATAAAAATAATATTCCCTCAGTAAAAGGCAAAACATTAGTAAACTCTATACGTACATATTCGCTGACATATTCAAAATAATATCCATAAAAAAATCAATGAAAACAGAAAAAAGTTGAAATCAGGCGAGAGCAAACAATTTTATTTGTTTTCTGCTCCAGTGTTCAAGTGTTATCACGAAGGACAAGAGCTTGGATATAAGAATGATGATGACTCTGACTCCACTCGACGACGAGATTTTATAATCCTTGGCATAGTTTTTTTTTTCTTTGTTCTTCTTAATTTTGCTTCTTTTTCAGAATAAGGAGCGAAGCTTACAGAAATAGACATTTGCACGCGTTGGGATAAAGTAGATAAGTAGGAGTAATTGTTTTAAGTAGGCACTGCTGAGTGAGAGATTTTTTGTTACGTTTTGTGAAGAAGGTACTCACGTACTGTACGATTATATCCACTTAAACTATCTACAAATCGAATATAAAAACAATTCTTTCACAATAAACTGGCTAAAGTTACACTTGCACTGGTACACATGTAATCGTTTACGAAGGCATTTCAAACGGTCGCCTATGTTTTCTTTTGTTTAGGAAGTTATAACCTAGATACATATTATTTGCAACCAATCATGATATGCTTAGAGTCTATGACATTCCATCCTCCGAAAAAAAAAGAAATACGAAGAAATAAACAGCAATCAATTTATATCATGGTACTGAAATAGTTATGATGTCGGATTGACAGCAGCTTTAATCTCTCAAAATTGGGTTCTTGGCTCCAAAATAATTGGCCCTCTTTTGCCCAAGAGGTCGAAGAAAGGGACCGGTCTTGCAGCTTGAAAGCTGTGCATGAGGTTAATTACCCGGTCACGTTAAATGCTACTGTTGCGAAGTAACCAAGAATGATGTTTAGATCTACACATATTATACAATAGAATATTTGGACCTTGGACAAACTACGTGCAGCCGACATACCAACTACTATTAAGCAGATATCACCGCCATCCAATAAGAAACTTTAACATACATCTAAGCAGCATCTATTTGGTTGCAGTTTTATTGTAAGCGTCAGACTAAGCGAAGAACACGTTTTTGTTTCTTTTTTAAATACATTTTTATTTCTAAAATTCATTATTACTTATCTTCTATACAAAAAAAATATAAATTTTCTTCAAGTATCTCACCTATGTTACATAATTATATAATATGGTATGTGCTCTTTTTTGGTTCTTATATTTTTATATTTTCCTTTTGTTTTAAGTTGTTACCCGCTTTTATTTTTGTTTTGCTTTGAGCTGTTACCCGATTTTTTTTTGTAAATCTAAACTAAGGAAATCCTTTAAGAGGATTTCAAAAAAGCGAACGTCAGCCCATAGGGCCAACACAACTGTTCGACTTACATAATGAAAAACTTTTATACTTCTTGAATATAATTTATTAATTAATTAATTGATACAATTTTCGCGGTTGCCGACATGATTATGATGCCCAATCCATTCCCATCTAACTCCAAAGCTTTGGGAACCAGTCTGTGCATGTCGAACCAAGTGTAAGGCGGTGCATATTGGGTTGTGATAACTCCTCCCCCTTTGAAAATCTACGCCCTGTAGATCCTTTGATGGCCTGCAGGTTAGTCCATTGTTTGCGGTAGGTTGGGGATGTTGGGTCTTCCGTGTATTTTCTGCCAAATGGTGAGAACGACGGATGCCACACATAAGAAGATTACCATCGCAGTTTCCTAGACGTCCTGAATGCTAAGTGAATGCACGTATCCCAAGTTGATCATGTGGTTTCGGTTTGTGGTGTTCATCAATGCCGGGGGAAGGGCTTGCAGAAATGTAGCCGTGGAACTCGCAAAGGTTCTTCCCTTCAACTGGACCGTTTCGTTATGTATCTGGATTATGTAGATACCAGTAAGAGGTCTCGAAATGTTGTTAGAAGTTAAATCGCCTTTAAAATTGGTAACGAAAATGGTGTCGTCCTTAATGAGTTCCAGGATTTCTTCGGTATTAGTTTGGGTGGTGCAGGTTGAGGGTCCTCCTTTAAGCAGCCTTGCCACGCAGCTTTCTTCAGAAATTATTTCTAGTGCCTTATCCTCACAGATCGTCAAGTTGTTAATTGACAAGCAATTAGATTTGACACAATATGTTACGCTATGGTTGATCAGAACCTTCCGGAATTTCACATCAATCTGCTTTCCATCTATTATTGATGGTCTAGTTATCAGTAAATTGTACTCCTCTGTTCCTACTTTTGGCATTGAAAGAACATACAACAACAAGGAGCCATTGGTGAAAATTGATGGTGTGCCATACTCGATGGGCTCTATTTCATTAGCTTGTGGTAAGGTTTCCAGTTCATTGATAACCTTGCTGATTTCCTCTGTGTCAAGAGATTTGTATTAATCAAACCGCTTTTAGCCATTTGACAAGCTCGAACAAACTCATTTATTTCTTCTTTAACGACCAGTATTTCGTCCAAAATATCCCGCTCAAGTCTTACAGAATTTGAGTCCTTAATGGCGTTCTCGCATCGCCCTATGACTATGTCGATCTTCTGCGCTATTTCGCGCGTGATGCCAAAGAGCCTCTCGTTGATCTTATATTGTTGGTTACTGTTTTCAATTATAGCTTCCTCACTCCGAAGGATTTCGCTCCAGTCCGTGGCATCGGGGTTGCCAGCTACTCACATCCAAGCAGTTCCCAACCAATTGATGGATCTTGCCTTCCTCGTTGGTTTGCCCTTCAGCGAATAAAGACATTCTTTAACCTGCTGTAAACGATTATGCGTTTTCTGTCTTCGTCCTTAATGCGGTTGTTTGTGGCGTTGGTCACTTCAGCTAACAGATGTTCAAATTGCGCTAGGGCAATGGTATGTACCAGCTTGAAACTGCCATCAACGATCTAGCCCTTACTCTCTTTTAGGGAAACTATAGGTGCTGTGTAATTGATGATTTGAAACCCCTCGGTTACAGCTAAGGAGATTAATCTGCGGGATATGCAAATATTTTTCGCGGATCGATACATGTGGACATACGGGTATGTTCGTCGCAACTTTAGTGTGATGCGAAAGTGGACATTAAAGATTTTAAATGAAAACAACAAAACAAAAAAAATAAAAATCTTTTCAATTCTGCAACAATTGTATTCTTATTGAAATCTATTTTTAATGCTTAATTAAATATACAATCCCTGTCCTAATTTATAGTTCTTCTAATTAGCATAGCATACTTCTTTAAATACATAACATACATACATATTGTGGCTATTCTCTGTTAATTAAATATTCTTTATGTGAGCTTTGTGCATTCTACGACCACTCGTCGTGAGGACGGTTACTTTATTGCCCTTTTCGACGAATTCTTTCTGATATAATGGCTTATTTTTGCCTTGAATTTTCTTACCGACTATATAGATTATTTCACCCTTTTTATATTTTTTTGGGTGAATGTCTTTTGATATTATGACGCTTATTACTGATTCTTTGTTTTTTTTTCAAGTTCCGCTCGCAACTCGTGGTTGACTTTTACGCGGAAGTTCACCAAACCTTGGTAGTTAACCCTGGAGCTTCTATTGTAGAAAAGGTCTGATGGTTTCCTTCCAGTCACAGAATGGATGGTATTATTATACCTGTCAACCGCTATATTGTGTACTTCCTTTGTTTTCAAGTCCTTGTACTCCGCTTTCAGACATCGGTAGATTTCTAGAATGGTAGAATGCAATCGCTCTACTTGACCATTGACCTCACTGCGTTGGACGGGGGTCCTGTATAGTTCTATGCCCAACATTTTGATGAAGTTGAGTATGATTGGACTGAGGATACTACGTTCGCTGTCGGTAACTAGAATTTTTGGCACAGTGAAGTAATGTAAGATTTTGGTTACTTTATCCCTTAGATATAGGGACGATTTGTTCTTAATATGTGACAACTTGACAAACTTGGAATATTTATCGATGCAACTAATGAAGTATCTCGCAAGGATACGATTGTACAGGAGTCGCAAGGAGCTCTGGATTCATTGGATGCCTATCATATTTGTTAACAAGGCAGATGTCGCAGATTTTAGTGTATTTGATAATCAGACTATTCATTTTTGGAAAATAATATCGTTCGAGCAGCTGCTCTTTATTTTCCCTAGCGTTCCGATGAGCTCTTCTGTGTTCCTTCGCAATTAGTTGCAGAACTCTATTGTCGCTTGTTACGTCCTCTACTACCATTTGCGTTATGCGAACCTTATAGTTGCCAAAGTTTTCCAAGTATACCTCTTGTAGCATTCCTAAATGTGCCTCTGGAATCTTAACACCATTAAGGGTATTTGGTCTAAGCTTCTTTTTTAGAATGTCAGTGAGTTTTATTTTGTCTAAATTTTGAATGGCTAGATAACGGCGGTAGAAACCAGGGTGAGGTTCTTCGAAAATTTCTAAACCTTTGGTATCCCTAATAATAATTTGGTTGCGAAATACTTTCAACGGGGCCTCCACGTGGGGAATGGGGTCAGAGTCATCCTGTACCGCGCTGTGGATAGTTTCGTCGGCAATATCGGTCGAGCATTTGCTTCCACTGGTGGTTTTCGATAGAGGACTGGGTTCCGCAGCAGTATCAGTTGAGGAATTACTAGATGCTATATCGGCCATTGTATGCCTTTTTAGAATTCAGTGCCGTTCAAGATAGTGCTAAGCCAGACAAGTCATTCACCTGTGTTTTTAGTCTCAAAAGAGCATCAGCTACTTGGTATGATTTACCTGGCTTGTAAACCAACTCGTAGTTGTACTCTTCGATGCGAGCCTTCCATCTTTTCAACTTACCACTGAAGTACCTAGTTGCCTAGAGCGAACGTTAGCGGCTGGTGGTCAGTGAAGATCCGTATCTTCGTTACTCCGTATACAAACGAACGAAGATTGTCAAGGGCCCAAACTATGGCCAACATCTCTTCCTCGCTCGTCGCGTAATTTTCCTTGGTTTTGTTGAGGGATCTCGAGATGTAAGCAATTGGTTTGTCCTGCCTTGATACGAGGGGCGTTCAAAATACTCCCGGTATCGGGGTGAAGCTGTGATTGTATATATAAATTGACTTATTTATCAAGTAATACTATTATTTTAATGCATTCATGTAAAATTTCATATAAATGTGATTATTAATTCGCGTTTTATCTCTAGTTAAACAGAATCATAATGGCAACTGAGACGATGATGGTGAAAATTGAGCATCGCGCTGTAATTAAATTTCTCACTAAGCAAGGAAAAAGTCAAAAAACTATTCATGAAGAGATGGTGGCTGTTTATCAGGGTTTGAAGGTGCGGCTTCATTATCAACTATGTAAAAGTGGTCAAGTGAGTTCAAGAGAGGCAGAGAGAGCATTGAAGACGACCCCCGCTCCGGCGCCCCGGCTACTGCTTGTACGGGAGAAAGCATCAAAGAAGTCGAAAAACTTGTTCTCGAGGATGCCCGAATAAAGGTGAAAATGATGGCAGAGATCACCAAGCTTTCAATTGGTACCATTCACACCATTCTTCATGACCATCTTAACCTTTCAAAGGTCAGTGCAAGGTGGGTGCCACGAATGCTCACAGCGCCTCAGAAAAAAGTGGGAATCGCATGCTGTAGAGAGCTTTTGGAGATGTGTAGTGAGAACGCGGACGGTGTTATGGATCGAATTGTTACTGGGGACGAAACATGGGCCCGCCACTATGACCCTGAAAGCAAACAAGAGTCCATGCAGTGGCATAAAAAAGGAACAGACCCCCCGAAGAAGTTCAAAGTCACTCCGTCTGCCGGGAAGCTCATGGCCACAGTTTTTTGGGACTCAAAGGGAATCTTCCTCATTGAGTACAAAAAAAAAAGGTGAAACCATCAACGCCACATCCTATGCTTCCACTTTGCATAATTTGCGGGAGGAAATTAAAAAGAAAAGACGGGGTAAACTCGCAGCGGGTGTGTTGCTTCTTCATGACAACGCTCCTGTTCACACGGCGCGAGTTTCCAAGGCTGCTGCGCGAGATTGTGGTTTCGAAGAAATCCAACACCCACCCTATAGTCCAGACCTTGCCGCTACTGATTATTTCCTGTTTCCGGATTTGAAAAAATGTCTTCGTGGAAAAAGATTTTCGGATAATGAAGAACTCAAGTTGGCAATAAATGGTATAAGAGGAAATTTATTTTTTTGAGGGTTTAAAAAAGCTTATCTCAAGATGTAACAAATGCATTGATGTTAGGGGAGATTATATTGAAAAATAAAAACAATTTAAATTGAATTCGCATTTTCCTTCATATCGATACCGAGAATATATTGAACGCCCCTCGTATGTCTTGCGACAAAACAGTCCAATTGCGTAATTCGAAGCATCAGTGGTCAGGTTAAATGCCTTTTCAAAATCTGGAAAAGCTAGAACTTCGGATGACATCAATAGGCTTTTAAGGTCTTCAAAAGCTTGTAGCTTAGATTGATTTGCTTTAATTTGGCCATTTTCGCCTCTTGTTAAATTTGTGAGAATCTTCGCCAATTTAGCGTAATCACGAATAAATTTTCTATAATAAGACGTGAGTCTCAAAAACCTTTTCAAATCTTTGAGGTTTTCCGGGGGCAGTATTTTCTGTATGGCCCCAACCTTCTGTTTCCAGAAAGTGAGTCTTTTCTAGGTTAACCTTTAAATTCACCTCATGCAAATGAGAAAGGATGGTTTCGATGTTATTCAGCATATCGTCTATGTAGCTGCCAAAGATGACAATGCCGTCGATACATACGTAGCATATCCTTCCAATATATTCCTTTAGCACGCCATCGGTCACTCTCTGGAAGATCGCTGGCGCGTTTTTTAGACCGAATGGTAATCTAAGCCATTCGTACTTTCCATTCATAGTGGAAAATGTGGTTTTTGGTACGTCGGATTCATGCATGGGTATTTGGTGGAAACGAGAAGTAAGATCGAGCGTGGTGAAGTACTTTGCTTTACCTAGACTGGCGAGTGTTGAGGTATTGTCCGGGATTGTGCATGCATCGGATATAGTAACGAGGTTCAATCGTTTAAAGTCGACCACCATTCGGTATTGAAGTTCTCCTGTGGGTTTTGGTTTTTTCGGCACAACCCAAATTAGAGAGTTATAGGGGCTTTTCGAAGGACTGTTAGGAGTCCCTTCGTGTAGTACACCATTGACCACTGAGGATAGTTTGTTTTCAAAGGGAATTTGTACACCGTTCGATAACGTAGGGATATTCTATTCACGATCAATAATGGCTCCTAGCTGTTTTAGAGTGTCGCCGCCGATGATGCCATCAAAAGATTTCAGGCCTGGAAGAACGTAGAATGTCAATGGAAAGTCAATTCTGACCCTTCCAAAAATTTACCGGTGATTTTTTCGCTGACGTTGAGGCTACCGGCTGCTGAGTTCTCGGAATGTGGCGATTGTTTTGGCGTCTATTCATATAATCGACCTGTTTGGTTTGGACCGAATGATCTACCTCCATTTTGGGATGAGATTTTGGACTAGTCGGCCTACGGGGCGCGTCAGAATTTTGAGAAAAATGAGGGCGATTGGGAACACTGGAATTATGTTGTTTGGGATCTTATCTCTGTTGGTATGTCTCTACCAAAGCACCAACGGTTTCTTGAGTATAAGATTCTGTTTTAATCTTATTAATTATCAGAGAGAATTGGCGATTTACTGTGGCGTAAAACTCGTCCAACCTCTACCTTCTCTGGGAGAGTTGGTTGAGCTGATGTTCGAGGGTTCTAATATCGCGTTTATCTGTGTAATGCAGAAACAACACCCTTTTAATTTCTCCCCAATCGTCATCGAAGATGCTGTAGGAAATCAGGGCTGTATCGGCCCTACCTCTGATTTTCTACCGGATATACCCTAGAATAGCTCGGTACAAAGGCTTGTTCCTAATTATGTTGAAGTCCTTTAAAATAGCCTCGACGTTATGTATTCATGACACATATTGTGATGGATTACTTCTTATTTCTTTCAGGTCGGCCTCTGTCCTTGATTCACACAAGGATATATTCGCACGATAACTTTCGAATTCAATATGAATGACTCGCTCAAGCGACTTCAAGCGCTCATCCATGGGCTGTGCTGGTTCAATATCACATTGACTGCTCCGGTTAACTCCGTTACGGATTTGGCAACGGCGTCCATTTTTCGTTAAGAAATTTTTAACTTACTTCTTAATTTAAATTTAAATTCTCAATTTCATTAAATGTTTATATTTGTTTTTATATTTAATTAATATCCAATTTATTCAACTCGTTGGCTTAGTATGGATTAAATATAACTTACTTTAAATAAAATCTAGGGAATTTTCTCTTATAATTTGGTTTTAAATTGTGATATGATGTATACTCATTAAGTATTGTAAAATCACGTATGAACACAACTTATTTTAAAAGTAATAAAAAAAAAACCTTTTCTTTATGATAGTTGCTTGAAATTTTTAATGTGTTCCCTTTTTTTTGGATTTAGAAATATTTTCTATATTCACAATTTTAAAAAAACGTTGCTCTATGAGCTTTCATTCAAATTTATTATCCTTTTTTTTTCTCTTCCTTTCTTGGAATCGTATCGAATTCAAGGTTTCACTTACACGAACAAAAAGCACATATTCCTGTTAGATTGTATGGTGAGATCCGCTGGGGATCTAAAGGGGATATCAATTTTAAGTCTCGTTACGGTATTCTTGTTTGAGACAGGTGTAGCGGAAGGATCGTGGTGTCCCCGTTTAGTCGCTATCGTTAATATTTGAAAGCGACCTACTAATGGCACGATTTCTTCACTTATATATCCTTTAGTCCTTTCGGCAATCTCCACTGTGTTCCCATGATAACAGCAGAATGTGACTGCTAATTAATGGATTTTGTGTTCCCATGGTAAGAACTGCATTCACTCCATAGAGGGTACTGGTCTATGCGCACTCAAGGACATTATTAATTTATTTTGCCACAATTTCTCGGACAAAAAGGATATACTTCTTCTAAACCTATCCCTTCTCGGACTCCAGTTATCCAAAACAACCGCGAACGTCAGCCCATAGGGCCAGCCGTACATTGTTTCTTTCTTTTGTTCCACTGGACATTAGATACTAGTTTCGACGCGGCATGTGAAATATCGTGCCTCGCCTTGAAACCGAATTGATTATCTGGAACTATACTTTTTTTTCAACCCACTTATTCAAGACTCTATTGATCACACTTCCGATATTTTGAAGGAAACTTATCGACCGAAGATTCGCAGAATTGGATGTGTCTTTATTCTTTTTGGAAATGGTATACACCACTGCTGTCTTGTAATGCTCTGGATAATAATCATTACTCAGAACATTATTAAACAGGGTAGTGTAAATGTCCACCGTTTCTAGTGGAACATGCTGAAGCACAATATTTGGTATGCGATCGGTTCGAACTGATTTCTCACTTCTTAATGATTCGAAGATCGTTTGGAGTTCTTCCGCCGAAATGAAAGACGGTAAGTCCCTCTCGTTGGCGATGACATTATTTGCCACATTTTTGTCATTGAATTCAGTGAACTCTGTGTTCTCGAATTTTCAGTTCTACATATCATTTCGAAGGTAGGAATTGTGCAAAGGGACCGGAATTTCCAGGTCGTGGTCCGAGCCAATGACAGCCATCACCTAATACACTTCCTGCAAAATCGCTCATATGGCTTCTACCTTCTCTTTAGGATCCTCGATCACAAAGAAGTTGTCATTATGGACAGCTTCTCCTGGATCTACACCTGCTGTTAACAGTAATAGATCGTTGTTCTTGGATTGAGCTATCTTTAGGGACTGAAGTTCGTTTTGATCCTTCCTCCGAAATATTCTGTTTATTTGGGCGGACATATTCGGGTTGCTGGTGTTTACAACCCGAATTTTATTATTCCAATACAAACTTATCTGTAACTTCTTTTATTAGTACTTGGAGGTTTTGGATCATGACTTTCGGTTTATGTCTGACAGCCAGTAAGTGGCAATATTGAGGAAGAAATTACAAAGACTGCCAACTGAAAGTTGTCTTGTCAAGTCTTGAAGGACTCAGGGCATCGAAGAAGTTAATAGAACTACACAGAGATAAGCTTAGGACAGTAATAGGAATCCTGACAGGACACTGTCTGCTGCGGAAGTACGTAAAGAGGCTTGAATTGTCAGATACGGATATCTGCACATTCTGCTCTGATCTGCAAGCTGTTGAGGACATAACACACATACTGCGTGAATGCGAGGCAATATCGCGTAGTCGAAGAAAATTTTTAGGAAAATATTTTTTCGGAAACCTAGAAGAAATAGACTGCACGAACTTGAAAGGCCTTCTTGGCTTTTGCAAAGAAATTGGGTGTTTTACCAGGGAGATTGTTTAAGTTTTTGCCATTTGAAGACAAATTCAACTGATCACACAGGGATCGCGATGTGCCCGTTTTGGTGCCTGGTGTCTGTGTGATGGTATATCCATCATACCCCCGTTTAACCTAACCTTATTCTGTCAGTAAACCCTTTGTACAAGGTTTTTAGTCTCGACAGCAATTTGGTTTTATAAGGTAGAGCGAGTTCAAGGAGAATGCTCTTGTCAATGTTCTGTAGAAGTGTGTCCAACGTGCCCTACTATAATTGTATTAATACCTTTGAACAAACTCCTTCAATTTCGCTATTTCGTTGGGAATCCTTATTCCGTTCTGGAGACCGCAGTGGCCACTGTCATACAAGAAAGCGCATAGACAGTTTATACAAGAGTATTCGTTGTTTGTGCCTGTTAATTGTATCTGAGTGTCGAACAACAGGAGATCCAGGTAGGAGCCGTGTCAGGGAAACGATGGAAAGAATTCCTCCAAAATTATAAATTTCTGAACAATTTGCGCAACTAATTTCGAACAAAAGTCCGAAGAGGACAGTGTAGATATGAACATGGAAATTTAATAGTAGAGCCATATTTTGTTATCAAGAAGAACTAAACAAGCAAGCAACGAACGATGATTTAGTAGAGAAAATACACCAACCTATTTCAAGTTTTGTTCGCAGAAAAGTATGCATTTTTTGCTGGATTCAATGTCCTCTATAAGATCTTTTGTATCCTGTTATCTGAACGTATGAAACCATTTATCAATCATTTGATCGGCTCTCATTAGTGCGGTTGTAAGCCGGGTTAGTCCGCAATTGACCAAATACTCATACTATTGCAGTCTGTTGTAACAATAGTCGTCCGACGAGAAAGTTGGTCTGCAGTATTTTTTCGCTGTTTTGGCGCCCGGGTTATCCGTAACGGTCGGATTTAATGTTGGCTTGAAATGTAAAGACATCGAGAATACTGGCATCATAACAATAGTGAAAGCTCACCCCGCCGATAAATCCGAGGTTCCTTTTAGCTACGCCGTCAGGGTGCTTTACTTTCCTAACTTAATAAAAAGTGTTTAAGAGTCCAAAAGTCGAAACTACTGACACTCACTCTTCTGGCTTTTGGTATTGGGAAAAAAAGGAAAAGATCTCCTTTATTTGTTAATAGATTGAAGAGACGAAACGATAAAGTGGGGAGATTAACTCGTGCCCTACAGTTTGTCGCCAGTCCTATTTATTTTTTATTTATTGTTTGGCTAATATAATGCCTTACCACTTTATATAACTGATGCTATATCTTCTGAGTTGAGTTAACTTTTACCATATTTTTGTCTTTTATCTCAGTTCTGACTTATCAAGGTCAGATAGACTATAGACAGTAAACCAATGCATGCAGACTTCTCTCACAAACCCATACGCTCCACTCAACTAAATCCCTTTATATTCAAAGAAGCAGCGAGCTTTAGGCGAAACTCAATTCAATTTCTGTTTCTATTGCCACGAAAACTCGAATTGAATCTAGATTCGATACTCTAAAAACTGCAGCGCACATAATTAAATAACGCATAAAAAGTTGAAAAATATATGGAAGTAGGTTTTCTATGCAGTACAATTTAATGGTGTAAGAACAATTAATACTTCCAGATAATAAAGGTGAGCAGTTAATTTTTACTTACAGCATGCGTCCGTCAGAAACTTTCACCTTTAGTTCAACGATTTCAAAGCGGTCTTGATAATTTTAATAGAAAAAAACTTTGTTGGAGTACCTATTCAACTAAATAAATCGAATGCATTTAGAATATTGTCCAATAAATATATATATGATATTAAGAGTACACAAAGCTAAAAAATATATACAGGTACCATGTCTTTGTAGTATAATTTTATGGAGTACGAATAATTAATGTGAGAAGTAAATTTCTGCTCCATTGATCACATTATATTGTAGTTTATGCCCCATTACAGCGTAGTACGTTCGAGTTTTCATCTAAATTTGATCGATTTCAAAGCTGAGCTGATAAACTTAATCGAAAAATGTTTCATTTGGATAGAACATGATACACTTTATAACAAGTAACAATAAATAAATAGATGAATACACATATAATGAAATAACGCAACAAGGTTTAACACAAAATTACACTATTTCGTGTTGATGTATTTTGTGACTGTATGGCTTTAAAAGCAAGTGCCCCTCTTGCTAAAAAAGGGAAAGTTAATGAGTTCCACCTTTAGGTCTTTCCGGGCAACAGGTGCTAGATGCTGATATGATGGGAGCTGGTACCATAGGCACATTACTACTGAATCTGTTGTTTATTATATTGAGAAATTGTGTTAAAAGGAACGCATACATACATATGTACATTATGTAAGGAGTACAATAGACCGGCTCTACGCCTGAGTGTTTTTTTCTTTTTTCGGGACACAAAACTATTAAAGCTTTGCTTCGTATATTAGAATATTTTGAGAATATGGTATGTGATTTCTCAAAATGTTTGCGTTGTATCCTTCTGTATGGGTAATCGGTATTTTTGCTTTTCTTAATGAGAAAATTGCAGACTTTTCATTTAACCGTCACTACACCTTTCCTTAATATCCTAATATACAGGGTATAAATAACACATCCCATGGAACGCCTCCTGTGAGAGTAATTAAGAACGTCATTGACATTTTCCGACTAATAAATGAGTTAAATTGATAACGTGAAAGACGAAGCTTAAAAGGCAATAAGAAAAAAAATAAAATGTTTTCTGATTTCATTTAAAAAAAAAAAACATTAAAGAGATATTGTTATTGCACAAAAACGACATATCATATCATCCAAAGGAATTTTCGAAATACGAATACACTCGTACATACATAGGTATGTATAAATATGGTAATCGTAGTTCGGCTTTTTTCAGATAATTGTACTAATACTGTCGACGAATAAGATTGAACTGATCCAAATTTAGCATATTATGGCAAGTGCAATTCCGTCCATTTTTTTATGGTATGTATGTACAAATAGTTAAAATGTGGTTGATAATCATTATTTATTTTAACTTTACGTAATTAAATTAATAACATGTGCTTAATTCTACAATAAGTATAATATTCGATTAAAAATGATAATAGTCTTTAATTTCCAATATATCTGCTTCCGCAAATACATAACATATGTGTGTATGAATATCACAAAATAAAAACAAACGCGCAGAGTAATCATTTTTTAAAATTTGTATTTATGCATTTCAAGCTTAAGATTATATCTACGAGTATGTATAAACTTATGCATTCGCCTATATTTGTACATATGTGTGTACAGTATACGTATGTGTACATCATGTATTTCAATTTTCGACTTTATCACCGCAATCTTTAATTGGGTTTCCTTCTTTGTTTCTCTCTTCTTTTCAGAGATTCAGTTGAATGATTTAACGCAATCCTGGAATTGTAAAAAGTTTGCATGCTGAGTTCATACATACATACCTATATATATTCACCGCGAACTATGGATAAACGAAGGTAATTGGACACGTAACGAATTTTGGAACGTATCTAGAACAAACACAAAAAAAACAGCATGTCAACGTTAACGTTTTTATTATGTATATGCAAATCACTGGGGAAAAAACGTGTAAGGTCAAAGAGGTAGTCAAAATTATAAGAAAAACTGAATAGAACTTCAAATTGTTTCATATACTGGGTATGTAGAGTGCAAGTTTGCAGGATTATGCAATTACATACACAAAAATCTAAGAAGCATTTTATTTACTGCGTATGAGTGGAAAATTACGGAGTTACCTTATTGGAACACAAATTGTAAATAACCTGTAGATTTTCTTGCACAATGCTTTGTAGCAGTGGCGTTAATGACAACTTTTTAACAGTTCTGGTGGCTACTTTTACTATGATTATCTCAATGACAGTCATCAAGGAATCAACATCATCTAGCGACATGCTTTTTATTCGTCATGGCAGATCTCGTGTTCGTCACTCTAATGAAAAAGATCATATACGTTGGGGTTTACAAGCTTTTGATAATCTCACCCTTGACTATGACGGTTATGACAACGACACAATAAATTTAGGAAGTGGAAGTGGGAGTAGTGCAGTGCAACTATTTGGTAGTGATTTTTGGTTAAATTCTGATAGTAACGGTACTGTAGCCAATAGTTTTAATCAAACGGCATTGCATGTCAGACAAGATTCGGGAATATCTTTTGATTTGGAAACAACAAGTATGCAAGTGCTTACAACAGTTCCATCACAGATGCCTAAAAAGAAAAAGCTTCATAAAAAAACAATTATGGAAAATATTAGGAAAAATGTAGATAAAGGTTTAGAATATCTTAAAATGCATAAACATTTAGAACAAAGAGATGATATCGGTCTAAACCGCGATTTTCTTATTCAAAAAGATACTAACCAGAAGGAAGAAATCCAACAGGAACTATTAAGAAACAGCGCCGAAGCGCCGACGTCAGCCATAGGACCAATTGCAATAGCCGAATCAACCGAAAAATACTCATTGCCATATGTAGCAGGCCAAAAAAAGTTTCTTGGCATCACCCAAAGCGATACATCATATACAACTACGGAGAAAAATTACGTGGGACTCCGCGTTGCAGATAGTAACGAGAATACACAAGCTCTTAATAAAAATGACAAAGATTTGTCATCAATAGTGCCAGAGCTTTATATAGTTAAAAGTAATGAGCCCGATTATGAGTTAAGTGAAGAAAATTACGAGAAGAGCCAACTACATAACCTACAAGTTAATAATGGACCAAATCATTCGGCGAGTACAATTTTAGGAGACAAACGCGTTAAGCAAACAGTCTCCCAAGAGGTAGATTCACCCGATGTTAATTTTGAAGAAATCAATTTAGATGGGGGTTCAGATAACGATGATGGTGAAAATTTGGCCATTGGAATCAATACGTATAATGAAGAAGATATTGGAAATAGTTTTAATCTTGAGGGTTCAACAGGGAATACAGAAACAAATAAGTATCTCGAAGGGGTTGTTGATGGTGCCAATGAAGATGAGCTATATGATTGGGACGAAATTAGCAGAAACAACAGAAGAAATTTAATGCGTGGAAGAGACGTCGTTACGAAATTTTTACAAATTGTGGAAACTCAGCATTCGTTGGGGTCAAATTGTGAAGCTGGAACATCCTTGAATTTGGGTGAAGGAGTTGTAGATCGGTATGCACAAGACAGGTTTAGAGTAGAAGCAGAGGTAGCCGTAAACAGGGCAAATATGCTAACAAGGTGAGTTTCTCAATTTTAACTGTATCAAAAAATATGACTTTAAAATATTTATATATGTATATGCATTTTTTTTTGTATAAATCAATATGAAGAATTTTTAACAAATTTGATATCGTTTTACGTTGATAACGTTGATACGTTTTCCATCAGTTAAACGACTCGCTAACAATTTGTAAATTTAAATTTTTTTTCAAAGTGTTTTTGCCATTAAAAATTCGGATTTCTTCTGCAACATATCCATACAATAAGCGCTATAGAAACAGTTAAACCATCGGAATATAATGGTTGCGACTAGCCATAACTCTACATTTATCTGATAGCTCTTATTATCAATTTATCGATTTCAACAAACAAAATATTATTTTTATTTTTAGTACATCCGCACTCCTGCAATCTCTCAAAAAACGAATTTTTGAAAACATTTACAAATATTTCATACATACCTAATATGGTATGCATACGTAACAAGAAAAAACTAGCTGAAATGTGTGCGACTGACAGGTCACACCAAGAACTTCAGAATAAAAGAACTTGTAGTAATTACCAATAGTTTATGATATTTCATATCCTATTAGAATTTAAGAAACCTATCACCCGTAAAAGTTTGACCCATCAGTTGTCAAACCCACTATATTAACGAAAGCGTACTTAGAAATGCATTGACGGTTCTATTTCTTGCTATTCCTTGAATAACTCAGATAATTCAGGCCCGATATTTTGAACTTCTCGATAGGGAAGTTCTAGCATTTACCCCGAAACCCGTGAATGAAAATTTTGTGATATTTTTATGTTTTAAGGTGTTTAGAATGTTTTCAGACAGGTTTTAAGAAAATGTATATATAGGAGTATGTGTGTGTGTGTGTTTTTTTTGCTGTGCCAAAGGGTGTGATTCATGGAAACCAGTAGCCCGGGCTAACATCAAGAACGATTCGTAGGCTGATTGCTCGATTCCAGTAATACGCCTACATACTAAACCACACTCGACACACTTCGACCACACTCCCCGCGGGCATGCCGTTAGGTATTAATATACTTTACGGGGCTGGTAATCTATGCTATATTTTCCATATTTGCTCCACGTTTTATATTTTCGATCCTTCGCACCTCGTTTTGCACGTTTTTTTTTTAACCGCAACATTTGGTCAATTATTGACTGTGCGGTTGGTATGTCAGTTCTCCATCCCAGGAAGCGTACGCAATGGAATATTGCATGCTCTGCGTCTTCCTTTTGTTTTGGGCAGTATGGGCACAAGGCGAGCTATCGTTCCCGAAGCGGTGTACATATTTCCGATAGTCAGCATGACCAGATAGCAACTGCGGTCGGTTGTGTT
Organism: Volucella zonaria; assembly: GCA_963966105.1. Taxonomy (NCBI): domain Eukaryota; kingdom Metazoa; phylum Arthropoda; class Insecta; order Diptera; family Syrphidae; genus Volucella; species Volucella zonaria. The sequence continues at coordinate 209,867,856 of OZ014531.1, forward strand.
TTCCATTTATCCAGTCTTGGATTGACGGTACTAATTTAAACGTTCATCTACCTTTTGTTGGCTTAGTCCAACAGGACAGCCAATTAATTATTGGCGCTGCCTTTTCTTCAGTTTCAATCGTCGTGATGTCATTGGTTTCATGCTGGCTCAAGATTTTTCTGTTGTATATTCTGAGCGTCTCGCCTGCAAGGATGTCAATGGAGACCATTCCAGCCACAGCAAAGGCGGCATTGTCTTAGAATGCAATGGGTCTGTAAGAAGAGAGAGAAGAAGATTCGCCAATCTCAGGGACGGACTGGACACATGCTGTATTCCATCTGTTCGCAAAGAGTCCTTAAGAGTAGGATTGATGTAAAGGTTTACGCAGTGATTTTGAAAGCGTGGAAGAACACGCAGAAGGACAGATATATGGACCAGATCTTTAAGCACTCCTGGTACTACACGAGTGTGAAAGTGGTTTTGTTCCATTGAAGATTCGACGCAGTCAAATATAGGCGGAGACAAAATACAATCTGGAAGTGTTGAACTGAGAACAAAGTGTACAGCAAGCAGATTGGCCTTGTCCAAAGAGCTGAATGTTATTATAAATGACCGTTGGGATAGAGGATGAGGCAGAATTCCAAATATTTTTGATGAACGACCAGCAATTTGTACTACCTTTGGGGCATTGTAGTATTTTTTACCTCAATTTTTAGTGGTATTGAAATTTCACACGCTTAAGAAAGGTGCTGCGGTCATTCCTGGTTCATTTGGAATTCAAAAATTGGTTTATCGAACCAAATTGTTGTAGTGGTCCTGCCCTTACAACAATAGGGAACAGTGCACTAACAAAATCCACACTCACAACCTGCTATCTATCAGTTGTTACATACACTCAGTCAGTACCCGTACCGTCTGATAAATACAGTAACGGATTACCCAATGCAGTGATATATCCAGGTCCACAGATGTTAGGCAGAGCTGCCTGTGTTTTCGAAGCTTTTTCACCCAAGTGGTTTTTGTACACCAGTTTGTTTTCCAATAAACTTAATTGTTTCTTTGGATGTGATGGTTTTGTCACCAATCTGAAAATTGAGGGAAAATTGCTTTTCCGACCTGTTATGGGGACTGCTTCGGTTTTTGGATCTGGAAGAGATAAGCCAATCTTTTATCAGAGCTACACACACATATTCACACACATAACACACTGCTCACCATTCTCATTTGAAACACATACACACACACACATGTATATATATATTGTATATATATATACACAGTACACTGCTCACGGAGCATCTGGCACAATTAATAGGCATTAGGGGGTACAAACCACCTGGCATCGGAAAAATTACCCCTATTTGCAGTATAAAATCAGGTTTCAATGAGCTTACTTATGCCATAGAAGCCAACGTCATAAAAACAATCTCCTAGGCTTTTCTGGAAAAGGATATCGAATTTTCCGATTGGGAAATTTCTTCGAATTTAATTCTCGCCGAACCCTTTTTGTCAAAAGCCTCAGAATGACTTTTTGTTAGGAGCAAGCCATTTCCTTTCCAATCTGTCTGTTGGTCAAGTAAAACTAAGTGATAAGTTATCTTACTGGTTCTCCAAAACACAGTTTTCGGCTTGATCGTTTCCTGTAAGTAAAACTAAGTGATAAGTTATCTCACTGGTTCTCCAAAACACAGTTTTCGGCTTGATCGTCTCCTGCGCTTTGACACTCAACCGCCCGCCGTGAGGAACGCTACAATTTGGTAGAAATTCTAAAATCCTTTTCAAAGGTACAGGCGGTAAGTGAAATGCATGCGAGAAGGCCACGCATGTCTTGATGGAGTAAACTACCAGGTACGATTGCCTTTCAAAATCGATCACAGTGCACTTGGAAGTTCATATCAGATCGTGTTGAGAGGGTTTATAAATTTAAAGAGGAAAATTCACAAAGACGCAAACCTGCCGAGATAGTACATCCATTTCATGCGTGAGTATGAAAACCTTTCACACATGTAGCGCGTCGACAAAGTCGATGTTAAGGATTCCCGCTATTTCATGCCACATAACTACGTTTTGAAACCCTGTAGTTTCACCACCAAGCTCGCATTGTGTTTGATGCTTGTAGCCAACTTATTTTCCACTGCGCTCAAGTTTCGGTATCACAAGTATGTGTTTACCGCAGGCATTACCAAAATGTACCACCAAATTGTAAATGTCTTTCGATATTTTTTACGTTATAATTATTTAAAGTAATGACTAAAAATTCAAACTACGAAAATAATTTCTATTACAAAAAACTTAGTAAATGGACTTTCTGTTTTTTTTTATACAGATAAAACTATCTCAAAAGGAAATCGTAACGTACTTAAACTAGCTTATTATCTAAATATAGAAGTACAATAGCTCTTTAAATTTTTTTTTTATTTGTTATTTTTTTTTTGTAATATTTTACTATTTTATTTTAAAAACTACCCTAATTCGACCTATATTATGTAAGCTGGCATTGGCTTGAGTATCAAGCAAACCGACCTCGCTCTCAAGGGGCTACCTAGAACTTGAAAGAAACTAAGAAGGGGTTTCCTCCCCTTCACTAAGTCACCAAAATTGTTGGTGTTGCCGAGAAGCATCCCTCCTCCGATCTGTGATCTTTGAGATAGCTAGGCTATAGAATAGCTACTGTAGAATAGCGATTTGAATTGGGATGAAGTACTGCCTCAGCAAATACGTCAATTTTGCAAGTGGTTTAGACAAAACTTGCTGGATCTCGACCGAATTGTTATCAAGTGCCATATTTTAATTGCCGAACTGCATGCCATCTCAGACAGCTCCGAAAAAGGCTGTGGCGTTTTCGTATATGTACGGTTGAATTTGTTAATCTTCTTACCCTAAATGTAAAGTAGCGTCCATTGAGAGATGTCGAGTATTCCTACTGCATCCTAAGCTATGCGCTGTTCAAATTATGGTCGAGCTAATAAATAAGATAATAGCCATTACTAAGCAAGTTTTTTGGCAAGTGCTATTATTGGACTGACTGACTGACTCATAAGTGGCCAAACTGTGTGTCTAATCGGGTGGCTGTTATTCAACGATTATCGAAGGCAAGCCAGCGACGTCATATCATTACTGACTTTAATCCAGCAGATATATTATACAGGGACCCAACACCTATTGAATCTTCGGATTCACCTCTATACTTTGCCCGCCCATTATTTTTGCGAAACAAATAATATGCTTGGCCAGCTGAAAATTGCAACATCAAGCCTTCGGATGAGGAACTCGAGCGGAAGATGAAAAAGATTGTGCTGCTGGCAATTGAAGAAGATGAAACAGTTGAAAATGTGAAATATAAAAATCACTTTATGAAGTTTCTTCAACCAGTTATATTCTAGAATTCAAGCACAATGCACTCTCTAAAATTTATTTAAAATATAGGAGAAGCGGTTAAATTGGCGCAGTTGAAATCGACGAAGCGTAAAAACCATAAGAAGGAAATTGAATTCCTTCGTAAGTGTCAGCAAATTAGCTCAAGATCTCAAATATGCTCACTCAGTTCGTTCCTTGACTACGAACGAATTCTTTGAGTGGCTGGACGACTGAAGCAAGTGAAACTGATAGTTCCGACACCCAACATTTTTTCCTGCTAAGAGCAGCTTTACCGCAGAACTTATTCGTTACTTTTACCAGAGGTATCACCGGTGCCGTGGAATAAGGCAACATTTTTGAATTTGGTCTTATTCGTTTTGTATAAGCTAAATCAGGGCACATTTTAACATTTTATTACTTTATGAAAGTGAAATAAGTTCAATTTGGCGATATTTCACATTACATCGTTTTTCATTTTGCTTACCCGATATAAATCAATTGCCATCCTAAGGAGTTTGAAGTGATTAAAGCGAACACATTTGACTTAATGGTTTTAATCCTTTTATTTTCAATCTACATATAGTATTGTGTAACAATTTAAGGTTTAGCCGCTCACGTGACTTCGTCGCTCCGGTATGGTCATGTCAAAGTTATAGGTGCAAACACGGGTTTGCTTTAAAAAAAAACTTTATTCACTCTTAACTTCCACTTAAAAACTAAACTAACAATCAGTTTCTACGTATACTTATAGCTACAATTTTGCAAACGTCATCATATTTTTGTGGGAAAGGAATTTGTATGCTCTTGGCTTGTCACTTGATTCCAAGCGCATGTACTTTTTGTGGGAAAGGAATTTGTCTGTTGTTGGCTTGTCACTTGATTCCAAGCGTATGCACTGATCGTGCACTATTGAGTGCAAAGTGTGCATGTGGGGTATGCGTGATCATTTACCTGAGTGAACAGACGTAATGCATATTTGCATGGTGGGATTGGGATGATGGCGAAGTAACGGGATAAAGGGGGAGGTGGCGGTTCCTTCCATTCAAAGCCTTTATCATTGGTTAAATTGGGAAGATGGCGAAGTAACGGGAAAAGCGGGAGGTGGTAGTTACTGCCATTCAATGCCTTTATCATTGGTTAGATTGGCTAGAGGAGGTGGGGAGACTAACGGGATTAAAAGGGAGTGGTCTCTGAGACGTAACTCCTCCCCGCATACGATTCTGCTCCGAAGAATCAGTGTTCTGAACTTTTATTTTAACATTTGTGTGATCCTTATTTTTCCCTTTAAAAATAATGATTACGAGTGCAATTATGATTATAAATATTATTACAGAGTTCGCATATTCATAAATTGTTTTTCTGTTTTTTAATTCTTCTATTAATTTTCGGTTTTCTACATTTTTTATATGTAATTCTTGTGTGGAAACGTTTACTGCAATATTTTCAATTGTTACATTATTAAAATTTGGTATAACAAAATTATCATATGTTATAAAATTCTCATATTTAATGCTATTTATTTCAATTTCACAATTTTCAAATCGTATTATATTATTGCCTATGAGACTTATGCTAAATTTATGACAATTATGTTTTAAGTGTGTATATGGAATATTTTTAGTTATTATAATATTATTACTTAACTGTTTAATTACTACATCTTTGCTTTCCTTAAAGCTACATGACGCATTTTGTTTGAACAGATTTGCAATACAACTATCTTTTATTGGTTTTAAATTCTTAATATGGATTGTTCCATTTACATCTTGGTAATTATTCTCATTATTTGTTATAAATGTGTTGAAAGGCGATATAAGTTCTAGTTTATTTTTGTTTGGTATTGGTTCTATTATTATTCTGTAAAATTTTACATTTGAGTATTGGGGTATCATTACAACGAATATTATTTCACTATCATATATTATAACAGAACTCTTTATATTTGTTAATTTTACAATTGTTATGTTAAATTTCCTAATCTCTTTTGGAAGTAATAGATCACTTCCTAAGATTCCTAATTGACTTGCCAGCAAATTTTCTTTGACTTTTCCTGCCTGTTCCCTTAGGAGCTGTATGTCATATTGTATTTGAAATACCTGCTGCATGTGTGCGATTTCTGAGAACTCTCTGTTGATTGCATTTCCTAAATTTTTTAACTGTCCTTTGATTTCTAATTGCTGTCTATTAATATGTCTTGTAATGTTTTCTATAGCTTCATTGAAATGGTAATTAATGTTGATTTGTTCATTTAGTCCATTAATTAAATTCTGACTACTTCTTTCGTTGGCTTCCAGACTCTTTCTTATTTCTTGTTCATCTTCAGAGTCCATTGTTCCTACCAGGTATTTTAAACCTTTTCCGACAATATTGACTAATCCCCTTCTGACTTTATGCCTATTCCTATATGAAATATTTTCTATCTCTTGTGCCAAAAGTTTAAAGCTATGCATTAAGGTCGGGTATTCATTTTTATTATTTAATTTGTTAATGTTGTGTTCAATAATGTCTAAGTTTTCTGTCCATGATGTTAGGTTAACACAGTGAAGTAGTTTCGTGTAGCCTTTTATTACTTGAAGCTGTTCGTCTCTTATTGTCACGTATCCTTGTCCATTTCTTAAGTCTTGTACGTCAATTTTTTGTCCATATATGATGGTCATTGTAATATAAATTAAAAATATTTTCTGAAATATTAAATATATTGTTATTTTAATCTGAATTTTCATATTTGTATTTGCGTTTAATTTGCGTCTTGTAAAACTTGCTACCGTTTTCATCCACAACGTGGTTTTTGTCTAAAATGTCTAGGTCTGTTTTCTTATGTATTGGTTTAAGCTTATTGTAACCTCTATTCTTCAAAAATGTATGTTTTTCTTTTGTTAAGTCTATGTCTTTCCTATCTTTATTGAGTTTATTTGTGTACTTTTCTTTATTCTTCTTAACTATTTCTATAATTTTGGGAAAATCTTCCTGGGTTAGAGTTCCGTTAAGGAAATTGTTTGGTCTCTGTTTGGTTGTAGAGTGAATAGTATTGTTATAAATTTTAACTGCTTCTAAGATTCTATTTCGGAGTGTATCTTTATTGTCTTTATCTGCTGCAAAAGTTCTAATATGTTCGTTTAACGTCGAGTGAAACCTTTCTACATCTGAGTTTCCTGTTTTATTGTAAGGAGTTGTAATATGCAATTCTACATTGTTCTCTTTAAGGAATTCTTTAATAATAATAGATGAGAAACCGGTTATTATTCTTTTCGGAATGCCAAAGTTAGCAAATCTATATTTTAGGGAATTTAAAAGAGATATCCAAGTTCTATGTTTTATTTCTTGGACTGTCACATGCTTGGAAAATTTATCTATCATAGTAACAAACATGAGATTAATATTTGCATACCAAATGTCGATGTGTAAAATCTGGTTAGGTTTTTCTGGAGTAGCAGTTAATTTTAGAGGTATTTTATTCGGAAGTCGTTCGTATTTGGCCTCTGGATTTTATCCTTAAGATTCGGAGCATAATATATGTCTTTGATTTCCGCATATGTTTCGTTAATGCCTCTATGGTTCAAAAGCTTATGCGTGTTTATAATTACTTTTGCTACTTTTTCTTCGTCGTTGAGGTCTCCTAGAAATTTACTGCATTTTATTGTTTTAATTAATCGATTTTTACTGAAATATTTAATATATGTGTCTTGAAACTTTGCAAATAAATGGTCGTAATTTGAATATATAGCTACTATTCCTTTAGATGGAATAAATTTTTTCAAAATATCTAAAACGTAACTTTCTTTGAACTCTTTTAATTCTATAACAAGTCTTCTTTTGCCAAATTCTGTATATATTTTATGTGTATTTATCGAGTCTGAGTTATTCAAAATGATTTGAGATTTGTAAATATTAACTGGTGTCTCGACAATCGGGATGTAGTCGCTACTATCTTCGTTAGCGCTATGGATTGTGGCTATGACAGATTGGTCATCGAGATTTATGTTTTCTGCACTTGTGGTTTTGTTGTCTTTGCTGAGGTTTTCCAAATTCGTTACATTTTCGCTGTAATGAATTTCTATCCTTGACAATCCATCTGCAACTTGGTTGTCTTTACCTTTTACATACTCAATGTCGAAGTTATACTCTCCTAATTTGATTTTCCATCTTTGAAGCTTAGCGTTTGGTTCTTTCAATGAACTGAGCCAGACTAATGGTCGGTGGTCTGTTCTTATAGTAAACTTCCTGCCATAGAGATAAGGCCTACAATATTTCGTGGCCCATACAATGGCCAACAACTCCTTTTCTATGGTGGAGTACCTAGTCTCATGATCATTTAATGTACGGCTAGCGTAGCTTACTGGATGGTTTTCTTGTGTCAGTACGGCTCCCAAAGCATGGTTGGATGCGTCTGTTGTAAGTGTAAATTTTTTGTTAAAATTTGGGTACTTCAGGATGGGATCTGAAGTTATTAACGCTTTCAAATTTTCAAAGCTCTCAATATATTCGGGACTATTCACATCAATTTTTGCGTCTTTTTTGAGGAAAGCTGTCATAGGTTTTGCCACCTTTGAATAATCTTTAATGAACTTTCTGTAGTACCCAGTAATGCCTAAAAAGGATTTGATTTGCTTTGTTGTTTTTGGGATTGTATAGTTTTTTATGGCCATTATTTTGTTAGGGTTCGGTTTAATGCCTTCGGTTGTTACTATGTGGCCTAAGAATTCAGTTTCTTTTTTTAAAAACTCACTTTTGTCGAGTTGGACTTTGAGATTGACTTCTTTTAATCTTTGAAAAATTTTCTTGAGATATGTAAGGTGTTCCTCAAGACTGGTAGAAAACACGATGATGTCATCCATGTATACGAGGCAAACTTTCCCAATGAATTCTGCTAGAACGTCATTCATTAAGCGCTGAAAGGTGGATGGTGCGTTTTTTAAGCCAAACGGCATTCGAATAAATTCGTAATGGCCGTCGCTCGTTGAGAACGCCGTTTTCATTATGTCAGTTTCATTTATTTCTATCTGGTGGAAACCTTTGGCAAGGTCCAGTGTCGTAAAATAATTGGATTTTCCCAATTTATCAAAGATGTCGTCCATGTTTGGGATGGGGAATTTGTCGTCGATAGAAACTTCGTTGAGTTTCCTGTAATCGATGACCATCCTCCATTTTTCCTTCCCAGATGCGTCCCTCTTTTTTGGAACGATCCAGATTGGTGCCGAGTAGGGCGACTTGCTTGGGCGTATAATACCCTGCCGGAGCATTTCATTTATTTGTCTTTGCACTTCATTTTTGTGTACCTCCGGGTATCTATATGTTTTTGTGTATATTGGTATTTCATTGAACGTTTTTATATGATGCTTAATCGCATTAGTGAACGTCAAATCGCTACCGTCTTGATAGAAAATTGATGAGTATTGAGAGACGAGGCGAGTGATTCCCCTTTTCTCTTCCTCATTCAGGTGATCGATTCTAATTTGTTCAGAGATCGGATCTTTCCTGGTTTCGGTGTGATATATTTCCAGAGCTGGAATTTGTTTTTTGTAAACTTCATTTGTTACTTCTTCTTCAGACTTACTGAAATATATCGGGATTTTTGTTTCATCAACAATTAGAAGCCTACTCTTGAGATCGAGCATTACTTCTAATGGCAATAGAATGTTATTTCCGAGTAAACCATCGAAAGTATCGTGAAAATTGAATTCCAGGAATTCCGCGGTTCTATTTGGTTTTTCGAATTCCTTAAATAAAGGAATTCTAACTTTTGAATTTATATGTAATGGTGTACTTGTAGTCAAAATTTTGACTGGTTTTTGTAACTTAATTTGCCATTTGGGGTGGCATATCCCTTTTCTAAGAATGCTAATTTCCGAACCGGTGTCAATTAGTATTCTTAGATCATAGCTGTGGGTTTTGACAACTATATAGGGTAATTTTCGGGAAGGTTGCCTTCCTGAAAATCCGATTTTTCTTCTAGATTATGTATTCGCCTACTCACAGCTGAAAGAGTGTCCATGGGTTCGACAGCATCTTCGTTATTCCTAGAATTACCCTGATATGTTCTGAAATTTCTATTGGTATTATTTCTGGACATGCCAGAGGTATTATTATTATTATTACTATTATTAATACTATTCCTTTGATTATAATTACCGAAATCATTGCTATTCTGTGGTTTGTTATTTTTCCTAAAATTTCCTGACCTATTCTCCCGAGATTGGTGACTCTCTTCTTGGTTGTCTGTTTGTCGCTTGTTATTTTGCTGTTTGTTATTTTTATAACTAGTTTGTTTATAGTCCTGACCGTAATATGCATATCCTGTCTCGTGCAGAATTTGCATCGCCTCTTCTAAGTTACTAGGATTCCTACAATATAGTAGTCCTTTCATGGGCTCTGGTAATTTGCTAATATAAATGTTCAAAGCGGCTTTGCAGTTTTGTTCCAGTTCCGAACTATTGGCACTTCTATCTATTTTTGTTTTGTTATTAAGACGTCTAAGGACTACTTTTATATCATTATAGAATTCCTGACAATTTTTCTTGAATTGTATCCCCCTTAAATCATCGTAAAGCTGTTCTACTGATTTCCTATCCCCGAAGTACTGGAAGAATATTTTCTTTGTTTCATGCCAGTTCTTGACACTGTTGTTTATTTCAATTGCCTCTCTAGCTTTGCCTACTAATTTACTTTTTATAAGATCAAAGAAAATAAGCTGGCTTGTCTCGTCATATTTACTAAGAGTTGGAAAAATCCTATCTACTAGATCAATGAAACTATGAAGATTATTCCTATTACCATCATAAGGAGGTAAATTGCTTAAATACTTAATTGGATCAATGCTTAAAGTTAGGGGGCTTACTGATGCTGGTTCCTGTGTCGCCATTTCCAAATTTCTTCTCTGTTCAAGCAGCATCCGTCGGTGTATTTTCCTTAATTTGTCCAGGGCTTCTCACTTTTTAGATTTATTGTTATTATTGTCCTCTTTTTTATTTTTTTATTTTTGTATTCACATTCACTCTGTTATTTTTTTTGTTTTGTTTGTTCACTTTTATTTTTGTTCAATAATTTATTTTCTTTTTATTTTCTTACTTGTATTTTATTATATATTGTTTCTTCAATTTTTTTTGCAGAGGGGGGAAAAAAAAATTTTTTTTTCACTTTTTTTTTTCTAAATAAACTCGTTTTTTTTTTTTCTCTACATGGATTTTTCACCTTTTCTGTGCTAATAATATTGTATATTCTATTTTTCACTTTTAGCGGCGTTTTTGTCCTTAAACGGATCTTTCCACCTTGTTTTACTTTTTTCACTTTTGACGGCGTTTTTGTCCTTAAACGGATCTTTTCACCTTTTTTTTTTTAATTATTTCACTTTTAGCGGCGTTTTTGTCCTTAAACGGATCTTTTCACCTTTTTTTAATTATTTCACTTTTGGCGGCGTTTTTGTCCTTAAACGGATCTTTTCACCTTTTTTTCTAATTATTTTACTTTTAGCGGCGTTTTTGTCCTTAAACGGATCTTTTCACCTTTTTTTAATTATTTCTCCTTTATCGGAGTTTCATTTCTTTCTCCTTGAACGGAGTTTAATTTATTTCTCCTTGAACGGAGGACCGACTGCGCCTGTTATAGGTGCAAACACGGGTTTGCTTTAAAAAAAAACTTTATTCACTCTTAACTTCCACTTAAAAACTAAACTAACAATCAGTTTTTACGTATACTTATAGCTACAATTTTGCAAACGTCATCATATTTTTGTGGGAAAGGAATTTGTATGCTCTTGGCTTGTCACTTGATTCCAAGCGCATGTACTTTTTGTGGGAAAGGAATTTGTCTGTTGTTGGCTTGTCACTTGATTCCAAGCGTATGCACTGATCGTGCACTATTGAGTGCAAAGTGTGCATGTGGGGTATGCGTGATCATTTACCTCAGTGAACAGACGTAATGCATATTTGCATGGTGGGATTGGGATGATGGCGAAGTAACGGGATAAAGAGGGAGGTGGCGGTTCCTTCCATTCAAAGCCTTTATCATTGGTTAAATTGGGAAGATGGCGAAGTAACGGGAAAAGGGGGAGGTGGTAGTTACTGCCATTCAATGCCTTTATCATTGGTTAGATTGGCTAGAGGAGGTGGGGAGACTAACGGGATTAAAAGGGAGTGGTCTCTGAGACGTAACTTCAACAACTGTCAAGTAGGTGCCTATGGCTTATAGGTCCGTGCGTAGCACGCTTCGGGCGCAAAAGGGACTTTAACTCCTTTTCTGCAGGGTTTAGCCGTTCACACGACTTCGTCGCTCCGCTAAGGTATGTAAACAACCTTTCAGGCAGGCGCCTATACCTGCAAGACACTTATGAATTAAAACACCAAAGTGTGGGCTGCGGGTGTAATTGTAACGAAAAATTTTTTTTTGTACAAATGTGAATCTCAGTGCTCGCTCTAACAGTCGATGAATGGCACTTCTAAGGAAGTAAACCGTTTGTATTAAGTAATATGTAATAAGTAATTAATTAATTAATTAAGTAATACGTTTGGTGCCGTTGGAAAGGTCTTGAAATCATGTTAAGTGAAGAAATGAAATGCAGTAACAAAATCTAACCTCGATATACTTTTTTTTGATAGATAAACATTTTGATGAATTGGCTTTTTTCACGTAAAAATTTGGTCTTATTTCAGTTCCACAAAGCGAAATGAAGGTCGCCGGCGTGGTTCTTCTGTATGATGACAATATGCTATGAAGTGGCGCTTAGGCCGTGTGCTAGAACTTCATCAGGGCTTAGATTTCGTGGCGCGCGTTGCTACTGTCCAGACATCAAATGGAGCGATGAAGAGAGCCATCAGGGGGCGTGCCTAATAAATCTTAAAACTTGTTAACTGAAACACGCACGTACACTTCAAATTAGTTTCTACACTATTCAAAGTGTAATGATGATCGTATTGATTTATTTTCTAAAGTATCAAAAGTATCATAATCTGGCAATTTAAATTGAGGCTCGTGTATGGACTTCCTTAAATGAAGAGAATTGCGTCGAAGTTGTTTATTATCTTCAGTACGAACGATATACGACCTTGGAGAAATATGAGTTCGCACTGTTTGAGCAGTATGCCAAATTTTATTTCCTTGTACTATTAAATTTTCTCCTGTTACAAACTTACTTTCAATTATTTTTCGAACGCGACCGTCATGATATTTGTTATAATAATTTCGATGTTTTCTTGGCATACTTTGAATATTTTTAACAACATTAAGTTTCAAAAGATCCTCATGTATTGGAAAATTCGTTCTTAAAATTCGACTCATAAGAAGCTGTGACGGCGTAGTACTAAAGCCCATAATTTGAGAATCTCTGTAAGATAATAAAGCACTATAAATATCTTTTTTCTTCTCGTTTGTTTTTCTTACCAACTGTTTTCCTATATGTAGCTTTTTTTCGACCAAACCATTAGGCCGAGGATATAAGGGCCTTGATGTTGTCACAAAATCGAAGGAGTTAAATGGCATATTGTGACAAATTTTTTGATTTAGAATCCCATGTGTTGAAAAAATATCTTTTAACACTGCAATAACTGATGATGCCGTTTTGTTTACTAGTTGCTTAACCTCTAACCATTTGGAATAATAATCGACCAAAACAAGATATGGTTAAGTTTGGAAATCCAGAATGTCACATCCAACTTTAAAGAAAGGAATAACTGCAGTCCGACGAAATATTGGGCCAATAAATACAAGTTCTCACTATCGCTTTCATTTTGGTTATTCCAAGATGACTTTCGTGAAGGGTTTGAAGAAATCTTGGCCTTAGGTTAAAAGGAACAATGATGCGTTTATTGAAAAACAAAAGATCATTTTCGACATAAACGAAGTATCGTATTTGGCAATATTTTTTAATTCAAAAATCAACTCCGTCATTTGACCATTTTACTTTGCACGTCTTTAATCCAATCCTTTTTTGATTTGATCAATGCAAGTTTTTGATATTTCAACCGAATGCGCTACTTCAGCCAGAGTACAGTCAACATCATCTGAATTTGATTGATGATTGAATAAAATTCCTTGAAAGAATATCCGTTATTGACATGTCTTTTTCTTGCATGTATGGAGCGTTACATGATACTATAAAAGTTTTAACTTCATTTGTTGAAGTCGATTAGAATAGATCTTGTCCACAGATTTCTGGATTATGAGTATAGCAACAAGTGGCTTATAATCGTTCAAAATTTTTGCAGATCTTCCGTATACGCATATACTCGTAGTATTGGAATTTTTGGCACGCGAAAACAATGGCTAGCATTACTTTTTTGACTTGTACATATGACGATTCTGCACTACTCACTTGGATGCATATCATACTGGTTTATTATTTTGAAGCAAACAGCTACCTATTCCACTTTGTGAGACATCTCTTTGAATAACAGTTGGTGAAAACTCATTAAAGTTTTGTAAAACCGGAACTGTTGATACTTTATTTTTAAGCATTTCGAATGCTTTTTATGGTCTTTCAACCATAAAATCTTAACATCCTTTATTAAAAGTTCACATAAAGTGGAAGTTAGTTGTAACAAATTTGGTATAAAATTTCTTAAATAATAATTAACCAATCCTAAGAAACTTTGAAGCTCCTTTTTATTTTCGGGTTTTCTCATGGCTTCTATTACCTTAATTCCATTTAAGTCAATAGCAATGTCATCTATCGAATATCCTAAATATTTGACTTAACTAAGCTTGTATTGGAATTTCATCGGAATAAATATAATATTAAGTTCTTTTGCCCCCTGAATTTATCCATCTTAAGAAGTCAATAATACAATTGATTAATTGAAACTATACGTTTTTACGGCTGCGCCATGTTACTCGTACATTATATTATACCTCAAGATATTGTTAAAGACTAACTTAAGTATGACAGTTTATACAAGGCAGGTAGTATGTTTAAATTGTACTCCACCCTTTTTCGTTCTTAGCCATATGTAGTTGGCGTTGGCTACGTTAACTTTTACATACTTCAAACTTTTATATGGTATACCAGTGGAATTTTCTATTTTTTTGCTAAAAGATTGACAGCTACAAGGAAGAAATAAAATAGATTACTTGTTATAATACAGTCGAACCATACATCTCTAGGTGTCTTTTTTTTATCAAGTTTTCTTTGCAAAATCCGTAGAAGTGGGGAAAGAGCTCGCCACTTAGCGAATTCAACTTGAATAGTAGAAAGAATCAAGGATTAATCTTATTCACAAAAAAAAGCCAAAGTCAAGATTCAAAATTATTGACAAATTAGCTTTATTTCCACATTGCACAATTTATACGCAGAGTGTTTACTAGGAAGACGTATTATAAAATAATATTTGACAACCAACCAAACAAACAAGTTGATTTTCGATCAGAAGGATACTCCTGACCGATAAATCTAAAGTTTTTAATAAGAATACATAGCATTTATCGGTTTTCAGAAAGCATTCGGTTCTGTAAAACTTATAATACAATGAGAGGAGGTGATACAATATAAAATTATCAGAAGCTTAAGAATACTACAATGTAATTTGAAACACCCTTTCGGGAATCACAACAGAAATCGAACATACATAGTTCTCCTACCCACTTTCAATATCATTTTTAGAACAAATATTAAGACGCATAAATTTAGAAAAACTAAGTGGCAAACAGCCATCAATATACTCAATATCATTAAAAAACTACCATATGCACAATATTACAAATTCACTGTATACATAGTGACTGATTGCAATCTTCTAAACTAAAGTGGATATTCGATATAATTATAGGTGTTCGAGCCGTTTAAGAGATTACATTTTCGTCTGTTTAGTTTAATACTTTTTACTTATTTTTTCAAAGATCAAATATACATGTGAGGAAAAAAAAAACTTCAAAAGTTTCAAAAATTACTTAATTCTTATCTCACGGCAATGATCATCTTCCCTTAACCTCCAACTCCAAAAGGCGGAAATGGAAATGCAGAAAGGCCTGTTGCCGAAATTTTTTTTTTTTCAAATGTTGTTCTCCCTGGGTTACCAATATCACCAAACCGCTTTACGTCTAAACGGGCTAATTTCACTACCGGTCTTGTAAATATACCTGTTGCTGTTTGTATACCAACGCTAATTGTCGTTTTCGACCACAAATCTCTCGGAAGACATTCGTCGCAGACCACCACAATACCTCCATCTTCAAGGTGCTTTGCTGACTCAAACCACTTCGTCCTCCGTCGGTAAATAAGCAAGAAGAACGTAAGTTAAAGGTCAAGAATTTACAGCATTCCCCACGTCCACCATCATAGACAAAAGAAGTTCATCCGTCTTATTTCATGTCCTTTGTATTACTGCTAAAGTTTGTTTTACAGAGCGCACCATATGTTCCCACGCACCACCCATATGCGACGATGATGGAGGGATGAACTTCCATTTGATTCTACAGTCAACAAAGTCATGCTTATTATTGGAAACCAACCCCGGAAATAGGTACCGCTATCTGTTATTATTTCAACTGGTCTTCCTCGCCTAGATATAAATATTTTCAGAGCTAAGATGCAGGCATTAGCATTGAGGTTATACGTAACCTCAATATGTATTGCTCTTACATTTCACCATGTCAACAATACACCTCATTTCTTCTCCGTATGACGTCCTACTGTATCATAAAGTGGTCAATACCAACATAGAAAAACGGTGCTGTAAAGTTCTTCCGCCTACCTGCTTGAAGTTCTCACATCACCGGAAAAATCAGTATAACATTAATGTTTTAGCATTTTCTGCATTTTTTTTCAACAGCACCCTTAAGTCTGGGATGCAATATTTTTGTCTTGTCCCGTTGACTACCGTTTCATTGTGCTGGTTAAGTATTTGATATGGAATTTATTTATTATTAAATTCGTAACTGAATGAACTTTTGGTAACACTATCGGTCTTTTTGTATCAAAAGCAATATTTTCTGCAGCATTTATACGTACTCGTACTTTTATAATATTATCTGCATACATATATTGGGACAATGTATATAATGGGCTGCTTTTATTGAGTAACACTTCAATTTTTCACTCCTTAGCCTTTTCAAACATGGCCTTCTGTAAACATTCTGATTGATACAATCAATATAATTACTGTTCCGTCTCATTCAGTCTCGTCTTCTCCTAGATTTTGCAGGCCTATACGCATATGCTTCATTAGCGAATCTAAGGATGTTACCGGAGATGAAATCAATTACATACATTGAAAACGAAATTGCACACCTCAGAGAAACAGAAGTATTCAGTTCTAATAAAGCATCAAAAATAAAGCATACCATCTTGCTTACAATAGTTGACGGCAAAGTTTGCAATGCTGCTACAGATACTGCCTCTACTATGAGATGCTATATTTGTGGACAGACTTCTAAGGATTTCAATAAATTTATTAAAACCGATCAAGTCAATGTAGAAGCACTAAAGTTTGGACTCTCAATTCTTCATGCACGGATTCGCTTTGTTGAATCGCTTCTTCATTTGGTTTATAAAATACCTTTAAAAAAGAGGCAAGGCCGATCAGCTGAAGAAAAAGCTATCGAAAAAGCTACAAAAGAGAAAATTCAAAGCACCTTTAAAGAACAAATGGGACTCCTAGTGGATACACCCAAAGCCGGATTCGGTAATACTAATGACGGCAACACGTCCAAAAGGTTTTTCGATGACCCGGAATGTTCTTCTCGTATTACTGGGGTAAATCTTAATTTGATAATTAGCTTTAAAACTACGAGTATCTTGGAAGTTATTTCGAGCGGATATAGAATTGATGCCGACAAATTTGATACCGCTAAATTGTACATAGATCAGTACGGCTGGCATCCCATGTCACCAACTATACATACAGTGTTGATACATGGCGCAGAAGTAATATACCGTGCAATTTTGCATATTGGTCAGCTATTTCGAGGAGGCAGCTGAGGCTCGAAATAAGAACTTCGGATAATATAGACTGAAATTTGGTCGCAAATGTTCACGTGTAAGTAACAGAAACGTCATACACAGATTGTTGCTGAGCTCAGACCCATACCTTAGCAGCCTTAGAGCACGGTCACACAAGAGAACCAAACCTTTTTCCCAGGAGGCACGAAATCTTTTGATCGCAAGCGAACTGCCTATGCTTCTAGAAAACGATAAAAATAGAAGTATGGGCGATATCGAAGAAGAAGAAGGTAAACGAGATCTTTCACCTTCCGATTCTGATTTAACATATTTCCTTTAAAAATCTTTATAATACGTTAAGAATAAACAATGAATTTCCATAATATATTATGTTTCAATTGATTAATTTACAATAATTTTGAGCGGTTTTGTCATACAAATACTCCACAGTATTTCGATAACAGTGAAACTGTGTATCGTTTATTTTGGTATATGGTAGTGGTTTCCAGTATGTTGAGAGCTCTTTCGAAAGCATTTTCGGTTGACTTTTAATGTTCTCAATGGCAAAGTATTCCTTCAATTTTAATTTAATTTTCTTTTAATTTAATTTTTAATTTTGGTGGGGGCTGAGGCCCCCATTTATTGGCTTAATACAAGCTTAATCTAACTTGAAAACTAACAGAAAGACTTAAGAGCTAGTGACCAAGGAAGTGATGGAGGAGATCTTGTTTAAGACGAGGTGGAAATGAAAAAGGGAGAGGTTTGAGTTGACCTTTCGGAGCATTCGGGAGATAGGTTCGTTGGAGCCATAAGAGGTGCGGTGGACCGGTAGATAGAAGAGACGAGGACAACGTAGATTACGGGGGTTGGTATTGAAGGAAATGGAGTTCAAAATGGATGCACAGTCGATGGAACCTGAGAGAAGACGATGAACGAAAAGAACGTCAGCAATATTCCTACGTTCTTCTAACGAATTCATATTTAGAAGTTTGAGGCGGTCTTGATAGGGAGGTAAGATTAAAGGTTCGTTCCATGGCAGGCCACGGAGGGCATATCGGAGGAATCGACGTTGAATACCCTCGATTCGGGAAACATGAACCCGGTGAAAGGAGGACCAAGCTTGACTGGCATACTCAAGCAGGGGCGAACAAAGGTAATATATGTAGAGATCTGGTTACATACGGATTGGAAAATTCCTTGGATCACCGTTTAATAAAGCCAAGTGATGAGTTGGCTTTAAGGATCATCTTATCGATATGCGAACGGAAATTAAGCTCATTGTCGAATAATATGCCAAGGTCTTGGAAAGACTGAACCAGGGGAATTGGTTGACCATGGAGAAAATAAAGTCGGGGAGGAGACGGGTTGCATTTACGTGAGAAGGTTATAGATTGACATTTGGCTATATTAAGTTCTAGGCAGTTTTTGAGGCACCAGATTGAAAACCGATCAAGGTCTTCTTGAAGAAGGGCAGAGTCCTGGGGAGAGGAAATAGATCTAAAAAATGTTGTGTCGTCAGCGTAAAGGGAGAGGGAGGAGTGCTTAATGACACTCTCAGCATCGATAGTAAGAATGAAGAGAAGAGGGCCAAGATGACTGCCTTGTGGAACTCCAGATGAGGCCAGGAATGGAACAGAAAGGGCGAATCTAAACCGAACACTATAATATCGGTTTACCAGGTAAGTAGAAATCCATTTTAAAAAGAGAGGCTCAAAGTCGAGAGCAGACAATTTGAAAAGGATCAATTTATGAGATACTCGTATCTTATCAAATGCTTTAATCAAATCAGTTGCGATAACATCGATTTCTTTGCCATTTTCTAAGGCTGAGAGAGCAAAAGACACGAATTCAACTAGATTTGTGGTAGTTGATCTACCTTTTAGAAAACCATATTGTCGGGGTGAAATAAAAGGCTTTCATTTGAAGCTTAACGCTTCGTATAAAATGCTTTCAAAGAGTTTGGGTATATGAGAGAGTTTAGCAATGGGACGATAATTGGTAACTTGATGCTTAGATCTATTTTTGTGTATTGGGATTATAAAAGAGGTCTTCCAAATCTGGGGAAATTCACCCTGTGTAAGCGATAGACGAAAAAGGTAGGAAAGGGGTAGAGACAGGTTGGAAGAGCATTTCTTGGCGGGAAGACCGTCTGGGCCAGGTACAAATTCATCCTTAAGATTTTGTAACTTTTCATCAATAACTGCAGGATCGAAATTTTGAGTGAGAAAGGGACCAATAGAGAAATTTGGTAGATCATTGAAGTAAGAGGGATCTGGTACGAAGGAGTTGTTGGCAAATGATTGCTTGAAAAATGTAGCAAAAAAGTTGGCGATGGTAGGAGGATCACATGAAGTTTTGGTTTCGAAAGCGAGGGAGGAAGTATAACCATCAGTCTTACTTTTGCAATTGACAAATTGAAAAAAGGACTTGGGATCATTTATGAGATTGGTTTGCGCACTATTCAGGTAGCGCTGATAGAGAGAGTTATAGAGTTCAATGAAATGAAGATATGTACCTAGATAATTTGAATAGTCGGAAGAAGAGTGGGTGCGAAGGAATACCGCCCATAACTTGTTTCTTTTGTTTCGTAGAGAGCGAAGTCTACGATTATACCAAGGAGGGGATGTAGAAAAAGTTTTATGGCGGGAGTAAGGCACATAAAGGGAGATGGATTTGAATATTTCTCTGTAAAAAATGGAGATTGCATCAACCAGAGATAGATTGGTAAACTCAAAAGAAGCACTGCTTAGATAGGTATTAATTTTACGGAAATTAGCTTTGTGAAAATTGTAAGAAAATAGAACTGCGCGGGGAGGCGACAGAAGGGGAGAGTTGTGGAAAAATGAGAGAAGAAGTGGAGGATGAAAGTTATCAATAGTTGAAAGAGATAGGGGACAACACGATACTGAGGAGTTGATGGGATCAGTTGTGAAGATAAGGTCTAATTGCCTTTCCATATAGTTGGAAACGCCACTGACTTGGCATAGACTAGAGTCTGTTAGCCGATCTAAGAATAGGCATTCCTTAGTAGAAATGGGATTGGAAGCGATGAAAAAAGATAGGTCTTCAGATGGAGTCCACTTCAGCTGAGGCAGATTAAAATCGCCGAAGATAATGATATCATCAAGCGATTCTGATAAGTCGATCAAATTGTCAATTGCTGCAATAGCAAGTTGGTAGGATTCGATAGGTTGCGCCGGAAGAATGTAACAACACATAACGTACAAGCATCTACGAGTGAGGGTTATTTTAACCGACACAAAGTCGAGCTTAGGAGAGGATGATGTTGCAACGAGAGAGGAGTCCAAGCTGTTGTGAATAGCCAGTAAGACACCTCGACAAGGGGATTCAATCAAGGGGGGTGCGCGATCATCATCCCGAAAAACATTAAAAGAAGGAGGGAATAACTCCTGTTTTTTTATGTTGGGGATAAGATTAGTTTCGGTCAAAGCATAGATATCAAATGGGAGAGCATGAGATTGGCGGAAAACAGCATGGGTTTTAGAACGGAGTCCTCTTACGTTCTGGTAATAGAAGGTGAGAGGGAGGTTTTTGCATGACTTTTTAGGGTCGAAAAAATTTATCATGGTCAAGGCGACTGCGTTGGAGGTGTGAGACTCTTTTAGAGTGTACAGAGTGGCGAAGAGCGGCAAGATCGTCTGCAACTTTTTGGGGGAGCGTATTGAAAATCTCGTGATGCTTTATATAAAGTTTCCTGAGACTGGTAACGTCTGTAGGGAAGCCTTCCTGCTGGATAGAAACCATGACGCTTGTTTTTGTTTTACCCTCGTAGCACACCGAGTCGGAATTATCGTGGGGTTTGATTTGGGGTGGAATAGGGGGAGTTGGAGTTTGCGTGAGCGGCTTAAAATTAGGAAAAATTGTTGTTTTAAAACTCCAATTGGAGCTGGGTTTGTTGTGGGAAGAGGAGGTGGGTTTTGGCAAATTGGATTTATTTACTAACTTATTTGTTGGTTTAGGTATAACGGACTGCTTGGCTTTATCCTGCTTCTTGGGCGTATTTTCCAACCATTTGCAGACACGCATCTTTCCAAGATTGAAATTGTTGCTGGCAGGATTATGGAATAACCATTCGTACTTGGTTGGAAGATTGAGCTTAAAGCTGCGCTTGCTTCTGTGGTGAGATGTAAGAAGCAAATTGCAGTGGCTAATGGTAATGCCATATTTCTTTTCGAAGAAATTTGAGATGCAATCAACATCAGCGTTTGGGGGGGCGCCTTTGATAAGAAGCGTAGTGACCAATTGATTCTTCGAAGCAAGCAATAAGTCATACAGTTGCGAACACTGTGGAAACTTTGAAATTCGCCATTTGGAACATCTGGGTTAAAGTACGGCCTACTTATCGTCGAGCCTATTCGAGTTTTCGTGGCTATGAGTTCTTTTTCAAAACCTTGCTTATCTCACCGGGGAACCGACAAGTTCAAATGTTCTAAACCTAGCAGTATGCGAGGCACAGTATTTCTGTACGATTTAGCTGGAATTACATCCAAGTGAGGTTACTGCTCGCAAAGTGCTGTGATATTGAGCATTTGCAACGGTAAGCCCAACGACTTTACAATACGGATGTTATTTATTTCATACATTTTACTTGACCCTATACGTGCGAATACACCGATGTACGAATATTTTTGACTTCCATCAAAGGCAAATTGGATCCTCAATACCATTAAGTTGAAGAAACTCGGCAGCGTCCGCATCCATTAGGATTAAAGTGACTGATGGCCCTTCGTCTAAAAATCCAAACGTGTCATATTCCAAATTTTTACCAAATATATTTGTTGGGATAATCCCGTAGAGCATCGATGCGTATAATATGTTTTCGCTGTGGACATGACTTCTCTGAATGTTTTCGATTTGATAGTCTGGGCTTGCATTTGGCTTTTGAGTGTAATATGATGTGGATGGATAAATTTCTTTCGAATAATGTTGTTGACGTCTGTGGAGCAGCGGATGGTGTCTATATTCACATCCATTTTCTAACGACGGTACATAGTTTACTTCTATGGTCATATAAGCAGTTGCGACGAAGGCTGTTATTTTTCACTGCACGTCACTTCCCATTTAAATTCATTTTGGCAAATCGCTTCCAGTGTTGCAATTATCGGCATTCGCCAGATCACTTTGCATTTGCCTGATCGGTTAGAGTGTTTACTTTCCTATTTCAGCACATTTACGAACCCTTTCTATCTCAGATCGCCTTTCAATTTGTGAACTTGGTGACAAATACGATGATGATGTATAAGGTTAACTGCTTCTTGACACTGTTTATAAATACCCCAGTTGAGCTTAATACACCCGGGTAATTTATTGACCAGATCTTTGAGTAGGAACGGATTATTCAAATGGCTATCCAGCTTGCTTGCTTCCATTATTGTGCAGATGTTTTGCACTGATAAGGCAACGGTCACAATAGTTTCTAATTTGTCAGCTTTGAGTGACGGATCGTTTCTGATCTTTGCCATTAATGACGCGATTATTTTTTCCGGTTTTCCAAAGAGCACTCTTACGGTTTCAATAACGGGCTGCTACTTGTCTCGGATTTGCCTTTTTTTCATTGCATTTGACATGATGAGTTATACTCCGAAGATCGGTGATCATTCAATGGTGGAAGAGAATGTCTGGATGGTGGCTCTAGACCTATGGGACTTTTATTAGACATTGTAGACCTTATGTTCCCTTGGGTGCAGGTAATGACTATTTCACTGGTTATTTTTATATTCTTACAGACAGCTTCGAATATGTAGTTTCTTATTATTCTTTGCTGCGATGAGTGGTGGGAGGTAATCGTCTTCCTGTAGATAATTCTTGTGGTTGGATTTTATGTTGGTAGCTTATTGGACAGTTTATCTTGCTGCGGTGGTGGTGTGACCTTGCCTTCAAATGGGGGCATTAAGTGATTGTGGGACTGGTTATCTTTGCTGCCTTGGTTATGGTGAACGTACCTTCAAAATGTGGGCACGAGGTGATTGAGGGTTAAGGCAATTAATGAGAGATAAAACTTTCATCTTTTTTAATGTAATTCTTTTTATTTATTTTTTCAAAGGTTAAAGGAATAAATATACGTACGAAGAAAAAAAAACTTAAAAAAGTTGAATACTTGCTTAATTCTTCTCTCACGGTAATGTCACTCTTATGTAAATATAACAATGTCTTCGAATTTTAATTCTTTTCTAATATTATGGGTTACTTCTTCGTATAGAGAAATCTGTCTATAAATTTAGCATTGTACAGTTGTATACAGTAATTAGATAATTTGCATTCAGCTTTAACGTTCTTTCATCACATTGGTTTATTAAGCATTATTTCTTGCGAAAAAAAAACCATTACCGAGACCAAGGCTAAGCTTGATAAATACTATGGGGACTCTGCACCATCGATTTCAATGGTAAAAAAGTGGTTTACTGAATTTCGTTGTGGCCGTACAAGCACTGAAGATGCCGAACGTCCTGGACGCCCAGTTGAGGTCTCTACACCCGAAACAATCGAAAAAATTCACGATATGGTGTTTGCCGACCGAAGATTGAAAGTGCGAGAGATTGTGGAAGCCGTAGGGATCTCGCATGGCTCAGTGGTTTAAATTTTGAATGATCACTTGGGCATGAGAAAGCTTTCCGCAAGATGGGTGCCGCGTTTGCTCACAGTCGACCATAAACGCAATCGTGTAACAACTTTACAGGTAGGTTTGGCGTTGTTTAATCGCAATATGGAGGAGTTTTTGCGCCGTTTTGTAACCGTGGACGAAACATGGATCCATCACAACACACCAGAGAACAAACAACAGTCAAAACAGTGGGTTTCTAAGGGTGAATCGGCGCCAAAGAAGGCCAAGGTGGGTTTGTCAGCCAATAAAGTTATGGCGACTGTTTTTTGGGATGCACGCGGGATAATCCACATTGACTACCTTCAAAAGGGAAGAACAATCAATGGGGAATATTATGCCAACTTATTGGACCGATTCAATGACGATTTGAAAAAAAAACGACCTCATTTGGCCAAGAAAAAAGTTCTTTTCCACCAAGACAATGCAAGGGTGCACACATGTGCAGTTGCCATGGCAAAAATCCATGAATTGGGCTATGAATTGCTCCCTCATCCACCCTATTCTCCAGATTTGGCTCCGAGCGACTACTTCTTGTTCCCAAACCTGAAGAAATGGCTTGGTGGAAAAAGATTTGACTCCAATGATGAAGTCATCTCGCAAACAAAGGCCTATTTTGAGGACCTCGACAAATCATTTTTTTTGGAAGGGATAAAAAAATTGGAGAAGCTTTGGACAAAGTGTATAGAGCTCAAGGGACACTACGTTGAAAAATAAAATTATTTTTTTATCAAAAAATCAGTGTTTTAATCCAAAAGTCACGGACTTATTGACCCGCCCTCGTAGTTGCACAAATAATAGTACTATCATCTATTTTTTTTTATTTTAATTATATTATTTCGTCTTAACTTACAGTTATTTGTAGTGCTTGATGGTTTTAGTTCATTATTATTTATATAAAATATTCAGGTTGTACAAATATGTGATTCTGCATTGTGTTGATCTTCTATTACTACTTCCATGTTATTTTCTGTAGGTATGGTTGGTATTAGTTTAAAATCTACTAATTGATATGTGTGTTGGTCGTGGGATTTTAAAGCAAAGTATTAGTCTGTTTTTGTTGTATTTTAACAGTCCTACTTTAACTTTCTTAAGTTTGTAGAAATTTAGTTCTGTTTCCCTGATTTCAGTTGCGCTTAGCATATTTGGAGGTAAAAGGCCCTGTCTGATTAGTGTTGTACTATCTATTAATTGATTAAGGTTATCCTCTAGAATTCTTAGCTTTAATATCTGATCAGTTTTTAGTTGCTGTAGAATAACACGTTGTTCGTTTGTAGTAGGTTCTTTGTATGCCTGAGTCAATTGCTTCCTGTTCTTAAGGTCGGTGATTGTGTCGTTAAAATGAGAGTTTATCTCTATTTACCTGTTAAGGTTAAAGATTACGTTGCAGTCGTTTCCTTCTATAATTTTGACTATTGTCTTCATGATCGGTATGTGATCTAACTGTTACTCTTCTTGCGAATGGACTGTTGCTTCATCAAATAAATCGTTTACTGATTCATCATCTTCAGCATTATTCTTATTGTCGTTAGCTTCTGCGATCCTGCCCAAAAACTCCGCTACTTTATTATCTTTACCTTTAATATACTCAAAAACTTTAAAGCAATTTTCTGACACTTGTCATTTTTGAAGCCAGTGAAAGGTTTAAATCAAAATCTACGCAGCCGATTCTTTTGAAATTTAGTACAATATAATAATTCCTTACATAAATGACCAGATATCCTTTTTTTCATAATTATTAATTTTAAGAAGAAAAAATTTGCTTTCAAAAATTAAGGAAACATTGTTGTTGTACTATAATGTCACAATCAATTAAATAAATTTGTATTACCTGTAGCGTCTAAAAAAATTCTTAAAAATGGGCCTTTTCTTCGCCGAATTAACGTTTATAAAAGGTGGCCGTTTTTGTATTGGTTTAGAAGAATTTTAATTTGTTTGGGCTGGACAAATGCTATTTTTCATCTGTTCGGAAAGAGTAGGATTGATGAAAAATCTTACGCAGTGGTTTTGATAGCACCTTTGTGAATGTTAAGATCTTTAAGAACTATTGCTACTAGACGAGTGCGAAAGTGGATTTGTCCCCATTATAGATTCGACGCACTCAATTGTAGGCGGAGACAAAGCACAATCTGAGAGGGTGGCCGTGGCTCAAGTGGTAGTGTGTTGGCTTCCCAATCGGACGGTTCGGGGTTCAATACCAGCCGTGACCGAAAGACTTTTTTTCAGGCAACTAAAATCTTGTGAGATGAATGGTACCCTAAATATAACATCAAGTCCAATTTACACTAGTAATTTAGTCTCCCCATTAAATGTTGGATGCCACCCATGGAGCGAAATAACCACTGAGCCCAAAAATCTTTCTCTCTCTCTCTATCCAATTTTCCGAAAAACTTAACACGTGCTCCGGCATTTTAAGAGTAGTAATACCCTCTTGAGTGTTTAGTTCTTTTTTTAAAAAAAAAGCAAGCAGATTGGCCTTGTCCAAAGAGCTGACAGCTCGAATGTCATTATAAATGAGCTTTGGGATATAGAATGAGGAAGAATTTCTAATATTTTTAACGAATGACCAAAAATGTTTACTACCTTAGGGACATTGTAGTATCTTTTGCCTCAATTTTCGGTCGTATTGGAATTTCACACCCTTAAGAAAGAGGTTGAAGTCATTCTTGGCTCGTTTAAATTTTTTTCGATTTTCCTCTGTCGGGTAAATCTTGAAGGTCTTGAAAAAATATTTCTCTAACCCTGACAGCCTCTTTACAGCTCGACTCGTACCATGCCTTTTCTTTTGGTTTGATACTCTTCATCAAATACGACCTTCAACATCATATACCTATATGCGGATGATGTCCTTTTTTGATCATTTCCTGGCGCTTGTCTGAAATTATTCCACCGAATAATTGATTCTTGTTTCTTAAATATTGCATTGTTCTATTCACAGCTACAATCGATACTTTGTTCGCCACAGTACCTTCTTCCCATATCACAAAAACACAGTCTTGTAATACTTTGGCCTTTGGATACACCACAGATTGGGTGACTGAATTTTCCATACAATCTGCTTCAAATCATATCTTGAACATGGAATGAACTGTCTTTCCTCCGGGAAGTACAGTTGCAGCAAATCATAACGACGCCACCGCTACTCGTATATCGATCTTTTTATCTGCACGTATTTTTGCCAATATCAGGTTAATTAAAAAAGTTTTACCAGTGCCACCCGGGCATCTACAAAATATCCACCACCAGCACGCGCCTTTATTCTGTCAATAAGGAGCCAGAAAACTTGATTTTGTTCGTTGTTTAACCTTGGTTTATTGTGGTTTATAGTATGTTGAAGTTCAACTGGATCGAAATTATTTTGTTCAATGTATTCTCTGTTTAGACTTTCGACAGATCCATCAGTTATTCCCGGAGATGGTAAACCATAATGATCAAAAGTATTTCCACCTGCCATATGTTAATGTGTCGTGCCAATGATTGTTACAACCAAGGATTATACATGCTGCTTGAAATGTCTCGTAAAATACACCAGGGTGGCCCTCAACAGGGGTACCGCGGCGTCGTCGTTCTGTGTATTGAATGCATGCAGAAAAGGTATCCAACAATTTCTTAATTGGCCGGAGTAGAGTTATGAGCGATTATTCACTGAACGTAGTAATTACATTTTACTTATAGCAATTGAATTTGTTTTATTTGTTACAAACTATATTTCCAAACCAATGCAAAATCGTTGACAACTATATTACGGGTACGTCAATACTATCCAGTGATAATCTCTACCATAATCGGTAGATTTAATTTTTAATTGTTTATTTATTAATATTTAATTATCAAAACTATTGCGGAATCGTTTACTATCATATTCCGGCAAAGTTAATCTAACCTAGTGATAATCTCTAATATTTTTAATTGGTTATTGTTTATAACAATTATATTTCTTATATATTATTATTGTTTACTACAATTATATTTCTTATAAACAATTAAAAATTGTAGCCCAGACCACTCTGGATAGCTTCCTATTCATCGAAATCGGTTCAACCGTTTCGAAGATTAGCCCGTACAGAAAGACGGCAGACAACAATTTTTTAGCGGTCATTGGTTTTCTTAATACAATTAACCATATAAACTTAAAAAAAGGCTGTTTCATATTTCGATTTTACAGACAGACACTTCAATCTTATGTACATACGAGTATATGTATAGATTATTGTGGTATTGCTTGTTTATACGAGTATTTTGAAGTTGCCTTAAAACAATTTTTGATGATATAATTAATAGGTTACATAACTGCTTGCTTAGTCTGTATTCTGTATTTCTGAGGGCAAAACCACTAATGCAATAACTAATACAGTAATACCTAACGAGAAGGATACTTCGATAAAAATTTTACAGGTAATTTAAGTTTCCTCATTTTGTTTTTCCGATTCTTTACACGCCAGTCAATTTCACTTACGTTGCCGTGGAAAAAATGTTGCCAAATAGTTTTCCTTCTTTGACTATAAATATAGGAAAACATATACATATGTACATGGTTATTTGTAAAAGTAGATGTGTTTTGGACTTTGGCATGAAACCATAAGGACCTAGAAGAAGGAAAAAAAATCTGAGAACGGTGGCGAAACTTTTCAATTGTTATTACTTTTATGATTTTTACCTTCTTTTTGCCTCAAAATTTCCTCTTTTATATTGGAAGAGCGGATAAGAGCAAAAAGTCTATTTATGTTTTCCTCAATTTGATGTCGGGTGTTTTATAATTTAACACAAGCAGTCATATAAAAGCAACAAAAATGTCTGCCTTCTGCTGCGGATTGAAAATAAAAGTTTTTGTTTTATATTTGTGACCTTTAAGCATTGAGCTTTTTTGTTTTAATTTTTTAATGGTAGTTTTGCCCTCTGATTTCGGTTCATATGAAAAACCTTAAATATAATTCAAATATACTTATAAAGATTTATCTACGGTCTTTTTGAATTTTTTGTGAGATTCCTAATTTTATAGGTTCTTTTGAAGAGAAGTGTTTGTATGTAAATAAAATATCATATATTCTGTTCTTAGTTTGCTTACAAACATATGTACATATTCATATATGAGTTTACATTTACAAATTCATACTTCGGTGACTCATATTCATATACTATTAAATTTCTATCTGTATATTATATGAACCAACAAAATGTAGGCTTATAAATATTTAAATAATAAGCAAAAGTGATACTTAAGTGATACATCTTCCCGCGACCCTTGCTGTGAAAGTGATAACGGCACCGCGGATTGATACCTCTGTGAATGTCCGGCTTACGCTCGCATCAGGCTGCAGGTACTTGGTGTAAGGTGTTGACATGGTGGGTGCTGGTACTGTAGGTACTTTATCATTGAAGCGCTTACTCATCTTTCTTCGAAAGACTAAAGGATTCCATTAAAAGGAACTTACAAGAAGTACAATGGACTAGTTTTATGGCAGAACTGACAGCATCGCTTGATATTGCACATAGATGCATGCATTATAAGCAATGCTGATTATTGCCCATGAATTATGAATTGTGAAGATACCCGTAAATATGGAGGATATCATGTCCTTCATTCAACGTCCTCAGATTATGCTGGCCGCAGTGAGCAAATCAGAAAGCTGAAGCAATTGACAAGACATTTGCAAGCAGTTATAAAACGTTAAAAACTTCGGAAATGCCCTTCCTCAGTCTAGAATAAGGATTCATGCTGGATTAGGTTAGTTTGGTTTAAACAGGGGTATGATGGATATGCCATCACGCAGAAAGCAGACACCAAAACAGGCCCATCGATATTCCTGTGGAACCAGTTGAATTTGTCTTCAAATGACGAAAACCCAAACAATCTCTCTGGTGAGACACCCAATTTCCCTCCAAAAGCCAAGAAGGCGTTTGGAGTTCGTGACGTCTATTTCCTCTATTGCCTCGCATTTACACAGTATATGTGTTATGTCCTCAACAGCTTGCAGATCACCGCAGAATCTGCAAATATCCATATCTGACAATTTGAGTCTCTTTGCGTGTTTCCACAAGATTCCTATTACGGTCCTAAGCATATCCCTGATTTTACTAACTTCCTAGATCTTTTGCCATCAAAAAGCGGCCAGAGAGCCTTGGAGACCCTGTGTCCTTCAAGACTTGATCGCCTTAGGTTGACAGTCTTTGTGATTTTTTCCTCGTGCTAAGTAATGGAAATCAAATTGCAAGCATTTGCAGCAGAAAAAAATTTAAGTTTGTAGAACGTTGATTGTAGAACTTCGAATTTAGCTATCTCCAGCGGTGCAGTAGCAATATAGGCACATTTCAGAAATGCGCGTTATTAAATATACGAGTATTTATATACGTTATATACAATATTATACGTAAACTGCAAATAAAAATAGAAGAAAGACAAATTCGGTTAGGAAATAATAAGTATTGTAGGTGCATTATACATACAATTAATTTCTCTCTAACAAGTCGATTTCGAATGAACGAGTTTAATCCAAGAAAAACCATAACGCAAAAAATACTGCTACCCCAATAAACTCTTTTTATATAAGATATTCTTGACAAAAGAATTCAAGAACAGCTAAATGAGTTATGGGAAGTTATGTCGTCGTTCTTCCCTTTATTCCGTAACAAGATTACGGTGTGGAAACTTTGGAATCAGATTACTTTGCCACTTTAGTTGAAAAGGAAAAAAAAGAAAACTCAATGTTCTACTTCAACTGTGAAAACAAGTTTTGGTCTTTGCAATTTGATAAAAAATATTTTTTTTAGTACACCTGAATTAAAGAAATTTGTAAGTTTTGTGCATGTGAAGTTTGCGAGCAGAATAGGGCAAAAAGCTTTTTTGGATTATTACATGCCGAGATATTCGAAAAGTGACATATACAATAGTTATCCTTTCTTTCTGAAATATTATTCCAATTTATTAACAACGATACCGTATTATAAAGAATATCACGTATCTCAACTTTCCTTTAGCCAGACAATTAAAACATGCTTCTTCCCCAAATTGTTAAATTAATGTTTTTTTTGTTTTCACTCATTACAGAATATTTAAAATGTCATCATTTTCAGTCCAGTCATCTGTATACCTTTTACATGCTTCAGTTCTATCTATGGTCGAATTCGATGATGATATTTTTGCAGCCGGCAATTGCTTTGATTGGAATCAGCATCCTTCCCAGCCGGGGTTGTTTTGCCCATTTGCATATCGGTTGCCCCCACCAAATCATGGTGCATTGTTTGCTAAAGATTTGGCTACAGAATACCACTACTTGGGCAATACATCAGAATGGTTTTTCCTAGCAAGAAAGAATGCAGAAAAAGTTATTGCCAGAAATGACCAGTACATTAAAGGTAAGATTTTAATAATTTTTCGCCTACATTAAAATTTAATTAGACTTAATAAAGATACCAGCACTAAACAACTATGAAAACGAAGCAAACTTACAGTCTATTGAAAAGAAGAAGACGAAGAAGAAGAAGCCAATTAATGTTTAAATTTATTACAACAGAGTTCTATAAACGACGAAGTCAAGTTAAGGCTTCATATTCGGGAATCATAAAAAAAACAATTCAAAGATTTTAGTTATTATTAATTATAAACGATTTATTTAATCTGTACCGATTAGCCCGTATCCAAGTAAATTGTGTTAACTCCCCCCTTTAAAGGTCTATATACGTTCCGTAGATCATACGTAATGTCAGATGTGTTGCCGGGGATTTTTGAGCACGGTCAAGCCCCCATCGAGCAAAGGATCAGTCCTTGTGTCAACAAGCTTTATAAAAGGTGGGGCAAATGTAATGTTATAATGTGAATGTGACATAATTTTTGCAAATAACGTCAAGTGCCCTTGTGTTTTGACATTTATGCTGTAGACAGATAGAGAACTAGTTGACATCAAGCAATGGTGCGATATACACATGAAGAACGTAGAATTATTGTTACTACTTATTTCTCCAATTTCCGGACCATTGTTTTAACGCAAAGTCAAGTTCGTCGTTCTGCTGCACCATATGTGCGAATAATTAGGCGTTTGGCTAAGTCTCGTGAAAACTGCATTCACTAGTGATGCCACAGGAATTGGTCGGCCCCGTATTGCTCGTTCGACGGAGAATTTCACTCCTGTGGCCGAGGGCGTCCGAGAGAGTCCACAAACATCGACAAGACAACGATGCACACAATTTGGTATCAGCAGATGTTCGCTGCGTGTAATTTTGGTGAAAGACCTGAAGATGTCCCCTTATAAACTGCAAACCGTTCATCAAATGCTGCCTGCTGACGGTTAAGTGAGATTATTATATTCCCATGCTCTATTAAACCTGGTGTCAGAAGAGAGTAATACCCATATGTGTCTGACGGTGAGGAAGGTCACTACATGGGTGGAAACAATAACTCTGCTGTCTCTGAGTCAGATGGCGAGGAGGACTAGGTCAAAGCCTTAAAAAGTAGCATCCGGCAGCTACAACAAAAAGTGTTTGCTTTAAAAGCAAAGCAAGTAGCATGGAGGGAGATGGAGAAACAACAATAACTCCAGATCCCTCAGAAGCAACAAAATGTAAATGTGGAGCTACCACAGCAAGAAAAACAGAATCAGCCGCTAAAACAACAAAAAATACGTAAACCAGCACAAGAACTAACAAAGAAAGATTCACAACCACAACTTAAAAATAAACAGCAAAAACAACAATATCAACAAAAATCGCAGCAACAACATCAGCAGCAGCAGAAGCAACAGCAACAACAACAGCAGAAAGCAACTAAGCTAGGGGTACCTTCAATCAACACATTCACGTTGGAGTTAAAAGAAACAATAGAATTATGTAAGTCGTGCCTATGACCGAATAGTTTTTATATTAAAAGACTAAGTGTAGATAGGCACGCAATCCACTATAATTCAGTGGAGAGCTACCACAAAATTAAAAGTTCATTGATAGAGTGGACGGCGAAGTTCTTCTCCTGTATCCCGAAGGATGAAAAGCTGCAAACAATGCTGCTGAGGGGGTTAGGACCGTCGACTGATCCGGAGGACCTCATGCACTGCTGAAAGAGAAGGAGTGCGAAGGGCTCAAATTCGTGGTGGTCAAGCTGTTTGTTACGGCTAGAGCTAAAAGGGAGAAGCGGAAACTACCGTTCTTCCTGGTTCAACTAAGTCCCAACAGCAGACAAGATGGTCTAAGGAGCACCAAAATCCTAAAAGACCAGGTTATACACTGGGAAAAATTAAAGAGAAGCGAGAACATTTTACAATGTGTTCGCTGCCAAAGATTCGAGCATGCCGCGTCGAACTGCGAAATGCAGCCTGGATGTGTGAAGTGTGGAAAGAACCACAAGCAGAAAGTGGAAGTTAAACGTCCGCCTGTTCAAACACAAACACCAGCCGTTACTCCACAAGTTACCTACGCCCAAATGGCGGCAGGTTGGGGAACTACGGTACAACCAGCAAAGGTAGCTTCTCAGGCCCCAGCGCCTAGAGCACCGGAACTTATTCCTGACGTGCTGGATATCTTGTTCTCTATTCAGGGGCAGATGGCTCAGCTTCAGCATCAAATACAGGAACAGGCTACGCGGGTAGATCAAATATACGCGTTGCTGCCGCGCTTAACGCACCCTGAAGGTCCTTGCAGTGAATGTTAATTCACTGATTAGGTTCGAACGAAGAGCCGCACTGTTTAAGTTGCTTAAAGACCAAGCTCCTGATGTGCTTTTGGTTAGTGAAACTAAGCTTACCAAAAGACACAAAATGAGGCACAGAAGACATAAAATATTACGAAGAAGCCGACCCAATTCCGTTCAAGGAAGAGTTGTTGCTATCTTTATTAGAAAAGGAATATATAGTCATGTAGTCCGTATGTTCCGGGTGCTGGAAGCATGCATCATGTACATCCGTAGTAGAAAGCGGTTATACATGGTGTCTGTTTATGCACCTAAGGCTACTCAATACACCTTATTCATCTCAGAACCATTTTATTATCGGCGGAGATTTCAACGCCAAACAGAGATTGGGGAAATAATACACCAAATACTAGAGGGAACCTACTACTCAATTGGACGTGTCCACACAGTATAATGTATCGACTCGGCCTGAAGGCGACGGATAATCGGATAGTTGGATCTCCTGCTGTTCGACACACGAATATAACTGACATACAGTAACCAACATACCATAAACTGTCTACGCACTTTTGCGTATGACAGTGACCATTGCGGTCTCAGTACCGAAAATTATTTTTAAGCTATTTAAGCTAATTTCTAAGCGCTTTTTTTGTCTAGCATGTAAGAGTTAATTAATGAAGTTAAGTAAAAATGCATTTAAACTAAAAACTGAACTGAACTGATGTCAGAAGAGGATAATTTCGTATTTAAAATCATAATGAGCGACGAAGCCCATTTCCACTTACGAGTAAGTAGTTATGTGAACAAACAAAATTTGCATTTTTGGGGTACGGAGAATTCAATCAAATTGGCTGTTTGGTGCGGCATTTGCAGACATTTTTTTGAGGACACCAACAGCACCACCGTAACCGTAACTGGTGTGCGCTATAGAAAGATGTTAAACGAGTTTTTTTCGTTTAAACTTGCTGAATTGGATCTCGAATATTGTTAGCTCCAGCAAGATGGAGCAACCGCTCACACAGCTCGGGCAACGATGGAGATTTTAAATCACCAAATTGAAGGCTGTGCGATCCCCCGTGTTGGCGATTTGAGCTGGCCGATCAGCTTTACAAATCTGACGGCGTCAGACTTCTTCCTTTGAATCTTTTTGAAATCTCGCGTTAACCACAAAAAAGAAGTCTTGAAAGCCAACATTGAAGAAGAAGTCACCAATTTGGAGCCAGAAACTTTGCAAGCAACAATACCAAATGCCGTGAAACTAGCACAAATTCATATCAACTCAGAAGGTGGTGATTTGACCGCTATCATTTTTTCAACTTAATGTTATCAATTTTACACCTTCAAATAAACTTTTCGTGAAACCAAAGACCATTTTTCGTTTCTAACAAAATGTCAGCCAATTCACATTGTGACAGCACTTTTGCCCCACCTTGTAGATAGGAGCTTCAAGTCAAACTTAGTCCTTCGCCATATGATCCACGATATGACTATTACCGGTATGATAATTGATGCATCCATGCACGAGGTATTCGTGACATGAGTTGTGAGAGCTTTTAGTCATTGCATAATTCTAAATTAAGTGTTCCAACTTCAATTTTTCTCCCCGGTTTGTAATGTGTGTTAGGATGGGTGTATGTACGTGAGCATGGGAATACGTGGAACTCGTGAATGTTTTACTCCCAAGTTGAGTCGTTTCGTAATTCAGTTGGATCATATAAGTTTGAAGCTTTACAGCTATTAATGAAAGGAGATTTCCCAATACCTCCAAGGGTGTTTTGGTGTTGATGATGGATGCTCTTGTCAGAAGCAAATTGAACTTTTTTCTGCATTAAAAGAACACAAAGTAATAGTGATCCACTTGTATAGGGTCGTCATGCTTGTCCGAACTTCTGTGTTCTCACTGACCCGCTCGTGTTAATCGACCCAAAACCGGAGCTATATTTTCTAATCAATTCATAAAGTTTGACCTTGGTTCTTTCAGAGAGATTTTCGTCAAATATAATATAGACCTCCCTGGAGAGCTTCGCTTTCGGTGGGATCATTATGTTTGATTTTAGCCGCAATGTCTTTTTCTTACGATCGATGACCCCTTCAAGCTTCTTCAGGGAATTGTCCCCTATGATTTCATCGAAGGAGGTACGACCAGGCAGGATGTAAAATGTAAATACTCGTAAGGTATCATTACCTACATTTTCTACAAATTTGCCGCAGACCTTTTGCTTTATCTTTATATTGCCTTCAGCTATGTAAATGTAAAAAAAGTGAGAACAAGTTGGTTTAAGGGAGACGCAGTTCTTTAATAACTGACGGACTACGGAAGATTTTACTGGCACCCGTGCAAACGAGAAAGTTTAGGGTGAGCCCATTCTTCGTCACATACTTTAAATATGGATCGCTGGGTGGCCATCCTTCTTGGTTTACTTAGTATAAATTTTGATTATCATCAGTGAAAGTTGATGATATAGGGCGGAGTAGAGTTCGAATACCGTGTATTTCTTTGGGATTACTTTCTCAATTGCTAGTTGAGAGTCCTAATATCCCTCTTGTCTGTGTAATGCTTAATAGACTGCCAGTTATTTTCAAATATATTTTAAGATATCAGGGCAACGTCGTAGGATTTCTTATTTTTTGCATAGGTTTTGTCCCGGCAATTTCGAATTCTTTTAAAATGCCCTCCACTGTGTGAATCCATGTCACATATTGCGTAGGGTTTACGTCAAAGACCTGAAGTTCTTTAACGCGGTCTGGCAATCTTGATATCTCCCTTAACTCTGCCTAGTTCCTTGGGGCACGAAGTTCGACCGGTTCATCAGTCGCCGTGTTCGGAGATATCTGTCGGTTTTCCACAGTCCTAAGCCAACCCTCAAAATCTTTTACCTGTGCGAGGATGGCGTTCACCGGGCCAGTGAGTTCGGTCAGCGATTTGGTTGGTTGAAAGTCACGGACTTATTGACCCGCCCTCGTATAAACGATTTATTTAATCCGCACTGAACCCGAGATAACCTACGTTGATAAAAAATCAAGGCAAATTTAAAAAAAAATCACCTATTTATTTCTGTTTCTGTTTCTGGAGGTGATTTGCCATCAAGAAGATTAATATTAACATTTGAACAATTGGAATTAATATTCGTATTATTGTAAATACGAGTATGCTCGTACATTGAGTGATTTTGTGAAAACATATAAAATTTGAAATTTAAAAACATCACAAGACATGATCTTCTCATAATTATTTTGAAATGTACGTAGATTATACTTGAAAAGAATTTTGAACTTTTGGCTAGATTTTCGAGTAATGCAGGCCATATGGAATAACAAGGAAAATTGGTTTAAGCAAAGTTTAATCAATTTAAATGTTCTAAAAAATATAATCAAGTAGTGCCAAATCTCATGGCCAAGTATATTTTTTGAAATATGCTAATCATTAAATTATAATTAGTCGATGGCCAGTGATCATTAGCTTACCAGCGGACCAAATTTAAATTCTATGAGGGTTTCTTGTTAATATTGTATTTCAATGATATTGGTAAATGAAGCAAATATGTTCGAATTGTTTTTACACGTCACGTTTCGCTCAGGTCTGGGTCATATAGTATTTCTGGTCAATGATGGAGGACATCACAATAGGTTCATCTGTGGCCCAGATTTTTAAGCAATTTCCCGATACATAGCCGCCATCTCAGAAATACAAAAAAGCCATCACAATTAATGTTCTTAGGATGAACAAGCCACAGACACTGAGGGCACACCTGGTGCATGGGAAAATTATCGATTTTCGGAGGGTTGGCATGAAGGGGTAATCGTTTATTTGCCGAAGAAAAACTATTTGATTAAATTCAGAAACTGACTGGTAATTCTTATTGGTGTGTCAAAAAAAATGGCGCAGAAAGTTCTGGACAAGGTCAAAGAAAATAGGCAAGTAATAAAGCTACATTTGAGGCCACAAAATGTCATGTTCTACATACACAATAGTAAGCTGTCAGAGGCTTTACAAGTTCCTCTGTTTTTTCATCTTCACCAGATGATTCTGACCTCATTATCAAAATTGAGCTTCCAATAAATGTATCCAAAACCAAAAAACCTTATCCTGTGGTCGAGAAATACAGCTTTTATTTATGACTTGTATATGGACAGTAGAATCGGGAAGTTAAAAGTTACATTTGGTTTGCCAATTAAAGTCTCGAAAAGTAATGCAGACAGCACTAAGACAAAATTGCTACTGATACACTCCAACTTTGTATCAATACTCCTGTAATGCTGTTATGTATATTTGGAATTCAACCCTTTTAAAGCTGAACATCTCTTTTAATTAAATGCCTACCAATCGGCCTGAACATTTTCTGACCAATCCTATTTTAAAGAAATACTTCAACATGATATGTGATACTTTTGCTTAATATTTAGAAACCCATTTTGTCGAAAATGAACGTCAGCGTTTGAAACAATTTTAGGATAAAACTGGATTTCAACTTGCAACTGCACCAGAAATCAATTAGCGAAGGTCAGTTGCTGCGATGGACAAAAATGATAAGATCTTCATTCGCATTTTCATTTTCAGCAACAATATTCTCTATCACTGATTTCCAATATAAATTTATACGTTGATTAAAATGTGTTGTATGTATCTATTTACTGCACTAAATATATAAATATTTATGCTAAGAATTGCGAGCATTTTTCTGGACACAATGGCATCTGATGGAATCTTGAGGCAATATGGCAAAATTCTCGCTCCAAATATGGCAATTCTGTTTGTTTACGTAGCCCTTTAACCAGAAATAAGCCTCATCACAGAACAAAATTTTATGGTAAAAACTGGATTATCTTCCAATTGATTTAAAGCCCAAGCACTGAATACCCGAAGCAAAATTAGTCACGCGGCTTTAGCTCTTGCACCAATTCAATCTTATAAGCTTTGAGAGCAAGATCTTTACGCAGAATTTTCCAGATAGTGGATGAACAAAGGCGAAATTGTTGAGAACGACGACGAATCGATAAATTGGGGTCGCCTTCAACATAAGCTTCAACGGTTCCGATATTTTCTCCTAAACGCGCTTTTCTCGTTTTTATTGGTGTGTAAAGTTCTTTACATTTTAAATCATCATCCAAACAAAACAGCTTATTATACTGAAGTAGTCTATGGTAAAGAAAATTGTAATAGTACATATTATTACCCTGTTCAAATATTTCTTCTTTCTTGTTTTTTTTTAGTGAAATTTTAAGCTTAGGCATTATGAAAATATAAAGCTGTGAAGCATCTGAACGTTTTCTTCAAATAAATAAAACAAACAAAAAAATAATAATGAAGTGAAGAATATAATAAAAGCAGGTCATCAATTTTGAGAAAAATATTCAATGGCAACAATGTAGACTAAAACAGTACCTCGAACAAAATGAAATAATTTTGTTGTCTGGGCTAAAATGAATCCGCTGGCAGAGTCGAAAGGTTTCCATTATTTTTTAGATAAAGGGGAATGGTAATAATACTTCCTCACTAATCCTTGATTTATCATTCAAATTGTTCCGCCATTGACATCGTTGACTTAAAGGACAATTGTATACTTATTTGCACAGGCTTCAGATATTGTTCTCTTAAAAATTAATTTTGTTAATGAAATTGTGAAGTGAGGGAAAGGGAAACATCACTTTTTGTACTTCTTGACGGCTGTTGGCATCATATTTAAAAAAGCATGCAAATGATTTGTGAAACTAACAAAGAATTCCCCAAGCTTGGGGCAATAAATATTAAAATACACATATTTAAGTATATTTCGGTAAAACAAAAGGTTTAACCTAGAGCAGACATTCTTGTAATATATAAATACATATGTATGTACAGTAGAGATAGCATTTGTCCAATTTCGTAACCCCTCTGTTCACATTATTTGGACAAAAGTATTTCAATAATTTATTTGGTTTAAGTTTGTCGATTTCCTATCGCGATGGAGTATCCCGCTATGAGGGTGAAAAAGATTGCTTTCTTGTATTTACAGAGTAACAGGTGCATGTTCTGCTATGTTTACTGTATAGTTTGTTGTCAGTTAGGCGCCTATATTATTATCTTCAACATAACGTTCGACAATACATGACACCCTCAAAAAAGTTTGAATAGCATATCAATAAACTAACTTTTCTCGATTACTCCAAGTTATATAGGCATTAGTATTATACGTATATATGTATATGGACTTAAATTTTTTGATAAACAATTTGCATTACCTGGCTACGTTTTTTGCAGCTCTTCTTGTTCTGAATAAGAAACGGTTAAAGTTACAATTGGTAGTCCTCAACATCCTGAATTATAGTCCAAACAGTCGAGATTCAAGTGGAAGGCTGTGACCTAAAAAATATTATCGTTATGGAAAAAGTGCCAAGAGCCAAATCTTTGAATGGTTATCATGAAAATGCCACAGCATTTCTGCGAACATCTACCTTACTTATCCTTAAGAAACTGCCAATGTCAAGGACAATTCCGAAATTCTGACTTTCAACTTTACCGTAAGTATGAAAAAATAAACCCGCGTGTATAGTGATGCCCAAAAATTACTTGCTGTGATAAGAACTGCTAAAAAAGTGATAAAACGGAAAAATCTTTCCTTGCATCAGTTAACTAAATACTATGAGGCTTTTAGTTTGGGCTTGTATTAGCCATTCAAGCTACGAATATGATAGGCACGAGTACATATAATCTACAATATATTTATTATTATGCAAGACGTCAATGAATGGTGTCCCGACGTTTACAAACATTACCACAATTTATAATTTTTTTCTGGATAATTGGCTAAGCAGTCCTACAGACTTTACTTTATTTCGAAGTGTTTATACATTTTCAAATTTGTTTAATAGATGGGGAATAATAGACTTGCTTGGCACATCATCAACGATAAAAAATCAGGCAGTTTCATTTGCGTACTCACAATACGATAATTATTTATATAAAATGTTCTGATAACTTGAACACGTTGTTGCGCCCAATTGTTAGCTATACATGACATATTCAATTTTCACTAAGTCTAAAATAAGAACCTCTAGAATGAACAGCTATGGCAGGAGTGCAATTTTATTTTTTCATAAGACTTAGTGGTACTTGTACATATTTAACATAAAAGATTTTTGGGGTTCATTACAAAACCAGTTTTTTCCTGGGAGATTAGCATGCTGTACACAGCTAAAACTCGGACTCGATATTAGACTAAAAAGTTCCATTCGGAAGAATTTAGTGTCGAACCAAGTGAGAAATCGGAAATAGTTATTGAGGGCGATGTTCTTAGAGTAGCGTATCCAGAGTAATGGAGTTGTATATGCTACATACGAGTATGACAGTATGTCGACACCTTTCTGCAATGAAATTTGACGGAATCTGCTTGAGTCTATCAAAACACATCGTCCAATCTTATGCGTAAAACGCCATGTCGCATTGCTCCCATGCCTCAGTGCAAATAATTGGAATAGTTGATGAATAGTTTCCTGATTTTTCTCCTACGGATCATTACCTTTTATGCAGTCTGGAGTTATTGCCGGTAGGAAAGAAAGCGTTCAGAGGTCACAGAAGCCTTTGAATATTTAATGGAGTCTAAAAGTCAGAACTTCTATAAAAGAGAAATAGAATAAAAGAGAATTATACCTAGATACTCGTGCCAATTTAGATTAAATTAAAATGTTTAAAAAAATATTTAAACTTAAGATTGTTACTATAAAATCGGATATTTCGTATGGTTTACTTAGTGATTTGTTGATTATTCGCATATTTTTTCAGCGTTTCATCTATACTCAAATAAGACAGAAGAACGTATAGAAGAAAACACTTTATTTGTACGATACGAAGATGGAAGATGGTCAAAGCCATATTATGATTGCGGTGGAGGTAATATCTGGATGCTTACTTATACGGTACCATTTTTTGGTTATGAAAATGGAACATATTTCTTCAAGTAAGTTTTGATCAGTGAATTACTATATATATCGTGTATACAAAATCTAGCAAAATTTTATAATAAAATAGCACAAAACTTAAATTATTATTAAAATGAAAAGCAAGTATGCTAAAATTTAATTTGAACCTAATATACAACCCAAATTGTTGATGAGAAAGATAGATTTTAAACTGTTTGGAATGCAATACGAAAAGGAATTTAAGTACCCTTAAAATGCTTGCACACAGCGCGAGCGAAGGATGTGAATGAACATTCATACATACGAGGTTATACTCGTATTTTGCTGAAACTAGAAAATATTAATAATCCAAAATGAGGAAGCTGTATAGTAATATTTCGTTGACATATTTTTCTAATTTAAAATATTTGTTTGCACGATACATTTTTTTATGATATTTTATGGGCTAAAAATATTTTAAATAGACACAATTCTTTTATAAAGATAGCATTTGAAAAAGATACTTATAGGAAACGCATTCTTGTTTCCTTTGGTGTTCCTTCAAAATTTTGACAGAAAATCTATCGTTTGTATTTTATTTAGAGTTTTCGCTTTTTATTCCATTTTAACTACAGTTTAACTGAGTTTTATCAGAAAAATAATACCAATTTTCTGACAAAGAATTCTACTGTAATAATTCTTGTGAACATACATAGATAATTCTTCTCGAAATTTTTAACTGTTTTTAAAGTTTCAACTTAATACTATTTTAAGCAAATTTACGCATCACCGCTTTCTTTTATTTAACAATAATTTAAATTATACGTATGTTTAATTTCCTCAGAATTTTGATACAAAAAATAATATCTAACATCACAAAATAGCTGAAATACGAGTATATTAATTGGTATTTCGGCTGTTTTTCTTTTTTTCATCTCTGTTTTGAATGGCCATAGAAAGTTCTGAAAGTGTTTTCTGCAAATTATTGCATACAAAAAAGTTTTTCTTTTCCAAAGGAATACATAGAATAACAGTCTAAAGAGTATGGCCGTGGGGGAAAAATCTTGAATATGTTTTATCCATGACGGTGTGGAAATTTTAAAATCTTTGAAACCTTTGCCTCTCCCCTTTATTGATAGGCATTTGTTTTTTTTTCGAGCTCCTTTTTTCCTAAATTGTTAAAGGTGCGAACAGACAGGAAAATTACTTCACATTACTCCTACACAAAAACTCCCTCACACTTTTTTAAAATTGTAAATGTTATGTGACACATATGTTGCTCTTAGTATGTAGCTTTAAGGGTGTTCCGTTGGGTACATGTTTTTTATATCTGCACATTATGTTTGCCTCGATTCTTTTTCGACATTAACGTTAACTTTGGCCTTTTCTTTTTCTTGATGATGTGTGAAAGCAGTAGAAAGGAAAAAATACGGGGTTTTGATCATGACAATCAGAAGCACTTGTTGAACATGAAAAATACACATCCAACGGAACAAGCTCTACCCAGAAATTCTGTAAATGTTACTTTCATCAGGCATGGCGAATAAGTCCTCCGATGTACGGGTATTGTTCACTGAATAATAAAGATACTCTTCCATACGTAGTCCTTCTATTCTATCAGTATCTTATTTTTAAACACTAATGAAAAGAAAGTTTCATATCAAATAATTTGAACAATTTAAGAGAATTCTGATGAGGTGGAAGGAATTGTAAATGCTTGAAGTTGGGAGCTTTTATTATCAACTCGTTCAAATAATAAAAGCGGTATATGCTACACGTATAGTAGATATAAGGTTGCATACATTACAAATATCAAAAGATGATAATATATGTACGAGTATATTGTATCTCTATTCAGCAGACCATATGAAGTTTAAAAAGAAATAAAAATCTCGAAAATTATACGCATTTGAGGAAGATTTGTCTGATAAAAACCAGAAAAAGAAAGCAATAAATGTAGACCCCCAAGCTCCGGTCATGAAAAATATCTTTTTCTTGCTTGTCTATATCCAAGCAATCAGATGGGTATATAATGATATCGTATTAAACAGTAAATATATTTATACATACATGTATGAAGGACTTAAGGGTTTAAAAACGTTCGGGGAAAGAAACACCAGGAAATTATCAGTTAAGAAGAATAGCCAGGAACTTCGGTTAGGTTAAGTTAGGTATGAGGGATATGCTATCACACAGACACCAGGCACCAAACGGGCCCATCGTGATCCCAGTGTATTAGCCAGGAGTTTAAATTGCTTCAAATTAAAAAAGCATGCGCGCGTACATAAGATATGTATGCTTAATGTTATAATATTCATTTCCATAAGGAAATCAAAATATTGATTTAAGTAAAATTATAATTTAATTTACGATTAAAAAAAATTTATTTTGAAGCGGATGAGTTTGGTGGGGATCCCAGAACTTAACACGACTGCATATGACTTATGTAACTCATCTCTATAAATGCAGTTAGATGCTGCCATAAAATCGACAAACAGTTGTGTTCCTGAAGTTCCAATATCTGATGCAAGGTTACTATGTGGTTGATGGTGGATTAACCAGGTCTTTAAGCCACATTGAAAAAACTTACCAGATAGTTTTCAAGCGTTCGTATTATAGAAACAGTCAATAAAACGTTGTACACGATGTTAAAAGGACAACCAACTCTATGGTTGGAGTAGTTAAGAGGGTCCTTCAACGATGCTGTTGTGTTACTCACTAAACATATTTCGCGATGAGTTGTTGTATATTCCTTATTAAATTAACGCGCGCTACCTCAAATAATTTGGCGGTCATCTTGGTGATTAGTTTATATCTCGTTATCGAGAGCTCTTCTTGTGGACGTTAAATTATTCATTCATAGTGGAATGTTAGTCATCTTCACCATTAGACGAAGTATTCCTTACAAGTTTCCAGCACTAACCGTAACTAAATTATTACGTTCCTATCTTAATCACCGCAGGCTTCTGTTT
Organism: Volucella zonaria; assembly: GCA_963966105.1. Taxonomy (NCBI): domain Eukaryota; kingdom Metazoa; phylum Arthropoda; class Insecta; order Diptera; family Syrphidae; genus Volucella; species Volucella zonaria. The sequence goes on from OZ014531.1 coordinate 209,912,135, forward strand.
AGTATTTGTGTCCTGACCAAGTTCAACGTACTTCAATTACAATTAGTCATCGTAGACCAAACCAAATTCGTATTTTCTTTAAAATGTATAACAAAAAGCAGAAAACTTGGTACTACTATGCTGTTTTTGGATTTGGGAACTAGCAAGTCTAACCTCATTATGCTCATAATAAGTTAAAAATGTTGCATTAGCAAAAAGAAAAATGTTAAATATAAGTGTGTATCTAGTGTACACATGTATGGGTAATGTACAAGCCTATATATATGCAAACAGTTTAATCTAATATATTAAATATAACAATTATTGTTGAATATCTCATCTTCGTAGAGCCGAATCATTTTATATTGTATAAATTCAACGCTCCACTAATTATGCAATCAATTTATTATGCAAAGCAAAATTTCGTTTTTAAGTATTTTACCAATGCCAAGGATGGCTAAATATGTGATATGGTGATGCTTGTAAAATAGAAAATACAGCTTTCATTAGGTATTTACAAAGTTTTAAATCGACGAGTTTGTTGTATTTGACTCTCCAACACAAATCTATAACTTACGTTACCAAATTAAAAATTACTTCAAGTAGTTAATTCTACTTGGAAATTCAATTTATGTAAAAGTGGAATCGGCATTAACGCCCTTTTTTTATTTGCTTCTATTTAGTAAACATAGGTTAAGTACAAAAAATTTACATTTAGTTATATGATACGGATCCGTTTTGTTGACTTTTACGTTTTGATATCATTTTCTTTTATTTGATTGAAGTCAATTAGGAAATTGATTAGAATAAAATGAACCATTTTAAAATGAATATGGGGAATTCTCAACATCGTGTTCAATAACCTTCCGACTAAGTCTAAGAGTTCACCAAAAAAGAAATTCTGTTTCAAGCTAAAACCAATGTTGTTATTAGTGCGCATTTATCTACTCATAATAAAGCCTACAAAATTGATGTTGGTTAGTCAAATAGAGTATTCCAAGCATTACTTACAAATGTATTTATTTATCTTCTTTTTTTGGAAAGTACCGCTAGTAAAATCCTATTACAGAATGTTATTTCGGGTCTAAACGAATAAGGATTACCGATGGATGCTAAGGAATATCAATAAGATTTTCTTTTTAGCACAAATTTTCGAAGTTTTAGGGATGGGTGAATTTATAGTTTTCCTTTTTCATTTAATGCAATTTTATTTCAAGACTTTGTTTGCATAATTTGTTCGGTTTGAATATTTTCAAACCAGGATGTTCATGTAGACATATGTATATGTATTTATATGTACAAAACCATATGTACATGATGTATGTATGGAGTAGTGTGTAGAAGACATTGGAAATTTATGAAAAATGGAGTGATTTTCAAATAAAAAATAAATGAACACTAGATACGTGACTCTTCTGCTAGGGATCAAATATTGTCATGGAATAAAATATTTAAAACGCCTTTAGAGTATTTCCCTTAAATGGAAATAAACGATGACTGGGTAAATCTTTAATGATAATTTTTCGTAAACCGTAGAAAACCTGTACTAGATAATTTGTTGATTTACGGCTATTCTTGTAAATTGATAATGTCCTAATTTAATTTCAGGATGGAACTAGAGTTTATATTTTTTTGAAATGAAGAATTCACATGTGGACAAAGCTTGATAAAATTAAATTTGATGCTTCGGTGCGTGGGTTGCGTTGATAAGAAAAAACCGAGAGATATCTTGTACTTAGATTCCGGACGTCATTCGGTCTCACATGCAAGTGCTCAGGACGCCGATACATATGTATGTGTAATACATATTATCGATTAATCATAATACAAAATCGCTCAAACTTAAAACTTAAGAAATGGTCAGAATTATAATAAAAATAACGATACGAACAGATTCGAGCTTGAATGTTTAGTCAATATAATTTGTTATCAGTTTAGAAGGAAGGCTTTAGAGCCGAAGATCTTGAACTTTTGAAAATAATACATTTGAGACGTCGAAGCCAATACGAAGACTTATGTCGCACTGCGCCGACATAAAAGCAAACTGCTGTCAAGATTAAAATCCTTGTACAGATAGTTTACTGACAGACATAACCCGAGAATCATGACATTGAATTCGTAGATCAAAAATCTCCAAATGTTATAAAAGAAAATTACAGAAATTTTGTGAGCTTTTATTGAAACAATTAAATTCAGCCTGCAAACACCAATAACCCGAATATGATCCCTCAAATAAATAAAATATTTCGGAGGAATAATGAAAATGCTCTTAAATCGCCCAAACGACGAACAACGAACAAATATCTGTAGCAGCAGGCATAGACCCAAATGAGGCCGTTAATTATGACAAGTTCTTTGTGATCGAGGATCAGCAGGAAAAAATAGAGGCTATGGGAGCGACTTTCCAGGAAGTGTACAAGGCGAATGACATTATTGACCCGAACTACGACCTGCAAAATTGAGTCCTTGTGCACAATTTCTGCCTTAGAAATGAAATAATGAACTCGGGTTTCACCAAGTTCACTGACAAGAATATGGCAAATAAAGTCATGCAATGTGAGGGAACAACCCTCGTTCATTTCGAAGATAGTGCCCCAAATGGTCTCCGACACAATCAAAAGTAAGAAATCAGTGGGAACCGATGAAATACCGAACATTGGGCATCAACATCTCCCACTAGAAGCGGTGGACATTTATACCAAAACTGCGGTGGTACAGCCCATTCCAAAACAGGATAAAGAAACTTCCAATCCGGCGAATCTCCGGTCGATCAGCTTTCTTTCAAATATCAGTAAAATGTTCGAGAAAGTGATCAATAGAGTCGTGACTCAGTAGGTTGAGGATAAAAATATAGTACCGGGTAACCAATTTGGTTTCAAGTCGGGGCTTGATGTCATTCATGCCGGGTCTAAGCTGGTCTTTGATATCCAATGAAACAAAGGCAACAATCAATGCACTGATACCTGCCTGATCGGCTTGGTATTAGTAAACCACTGCTGTATATTCTTTATAATATGCTCACAGACAGTTTGTCGCGAAAAATGGCGATGTAGCATTTCACATTAAAAACGGTGTGCAACAAGGTGCGATAAATTCGCCGATCCTATTCAACATTTACACAAGTGATCTGATAGGTTCACTTCGCCATGCCATAACGTACGCAGAGAACTTAATCGCGTACAGATCAGGTCCAAATATTGAGGTCATTAATATACATTTACAACGTGACTTCGATAAAATTGAACGATATTGCGATGACTGGAAGTTGAAGATCAACTTTCAGAAGTCGGAAACCATTCTGATTAGGACGTCTTTGTCTGGGGCTTCTAGGGACGCCAGAAAGAATTGCGAACATTTTCAATCGTGGACAACAGGGGCAACAACTTGCTCATCGAAATGTAGTCAGATACCTTGTTATTTGACTATATCAATATCTGTATTTTAATAAACATATAGTTGTGCTCTGGCCAGAGCCAAAGGTACCTTTGTCCTTACAAAGAGATTTTTTATAACAGCCAACTCGATGTGAGCTTGAAGGTGATCTGCTACTACATGTTACTTATCCGCACTATGCTTGTATTTGGATGTCCCGTGTGAGAGCAAGTTAATTGGAAAAGATTCGGGTGTTTGAGAGAGTTAGGGCTTGTCTTCGATTCTATAGAAGACCAGAGATTGAGTACATAAAATTATATCCTGATGAGATCTTGTACAATAGGGTGAACCTAATAAGAGTGGACAATTTCGCCATTAACTTGACTCGAAGGCACATTGCAAGAGCAATGACCTATGCCTATTAAATGTTGGATGCCACCCATAGAGCGAAATAACCACTAAGCCCAAACAACTTTCTCTCTCTCATGTCATGCTTAGGCATTATAAGTCTATTCATACCCACTTAAGTGGTAAGCTCTTTTTTAAAACAAAACTCGGACAAGCTGATCTCCGGTACTTACTATCCCATTTATATATATCATGAGAGAGTACGCTTTATTCCTCCAGAAGCGTTCCTCTGGAAGGACTAAATTCACATCGCACATGGCAGTGCGGAGCGTCTCCGGTTCTGTAGGGGGATAGGAAGTCGCGATTGAGGGATGTTGCTCAGAAACACTAACGATTTTGGATGTTTGTTGAAAGAGAGGAAGCTTGTACGTCGAATTCCTCCAGTTCAGGATAGCTTCATTAGAGAGCAAAGTTGGTCAGCCTGATGTCTTAGCCGTGGCCGGTTTACATAAGGTAGATACAAGAAAAAAAAATTTTAAAAATTACAAAAAAAAGGAAAAATTACAACAAAAAAAATTATAAAAGAATAAGAGTAACAGCTTCTCTAAAAGAAGGGGTAATCCATTCAACCAAAAAAATGTATATTAATAATAAGATAGTATAAGTAGCTTAAGATTAATTTTTGAGTAGTTTATAAGTTTTTGTCATAATTCTCTATAAAATCCGTTTGCTAAGTTCTTTTCCATAAAAAAAATGGTTCTTCTTAGTTTTAATTTTAGTGTTAATGATTATAGAAATATGAATACTGTAAAAAAAACCTAGTTTAGGTATTAAAGGTAATTTTAAGTTATCTAAGCTAATTTTTAAGCATTTTTGTGTCTAGCTTGGTAGAGTTTATTAATGAATTTAAATAGAAGAGAATCAGCCTGTTGCGCCATAAACTTAACATGAAGTCGTTCGTTGGTCAGATTACTCTTATTCCGGGGAACTAAAGGTCAAACTACCACCAGAAGAGTCACACTCTGAAAAAATGCAAGGGCTGTTGCAGAGGAGGGACAAACGTCTTTTCCGTCTCTAACACCCCGAAAAGGGAGAAAGCTTCACCCCGTCTCTTGACGTATTATCTTGCGTCAGATGCTGGGACCGGTCGGTGCTGCAACTAGCAACGGCTACAGTTCCAATAGAGGAAAATCGTACGAAACGGCCAAAAGCATTAATAAAAACAAAACTAGCGGTGGCTTTACGGGGTCACAATGTATAAAATTGCGCTGAAATAAGCAAATGCCGTAGTTCTGGTGGACAAAAGTCGGTTTATGCTCACAAATATACTTAAATAACCCTGAAACTGGTGCTGCAACCAGTAAAGTTTGTTATTTCGGTGGATGGAATTTGAAAGTCGCGGGAAAATCCAAATACGAGAAATATCCAAAACACCAAAGGGAACGACACCGTCTTATGTATAAGTATATAAGGATGCAACTGTTCCTCTGTGGCGTTTCGAATTGGGAATGCTGGCAATGTAAACAGTCTGAATAGTACTGAGTGCAAAAACTGTGTTGATCATAGGAGCAACCCAAAGCAGAAAATCTTTGCATTCAAACAGACGGAACTCTTAAGTTGAAGTGCTAAATGCAGGAAGTTCCTGGACGACTAAGCAAGTTTCTGCAAAAAATCCTCTTCTGGGAATTAAACTTTTTGGGTTTCATTGACCAACGAACCTAACACGCGCCGTCTTCTAGATTCCGGGGCTACTCAGGAAAACGGAAGATGTGTTGCTGCATCTTCATACCCAAAAACCGGGACATGACAATAAAAAGTGAAAAACTTATTCTCACACCGAGAACAGGAAGCGGCAAAACAAGCACTCTCCTCAAGTTGTAGGCTTGGATCCAGTTATGATTTATGTCTTTTTTTGCACCTTAATAAAGTTAATTTCCGTTTTATTTAGAAGTGCAGGCAAAAGACGACTTATCTATTAGTATCACCATTAACCATCAACATTTTCAGTTTGCTACAGCATTCTTAAATAGGAGGCTTTCCGTGTTGAATACAATGAGGTATATCAATAAAGGAACTATGGCGATTTAGAGGTTTCCCATCACAAATGACGAGTGATCGGAAATACTGAGAACTTGTCTTTTGGTGCCGCATTCGCTCTCACCATATAATCGTTGACAATTTCGTAATTAAGATTTAGCTTTTGCCGATAAAAACTTCGAGACGAAAATAGAATGGGATAAATTCGTTGTTGCCTTAGCTTATTTTCCCTATGACCATCAACGGCGGTCGCAGAACGTGATTCCAAGAAGATTGGTTTAATTATGTACCGCGATGCTAGTTCTCAGAATACTTTTTGTGGCAGTTGCAAATTCAACATGAAAGACACTCATCTCCTGAATTTTATACTATCATCTGACCTAGTTCTCAACATGTTAGAACACGGATTTGACGTGACTACGTAAGAAAACCCAAAAACCCAAGATACTTAGAACTAACTGATCGAAAAAAGTAATATAAGAAAGCAAATCGAATTTCGAAGACTCCTTCTTAAAAATATTGTACATTTCGGAAAAGATCGAAACCCTTGTTGAAGTTAGAAGACTGGTCAAAGACCTTTAAAGGGGCAAATCACTCAGAGTGTAAACTATTAAATGATCTAATGGCACCTTCACTGGCTCGAAAGTACAATTCTGTAAACAATCTAGCGAACACTAAGAGCAGGCTTCATACCAAAAATTGCAAAAACATACTATGCAGTCGCTAAAAGCTTCAGCCCAATTAGTATGGCTTTTTCTTATTTTGAAGATTATAGGACAAATAGTTGAGCTTCCTGGGCGTCAAAATGCTTTCCGAATGCACCATCTGTGCAAATGCAACATACCTACCAAAGCAGAAGAGTTTCTGAGTTTCTGAGTCTGGTGAGCAGAATTGAAGCTGCACTCGCCAAGAAGTACGCGCTGGACATAGACATTGAGGGTGCTTACGACAAAGAAACTTTTGACGACATGTGTAACACGGCTAAAAACACGATGCGAACGAATTACATATTTTGTGGATAAGAGCATTGATGACGAATAGAATACACGATGACAGGGCTCAGTATGGGCTGAAGGGCGTCGTTATGCCTTCACTGCTGGTTCATAGACGACAGCGCAAGTTAGAAAAAATATGAGAAATGAAAATAGCTTACCCGGAAGTACAAACTGTAATCCAAATCTTTAAAAAAAAAGGAACTTTATAGCAACATATACATATATGAAAATAATTTCATGCATTCTCATTCTCTTTCTCTATCTGTGCATGTGACCGTTGGCCAACTGTTTTGAATAGTACACGTTGTGTAGGTGGTTGGAAATATGCGCCCATGATTTGGTAGGGGTCGGGTTAAATACTAGATCTAAAGATAAGATAGATATTTTAAGTAACATCAAGATCGGGAGATCTTTTTGACCAGGATGCCCGATGTGTAGTAGTATGTGTACATGGCTACGTCCATCTAATCACGGCCATCAGCATAAAGTAATAATTATGTACGCATATTTATAAATCCGAACGTATGTATGGAAATGCTGTCAATCTCTTATATGTAAGTTTCTAATATTTATAAATAGTTACACATACGAATATATCAATATCGGCAGTGGAAACGATCGGATGTGTTTTCTTTTAACTTCTTCACGAGTACTACACATTGTCCGTAGCCATGTATAAATTTATTGGCAAAAAACACAAAAGATGTTTCGATTTGTCAGAAATGTATGTATTCGCATGTAAGCTAGTATATATTACAGATATATGTACATTATATATGTATATGTATAAATATTCGTATATATAATATATCATATATACATATATACTTATGCCCTAAGTATTTAAGCACAACTAGTTTCATCTTACTGAAAATTGAAGAAACGCAAAGCCTACTGTCCTTATACTACCCAATGCTATGCGAGTACCTGTTTCATTTAAATTAAAAAAAAATACAAAACCAAAATAACATAAAGCTGTTTAATTTAAATGTTTAATTTTTTTTTAAATTTATCATACAAATCATAAGAGGTACATCGGGTATAGATATTGATTTAAGGCGAGTGGATATTGATCAATGCCCGCAACGCAATACTCCAGGAGCAACGCAACCCTTAAACATTTTTGCCGGAACCGATAAATGTAAGCAACGGACAACAATGGTAAGTGTTTTATCACCAAAATATCGATAAAATAATAACGTAATTTTATTCACGACTTGATTTTCTTCTTTACTCGTATACTTATTTCTTTGTTTTATATAATTTCCATTATTAACTTAGTAACACCCTTGAGTACTATATATAAATAGGTATAGCGATAAGCCACATTTTCGTATGTTCATGCAGATTCCATTTGAATTGTAAAAATAAACATTCAGACGTTTTGGCAAAAATTTTAAATCCTTTCAGCAACATGTTGACAAAATTTACATGCTGTCAGAATTAAGAAAAAAGATTATTAGGTATAGTTTTTGTATCAAAGGTTGTTGCAAATGACAACATATTAGTCAATAGCTTGAGGCCCACCTATTTAAAGTCTCATGTATGCAATACTGTCTTCTGAATGCGCCATAGTAGAAGTTGAAGGTTCAACCAGATTAGCTGACAGAAAGTACGCTTATACGCAAACGCAAACGCAAACGCAAACATTTGCAGCTAGGCAAACAAACACGGAGCAGACGATATATTCCTTTTGTGGATTAAAACACGGTTAATAAATAAATTAGTTTTTTACATAAACTAACCAAGTGGCCAATATGCAATGGCGAGGGAAAATGAGGTTTAGTTACAAATTTAAGTTTTTTTTCCCCCGTTATAACTTCTATGGTCAGATATGTATACGCAGAAGATGTGGTCGTAAACTTTGCCGAACCATACTTGTATATGTATATCTATTGTATTTTGCCGTAAACTATAATAAAGAGGCAGTGTATTCAATCTACTCGTAGTTTTAAACACATCGTTTCTCAGACAAAGCCTAGTATTGTAGTTAAACGTATCGTGGTACCAAAGGAGATATCCACTTTTCACTAAACAGAGCCCTATGGAGTGACATGGAGTGGGTGGCAGTGGCTCAAGTGGTAGTGGACTGGCTTAAAATCGGAAGGTTCGGTGTTCGAATCCCAGCCTCGCCCGAAAAAGATATTAATTTTTTCAGTTAATGATAATCAAGTAAGATGAGTAGTTGATTAGAAATCAACATCAAGCCAACTTCTACTAAGGATTTAGTCTCCCTATTAAATGTTGGATGCCACCCATGGAGCGAAATAACCACTGATCGCAAAATCTTTCTTTCTCTCTCTATCCCATTTTCCAAAAAACTTAACACATGCTGAGGCATTATAAGTGTATTCATACCCACTTGAGTGTTAAGTTCTTTAAAAAAAAAAAAAAAAATGCACAATGTCATTATAAAACAATCTATCATTCACTTGCCGTGCGAAATAAACGTCCCTTTCATTAAATAATAAGACGAATCCAATTTTTAAATATATATTTGCCCAAAAATATAAGGTTTTATAGTTTAACCAAACCATTTCTGATTTTAAAAACTAAAAACAGAAGCTCTATTTAGGTCGATGTACGTTTAAATTTTTTTAATTCTGTTTTGTTTTCGATTTTTACAACAGTGCGAAGCTCTTAAAGGACTTGGTTTTAGACGAGGTTCATACAAATGCATCTGCCGAAAGGGATTTTATTTTCCAGATACACTTTCCATTCAAAAGTTCTTCAACGGCAGTGTTTTGGAAGAAGAATATGAAAAGCTTATGCTGGTAAGTAAAATGAAAACCACTTCTCAAAAATGCAATTATTTGCTATTACCATAATTTTGGCATGCCAATATGTTACTCTAATTATCAAACATAAAATATTGGGTATATAACATAATTCGTTCGGTTTTTTTTTCAAAATTTGAACGTTTATTTAAGAGCAGCATGTGCAATAGTATTATTCAAAGTATTGCCCATCTGAAGCTATGACTTTTTCCCATCTTTCTGACAATTAGTGGATCCTATCCCAAAAGAACTGCGCCGGCTTGGCAGCCAAGAATGAATCAAGCCAATTTTTGATATTCTGCTCTGATGTGAACCGTATTTCAGTGAGGGCGTTCTGCATCGACCGGAACAAATGGTAGTCAGAAGGGGCAAGGTCTGGGCTATAAGGCGGGTGGGGTAAGACTTCCCATCCACTGTTTTCCAAATAGTTCTTAACCGGAATAGCAACGTGGAGCCGAGCGTTGTCATGATGGAAAATTGTTGCCTCGTGTCTGGTCGCATATTCCGAGCGTTTTTCGGCCACTGCTGTCTTCAAATGGATTAATTGTGTTCGGTAGCGTTGTCCATTGATGGTTTCACCCGGTTTTAGTAGCTCATAATACAGCACACCCATCTGATCCCACCAAATACAGAGCATTACCTTCGCGCCATGGATATTCGGCTTTGCCGTTGATTTGGTTGGTTGGCCGGGTTTCACATATGATTTTTTGCGTTTGGGGTTGTCGTAATGGATCCATTTTTCATCACCAGTAACAATCCGATGCAAAAATGACTTCTTTTTGTGGCGTTACAGCAGCATTTCGGACATGCAAAACCGCCTTTCGACGTCTCTCGGCTTGAGTTCATGTGGAACCCAATTTCCTTGCTTTTGAATATATCCAGCTGCTTTTAAACGTTTTGAAATGGCTGCTTGAGTGACACCCAAAGATTCTGCGAGCTCTTCTTGTGTTTGGCAACAATCTTCATAGAGTAATGCTTCCAGTTCTTCATCTTCAAACTTTTTTTTCTGCCCAGGACGTTCATCGTCTTCCAAGCCAAAATCACCACTTTTAAATCGTGCAAACCACTTTTGGCACGTTCGCTCAGCTAGCGAATGTTCACCATAAACTTTCACCAAAATACGATGACTTTCGGTAGCAGTTTTCTTCATATTAAAGTAATAAAGAAGAACTCCCCGCAAAAACACTTTTTCAGGCACAAAGTTCGACATATTTGAATGAAAAAAAATTACTGTTGTTTACGCTTCAAATGAATGACATATACTGAAATGACGTACAATGACAGTAGCTTTCCAACGCATGTTCCAATGGAATAATACAAGTTACGCCATCTCTTAGCAAACCGCACGAATTAAGTTATGGACCCAATATTTTAGACATTTATATTTGCTTTTTAGGTATTAACAAGTGTTTAAAAAAATTGTAAATGCTAAAATGACACAAGATGAAAAACAAGATTTTATTTGTTCCTCGGTTTTTTTTTCAGGGAAAAAATTCAACGTATAACATAGTGCAAGAATATGAATGCTTACCATGCGCTGAAGGATGTGATTCATGCGAAGATAGTTCACCATGCATCGCTGCTCTTAATTGGCCCATGCGAACCAGTATCCTGGTGCTGGCATGTACTATTATTGGATTATTACCACCAGCTGCATGGTTCACATTTCGATATCAGCAAGTTAAGGTACATAATATGTCTTCATTACATTGAAATATGTATCTTATAAAGTCTGTTCAACTGAATTGCAACTTGTTGGTCATACAAATAGTTTTAAATTCAATTAAGTTTGTTGTCTTTAATTAAACTACCATATTACACATGATTTGTTTTCTCTCCCCATCAACGTTGTATCTTATAAATAAAATACAAATGAATAGTTTAGAAGGCGATAAACCCATTTACGTATTTATGTGTATAATTTTTTAATTCCATTAAATATTTTTCCTTCAAAAAAATATATAGTTAAATAAAAAAAACTGGGGCGCAAGTACATACATTTGTTTTAAAAATATTAAATAAAATAACAAGAAAGAATGGACATACTATTTGGACAAATTTTTGTATTAATAATATTTAATAACCAAATATTGCTTTAATAAATTACCCTGTATACAGATATAAAAACTTGCTTTCTAGCCGACACAATGGTGCATAGAAGTTTGGAACTAATAAGGCGACACAAAATCAATTTAATAAGCAAACAAAATATTTGAAATGGGGCCACTTACTTAAACTTGCGAACGGATGCGTAAAAATGTGTGCAATTGACGCCAGTCGAGAAAATAAACGTTATGCCCCTTCAGGGTGTTCAATTTCCGAGAAGGTGATAAGTGCCATTTATTAAGCCAAGTGGTATGTGATATAATTTTTAATTTTGAAGGAAATTTCAATAGTAGTGCAAAAACTCTCCATAGTGTTTCGAAATGTTTACAAAAAAACATTTTGGAGGAACAACTAACCAGTAAATGACAAACAGCAAGCTTCTTGAGTTTGTAATGAATATAATGAAAGTTTCGAAAGACGCTCTGTCTTGAGGTTTTTGAAGACGTTTCTGCAAGAATCTATATTACCGAAATATTTACTTACCGAGAACACCGAAATTTGCAACAGATGGAAGGAGTATGCAAACGCATTATTCAACGAAGAATTCTCGCACAGAAAGATTCCTTCTGCTGCTGCGCATGAAGAAGAACTCGCAGATTTTACGGAAGGTGAAGTAAACGAAGCTGTAAAAATAAGTGATACTGTTTAATAAAATAATGAAATGTTACGTTTGATGTGTGGACAGAGAGCCTTCTTGAAACATTGTTTACTTAAACAAGTGTCGAATATAATGAAAATACACGGACGACTTCTAAATAGTCGAAAGCGCAATATAATCGGACTCCAGACAACGCATAATGTCATGTGATATGCATACGGCAGGGTTCAAAATTAAGGAAAACTATAGAAGAACATCTGATAAGATCTGCATAAGATTGGGATAAAGTTCGCAGAGTAATAAAATAAATCTCAAAAGGTACCCCAGACGTAATATGTGAGATGGGATCAAACCAATGTAATATGCGTGGTGGGAATAACCCTGTCTGTATTGCTGTTTTTTCGAGCTCGAAAATTGTTCCCCAAACATCTACAGTGAAGGGATTACAGACCAAAGTCCAAGTAATTTCATATTTGGCCTACATCATAAATTATCCTATGAATTGCGATAGCGAGATTGAACATTTCGTGGGTTAGCTTAGATGTCTCGAAAACTCTACATTCTCTTGTAACAGAAAAGGGTCAAGCGAATTTATGAATACATACGAGGGGCGATCAATATATTCTCGGTATCAATATGAAGGAAAATGCGAATTCAATTTAAATTGTTTTTATTTTTCAATATAATCTAATATCAATGCATTTGTTACATCTTGAGATAAGCTTTCTTAAACCCTCAAAAAAATAAATTTCCTCTTTCTCTGCAGAATACCGACTTGAGTTCTTCATCATCCGAAAATCTTTTTCCACGAAGACATTTTTTCAAATCCGGAAACAGGAAATAATCACTAGGGGCAAGGTCTGGACTATAGGGTGGGTGTTGGATTTCTTCGAAACCACAATCTCGCGCAGCAGCCTTGGAAACTCGCGCCGTGTGAACAGGAGCGTTGTCATGAAGAAGCAACACACCCGCTGCGAGTTTACCCCGTCTTTTATTTTTAATTTCCTCCCGCAAATTATGCAAAGTGGAAGCGTAGGATGTGGCGTTGATGATTTCATCTTTTTTTTGTACTCAATGAGGAAGATTCCCTTTGAGTCCGAAAAAACTGTGGCCATGAGCTTCCCGGCAGACGGAGTGACTTTGAACTTCTTCGGGGGGTCTGTTCCTTTTTTATGCCACTGCATGGACTCTTGTTTGCTTTCAGGGTCATAGTGGTGGACCCATGTTTCTTCCCCAGTAACAATTCGATCCATAACACCGTCCGCGTTCTCACTACACATCTCCAAAAGCTCTCTACAGCATGCGATTCTCACTTTTTTCTGAGGCGCTGTGAGCATTCGTGGCACCCACCTTGCACTGACCTTTGAAAGGTTAAGATGGATATGAAGAATGGTGTGAATGGTACCAATTGAAAGCTTAGTGATCTCTGCCATCATTTTCACCTTTATTCGAGCATCCTCAAGAACAAGTTTTTCGACTTCTTTTATGCTTTCTCCCGTACAAGCAGTAGCCGGGGCGCCGGAGCGGGGGTCGTATTCAATGCTCTCTCTTCCTCTCTTGAACTCACTTGACCACTTTTGCACAGTTGATAATGAAGGTGCGGAACCCTGGTAAACAGCCACCATCTCTTCATGAATAGTTTTTTGACTTTTTCCTTGCTTAGTAAGAAATTTAATTACAGCGCGATGCTCAATTTTCACCATCATCGTCTCAGTTGCCATTATGATTCTGTTTAACTAGAGATAAAACGCGAATTAATAATCACATTTATATGAAATTTTACATGAATGCACTAAAATAATAGTATTACTTGATAAATAAGTCAATTTATATATACAACCACAGCTTCACCCCGATATCGAGAATATGTTGAACGCCCCTCGTATATTGTCATTCACTTTAAGCGTGAACAACAATAATTTTTTTTCATTCAAATATGTCGAACTTTGTGCCTGAAAAAGTGTTTTTGCGGGGAGTTCTTTTTTATCACTTTAATATGAAGAAAACTGCTGCCGAAAGTCATCGTATTTTGGTGGAAGTTTATGGTGAACATTCGCTAGCTGAGCGAACGTGCCAAAAGTGGTTTGCACGATTTAAAAGTGGTGATTTTGGCTTGGAAGACGATGAACGTCCTGGGCAGAAAAAAAAGTTTGAAGATGAAGAACTGGAAGCATTACTCTATGAAGATTGTTGCCAAACACAAGAAGAGCTCGCAGAATCTTTGGGTGTCACTCAAGCAGCCATTTCAAAACGTTTAAAAGCAGCTGGATATATTCAAAAGCAAGGAAATTGGGTTCCACATGAACTCAAGCCGAGAGACGTCGAAAGGCGGTTTTGCATGTCCGAAATGCTGCTGGAACGCCACAAAAAGAAGTCATTTTTGCATCGGATTGTTACTGGTGATGAAAAATGGATCCATTACGACAACCCCAAGCGCAAAAAATCATATGTGAAACCCGGCCAACCAGCCAAATCAACGGCAAAGCCGAATATCCATGGCGCGAAGGTAATGCTCTGTATTTGGTGGGATCAGATGGATGTGCTGTATTATGAGCTACTAAAACCGGGTGAAACCATCAATGGACAACGCTACCGAACACAATTAATCCGTTTGAAGAGAGCAGTGGCCGAAAAACGCGCGGAATTTTCCATCATGATAACGCTCGGCCCCACGTTGCTATTCCGGTTAAGAACTATTTGGAAAACAGTGGTCCCATCCAGTCTTACCCCACCCGCCTTATAGCCCAGACCTTGCCCCTTCTGACTACCATTTATTCCGGTCGATGCAGAACGCCCTCACTGAAATACGGTTCACATCAGAGCAGAATATCAAAAATTGGCCGGGGCCAGAAAGATGGGAAAAAGTCATAGCTTCAGATGGGCAATACTTTGAATAATACTATTGTACATGTTTTTCTAAATAAACGTTCAAGTTTTGAAAAAAAAACCGCACGTTATATACCCAATACATCGGAATGTTGGATGATGTGTGAGAAGTCTAAACGGAAAATCACAGATTCTGAAGTCAAAAGGTTACTAATGTTTGATAGATAAGACATTATATAATAAGAAGTACGTATACCGACGGAAATATTCACATTACAAAACAATTAGTAAAACAAAACTTCATGCTTCAAGTCATACAATATAATCGCTGTGTACTTCTTCCGCCTTTCGGATCCGGCAAAACCGTGTACAAAAACCGAAAAAAATAAAATTATAAAAAAATATAAAAAAAGAAAATCGTTACAACTTCACAAAACATAAACACAGAACAAAAATATATAATAAAATAAATAAATATTTGATTAAGTATTTAGTTTTAGGTAGCAACTAAGTTCTTTCATTAAAAAAATATATTTTCTTAATGTTAACATAAAAATAAGTAAATTGAATGAATAAACTAATTTTATTACGTCGAAGACAAGGAATGAGGTTTAAGTTTATGTTAGAGCGTCCGAAAGCCAGGACGTTATAATATGATTAGTTAAGTTAATTAAGCCAATTTTTTGTATAGTTTTGAGTTTTACTGTTATTTTATTATTTTTTTTTTTTAATAAAAACGCATTTAAAATTAAAAGAAAGGTGAGACTTAACCACTCCGGACTGTTGCGCCAACATTATTATTTATTAATTTTAAAAATCAATAAATACAAGTCGTCCTATACATACATCGTATTAATGTATGTATTATTCTATTAACTTTTCAGGTAGTTCGTGCAGCCAGTCCTGCCCTTTTACGGGTCATAGCGATCGGCGCATTTTTCATATACTGCACGGTAAGTTTATTTGTTTGTTCATATATTTATTTATTTATTTATTATCTTTCAAGAACTTAAGCTCTTAAACTAAAAATAAATATTTTCATATGTGAACAACTACAAGTTAAAATAAATAATAATTAAGGAGAAAATTATAAATGAGGCTATCAACTTTGACCATTAGGTATATTGTGATTTATCATATAATGGCGCACTATTTAATAAAATTTAAAAATAAATAACATTAGTGAACAGATACACGCGAATATAAAGGGTGTCCCCTAATTTGTTGACGATAATTTGGGAAATGATTCCTGGGCATATTCTAAGAAAAAAATAGTTTGATAGTAAGGGTCTATCTCCAATGTTGACATGATTTATCGAGGATTTAAGAAAATGCTTACTTTGGTGTACCCTGACCCATGTTAACGGAAATTGCTCTGTTACTACTGATGGTAAAAACTTCGTGTAGGACTTTATTTTTAGAAGAAATACCAGACTTTATAACGGCGTTTAAATAATGTTGATATCTTGTTTGAGTGTTTAGATATCCAATTTCAAAGCCTGTTCCATTTTCATTGCCCATGCTAATTTTCTACTTGGAGGTCACTTTTCTTCAAGAAATGCCTAATTAACTTAACGTTTTACTATTTTTTTCTTATGAAAGTAACAAGAATAAAACAAAAAATCGTCAATGAGTTTGCAGAAAAAGCCATAGATTTTATGATACTTGGAAAAACCTGCAGCAATTAAAATTTATAAAAATGGTTTTTTTACTTTAAGCTCCAAAGGTTATGAATAAGAAATGATTTTGTGTGGTCTTAGTTAGTTTTTATTTTATGTGTATACTAAAACAGTATTAACAGGTGCTCAAAGTGTCCTCCTTGGTTTTGTATGCATGCTAGAGCCCGTTTATTATTTGATGTGTTTTTTGGTATTCTTATAACCTTTGAAAAAAATTCCATGTTAAATACAACAACAACTAACACTGTATATAATTACCTATTCTGGATAACTATTTAGGGAAAAGAACCAGAGAAATGCCATTAGACATATATAGTGCTTCCAAATTCTGAAGATGAAATGATATATCCCCGATAAGTGTTTTTTTGATGCATACTTTTTTTTAAACCTATATACGCTTATTATTATAGTATAATTGTAGTGTCTGTATATTGAAGATAGTGTCTGTACCCGAATCAATTTTTTTAGAATATTTGTCCATTTGTCTGTTTTTCTGTTTGTCCGGTATTCACAAGAAATACTGGACCCATTCTGCCAGGATTTTTACGATCGGTTAAATAGAGCAATAGTTACAATTACAGAAACATTTCAAAATTAGAATATTTTAAAAACTACTACTAAATCTGCTGTACACATATGTATGTGTATTACACACATAGTTCAGAGCCATAGAGAATAGGCTTGGGACTTTTAATTCATTTAAGAGAGCGTTCACTTTAGTTAATTTCATTTTGCTGAGCTATTTCGTTATTTTAGTTCATTTAGTTCATTTAGTTAATTTAGTTAATTTTGTAAATATACTTTACCGTTCGAAAAGTAAAAAGGTGTAACTTGAGAACTACTCGTATGTTATGTAATTGAATAAGAATTGGTTGGAAACATGAAATGGTAATTGAAGAATAAAAAAACAATAAAATGCTTAAAATTCTTAATAATAAGCAACAGGATTTTATTATTAAGCATTGGTATGTTTACACACCATAACATTATAAAAGAAACTAAGTACTTGCAGCAATAAAAATTCCTTTAGAGTCTTATTAAAAAGTAAAAACAATATGGTTTAGGATTATTTAAATGTAAAAAATGGAACATAACAAAAAAAAATTATAAAGAACAAAAACTCATTTGAGGTATTCTCTTAATCGTAAAGGTACCACGCACCGGTTTAAATGTTCTTCGTCTAAATACTGCCTATTTTTCGAATTCCTAAAGTTTGCCAATTATCTGATTCCAAAACAGTTTCTAACTAGTTATCATAATCATACTATGTGCTGCCTTCTTTTTTTCCGGTTGGGCAATATGAGAGCTACTTGAGGTTGAAGGATTGTTGGGCGTTTCGGAGACCTTAAATTGCAACGTCCAATACTCTATAGTTTTCAAATATTTTTTTTTTTAATCTGGAAACCAAAATTGTCCATTCAGCTAATAAAAAGTTGAATTCACGATCAACAAACCGATTTTTCAAAACTAGTAGCACTGAAGATGCTTTCGGATTGTCTGGGCAGAATTTTGCCAGACAACCATGAAGCTAGTTGCATAGGACTATACTAGTACAACAAAATTTAAATAGAGGCAGGAACGAAGTGAAATATTAAAGAGAGAGCTGAAAGACAAATGACCTAAAAAACTAAATGAACTCAAAGGAAAAGGAAGTAGATAACGAAACGAATGAGAGCCTGAGCCTGAACTAGTGAGCTAATGAGCGAAAGGGCATAAACAAGTTCAGTAAGTTCACTTATCAGAGCGCTCTTTTCAACTAGATCGTTCGTGAACTCCCCAAGCCTAATCGAGGGCTGCAGTCGCCGAGTTAGCGAAAATAAAGGGACTTTCAAAAATCGCGCCTAGATGTCGTAGTGTATAAGTTCTGAACGCTACTTGTTTTATGTCATCTTTGACATATGATATGCGAAGTAGGCATATGTGCAATCCAATTAACACCAGCATTAAAGCCAACAGATCATAATCAACGCAGAACTTTCGCCAATTGGTTGTTAGATCACGTTGCTGGTTTTTCACGCAAAATCGTCTTTAGAGGGGAAGCTCATTTCACATTAGATTGATTAGTCAAGAAACAAAATTTTCGCATCTGGGGAAAAGAAAATGCTTGAATAATTTCAAACAAATCATTACATCCACAAAAATGTAAAGTTTGATGGGATTATTAGGCTGGCGGAATCATTGGTCCACATTTCTACGAAGATGCAAATGAAAGAGCTGTTACTGTCAATGGGGAACCCTATAGACAAATGATTGAAGATTATTTGCGGACTCAAATTGAAGAGATAAACACAGACGATCTTTATTTTTAACAGGATTCAGCTACTAGTCACCGAACACGTGCAAACATTGAGCTATTGCGGTCTAAGTTTCCAGGTCGATTAATTTCATGTAATGGTGGCATGAAAGTAAAGTCTATGCGGATAAGCCAACAAGAATTGCACAGCTGAACAATATTCGGACCGAAATTGATGAACTTAATGCGGTGATGTGTGAACGAGTCCTTGAAAATTTGTATGCTCGTATGAAAGCCTGTAGAAATGCTCGTGGTGAACATTTAAATGACATTATTTTTCACGCGTAATTGTAAGGAGCCATATATAAAAACACCAGAAAAAATCGTATTTTCTTTTTCTTTTATAGAAAAAAGAAAGTCTTGGCCCGACTTTGGAAAGACCTTTGATATACATCATCATATGCATGTGCACGCTCTCTCAAAAGAGAAACATTGAAAAGGAAAAAAAGCAACAAAGTCAATTTTTATTTCCAATTCTCAGTGGTGTATCATTAGTTCCAATGATCTTCGCTGAGTTATAATTAGATTTTGAAAGGTAAATAAATCTACCAATATTAATCACTTGGTTTTACACATAAAACTGAGGGAAACCTTAACGTTTTTGTTGACCCTTAGGAGAATCTCAGAAAGCCAAGTTCTGATCATGGCAATTCTCTGCTAATATAAATTCCGAAGGCTGTTGTTTGCTTCTGCTCACTCTTCAACACCATGACAGCGACTAAGTGGTGCTGTCGTCCTGAAAAAAGTCATGCCTTCTAATTGTCACTACGCTCTCCCATCTAAACTTTTTTTTATGTTTTTATAATAAGAATTATAGTCGGTACTTTTTAGCAAACCTCGTATTTATCATAAGACGAATACTTGTTGATTTTGAAAGATGTTAAAGACAAAATACGCAATAGTAATTCTGACGACTAAAAAATTAGTTTGCAACGTCTGTTGCATTTGTACAATATATTTAAGCGGTAAGATATTTCAAAATAATTTTTATTAATGTAAAAAAGATAGAGGTTCCTCTACTTTTATTATCGCAGTACAAATAACATTTCTCCTAATACAATATTATAAACATAAAGCGACTAAAGTAAAAAATAAAAAATAAGATCCAGGAGAATGTCATTACTTCAAGATCGGAAATTTTCCATTAAGAAAATAAAAATACTTATGTTGACACTTGCAGCGGAAATATTGACGCTTGTATAAATGCTGCAGGTACAGTTGAGTCAATTAAACGAAAATATTTAACATAAAAATCGTTGACTGGCGGAATTTCCGTTCGATAATTTTATTGTAAAAAAGTAAAATCAGTAATCTCTAAATAGTGACTCTCAAGTTTCAATAAAATAAATTAAAGTTTCTCAGTTTTATAAAATAAAGCAAAAAATCATTTAAAAACTCTTTTATTTTGTAAAATTAGTATCCGAATAAAAGAGGATATTAATTCGCTCGACCGTTTCGGCGAGGTTCTTGACTTTATCAAAGACGAAGGACGAAGTTTGTAAGTTCTCGTACAATAACCGTCAATTATTCAATTGAACAAAGACTCCATCAATTTTGATGATAATTATAAAATGATGATTTATGTTCTTGAACCTACTAAATAACCGTAAAAGATTATTAAGGTTTTAGGGTAAACACAACAATCGTAAAATCTTTGATGTTTCAATAATGGACAAACGACTTAGAAAACGGTCTGATGAATACGCGTATATAGGAAAAAAAAATATTTTTAAGGCGAAAATTAGGCTTACTAACATATTTTCATACTAATAAAAAAGCCTTTTATTTTGCAAAATTAGTATCCGAATAAAAGAGGATATTAATTTGCGCGACCGTTTTGACGAGGTTCTTGACTTTATCAAAGACGAAATTTGTAAGTTTTCGTACAATAACCGTCAATTTATTACTGACGAGTCGTTTTCTTCAATTGAACAAAGACTCCATCAATTTCGATGATAATTATAAAATGATGATTTATGTTCCTGGAGCTACTCAATAACCATAAAAGATTTTTAAGGTTTTAGGGTGAACACAACAATAGTAGAATCTTTGATGTTTCAATAATGGATAAACGACTTAGAAAACGGTCTGTTGTAAGAAGAACATGGGTTTTGCATAATTTCTAAGAACAAAACAATGCATCACTTGATGACTAGAAATATTTAGAGGAACCAGAAATAACAGCAGAAGCGTTCACTAATTGTATCTAATACCGTTCTTAAAAGGGGCGCAGGTAGAACGTAAAGTGTACTTGAACTATTTATTGTTTTTTTTCATCAATCGACAGCATTATTTGTCTTTTATTTTTACAATTTTTTACTTAAATTACAAATTCTTTCAAATCATAACATAGTACATTTTCTTAAAATTTCAAGCAGCTTTTCCATTAACGCATTACTTTTTTATTTCACAACTTCATTCCGATTATAATTACATTGAATATGTGAATAAACTCTGCAATCTGAGCCAGAAAGGGATAGGTGTGCAATGTTCAAGGCTCCAAAAGCAATAGATGTGGGGCAAGCGTCTTCGGTAAGAATAATGAACTTCACTCCCATATAAACATGCATCTCTCTTCTACACTAAGATATACGTGAACCAAGGCTCCTAAAGCCTTCTTGAACTCTCTTGCCATTGAAGGCTCTTCTGAACGGTGTTGAAGGATGAATTCACTGAATCTTGTCTAGGTCCAAAGGCATAATGGAAATGAAATCGCCGATAAATTTGGCAAGCTAGGTTCAGAGCATTTCTCATGGCGTGAACCTGTATTGAGGCTGCCTGCATCTTCGGTTAATGTTTCTATTATTTTACTAATTTATTTTGAGCATACATACCTCTAGGCATAATTCTACAGGATGCAGGCGAAACCTAACTTCATGACGTTTCTAAAAAGTCAGCGATTCTTATAATTTTAGAGGTTATTTACCAATTTTTCGCAACATAAGAAAAATAAAGGCATACAGTAATTATTCGAGTTTTAAAGGATTGAAGCCTACATATCTGCATCAAATCCGACAAAATGAGAAGGGCTTAAATTAAATTATATCTCATACAAAATATGTAGTCATATAAAAGTTCCCGGAATGTATTCAGAAAATTTCAAATACAAGCTTATTCATCTAAATCTATATTTTCCCCTTTAAAGTAATCCCCGTCAACTGCAACACACTTATGCCAGCGCTTGATCCAATCCTCGAAACATTTTTTATTTTCGGTTTCCGGTATGTCCACTAGTGCTTCCTGCGATTTTTCCATTGCTTCCTCTCGGCTGCTGGAACGCCTTCCCCGTAGTGGTTTTTTAACTGTCACAGGTAGCCAAATAACGTGAATTCGGTGGCTATTGGATGGTATTTGTTGCATCTTTCGTCAACAAATTACAAATACTGATGGCACTGTGCGACGATGCGTTATCATGGTGCAAAATCCACGAGTTTTCTACCCAGAATTCTGGTCTCCTCCGGCGAATTACTTCACGCAAACGTCTCATAACGCCCAAGTAATACTCTTTGTTTACTGTCTGGCCTTCTGGCAAAAATTCATGATGCGACGTCAACACGGTCTCTTTTTTGCATGAAATTGAGGTCTTTTGGCACCAACTTTGCTGCTACACGGCGGAAACCCAAATCATTAATCAAAATGTTTTAGACGCATCCATAGGCAATGTTCAAGTCCTCCGCTATCTCTCTGATGGTTAATTTGCACCATTAAATCCGTTTTTTACGCAAAATTTAATACAAGTTCGTTGTTGCAAATTTGAATCTATTTCCAAAATTGTAAAAAATCGCCAACACACAGAGATAGATGTACTCTTGGCTACGTAACTTTTGCAAATGTCAACCTATGACGCTAAGATTTAGAGGGAATGTCAACAACTGATTTATCAACTTAGCAAAAAAAAAAACAGAACTCAAATCGGAACAATGGGAGCGCCACACGGTGGGTGTGGTGCGAGAACGTTATGATCAAGGTGGTATTATAACGGTCATTCAAGCTGAGTAACTTTAGGACGGACGTGTCATAATAACGGGAACTTTCATTTCGTGTGCACACAACACAACAGAAGTACGGCCAAAAGAGTGTTATGTTCTATTTCCTTAAAAGCCGATCACATTTGTTTATTTATTAATGAATTTAACCCAATGTATTTAATTTGAGAGCTCGAAGAACTTAGAGACATTCCATTCCGTTTAGGTCTCAATACAACCAACAAGCCTCTCCAGCTAGCTCGGTCTTCCAGCTTCCCAAGTGTACGTAATCCTGTTAAAGTTAAGGTTAAAATTGAAAAAATTGTAAACTTCAATTACTCTTCGTATTTTACTAACAAACTTATACACAACATGCACCAAAAATTTGTTGTATCATAATAATTATTTAAAGTTAAGAAAGGATACGAGTTTGATATGGATATGAAAACTAGGCATCGCCTAGTGTACTCACTTCAAAGCTTTTCCAGCTTTACATATCTAGTGATACCTAGGAATGAGGCTGCTCTTTTATTCCTTTAAAGAAAAGCTAAAAACTAATAATAATAGAAGATTGTGAGTGGAAAAGAAGCGGAAAAGGGGAACGCTGTGTTCGGTTAAGTGTTAAAAATGTACTTCGAACATCTACTTTATATTATTTTTCATACTACTATATAGCTTTTATTATATATTTACATGTCTTCAGTACCCATATTTTCACTTTGCTTTACAGACAATTGTAATGTACCCAAATCCATCTTTATACACCTGCACAGCGAGGATATGGTTAAGAGAAATCGGGTTTTCCTTAACCTATGGTGCTTTAATGCTGAAAACATGGCGGTAAGTAGACATATGGTATGGAGAAGTTTTCGTGAGGATAATACAAATTAATTAACAAATAAAAACAAAACTACTGTATGTTGTTTTACCTACTACTATCTGTATAGATTTGTTTATGCTTGTAGGTGTATTGTATTTCACAGTTAATATAACTTTATTCTATACCACTGCATGAACATATGGTATATCATATGTATGTATGTTGAATTTTTTTTGTGGAACGGTTTTAAGCTCCATTACTATGTTTACACATATATTGTCATCTTATTATTAAAAATAATTTCTGCATTTTAAATTTCAAAATATATACCTAATCGATTTTGTAAAATTGGTGAGTTATCCGCATTTTTATCTATTAAAATCGGATAAATTAATAAATAAATAAATAAATTATGGATTAAGGCGTAGTCTCTCCTATTCACTATATTGTGATTTTGTGGGCAATGCTCAGGAACTACAAATTTGTTTGGAGGAAGATTGAAAGGCTATGACAAAAGCAGGCGATTTGTGGAGTAGTTGACGTCACGCGCACTATCACCAAAAATGCAATATTTCATTTAAATAAAAAATACAATATTTTGTTACTTGTGTGCAAAAAATAATATAGCGCATACAAATTATAACCTTGCTGAGATGTCATACAAAAGTTTGTTGAAATAGCACTAGGAAAATTCGTCTCTAATTAATCAAAATTCGTTTGGGACGTAGACACTTGCAATTTTCATATTTCCTGAGTTATCAACTTTATCAAAAATCAAAAATAATCAAATTACCCCCAAAAGGTAACATATTTACTATTCCACAAATCACCACGATAATACTACATTTAATCATTGCTTCAGCCTGATGAAGAGAAGGATAGTCGCAATTACCAACAATGCTGAAATTGACAATGATACCGACTGGTGTCAAACAAATGATCGACAATTTCGGCTTACGAATTGGAATTTACTTATTTTAACTGCGAAATTTTTATTAAGAGAAACAAAATCCCAGCCAAATTGTCGTGTGAAACTCTACAAAACTGAACCAGCTATATATATAAACATGTACAATATGTCCTTCGAGGATATCGGTGAAAATAACGGAGATATGCGCATTATTGGATAACTGTACAGAAATTTTCCAAACCTGTACCGAATTCCACGAAAGAGATCTATTTTTACATTATTGCACTATCGTGTTCTGCAGAATATATTGCGCCAGATGCATTTAAACGAAATTCATAATCTAATTGAACAACTCAAGCATGAAGAACGGACGAGTTGGTTAAATAAGCGAGAACAAAACCTAGCGTTGGTCATAAACGAGTAAAGAAACATTTGCGGTGTGCACAGGATATAACAGCACGGCTTAAAACACTAACGTGGATGTAGGTACCTACCCCAAAATAATCATCAATATATCAAATCTCCATTTCAAAGATTTTTCTATAGCCAATATTGATATTTAAACTAGCTTAGCTTTAAAGAAAAAATTTTTCTTCCTATTCCAATTTCATGGAAACCGTTTGTGTAGCCTTTCTAGTTTTTACAAAATTGTAATACTTTTTTTTTCTCTTTTAATGTTGTAGCTATTAATTGCAATAACAAAAAGTAAACATAGTTTTCTATTGTTTCAATAGAAATATGTTTATCTGTTACTTTGATGTCTGCCGGTCTGAAACTATTTCTTGTACTTTAATCGCTTTTTATCACGGATGCTAGTATCGCTAACATTATATAGATTCATGTGTACTATACATGTGTACATGTATAAAATATATGTTATGTCCTATATACGAATGTTTTGATATACTTCTTGTTTTTTTTTTTTTGTTGTTTATAAAAAAATGCATAAAAGGTTGAGAACCCTAAAAAATTGTTCGAGATCTGCATGCTTTGATTATACATAGTTTTTGTTCACCAAAACCTAAATATATAATAAAACAATTTTTTCTCTCGTCTGAAATTTTTATTATAGGTACAAGCGGAGTCCTCAGTATTTATATAAATCATTTCTCACCTGTGTATGAATATTATCTTTTACAGAATATCAGTGATATTTCGGGTTCGATCAGCGAAAGCAGTTAAAATTACTGATGCGGCCTTGTTAAAGCGATTGGGAGTTATTTGTGCAGTAATTGGAACATGCTTATTAGTGCGTACATTAGTTTCACCGCCAGAAGTAGTTGTTGGTAAAACAGCTGATGATTTGAAAGCATTTTTGTGCAAAACGGACTGGTGGGACTACACATTCACATCCAGTAAGTAATGGCTTTACAATTCTTCATATTAAGTTTCTTAATTATTTATTTTTAAAACACGAATGGGTTTCTGTATGCACAGCTACCCTTGCCTACGTGGCAACTAGACAGAGTTGGCTGTGTCTGAAAGCATTGATTTAAAATATTATCAAATTACTTGAAAAATGTTGATTTTTGATTTGGTTCAAAATTATGAACCGCATAATTCATAAGAAATACGGAATAAAAACATGAATCTCAATAACTTTATCGAGTTAGCTTCTCCCTTTTTTGAAACACATGTACTCGTAAGTATACTTTCAATTTGAATTTGTGCTGAATCTTCAACTTATTTTATATCATTATATCATGTTTGCATCTATTTAGTTCAAAAGGGTAATTCAGTTGAAAATTTCGCTATTTCGAAAAACAGAGTAAGAATTATTGTGACCGTGCAGATATTCAAATTGAGCTTTTTCATGAATTTTAAGTTTATCTTTACAAAGATTATTGATGTGAGTGTTTATATATATGGGTATATACGATTTTTTTTAAATTTGATGAGCAGTTTGAAAAAATCATAACGGCATCTTGCCCATGTAAAATAAAGAAATTTTCACTCTCTGAGAATATTTTACTAAAAATTTAGAAACCATATTAATAAGATGTTTAAAAATTAACAAATGCATGAGTACAATCAAATAAAAAGGATTTGCCTCAATTAAACATACACTGACGCACACGAGTAGCCCCTGATTTATTTGTATACACACCGGAGTAATATTTGAGAAACAAAAATATTCTTTAAATATTTTTACTAAACGTTTCAGAAAACGATTACGAAAACGTTTCTGAAATAATATTTTTCGAACATTTTTTGTACCATTTAACTCCATTATGATGACTGCTTAATACATGTTATTAATTTTTAACTCTTTATTTCAATTCACAGTGGAAGTTCTGTTTCTAGCATGGGGTGTACGACTCTGTATTATGGTACGAAAAGCTCCATCGGAATTCAATGAAAGTCGATTTATATCAATGGCTATATACAATGAATTTTTACTCACCTGCTTTTTGAACGTCTCGATGTATGTGTTTTATATTTGAGTATGATTTTGCATTTCATTTCTGCATATTTGTAATCAAATGTGCATTTAAATATACAGATATGAATATGTATAGACAACTAAATCAAATACATATACACATTTACCCATTTCCTTAGGTTATTTCTGCAATCACCAGCAAACCCAGATCTACTGTACATTATATTTTTTTGTCATACCCAGTTGACTGTAACGCTGCTTTTGGGGCTGATATTCGGAAGCAAGGTAAACACATTGAAATATTTAGCACAAACCAAAGAAAAACGAAATGAGTAATGTCCATTTACTTACATATGTACATGCATACATAAAATATAATACAATAATTTCTTTCAATTTCTGAAGATGACAATGAAATTAAAAGAATGGTTTGAAATCATAAGCACTAATTGCGTTTTTATTTATTTTTTTCCGTTTGTTTTCAGGTTTATATTGTACTTAGAAGTGGAAAATCACACCAAGAATCAATTGGAATGGGAGCTAAGTCATCTGGTGCAAAATTCAATTTTCGTCCACAAATTCGAACTTTTGCTAATCCCAGTTCAGCAACTACTTCTACTGCACAATTAGGTAAACAGTGCAGTTTTTCTTTTCACAAGATTCACTTTTTTATATCTATATATCTAACGTTAATACTCGTTACGGACGTTACGTTACTCGGATGCGTTTTTTAACAAATAATATTATTACTTGTTAAAAGGTTGTTTTTATTTGTATGTTTTAAAATAAAAAAAATGCAACAGTAGGCTTCTAAATTTTTATACAATAGAATATAAAAAATGTTGCTCATCTCATCCAGAAGAGGTCTATAGTCATTTATGATCAAAATGCGTTCGATATCAAGGAGATCTCAGATTACGCTCTATATATTTAAACCAATTCTCCTCCAAGCTTAATAGTGATCACAATACGTATATTGCAGTATGTGCTAAATGTGGATTCATGGGTATAAAAAACAATTTTTCAGTCCGTCATGTCCTCATTTTGTAAAGCCCAAGCCCCTCTTGTCTAATAGAGCAACAACAACAAGTCCAAGCTCTCCTAAGGACAACTAAACTAAAGACATGTCAAGATATGTCAATCTATTCACTGTTTCCAGTGTTAAGAAACCGCTTAATGGCCCAAGTTTGAAAATGTTTAGGTTCTCTGAGATATCTCTTGATGAAAATATGAATTCTAGGAGACTGTTCAAGAAGCTTACAAATAAAAACTTATTGAAGCTTTATACTGTTTTCTTACCTACCCTAAAGATCTTGCAAAATCTTCGCATTGTCACGAAAACTTTAATATTACTCCAACTGGTGTTGGGAATGGTCTCTGTTTATATTCCGCTTACGTAAATTTTAAATGCCCTTTCAAAGAACGCAATCTAGTCTTAAGAACTACTCTCCTTCCTAAACTAGCATTCAGAGCAATACAATGCCATGCTGCCCCCTCATAGTACGCTTCCAACACGTTTAAGCATTTATAACCAAAAAGAAAGACAAAGAAACAATTGGCCTCAGAGTTCTTTTGACAATACCAACTCGTCTCTAATCTTCACTCTATGAAAAGTTGTCTACCTCTTACTTACTTTTTACATTGGTTGTTGTTATATTCATCCTTCTGAATCAGCTCACAGTTAACAGATAGCTGTTAACACATCTTCTATACTGATGTGGACAACTACACTGTTTCAGTGAGCAATCACTTTCCCTCCAATCTAGGTCCTTACCACTTACTTCTATCCTTAATGTTTTCGTGTGGCAACGGTATTAAAATTCCGTCCCATAATTTTTTTAACTACCCACCGAATGGTTTTTTTATCAGTTAAAATTGAACATTAGAATAAAAGCAGGTAACTACCCTTCCAAGATTAAAGCTCACAAATACATCCTCTAATGATCTTCAATCCTCAAATAATTGTGGAGCTATTGTTTAATTCACCAGCCATGCTAACCACTCTGAAGACCTGAACACCTCTAATTCTCCTACTTTAGCAGTTGTCTATAACCATCATTGATTTCAGTGGTCAGAATTAGAGAAAGAAAAGTTTAAACAACCTAAATTATGAAACTATCGTCTACTCCAAAGCTCGTCGAGAAGATTCATGTACATATATGAATCCATGTTTTCTGATTGGTACTTACATCCTTTCGAAAACCAACATGGATTCTTAAAAGGTAGACCAACTACCACAAACCTAATAAAATTCATATTAAGTACTCTTTGTACTCTATAAAATTACAGTCGACATAAGCTAAGTTTTTGACAAAGTTTCGCATACTAAACCAAAGGCCCTTAGCTTTCAATCTAAAATCATCATTTTCCTCTTGGTGCCGGAAATATGAGCAATAAAATACAAATACAGAATGCAATAAAATACAAACATTTTACAACTTTACCCCGGACTTACTTTATTTATTGTACAATGAAACTATTCTCATAGTGACAGAAATGGAGGATTTAGGTGTTTCTTAACAATGGACAGAACTTGTGTGCCCACATAAGTAATGTCATAATAAAAGCCAACTCCGCTTTTGCTCTCACCAAGAGCTAGTCTAAGTAATTTTAAGGCTCATATGTTACTAGTTTTTAAACCTTCGTTTGTATAAAGTACAATAAAACTGTCCCGGGTTGGACTAGACCTCAATTTGAGTGTAGCAGATAAAAGCTCTTTAAGTTGGCCTTTCATTACAAAACTCAAATCTTATTTAATTGATGATTTAGTGATAGGGATAAGAGATTCGTGCAATAATCCCCGTAATAATGAAACATTTTATCTAGCGGTTGAGCTACTCGGAGGTTGCTAAAAACGCTTGTGTCATTAATTGGATTCTAATCCATCTACTTTAAAACTAAAGTCTGACTGGTATGTTAAGGTGGAGCTGATTTAGATGACAAAATATATGTAAATTTTTAGATATTTTTTATATGAAAAATTAAATACTATAATATATGTTACATACATGTTGTTTTTTCTGTGTTGACACACAATCCTAATAAGTCGTAAAAATACATTGTTTTATTTCTAAACCATTCTTCCCGCTCAAAAATCGGTAATATATGTTACAAACATGTTGTTTTTTCTGTGTTGACACACAATCCTAATAAGTCGTAAAAATACATTGTTTTATTTCTAAACCATTCTTCCCGCTCAAAAATCGGTTCTAAACACAAAATTGATGTATTTTATTTTCTCACCAATTGCAAAATTCATTCAATCTTTGCAGAAACAAAACTATCCGACCAAGAAGCTTTAGAAGAAGTTCGCCTATTAAGCGTACAACTGCAACGTATTCAAGAAATGGCTCCACCAAAAGGAGTTGCTGTAATGACAATATCACATCTGCTGGACGGCATCAAAACAACGTCTAGCAGCCAAATGCAAACGTCTACATCGAAATCGCAACAACAAACTTCGACTTCAAATTTACCTATATTTTCAGTAAACAATGACATCCAAAAGTACCGAGATAATAACAATTTCACAGTTCTTATGCCGGTTACAGCAACGAATAATAATCCTCAAATTGTAAAACCAATACCTGTTGTTGAAAAATCTATTAATACGTCAATGACAGGTGAAGATTTTTTAAGAGAATTGATCCTTAAAAATGATAACTTTAAGTGCAGTCATTGTGCAAAACAAGAAAACAGTTTTGCAAAAGTGTTATCATGCCAACAACTAGGCTCACCACAGCCGGAGGGAAGTATAAGTTTTTCTGATATCAAATTAGATTGCATGTGTTCACATCCAAGTGACTTGGACCGTATTTGCGGGAGCGATGGGGAGACAATATTTAAACAACAGCATCCAATCACAAAAACGATAGCAACAAGCATGTCAGGTCCAACGTCTTCACGCGGCGGGAGACGTGGCTCAAAAAAAAAAATTAAAACATCAAAGTATTACAGTTCTTCCAATCTTGGCGTGGCAAAATCGGCTTTCACAGGAAAACCAATGGCTGGGAATAAATTAATTGGCGACGTTGGTACCAGCGCTGTCAATTGTGATAATCATAAAAAAAGTGAACACTTTTTAATTTGTGATAGTTGTAGAAATAAGTTAAGTAGCAGTCTAAAAAAATTATATTCTTCGTCTTCTGGCGCAGAAGGTACTAGAACTGTAACACATCGAAGCAACGAAGTATTAGATAGATCTACGTGCGAGGGACTATCTGTAATTACGGGTAGTTTTAGTAGCACAAATAGTACAATCGGAGTATATGGTGGTGTGACGAATAGCGTAGGTGATCTTAGTATAATTCATAAGAAAATTCATTCCACCGATGATGTGACTTTTTATACAACTGATGATGATAGCGGTGACAAAACAGATGGCGAAGTTAGTAAAAAAGCTTTTAAAAACACGGTGTCAGACATCAAATCAACATCGTCATTGTCAAGCGTATTAGCTGCAAATATTTCTGCTAAGTGTCAACAAAATCCAGATAATAATGACAGCCAGAATAATGTATCATCAGCGTCAAGCAGTGAAAAGCCAAATAGTGACGCCGTTCGTGTTTCACGTCGACCAGATAAATTGTTATTGGATTTAAATGATCGTTCAAAATACACGAAAGAAGTTTCTGTTTAAAGCAAATGTATATTAATTGAATAATGGACATACTTCTTAAAAAAAGACCACCAAGTTTAGGTTAAGAATACGTTTAAAAGTGAGAATCTTTATTCTATAACTAGAGTAATTTCTAAAATACCTTCTATATATAGGTAATTCAAAACACTCGCTCCACCGATCACAAGTTTACGTCTTTTCCACTTTATTTTTTAATGAGCCCCATAAACACTTTTGTGGTTTGTGGAATGTAAGTGTTTTAATATTTAAAAACAAAAAAAGGAACAAAAGTATTTAAAATTTGCATATCCTTTCAAATTATTATACAAAAACATGTTAATATAAAACAAATTTAAATTTCTTTGCTAATTATTATTAGAAAAACAACTAACTTAAGACATAGTTTAACAAATAGATCCAAATTATCGAAAATATCTTAGGTATATTGTCAAAAAAAAGTGTAAAGACAAAACTGAAATCATTACATTTCTAATATAATTCTTAAAAGTGATAAAGAGAAACTGTTTAAATGAAAGTTTTGGATAAATAAATATATAGTTTAGTAAATTTGTTAAACAAGTTTTCTTTAATTTTTTCAATAAGTGGAAAAAATACGATATAAAACATATTCCAAGAAATAATAAAGGTTAAATTTGAAATAAAAATCAATTCACAATTCCGAGTATCGGGATCGTTACTCTTTGTGATTTAAACAATGCATCAATTTGAAAGCGCAATAGAAGTAATTTCTGCGCTTGGGGAAAAAGTGAAGTGTCAGTTGTAACACAATTTAGATAAAAAAAATACTGATACTGAGCAACTAGCTCTTCATTGATTAAAACCCTGCAAACGGCCCAACATGCAAGCAATTTTATTACTCCAGAAAATAAAAACATAGAGCAAGAAAAATAACATGACTTGCTGGTTTTAGTTTATTGTTCTTTTTTTTTAGCAAAGACAGTAGATTAGATATTAATTTCTAAGTTCAAATGTTATCTTTATTTGCATAAGACAACAAATTACCATATGTCAGAAACTATTTGAATATTATTAGACAAAACGGAAACATATATTTCCCACTCGAGGTGAAGTTATTGCCCGTGAAGTTATTTCCCTGCACCAGTTTCAATACCATAATTTACGAGTATTTTATTTTTTATGAGCATAAACTCTTAATGATCAAGACATCCAGCGATCCGCATAAACACTGTGCATGTCATTTTTATTTTTAGTTTAATCTAATTCGTAACGCATAAGAGGAATAGTTTAGCTATGCGAATTCTTTTTTATTGTATGAAGACTTATATTTGCCTGCTCTATAAATGCCTAGTACTGGTCCAAGATAAATCAATTATAAGTTTTCATTTTGAATAAAGCATCTTATCTGGTTTTACTTTATGGACTACTTTTCCTGATCCTGTTTTGTACATTACTTATAATGTAACACAAAGATTTCCTCACCTATTTCATAAATTTTAGGCGACTTATGATTTTTCAAATGTTTTTCACTTAGTTTGCTCATATTTCTTTTCGGAGTTCCTTCAAATTGTTCAGCAGAAACTTGTTGGATACGACCATAGAAATATTCACTAATTTCTTTTCAGTTATACTCGTATAATGAATTGAAAAGCGATTTTTCGAGAAATTTCTTGAATGGCATTATTTTTCGATTACTATTTATGCTGTTAATTTCTCTTTTGTAGGGCAGTGTATGGAATACTGTTATATATTTTTGATGCTATCACAAATTCTGGTACGCGGAAATTAAAGACAATATCTTCAAGTGGTTGTCGTAAATCTTCTATGCTATTTTAGCACATGTTAATTTTAAAAATGCATCAGGTGCGGTTAGAATAAGATTGGATTGTGTAGAGAAGATATCTATGAAATATCTCACCTTCCTACGTAGGGCTTATGGCTTAGCGTATGTTTATGTTAGCTGGGTGTCTCTCATATTTATTTTCTTAAAAATATTTTGTATTTTTTTTATAAATTTTTCAATTTGAAACTAGTTTTAGAGAAATAATAATTCTCTAATATTGAGAGACGGTGTTCGAAAACATTTGTCTGATCTCTCTCTGATCCGTTTCGCCGGAAATATCACATTCTTGTAATTGTGATGGTTTTGGTTTTGGCATTCCTCAGTATTGATCCCGTTAATTCTGTGGTTATCGTATTTCTGTAAGTGTCCCACAGTAGTAATTTGGATTGTATATTAGAACGTTCGTGTCCAATACTAAGAAAAAGCTGACTTCTAAATACATTGATATAGTTTTCGATCAATGGTGATGGCTTCTAAATTTGCACTAAAGTTCGAAATTAGATTCTTCAAGAATGGACTAACAACGCTTCATATTAGTATTTTAATTCATATTATTTAGAACATATGTCAATGGATATATCTACACATTTTTCTATTAATCGAATGACTGGTTTAGTTCGAGTTTTATACTCGTACTGGAAAATTATATGGGCTTGACAACAACAAAAATGTATATGAGATGCAATTACCTCGAACCGCAAATGAATATCTTCTCATTTTCAGCTCGTCCGTCAAATTACATTATTTTTCTAATGATTACAAAAGGGCTTGGATAATCCCTACTTTAAAGCCTAGTAATCCTGCCAATTCTTCTAAAAGTTGCAGACCAAATAGTTCGATTAGTTCCATTAGCGAAGTTAATAACAATAAAAATTCTTAACCACTCTAAAGAGTGCGAAAATTGGGTTTCTTGTGATTTTTTTTCAAGAAAAATATAAAATAAATCGAGTTTACTGTAAGCTACATACAATTGATTGTAAAACATATTTTTATAGAATAATTTATTTACAAATGGCTAAAAATGGCGGCTGCGCAGGGTTTCTCAGATGACCTCTCTTTTTTGGAAGGGTCTACGGCCGTACCAACAGCTCCTGTAAATTTTGAATTATAATGAGTCACTAAATTTTTTTTTATTGTACGTAACAACAGCTGGAGCAGTACGTAGGATTTTTTTGATATATTGGTTTTTGGCCGATTGGCGCACTTCCAAAATCAAACTTGCAAAATTCGCAGAAAAAAGAAAATTGTTAATAAGAAATGAACTATGCCATATAAAAACAATCCTACGTACTTATTTAGACAATATAGATCTAGTTAAAATTTGAAATGAATTGGTTGAAAATTGTTCAAGTTATGGGTGCGGCCAACTTGAAAAATGCAGTTTTGAGATAAACGCGTTTAAAACTTCACACTGATTCAGTAGTGAGATTGTATGTTTATATTATCATAAATCTGAAAATTGTGCACTCAAAACAAAATCTTGTATTATATTATATTATATTATACAATATATCACTGTATATATTATAATATCTATTAATCTGATTTGCATTGAGATGGGACCAACTGATTCTTTTTTTTTTTAAGAACTTATCTCACTTATAATGCCTCGGCGTGTGTTAAGTTTTTTTTTTGAAAATGGGATAGAAAGAGAAAAAAGATGTTTAGGCTCAGTGTCTTATTCGATCCATGGATGGTATCCAACATTTAATGGGGAGACTATTGTAAATTGTTAGTGGAAGCCACTCCACTACCAGTTGAGCCGCGGACAAACGACAGGAAAATTTGCTCAAGTGCCAATTAATTAAATGCTCCGTGATTTTATTAAACAAAAATCCATTTTTTATCAAATACTTTAACCCAAATCTCCTCGATATGACATAAGTAATATAAACGAGTTGTGTTTAAGAGTTAAGCTATATTCAGTTGCGCGAGCAATTGAGGTTGAGGTGCTTAACTAACGTAATGAACAAATTTTATTAATATATATGTATATAAAATAATTATTTACTTTCAAATGAATAAATACTATAAAATATTATATAAATATATCTTTCAAATAATAAACACCTTTTTCCAAAACACCCATTGATTTTATGGACTCAGTAAAGGTAACACGTCATAGAATGTTACCACGAGAAACAAAGTATCTATAGATGTTTACATATACATACCTCCGCGCCAATAGAGTTCAAAACCATAAAACAAGTCTTCGAGTGTTTCCTTGTGTGCCCGCAACCGTTATCTGCATATTTAACTTCAATCTTTTTTTGATTTCTTTATAAGAAAAGGAAGAAAATTTGGTACAACCCTTAAACACTCAGTTTATGGCTTTTTATATTCCTTTTTTGGTTTCATCGAAAGTTGTTTATGGTCTTCGTTTGTTTTTAATATGCAAAACCAGGAACAAATGCAGACTTAGTCAACACATTTTGTATGGTTCACTGAGGAATATTTAGTGAATATGAAATAAATGTTCATAAGTATTTTAGTGAATGACTGCATTGTATTTAATTTGTCAAATTTTAAAATATTGTATAAAAAGTGTTAAAATAAAATATGTTCTTTTTAAGTAAAATTTAAAGATATAATTGCGTATTTTGTATGATGAAACATTATAAATATACTCCTATATATCCTGAATTCAGATCTATAGGGATTGTCAGATGGCTTGAAATGGAGATTTTCATATATCAGTAGAGATCCGTCTGATAGACTATATTTGCTATTTGCTTGCGCTAAAGAGAATGGTGATAGAAAAATAACGGCTAAACTTAAAGGTTTATTAAATACGACAGTAATTCGATAGGTTTAATACACGCATTCCAATGTTAGGCGATATACGATAAATTTAAAGAAAAATGACAGCGACGGAATGTCACCGAATGTACAGAAAAGATTGGATACTACAGTTTGTCATAAAGAAGATGAAACTGAAGCCCACTAGGAAGAAATGTTCAAAAACAAAAGCCTTTTAATTCCAACCAGTCTTATTCGTATGAGTAAGCAAGTTAAAAAAGAAATTTGTAACTAGCGTGATAGCTACTTTCAAAACATGTTAAAAAAGTGAATCAGCACTATAGTAAAGAATGACAAGCTATAAATATAATTGCCAGCCGCAATGGCTTTGGTCTTTTTAAGCTACAGCATTTAATGTCATTCTTCTACTTGGTCGACAAACGGAACATCAGTATTATTTGACCGCTCTTAAAGAAGTGAGATCCTCTAAACCAGTCGGTAATGACAAAATCGAGACCTTCAATTTCAGACAAAAACCTAACAAGGTCATATAGCTACTCGTATGCGCAGACTACATTAACATAATGGGAAGAATATCCGTGCGAGTCTGCAAAACCAGCAAAATACACAAAAATCAACAGTTTATTAAAAATTATCGCTCCAGAAGAACTGCAATCGCAACATAGGTTCATGGGATCAAAACAAATGGTATCAGTTTTTTATTTACTTTTAAATCAGAATTTCTACAACATCGGTGACGATGTTTTTTAAATAACCTATATCTACCCTGAAGAGATACAAATTTTTATCGAATTCATTACATCAAAATGGAAACCATCACCAGAAGTAAGAACGCACGTACATAAATCTAAGATAAGCGCAATATTGACAACTTTATTACTATAAACATAGTAATGTGAGGGAATAGTGTCTGCTTTTTAATTAATTTAATTTAAAATTAATTTAATAAAAAATTTGCTTAAAGAAATCATTGTGAAATCCAGCAATTTCTTTTTTTGAGAAAATAATAAAAACTTTCTAGTTTGTTAGTATGCTTTGTCCTTCTTTAATATCAATTTTCTTTCGATTAAAATAACAACACTTGGTGATTTCGTTGCTTCTGGAGATCCGCTGATATAGTTTCAATCAGCTTTTTAACAAAATTTTATCGATATATTAAAATAGTAATATAAAGCATCTTTAGTATAACAAAAGAAATGGTATGCGCTTTGCTTAGAGGCCAATTATGGGGAGGACTTAGATGCGAATAAATATATATGGTATATCGGTTATAGTCAGCCACTTACATATATTACTACCTAAGTGACATCATTGATTCAATAATATGAAAATAAATTAATTATAATAAACAATTCATTAAAAAATCTTTTTAATTTGTCCATGATTTTGTTCGAGTCTTGCAAAAGTATTAATAATCTCCAGCCGGAGGTCAGTTAATGTTTATCTATTCTTAAAGCCCATGAATTATAAATAGATTCTTAGGATCCCGTTCTCATGTATCTTTGTTATAATCGGCTAGAGGAAAGAACTCTCTCAATGGAAGGAAATGATCTTTTTTAACAAGCTGTTATAGAGCGCCCAAAACAGTATCTGATCGCAAGTTCTCTTCAAATTCGAATGACAAATAATCCAAAAGTCATATTTCTCAAGCTAATTAAAAACACAAAGTTTTTAAATAATAACCAAAGCTTCTAATTTGATTTGCAAACTATGCTAAGGTTCTCATTCCCCTCGGTAGTACCCAACATTTTAACGTCGTATGTCTATCAGCAATCGTACCATTGTACATACATATGTCAAAGGTGAATTTACTCAAATTTTGAAAAACTTTTAACTACCAATCATTTCGGGAATGATTGTAGAAGCGTTCGTACTTGCAAGCAGTGTATACAAAAGGCTGAAAAGTTTCCGACCGCAACGTAAAGATAGCGGCACTCGTCAATAAAAGCTAGTGAATGCTGGTTGTGCATCTTTTGACAGTTACTTACCGAAGTTTCAGTCATTTTGGACGCGCAGTTTTTAGTTGACAGTCGTTTGAGTGAGTCGATGTGAGTGTTTTTGTGAAAATGGAAAAAATTGAGTATCGAGCTGTTATTAAATTCTTGTTTTTGAAAGGCAATACGCCTACGCAAATCAAAAATGAGTTGGACTCTGTTAATGGGGAATCTGCACCATCATTTACCACAGTGAAATTTTGGGCAGCTGAACATTCAGGACGTCCAAAAACTACAACCACTGACGATAAATTTTTGGTTCACTGGAACCGTAAAACGCAATATTTAGTTGAGTACATGCAATATCAGTTTCTATTCGACAATCTTTTAGTGAGACTTCTAAAATCTATCTGGTAGTCAGTTCAAAAGATGATTTATTGTGGTAGCGGGTGTACTCCGAAACAAATAACAGAGACCTTAATGCTAGCTATACATGTAGCCCCTTCTCCATTCAAAAACTCATTACCACTTCTGGGTCAATTAAGAGATATTGCTTTTGGGAAATTTTAACACATAGAACATGCCTTAAGGAATGATCCTAACTTACTCGTACATTTAAGATTCAATTAAGATTTTGAAAAATATGTCACACTGCAAATGGAAATCGTTCCGCCAGATAAAAAGGAAAAGGTAATCATATACAATCCTACCACCACCCACACCACTCAGTGGTGTCACTCAGGTAACTTTTTTACAAAAGAAGCAGTGCACTCGGTTTTACAAGTGCTAGTTATCATTACTGCGAAAGACCATAATGCAGCAAAACTGCCATGATGGGACATCCCGGGATATACCTTTTGTGCCTTTATTCAGTCATCACTGGTGACTGCAAATGGAAATCGTTCCGCCGGATAAAAAGGAAAAGGTAATCAGATACAATCCTACCACCACCCACACCACTCAGTGGTGTCACTCAGGTAACTTTTTTACAAAAGAAGCAGTGCACTCGGTTTTACAAGTGCTAGTTATCATTACTGCGAAAGACCATAATGCAGCAAAACTGCCATGATGGGACATCCCGGGATATACCTTTTGTGCCTTTATTCAGTCATCACTGGTGACATATGCTTTAAATCAATTGTTATTTGGCATAATGTTTAAAAATTCTAAAACATCAATTTACCAAAAGACGGAAATTCAAACTTGCATCCGACACATAGGAGTATGTAGATGCTTCGATGATGGAAAACTTTCCAGATTTTGGCCGTTCCAAAAACCGGTTTCCGCTGATTGCCTCAATTCGCGTGACCCTGTTTGTGAATACGTGTGAATTGTCAACAATGTCTATTCCCTTTCCATTTTATATAAAAACGTCATCCATATTACCCATGCATAGTGAACTTCAAGTGTTCCAGAAAATTCTAGTAAGTTACAGGCTTAGACAAGGGATTTTAATTCACTTACACTTATTTGTGAGGAGTTTAAGGGATGGCTAAAGTATTAGTAGAGTTTACAATCTATGATAGTTGATCTATGCTCCGATGCTTCCTCTTCTCCCTTTTGAAAAATAAGAAAATAAGAAAATAAAAAAAAATAAGTTTGGAAGGATGTATCAAGGTGTTCAACTTACAAGAAGACCTGAAAATATTTTACTTATTACATTTCATGGATACAGCCTCTTACGACTAACTCGCTTCTAATGTACCACGGCGCATTAACAATTCCTCGAAGAACTTTATTTTGGAATGTCTGTATTACATTAATGTTACTATTTTTAGTACAACCCCAAAGTTGTACACCATATGTCCAGATCGGTTTTAGCACTTGCTTGTATAACAGCAGTTTGTTCCCTAAGCTAAGCTTGGAATACTTTCCAATAAGCCAGTAAATATCTCTATATTTGATTTCAAGTTCTTCACGTTTTTTCTTGACGTGTGCTCTCCATTTTAGTTTAGCGTCAAGTATCATACCGAGATATTTCGTCTCGTTCGCGTAAGGAATTCGTACTGCGTTGATAAACACCGGTGGATTCTCAATTTTCTTGAGAGTGAAGTTCACGTGGACAGACTTGTTTTCATTAAGCGCGATTCGCCATGTCTTTGTCCAATTGTTAATTAGTGTAAGGTCACGTTGCAACTTGGCAGTTGCTTCTTCGACTGTTTTAGCCATTGCCAAAATGGCAGTGTCATCAGCAAATGTGGCTAGGACAGTGTCGTCCGTTTGCGGTATATCGCCGGTAAAAAGTAAATATAGCAGAGGGCCAAGTACACTTCCTTGAGGCACCCCCGCCTTTATTGTTCTAAAAGTGGAATATTCGTTTCCGTGTCTCACACGGAAGAGTCGGTCTTCCAGGTAAGAACCTAAAATACAAGACAATTGCTGGGGTAGAGCTTGTCGAAGTTTATATTTTAGGCCTTCGTGCCATACCTTATCAAAGGCTTGCGAAACGTCAAGGAATGCGCTTGAACAGACTAACTTACACTCGATTGCTCGTTCAATTACATCGGTTATTCGATGCACTTGGTCAACTGTAGAGTGTTGGCTTCTAAAGCCAAATTGATGATCCGGCAAGAGGGAATTTGTGTCGGTAATTGGTTTAAGACGATTAAGAAGGATTCGCTCGAAGACCTTCGATGTAATCGGGAGAAGCGATATTGGTCTATATGACTTGACTTCAGTCAGCGGTTTACCGGGTTTCGGAACCATAATAACTTCGGCTACTTTCCATACTCTAGTCTAATGCTGGCATTTATAACATAGAGCAGCTTTAGCCAACCTTTTTTCGGCAACGCTTTGAGTATCTCTCCCGTTATTAAGTCATATCCCGGGGCTTTATTGGGCTTAAGCGTGTCTATAACTTGTCTAAGTTCCCTAAGTGTAGCCTTTTCTACTGGAAAGTTTGTCGTCACGTCTAGCGTATTGACATTCTCTGGAAGCACTTCCCCGTCGAATGGTTTAAACGTTTCTGCAAGATGGTCCGCGAAAACATTAGCTTTTTCCTTATCCTCCTTCGACCAGTCATCCTGGTTTCTTCTTATTGGCGCCACGTGTATTTGGGGCTTTCGAACACTTTTAACGGCTCTCCATATGGAGTATTTGGTATCCTTTGTCGCTGTGAGTCTTTCAAGGTAGTTATTAATACCTTGATTATTGAAGTCCTTGATCGATTTTTTCAGCAAGTTGCAGAGCCTATTGAAGGACGTTTTATCTTGTGGTGCCCGGATTTTATGCCACTTTTTCCGCACTCTTCGTTTCTTCCTTATCATTTCTCTGATTTCCGGTGGGTATCTTATGCCGACTTTGGGAACTTTGTTCGATTCGTGGGGAGTGTTCTTCCAGGCCGCTTGCTGTATGACTTCAACAAAACGTTCAACTTCTTTTTCAAGTTGATACGGCGTTCTAAGTGCTACTTTCAACTCAGTATTGTCTATAACGTCTATTCGGAAATCTTCCCAGTTAGTTTTGCTATTAGTTAACCTGGGTGGTCTTTGTTTCTCAACCAAGGACTCGCACAATGAGAGGATAACTGGAGAATGATCGGAGGAAAGATCGAAGCCCTCTTCAACTTTGACGCAACTAGCGTTTACTCCTTTTCCGATAAAGAAGTCTATTAGATCGGGGGTTTTGGCGAC
This sequence comes from Volucella zonaria, assembly GCA_963966105.1. Lineage (NCBI taxonomy): Eukaryota > Metazoa > Arthropoda > Insecta > Diptera > Syrphidae > Volucella > Volucella zonaria. The sequence goes on from OZ014531.1 coordinate 209,953,989, forward strand.
ATCCGAGGGCCAGTATGTCGGCTTGCCTGTTGAGTAAAAATAGCAACCATATTCCATACCAGCCCTGTAAAGAGTTTTGCCTTTTTGAGAGATACATCTTGAGCCCCAAAAGGTGTGCTTCGCGTTGAAGTCGCCACCAATAATGAAGATTGGTCCAAGAGGTTGAATAGGTCAATAAATTCGTGTTTTTCTATTTTTCAGCGCGATTGGCAATCGATTGAGGATATATTAAAAGAGTAATTTTTATTTTTTGGGCGCACCACGGTCATTTGAAATTTTTCAAGTTCAATTATTGCTTCCAGAGTATGTTCAATGCAGTCTTTTATGAACAGGGATGACCCGCCTCTTGCGTTTCCCGATGGATGATGAGCGTGGTAGTCGCTGTAACCTTTTAGTTCCACGCGCGATTCTGTCGCCAGGTGAGTTTCAGAAATTAAACATGTGTCAATTACTTTTTCCTGCATGAAAATATTTAGTTCATCAAGCCTTTTCTGTAGCCCGTTGGCATTCCACGCAAGTATATTGAGCTTCTTTGCCATAATTAGTTGCAGAAATTGGCTTCGAACTTAAGAAGCCGTTCGACTATTATCTTATTTATTTTAGTCTGTTCTTCTAGTCTCTCGAGAATTACTGAGAGCACATTTAAGGCAGGATCCGGTGATGTACAGTTAGTCATGTTTACTCGCGCCGCTATTTGCGCGTAAGTTTTTCCATTTTCCACTTGCGCATTATTATTTTTGACGTTGTTGTTATTGGTGATTTTAGCGTTTGTCAACATTACCTTCTTTAAAGGCTTTGGAGTAGGACCGCTGTTGTTATTTCTCATTCTATCTGTCCCTGCGTTTTTCAAAGGCTTCGTTTTTGATTGATCTCGTAGCTTTTGCAACTCCTTCGCGACTTCGCAGCCTCGAAAATTAGCTGGATGTTTTCCCTTGCAGTTAATGCATATGGCTGGGGACTTTTTCGCGGCATTGCATTCTCGAGTCAGATGTTTGCCAGCGCATTTTACACAGCGAGGTTCCTTCTGGCAGTAGGCCTGAGTATGGCTGAATCCCTGGAAACGTGTACATTGTGGAATCAGGCTAGAGTTTTTCCGCGGAGATTCAATTTTGACAACAAGTCCCAAAATTGAATTTATGGCATAAATTCTTTCTAGACTTTCGGTTTTGTCGAAAGTTAGCGTCTTGGGGTCGTCCTCTCGCTTTCAACATTGCGCTGTTTTTGCGCAAGTATATTAACTGCGTCGATTATCTTAAAGTCTTTATTTTTAAGGTCATTTACGATGTTTTCTTTAAGGCAAGAAGGATGCAATCCTCTAGCTACGACGCGTATGGGTCTTTCCGTTTTATTTTCGTACCTATGCCATTGAATCTTCTCGGCATTTAATTTTGTGAAAGCGAACGGTAGTTGTCTGGATTAAGGACATTAATAGTCCATGTATCATTATTACGAGATCTTACTTTATAATCCGTTGAGCACAATGATTTCAAGATTATGTGCAACTTGTTGTTATCCGAGATTCCAAAAACGTTTATTGGAGGCGGCGGTCTTTGTTTGGGTTGCTTTGTTGCCTTACCGCAGTGTTAAAGCTGGCTTGCTTCTTTGTTTGTTCGATGTCAGGCGGGGAAGTAGCTTTGTGCTTCTTACCTGGCTTTTTTTTAAGTATCCAGTCCGTTTCGCGGACTAGCTCTTCTTCGTCCGTGTGAAAATTCGAGTTTTCGGGGCGGTCAAGTAGCGAAACAGACTCAGATTCAGATTTAGATTGCAGCTTAATGGCATCTAGTTGCTTTTTTAGTTCGGCACAGAGCAATTCCATATTTTGGAGTCTGGCGCGGAAATCAGAATTTTCGCGTTCGAGATTTTGTAGCTTAATCGGTGTAATGCTATTGCCCTGAGCTACCGACTGTGATTGGTCTTTGCTTTCGCATGATTTTCCTAGCGATCCGCGTGCTGGAGATCTCGTGACCCTTGAGCATTTTTTAAAGAGGTCCTGGTTTATATTTGTATTATTTTGAATATTATTTGAACTCATTTTAGTTCCCACGAGTAGCGGAGAAAGAGTAGTTCGTCTGTCCAGAGATCCGCATTAGACAGATAAAGCTAGCTGATCCGGAGGTCGCCAAGTATCCGGATGCTCCGTTAGAGATTGAGCTATTTTTATACTGGGCACCCAACCTGGTCGATTCTGGCACGGGTCGCTTAACACCTTAATCCGGCCCAGTGGATTTTAGTCGCCTCTTACGACAGGCATGCCTTACCTCGGGTATATTCTAACCCCTAACCCGAAGGGGCGCTGTCTGCTGTCGTTAAAGCGAAATCCAAACAGCCAGCAATTATCCATGAATGGCACTTGCATCGTTGAAACCATAAAACTTTCCATTCTCGGTATGTGTGTTAATGACAACCTACGTTAGAATGACCACATATTTGATGTCATGTGGTCATGCTGCGAAATATCTAGGCTTCCTCAAATGATATAAGAAATACTTTTCCCTCTCTGATCTGGCTTTAATATATGTATAGTACATATAAGGCATTCATCCGCCAAAATTCAGAATACAATGCCCACATCTGGTCATCTGCTCCTAAAACACCTCTATACCTGCTAGATAGGATTCAAAACCGTGCGATAGGACTCATACGAGTAGGTGATGCTAATATAACCCAGTCAATTGACAACCTGGAACACCGACGAAATGTCTCCTCTCTCACTTTGCTCCATCACTATTTTCACCACCAGCGCTCTATTGAAATTTCCAGTAGCATTCCGCTCCTTTTAACATCCGTCTCTATAAGAATGCTCACCAGTTTACCCTCAAGCCCACTTTCGGACGTATATTAAAAATTAAAATATTGTGATTCGTTCGTGAAAAACGTTCATGGGTAACCACGTTTCTCAGATACAATCATATACTTCTAATACTAAATGGAACCATGTCCGATCAGCGGATAACCCAGCAACAACGCCAGCAGACGTGGCTCTGTCAAACTAAGTCTTCATGGTCTCAATCCATTTTAACGTGAACTGGGGATTGTATATTTCTAACGTAAATGCTTTATTATGCTTTAAAGAGATTTCGTATGCTTTAAAGAGATTACTTCTGAAGAAATCTCAGACTCCAAAGCTCATAATATCCATTTGACTCATTCTTGTAATATTTCTAACGTAAATGCTTTATTATGCTTTAAAGAGATTTCGTATGCTTTAAAGAGATTACTTCTGAAGAAATCTCAGATTCCAAAGCTCATAATATCCATTTGACTCATTCGTTTTATTTTACTAATGACTTTAACACTATTGAAAAATGAGAATATCTACAGGAAATATTCTTTAATCTGAATTCAATGATGGAGCTGACCCAAATCCTGCATTCTTGCGGGTTAACCACATTAAGGGGTTAGGTAACTAGGATTTTCAAAAAACCGCTTTTCTTCTCCATTTGGCCTTTAGGACCTCAAAAATGATATCCCAAAAGATTATGGCGGGGAAATATCTCGAAGTACTTGTTTTTCAAGGTATAATACAAGGCCGCCAGGTAGGCAGCTGGCTTAACTAAAAATTTTAAACGCGTTTATCTCAAAACTGCATTTTTCAAGTTGGCCGCACCCATAACTTGAACAATTTTCAACCAATTCACTTTAAATTTTACCTAGATCTTTAAAAATGTATTGTCTAAATAAGTATGGTATACTTTATTTGTTGTTAACAATTTTCTAGCCATTTTTCTGCGAATTTTACAAGTTTGACTTTGGAAGTGCGCCATTCGGCCAAAAAATCAATGTATCAAAAAAATCCTATATACTTCTCTAGCTGCTGTTAACAATAAAAAAAAATTTAGTGACTCATCATAATTCAAATTTTACAGGAGCTGTAGGTACGGCCGTAGACCCTACCAAAAAAAGAGAGATCATCTGAGAAACGCTGCACAGCTGCCATTTTTAAATAAATTATTCTATAAAATTATGTTTTACAGTCAATTACATGTACAATAAACTTCTACCTTCATAAAATCCATTTATTTTATATTTTGCCTGGAAAAAAAATCACAAGAAAGCCAATTTTTACGGCCTCTAGAGTGGCCAAACCCCTTATCACATTCTGACAATGTAAAGTATTCAATTATTCTCCCTCACCAAGCGAACATACCATACGAATACCGTCACTTTTTGCAAAAATCATTCATGATGTTTCGTGGAGTTATTAGCTCCACATTTAACTTTAGGTTGGAGACAGAAACGAACAAGCTTACCTTCGAAGAGTCCTATACTCTTCTCGCAAAAATTGAGAAATAACTTAATTCTAAACCGATTTCGTCAATATTTGGAAATGGAAGAATATCACCACTAGCCCTAGGTAATTTTTTTCACAGAGGCATCTTAGTAGCCACTATAGAATCGGCGTTCGACGAAAAATCTTTTAAATCTGTCACTCAATAAGAAAGGATGGTGATTTTTCATAATCAATTTTATCGTCTGTGGAAAGATGAGTGTCAGAAAGCGAAAATATCCAAAAAGAGATGTATCTCAAAGCGACTTGGTTATGATTAAAGAGGAAAACAAATCCTCTAATAAATGGCGTCTAGGTTGCTTAATTAAAGTCTACCCAGGATTCAATATTCTATTTAGTGTCGTTTAAATTTAAACTTAAAATAACGCTCCCAATTACCAAGCCCTGCACCTTAATAAAATTTTTGTTTATATAATCCTCCATTACATTACATTACAAAAGTTAAGACGATGCACCTGGGCCACGTATTGAAAGCATGTCAGCGAACAATCTGGATTCGCTGAGTCATCTTGTTCAGGCGCAAACATGTTCCCATAGTCCCAATGCACAGGAATCGGATTGCATAACACTGGATACACGTGCGGGGCAACGTTGCTAACTCAGCAGAGCGACCGGTGGGAACGGCGTATGGATGTTATCATAGAAATTAGAATTAGGCTAGTCTAAAACTTATTGTGAAATAGGTCGGACGGAAAAAAATCATTTTTAGATATTATAATAAATCTGTGTATTTAATTTTGGAATATAAGTCGGACGGTTGGGAAGAGAAAAAAGTCTCTTCGTTCGCGGTTTTTTTGGGAATCGTCTTGAAGGATTCTTTAACTGGCGCCCGAGCAGGGACAGTTCTGTAAACTGTTTTCTGTTTTCTATTGATAACTTTGTTCCTTAACCAGGACACGAGATCGACACGTTCCTTGAACGAAAAGTGCTGTCCCCATAAGAACACAGTGCTTACGCATCGACTCGTAAAAGCTTCCAACGTCCCATGAGAGCACGTTTGGAGATCACATAAGAATCAAAAGGATTCGTGTGAAGTAAATCGTGCCTTAGTAGGGTGCTTATAAGCATAAACGTTTGCGCCTAAAAAGGATATCACGATCCTTCCAAAAGAACTGTACCCATAAACGAATTAAACGGTTCCTTCCCTTTTTTTCTTTTCGGTTGCAGTTCCCTTGCAATGAACTTTGCGAAATCTATCGATAGAAGAAAATGAAATTAGTGATTGGACCAATGTAAGAAGCGTAGCACCAGTGCTCCATCAACTTCTCAAACGATCACAAAAATACTCCAAAGAAAAAATAACCATAAGGTGTTAATTATAAAGTGTGCATTAACGAAAGTATAAAATAAAAATTTGTAAGTGCTTGTCCAAGTGTAATATACATATATATAAAGTATATACATATATACTCATATACGCGATACATTTAAAGCTACTATTTTCAAGGTAAGAGCTTTATATAAACCTTACATTGTACCATTATGGAATAGGTAACAAAAGCCTTGACGGAAGTGACGGGTGCAGTGAACGTCACGCTAGGAAAAATAAAGGCCATAGAAACCCAGCTTAAGGTCCTCGAGGATGAGCGCACCCGGAAGCCGGAAGCTCTTGCTGATGAAATTGGGTCGTGTGCTCCACGTACCAACGCAAATCCGCGCGACATATCCAGGTTGCCAGATTGCGTCAAAAAACTACAAGTCTTTGACGGTAGCCCCACGCAGTATGTGACATGGGTTCATATTGTTGAAGGAACCCTGGGCGATTTCGAGATAGTGCGGACAAAACCTTTATACAGGACCATTCTGCAACATATTCGGCAGAAAATAAGATGTCCTGCCGTGGCTGCTCTAGTATCGTATAACATCTTTGATAACGACTGGCAGACAAGAGATATGCGAACCCTACAGCACCAACTCAATCAACTGTGCCAGAGGGGTTAAAACCTAGACGAATTTTATGCTGTTGTGAATCACCAACTTTCCCTGATGATTAATAAAATAAAAACGGAAACCTTTAGTCAGGAAACGGTTACGGCACTCGTTGAATCTTACAGAAACGGTGCGCTAGATGTTTTCATCCGCGGCCTTAGCGGCGATATCTCGAGGAGGTTTGTCGTGCAGAAGCCGGAAACCCTTCCAGAGGCATATTCAGCGTGTCTTGAGATCCAAAATCCGGATTATCGAAGCCACGGGATTCACAATATCGGGGCACTAAACACAATAACGGCTCCGATAAACCAAACTTTCAGGAATGAAGCTAGAACACCTATCCCGCCGAAAAAATTATCCCCTCACTTCTCTAATAGATGCGAACAGCAGCCACGTTACTCTCCCATTCGGGAAATAGCTCCACCTCCTAGACCAAGTGCGCCTAAACCTCATCCAAAAATGGAAGTGGACAGGTCATGCGATTACGATTCCGGATACGTCCCCAATCAGATATTAATTCGACACTCTGGGAAATGCCGCATTCTTCACGACTTTTGATCTAACCTCTGATTTTCATCAAATCCCAATGAAAAGCTGTGATATACCCAAGACTGCTTTTTCGACAGTGAAGTACGAGTTTTTGAGGCTGGGACGGAGTTTAACCACTTGTCTGATTCGGAGTTTGCCGAACCAGCACAAAGCATAAATTACGATGCTCGTACCGGAACGGCAAGCGGAAATAATGATTCTCGTATAAAAACGTTGGCATGGCCCATAGCGCTGGCCAATATAACTCGGATTCCATATGTAACGTCTTTCGCAACCAAATTTTTATTAAAATTGGTAAGAGTGTTGAGGCGTTAGAAGAGTCTCATCGTGGTTTTAACCGCCATCATTTTGCAGTAGAAAACCAGGACAAACAGAAATTGGTCACCCTCCTAAACAGAAATTAAAACTTAATGTCCTTAACGGTATAAAAATTCCAGAGTCACATTTGTGCTTGCTTCAAGAAGTGTTCTACGTAAGTATAATCCAAAGGTTCGTTGAAGACTTAAGAGATGAGGACAGAAAATGTCAGCTGATTATGGAAGAACATAGGAGAGCTCATCGAAATCCTAAAGAAAATAGAGAACAACTCCTTGAGAGATATTATTTTCCTAGCATGTCTAGCCTGATTAAGAAATACACGGCCACCTGTGAGATCTGCAAGGTTAACAAGTACGACAGACACCCATACACCCGAAAAATTCAGCCCACACCAGTTCCATCATGGGCATGAACATGGACATAATGGAGATACAGGGTGAAAAACTTATAAGTTCTCAAAGTTTGGGAAGATCATAAAAATACTTCATTACTTTACAGTTCCTAAGATTTCGGTAACAAATAATGAGCGCAGTTTTGTAAGCCCTATCATTCTCAATTTTATTAAAATGCTTGGCATAAAGCATTACCAGACACCTGTCTAGATCATAAAAATACTTCATTGCTTTACAGTTCCTAAGATTTCGGTAACAAATAATGAGCGCAGTTTTGTAAGCCCTATCATTCTCAATTTTATTAAAATGCTTGGCATAAAGCATTACCAGACACCTGTCTAGCGTATTGAGGTAAACGGTCAAGAGGAAAGATTTCACTCGACCATCATAGAAATTTACCGATGCCTAAAATCAAAGCTTAAAGGTTTACGCCTTAAAGAGCTACTTAACATAGCGGTAGATAGGTACAATCAATTCCCTTACAAAGAGAAAGCCCTCCAATATTTTTTTCAATAGGTGCCAGCGTATCACATATCAGAATTTCGCACCAAAGTGAACAGGGAGTTAAAGGGAGAGATAGAAAGGAAACAGAAAATGAACAACCTTGGATTCAATAAGAAAAGATCGAAACCTCTAAGGTACGAGCAAGGAGATATTGTGTATACAGCTGACAAGGGTATACGCGCAAAAAATAAACCTCTTTTCCCAAAGGAGGTAGTGGCCAAGAACAATGACGTACCAGTAGTTACAACTTCCGGCCCAGGAGTCCATAAGACTCATATTAAAAATATATCCAGCACATCGCACATTGGCGTATCGTATGTACATATGTTATATAGAAATAAATCGAAAAAATATAAGTTACTAAATAAGAAACCTCATTCTGAGATGTTCCACAATTGAACATAATAACATTTGTAACTGTTAAAAACATGCACATGATCTCCATACAGGAGGAAATCATTTTTAAAACCTAACTTAACATAATATGTTAATATGGAAAAAATAAGAAAATAAATTATAAAATTAAATTAAAAATAAACTAAGATTAAACCAAAATTAAATTAAAAGAACAAATTTTTTTTTAATTAAGATTTTCAAACAAACGTTAGAACTTTAGTCCTAAGATAAAAATTGTATATTCAGTAAAATTAATTGCTTTTGAGATAATTCCAGTTTAACTTTCAAGAACATCTCAATCCCATTATTGCATATCTCCAGAATAGCTCCCCTATTTTTTGTCCATGCCTATCAAAACTTGAATTATCACTCACCACGGTTAAAGAAGGCAAGGGATGGATCATCAATGGTCACTTTAAATTGGTGCACGTTATTGATCTGATACAATTTGAACGCATGATGGAAACAGTCAATATGGTATGCCAATAAACTCCAACGCCATTAAAACCCCGGAAAAGAGCACCACAATAAAGTTATATGCAAGAAAGATATACGAAAAACTGACCCTCTTAAAAGGAAGGAAAAATAAAACAGCAACAACAGATCCATGACTGGATTGGTTCTGCTTGAAAATGGATGGCCGGAAACCCTGACGCGAACTGGGACAAAATTATTTCAATTGAACAGGAACTGATTAGCAACAAAAACCACCAATACAAAATTAACAACCAACTTTTTAATACTATGAACGAAACGACAATAAAGATTAACTGGAAGATCGACCAATTCAAGAACAAAATTCAAACCACGAATGCTGAAAGATACGAACATGACGTTCTTAATGAAATCCTGATAATTAAGGACGAAGTCAATGAAATAGTGCGTGCCTGGCAAATGGCAAAAGGTGGTTTGATTGATACTAACTTACTAGACAAGGAAGAGGTTGACAGGATAGTCAACGAAATGGAAACACTCCCATATGCAAACGAAATCGAAGCTGTAGAGTATAGTTGGCCATCGATCTACACGAACGGTACACTCCTGGTATATGTCCTGTCAATCCCAAAGATAAAAGATTAAGAGTTCAACCTACTCCTAACACGAGCATCGATCAGTGGCGGATTACAAGTCGATTTGGAGTTCAACAGAATGCTAGTCAACCACAAGGAGACGTATGGCGTGAAAGGGGAATGCCTTTCCATAAATTCGCTGAAAATCTGCGATAAGAAATCCCTGGAGAAACTTGAAGAAGATTGCTGCATAGCATATCTCTTAAAAGAACGCCATACAACTTGTACCGTCCACTCAAATACGAAGCGAATAGTTGAATTCATTAAGGAGGACACTTGGTATATTCGTTACAAACTTTGAAGGTCAGCTAGTCTCAAGGAACTCTCAGTGGAGCTTACGTTATTTAACTGGAAAACGAAGTGATGTGTAAGTGTAAGTCCAATGTGTCTGTAGGAGGAGAGAGGGGAAGGTTCGCCTTTTTTAGGGACAAGCTGGACAGATGCTGTTTTCCATCTGCTCGGAAAGAGTCCTAAAGAGTAGGATTGATGCGAGGAAGAACACCTCTTCAGAAGGAGGGGAAATAAACCCTCTGGACCAGCGGATCTGTGTATCTTAAGAACTTTAAGAACCCTTGATACTACACGAGCGCGAAAGTGGATTTGTCGCATTGAAGATTCGACGCACTCAAGTGTAGACAAAGCACAATCTGGGGGTGTTGAGTTGGCCACAAAGTATGCAGCAAGCAGATTGGCCTTGTCCAAAGAGCTGACAGCTGGAATGTCATTATAAATCAGCGTTGGGATGGATGATGAGGCAGGATTTCTAATATTTTTGACGAACGTAGTAGCTTCAGATCAGAGTGATCTGCGAGGTGTGGGCGAGGATCTACCTGTGTTTCACTAATTGCCAAAACAGCTGGTCTATATTTACAGACGTGGACGTACGCAGAAAAGTGATTACTTTTTAGCTCGCGTATATTGGCAATATCCACTCTAAATTCCCGAGTCATTATAAAGAGTAACAAACACAAACACCGACGTTACTAAGCACAGCTGTGAAGTAAAAATTCAGAGTCGGCTTACAGAATCAAATTGTTGTAAGTGTTATGCCCTTACAACAATAGGAACCAGCACACCAACAAAATTCAAACCCACAGCCCGCTATCCATCGGTTGTCACATACACTCAATCACTGCACGCGCTGTATGACAATATAATACAGCAAAGGCAGTGACCGAGTGCAAGTAACAGTATGACCAGTGGTGGGAAGGTTGGGATGCCCGCACTGTGGATGACGATTTAACTGCACTCGCGGGTTGTTGTTGTTGTTTTCTTTTTTTGCGCGTTTTTCTTTCTCTACGCGAGGAGCGAATTTTACAAGTGCACTTGCTCGTATGCACTTGTCGATGGTCAGCTCAGCGCTGAAATAAGATAGAAGGCAAACTCTGCAAATACTTTTGCAATTCCTTGAACTCCCCACAAATCCACTGTAAGTGGATTACTTGCTAGAATGACACCAATTTATATGTAAAGTTTACTATGTACGAGTATGTCTATTACGGATGACGTTCTTGTGCGAGGGGGATTAAGATTGTTAGCAATTCACAGGTATTCACAAACTGGGTCACATGGAAAGAGATTTGGAACGGCCAAAATCTGGAAAGTTTTCCATCTATGTTAGTTCATCTATAGTTCGCATAAGGCTGCGGATTTCACCAGCAGCGCAAAATACAAATGTGCTAATTGAAGTTGCTCTCATATGTCCACGGATCTTGCGTGGAAAAACAGAATAACTTATAGGGGCTGAAAAGCAAAGCTGCATCTGTCATCCACAAACGTATTGTTCAGACAACAGCGGTTCATCTTACTACCCATACGGTACAAAAACCGGTTCCTTTGAATTCTCCAACTGAATTTCTTGCACTGACACGGCGCTGTCAACAGCATTTCAGAAATCGAATAGAGAGAACTTCACGCATAAGCGCCCAACCTCAAAATGCATGGAAGAGCTCTTTTCAAAATATGTAACTCCAGCATACATTTCAAACAATTTCTCCAGTACTCTTTTCATAGCTGAAGAACTAAATTACAATAGCTCTTTGTAAAAACAAAACTGAAAAATTCAATGTTATCACGCAGTTAGCTACTAAATTTTTGTATTCTAGTGTTAAATAATGTGGCAAACGGATATATAAACATTACGTTTGTTTTCAAACTACGTGTTAATCACACTAACAACTTAACCTATACGCGATACCCTAGTGCAAGATACCACGGATAGCAACAATGCTACCAAACCCATTTTTCCATAATAGCGATAGGTTGTATGGGGACGCCAAAACATGTGTCAATTTTGAACAAATAAAATGCAGCCAAATTATCCCAATGTTAAGATTCTAAAAAACATACCTATTATTACTTGGAATTCGAGAGGTATTCGCAATAAAACGTAGAATTTTGAATTTAGTTAACAACAACAACATTCCCGTTGTTTTGGTCATCGAAGCTATAATTTAAATCTGTAAACAGCTAATTGTAAATGCTACAGAAGTGATACAATAGGTAGAAGAGGTGGAGGTGTCTCAGTTCTTGTAAATAGATCAATTTCACATTCACCTCTGTCTATTGTGTGAACAAAATTTGTAGAGAACCTAGCTATAGAAATTACTTTAACAAATCAAGAAGTTTTTAAAATTGATTGTGTATATTTCCCTGGCGGAAACGCATCTAATGGAAAAGGCAGATTCCCAAAAAAGATTTATGGAAAATGCCACCACCTAGGCTTTCTAATTGGTGGGTATTTAAATTGCCGAAATAAAGATTGGGGTTACCAAGGGGCAAATTCATGGGGAAATGTTCTTAGTAATCCTATTGTTACATTATCAATTTCTATCTTGTCTCCCCCTAGTCCATCCTGCATTCCAGATAATTCTCGTGGCGCTCCTTCTAATCTTCCTTGTCTTGCTACACAACCATTCTGTCTATATGAGCTAAATTCTGATCTCAATATTGTTTTTTGTAAACTCCTTCGATCTGGAACAAAAAGCGTACAATATCTTAATGATTTAAAAAATGCAGAGTCGTTCATAGACCTCCGCGGAGTTTAGACATGTTACGACTTGTGAGTGAGAAGTGTTTCGCTTAACAAAAAAATTTAACAATTTGGATTTAGGATCCAATCAGCACAGCGGTACTGTGTTCGCTTGAGACTGCAAAGGTTGTGGGTTCGACTCCGGGTAGTCGCCAGACGATTTTTTTTTTTTTTTTTTTTTTATTTATTTATTTATTTTTAAATAAAAATAAGTGGTTTTACCGGTTTTATCACGTGATGGATTGTGATGAGCGGTCCGCTATGCCTATAGCGGGACCTGCTGAAATGATCTCAGGTGAGGCTTCGAGTGGTTCGAGCCATACGCCAAAAACAAAAAGAAGGAGGAAGCTTAGTTCAACTTCCAACTTGATAAAACGTCCCACCCTACCAACGACCAACAACTTCGCTTCATTGGCAGCAAGCGAATCTGATGATGAAGAGGAAGAAATGGAGGCCATAAGTAGCAGCATTAAAATGCTACAACAAAGAGTGCTGGCCATAAAAGAAAAACAAATAATAAGAAGGAAGAGAGAGCAAGAGCAATCCCAACAACAGCAGCTTGCTCAAAAGCAAACACAACAACAAAAGCCTAAGAAACAGCAGCAGCAACAACAAGAGCAGTCACAACAACGGCAACTGCTAAAACAGCAGCAGCCACAAAAACGGCAACAGCAAAACCAGCAGCAGCAACAACAACAACAGCAGCATCAGCAGCAACAACAACAACAACAACAACAGCGACAGCAGCATCAGCAGAAGAAGAAGGAGAAGGTGCCTCCTATCAACACCTACAAATTGGAGGTAAATGCTACCAAGGACCTGTGTAAGCTGGTCATTGGTAATAATTTTAACATTAAGAGATTGGGGAATGATCGCCTTGCTACGCGAAAGTGAAAGAGCTCCTAAAGAAAACGACGACGGAGCACTAATCATTCACACCGAAGTGTGAAAAGCGGAAATCGATGTTACTGAAGGGGTTGGAACCGTCTTCTGATCCTGAGGAGATCCTGGCACTGCTCAAAGAGAAGGAGTGCGAAGGACTCAAGTTCGTGGGGGTAAAGCCATTTACCACAGCTAGAGCCAGGCGGGAGAAACGGAGTCTGCCGTTCTTCCTGGTACAGCTCAGTCCCGAAAGCCGTCTGGATAGTCTAAGGAGTATAAATGTCCTAGACTACCAGGTGGTTCACTGGGAAAAATTAAAAAGGAGCGAAGGTGTTATACAATGCGTTCGATGCCAGAGGTTCGGACACGCCGCGTCGAACTGCCAAATGCAGCCTCGATGCGTGAAGTGCGCAAAGAACCACAGTTTCGAGGAGTGTGCTCTGGGTAGGGACGGAGCATCCGAAAGGACGCAGCTCTCGTGCGTATTATGTGGGAACGTGGGACACACCGCAAACTATCGGGGTTGTCCTAAGTTCGTTGATATTAAGAAAGCAAAACTAGCTCTGCAGCAGAAGGTGGAGGTCAAACGTTCACCTGCTAGGTTTCAAACACCAGCCGTCACGTCCCAAATTTCCTACGCCCAAATGGCGGCAGGTAGGGGGGCTACGGTACAGCAAGCGACTGTTGCTTCTCCAGCGCCAATGCCGAGAACAACGGAAGCTGCACCCAACATGCTGGCCATCTTGCTCGCAATCCAAGGGCAGATGGCTCAGCTGCAAAAGCAGGTGCAAGAACAGGCCAAGCGGGTGGATCAGATCTACGCGCTGCTGCCGGGCCTAACGCAACACATGTCGTAATGGGTACGCACATGGTGGAGCAATCTTTGAAGGTCCTTGCGGTAAATGTTAATTCACTGATTAGGATCGAGTGAAGAGCCGCGATGTTTAAATTGCTACAAGACCAAACTCCTGATGTGCTTTTCGCTAGCGAAACCAAGCTAACCGATAAGCACAAACTGGAGTACAATAATTATATTGTTAGAAGAAGAAACCGGCCCCGATCCAATCGTGGAGGCGGAGTCGCGATCTTCATTAAACAAGGTATAAAATTTCACAGAGTGTACAAGGGAGTGTTGCGTAGGTTCCGGGTGTTGGAGGCAGTCGTCATTTACATCCCGCTCCGCAGTGGAAAGCGGCTGTACTTGGCCTCTGTTTATGCACCTGAGACTTCACAATCCACTTTATTTATTACAGAGCTTGACACGCTTTTTCGACTTCTGAGGCTGGAATCGGGGGAGAATTATTTTGTAATCGGCGGGGATTTCAACGTTAAACACAGAGATTGGGGAAATAATTTGCCAAATACTAGAGGGAACCTACTACTCGATTGGTGGGGTCAGCACGATGTCATGTACAGAATCGGTCTTAAAGCGACGAATAACCCGTCGTTTCCCAGAGGCGGGTCTTATTTGGATCTACTGCTTTACGACGAACGTATACGACTGACAGGTACGAATTTACAAACGCTAAACTGTCTGCGCACATTCGTGTATGACAGTGACCATTGCAGTTTTAGCACCGAAATTACAGTTCCCAACGAAATTGCGGAATTGGAGGAGTTTGTCCAAAGATATTCTTACAACTACAGTAAGACTCGATGGACACGCTTCTCCGCAACCATGACACGTGCGCTCTCCTCGAATACGCTCCACCCACCGTCCAATAGGAATTTGTCAAACGAGGAGATCGACAATTACCTAAAACAAATGGACGAGACAATTAAACAAACTATGGACGCTACAATACCGCGACATCGACGTACGACTAACGAAGACCTGTTCCGCAATCCTACTATTGACGCACTGCACCGACAGAAAAGTAGACTTCTGACAAGATTCAAAAACTTGTACAGACAGTTAACTGACAGACAAGACCCGGAGATTAGGACTCTGAAGGCGTCGATTAAAAATATTCAAACGTTAATAAAAGAGAATTACAGAATTTCTGTAAGTTCGTATTGGAACAACAGGGTTCGGGCTGTAAACACCAGCAACCCGAATATGTTCCCTCAAATAGACAAACTATTTCGGAGAAAAAATCAAAACGACCTTCAGTGTCTTAAAATAGCGCGGACAACAGACAACGAACGGTTACTGACAATAGCAGGTATTGATCCAAATGAGGCCGCTGATGATAACGACTTCTTTGTGATGGAGGATCCACAGGAGAAGGTTGAGGCTATAGGGGCGACTTTCCAGGAAATATACAAGGCCACTGATACCATTGGCCCTAATTATGACCTGGACAATCGCGTCTTGGTGCACGACTTCTGCATTCGAAACGAAGTAGAGAACTGGCGATCCGAGGGCTCTGGGTACACCCGGTTCAGCGACGAAAATATGGCAAATAATGTCATTACCAGAGAGGGTGACCTGCCTCCGTTCATTTCGAACGAAGAGCTCCATGAGATCTTCGACACAATCAGGGCTAAGAAATCAGTGGGGACCGATGGTATTCCGAACATCGTGCTTCGACATCTTCCTCTAGAAGCGGTGGACATTTACACCACCCTGTTTAATAATGCAATGAATAATGCACATTATCCAGAAAACGGCGGTGGTGCAACCTATCCCCAAAAAGGGAAAGGATATATCCAATCCGGCGAATCTCCGGTCGATAAGTCTCCTTCCGAATATCAGTAAGGTATTTGAAAAAGTAATCAATAGAGCTCTGTCTAGGTGGGTTGAGGACAAACATATAGTTCCGGATAATCAATTCGGTTTTAAAGCGGGACATGATATCTCACATGCCGCGTCTAAACTGGTGTCCGATATCCAATGGAATAAAGGCAAAAACCAATGTACTGGTGCCTGCCTTGTTGACTTGGAGAAGGCCTTCGACACCGTATGGTTAGAGGGTCTTTTCTATAAGCTGACTAGGCTGGGGATCAGTAAACCACTCTTGTACATTCTTTATAATATGCTAACCAACAGACAGTTCATCGTAAAAAATGGCGATGTGACTTCTGTTGGAATATTTCAAATTAAAAATGGTCTTCAGCAAGGCGCGGTCAATTCGCCGATCCTATTCAACATTTATACAAGCGACTTGATAGGTTCACTTCCCCATACTATTGCGTACGCAAACGATTTGATAGCGTACAGAACAGGTCCAAAAATCGAGGTCATTAATACTCTCTTGCAGCGTGACTTCGATAAGATAAGACGATTTTGCGATGACTGGAAGTTGAAAATCAACTTTCAGAAGTCGGAAACCATTCTCTTTAGGACGCCGTTGTCTGGAGCCTCTAGGGATACCAGGAAAAATTGGCGTAAGTTCTCGATCATTGGACAACACGGACAGCCTTTTGCCTGTCGGAATGTAGTCAGATACCTTGGGATCTGGCTAGATCGGTTTCTGTATTTTGATAAAAATGTAGATGCTGCTCTGGCCAGAGCTAAAGGCGCTTTTGCCCTTACAAAGAGACTGTTTTATAGCAGCCAACTCGATGAGAGGGTAAAGGTAATCTGCTACATGGCCCTTATCAGGCCCATGCTGGTATTCGGGTGCCCCGTGTGGTTCAATGTACGAGCAAGCTTAATGGAAAAGATTCGGGTGTTTGAGAGGGCTTGCCTTAGGGCTTGCCTTCGCTTGTACAGAACACCAGAGTCGGAGTACAAAAAATTTTATCGTAATGAGGTCCTTTACAACAGAGCGAACCTAATACGAGTGGACAACTTCGTAATTAAGCTGACTCGAAGACACATCGCAAGAGCAATGGCCTCGACGAATAACCTGATATCTGGGGCTTACTACCCCAACTACCTTTACCACGAGAGTGTGCGCTCTGACGGCTTCGTTCCACCGGAAGCATTCCTCTACCTGGATCAGATAGGGTTGATCCAGGATAGATCAGCGGTCCCGTTAATCTTCCATGTCGCTCGGAAAGCTGGGGACAGGCGACTCAACTACGACAGAGACGTCGCACACCGCAGTGTGGATCGTCTCAGGTTCAGTAGGGCGGTAGGGAATCGCGATAAGAGGGATGTCGTTCGGCAGCACCAGCATTTCTGGTGGTTGAATGATGGAGAAGATGTTACGTCGTCGTTTCCGTCAATTACTGACCAACCTCACTAATGGGGCAGAGCTGACAGATCTATTTGCTCTGTGAATAGCGATGGCCAGCTTACATAGGTTTAGGTTAGCATTTAAGAAATATATACATATATTAGTATATACAAAGGTATATACTAATATATGTATATAATTGTGTATTATATATATGTGTGTATATTGTGTATGTAGGTTAGGTAGACTAAGGTATATTTTAAGTTAGATATTAAGTTTTATAGAAAATTAAGTCCATATGCTAAGTTTTTGTTAACAATTTTTTTCTTAGCCTTAAGTATACAAGATATATATGTAAAAAAATAAATGTAAATAAAGTCGAAAGACATAAATACAAGAATTTAGAGTAGCTTAGAGTGCCTGTGTGGGGCCAGTAAGTTAGTATAAGATTGTTAAGTAATTTTAAGCTAGCATTTAAGCATTTTTTGTTAGTATGTAAGGGTTAATGATTAAGATAATAAAATGCATTTAAAACTAAACTTAAAAAATGCAAATTGGAAGCACTTCCGATCAAAAATTAGATCAAGCTTGGGAAATATTTCTGTCGATATAGATAATGTTTCCAGTAAAGAAGTAGATACGACTACTGATCGTTTTTTCTAACATATGCAAAATGTTGTTGAAGAGTGAGTTCCTAAAGTTCCAAAAACTATGTTTTCTTAAAAAACTCCCTTCCTATATTTTAGAACTCATTAAACTTAGAAACACTTAAAGAAAAGTTTGGCCGACCCTTTCACCGACAGCTGCTTTTAGTTTTGATTAAAATGACTTTAAGACACATTTCTGATCATCGCAGTAAAGAATGGAATCGAAAATTTTGCTATCTAGAAAAAAACGCAAACCCATTCTGCAGCATTGTTAAAATAGTTAAAAATAAGAATGAAAATATTTTGGTTCAAGGAGCTATCCAAAACCTAGCAAAAAGTTGAAATCAAATCTCTACTTGCGATTTCGTAACTGAAGAAGATATTGAATTTATTATTAAAAACTTAAAAATAAGAAAATCGAGTGGTCTAGATCGTATCAAGACCGTACGAGTATACGTAAAACACTTGCACAAAATTGGAATTAAAATCTTTGGGTTTATAATAAACGGTTGCTTAAAAATGCAATATTTTCCTGATACCTGGAAGTTCGCGAAAGCAGTACCAATCAATATAGCTGGTAAGCCCCCTGAAAATTCTGGGGGTTACAGCCCAATAAGTTTACAATATATTGTAGTTTAACATAATGGCCTTATATGTATATATACTCGTAATGATTTATTTTAATTTTTTACCCTATATTTGTAAAACACTTCAACTGTCCAGTCGTTGTTTTACGGTTCATGTCAACAGTATGCGTCTCTGATCTATTATTATTTGACTTTGGTAGAAGGTTCAGTCCTTGGGCCAATTTTATAGAACATTTTTACATCTGATTTTCCAAATCTTCCAGATTGTGATTTGTTCTCGTTGGTCTGAACCAATTAAAGACCCTTCGGGTGTTCCATAGGGCAGTCACCTTGGTGCGTTAATTTTCATTTTTACTATTAACGACGTTGTAAATATTATACAGAACTCACACATATCCACCTATGCCGATGATATGAAAATCTATAGATAAATTTCAAAATTCTCTGGTTCTCAACCTCTACAAGACGATGAAAATCTATAGACAAATTTCAAAATTCTCTGATTCTCAACCTCTACAAGACGATCTCAATTTGGCGCAAAAACTTCCCTGAGCTTAATATAACGAAATGCCAAGCTATCTCATGCTCCCGGAAGCGTTCAACACTGTAGCTTCGCCCACTTCAATGCAGGACTTGGCCGTTATATGTGATACTGAACTCGATTTCCACACCCACATTAATTCAAAGAGTTCTCTGACTCTTATGTCACAAAATCCCTGAACATAACTTTGTTAGGCCACTTTTCGAATATGCCAACCAGATATGCTATGAAAACCATATTTTACGTATCGAAACTGTCCAATGTTACGATTCGCTCTGCACAGGCTCCCATGTGCTGATACCTACATCCTTCCGCCCTATAATGACAGACAAAAATTGCTGGGTCTACTATCACTGGAAAAACGTTGTGAATCTGCCGAGGCTCTCTTTATACACCAAATCTTAACCGGCTCCATCAACTGTCCCTCACTGCTGGATCAGATTTTTTGTAATACCAACCCCAGCAATTTAAGGTCTGTTCGTCTTTTTCGTCCAAATAACCACCGACAGGCATGCGTATGGTTTTAGCGAACTACTATTTAATTTTAGTTTTAGTTATAAGAGCAGTTTGTACTAAACTCAATAAAATCGCCCGAAGAGGTTAACCAGGTACTGTTAAATATTCTTCTATAAATGATTCATTCCCAGTTCTGGTCAAAACGTTTCTCTTTTTATTTTCATTACTTTTTCATATTAGATCTATTTCTTGTATTTATCTTTAGAGTTATAATAAAAAATTTTCCAGTAGAAAAATATATCATAAATTCCATCAAATCTCTGTATGTAACCTGATAATAAAATCAACGTAATTTATATACCAAATAAAATATACATATATCTTTCTTTCACTTGATAAACCATCAACTATCCCTAGACTATGTTTTTTATTTAGCCCAAGAGTACAAACGGAATAAGGTGTAGAATTCCTTTTGTTTTTCTGTATTGGAGGGAAAATAAATACACTTAGGCATCCTTTTATATAGATGTTATATTGTCAAAGCGTGATGGGTCTAATGAATGTTGAAAATTCACCAAAAAATATTTGTATAAGAAAAATAAATAAATGAATTAAAAACATTATACATATAGCTAGGATTAACTCGAAAGACTGCAGTCTTCAGACAAAAAAGGTAAGTTAATTAAGTAAACTTCTAACCACTTTTTGGCTACATTTAAGATATTACTGACTTAACATCAACGCATATAAAATGAAATAAGCGGATGACGACTGAAATCAAGCGGCGTTGGCCAGGGTTAGTACTTAAGTGACGGAATTGTTCGTGCTGTCTCATTAGGTGCATAAGAGAGTGTAATGGACTAATTATATGTTTAATTACTGTCAGTTTAACAATTAACAATAAAGGAAAAAATCATCATTGTGACCAACTGCGAGGGATCATGACACTGACGCACAATTTTTAAAATTTTATTGTAACTTTTAACCATCAGCAATAAAACTCTAGTTTTCCTTAACATTAGTAATCTGAATTTCCGAATCGATTTCAAAGATATATTGCCATACAATTATAAAATGCCTGTCATTGTCATCAATTAATGCGACGAAATGATAGTACGAGTACATGTATCTTATATACATTGCTATACGCATTGCTGGGTGCAGTACTGCTGTACAGCTATTTTAGGCATTAAGGTTATATATTTGTGTGCAATTCGAATAAACGGGATATTAAAAGATGTAAATAGGAAACGTACAAAATAATCGTATAAACGCAGCATTTAATCATAATATATAATTGTGTGAAATACGACATTTTACTCAAAATGAGAACGAGAGCTTGACGATCTGCTACGACCTTAAATAAAATTCCGAAGAAGTACATTTTGAATTAAGGATCAATATATTTTCTCAAAAAAACATTTCGTATGGTTAAGTTACTCGTAGGTAGCAAAGATTTCTTATTCGGCGGAGGAATCTATGGAATCAGGAAGAAACCGTGAACGGCCGCGGCAGAGTATAAGTTAGACGAGTCATGCGTGTAATCATCTTCCAATAGGGATTTTACTCCATTTGACAAGATGGAGGTGTTGTTACTCGTTATGGAGGGCAAGCTGGTATAGCATCAATATTTAATTATAAAAGACTTTGTCAGCACTATCTGCAGCTGGTTTTTCATTATACAGTAACTTCTTGCTGGCAAAGAAAAAATGCTATTGAAAAGACATTAAAGTTACACAAACTACAGCTGAAATTGAGCTTCAGAGTCTTTTGGATCACACTGCTTCAGACTAGCAGAATCTCAAAAGGAAGTTCCTAACAAAGTAGCTAGAACATCCTTGGATAGCTTAGTTTTAATTGGAAAGTGGAAGCTTGAGGGCAGTACTCATAGCAAATACTAACAATCATTTTCTAATTCTGAGAGTAAAGGTGAAAGTTTGTTTGTAGTTTCGTATGTACATTTATCCTTGGTATTACCTTCTGACATACATATGTCCATAAGTTATTTATCTACGGGTTAGATGCTATGGAGAATGCTCTCTTGCCTATCGGCGACTTGTCTGAACAGGTAGCTGAGGCCAAAAACAAAGACTTAAAGTCTTTTAGACTAAATCACACACAGAGTCTTGTTGAATATTTTGCATTTAAGCTAAGCGTATATAACAGGGTTAAGAAAACTAGTACTAAAAAAGAAAACACGTTTATCCAAGAATGTTCTAGCTATGCTAGAACATTTTGTATGTACAGTTACTACAAAAAATATAATCAGACGTCTTTTCAATGAAATCAATATTTGGAAATATTTTGTAAACGTTACTTTAATATAGTTTTAAGACCTAACTCGATTTCTTAAATTATTGCCAATTGTCTTTTTAAATATCTTAAATAGTAATTAATTTATTATGCTATTTTTCTAGTAAAATATAATGTCTTGTTTATGAAACAATCGATTCTATTTAGCAAAACCGATTATTGCAAAAGTTATAGATTTTTGACGCATCTATGATAAAACAAAAGTCACTGTGCCGGATATACATACATACTCGTAGATGTTATAATTCTAATGTAGTAGTTTATTAGTACACACGTTCACGTAGTTCACACTAAGCACATCTCCAGTATTTTAAGCGTTCGAACACTCAGAGGAGCCAATATTGAATCGGATCATAATCCTTTTGTACCTAATGCATATACCAATCCGGATGAACTTGTACCTGTGAGAAAGTTTGACGTCGAACGCGTATGCAGGCTAGAGACTGCTGCAGCCCTTTTTGATCGAGTCACCCACAGCCTCATTAGAAAACCTATGCTACCACCGTCACGCGCAAGAGATCAGTGGCGCTATTGCCAGCAATTTTTAATCAATATCCATCGTATATCTATTGTAATGATTCAAGTGAATGGTATGTATATATGTATAAATATATATATATATGAACTCGCTATCTTTAAGCGAGTGAATTTTTCCACAAGTTTTCTTATTGTAAATGTTGTTGTTTTCTTTTTTACTTGTACATTTATTATTCAATTGAGTAAAGCAGGATCTCTACGGCAGGAAATTCTATTTGAATCGAAGAAGACCTTAGGCAATGAGCTCAAACTTATTTATGAGTTCGGGCCATCTTCTGTTCCATAAAGCGTTTGTCTTCTCTTTGAAACTCGAGTTTATGCTTTACGGACCACTTTTCTATAAATACTTCATGAACATGGCTATACTATAACTGCTGATTGGCCAAACATCTAGAAATATGGTTGCATCTGTGCGAGTTATTTTGTTACACGAATTGCAGCCGAGAGCGTTGTAGGAAATCCAATTAAAAATTCACCAAGAAACACTTCGAAAGCTTCTTCATCTATGAGTATAATAGGTATAGATTTCACTGGACGAAATATGAACCAAAGTGTGATGTAGTATATTGCGACGCTTGCTGTGAAAGTGATAAAGGCACTGAGGAGTTCTACCTCTGTGAATGACCGGCTTACGCTGGTACTTGGCGTTGACGTGGTGTTGTACTCTAGGCACTTTATCACTGAAATGCTTAAATTAAATGAACTAATGGTGCCAGAATATTCAGAAAAATATAGTAAAATATAATTTATAGTAAAATTTTTCCGAAAGAAAAATACTCGTATATTATTTAAATCCGATTCATTCCATTATTGTTTTATTGCTATTAGATGCGTTCATCAAGTATGTACATATATCCATAAATGTTCACATGTATTCATATATGTATATGTATATATTTTTTCCCCCTTTGATACTCACGAATGATAATGTTTTTTTTTTTTTTAATTTTTCTAATTCTAAAATATTAGTTTTTTTTATACTTACTTATATGTTAAAATCAAAATCTTTCTCTTAAATATTTGTTTTGTTTATTAATTTTATCGGAACTATCGTCCTTGACTTCCTTCTCCTATCACAAATCAATTGCTTGGTAATTACACAAATTATGCCTCACAAAAATGCATGCTCTAATAAACTTTTTGTTAGATTAATTTGTTCTCACTCTTATGTACATATGTAGCATGCATATTGATAAATAACTTCTGGTGATATTTTGAAATAAATATTTAATTCGCTTTCAAATAGCCGCATTATTGGTTTACAATTTGATCTGAGCAGACCAACAGTTAAATCCATATTGTGGTAAACCTAAAAACATTATTTATCTGACGTTTGTAATTAATTTAAGTACAGTCGAACAGAATTCAACACGAAGAAGGCTTTTGTGAGTTTGTTATCTTATTTTTCCTAAAAAAAGCACGCTGCTAGAAAAAAATTCATTTGCTGTATAAAGCTTTTTCGTAAATATTATAAGTCAAGACAACTTGGAGCAAGTTCCGTATCCAATACCAACTACAAGCGAAATACACGCCGAAGAGCATACCAAAAAAGAAAGTTCGCCGCGAACTCAATAGTAACTGATAGATTGGTATATTTTTTTTTATTCGATTTAGTACGCGATTAGTGAATGGTTTTGCGATCAGTATATCAACGTTAACCACAGAATAGACTTCTACCGAGCAGAGCTTGTGTTTTGTGAATATTGTGTGTTCTCATAATTGTTTCTTTAATCCAAATCAACAGAAATTTTTTTTCATTGTTAGTTTTTAAAATGAACACTCAATTTGACAAGGTAAGAGTAAATTAAAAGAGATATTTTTCACTGAAAGTGTATACTTTCACAAACGTTTTTACCAAAATAATGAAAAATCTTACCTCCTAAAGAGTTTATTGAACTTACGAGTGCATTCATATCAAGATATGAGTATGTTTTATTTATTAATTAATGTTCAAGTTAGTATTTTTTTTGTGGTTAACAAATGTCAGTGAATATAAAATTAAGTTAATTTGAATAAATATGCAATTTCTTAAAGTATAATGTTTATCCTCTGCAGGAAGTTTGTACTCGTAGATATTCAGTTTCTTTTACATGTCTTCGAGAAAACTCAGAGCAAATATTTAATTTACAACTGCGAATACAAATGAAATTACTCAAACTAAACGTTTACTAGAAATTTATTCAATTACAAATAAACACCTTTAATTAACTCATATATTTAATTTTAAGAGAATAAACCCACATATTTAGGTTACAGATACCTAATCAAACTTAAATAAAATTTCAATATACGAGTACACAAATACGAAAGTACTTAAAGCAATTAATTCGTTTTATATGTTTCTCTATTATTGAAATATAATATTAATACATTCTTCATTTCCAAACAAAATTCAAAATAACCTTCTTTAATTAAACCACTTATAAAGCGACTTTGATAAATGGATAAAATTATTTGATATTGACATTCTATTTGAACATATTCTTAAATATGAAAAGCATTATTTTTTTTAATTCAAAATTGTAGGTAAGGTGTATACGCATTTTCAAATATTCGATTATTTCTAAATTTATAGCTTAAAACCGTTTTGCCTTAGAAACATTTAATAAAATATCTATTGTATAAATCAATTTACCTGAAGAAGATTTTAAAGTTCAAGGCTTTTCCGGATCGCATACAATCTCGGTTAGTAGGTTCATCTCAAAAACCTTAAAATTAATTTATTCTATAATTTAAAACAGACGAAATCATCAAACATTATGTGAGGCTGTTTATGTAATAATAGTGAGTTAGGTTTTCTTTAACTGTTGATTGATACATATGATGAGCAACACACTTCTAAAGCCGGTCGACCTTTAACTTGAACTAGAAATAAGCGAATACTCAATGCAGTGGCATTGTCATTTATAAAACACGACGCAGTTGTTGGTAGTTTAGTCGTTGACATATGATTTTATGTATATATGCACATACATAAGTAGATAAGTTGTAATATTCGAATAAAAGTTTTGAATAAAGTATTTAAATTTATGATTACGGCAAGAAATCAACCTAATGGTAAGAGCAAGATGAAAGAGAGAGTAAGACTGATCAAACATATTTGATAACGCACATACTGAATAACAAGAGTAATGCTGCTAAATCATATATGTACCTTATATACCTTCAGCACTCTCTAATAAATGTGAATACCTGCTTAAAAAAGTAATAAAAAATCATTGTTTACTGCTCAATAAATAGGCAGAAGGGCAAAACTACTGAATTCAGTCCGCTATCACCGTAGTGCATGCTAGAATATTGTACAATAAATTAATATGAGTACTTTCGGCTTAAATTTCAAAAATGAAAATAAAATTTGGACTTTAGGCGGGCATATACGTGAATTAAGAATATTACCCACATTTAATTCATTACTTGTAGTACCTAAGGATGAAAGAAACTAACATGAAATTAGTTCAATGTAGTAAGAAATTTCTTAAAAATCTTGATATGAAACTACCTTTCCCATTTAACAAAATCTAAACTTAAAAGTTCTTTATACATACATATATTATATCTATGAATATAACAATTCTAAATCATCCTACATACGAGTATATCTATACATACATACATCTATGTATATCTATTTGTATGTTTACATATTTATAAAATATGTAACTAAAATAGGAAGTGTTTTTTTAATGATATAATATATTTATTATTCAAATGATTAACATTAAAACTGTCTCTGATCTTCTGTCTTTCACACGAAATTTGCTTAGGGCATGTAAAATGTATGCTAAAAGTATAATCAGGTTTTGTTTTGTGATTGCCTTATGTAATATGTTCGCAGAAATATTCACTTTCTTTTAATATGTAATAAAAAAAGAGGGTTCTTAATTTGCATAAATTATGAGTAATTATTATACCAATTTCGATTTAGACTGGCTTTACTTTTACTATCACTGGATATAACAAAACGAACATATGTAGGTATGAAAGTATGAGTAACATTTTCTTATAAAAATCTTCACCTCAAAATTGCAATATTTTGCAATTTTTTTATCTTCGCGTTTAAAAAGGTGAACGAAGATATTTAAGTTCGAGTTTACTAACAGAAGATAATAAATAGTTTTAAGTTTTCAATATTTAAATCGTAATTTTGTGTGTCTTAATCCAAAATAATTTAATCACCAAGGCCAAATTCTGGTTCTTTATATAACACCAATATCAAAACCGAGTCCAATAGAACAAGGGAAAGAACCGAGAACAAGACCACTACAAATGTGAAAAGTGATAGTGACAATTTACTCATAAAACAAACGTGATTATGTATACCGTAAAACTTGAGCAACTAAATGAAAATGTATGTTCTTCCAAATATGTTATTATTAATTCATTTTAAGTACTTCAAGTTAAGCGAAGCCAATAAGTTTAAAAAATCCTGGCATGTGAATGGCTAGACTATAAGTTTTTGTAGGTAAGATATGATACTCTAGAGATCCAAGGACTTTCTATGGCTTTAAGTATATGTAACATACTTAGGCACTAGGGAGCGCATCGCTGCTTTTATCTTAACTAAAATATTAATATGTAATAACATGCATTTTCCCAGGGCACAATTTTAATAACATTGCCCCAAGCTTTTAAAATTATATTAGTATTTATTACAAATACAATACAATAATATAAATTTCCTAAATTTTATTTCCCTTTGCTTTTTTTTAATATATAAAATGTGCCATCATAGAGATGGTAATCGGAAAACCAGTCCGAAAGGATGTTTCCCAAATGTAGCCAACCCCTCAAGAGTAGCAGCAGCAATGATGATATATGTAAGAAATATGTAGCATGTATATAGTTCTCAGTTAATGAATGTTACAATTGTATGCGTTATACAAAACCCAGGTACTTAACGCAACGTATATTAGGCGTAAATGGGTTTTTACTCTTCAATCTGAGTATGTTTCTTCGCATTCTAGTAATAACTACTAACAAGCAGGCACTAATAGGATAATAGGTATATTTTTAAGATTGCAGCTCAATGCACAACAATTTTAAAACATTGTTTTAGTCAGCTATGTGTAGATATGATGTATGTGTGTACTCGTATACTGAGAATACTTTTATATGCAATGGAACATCTAGAACTTATTTCACAAACTTATTGTACAATTGTATACTTACAAGCATTTTTTTTAATAAAATTTGTGACTTATGTCGTTTCATCAAACTCTAGGCATTACAAATTTATAGTTGTATTCTAAATGCAAAGGGAAATTTGTGGGAATATTGAACTTTTCGTTTCACCAAAAGTTATTTAGAGTTGTAATTTACAGGTTACAAATTTGTTAAAATTTGACTTATTTGCGAGATTACGTTTCACCAAAGAAAATGATTTTACGAATTTGTTCAATATGTGAGGTAATTTTATTTCATTGTTATAAATAGATAAAAATCATACTTTGAGCTCATCTGCTACTCCAGGCCCATGTAAATCACCTTCCTCTTCTTCAAAAGGCGCTTGATGCTATTCATGCATTTCTGTATATCTGAAGGTCAACAATAGAAACCGGACTCGAATTATAATGGTGTACGATGAGAGAGCCCGAACAATAACTCTGGTAGACCCCGTAGCAAACGTAACTTTCTGACCGCTGAGCGGCTACTCTTTAGAAGGCTGTAACTCAAAAACTATTTGAGATATTCATTTGAAATTTTATTACGTTATTTTTAAAGGTATAGACTATCGAAACAAAATTTCATACTAGGTGCGCCCTGTAAAGTTTGAGAAAATAAAATGATAGGCCGTGTTTTGGAGTTATTTAATTTTAATGAAATATTTGTAAGGCAGAGTAGCAATAATTGAGCCACAGATTGCTCACATGACCTAAAAAGACGTAGCATTAACACCAAGGCAGCAATTTCTCACAGCCTTACACTGGCTTGAAAACGGAGGACAGTCCAATGGAGTTGCTGACATACATGGAATTTCAAAGCCAACCATACGCCGATGTGGTTGCCGAGTTTGTAGAGCAATTGTTAATTTACTGTTTGAAAATTTTGTATGTTAGCCTAATGATCACGAAAGCGTATGTTGTGTACGTGGCTTTACATAATTGCCGATAAAAACATTTTATTTGTAGAATTTTTAGAATATAAATGTGTCTTTCGTATCAGGCATTCCATATGTCACGGGCGTACCGGCTGAACTTAAGAAAAATACATAGATCCTCGCAGCAAGTTTGAAATTGCATAATAAATGGCATGGAAGGCACTCTATTGATTATATGCAGAGATGCGGGCCTAACTCAATCTTCTACCATACATAGGTTACTTGACGCGGAAGTGTACACGATTTAAGATTGTTGCAAAAAAGATCCCTTTTTTCTTAATTTGAAAGGCGCTATCGATGTTATCATTATGCTGTTTTACTTCAGTATATGGTTTTGAGAAATTCAACTTCTAAAATTGATCGTTATAATAGAGCACAAAAATCAATTCCACGAATAATAGAAAACGGTATTGGAATTTTGAAGAAGAAATCACTGTGGCTGGAGCTTTTACGATTGCAAAAACTATCAATGTTAAAAAATACCGCATTGTTTTTGGCTAACATTTCATGACAAGCAACAGACAACTGTTTTGAATATGAGGAAAACTTGGAGTACCCAAATGAAAACGCTGATAATTTGAATATCCAACATTTTATTATTATTCCTCTTATTGCATTTAGAAAGAACGCATGCATTCCATTACACCAGTACAGGACCTACAACCCGGGAACTCAGAGAAGCGTTTGAAATTCTGCAATTGGATTTTGGGAAGATACTTTGCGGAAGACAACTTTATTGGTCGGACTCTATAGACGTATGGAATTCACCAGGGATGAAATACTAATTTCCACAATTTCCATACCTAGGCAGAAAGCAACCCCCAAACACAGGCCACACACTATGGCCATATATTTAGTTAGAGAGTAGTTATGATAGATCATGCGTTTGAAAACTACATACTTGTTTTTTCTTCACTCCCTTAAAACTGATCGAATACTCTACAATTTGACATGATAGGAACATTCACTTCTTTTTTTATCAAAATTGCTCCGAACTAAAAACTGTGACGAAACATTTCTTAAAAGCAAGTATTGTATATGACTAAGCCCATATGAAAATTTGTGAAGATGTCACGAAGGGCCCATTCTATGACGACCTCCAAGGTCTCTGGACTTGACCGCAATGAATTTTTATTTATGGGGATGGATGAAGGACATTACTTACTCATCAGCAATAACAACATGAATGACTAGAACCATAGGATTGACGAGGCAGCTGCGAATGTCCGAGAAGAATTGGAAAGAATGGACTTTATAACAGCCTTTCAAATGCGAGCTCTGTATGCCAGATGCCAATGCTTTGCACTTTGAACAATTGATATGGTACAAGGTTTGATGAAGAAAATAAAAATAAAAATATCAATATGTATGTATTGTTTCCTAAAATATTTTAAATATAATTTAAATATAATATTTTAAATAAAAAAAAAAAATGTTCAATAACTTTTGAGACATTAATTTAAGGCAACATTTAGTTTGAAACAATTAAACTACGTACACAAACATATATGTATATTTTCTTGAATTTACTTTATGAATAGGATAATCAAATGTAGATTAAAATTTATATTATGCAAAATAAATTATGGTTATTTAAATACCAATATAGCTAGAATAATCAATTTCTGTTTATGAACCCGGAACCCCGAATAACTAGAATTAGGCATTTGGTTGTTTTAATTCACTAGAAAAATAGTTATAAATTCAAAACCAGTCAGAATAGAAGTGATAATAGGCGTTATTTTTAGTGTCCATATATGTATATACAGCTATTTAAAATATGTATATATAAAGATAAATGCAAGTACAGAACAAAAACATATACTCATGCTTGCATCTTTACTAGATAATATATTTATCATCTGTTCTTTCCTGCGGTTAGGCATAATAAAAAACACTTTGTATTATTTTGTCTCTTTATTATTAAAAACTAAATTGAACAAGATCTAGGGAGAGGAGAATAACTGAACTGAACTATACTGATGGTAATAATGAACTGAATAATAATCGTCCTACACAGGTATTTCTAAGTTTAGAATATCAAGGTCAGCCTTGTTCCCGTGGGAATGAAATGCAGCTTGTTTGCGCAAGTGTCATATTCATTGTACAAATAAACTAACGTTTATAAAAAATAGATTGCGCGTGTAGCAATAAATGGCATTCACAGGATGTGCGAGTTGCTGAAGTCGTAGATATGTATTAATAAGTTTTGAATGGGAGTTGCTCTTGTGACATAACAAGTTGCGCTTGTGACGTAGCAAAACATACATATATATGATATATCATTAGACCTTCAACTTAGTGCAGAGAATGTAAAAATCTTTGTTTTTTCATTTTGTAAATTGTAAGCGCAATGAATTTGGTATTAACCAAAATATATTCATCAGAACCGCTAGTAAAATATCAATACTAATATTATATTACATTATTATTTTATATTACATACGTAAAAGCAAAAAATAGGTCTATGAAAATTCTGTGAAGTATTCATTGTGTTTTTGAAAAAAATATAGCACTAACACCTTATGTATCACAAATAGAAAACAAAACAAGATATTGCAATTTTTCTTATTTAATATGGTACATCAGAGTTCAATTGAATTAGTAATCTTGAATCGTGTCAATTATCAAGACCTGCTATGGCTGAGAAAACCACTAAAGCAATTTGTTTTGAAATCTGATATCAGGTGCAATTATGGAATTAAAAAACGACTTAATTTCTGCACGATATCTTTACTAAAAATCCATTAAATTTGCCAAGTTAAGCTGCACCCAAATGTTAGTTAATGCTACTTATCAGAATATTTCAACTTAACAAACTGCGCGGGAATACATCGACGTTGACAGAAATTTTCCCTATTACAAATAATACCACTTTCATTTGGTCACCACACCAAAAAACTAAATTTTTGCTGCAATTATATTTTCATATATTTAGTATATTTTTTTCTGGAAAAATAATTTTGTTTTACGTTTCTTTAATAAAATAATAAATATAAAATATAGGAAAGTTATTAGAAGTAATAAGAAACTTCGCATTTTCTTTTGGGCAGTGCATAATCCGCAAAGTATCCATATAAAATAGAGGAGCTATAAATTAATAGTTGTTTGTCTATAGAAAACGTTAAAAATATTTCTTGAAATTCATTAAAAAACTGTTAATTCAAACTAAGATAACGAAAAATTATGTTAAAATGCATTTTAAATTTTTATTCATTAGTATTTTAATTTATATTTCAGTTTCTTATTAACGTAATGGATCGATTTGTTTGGTTTATTCTGTTGCTCGTCATGTCATATTTAATTGCCGACTTTACCAAAACAACCGGCTACACGCGTGGCTATCGTTCTAATATGATTCCTATAAATGAGGTGTCAATGTTAACTTTTTAATTTTAATTGAAATGGTTTTATAGTGCATTTTTACTTTGATATTTCAGTCCGTTTTTATGAATTTAGTAGAACTGCCAGATATGCAACAGTCTCCAAATCATAATTTAGATATTCGAGTTATGCAACAAACAAACCAAGAAGCAAATTCTGCAAACGGTGAGGAGAAGACTTTTAGCTTACGTCCTTTAATAGATAGTATTTTTGAGGTAAATATTTTATTGCATTTTAAACATTATTTTATTTCAACTTTCGTTTTAAGATTCCACTATCAGCATTGAATGCTGTAAATCGATTCGTGCAAAGGCTTACAGGTAATTACTATGGAACAAATACGATAGTATATCCAGAAAAAACAACATTGAAGGAAAAAAATTCCTAAAATAAGACTGATTGCAAAACTCTCTACAAACTAATACATTGGCGATTTAATTGTTGAAGACAATGCACAAATATGCAAAAGACTTGTTTTAAAGTTACTAAAAAAAATTATATAGCTGTCAGATATTATTTAAATTGATAGTACTCGTATGTACCTATCAATCGTTTTATTTAATTTATTGTAAATGTTTTTTTTTTTTATTTTGTTTTTAAGTGTGTGATATTATTGTTATGTTATTTATGCATTTTTTACAAATTCTTTAAATAAATTGAAGTAATTTAGAATACTTATTTTCTGATTTGCCTAATTACAGGAAGGATTTTATTCTACATTCACTAAACTGAATTCTTCGTCTGAAAGGAAAGATTCCAATAATATTATACTACATATGTTACTTCAGTCAAATTTTGGTTTGTAAATTCGCTTTCAACTATCGTGTGTCGGTGGTATGTTGGAAATATTATTTCAAAATTATTTCAATCTTAAGAATTATTTGATTTTTAAGAACATTAATGGCTCGTCTGCTGTTTGGATGAGGTTTTGTCCAGAACTCTCATCACTGTGTTGGGTTAGTATAAGTGAATTGATTTCTGTAATTTAATATGGCCTTGATAAGGCATCTGCAACATTGGATCTACCAGGCTTATACTTCAACTCGTAGTTGTATTCTTTAAGTATAGCCCTCCAACGTTTCAGTTTATTGTTCGAATTTTTGTAGCTGAATGCGTAAGTCAGGGGTTGATGATCGGTGAAAGTTTTTAAGACTGTTGAACCATAAAGATAATTTCATAGTGCATTTTGAGCCCATACTATAGCCAACATTTCCCTTTCATTCGTGGCATAGCGTTCTTCGGCTTTCGTGCGTGTGCGGGAGATGAATGTAATTGGTTTGTTTTCTTGAGCAAGCACACCACCAATGGAGGTCAGAGGTGTCGATGGTTAAATGAAATTCTTTTTTAAAACCCGGAAAGGTTAAAACTACGTCTTCTAAGATAAAAGAATTTTTTATTTTTCCAAATGCGTTCAGAGCTTCGTCATTTAAATGTATAAGTTTTTTTTCTGACGCTTTGTTTTGACGTACGTCCATCCTACCCTCCCAAAAGGGATGTCAGGGGTTTAGCGATTTTGGCATGATCGCTAATAAATCTGCGGTAAAAACCTGACAGACCTAAAAAAGATCGCAAATCATTGAGTGTTTTAGGACACGGGAACTTAACTATCGCCGCTACCTTAGCCGGATTTGCCTTTATTCCTTCATCTGATATTATTGTATAAACCCGAGAAACTCAACATTCGATTTCAGAAATTCACGTTTGTCTATTTGAACCTTAAGATTAGCATCTTGAAGGGTCTTAAAAATTATTGAAAGGTTTTGGAAGTGAGAGTCTACATATTTACTGAAGACGACGATGTCATCTATGCAGACAAAGCAAACTTCTCTATATGTTCCAGCAAGATGTCGTCCAGCGCCCTTTGAAATCTGGACGGGGCATTTTTTAACCCAAATAGGAGAAGCAAAAACTCATACTTCCCGTTATTTACTGAGAAGGCGGTTTTTTCGATGTCTTCTTCATGCAAATGGGTTTTAAATCTAAGACTGAAAACCATTTATTCCTTCTTAGTTGAGATAAAACCTCGTTTATCTCCGGAATGGGATATCGATCAGAAATTGTAACTGAATTCAGCTTCGTGTAATCGATTACTATTCTATATTTTTTTCCTCCCGAAGCATCAGCTTTTTTAGATGAAATCCATATGAAGACCGTGATGGTCTCCATCGCTCAGAAGTTGATCAAGCTGTTTATTTACTTCGTCTGTAGTTGTACAGATTCTTCATTTGAATCCGTTGTGAAGGATTAATTGGGATCGAGAAATAGGTTGGGAAATGATTTAGTTAATTGAATCAATTGGTCTTTTTGACTTTGGGACATGCGATCAGTTCGTATATCTACAGAATTTATTGACTCAAATATTTGCTGTTTTAGCCGGATTTAAGTGATTATCAATGAGCATGTAACTTTCTTTTGCATAGATTACTGCTGCAGGTTCTATCAGACTATCGTTGCCGAGAATTCCATGGAAGGATTTAAGAGTGGGCAGAAGAAAAAAATTTATATTACTCGTAGCTGACTCAATTCCGAATAAATTAACAAAGGTACGGTGGGTGACTTCAACTTTGCCTCAAATAGAATTGACATAAAAATTTTGTTTGTTTTTTACAAGTTGGGGTTGTATATAATCCCTATTAGAGCCTGTATCGACGAGAAGTTTCATAATTTTGTTATCACTCGTCCTACACTAAAATTAAGGCAGAGACGAGTGGGTTAATCTAAAAAATGTATATCTGACAAAATCAATCGTTGTTTTTCATTATCATTAATGTTATATTGGTTATTGAGGTATTTGTCAAGGCTTTCATTTTCTGTCTGGTCGTTCTGTGACTTATTCGGAGAGTCATAATTTGCAATTTCGGCAGAATTGTCTGATGCATACTGTTCATTAATTTTAGTACTCACATTTCATTGCAATTTGTTGGGAAGAGCGTGGTGTTGTTGTGAAAGGATCATGGGTCGTTTTACTGTATGAGGCCAGTTTTTAACTTGTAGCCGGTTCATATAATTAATACTATTAGTTTTAATAGTTTCTGCTTCCATTAGTTCTACCCTTGGAATAGGTTCCGTGGGATATGGATTAGGAGACCGGTTATTATGTAAATAGCTATATTGGACGTTGGGTCCGAAATTTGGTCTGGTATTTTGTTGGAAGTTCTGTTGACGGTGATATTGTTGGTAATGGGGAG
This sequence comes from Volucella zonaria, assembly GCA_963966105.1. NCBI lineage: Eukaryota > Metazoa > Arthropoda > Insecta > Diptera > Syrphidae > Volucella > Volucella zonaria. Next base: position 209,989,165 of record OZ014531.1, read on the forward strand.
CATCTGGTCTTGGAGGTGGATACACTCTTGGTTGTGGTAAGTATACAAGTTGTGGGTAGAAAGGCTGTGTAGAATGATTTCTACGAGGAGGAGGAGGTGGTGGTGTAGGTTGAGGTACGGTCCTCTTTGCTAAGCCACTATTACTATTAGCATACAGAGCTCTGAAACGTTGATTTTCAAGCTTCTGCCAAATGTGTAGGGCCTCGGGAAGGTCGAGCGGTTCTTTAATACCCAACAATCTGGGTAAATCACGTCTTAATCCTCTTACAAAAGTATCCAAAGTTTTATCTCTATAAAAAGATGTCAATAAGTTCATAGCAAGGTGAGACGTCCAGGCTTGAAATCTTATTCAGAATTAGGAACAAATGACTGTCAACAGATTGGTAAAATTGTTCTACGGTGTTGTTACCTTGAACCAGCGTTGACATCTGGTACTCTAGAGTTTCCAGATCTTGCTTGTCGATAAGGTGTAATGTCAAGCATTTAGATATAGAATACCAGTTTAATGGGGTGTTGTAACTTTATAAAATAGCATCCGCGTGTCCCACAATTTTGTTTCTTATGACATTTATAATGCCGTAATATTGTGGCGTTCCTCTAAGGTCGCTATAAATATTGAGAATTCGTTCGACATTTTTGCGCCATGAACTATATTCTCCCGGGGATCCGGAAAATTCTCTAAGACTGCGGACTTCGTCTGGTATTTTGTTTAAGTTGCCTATATTTGCTCTATACTGTTCATCAATACCTTGCTCTATTTCCCTAGAAATCGTTGCACTTGGGTTTATGATAGATTGGACTAAACTTTTACATTGGGAAATGCAAACTTTGCTAACTATTCCTGTTATCAAGGCTTCTAATTCTGGAATCGCACTGGGATTCATGTTTAGTGCTGGAGGGTTTTGGTTGGATGTTGAAGGATGAGGAGTAGGATTGTTAGGGTTAGTCATACTGAGTTTTATTTTTACACGCACTTTACTTTCACTTCTTATTATAAATATAATGTAAACCTACACTTGCGGTCATAAAAACCGCACCATATCAAAATGATTGAAAAATTGTTAATAACTACGATAATAATTTGTATAATGAAATTAAATTTTTGTTCAGTACTCCGCAGTAATTTATAAGTATTTCTATCTAATTTTCATCCGTTTATTGTATGTTTGAAAAAAGATATTAACAAAGAAAGAAAAACCAGGTAATTTTCTTATTTTTTTAAAATATTTTAATACAGTCATTGGTTAACAAAATCAAACGATACATTTTTTATGTATGTGTATATAAGATGTTTAGATATGCCGCTTTTACCAAAAAATTATCAATACCGAGTTGCTCCTCCTTTGGCGGTTATAACCGCTTTTATTCTAGAAGGCATCGGTTTACTAGAAGTTCAGTAATATCAATTGAAATTTCAGTATTCCATACATGTTCCAGAACTTCATTTAGCTTTTTTTTACTCTCTGGTTTATGTTCAGCCACCTTACGTTCCATTACATGCCACAAGTGTTCGATTGGGTTTAAATCGGGCGAATTAGTTAGAGGTCATCAAACGTTGTCTTGAGCTGAAAATTATTGAAAGACTCTAGTTACTTGTCTGTTTATTATTTATAAAGTAGACATCTAGAAGTTGATTTATAACACTTTACTTACGGATTTGGCGTGGTGGCAAGGTGCAGAATCATCTTGAAAAATGCACTTGTCAGTATACGAATGATGCAGTTCAATTGATGGTACCAAAAACTCCTTTACTACTTCTCCATACTTTTGAGTGTTCATAGTTCCATTAACAAAGTGCAAAGGGCCCGAAACGTAAAAAGAAAAACATCCCCAAACCATCTGGCTTTGAGGAAACTTCACTGTTTTGACTATGCACTCGTCCTTGAACCTTTCACCTGCTGACCGTCGTACGTATGGCAAATTGTCGGCACACAACAAATTAAATTTACTTTCATCGGACCATATCACACATCGCCAATCATCCTGCGTCCAATCTTCGCACTTTTTTGCCCACGTCAAGCGAGCTTTTTTCATTTTTGTGGTTTTTTCGCTGGTCGTCCTCCATATAAACCTATCTCCCGTAGCCGTCGGCGTATGGTTTCGGCACTTAGATCAACTTGATGAAATTCACTCAGCTCTGCTCTTATACGTACAGTACTTTTAAAGCGATCTTTCATGCTAATTCGTTGTAATACATTGTCCGTCTTCTGAGTTATTTTACGTTTTCGTCCCGAGCATTTTTTCCTTTCCAGTGGATCCAAATTTTCTTTTTTCTTCATCAGTCGTACGATAGTTGAATGACAGCATCCTGTTTTAACCGCAATCTCACGATAGCCAAGCCCTTCTTCGACTAAAGTCAATATTTGAACTTTTTCGTCCAACGATGAGGGTGGTGATATGATGACCTGCAGTTAGGATGATGGGGTGTTTAAGATCAAACTCCTCATTTAACATCTGAAACTATCCACCCACTCTTATCAGCCCATACTCAACTAGGAAGGGGGCCAACTGGGCTATAGTTGATGAAACTCTCGGTACTGTCTTCTTCTGCAAGTAACTTAAATCGTTAGCAAAACTGAGCGATTGTACATACCTGAGCCAATAGATTTCAGCGACATCAAGCTCCGCTTTTGACAAACAATTCGTCTGAGCCCTCTGTTTGGATTTGCAGTGGTATATAAAGCGCAGGATCCGGCATGTTACTCGCAATAGACGTCTCCAGCTGTTGAACTTTTCGCAGAATAGGACTGGTTCTTCTATTATTTGCTGCAGATCATTAGTTTCGATCAGGAATGTCGGGCTTACTTCGTAGCAGTCGTCATGGTGGTGTTTATCGTAAGAATTCATCAGAATCTGGGCGTCGTTTAGCCAATTCGCACCTTGTTCCCACAATAGAGATGAGGAAAGCTTCTCTCCAGAAATGCCTCGGGCTACTAAAGCCGCAGGATTGCCTTTACCGGAACAATGTCTCCAATCTGTTATGGCAGTGTGACGACGTATTTCTGAGACACGACTCTGTACATACGGCTTCCATCGTTGAGTTTGACCAAAGATCCAGTTTAAGGTTATCTTGGAATCGGTCTACAAAAAGAATTGGTGTATAGAAACTCCTAAGAAACGCTGTAAGCTCCAACTTCGGTAAAGTGAGTTCATCCAAGCGGTCATTTTTCAACGGGGCAACTCGACTTTTCGCACATAGAAATGAAATCACTGCAGTACCCTTGTCGCCTATTGCTTGAAGATATGCCACGGCCCCATGAGTTTTGCTGCTTGCGTCGGCAAAAATATGACACAGAACTCCATTCGGTGCTGGAATTAACTGCACTGCTCTGGGAATTGACATCTCCTTTAGCTGTAAGATGTTGCGAATACACTCATTTCACTGTAGCATTAGATCATGCGGTAAAGTTTCATCCCAAGAGGGTTTCCTTTTCCAGGCCACTTGGAACAATATTTTCAGCTTGATAATTGTAGGACAGACGATGCCTAGTGGGTCATAGATTCTTGCAATTGCTTTCAAAATATTTCGTTTCGTTCCATTTGATTGATTTGATTCCAAAAAACCCTGAACAGAATCTAGTGGCACGGACAACTCGTCGACAAATGCTGACCAGCTCAAACCCAATACCTTTTGCACAATTGGAAGTTCTTGAGGATCTACTGTTGACCGAATAACTGCACTGTTAGAATACCACTTCCTTAGATTCATGGACGCTCTTCCCATAATATCAATAGCCTCACGGTAAAGTCTTAAGCCTTCTTCTTCTGAGTCGACACTGACGATCAGATCATCCACGTAAAAACCTTTTTTCAACGTTTCACAAGTTTCAGGAAAATGTTGCTCTTCCATCCTCAAATGGTGTCTGATTGCGGCAGAAAGAAGAAACGGACTGCAGCAAATGCCAAAAGTAACCCTGGTCATGCGAAAGTCTACGGGTTGTTGGTCAATTTCAGCAAGCGAAGAATACCAGACGAATCGATGCGTATCCCGATCAGCCTTATTAAGAGTTATTTGGAGGAACGCTTTCTCGATATCAGCTACAACACCAATGGGACCCAATCGAAAATTTAATAAAATGCTGAAGACATCAGGAAGTAGATTGGTTCCAGTAAAAAGCTGTTCATTCAAGGAGGGGAATTTGTCTGTATGAGCGGAGGCGTCGAAAACTATACGTAGTTTGGTAGTAGCACTCGTTTCTTTGTAAACAGGTCGATGAGGAAGATATATGATTCTTTTAGAAGTCGCTTTTGGGGTAGGTGCAACCCGTTCTGCCACACCATCTTTGATCATTTGACGAACCGCCAAATCATAATCTTTCAGTTTACTTGGATCTCTAGACAAGTGTTTAGTTAGAAAATGCAAACGACTTACCCCTAGACCTCGATTGTCCTCAAACACCAACTGAGGATTCTTCCAGGGCATTGTTGCTTCATACCGACATCCAATTTTTTTCAAGCAAGTTCTTGTCATTTCTTCCGTCGTGTGTTTATTTTCCGCTACCTCGCCTCGTATACCAATTGTTTCCAAAGACCACATCTTCGCAAGCTCTACATCGGAATAGTTTAGAACACTCAAAACATTAGCAACAACTGAAGATTGCTCCTTCCCTATTACTTCGTCGTCAGAAGAATGAGATCCTTGCACCATCCAGCCAAAAATCGATTCCACTGCTCTCAGGCGTCTAGTTAACTTTCGTTGTCTACCTGTAACTACCTCCCAATAGAAATCGGAACCAATTAGTATACTTAGCCCGTCCACTGCTTCCACATCAAGATGGTACTGATCAGCCAATTTAAGCTTCCTTAATGCGTGACAAGAACTATCTGGAGCTTTCAGAATGTCTACGCAAATTTCAGGTACCACTATTGCCACTATCGAAACACTTCTGCCACTGTATTGACTTTTAAGAATAATTTTTGCTTTATTAAATTCTTTAATTGGAAGTTGTTCTTTGGAACCAAAGGGTAACACGGCAATTTTTGCAATTTCATTACACACTGGTAGCTGCAGTTTCTCCACCAAACTCTGCCGTATAAAGCTATGTTGGCTTCCTCCATCAATAACAACTCGAACGAGATATTTATTTTCCTTTGCACTAGCAATTATACACCGCGCCGTTTTGAGAAAAACGTTTGAAAAATTAAAACTGTGCGCACACAAATTACAGCCCATCTCTTTGTCGCTATTGGAGCTTTTACGAGTATATGAAGGATCACACATTGACGTAATATGCCTGCCGCCACAGTTGTTACACTTTAAAAATTTTCCACTTCGACACTTCCTCGCCGAATGACCCACTTTGGCACACCGAAAACATCTATTTGCTTTAATCAATATATCCCTTTTCTCCTTTACAGTCATTCCGGTTTTACAGTCTCTTTTTGAATGGTTTGACTGATTACAAAATGCACATACTTCTTTACTGTTCACCTCTATGAGACTAGCGGCAGTTATAGGTGATGTCGTAGATTTCTTGTTTGATGGTGTTGGTGATATTTTACTCTTTTCCAATGCCTCTACTTCTTTCTTAAGAAATTTCATTATACTTTGCACATATGGATCACTGACACCATAGAGAGACGTTTGTGAATGTGTTTGTGATTTTGTTTCGTCCTGTTCTGTTGAGTTCTCCTCGTTTCCTTTGGGTTTCTCTTGTGCACGATGATATTCTACACGTAGATCGGCTGGCAGACAACGTAAAAGTATGGATTTTTGCATTAATTGGTAATAATTTGCTGGGATTTGTAATGCTGTTAGAGATCTTGTGCATGTGGTTACAATATTGTAGAGTGCCCTTAAACCATCCACGTCTGATTTTATGCCAACGGGACGTATGTTAATTAATTTTTGCATGTAGATGTCGATGAGTTTATCATTGTCTCCATATTGTTCGAGGAGTAGGGCGACAGCGGCGTCGTAAGTAGTCGCCGAAGCAGTAAATCCCGATATTGTGCGTTTGGCTGCTCCATATAGTGCGCTCTCCAAATATTGGAATTTGTCTGTGGCAGTAAGCACGCCATTTTGATGTACAGCTATGTCAAATTGATCCCAAAACGGTAGCCAGTCATGCAAATCACCGCCAAATTTTTTGAGCTCTAATTTTGGCAATTTTACAGCTGACTCTTGGGTCGATACAGCAGGCTCTTTGAGGCTTTAATTTGTTTTTAATTTGCTGCGCACTCTTTTTAATCTGCTTGTTAATCGGGCCATTGTGGTTACTGCAATGTCCTCATACTCCGCTATTTTCTCAAAATCCTTTTCAAGCTCGTCTGCCTTAATGAGTCCCTTACTGTGGACTTGTTTATCTGCAGTTTTCATGCTGGCAGACACTGCATTTAGTCTTTCGATTAAAATTGTAAATTCCTCATCTACCGTTTCTCATTCTTCTACACCTTTACCGTTTATCCGCGAACCCTCCGTGTTAAGAAACTCCGACGCAGCCTTTGCCACTTTCGTTAACTGAGCTCTAAATGCCCCACGAGAAGTCACTTCCATTATAAATCTGTTCAAGTCCTTCTCCCGGGTTTCGGTACCAAATATTAAAAAATATACGCAAATATTTGCTCCGGCAAGAAATTTAGAAAAATAAAAAAGAAAGCTCGCTTTAAACTAATTCACCGTTTATTTAAAAAAAGATTACGTTAAAAAAAAAGTGGAACAGGCTAACACGTCTGAAGTCTTTCAAAGTAAAGAGAGAACTACATTATTAGAGAAGAGAATCGAATTATGAGGAAAAGTTAACATGTGTGTGTGTAAGTTACAAGAGTTACAAAAAAATGCAAAAGTAATACAAGCAAATGAATGTCAATTCGTTGCCCATGTGTTTATTTTTCAACAATATCCAATTCAGCTGATCTGCGCCGAATCGACATTTCTGGGTCTTCTTCTTCCGCTACGGTGGCTATGTTTTCTTTATTTCGTACCGATCTCTATCTGGTTGGCGCCTTAAGATCCAAAAGAGCGTACTCACGCTCAAACTTCTTCACGGTGCAACGAATTGCCTGCACACTGAAGCCACGATGACGACCGACCTCACGACGAAATTCACGTTACGTATCCACATCTAAGCCGAAATTTGGATAATATTTTTTAATAATTTCCGCACGTTCCGCAAGCGTAAAAAACCTTACTGAATATTTTGGCAGCTGGATGTCATTGGTAACTTCAACAGCTGCTGAAACATAACAATTAGAAAAACTATCATTGCTATCTAGTCACCCTATACAATGGGTTTTCTTGTCATTTTTATTAACCACAGGGTGAATGACTCTAACTCCAACTTTTTAAAATGCTATAATTTTTTTATTTTTTGATAAATTTTATTGTGCCAAAGCAAAAAATTTTGGAAAATACATCAATTTTCAAATTGTATCAGTAGTTTTCCATATGTCCACCTTTGGCGCGAATAATGGCGTTGAGACGGCAGAAGAGCGCATCGCACGCTGCACGCAAGTAGCTCTGCGGTATTTTGGCCCATTCCCGGCGAAGAGCTTGTTTCAGATGGTCCAAACTTTGGTATTTTTTAGTGAAAACCTTCGCCTTCAAAATACCCCAGACAGAGAAATCCAACGGATTTGCATCCGGAGAATTTGCAATCCATTATGACGAAGAAATGAAGTGTGGAACATTGTTTTTTAACCAATCTTGGTTGAAGCGCGCTTTGTGAGACGGTGCCGAGTCTTGTTGAAATCTCCACGGTCTCCGATCGAAATGATTGTTTGCCCAAGGCTTCAATGCTGCCTCTAAGACAGTTTCACGGTATACGATCGCATTAATTTTGACGCCACAGTCCAAAAATACGAGCGGAGAGCGACCATGGGCGGTTATGGCGGCCCAAACCATCACCATTGGTGCTGCCTGCTTTCTGGTGGCCGTCCGAAGGTGTAAATTTTTGAAGGACCTCTCTGGCAAGTAAACTCGCTCATTTTGTTTGTTGACATATTGCTCGATAACAAATGGCGACTCATCGGAAAAAACCAAATTCGGCAACTCACCACTTTCGTGCAAGCGTAGCAACTCCTTCGCTCTTTCGACTCTAACTTTTTTCTGTTGCGGTGTAAGATCATGTACTTTTTGGGACTTCAATGGCTTGAGCCCAAGCTCATTTTTCAGTATGTGTTGCATCCGTTCCAACGATCTATTGAGCTCACGAGCCATTTTTCTTTCACTTCGACGCGGATTTCGCTCAATTCGAGCCTTCACTTTCCGAAAAAATTCTGCCGATTTTGGTTTTTTTTGTGACCACCTCCATAGCTGCCAGTATCACGGTAACGAGTTATGGTTCGAGAAACAAATGATTTATTCACGTTGAGGTGCTGGAGGGCTCTAACGATAGCTGCTTATGGTTTTCCAGCCATAAGTAACAACAACAAAACTGAGACGCAAATCGTTTAAAAGGCTTGTAAATAATAAAATTATCTGTCATGTGTCAAAATTTCAGCTCACTGTCATGAACGGTTTGGAAATTATAGCAGTCTGAAGTTGGTTGCAGTTCGAGTCATTCAGGGTGTAAATAATTAAATTGAAACTAAACACGGAAACAGCTTTACTTAGGCTTCTTGGCATGGCAGGAAGGATTCTAAGTTTCAAAAAAGAACTCATGTTAGGCATGGAACGAAACAGCAAGGATTTCCTAAGTCGACCTTACCCTGTTATTAACTACTCGTAATTTGTCGGAATTTCAAAATTAAAATTTGTAAACGAAAATACTCAGTTTTTTGCTTCTTACGTATTTTTTCTGCAAAAATGGTAACAAAATCCAAATTTTAAATTGTTAAATAAATTATATTACCTTTAACCGTAAATAACTTTCCTCAGAACGATGTTAGATCACAGTCCTGATAAAAACAAGTTCAGCTATATCACATTTGTTACTATGTACAATATGTTCCTAATTATACCTACTACTAATTTTTTGCTGGGCATTTCCTAAAATTGTTTGTAAAAAGGATGAGAATTGGAGGGGGGACCCAAACATGGGTGGTCTACAATTTTCTATAACTTCCTTGCATTCGTTTTTGCAGTTCTTTCTTTATTTTGCTCGTTTCCTTTATTCTTGTGTCGCTGTTGTACAAATGTTTAGCGGATCCAAATAAAATTTTGGAGCTTTTTTTTTTTTTAATTTGTGTTTGTATGGTAATTTGTACTTTTGTACGATTACCTACCCTGTTACAAGGGAGCTTGAAGTAGCTGTTAATTGTTCGTCGGCTCTGATTGCATCCTTCTTGTTTGGGTTTTTTTGGCTTTTCACAAGGGATTAAATGCATTTAGACTTGGTCATTCTTAAAAAACCGCATAACGAGCCTTCGTCTTTATTTAGTAATTCTCTCATAGAAAATGAAAATGGGCCTTTTGTATTCCGCACTTTTCTCCACGGCTTTATCCATACTCTTTTCTTAGTTTTTGTTTGCATTATTAAGACTTCTTCACAACACTCATTACACACTACTTTTTTTTGCCCATTTTTTGGATCCATACCAACAATTATTGTATTATGCCCCGTTCAACAAAAATCTGCAGTACGGGCCTTATGCGAGAGCTTTTTTTCGAACCCGGGTGACTATCGGTCAGTTTTCGGTTCAAAATACCACAAATTGCCGCTGGTTTACATCTAAATTGTTTTTGTAACTCCTATAACAATCCGATATAACACCAATGCGACCAGTCTGAGATGAAGCCGTAGAGAGAATTATCAATTATATGTGTATCCGCCATTGATATCCTCCCGATTTTCTAACAGAACCAGTTACCAGTATTAATTTTAACAAAGCGATGTTATTTTTTCGCTTGTATTTTCAGCTGTTGCAAACTTTAATTAATCGAAAAGAGCATCAGGTTATGGCATATGTGAATGTACCATCAATTTATTTGTGTAAAATTTTTTATATGGATGTTAAACTGCGTGGTATAAAAATCGTCATATGTACATTAATAAGCAAACATGAATCTTGTATTCATTCAAAGTCATCGTCTGTCGTAAGAGTTTTAATTTTATATTTTCTTTGATTATTATGAATGGATATTGCTATTTTAAATGAATATTTTAAATAATGTTAATGCCTTACAAATAATTTATAAAGATTAAATAAAATGATATAAATGAAATACTTGCTAACCTATCGCCTTACCAAGATCATTTGTAAATGTTTTTTTTTTTGTTGTGATTAGAGCGAAAGGATTATTAAAACGGCACTGTGCCTATATTTACACGAAACTTTTCAAGCACTTTTTAACATTATTCATAAATAATTAATCAAATAACGCTACGTATCATACAAGAAAACAGAAAAAAAAACGAAGAAACTTCCACCAGAAAAGAAGAATTCGAAACGTGGCTTAGGGAAAAGAGCATAGCTTTTGAAGAAAACATGATGAAAGCTGAGTTGTTGGATGTTATCAAATCTCACGAAGATAAACTTGAGGTATACGTGGTAGATGAACCGGCTCAAATGGCACAAGTACTACGATTACCGCATTACCACTGGGGTCTTAGCGCCATTGAGTTGATATGGGCTCCGGCAAAAGGATTCACAGCAAGCCAAAATACCTTAGAAAGTGTGCAGTGAAAAATGGATTAATTGCGTCAAACGTGTTGAACTAAAAGCTGAGCCTAAGATGTGGGATGTAGGTGCTTTCGCCAAAACAGCAACAGAGGACATTGTTATAACTTTAAATAATTAGAGCGATAGCATCAGATTAGATTTCTTTTGTTATATTAGTATGTTATGCTTTATACTGTTTGGTACAATAAATAAATATTAATAAAAAGTTTAACTTATGTAATTTTTTTTTTCTCAAAAACTTAATATCATCACAACAGCTAAATGGAAACCATATGGTAATTACCTTCTGAAATTCCTATCGACAAATTTCATATCATGGTAACCCTATCAGAGCTTTCAAAAGCCACGTGATTATGCATTTCTTTATTACCGGATTGAGAGGCAAATATTTCTATATTCCATGTACTGCAGATTTTTGTTGAACAGGGTATATTTAAATCTAATACGCCCTCAACTAGTTCAAATTTCAGCTTACTCATATTATCAAAAACAAAGGAAAAACCTCGCTAACGACAAGAGCTACCTTCTACGATGTATGGAAAATGGCGAAAGAAGAAGACAAAAATAACTTAACATCAAAATACGAGAGTGAAAGCTGAATATCGCAAATGCACCATTCTCGACAACATGGTGTGCAGTCATGTCGTGTTTACACACTGTAGTGCTCACTTCTGCACTATTTTGGTAAAGTTTAATGGGGGATTAGTAAATTCAAACACTTCTGTATCGGATACCGCATTTCTCAAATACGTAGGTGTCGTGAAATAACGACGAGCGTAATAACGCCAAATTCCAAAATTCGACTTTATTTCACTTTGTGAAAGTGAAATAATGCTGAATCGGCCTTATTGCTCACTCAACGAAATCATCGAAAGATTCTGGTAATTAGAGGAAATAGCATAAGATAGAAACAATTTAACTCGAGACGATCAAAAATGCGAAAGACATTTTGACAAAACACTCCAGCGGGACAAGCACAGTGGTAGATTCGTAGCGCACTTGCCTTTTGCACGCCAATAATCAGAATTAGGTGGCTCCCTAGAATTAGCCGAACGACGATTCTTTGCCCAATATGTTAACTTTATGGAAAAGTATCTTCAATTCGGGCACATGGCAGAGGTAGACTTAAGCAACATACGGTCACCACATTATTTCCTTCCTCATCATTGAGTGCTTAAGCCCGACAGTACTACGACCTAATTAAAAGTTGTATTTGATGCAGCCATGAAAACCTTGGCGAATATTTCACTAAACGGCTTACTACTGGCAGGCCCGACAATCCAGGATGATATTTTCTCACTATTCCTGCGCTTTCGGAAACCACGTTTTGTATTCATTGCCGATATCAAGAAAATGTATCGTCAAATAATTGTGAGGGAAGAAGATCGAAGATACCAAATACTCTTCTGGCGAAAGGAAATGGATCAAGTTCTGAAGTGTTACCAGTTGAACGGCACCACATCCGGTCCCTACTTAACTACACGCTGCCTCAAGCAACTAGCTAATGAAAATACACATTAATATCAATTGGGAGCTCAAATTTTGGCAAACGACTTCTACATGGACGACGTCATATCCGGCTCAAACCGTTTGTCGGAAGCTCTGGAGATGCAAAGGCAACTAACTCATATTTTACAAACAGCTCAATTCAACCTAAGGAAATGGTGCAGTAATACATCACAGTTGAGCTCCGGATCAACTCAGCTCCACACAACTTGGAACAATTTCCGAAAGGACTTAGAGAAGGTAAGAGAATTAAAGATTCCCAGGCATCTATTGTCCACAAAAATCCCAAGGAAAATCCAGATGCATGCGTTTTCCAATGTGTCAGGAAGGGCTTTTGGAACTGCCATCTACATTATATCAACTCACAACGACAATTCAGTAACGGTTCAGCTATTTTGCTTAAAATCTAGAGTAGCACCATTGATGCGAGAGATCCATCTAAGGTATGTGCACATTGGACGTCAAGGACTGCTGGCAGCTGTACGCCAGAAACACTGGCCCATTAAAGGAAAAACTATTGCATGTTCAGTGGTTCAAAAATGTATTGCTGTGCCAGAGCAAGGTCTAAATTAATGACGCAGATCATGGGAAACATACCAGCGGTTCGTTTTCAATCCGCCAGACTCCGGAGTGGATTCACTTCAAAGTCAGAGGAAAGCATCCCCGAAAGGCATATGTGGCCATATTCTGCTGCTTCGCAACTAAGGCAACACACTTCGAAGTTTTGGGAGATCTAACCACAGAAGCATTCATAGGTGCCCTCAAGCGTTTCATAGGCAGAAGAGGAAACTGCCAAAACCTCTATTGCGACAACGCAACAAACTTCATCGGCGCAAGAAACCAGCTTATGTAGATTGAATCTTCAATACTTTCGCCTTCGTCGAAAGAAAAAATAACCTCATTCTGCACTGCCAGGAATATGGAATTCCATTTTATTCCACCTTGAGCGCCCTATTTTGATCGACTGTGGGAGGCTGCCGTGAAATCAGCTAAACATTTTCTGAAACGAAACCTTCTTTCGTCGAATCTAACATATGAGGAACTTGAAACGTTGATGATCGAAATAGAAGCTATACTATACTCCAGACCTCGGATTCCCTTGTCATCTGATCCAAACGATCTTACTGCTCTAACACCGAGAAATTTTTTAATTGGAGAGACATTAACATCTACAATTGATGCACGAGCAGAAAATACAATTGGCAAGCTAGGCAATCAAAACGCAACGATGATCACTGGAACATCTCAACGAGCTTCAACACCGTTACAAATGGAAACAGCAGCAGAACAGTATTATTCCTATGTATGGGTAGGATTGTTAATTGCATCAGAGGGAGTGACGATGTGATACGAGTGGTGGAACTAAGAACTGCCAGCGGTTTGCTCAAGAGACCGTTACACAGACGGGCACCATTACCAGTAGACAATAATCCACCTCTACCAGGACATCTAGAACCACAACCAGAGATCCAGAAACCAATTAATTTACGGTTGGACAAAAACGAAGTACCACGAAAAAGAATAAGGCGATCAATAAGTTCCACTATTGCAACGCTCCTTTTGACTCTGATTACGCTTCCCTTGGGTAAGGGAGTTAATGTCGAACTAGTGCCATTCAACTCACAACCAGGAATTTATTTTGAAAATATAGGAACAGCAAACATTGTCTAGTGATTAGAATATTAAAGAAACTTCAGCTTTTAACAAAAGCAACTGATTCATTAAGACACTTATGTAATCTTATGAAGCCCAAAGACCTTTGCGATAAAATAATTACCCAGATACAGCACCTGGCAGAAGAACTTGTAAGGACTAACTTCGATATAATACCGGTACCAGTGCTGATAAATGGAACTTTCTCCGCCATACCACCATCCTCGCCATACATAATAATAAACCTACATCGAGACCAGTACTATTCACTTTCGGAAGGATATATGAAGGATTATTTGTCAATTAATGACGAGGAGTATTTATGCAAGCAAGATGGTCCCTTACATCACAAGCGTTCAACCGTCAGCGCATGTGAGATTTCCTTCTTTAATCATCTACCTGAGTTTGATAAATGTCGAGTATAAAAATTTGGGGATGGCCTTCATTAGATCCAACTTTACAACCCAAATGAGTGGATTTACGCCTTACTACGAGAAACCACGCCCAATGTTGTATACGGCCAAAACACCACATATGTCAGCATTCGAGGACCAGGTATTGCAAGGCTGCAGAAGGATTGTAGAATGAAACAGCGATTTGTAACATAATATATACCCTTCGGTCACAAGATTGTCATACAGCCCGCTAAGCAACCTCACTGACACCATAATTCCAGTTCAAGGAGCAGCTCTAACTTATCCACAACAAGTGCACGAGCGGTTTCCAGCGACATTCCAAGAAGACAGCAGCAGCAACCCGAAATCGAGGAGGATAGATTTAGTGTACGCATTAATAATTAATTAAATAATTAGTCTTAAACAGAAGAATTATAGTATATATTGTAATACATCTAGAAAGAAAATTCGTATTATTGTTGAACCATTTGTTCAACCGCGGGCAGAATGTTAAACTCACAATTGTAATATAATTACGGATGCATGTAATATTACTAGGTCACATAGAAAAATAAACAAATCAAATTTCATTGCCATCTGAGGTTGAACAACATCGGGGCTCATTCGCTTTAAAAGGAATGTAAATTCCGCCATTTTAGATATTCGTTTAGCCCTTAAATATTATTTCTAAGCTAAGCATTTACTTGTTTTTCAGTTGGTATAAATAAGAGCTATGAAATAAAGTAAAGCGAGTTGCTTATAAACAGTTACCTAAGACTTTGTACCCCTTCAAGTAAGTCTGCTTGAAGGACTGTTTCAGCTATTCCGTACAATCGATACAAGAATCGACTTGTAGTATTTTCAACGGCAAGGTCTAGGTTTATGCACCTATGATCAAATTTTGGAATTTGGTGTTATTGCGCTCGGCGTTATTTCACGGCACCGTCCAATTACTCATTATTAACCGTGAAGTTCACAACTCCACGATCGAACTAATAATAATAAAATGGTATAGGGACGAAACAGTTCGTCTGTGGAACGTGGCTTTCCGTGATTTTTATAGTTCTTCATGACTGTCCCCCTCTCTTTACTTGTTAATCATCTTAACTAAATACTATAGGCAAGGCAGACTGATGAGTCACCATCCACGCAGGGTCAAGAGGATTCAGAACAAAGGCCAAGCAAAAAATTACTAGTATATGGATGGTGCTATCCGGCCTACGAAAGCGTACATTTTAGCTTAAGACTTCTCTGCCTGTGTGCCCATGAATTGAATGTCAACGAATCACTCTTTAAAGTTATCGATTTGTTACACCTTGCGAATCACAATATTGCTGTGTTAATTATGAAGAACATATGCTAAGCCTATATTTATGCAATATATAAACCGCAGTAATTTCGGAAAAGCTATTTCTAAACATATATACATATGTATCCATCTAACATTAGAAATGTCCTAACTTATCTTTAAAATGCGCCTGAAATTATTTGTTTACTTTTGTACTTACAAAATAAAAACCATATCTACATATGCCTTTATGTACATCCGTATTGTATTTACAAGCTATAGTTTATTATCTGTAGTTATACGAGTAGAGGCCGTTTCTCCGCAATTTCTGCCTTCAGCTTAGCAAGTAATGATGCGTAGTATGCTCCTATATTGGTTTTTCCTTTTTGAAGATAATCGATTAAGATAACTCCTTTACTATCCCAAAAAACAGTCGCCATCACTTTCCCAGCCGAAAAAACAGTTTTTGCTTTTTTTGGAGCCGGCTCGCCCTTTGCAGTCCACTGTTTTGACTGAATTTTTGTTTCGGACGTATAATGGTGTATCCAAGTTTCATCTACAGTAATTAATCGGCACCAAAACTCGGATTTACTGTTCATCAACTCCCAAGCTCCTACTCCTTTCTCTTGTCGTTGCAGGAAGGCTTAAGGGCTCTCTTTTTTTTTAAGAACTTAACACTCAAGTGGGTATGAATAC
The DNA here is from genome assembly GCA_963966105.1 of Volucella zonaria. Lineage (NCBI taxonomy): Eukaryota > Metazoa > Arthropoda > Insecta > Diptera > Syrphidae > Volucella > Volucella zonaria. The sequence continues at coordinate 210,005,266 of OZ014531.1, forward strand.
ACTTATAATGCCTCAGCAGAGAGAGAAAGAAAGATGTCTGGGCTCAGTGGTTATATTACGCTCCATGGGTGGCATCCAACATTTAATGGGGAGACTAAATTCTTAGTGGAAGTTGGCTTGATGTTGATTTCTAGTTAACTACTCGCCTTACTTGATTTTCGTTAACTGAAAAAATGGATGATATGTCTTTCGGGCGAGGCTGGGATTCGAACACCGAACCTTCCGATTTGGAAGCCAGTCCACGACAACTTGCGCCACGGTTAAATATCCTAAGGTTCTAGAAAAAACCCAGGTGACACGTTGAACTAAGCGCCAAAAGCGTTGAAATTCGACGTTGAATGGTTAATATGTAGTAACGAAGTGACTCTAAAGAAATGTACTCCAGATGGTACATGCAATAGAGACAATATACCCGTGGTTTTCTCAACCGCGGTCAGGCCACGGATTCTTTAGGCCCCATTCAACATACCCCTGCCAATTTAAGCACTGACCCAGGAGTCATTAGATCCCTCGATTCAGGCACAACATTACAAGAGATATTTTTTTTAAATATTAAATTATAGACTATTTACTTTTGTATCTATATAAGTTTAATCTTCTATGTTGAATAACCAAATTGATTATAAACAAGAATTTCTTTATATGGTCAAACAGAAGTACGCCCGATTATTTAAATTAAAGTACAAAATAACGTCTATGCCTTAAATAAAGCCAACAGTCGCCATCACTTTCCCAGCCGAAAAAACAGTTTTTGCTTTTTTTGGAGCCGGCTCGCCCTTTGCAGTCCACTGTTTTGACTGAATTTTTGTTTCGGACGTATAATGGTGTATCCAAGTTTCATCTACAGTAATTAATCGGCACCAAAACTCGGATTTACTGTTCATCAACTCCCAAGCTCCTACTCCTTTCTCTTGTCGTTGCAGGAAGGCTTAAGGGCTCTCTTTTTTTTTAAGAACTTAACACTCAAGTGGGTATGAATACACTTATAATGCCTCAGCAGAGAGAGAAAGAAAGATGTCTGGGCTCAGTGGTTATATTACGCTCCATGGGTGGCATCCAACATTTAATGGGGAGACTAAATTCTTAGTGGAAGTTGGCTTGATGTTGATTTCTAGTTAACTACTCGCCTTACTTGATTTTCGTTAACTGAAAAAATGGATGATATGTCTTTCGGGCGAGGCTGGGATTCGAACACCGAACCTTCCGATTTGGAAGCCAGTCCACGACAACTTGCGCCACGGTTAAATATCCTAAGGTTCTAGAAAAAACCCAGGTGACACGTTGAACTAAGCGCCAAAAGCGTTGAAATTCGACGTTGAATGGTTAATATGTAGTAACGAAGTGACTCTAAAGAAATGTACTCCAGATGGTACATGCAATAGAGACAATATACCCGTGGTTTTCTCAACCGCGGTCAGGCCACGGATTCTTTAGGCCCCATTCAACATACCCCTGCCAATTTAAGCACTGACCCAGGAGTCATTAGATCCCTCGATTCAGGCACAACATTACAAGAGATATTTTTTTTAAATATTAAATTATAGACTATTTACTTTTGTATCTATATAAGTTTAATCTTCTATGTTGAATAACCAAATTGATTATAAACAAGAATTTCTTTATATGGTCAAACAGAAGTACGCCCGATTATTTAAATTAAAGTACAAAATAACGTCTATGCCTTAAATAAAGCCAACTACGCTCTTATCAGGTATTATTAATTATATACCGCTTACGTGGCACTTGATTAGCACCATGTGTCGACGAAATTGATTGTTTGATCATTGCAGTTTTATACTTAAAAAATAACTTAAATGAAAATTATTTAATCTTTAATCAATCTGTAATCAAAACTTATGATAGCATAAATAGTGAGATAGTCTACTAAATAACTGAAGTATGATTTTGTTGTAGGCAGGGCGCACTGATGCACCTTAGGTAATATCTTTACAAAAATGTATTAGCCAAATTTATTAGGGAACCCCTCATTAATCATATATTATTTTTTGGCTTTGTGAAAAACAAAAAAAAGGCAAAATCCACTCGACTTAAATTGCATACCGAGGAGAAGAAACAAAATATATGACTTCAATTAAAAAGGATTAAAATGTTAAGACTGTCAACTATGGTTTGAAGCTTTTTCAAGAATTCATATAACTTGGCTCAGCTATGAATTCTACCAACACCAGTGCGGAGGTTTAATGTGGAAAAATCAGCCGACAATTGCTGCTTATTCTGCTTTAAACCATTTGATTAACTGAAATTCATCAAGATTAATCTATATCATTATGGTGGAGCTTCCCGAAATGCAAAATCTTTTTGCAAAGAGAAGATCATGGGGAGTTTTTTTTTCATACTACCATAATAGTTTGTATCATATTTACACCAAATTCCCATTTGTATATTTAAAATGTATTGGCAGCAACCAAAAAATAACTAAGAACAAAGAAAGAAAATAATGTACTTATGTGATGATCTCAACGAACACGCTGGTTGGCTGACATTATCATTTAACAAAGGGACAAATGCTGCGAAAAAGTTGTATTGTAATTATAAGAATAAAATCCTCAAAGGAAAAATAATACAATGGCAATTATTTTCACACTAGTTAAGAATAAGTATTGGTTCAACAAACTCAACCGAATTTAGTTGCCTATAAGCTTACTGGGTTTCTTAAACATGTTTATGTCAAATTAAGTTTGAATGCATTAAGAGTCAAGTGAATTTAAATTAGCAACATTGCGATGGCATAGTTAATATAATCACAGTCATGGAATGGTGTCTTAATTTAAAATAAAACAACAAAACGAATTTAGAATTAATAGCGAAAGCAAAAAGTGTAGAGCTAATTTACTATCAAGTATATTAACAGGAATAAAACCATAAATTACAAAATAATGGTGATAACAGTCCTTATGAAACCGCAGTTTAGTCTCATAAATCTATTATATTGTCTGTCATACACGGATACTTCACTATCCATAGCAGTAAACTACAGGACTCGTTAAATATTTCCAAAAGATTTTGTTTGGCTGTCATTTCGGTTTGGCTCTTGCTAGTTATTTCTTATTTAATAATCGTGGAAAGTAGGCAATAGCAATTTATTATGAAGTATCTAACATAGCAGTAATCAACAGTAGATGCCGAAGTTATCAAAACGTACGAGGGCGGGTCAATAAGTCCGTGACTTTTGGATTAAAACAGATTTTTTGATAAAAAAATAATTTTATTTTTCAACGTAGTCTCAGTTGAGCTCTATACACTTTGTCCAACGCTTCTCCAATTTTTTTATCCCTTCCAAAAAAAATGATTTGTCGAGGTCCTCAAAATGACGAGATGACTTCATCATTGGAGTCAAATCTTTTTCCACCAAGCCATTTCTTCAGGTTTGGGAACAAGAAGTAGTCGCTCGGAGCCAAATCTGGAGAATAGGGTGGATAAGGGAGCAATTCATAGCCCAATTCATGGATTTTTGCCATGGCAACTGCACATGTGTGTACCCTTGCATTGCCTTGGTGGAAAAGAACTTTTTTTTTTCAAATCGTCATTGAATCGGTCCAATAAGTTGGCATAATATTCCCCATTGATTGTTCTTCCCTTTTGAAGGTAGTCAATGTGGATTATCCCGCGTGCATCCCAAAAAACAGTCGCCATAACTTTATTGGCTGATAAACCCAACTTGGCCTTCTTTGGCGCCGATTCACCCTTAGAAACCCACTGTTTTGACTGTTGTTTGTTCTCTGGTGTGTTGTGATGGATACATGTTTCGTCCACGGTTACAAAACGGCGCAAAAACTCCTCCTCCTCCTGTGAAGTTGTTACACGATTGCGTTTGTGGTCGACCGTGAGCAAACGCGGCACCCATCTTGCGGAAAGCTTTCTCATGCCCAAGTGATCATTCAAAATTGAAACCACTGAACCATGCGAGATCCCTACGGCTTCCACAATCTCTCGCACTTTCAATCTTCCGTCGGCCAACACCATATCGTGAATTTTTTCGCTTGTTTCGGGTGTAGAGACCTCAACTGGGCGTCCAGGAGGTTCGGCATCTTCAGTGCTTGTACGGCCACAACGAAATTCAGTAAACCACTTTTTTACCATTGAAATCGATGGTGCAGAGTCCCCATAGTATTTATCAAGCTTAGCCTTGGTCTCGGTAATGGTTTTTTTTCGCAAGAAATAATGCTTAATAAGCACACGAAATTCACTTTTTTCCATTTTCTCCTCAAATTAGTGAGTAGTCTGATAAAAATAGCTGTCAAACACAAACTAACTGACGCAGCAAGTTTAAATTTTGACAGGAGTCAACTGACAAATGCCTGTTGACAGGAGCAGTGTTGCTTTTTCAGTAAAGAGGTCAGAAATTCAAAAATGCACGGAATTATTGACCCGCCCTCGTACATTTGTTAAGCAAAACAATTTGTTTTCCTACCCTATACTAGCGTGCTTTTGTTTTGTTATTCATTTACGAAAAACAATCATTAAGCATGTAATGAATAATTTGGAAAATTTGCGTACATACCACAAAAATTATTGATGCTCTGGGGGACGCCAAGTACAGGAAGTGCAATCTTGTAATTTGATTAACAATTAAACAACTATATAAATAGAATAAAACCTTGTTGCTGTGTCGTGTTCTCCATAATAACTTGTAAACAAAAACTGTATACGACTTTCTAATGACAAGTGATTGTCAAACAAAATCGGTCTTAAACATAAAAACCACCCTGTACAATAAGACCTGTAATGTGTTCGCAAAACCAATAAAGGAACAAATAATAATACTAAATACAACCTATACCACCACACTTAGGAATTTAGAATTCGAACTATTTCAAATGCTCCAACCCCACGAATTGTTTAAACTAATGGGTGTTCAAAGCTCAACACATATGCATATATACAATATATAACATTTGCATAACAGAATTAGGTAGAAAATACTAACACATAATTTTAAAGATAATTCCAATACTAGATTTATGGTTACAAATCAATTCAATAAACCTAAGATATCTGATGGAATGATTCATAATAGCATTCGTTTAGAAATTCAATGAGAAACGTGTCGGAATTTCCAACAAATATGCAAATTATTTAAAATATAGCATAATAAAAAGTTCAATTACCTGTGTGTGTTGATAAGAAAATTTCAGTATAAAGTATTAACAACAATGGTTTTCAATATGTTGTGGGTAAAGCAATCTTTTATTTCGAAAGATATAAATTAATTATTAATAGTTATATAATATAAATGAAGAAAATATGAAAGCAACCGAGTTATTGAAGAACATCACGAGTGTCAATGCCAGTAGTAAAACTTGATCTAAATAGAAGATCCTGTATTCGTAAGAATTCTCCTGTTCAAAATCAATAGTGGAAGAATTTTAGATTAAATGCCATGGTTATTTTGGCATTGCTGGTAAATGTACGTTACTTTGGGATTAAAGAAACATTTTAGTTCTAAAACTTAAACGTAAAAGTCCCTAACAGAAGAATACAATTATGTGTTATGTGCCCGAAAATCAAAATGATTCAAAAACCAAGTGAAATGTCATAGAATTAAATTCAAGTTGCACCTGATTTTAGTAATTATGCATATACATACATACATATAGTATACAGATCCTCAAAACTACATAATCGTATATATGGTATAAGTTTAGTTATATTTTAGTTGTTGGCTTTACGCTTTGTTATGAAAATCTATTTGCTCTGTAAAAACAATTCTAGAAGACTATCATTTAGTGAAACACACGCAAATCCCTGCCCACACTCCTCGGATCACTTGGATCTACGAGTAAAACTGCCTGGATATGAACTAGTACCATTAATATTTTATCGCGCCATTTACGGGTGCAGTGCTAGTGCTAGAGCTAACCACAATCAACAAGAATGTGATCAAGTATCCTAATTCTACTTAGTGTTGCTATATTCCATTTCTGGACAGCAATCGAATTTGAAGCGTTATCTGACTCCATACAGAGAATTGTATCCCTGTATCCTCATAATGAAATCGTTAATAAGGACGATTTCAGTATACTTTGACTTATTACCCTTTCCCATACCCATATCAGCTAATTTTTCGTGCATTAACCACAACCCAGTTACCGAATTTGGATGCCGCTTTTAATATTCTCCTTGGAATGAAATCCTTTATCCCACAGCGTATTAAAAATACAATATCAGCCTTAAAAACAAGAAGAAAGAATACGGCAGTGTCTCAAAGCTAGTAAAATTTTCCATTGTAATTAAAACTATACACCACTGCGTAAGATTTTTTATCAATCCTATTCTTTAAGACTCCTCCGAGTAGATGAAAAACTGGATTTGTCCATTGCACTTACGTCCCTAGTTTTCAAGGCAATGGAACCGCTAATAAATCCTTAAATCATAAGATACACCGAAACAAGAAAACTTCTCAATGACCGGTAGTTCTGTCTCCAACACTCTTTTTAATCTTTATAAATTTTCTCTTGTCTGCCACATCTTACCCAGTGCATTCATTTGCTGACGAAAGAACTCTCTGCTTTCTTTCCGATACGTATCCATAGGTTCATGTGCCTGCTCTTCAGTTGTAAAATAAAAACGGCAGCATATGTTAAGCTGATTTAATAAGCAGCAATCGTTACAGTGAATTTTAAACACCTATTCATGAATGGCACTTGAATGGTCGAAACCGAAAAATTTTCTATTTTCCGTATGTGTGTCAATGGCAACCTTAGTTGGAAAGGCCCCAAATGCGAAAAAATCAAAAATGCATCCAAATGTCTTGGTTTCCTCAAGCGATGTAAAAAATATCTACATTACCCTCTCTGATCTGGTCTCAATATACAGGGTGTCCCCTAATTCGTCAACGATAATTTGGGAAATGATTCCTGGGCATATTCTAAGAAAAAAAATCGTTCTACAGTAAGGGTCTATCTCTAATGTTGACATCATTTATCGAGGATTTAAGTAAAGGCTTACTTTGGTGTACCCTGACCCATGTTAACGGAAATTGCTCTGTTAGTACTAATGGTAAAAACTTCATGTAGGACTTTATTTTTAGAAGAAATACCAGCCTTTATAACGGTGTTTAAATAAAGCTGATATCTTGTTTGAGTCTTTAGATATCCAATTTCTAAGCCTGTTCCATTTTTATTACCTATGCTGGTCACTTTTCTCCAGAAAATGCCTAATTAACATAACGTGTTACTATTTTTTTCTTATAAAAGTAACCAAAAAAAAAAACCTCATCAGTGAGTTTGCAGAAAAACCCACAGATTTTATGATACTTGGAAAAACCTGTAACTACCTGGAATTTATGATTTTTTAACCAACGTTTCTAACAACAGTTGACAATACATACTCGTAAGAGTGGTTTTACACTTTACCCTAACCGAAGACTTCCTAGTAAAAAAGTATTTATAAATACGTATCGAAGGCTTCGAGAAAGGGGATCAGTTTCGAATACACGAACGAATGCGGGAGCTCCACAAGTAAGAAGGATTTCGGCTGATAAAAGAATACTAGAAGCTGCTACAGCTGATCCATCAATCAGCATCAGACGCTTAGCTTTGCAACTCAACGTTTCCAGGCATAAAATTTATAATGAGTTTTCTAACTGATTACTGGAGCGGAGATTGGATGACAACGAATTTATTAGCAGAATTCTTTGGACAGACGAATCTCAATTTACAAAAGATGGGATCACAAATTTTCATAATCATACAATGAGACATAAATCATTTAAACACAAATTCAACGTCAATATATGGACAGGTGTACTTGGAAACAAGTTAATCGGCCCTTTCAAACTAATACTTTGGCTGAATTCTGCAAACTATCTGTAATTTTTGCGAAACGATTTACTAGAATTATTGCAGGACATTCCATTGATTCAACTAGATTCATCATATTTCCAACAGGATGGTGCTCCAGCCCACTATGGTCGTGAGGCTAAGAATTGGCTAGACGAAGAGTACTGTAATCGTTGGATAGGATGAAATGGACCAGTTCATTGGCCTGCAAGATCTGACTTTACAGTATTGGATCTTTTTGGTATGAGGAAGAATGAAAGAACTTGTTTATTGAACCGAAATAACAACTTTAATTGAATTGGAAGAGCATATTCTCAAAGCGTCATCAAAAGTGAGGCAGCAGTTAGCATCAATAAACATTCGCATTGAAATCCAAAAACGGGCTCTAGCATGCACACAAAACCAAGGAAGACACTTTTGAGCACCTGTTTTAACTGTTTTAGTACACACATAAAATAAAAATTATCCAAAACCACATAAAATCATTTTTTATTCATAGCCATTGAAGCTTAAAGTAAAAAAAACTCTTCTTTTTTTTAAAAAATTTCATCTGCTGCAGGTTTTCCCAAGTATCATAAAATCGATTGGTTTTTCTGCAAACTTTATTATGATTTTTTTTTATTATTGTTACTTTCATAAGAAGCAAAATGTAAAACGTTATGTTAATTAGGAATTTTCTAGAGAGATGTGACTTGACAGTCAAACATTAGCATGGGCAATGAAAATAGAACAGGCTTAGAAATTGGATATCTAAAGACTCATACAAGATATCAACTTTATTTAAACGCCGTTACAAACGATAGTTTTTCTTCTAAAAACAAAGTCTTAAATCCTCGATAAATGATGTCAACATTGGAGATAGACACTTATTGTATATAGAACGATTTATATACGGCATTTACATGCCCAAAATCGGTCAATTGCCCCTAAAACCTCTATGTATGTACATGTTACACAGGACTAAAAACCGTACGATAAAGCTCATCGTTTATTTGAACAACGATGACCACCACTGCTCCAATGCAATTGCCGGTAAAATCCCGCTCAAAATAATTCGCTTCAAACCTTCAACCGTAACACCCACCTCGCTATGAATGCTCATCAGTTTTCTCTTTAGTTCACTTTCGGTATTCGAATCCCAAAAGCGCCCGAAAGACATTCATTTTTTCAGTTAACTAAAATCAAGTAAGATGAGTAGTAAGAAAACAACAAGCCAGCTTCCACTAACAATTTAGTCTCCCCATTAAATGTTGGATGCGAAATAACCACTCAGCCTAAACATATTTCTTTCTCTTTCTATACCATTTTCCAAAAAATTTAACACATACTGAGGCATTATAAGTGTATTTGCATATAGTCACTTGAGTGTTAAAAAAAATAAATAAAAAAAATTCTTACCTAAGCCGTACAACTCGCTTATGGATTTCTTTTCATTTCCCAGTCATTTTAAGCTGCAAACATCCAACCAACGTAAAGGGTGTTTTTATACGAGCTGTAAGTTTTGAAAATATAATAAAACACACAATTTTATGGCATAAATAATGAAAAATGATTTCGGATATATGGCTAGAACGGGAGCGTCTCAAAAACTGTAGCTTCGAGCTCCAAAGTTCGAGCACTTGAGGGCATATTTAGTGAATGGTGCGCTGGATGTTGGCTTGTTGGAATCGTTGTTGGCTTGTCAACAACTTCAAGTACCCTCTCAGATAATAATCAATTCCATTTCTGAAAATAAAGTTGTCTTCCAACACTTTCCTTAAATAACTCGATGGTTTCCCCAGCAGAATGGCTTTTGGCACCATCTTGTTGAAACCAAATGTTCTGCAGGCCACGTTCTCACATTTTTTAAAATAAAAAATCGTTGTTCCTGCCTTTGTACCGGGTGTCATTGACGGTGATATTTTTCTTCATTTTTCAAATAGCTCGACCCAGCCTATAAACACCCTCAAGCTCAAATGCGTATGACTACACTTATGATGCCAAAGCAAGTGTTAAGTTTTTCGGAAAATGGGACAGAAAGATGCTTGGACTCAGTGGCTATTTCGCTAAATGGGTGGCGTCCAACATTTAATGGGGAGACTAAATTATTAGTGTAAATTGACTTGATGTTGTATTTAGGTAAATAAAATTGGCGTATTTTTTAATGAACGCTGATTTTGAGAATAATTTGCTAAACAAAACTGAATACAGAAGCTGTCGGCTATTAGATCAACGATCAGCTGCGTGAGCGTTGCCATATTGAAAAAAACCTTAGCATCGATATCTCTCTTTCATTCCTCAATAATGTTCCCCCTCCCACTTTGCGTGCAACCATTTTAGGAGTACACTGAATCCCTGAGCGGACACCAATGTTAAAAATACAATGAATAATAATACCAGTCATTTATAATAAATATGAATATTTATTTCAATTAGTCATGTGCATCAATTTGAATAATTTATTTTTTGAAGCCGTTGCAGCACCTACTTTTAATACCTAAAACACAATTTTCCTAAACTTTTCTTATTTTTATTGAACATCCTGATTTTTATATACAAAAGAAAGGGAATAATATATCGAAAAAAAAAAACATATTAATAACTGAGGGCTTAACTATTTTGTTTACTACTTCCTGAGTTTATTTTTTACACTTTAACTTTTGAATTGAAAAATCTCCAAGCAGACATAAGAGTTTAAAAAGAACAAAGACTATATGTACATAAGCGAATTGTGAAGATGTAAATTTATACTAATGTTAAATAATATTATATAATATATAAAATAATAAAGTAAATTTGCATTAAAAAGTAAAATAATGATTATATTTTATTTGAGTTTGTACCTATACATACAATAGGTATATATGGTATAATCCAATTAAAAAAATATAGCTACTGAATTTCCAGAGCGTGCAAAGTATATGATGCAATTTTATTTTTTGAATCTGTTAGTATATGTGTAGAGGTGATCAAACTTGAATTCGGACATGATTGAATAATAAGTGAAATTGCAACTGGCTTACATATCTATGTATATTCGTAATGCTATCATACATACGAGTATTTACGAGTACGTATAATCAAACAATGTACATACATAATTTTATATCAGATCGAAATACAAATTTGCACTTAGTTCCAGTTGAAATTTATCTCAAAAAAATCATTAAATGAAGTTGCTTTAAAAGCTCTATTTCGCAGTAATAAAATATAAACATCAAAAGCTTTTTTTTTCTCATTAAAATTTAATGATAAATAAAGAAGCCTATGCACCAGCAACAAACAATACTTTAAACTACCGGTCTTTTGACTCAACTCTTTCAGGTGGTTGTTGTTTAGTTTACTCATTGGAAGTCAGCAATAAAGACTTCTTGCCTCAATCAAGTTTTGATCAACGAAGATTATCTTTTAGCTTTCAGTCAGTGTAGATCACTCCAACATTCGGCATCTAAAAAGATCATTTCTTTATCTGAATAAGTGATATCTTATTCAGTTCTTAAACAGCTCGTGAAACAGTTTAGTTAGATATTTAATTGATTATACTTATTTAATTCGCAGTGTTTGATGTCTGAACTATAATCAAAAACTAATGTGTAAGAGTGCACGACAAACGTTAAAGTTAAACTATAGAAACAATAAATATCAGGACAGTCTACAATTATTAACTATGATTTTTTCTCTTTGTGTATACACATTTTTCGTCAGCACAACCATAGCGAGTCCGCAGGTACGAGCAATGTACATATTTACAAACGCTAAATCCTTTTATTTCCTTTCTTGTCTCATTAAATTTCACATTTTTGGATATTGTATCTTCACCTACTGGCAAATTAATTATAAAAATATTATGTTTGAAGTAAAGGAGTATATGTTGAAAGACTGGCTAACAGCTATAATATAATTATAATAGGAAAACGGTTGGACTTGTATTTATAGCACATGTATTGTATGTATGTACGCATTAAACAAATATCTTCATGCATATAATTATATTTTTATAGAGTACAGTATTACGCATTTATTTCATTCAATGTTTAAAATAGACGGGCTAGATATAAGAATTTAATTGAAGCTAGAACTCAAAAGCTTTCTTTTTCCTTCCTTAGGGTTTTTTGATATTTGTTTGTATGTGGCTGTAAAACTAGCCTCAGACAAAGTTCTTTTATACTTAGTAAACATAAAATACAAAACTTGTCTTTTAATCAACTTTTTTTGGTGCTGTAATAAAAGTTTAACCAAGTGAAATCAGTAATACTCGTACAGACTTGTTGCTTCAGCCAGTTACTATTCTATTGTACCAAGGTTATTTTGTACTTTCAGTGAGTGTGGATAATTCGAATATTTGCCTTAAAAAGGAATTGTTTACCTGTCGAATTTAGGTATACCATATGTAAGTAGTTACATGATTTTAACTAAAACAAAAATGCAGCTTATTCAACGTTATAAATGACGTTGACTCTTAAAGTATATTATATTTAGCTGTTATAGATATCTAAACTACAATATAATCAGAAATTAATGCGGATAACTATTCCATAAACGTTGAAATCATCCTATAGAAAATATAAACAACAATAAGAGTTTCACCTTTGCATTAGCAATGAGTTTTGCATTTAATGTACTAAGTGTACAGGTATACGAGTATGTGCTAGATCTTTTAATTTTTTTTCTGTGTTGCCATGTTTTTTAAGTAGCAATCGATTTTGTAGTTTCATCTTAATTAATTCTACCTTGAAATTACGACAGTGTTGCAAAACGCAAAACTGTAGTATTCAACTTGACTATACAATAAAATGATACAATGATACAATAAAATGATAAAACAACAGTATTTGTAGTACATTAAAAAAACTATTAATATAATCCTTTGTGTATATGTAATTTCTTGCGTATGATTTCTATTTTAAAATAAACATGTACAAACATATCATGCTAACAAAATATCAAAAGCAGCACAGACATGTTCTTGGCTAAGATATTAGAATAATTAAAATATTGTTTTATTTCAGATTTTTACTCACTCGCCAAGTGTTAAGTTAATTATTATTTAGAAGAATATTTTTTTATAATATATTTCTTAATACAACTTTCGTATTTACTGCAGTTTAAGTGAGTTATTATAATAATTATTTTCGTTTAGGTAATACACTAGAATGTAACATCCCATTCGCAATTGGGAATAAACTCGTTTCAGTGTTATTATATAACTTACGATTCAGCAGCTCTTGCGCTTTTTCTGGATCTAAAAGCAGCTTACGGAAACAACGTCTGCGTAAAATTTTTGAAACTTATAATATTTTTATAATATATTTCAAATCCGTAATACAGCACAAATATGACAGAGTTATTACCCGATCTTAAATCTAGCTAAATAAAAATGTCTACTTTTTGATATTAACTTGTTTGCCACGTAAAGTATGAAGCTTTTCCTCAGAATCAAATGATAATTTGTACATTGTTTTTAAATACAAACATTTTTACAAAATACATCTTCATTTGATACATTTTTAAATGATGATAACTTATCTAAAGCTCTGTACATATCCGCATTAATATACTCAAATCCATATATACATATACATTCAATAGGTAACAATTAAATATAATAAATTTTTTTTATATGGCATAAACTATTTAATTACTAGATGTTATTATATTTTTTTTACAAATTGCGGGTTTCTCATACCATTAATCTTGACACAACTTGAATTATAATTAACCTGAAGGAAAACAACTGATTAAAGGTCGTTTTTGACGCGATATTATGAATGTTTCTTGATTACTTAGAAAAAAAATTATATAAAAAAGGTAATCGATTCTTTTAATTAAAATCCCGAGTACGTTTTCAATGTTCTATAATTATTTACTTATCTAAATGACATGTTCGTATTCACAATTGTAATTAGAATTGATAAAAGATTATTTTTAACAATAACTGCAATTTTAAAATACGATACGTAAGCCTAAAAATTATTTTATAATTCACTTTTTTTAAGAGTAGGTTAAAGATAAAAAATTAACTCAATTTTTCAAACATGTACTCGTATAACGGCAGGTGGATCATATACTTACGAGTATAAACGACATTTATGCAAATCAAAATAGGTTTAATTTACTAAAACTGTAAATTGTTATTTAATCCAGTTTAACTTGTTGAAAACAAATATTTAGCTAATATTGCTTAAATTGTTTGCTGAGAGTAACTTGCACGCGTTTTAAGGTATTTTTTACATCAAAGATACTAAAACAAACGCCCGAATGAACAATTTTGTACAATTCAAAAAAAAAAAAAAAACAATCGTTATTACACAATAAATTACGATTGTTTTTTTTGTAGTTAAAAAAAAAAACCCAAAAAATGCATAAAACTAATTTTGCAATTTTAAGCATTTATTTATTTTAACTTAATTGACAGAAACTATTATGAGAAATTGGTAATTGCATTATTTCTATGCCATAATAAGAATAACAACAATTATAGCAGGGTTTTAAATACCGAAATGCATATAAATATATATGGTATATTTGATTTAGGCTATATATATGTACTAAAACGGGTAAGAAAATCCAAGCAGTTCATACGAAGTTTTTGTTGTCCTTTCCAATTTTTACATATATCACCTAACCTAAAAGCAGTTAACTTTTGTTTCTGTGAAGAAAGTCGTGCACTGTTTGCGACTAGAAGGACTTTTTTTATCCAAATCAAATTATGTTATTATTTATATGTGCTCAAAACAATCTCTCAGAAAATCACTATACTCGTAGATAAGAAAAATTACGTATTATTTTATAAAGAGTTCGAATGTTTCCTCAATTGGCCGTTGTTTTCAGTTGTGTCATTAAATATTAATGAGTGTTAAGAGGAAAATATCAGAAATGTACCTAAACATACATATCTTAAAAAATTAATAAATAAATCTATGAGAGATCCTTTTCAATCTCTTTTAACATTTACATATGTACCTTCTTCGCTTGCTTTTTCATGTATTTCATCGATTTATGGCTTTGTTTCTGAGAATCATCATCCTTAGCAAGAGAATCATTAGCAGGTTTATATAAGTTTAATTTGTCACGGTTCTCCTTTCAATTCTCTAATCTTCTTTTCACTAAATTGTTGGTGAGACTTGCAAATCATTTTCAATTAACGTCTTCATTGTTGCTATTGTTCCGCTCACTAATTTCCTTTGTGTTTGTGAATTTAGACTGACAGCATAACATATGTATATACGAGTATATCCAATTGGTCAAATTATGTGACCTGTTCGAATTTCAAAGAAATCTTTTGTATTGTATTGTTTTGCTAAATTATTCCCCTCGCTAACAATTTTTCAATTCTCGCTTGATAACATTTAGTATTACAAGTCTACAGACGCTATTACATATATTACAGCTTTATTATTACAGCGTTTTTATAATGACGACGTTCAGCTTGGTCGTTACTTTTGCCCCGAGGCCTGTCTAATTCCGCTCCCTATACCGTAAATTTATCTTTCGCTGACAACCTATTTTTGCTTTATTTTTAAGATGCCTACAATAACTGTTTTTGCCTCTAGCCAGTTTAGAATTTGACAACCGCTTCAGTTGAAACGCAGACTCAAAAGCCGGTCTCTCTGTGCCTGGTCAAACTAGTTAGGCAACCGTTCAAAAGATTATTGAATTTTTCTTTCTAACATGCAGAGGAATGCTTACCATTTAACACACTAATACCTATTACCTTTGGAAATTTGACTAACAAGGATTTCTGAATTTAAATAATTATTTACTACAATAATTGCGGTTTACAATACAACAGCACTGTTGTTATTATTGGTAAATTGTTTTTGCCGACAGTGGAAACTTTTGATGGCACAATATACACATATACTCGTACAAACACTAAACTGAATAAATAATCAACAGCCTGCTCCCTAGGTTTCAATATTTTGCGATTTATAAAAGATGCGGAAACAATACACACTTAAATATAATAAAACATTCTTCATTCAAAATACGTATTTAATTACGTAACATAGGTTTCAATAGGTTAAATAGGTCTATATGTATTTTAAGGTACTCTTAATTTTTTTCTTCTAAAATTATTTTTTTTAGTTTAATTTATAGCTTTTCTTATTTAAAATAATGACCAAGTTAATTAGTCGAAATACATAGTATGGGTGTTTAGTTTCCTTTCGATTGCTTGCATTCAGCCAGTAAGTTAGAATTAAGATAATTTAAGTTAGCATTTAAAATGGATAAAAGAATGCGGGACAAGAACCTTTATACAAGATGCGTGGCAGAAGGAAGATTCCCACAACAATGGAAAAGACAGAGGCTTGTACGATTCCGAAAAGCTGATAAGTCCCCCGAGCATCTATCGTCGTATAGATTGTAGTACATGTTGGACGCTTATATGTAGTACATGTTGGACATTGTAGGGAAAATTCTTGAAAAAATCATCCGCGAAAGACTAGACCAGTTTACTGAAGGAGATAATGATCTCTTTAACCAACAGTATTGCTTTGGAAAAAAATGAAATAGTTCATCCAGTCTAGTCGTTTTCAATTTTGCAGTTATTGATTATCTAATACACGTAGCACATTTGCAAAAATAAACCCGGCACTCCTAAAGCATATATTTGTTTTTATTATATGTATATTCGAGTATATACACGTTGATATTCTATCTCTATACACATATATATATTTTTTCTTTAGTTTGTGACTTTTAAGGATGGAAAAGTTGGAGTAAATTTCGGTGGATATGCTGCAGAAGCAGGACTTGGAGGCTTGTTAACTGGAAACGCTGCACATGGTGGTCTGAGTGCATCTGCAAGAACTCCTCACGGGCAAAATGCAGCTGCGGGAATTGGTGGGCTAGTAAACGGTAAAAAGCAATATTTAATACTAGAATGTGAATGCTTACGGATGCATATGCGATTTGTGTTATATTTTAACAGCTTATACAAATAATTATTAATTAATCGCCCATTACTGAATTTATAATATGTTTGTTTAAAGTGATTATGAATATTCTTAGCAATGTTTTCGATCAGAGTGCAGTTATGACGAAAGGAAACATATAATGTTACATAAATTACCACACATTGCATGCAAACGTTTTCTTGTGCCGCCTTCAATTAAGCAATTGAATTGGCGCCTTTTGCAAAACGTTATTTGTTCAATCATCGCCGGTAGACTGATGAGATATATATGTTATTTTATGTACAATATGTCAACGTTGCTATAAGCTTACACGAACAGATAAATATTCACACCAACTATAACGTGTTTTTTTTTTTTTTAAATATGCCATACATTTATAAGACCTGCAAGATTTGTTTCTCGTCTTAACTTTTAAATCTAAATTAAGATAAGAAAAAAATTCTTTCAGGAAATGCAGCAGGAACGGCATATGCCGGAGCCCAGGCAACCGACTCAATTGGAGCCAGTGCGATAATTGGGGGCTCTACTGGATCACAGCAACGTGGTTTAATTGGCGCTGAAGCTCACAACAATGGAAAAACTGCAACGAAAACAATAACAAGTGGTACACAATTGGACGGAAATATTTCAGAGAATCTTCCTGAATTGCAGGTTCCAACCGAGCTTCCAAGAAAAATTACTGTCCAAAGAATTAAGCCGCCAAAAAAATACACCATTTTGAGTAACGTTGAAAATGTACGTATAAATTTGAATTCAACATTATATTCATTTACTATTTTAGCCCACTAAAAACAATTGAATCATAATATTTTTGTCAAAGCCATCGACATCACAAAACTCTGATATAATTATCACCTCCACAAGGACTATTCTCAAAGGTGGTCATAATGCACGAAGTAACAAACGCATTCGGCCAGCTACGCGGCGACATATTAATTTACATACACGAAAACAAATTTTATTCGCACCACCTTTAAGCGAGGTAGGTTTCGAATATAACAAAATTTGTTACCCTTTGTGGGCCAACTTATGTTTAGTGACACAATTTTAAATAATTAAAGGTGTTGCGTTATGTAAATATTTTTTTCATTGAAGCCATAAGAATTCATTTTTGTATACACTCATCCACATATACTTTGTATATACTCATATACAATACATATGCTTAGAAAAAAATTGAATAATTGCATCTACAAACAGCTTTTGAAAAATATGCGCTTCAATTTAATGTTTTGTTATAAAAAAAAAACATCATTTAAATATACTCATTTAGTCCCATTTGCACATGCTTGCATTTTAAGTGTAACTTATGTAAGTTATTTTTCATTGTTCATTAATAATTAAGTGCAACTTATTAAAGAAGAGTTTTTGGGAACGTAGACAACACGTCCCGCTTTTTAGGTCTCGGATTGGGTTTTTATAATCGTTTTTATTTAAAATTATGTTTTAGTTTTTCATAATTAGTTTGCAAAAAAAAACCTATTTGAAATGTATACATTCATAACTTGCTAGGTCAATTAAAGATTCTATTTAGATCTTGACCTGATGATTAAATTGATTCGTTTTTGCATACCTAGACTTGACTAAGGTCGCAATTTGTTCGAATTCGGAGGGGTTGGAATGGACATTTTTCCCAAATTAATAACGCTTTGATCCCTGCTACCTCGCCACTAAATCAGTAAAAGCAAGGTTGGTAGAACACATCGCCGTGACATTAATTGAAAAATAGCCTTTACTATTCGAAACACTTCTGCATCCTTCCCACCTGATATCTTGGATGCTGCCATATGTATTCCTGTATTCCTCCAAAATCAGCAATATCTGCTCTGCAGATGAGTGCTAGTTGCGAAAAACCTCAGCGTGAGAAGGTATTGGTTTTCAGGTGCAATCGAATTATTTCTAGAAAACTTGTGTTCACTACGATTTGAACTAGGAAATAAATTATTAATTCCATACCTAGTGAAAGGGCATTCTAAACGTGTTTCTATCTGCTCCAAAACAAACATGGTTATAATGGCGAAAATATTTATAAAAGGAAAGCTCGTCAAATCTGTAAAAATTGTCATTTCTATCGTAGATTTGGCGGGGAACTACTACTAAAATTTCTTCTTCAAACTAATCAAATAATTCGAACTCCATGGTTGAACTGCTTAATTTTATTTATAATTCAACAGTTTTTTTTTTAGTTTTATTTTCACTAAACTGTGTCCGATATTATGTCACTGTCGTTACCTAAGTAAAACTTGACGCCTTAATGATCCACTATTTCTTCATCCTAAATTAAGGTCAACTTAGCCACAGTTAAGATCTGAACTGATTATCGCTAAGACGAGTTTCACCAAACGGCCCTTAGTCAATCACCTAAAATAACTGCTGCAGTCAATTGCTAATTATAAATAATTTATCCATTCAAATAAGCATATACTCGTACATAAGTATATACATTGTCCACTAATAGTGTTGTTACACGATTATGCTCGAAACAAACAGTTATTGTATGTAAAACATAAGTAATATTGATTTACTGAGGTTTTATATTTCAAATAATTAAAAATTAAAAAAGTTTTCGAGATCTTTATTCATATTGAATAATTTGCGTTCATTGATACGAAGTAACTCAGAGTCGGCACGCAAAAAAAACAATTGTAACTGATGTGCTATTCAATCCTAACAGGACACTAACAATTATTTCTCAGTCGCACAAAACTTTTTTCTGTTGTTTGTAGTGAAAAAGTGTGCTGTGATGAAGATAAAGCAGTTGTGTAAATACTTCGGTAGTGAAGACATCGCAGTTCCAACAAAACGGCGCTACATGCCACACATCACGTAATCGATGGACCAATTGAGAAATGAGTTCGGTGAGCAATTTATCTCTGGTTTTGAACCAGTGAATTGGCCGGCTAGGTCGCACGATTTGACACCTTTATACTATTTTTTATTTAGGATACGTCAAATCACTCGTCTATGCCGATAAACCAACGTCAATTTCATCCTTGGAAGACAACATTAGCTTTGTTAGTAGAAAGTAATTCAAAACTGGACTCTCCGTGTAGACCACTTAAAACGTAGTCGTGGTCAACATTTACATGAAATAATCCTTAAAAAGTAAATCGCAAGCATTGATTTATCAACTCAAATAAAAATATTATACACTTTTGCCATTTTCCTGTGTTTTTTTTTTTTTGACAATTAAAACCAAACGCTAAACAAATCATCCATTATAAAGCTAAAATGTCTTTCCTCATTTCAGGCAGTAATTTCTGTGTTCCCAATTTGAGAAAGTTAGCTAAATATAAAATGAATGTTTACCGAATCATCGAAAGCTCCATTAACCAAGTTTTCCCATTTACTAAAATATATTACAATAATACTTAATACCGTTTTTCCACATTTTTTTAATTAAATTCATACAAAATACAAATTAGAATAATTTCATTATTAGGTTTCGAATTCGGACCTTGACAAAAATATTGTTACAATAAATCAATTCTAAATCGGTAGTGGGCAACAAACAAATAAGCAAAATGGGTAACTTGTTGGCTGATAGTTAGTGCTTGAACAGTGAATGGGTGCTTGGATCATGACTGGTGGATGGGTTAATTATGGATAAGCAGATAGTGGGTGATTTCGAAAAAAATTTACGAAACTGTACGATTTTAGAAACAATGGGAAATCTTACAAAAAAAAATTTAAAACTTTTCAGGAGAATTTAAGTTTTTGATGTAATTTTGAGAATTGGGATATTTTGAAGAAAATTCGAGATTCAATGGAAACTACAATAAGTATTGCAGAACAAAATTTGAATTTGAAAAATTTTCCGATATTTCAAAACATGAATTGCGTAACAATTAAGTTCTTGATGAAATATAACAATTTTAACTTGATCGAAAACAGATACCATTTCCAACAATTTTATATTCAACATCAAAGTCATGATATTATTTAAACACTTAGAACGGCATATTCTCTTCATATTTAAGCCAGTAGCCTGTACACAGAAGCGTTTTAAGAACTACGAGTGTCACATTTTTTTCGAATTTTTCCTGAAATCTCGAATTTAATCCAAAATGTTCAATTTTCTTTAAAATGTTTATATGTTTATCTTCAAATATCTAATTTCCTACAAAAATTGTTATTATTTTTTCCAAATACCTATTCTACAATAATTTTGCCAATATTTAGTATGTATTTTTTCCAAGCATAAGCAAAAATACGTATGTACAATGTACATACACATCATATTAAAACTTAATTTACTCGTACTCGGGTGGCCGTAGCTCAAGTGGTAGTGGACTGGCTTCTAAATCGGAAGGATCGGTGTTCGAATCCCAGCCTCACCCGAAAGACATATCATCCATTTTTTCAGATGCCACCCATGCAGCGAAATAACCACTGAGCCCCCAACCATCTTTCTTTCTCTCTCTATCCCATTTTCCAAAAAAACTTAACACATGCTGAGGCATTATAAATGTATTCATACCCACTTGAGTTCTTTAAAAAAAAAAAAAAAAAAAAACATTGAATATGTAATTTTTTTTATAATTTCAGAGATTCGGCGGTGAAGAGCAAACTAAATCAATAAATAATATTAATAAAAGTGGGGGAAATCCCAATATTGTATCGGAAGTAAATGCCTCAGGTGGTCAGCACGAACAGCATGTGGTCAACAAAGAAGTTCAATTAAATCCAGGGGCCTTGGATCAATTTTTTAATGTAAGCCTAATCTCAGCAATTATGTTGTATTTATTGCCTGATATGCGTATGTATTTTTAAATTAATA
The DNA here is from genome assembly GCA_963966105.1 of Volucella zonaria. Classification (NCBI taxonomy): domain Eukaryota; kingdom Metazoa; phylum Arthropoda; class Insecta; order Diptera; family Syrphidae; genus Volucella; species Volucella zonaria. The sequence continues at coordinate 210,026,748 of OZ014531.1, forward strand.
TTTACAGATTCCAATAGGAATTCTTCAATCTATCAGGGACAATCTTCAACCAATAGGAGTGCAAAAGCATATTTCTTATTCAAATTAAATTTAAAAACAAGTCCAGATAGAAAAATTGTATCTATTTGAAGGCTCAATTACTTTTTTTACTTATAAATATTTTTTATACAAATCTGTGCAAGCACGTGTTATTGAACATATCACTTTGTTTCATTTATTATTTACTGCATACTTCAATTAGTAAAACAGGTATCTCCCATAACTTAATTTATCTATATAATCAGTTACGGCAACGTAAGATCAGTCCCAACAAAATATGGCCGCGAACGCAAAAATTTGGCCTTATTTTATTTTCAAAACCGATATAATTATATTTTAGGTTGAGTTAATCATTTTTTCATTTTGTTCTATTTAGAACCTTTGAGAAATAAATTGCAAAAATCAATTATTTATATAGCAAAACGTTAAAGGAAATGTATAAATTCATATTGCATAATAGGTTATACTGAAGTTAAATACTGCCGTGAAATAAGGTTAAATTTTAAACTTTCACAAAGCGAAATAAAACCACATCAACTAAATATTTATTCAGCGGGGTTCTGAAGATTCATTTGTTCATTTTACAAAATAATCGTATGGGAGGGGGGTCTATCTTCATCAGCCACTGAGTTTCAGCGTGTTTAAAAAAGTTGCTTCAGAGAAGTAGGTACCAACAATTAATTAATTATAACTTCTAGTGTATCAAACCTACAGCAACCGGGTTGGGCTCATCTCATAGCCAATTGATTAGTGATTAATTTTTATTTAAACACTATTACCATCCATGCGGCTAAACCCTAAATTGTTATACTATAGATTGAAAATAAAAGGATCAAAACCATTGAGTCAAATGTGTTCACTTCAATCATTTCAAACTTCGTAGAATGGCAATTGATTTGCCTATGGAAAGCAAAATTAAAAACGATGAAAAGTGAAATGATGGCAAATTGGGCTTATCTCACATTCACAAAGCTTCTTTTTTTATTTCACTTACACACAGCGAAATGAAAAAATTTGGTCTTATTTCACGGCACCGAATCGGTTTAGAAATTAGCTATAATTTTTTTCCGAACTTCCTTAGCTTTTCTCACAGAAATAAAGTTTGATACCAAGTCGCTGCACGAGATTATACTCGTATGTATATACACATATATCTTTGTGCCTTTGAAAAATTAAAAAATATAAAACTACTTCATATAGCTCATACATTTAATATTTTGCGGACTTAGTAAATCCCTACATACAATGGTTATAACAGCAACTAATTTATTTATTTTTTAAAGAAAGATTTTTTATATAATTTCGCAAAGGTGTGAAGTCTCAATTATTCTAAAAAATACAAATACGAGTATAACTATCTATAATAACGAATATGAATTATATTCCTCTTACTTTATAAATAGTTAGCCTTTTATGTATAAGGTGGTATAAGTATTGTACTACCTAAGAGTATTCTATAGCCAACGTTATTCACTTACTTGCATTCAATTTCAAGCACATAGTAATAGCTTTTTCACATAAAAAAGTAAAAAAAAATACAAACAATTCTTCTATCGGCCTTTTTTTGTACTCGCTATCGACCGGTGTTGCACTAAAAGCTCTGCTGCACTTTTTTCTTTGCGTACACTGGTTTGCACTAAATTCACTCTTGATTTAGGGTAGAGTTAAGAAAAGAGTGGCAACAGAATTTCAAATATCAGCTGTCGAATATGTGTTAAGAAATTCGCAACAAATAATTTAATTCCCTTTAAATGTACATAAATTTAAATAAAAAACGAAACTTTGCATATTTATCTGCAACACAAGAACTTGTTCGTGAGGGCAAATAATTGCAATTTTCGATCCGCTATTAAATAATACACTAAGTATAAGGCGTGATTTATTTCAAAATATCGACTTTCTTTAGTACGTAGCTGCAGTGGCCTTCACTAGACAGACAGCGACCGGAGTGCGACAGTAGCGACCGGCAGCATAATCCTACAATTGAAGATGATGGAAATGAAATCTTTGTCATGGTTTGAAGTACCTAGCGAATCGGCTAGCCTCATTGCAATCATCAGTTCCCATCATTTCAGGTTTTAATACTCGCAGCATCCTTTCGACTTCTTTATTTGATGCAAGATAGAGTGAATTAGATGGAAGATGCTTGATTTCCCTTGGGGGGTGAACTACGGTCCGATATCAGACGCTCGTAGATCTGGCAATACATACATATCCCATGCGAAGACCATTATAACGCTCCACTTGACATTTAAAGCTTAGTGCATGGCGACAAGAAACAACTTTTTTTTTCAGAAATTCCGAAAATTCATTGGAAAAAAGGCTAAAACAAGATCAGGTATATTCAAAAAAGAGTATAAAGCAAGAGATCGACTCTTACTGAATAAAGTTTCGTAATGTAACACAAGTATCAACTTGACCAAAAATTTACTTTCCCTTAAACTAGAGTTTGGTAGCGGGCGCATACATATTGTATGTAAATTATCAAATAGAAGACTTCCCAAGAGTTCAGTAAAAAATGCAGGAAGGCTAAAGAGAAATATTTTGTGTTTCCAAATTTGTAAGGTTGTAAAATACTGGTCGTAACTGATAGTTTTGCTTTGGAAACACGAAAAAAAGGAAGCGACAATTTTTAGTGTTTTATTTTATTAATTTTTTTATTTTTATTAGTTTAACACTTTAATTTAACTTTATTATCTATAACTACTCTTGATGATAAAATTTTATTCTCTTCGACTAAAATACTTACCATTAAATATTATACTTCTTTATGCGCGTCTGATCGCCTCACTGTCATAATCATATTGAGCTCCTTATCCGCTCTGCCTTTGTTAAATTTTTAGCCGAGACATTGAATAGCATGATGTCTGTTTTAGGAAACACTTAACCTACACTTTGGGCTTATTATAAAAGTAATGGGTATCTAGCAAAGAAGAATACCAAAAACTTATTTTCTCACATAACTTCAGCAAGAACAGGTCTTATGCCAGATTGGGAAAAATTAACACAACATAAAAATAAGCGTTACAAACACCGGAGAGCGAAAATCACAATTGATAACGTTCGAAATTATGCTAAAGAAAATCAGATTCATGTATTAACGGAATCATCATCATGTCATCACAGTACAGAATATTTTACTGTAAACTTAGATACAATCTGTAGGAAAACATATGTATATTTTTGGAGTTGTAATTCGACTGACAAAATAAAAACTATATTTAAAATAAGAGGAGAATTAACATACTTTAATTTCATATCCACTGACTTGAGTTACCGATCCCGATCCCGATCTGGAAGAAAGAATGTTTTTCATTTTATCGCTAAATGTCAGGTGTTTTGAGAATTTTGTGTAATATCCTTTGGGTCAAATACTAGTGACGGAAGACACGCTAAGTGGTCTAAATGGATACCGTGGTCGGGATTTGGGTAGAAACCTGCTGAAAACATTCTACGCTACAGGACGCCCGTTATAGAAGGCGACTTTTAAACAATATTAAAAAATATTTTTTTTGAAAATAATGGTAAACAGCGTTAACCAAACGAATAAACTTAAAATACAAATAATAAAATGTATTAAAATATGTTTATGAACTAAATTAGTCATCTAACTAACCAGACTATACACAAAATTTCACTTTGCAAAAATAATCATTTATAAATTCGAAAACCACTTCATAATAATAATACAAATAACTTCCTTGAAAAAGGATATCCGCGAATGAATGATAATCAAGAAGAATAGAAGACATATTCGCGGTCTTCTATAAAGCGCTTGAAAATGGAAGAAGCCTTTAAAAGGTTGGAAGGCATCCTTGGGTACATATATTGGCCTAATGGCATAATAAATGAAATTAATTTTGTCAATTTATCAGCAAATAGGACATTATGCAAACAATTCTCTATATCCTATATAGAAATTTATCTTTTACATTTAAGACATTCAATATAATCCTTAAAAAAAGGTGATGGATAATTGCCAGAAACGGTTTGTTTGTTCAGTTCCAAAAAATTAATACAGAACATTAACTCCTCTTTGTTTTTGAATTAAAACGATCGATATAACGAACTCTGAAAGAGGGTCACATGTAACTGCTTTACTAAGAAAATTATCTAATTATTTTTGCAATTCAATCTTATGATAATAAAATAACCCTCTTTGAGGACAACAGAGTGGCAAATCTGAAAATAACATTATCTCCATCTTTAAATCATCTTTTATCTTATAGAATAGACCCAATTTTGAGCTTCCCTTACAGTCTTTTCTACAATGTTTTTTTTTTTTTGAGATTGGCAAGTATACATATTATTTATACCCAAAGTAATAGATGTTTCAACAGTCGCGTCTAGATGTTTTTTCTATACAAATATGACTCTTAACAATAATGTGTGAAAAATAACATATTTGAATATCCACCACAAGCACAACTACAAACTCTCATCAAAACGTCAAAACATCAAAATTTTCAAGGACTCGGTCACATATTACTGCATTGAGTTCATCAATTTTGGTCCTAATAGTTTTCAGCTGCGCAATTGTTGTTGGTTTATTCACATAGATTTTACTTTCAAAAAACCCCAAAGAATGAGATCTAATGGTGTTAAATCGCATGATTTAGGTGACCAGTTTATGTCACCATTACGAAGAATTAATCAACCTGCACGTGTTGTGTGACTCCATCCTGTTGAAAATAAAGATCGTCTGTGTTTTTTTGCGGAAATGATTTTTCTTGAATTATTAGTGGATTTTCTTCTCACCAGATGCGACAATTTTGTTTGTCAACTAATCCATCCAATGTGAATTGAGCTTCGTCACTAAAGAAGATTTTGCGTGAAAAACCCGCATCATGTTCCGACAAACAATTAACGGAAGTTCTGCGTTGATTATGATCTGTTGGGTTCATATCTGGTGTTAATTGAATTTTGTAAGGATGCAAATGCAAATCCTTATTTGTAATACGCCAAACAGTCGATGGATGAATGCTTAATGCCTGAGAACGTCGCGATATCGATTTTGAAGGTTCTTCAGCGACACTTTCTACTCATTTGTTCTCAGTAGAGGGTCCACTTTTTGGTCTACCAAACCTTTTCCGATTCTATTCTCGGCAGAACCAGTTTCTTCAAATTTTTTCACTAACCTTTGAATTGTTGACTCATTTAGATGATTATCTATAACAAAAATATCTCGAATTTTACGATATGTATTTCTTAAAGATCGATCATTTTCATAATAAGTTTGAATAACTTTAATGCGTTGTTCTAGCGTCTAACTGATCATGTATAAATTGTACATGTGTCTATGTACTTCACAAATGTCAAAGACGACATACAAAAAGGTAGCGTTCAGAAATTTTTCTCTACTGATATCTACTATAACTAACATCAATACTAACAATCTGATTCACAATTTCAGTATCTTAAGTATGACATTCGATCATAAATATCGGTTAGGAATCTGTGGAGACAAAATTGAAGCATAATAATTTTGCCCAACTGATGATTCTTTGTTAATTTCATTGCCTTTTTAGGCAACTGCACTCCGGTTTTCGAAATCTTTTCCCAGTACAAACGAGTAATGCAATGAATAAATTTTCGATACAAGTAATTTTAAGTTAGTCAAATATTTATCGCAACCTTATACTTCCCAAAACATTTAGAAGGATATTATTGAGAACACAATATATGTAAAAAGCTATTGATTTCCAATGGTATACCATAAATGATGGCAGATTTGATACTAATAGTATATTCTCAAATTCATTGTCTGCCAAACGCTAAATTTGGTTCAAGTTTTCGTTTTGTCGGTTTTCCACTGCTTCTGGCACTGTATGATCACTACCTTTGCTTGAGCCATAGCTGCTGATTTCAATGCTGCTACTAAGTGTGCTAATTGGCTAAATCTGAATATGGCAGTTATTTGAATTACGACATATATTTCTGCACCTGAAAGAGATGATTTGCTTTCTTGCATTTCTTACTTTCTTTCTTTCTCAACAGCTGATTGGTGGTCTGTGATATTACTTTTCTTATACTATATGTACTCGTATATTTTATATTTAATTCAGTTCTGGTTTTATTACTTTCGGTGTCGCTAACACACTTGGTTGCAAAATGCATAGAAGGCTCCACAACTTACTGTCGTGTAGTTTTGTCACGTGGTTTCTTTCCATCCTTTGAATCATTCTAACTACATCTTTGAACTCATTCCTTCCACCCGCATTATATTTTTAATAGTAGCAACAGTTGCTAATTCCACAAATTGGTTTCACTCTTGAGACGTATTAAAAAAACTTCGATAGAAAAAAAACACTAATTATAATAAAATATTCGCTAATAAATGAGTATAGCTGAGCGGCAAACATGTATAACTTGCTTTGAACGGAAACACATCAATCGATTAATAATTGATCACATTTCAGCAAATTGTAGGAGTATAGTAGGAAAGAAAGCACTACTTTATGCATACGAGTACAACTTCAACAATTTATTCAACAGAACTTGGATATGTAACTTTATTTAGTTGTTTCTTACATTAATCGTAAACGTCGTACAATAGATAACCGAAATTTGCGGGAAGATTATAGGATTAAATAGGTGGAAATTAGAATTACAATTAGAATCTACAATGACTAGAGTGTGTCAATCAAGGGATATGTACAATTTTTGATTTTGCGTGTAACCCACTATTACTTTTGACTTTACAACATCGTTTTCGTTTTGTAAGTAAGTAAGAATAAAACATATTTTCTATTGTAATACGGTGATAAAATAAGAGAGAAATACTTAGAAATTTTGAACGCCCATAGTAGATGTATAAGGTTCGCTCAGAAGAAATTGGATTAAAAAGTTTGGAGTGGGTAGAAAATAACGCTGGCAATTTTTCTGTCTAAGTGGATAACAAGAAGAGCTTATATGTCAAGTAGTGGAAGTGATACTGCAAGCGCGGAAATCAGTGAACAAATCATTTCAGAAGACACTCCCGCAATTAAGAACAGTTTAAATCGTCTAATAATGGCTGAAGTACCAATAGCAGTTTTGACACCTTTCATTCCCGTTTTCAATAGCAGATGTGTTAAGCTTTATAGACGCGTGTAATGATGCAATAGAGTTGGCTATTTCAGTTCAGAAAAAATCCTATTCAAGTTTATTAAGACCAGAATTAGAGGCAATGTAACTACGGTCATAACATAAAGGCCTGGGAAAAATTGAAAGCAGAACTAAGTATTGTAATATGTTTAGGGAACCCCATAGCAGTTTGTAAATGCATAGAGAGCTTATAAGCATATATCAGTGTATGAATGAATCCGTTTCGCTGTATACAGGGAGAGTAGAGACCCTAGAAAGACATTTAATCCAGGCTACATTGCAGGCTGTGAAAGGAAAACACCAACAGGGGCAAATCGAATATATTAAAAACGAAGCACTTACTGTTTTTATTAACGGATTATTAGAAATGCTATCATCTTATGTCGTTACCAAGAGTCCAAAGGGCTTAGCCGAGGTAAGTTGTTGTGCCAAGCCTTGGCAGCCAAGGAAGAGGAACAGCGATTAAATTTTTTCATAACCAATACAAATAAGGATAACACAAATAAAAACCTCGCTAAAAGAAATATTGCAAGAGAGAAGTGCTTTAATAGTGGCAAAATCGGTCATATCGCCAGGAATTGCCGATTACCTAAGTAACAGGAAGGTTCTACGGAATGATCTCAAGAACAAAATCCAAATTCCAGGTCAAGTGCAAAACCAGGTAGAAAATGAGGATGTCAGGAAGTTGACTGTGGATACAGAAGCCGAGGTCTCTATGATTTCTGCGAAGTGCATCTTCCATCGCGAAGTGGACTCAGAAAACACAATTATCATAAATTCAAAGGGTTAGGTGGAAAACCGCATGAGAACTTAAGAAAAGTGATCCCCGAACAATCAGGGAAAAGTAAAAATAAACCGACTAGGCGATTATGACGGAATATTAGGCAGTAGATTTTTAAAAGAAGGAGGTTTTTCTATTAATTATAAAGAGGGAGCGTTGAAAAATAAAGCTGGGGAAATTACATTAAAGCATTTAAGTCAAGAGCAGGTATTAAAAGGTAGAACCGAAGTTACTCGCTTAAACATGTACTATCCATATATACTACCGTCGAACCTCTCCCTTTTTCATTTCCACCTGAGCACTCCTCGTCTCAAACAAGATCTCCTCCATCACTTCCTTGGTCACTAGCTCTTAAGTCTTTCTGTTAGTTTTTAAGTTAGATTAAGCTTGTATTAAGCCAATAAATGGGGGCCTCAGCCCCCACCAAAAAATAGGCTAATATGGTTTCTTATTCATGTAGTTAGTCCTAACATTCCCACATACCTTAACTTCTATTTTATCCTTTATCTCGAATTCTCTTAAGTTCTCAGTGGCCACACAACAACCCTCCCTATTTTTAGTTAAGCACTCTGGAATGATTAATCCTTTCGCCAATTCCTGTTTAGGAATGACGATGCCTTCCATCCAAGCCCCAACATCAACGCGTTTCTTTTAATTTAACCACTGCGCCTGATCGGTCACTGTTCAACCCCCCACAACTCCTCCTACGAATACAAACAATTGCTTTCCCAATTTCGATCTCACAACTGAAGCCAAATATCCAAACTTTATTAGCTCGCATATTTGAAATTCCGCTTCTAACTCACCTTTTTACTTGGCTGCACGAGCCACTGCCGCTATTTTCCTCTTTCACCACTTAAGGTTACGCGCTCTATATCTATTTTCCAGAGCCTGAATCGAGAGTTTGGAATGCTGTTTTAACATCGTTGTCTTCGATTTGTTCGTGCTCTTGAGGCCGCTTCAACCATATTAATTTGAGCACCATTGAAGAACGCAGGGTCGCAGTAAAGATAGGGTTCATTCATCAGGTTCTCTCAGATCATTCAAATGAGCTGCCTTGATTTGGCCACATAAAAAATAGTGGACCAATTGTAATAAAAGTGTCATACCAGGAGAAAGCAGAAGATCTTATCCTAATGACTTAAGACACATTAGTTCCCTTCTAAAAAGCCATGGACATACTGATTGACCTTTACCTTTGGAGTACGTAACACCAAACATAAGAAGGATTTTCCAGCAGACGATCAGAAGATTATCAGCTTGAAAACATGTCAGACGAAGCCAATAACACTCAGTAGAAAAGAGGACGGCTGTACCCCATTTCTTACCATACATCATCTATCTTCAATAGGAGTCAAAACATAGCAGGGTAAGGCTTTGCTTAAAACCTCTCTATCTCGGAGGGGATCCATTTCCGAATTTCCGTTGCTTGCAGAGGATTTCGATCAGGTGAGATTACAATTCTTGCAATTGTTGAACATTAGGCAAGTTGCAAATTCAAATAAAAGTGCAATCCTTTCAATTTGGAAAGTTATGTAACAAACCCTTTCTTAACGTCCATCCACAGCTTAGCAAATATTCTCAAATTTTGACATTTCATCCACAGCTACTTTTTCATTTCAAGCGTTTACACACAGGGCAATTATTGACACAATTTCCGATTGCAACTTGCAACCAGCAGGAAAATTGCCCCGTGTGGAGAGTATTTGGGCTTGCAGTAAAACAAATTGGCAGATTGCCTCGTGCAATCTCACAATTTCTGTTCTCCTCCCCATAAAGTAATAAAGCAATAAAGCGTGTAATCAAATTGACACAATATGACATTGTGCCTGTTCACATTGGCGACGGAATGAAAGTTCTCACCATGAACGTTGTGTTCACATTTTCATGGTGTTGAAAGACTTCTTAACAAGCGGAGCACACATAGACGATTTGGTAAAATTCCAGACACAGGCTGTTACAATAGGAAGAAGCGGAGCCGAACGACAAAAATTCAATACACATATGCGAGCTGGTTACCTTCTTGGGTGCTTTCAGGTAAATTAGCTTGAGTAGATACACGAAATCAATGATCAATTTCTCCAATTTACTTAGGAAACATAAATGACTATAGGCTCCGATCTCAACAGCTCTGAACGTATGATAGCTGTCACATGCAGCAAGTGGTATATTGCTGACGACACTCTGTACTAATGGAGCGGCGAAATCTTTTATTCCATTCGCTTCCCAATCAGAGTTTGCAACGCTTAAATTCACTTATTCCCATTCATTTTTTTAGAATCAAAATTTCTCTCGCGGATTTTATGTCAAAATGTACTAACACAAATACGACGGTATTTGACTCTGTTGTTGGAATCTTTAATTCAGTAACCCGATCTTCTGCCATTTTGCGGAAATTTGAATTTGAATCTTTTTATATCAGTCGTGTAAGAAGTGACAGATCTAGTCACATCTGTATTCCGATTTGCCTAGCCAATAGCTAGAAAAATAGTTCTTTCATATTAATTTAGTATGTGCCCGATTTCTATAAAATCGGTTTATTTACAACTCTAAAAATAATATACTAATACGGCCACCTTTGAAAGGAAACCTGTCCTTTCCAGAGACAGTCATTTAAACGATAAATCTCGGCTTTAAAATTTACCTTTGCCGGTAGTTGAACAAAATTAGCATCAGCCAAATTTTCAACATTTAATTTAATGTAGGTACGATATTATTATGATTTCGCTAGCTGCAAGTATTATAGAAAATAAAAAATAAGTAGAATATCTATTAAATTGAATTAAATCGACTGCCGTTCGAGGTAAGTGTTTATTTATTTGTTGAATAGAAATTAAAATTGAAAAAAAAATTAGATGCGTAAGAAAACATCAATTTCGTTGTGTTCACTTGCTGGAAGACATACATAGTCTTATACTTGTTAAAAAGGAGAGCAAATTGTTCACAACTTGATACCTTCTAGGAGTCTATTAAAAACCTACACGAGATAATAGAAACATGTCCTTAACTTACGAATAACTACAACAAAATTGGTTTGTATGTGCAATCAAAAGTGGGACTTAGAAAAATATTGTTCCAGCTCATCGAAAACGTATAAATGTTTCACTGATAATATTCTCATTGTTCGAAATAATTCCAGAAAAGGAGTAAACGGAATTATTTCATAAACGTTTCCTATAAGTACGAGCAGCTCATTTTGCAGGGCAATTATTAGTTGAAGTTTGTTGTGAAAAGCAACACCCCCAATAGCTAATGCTACATATACTCGTATATGTACTCCAATTATTGATGAAGTAAATCCAAATTGAATTGTCGTTCGTCAATTGATGTGTATTCCGGGGTAGATAAACTTCTTAACCAATTCTAAGTTCTTATTGTCAATGGTTACGTTTCATCCTCGGATGTACTTGGTTTTTCCTCATTTACGTCAATGCCAACTCGTTTCGCTTGCTTGTTATTCAATTGCCGTAAAATTGTCTATGGCGGTGCACTGGGAGCGATCGATGATGTAGATGCTTGAGTCCCCGAATACATATAACACTCATTGGAGCATGTGCGCATATAGAGATCGCTTATCAGCCTTATGTCACGTCAAGTAAAGTCCAGAGCTCAGCTAATTTCCTACGGCGAATCAACGAATGCAGTTTTTTTTCTAACAGCTGTAATAAATGTCACAATTTTTTCGTTTTAACCGACGGCGCCAAGGCTGTACAGTGTGCGTACGTTCCTAGGAAGAGCGACAGATGTTTTGATATCAGTAATCCACTTCCGTTGAGCCATTAAAGACTTATCCGTCACCACATCTTGAATGGACTGCAATCTAAAATGAAAGGTAGTTGTGTTGAAGGTACAGTTCCTCGTTTGTTTGAAGGAAAAATGTTGTCTTACATAAAATGCAAGAATGTTGATTATAACAGCACGCGATGACATTCAGCTTAATATTAAGGGCAAGAAAAATATATATGAATCTTTCCATGATTATATTGCCGCCGAACCACTTGAGGGTGACAATAAATATGACGCTGGAATACATGGACTTCATGAGGCTGAGAAGGGTGTTATTCTCACGTCTTTTCCGCCGGTTTTGCATTTGCATTTGATGAGATTCGAATATGAGCCATCCACCGGCAATTCAGTTAAATTCAATGGCCGATTTGAGTTTTATGAGCAGATAACTTTAGATAGTTTGTTGGCAGAAAGGGAATCAACTTCTGCAACATATAAACTTCATGCAGCTCTCGTACATTCAGGTGATAACCATGGTGGACACTATGTTGTTTATATAAACACAAATGCTGAGGATAAATGGTGTAAATTTGATGATGGCGTTATCTCAAGCTGCAACAAAGTAGAAACCATCGAACAAAATTATGACGGAATAGATGATGAAATTGGAAATGCTTACATGTTGGTTTACAAAAGAATTTCTGAGCTACCTCGCGTTCTTAAAAACATCACTGAAGATGAACAACCTGCCAATTTAGTTAAACGTCTTAATGAGGAAAAGCGCAGGGAACAGATTATATGCAAAGATCGGGCTGAACCAGGTTCATGTGTAGCAGTACACATTATACTTTAAGAATGTTTTAATAGCTATCAAGGAACACAAATTTTTGACTTAGAGAAAATTAACGTCTGTCCACTCAAATTGAAAAAAACCCAGTTGGTGGCGGATTTAATAAGACCTTTTGTACAAATATATAACAGAGCAAAACAGAATGCGAGTTTGGCCACTAGCACAGCAATCGAAAGCTCAGCGATTTACTTATGTCAATATAGCAGGAAATACAATCGTACGTTGAGCAACGTAATTAAAATGGAAGGTCCATGGATAATATTTCTAGAGCTGGCCAACCCCTTCATTGGTGGCGCATTGCCAACATTTAATAAGAAGCGACGGGATGAACGTCCTGTTCATTTTCATACTGTTGAAAGACTTTTTGACAAGCGGAGCACTTGAATCGGAGCATTTTTAATTTTTAAATTTGAGCAGTTGGTCTGAAACATACCTTTTTTCCTCCTTTTTACACTTCCTTGCTCATCAACGATCAAAACAAAAATTAAAAAATTTGTCAGAAATGTAACGATATGGAAAACAACGATGTGCTTCACGATGCACGATGTGCAAGTAACCCTTGTCCTTCCCACTTCAATAAAAAGCGTTCCCTCTCTTTCGGACAATCTTCCTGCCCGCGCCAATGCGAACATACACATTTATCGAGTGAAAATCTGTTGTACGTGGGTAACATTTTCAAAAACGAAAAGAAAATTTTGACACAGGTAGTGCTATAGAGTTATGATGCCTTGTTTTTCTAGTGCATTTCTAATTTTTTGTTTCTTCGAACGCAATCCTAGATTTTACTGGCAAATTGGAAAGTGTGTAACAATTTGTGTGATTGGAAAAAATTTCTGCCTACTCAAACGTCTTAAAAATTGTGTGTACAAGTTGCCTTTGCGTAGACGCCTATAGTCGCAGCGACTTGCGAATACAAGTTGCCACTCGTTTTGTGTGTTCAAAAAAATAAGAGTTAAATTCGCGCGAGAGATAGATACTTCATTGAGACTTATATAGAAAGGAGATAACAATATATACAAAATTTCAATTATATTTTTTTTGATAGGGCGGCTGTTAAGTATGGCCTGCTTGCATAGTTACAGTTAAAATGGAAAGCCAAATGGCTGTTTTGTGTATATGTTTCTGCTCTTGCTCACGAAGCAATAGAATGTTATTGCTTTCGACTAATGTCGTTATCCTATACCTAAATCTAAGTGTGAACGAGAGCATACGAATATATAGTATTCAGCTGGCTCTCTTCCACTAAGTACAATGATACAAAGGACTTGTATTGAACAGTAGCGGGGTTTTATACAAAGATTCTAAATACTATGTCAAAAAGTACTATTGTTTAAGACGAATACGCCAATAAGAAAATAAAAATAATTTGATTTAATGGTTACAAGTCATTGACTCTGAAAACTGAAGTTTGATGTGCATATAGAAAATGCTTGAATGTAGATATGGGTAGTAAGGTGACGCCGAAAACTAAGTACAGTATTGTGTTCAAAACATACATAAGAAGTAGTAAGGTAAGTTTTGTATTGTACTTCCATTTGTGTCCAGTAAGAAAAGAGTTATTAATATATGTATAATATATCTGGCATATGGACTTAGATGATGAACCAGGATAAAACTAGATCTTAGGCTTTTAGGCACATAGAACAGACTAGCAAACAATAATTTGGCGAGGTGAAGCCCGGTGTTCAGAGGAGTTTTGCCACATCATTTGCATTCTCCCTCTTCTCATGTGCTATCTGGAAGGCCTGCCTCCTCTTGTAACTGGCAATATGGTAACCACCACAGTTGACGCAGGTCGCCGAAGAACCTTTGCTCCTAGAATTGTGACAACCTGGGGTCATGACTTTTGGTGCATTTCACACATTTATATTTATTTGCTCAGTTCTTAGGAATATGGCCCACGTTGCAGAGCAACGTTGTTGCTCCTAGGTTTTTCCCAAATAACTTGGGTGTTGTATAAGTACTTGATTTTAAGTAGGCCATCCGGAGGGGAACCTAGGAGTTTTGACAAGGAATAGGTTATCAAGCATCTTTTCACTTCTGGACCTGAATAACCTTGTCCAGATTTGGGGTGACAGTTTTAAGCTCTCAATGGATTTCCTTTTCTGGGTAATCAAGTGTTAAGACTCTTAAGATTGCATTAATAGATTTATCCTCCTTAAGATTAAATAGATTTAACCTCTGATGAATAGCACTATTCCTAATCAAATTTAAACTATTTCTACCACGATTATACACTTTGAACTCAATATTTCTCTCCCTTAAATCTTAAGACAATCTATGCAAACAAATATTGGACAAAATTATTAAAATTAAATTATAAAACTTACCCCTTGACAAATTTTGCTTTGATCCAAATTTGCGATGTTGTTTGGTGAAACATTGCTGGTCTTCTCCATTCCTTTTGGAACGACTCGATTTTGCGTCCACATTCAGTATGTTCTTCTTGCTGAAGAAGAGCACACTTGGTACAGGGGATTGAAGAATTACTCGTATTTTTAGTCGTGTTGGGTAAAGATGATTTTGGGGCAGACTTATGCCTTTTATTAGACGTGACCCATTGACAGAATGGAGAAGACTCCATGTTGAAAGAATCACATGTTGGTACAGAAGTGTGTGCGCACATGGATAATTTTATATCGCAGTAGGGCCACGCGGTCCAACGACGTAATCAAAGTACATCCGGGTAAATCCAGAAAATGATTGTAAATCCAATGTATATCGGATTGCGAATGAGTGAAAAAAAATTTACAGAAACTTATGAGTGCAAATTTCTTACTACTTTATAAAAAAAAAAGAACTTTGTTTAATTAAACTTTTAAATCAGGATTCTTTTCAAAACACGTCTGATAGAAGCGACAGCTCAGATTTTTTCCACATTTGTGGAATGCGAGTAAAGTTTGAGAGTTCGCAAAGACCATTCACTTGTTCTCGGAGAAATAAGCATAATCCACAGATGAATTAGGCTTTGTGCTTTTGAAATTGAAAAATTGTCACTTGAATGTTTTTATATGTGCTAGAAATGATTTGTTTGCAGAGCTGACTGCAATTCGCTGAGCTGTGAAAGGAGCTCTATTGTTACACAACAATCTGTATCTAATATAGAAAACTAAAAAATAAGCATTTTTTCTCAATTATATAATTTCAATGATGCAATTCAATTTGCATAGCAGACAAAACATCAGGTGTGTTTCCGCAAACGTAACAAAAAAGTACTTTACAAATGTAATTTTACGAACTGATTCACAAATGTCGGGTCAGTTTTAATTTTGCAAATGTGATTGATGTTTTCGAACACTTCAACCATGAACAAATTCAACCCCTGTATCAAAAAAAAAAAATTTTGGATAATTTAATGCAAAATAGTAGGTATTTACATATAAACGAAATTTCAAAGAAGAGTGGAAAGATTGTTGCAATGCCGGCATAACTGAGTTAATAAAATGCCGTCGGCAATTGAATCAATTTTGGTAATGATAACAGTAAAGACCGAATAGAGGTGTGCAGCAACATCCAAAAAATGTGTATACGCATAAATTCTGTGTTTTGTCTACGGCCTCTCTCACTAAAAAGGAAAAGCAAAAGGGGAAAGAAAGAGAGAAAACTCTTAATAATATTAATAGTTTGAAATAATTTAACAAAATAATAATTTGAAAAAAAAAACCCCAATGTCTATTTGAAAAGTTCTGATGTTTTTATTTTAATAAAGAGTGTATTCATGGAGGTTATGTATGGGATACAATATCTGAGGAATGGCACATTGGTCCTTTTGAGGAAATTTTCGGAGACATTTTGGCATAGTGCCGGCTCAATTTCATCATTGTGGATTTTTATAATTTCTATGCGTTTTGCGTCCGTGTAGTTCTCCATGACGAAACCTTAATGTCTACATATGGCAGTGTCAAACAACAACGTCGTACGACCGACATAAAAAAAAATTGCATAAAATTCAAAATATGCGGTCGTAATTGGACGCCCAAATGTCAAAATGCCATCGAAAATTTCGTGAAAATAACCAATATGTGCCACATCAGTCACGAGTCGACCATTTGTCGGATATGGTATTGCGTTCCATACTTAACTTTTTTTCAACTTTTCAAATAAACACGGTTTTTTTTTTTCAAATTTAAAAATAGACGATCTTAATATACATACCTCCAAGGTTTCGGTTGATTTCGGAATTTGATTTAAAAGAATAGTCATCGCAGGATTTGCAAGTTACTACGTGAAACAAAGATAATTTTAAGTATACAAAGTGTTTACATTCCAAAAATTCCGAAAATCAAAAACTACAATATTTGGAAATAATTCTTGAATTTGTGGATGAGAATTTTTACAGTTACTTCAGAATGCCTAAAAGTGTTTTTAATGTAATTTAAGTATGTATATTTTCTTCTCAATTTCCAGGCTATAATAAAATAATTGAAAATGTACCTATTGCAGAAATTCAAAGAGGAGATGATTCCAATGTAGACAGCTTCAAAAACAGGATGTCCGGATATACATTTGGAAGAATTCTTATACATAACTCTATGGGCTTTAGTAAAAAATGAAGCAATTTACTCCATTGTCAGTAAGTTTAATTACTTACGTGGGGCTTCTAGTTTTCTAAATGGAGTATACTCCCTAGATTCCACGTTGAAAGACAGGTTAAAAGTAGGATACTACGTGATCATAAAAATGAATATATATGAACACATCACTGCGCCGGACACTTCCACACAAACGCAGGAATGATCCCGGAGCGAATAGAAATAAAACTGTTTTGTTTGGAAAATATCAATTAAAACTGTTAAATTAAAAAAAAAATAACAATGTAAACAAATTAAAATGGAGTATACTCCATAGATTCCACGTTGAAAGACAGGTTAAATAGTACAATAACATACTACGTTATCATAAAAATGAATATATATGAACACACCACTGCGCCGGGCACTTCCACACAACGCAGGAATGATCCCGGAGCGAATAGAAATAAAACGGTTTTGTTTGGAAAATATCAATTAAAACTGTTAAATTCAAAAAAAATAACAATGTAAACAATTTAAAATAACGTAAAACTATAAAATCATGGATACTATGTATATTAACGCATTACTTCATTACATACATATGTGTAACACCATGGAACAAAAAAAATTACAATCGTAAAGATATTTTCAACCTTAACCTCAATTTTCAGCTATAACCAAAGCTATAACCCAGCTGAGTTCAAAATTCTCGTTACTTTTAAAACTACTAAAATAATATCGCTTAGTATAAAGTAATAGATACATATCTATAATTTTAATTGATATTCACAAGTACATCCTTTGTACAAACATTTTCGAAATCATCAGCTGATGAAGACTAAAAGACTGTTGGTCGTTCCTATCTCAAAAGGACAGGTATGGGACGGCATACAGTTACCTTCGTTTCCGGTTGTCTTTTTGCCCTTGAGCATAACTTTAGAAATGCGCTTAGTGTTCAAGTGTTAATCCGAAGGGAAAAAGTTGAAGATCGTTATGCCATATTTGACACTTACAGACGTGAATTGATGGATCTACAATGTAAAGCCAACATCCACAATAGGTCGGTTCCAGGAGTCCAAAATTGTACAAATTTGTACCTGTTCCCGCGAGAAAAATATTGTAAAAGAGAACATTTTTGAGAGTAATTCATTTCCCCATCCTGTCAATTGATCCAATTTTCTACACAAGGTTTTTCTTTGGACAGGAAATGTAAAAAACGGCAAACAAACTAAATTTTAAAAGAACTGTCAAACTCGTAAAAGACTAAAGTTGTGTGGATTGCGACAATTTTATGAAAATTAACTCAAAAGAAGACTTGGACATGGGCAAAAAGAGAATAGAGAGCTTCAGATTGAAGTGAATAGCTCGCCAAATAATAATAAAACGCATTACATTACATCAGTCATTTCTTGTTTGTTTTGTTTTTAATTGTTACTCGTACATTTGATGTTTTCACATATTTTACAAAAAAGCGTTCCCTCAAGAGTTTGGGCTTAAGAGAGAATCCATCCCCACTCCTTAAACTTAAGTAAAAATTCTCTATTACAAATTGTTACAAAAATCTCGCGGGAACAGTCCTCATGGTGTTGAAAGTGAATCACAGTGGAAAATTGCAATGAACTTATTTTGCTGAATATCAAAATTCCACATTTCACGAGCTCGTAAACAAAATGACGAAGTTTTTTTATCTCTTGCCTACAAAATACTTGGTGGATTCGCAAAATCAAGGCTTATCGGTGAGACTGCTTGATTATTACAACATTTAGAATTGGATTCTGGGAACTAGGACAAAGACCAAATACGGCCACAAGAGGACATGGTATGTATAAAAACAATGGCAACACTTTTTACTGTATACTCGTCGTTAATAATAGCAATTGGTTTTTTATTTAATGGATATCATAACATGTGTACATTTGTTGTCACATCATGAATGCAGTCTGTTTTGGCAGCAGCGCAGAGAGTTGTAATGAGAATAAGAATTTAACTGGCGCACAAATTCAGAAGTCGTCATACGAAGTATTTATATAAATTTAATTCGAATACAATTAAAACAATTATTGAACTGTAGACAAAATGAATAGTGAAATGTCGAATGTAGTACAAATTTTGGTTACAAAAATGGACTGTACAGAAATTAAATTAAAAAGAAAAAACTTGTTTTATGAGACTAAGTCTCTTTATTAAAAATTCACTTAACTGTAGCAAGAAATTATTCTTACTAATACTTCTATCTATTTATAACCTAATTTACAATATGTATTTTGCAGACGTAAATCGAGATAAAGGCAATGGAACATAAAGTTTATGAGCATTGAATCGCAACATAATAAACATGTGCGCCTAGTGGGAAAAGAATCACAACATGATAAGCATGTGCGATTGCCTTATTTCAAGTTTTGTAACGCGTGTGCTGAGGTAATATTGTTTGTGCTGATTCTGCATAAAGAGTGTATTAACTTCGACATAAAAGAAAATTAAGTGACCTCTGGAACCAAGTACTGGTGCATACCACGCCAACAAAAAGCATTGAGAAGCTTATCCAACAATGATATGAATGAAAACGTGCCTACGTTTGCTGCAAACGACAAAAATTTAATAATTTAAACTCCACAACTGGACAATTGCCCCATCAGTAAACCGATATCGAGTACCTCCGCTGTACGGAAGGGCATTGGAACATGAATATGTTTACTCCCAGATGAAACTGAGAAACAATAGCAAAATCAATCGCACCGTAATTAAGGAAATGGCGATGTAACCAGCGTCCGTCCTGTCGTTTCGTCGGTTTGGATGTTTTTGTGTGAGTTAAGCCAATTGGGCCCATTTACATATATGTACCATATTTGCCATTATTATTGCCAATTTTCCAAAATGAGCGCTGCAAAAAAGTTAAAAACAACTCGTGTATGTACCCACGGATAAAATATTTCAGCGATACACCAACCCGGCGGATACCAACTTCTCTGCCAGCTGCAGCTCCTCGGACAACAAGAACCCGTTCTTCAACATCAGCAAAAAACTCAGCATCAACACCTGAAAATAAGCTACAACTACGTGGTGGAAGATCATCTATAAGTTCAAGCACATCAATCGCTACGGAAATAACTCAAGGAAGCAGTCCAACTAGAAAAAAGAAACATACTATTACATATATCTCCTTACAGTACGTAACGTGCAAACCGCTTGTCCTAAAGCAGATAATGTGTCAATTGAATGCAAACCCGAGACGTCAGGAATCGATATACAGATGAGGACTTCAATTCGACGGTTTTGGTTCCACTTCCAGTACCCATTTACATTCCAAAAACCACAACCAATGTATATTTATTTCAGTACCTGTCCTCATTCCACTTCTATTTCCTGGGCCGATTTTTATTCCTACCTCTAAAAACTCTACAAATGGAATTTTGAAAGAAATAAGCAAAATGCCTACAGATGCATTTGAGGCTGAGCTACTAATGATGACTGAGTTGGTGGCAGATGATAAGAATAAATCAGATTCGAGCTTAGAAGAGGAGACGATCTGAGCCACGAATGATAGCAGTGCAATACCACCGGCAGCACAGATAAACAATGTTGTCGTGAATATGGAACCACAAACCAATACGAACTTCGGCTAAGACGTTCTGCAGATTGCTAGCGGAGAGTATGAAGAACCAGGCGTACACCTGGAATTAGCTATGACAGCAAATACTATAACTCATCCTCCGCCGGGAATGTTCCAAACAACACCGGTTGGGGAAGATAAGGCCATGCACATGGGACTCAATATAATAACGGAAGCACGGAGGTGAGTTTTAATATGCTAGAAAAAAAATATTTATACACTTTTATTTACAGAGGAGGTTGTGGTCGTAAGCGAAGTGCAATAGCTTCAACAATCACTCCACGCCATAATCGTTCGCCAATAAAACGACAGCGCTTGTCTGTTGATAACAACCCATCTCAACCTCCAACACAACCAACTGAAAAACCCGACGCAATTATGTTTCTAAAGTTTACTTTTGGCGTGAATACATGGAGACAATGGGTAATGACCAAGAATGCAGCTATTGAAAAAAGCTCGATACGACTTTTCAAAAAGGAATTACTGCAGATGACAGCCGATGAACTTAACTATTCGCTGTGTTTGTTTGTTAAAGAGGTCCGTAAACCGAATTGTACAGAGTATGCGCCGGACACGATTTATCATTTAGTCTTAGGTATAGGTTCTTTTTATTCCAAAGGTTTGGAAGGCTATCTTCTGCCCGTTTTTTAGGAATTCAGCAATATCTTTATGAGCATGGAAGAATAGACAATATATTTACAGATTCGTATTATGAGTAGTTTACTGATTGTTTAGATGAAGTGGCTCGTAAATTTTCAGTCTTGTATAATGACTCACGTATGTCTTGCAGCGGCTAAAGGTTAAAAAAAAAAAGTAAAATATTAATAATTGTATTGCTTTTCTCAAATAGAATATATTGTAACCCGCGTTGAAGAAGAACATTTTTGGGAATGCAAACAGTTGGGTGCACATTCTCCACACGTCTTATTAAGCACACTTATGTTTTTTTTAGCACAAAACACTTTAATTTAACAGTAAGTTAAATATACTAATTATATTAATGAGCAAAGCTGTATGATTTGTTTTTTCTCACTAACTTCGTAAACGGTAGAAGAGCACATGCAATTATCATTTTCACATATAATGAAACACTGGAAGCGCTCGGCGCAAAATGCCAAATCACCTGGCACAAGAAACGTTTTGCTGCGTTTTTATCCACCACAAGCTGGACTTGGTAAGTATTACAATTTGAATGAAAACAGAACACTGGACATTTTTTTGGTTTGCAGATGCAAATCCCAGGAAAATGAAAGTATATGAACAACAAGAAAACGAGGAGAATCCACTTAGGTGTCCTGTCAGATTATATGAGTTTTACTTGTCCAAATGGTAATTAAGAAAATTAGAACTGTGCTTTTGCGAAATTGTGTTGACTTTTGTATTTTAGATTGAAAATATGTTATTTATAATTTCTTAATTGGCTTAACAATTTTATTTTTGAGAATCCAAAAAAAAACATGTACTACCTGATTATCAAATCATAAACAAATATTACATTTTTTCTTCTTATTTTAGCCCAGAGAGCGTAAAAACCCGAAATGATGATTTTTACTTACAACCAGAACGGTCTTGCGTGCCTGACTCACCTGTCTGGTATTCAACACAAGCCCTTAGTCAAGAAGCTCTACAAAAAATGTTGCATCGTGTAAAAATGGTTAAAGGGATTAACATAGCACTACTAACTAGTTAATTTACGTATCAGCAAATTGAATTGTATGAACGAACATTCATTATGTAATTGCGGGGCACATGTAAATTGTGTATGCAAGTCATAATTTGTAAAGTAGGTATTCATCCTCACTTCACTATTGTTATATATAAAAGCGATTTTATTCGAAAAAACATTTATTCTTTTTCTGTAATGTGAATGTGAATATGTGAATACATAAAAAATAAAAATGGAAATAACGAACATTTAAAAATTTAGCTTAATGTCCATGAATAATTAATCACAGAATTACTACTCTGTTTTCCTTCTGAAATAGGATGCTTGGCACAAGTAAATGTTTGTATATCCATAGTAATAAATTCAAATATATTTGAGTTATTAAAAAAGGTAACATACTGACAAGATAAACTAACTAGTGTATACATAATTCATATTTTTACTGATTCAAAACATGTTAATGTAAATGGAAAAAAAATGTTGGCGATCACTTGTTGTAAACGAATTTCTAATGAAGTCGCCGAAAGTGATGAATGAATTAACATAAGGAATCATCAAATCTATAAATAAACTTATATAAAGAAGTAATATAAAACAAATTGTAGAGGAATATATGAAATTTGTATGTTTTTGTTTTATAACATAAAAGTAAGATTTATGAATACGCCAAGATGTAAGCTGTCTCAATAAACTCTTGCAACAGATTTTAAACTTACATTTTTCACTTCCACGTTTTTATCAACTTAATATTAATTATAGTTCTAAATACGAGTAAGGTTCTGAATTTATTAAGAATAATTAAAGCGGCACTAGCTTTTTTAATAAATAGTATTCTCATATTATTTTTATTTGCTTTTTCTACTGATTCGAAACCATAACACGTCGATACAATTCATTAAGTTGCATTCTGGTGCCACCCATTTAACTTGACCTAAAGGTATTAATGAAAATCGACACATTAAATACATACATAATATCTGATGTACACTTCGGTTTCTCCCTGGTATATTCCAAGCAATCAAATATTAACTCAGCATATATGATTCGCAAAACCTAATGCAATTCTCGTGAAATGCAGATCAAAATTAAATTAGGTGAAATACTTTGCAATATCCTAATAGCATATTATGGAAACACTTGACAATTTATCACTTGATATCCATCACTGGTATGGATGTGTGCAAAAAAAAATCAAGATATTAATTTCAATCTTTCATACCGTATACACTTTTAGACAGACCATGCCCTTCGCATCCTTTCGAAATTCACAATATTTTCTTATTTTTTACCCGTAAAAAGCATATAGTTTACACATTTGTTTAGCAAAATAGCGTTTTATACTTGTGGATATGAAAATAGCCAAGTCGGATAATCCCATAGCCATTCTATGTATATCCATCACATATTAAGTTTTAGATAAACAATCGCTTTTTTGTTTTGAAAACTTAAATCACCTTTTTGTTTTAGCTCAAGCCTCCCAGAATCAGTTGTCCTTTAGACATAATTATAATATATTCCCTGCACCAAAAAATTAATTGTATTGTAAAGAACAATATTAAATTGTAAAAAAAATGAAGTATGATTGTTTTATAATAATAAACTTATAAGCTAAAAAGTGTAATAACACCCAAGTATGCACTACATACATATGTATATACATAATTCTTTACTACATGCATATGTATAGTAGTTTTTTAGATGGGGGTTGGTGCGTAGTGGGTGGGTGATAATGGCTCAATAAGGGGTAAATAAATAATAATAAACTTATAAGCTAAAAAGTGTAATAACACCCAAGTATGCACTACATACATATGTATATACATAATTCTTTACTACATGCATATGTATAGTAGTTTTTTAGATGGGGGTTGGTGCGTAGTGGGTGGGTGATAATGGCTCAATAAGGGGTGCCGAAAAGTTATAGATGCTTGGAAAGCGGTCGGTGGACCGAATGGGCGGATGGGTGACCGTTAGTTTAATAGGAGGTGCGGCGCGGAAGGTGATAGATGTTTGAAATGCGGTTAATGGACTGAGAGGGTGCATAGTCGGTTGGTGGGAATATAGTAGATTGCTGGATCGGTGGTGGGCGACGCTTGTTTACTTAGTGAGTTGAAAGTAGATGGGTACGTGAAAAGTGAGTTGATGGGTGTTCGTTTTTTCTATCTGTGTTAATGCATAAGATGAGCACATTCAAATTCAATAAAAGCAAATAAAACTACAGCAGTACAACTAAATCTTCCCATCATAAACTCCAATCATTAATCCAAAAATCATTTCATTTCCCAAACATTCTATCATTGAGTTGTGTGCACATAGGAATTTAA
The DNA here is from genome assembly GCA_963966105.1 of Volucella zonaria. NCBI lineage: Eukaryota > Metazoa > Arthropoda > Insecta > Diptera > Syrphidae > Volucella > Volucella zonaria. The sequence goes on from OZ014531.1 coordinate 210,051,344, forward strand.
TCACAGATAAACTAACTAGATGTCAAACTCTACTAATACTTTTGCAAACGCTTAACTTTTGCACAGACACACTGTAAGTGAATTCCAACACTTCTGTATCTCTACGGATTTTTCAAAATTTGCTAGAAGGAGAGCAATTTACAAGTAAAATTGCTAAAATGAGAGCGATTTGCACGAGTGTGTGTAATGGAGACGACATTTTTTTGATGAAAATGGTCGCGGTTTGTATAAAAGGAGAGGGAAATTGCCATTGTTGACAATTTACACGTATTCACAGACAGGATCACACGGATAGGGGTGATCAGTAGAAAACCGGTTTTGATTTTCCAATATCTGGAAAGTTTGATATCTAGGTATAGTTAGTCTATGAATTTAATGTAATGTAAAGCATACACACAAAAATCTACTGCAAACGCTACCATAATTAATATAACTGCTATAAATAGGACACAAACAAAGCACGTGGTAATTAAGCAAGAATGTAAACAAATAACAGAGCTCGACGTTTATATACACCACCGTGCGTAAACTGCATACTTGTTATAAAAATGAACTAAACTATTAAAACAGCTTTGTACTCTTCTACCTTACGAACTTATACCATTTACACTACATACAGTAATAAGCTAACAAAAACATCATATTCACTGTGTGCATTCAATCCTACCACTTTTGCCACGACACGAAAACTATACATATTTATAACAATACATAAAGAATAAAGATGTTGAACAAATAAACCATCACCATGCAACCATGCAAACAATTATTACAACATTCGCGCCACTCTTCATGAACTACACAATTCTTTACATTCTGTACACTACTATGTACATGCAGTTGTAACTTAAAAACTTCCAATTCATTGTAAGCATTCATTCCAACCACCGCAGACACGACGCGAAAACTATTCAAACATAGCTCAACCTAACAAACTTACTCACACAATTAACTGCCAAATGAACTTGCCCAACGATGCACAATATAATGCACTGAAATGTTATCAAAAGGTAGAGCTAAACATAATATTAGGATGAGATAACAGTAAACGAGAATTTTTAATGTGGAAACAATTTCTAAACATAAGACCAACTCAATAAGTACAGAGTACATAAACAGGGGGCTTACATCTAAGAAACTATGGTAAATATTATCAAAGGGCGGAGTTTAAAGAAATACTACAGTGAAATAACAATAAACGAGAATTTTCAATATGGAAAAAATGCCAAACATAAGCGCAATTACTTAAGTCCAGGGTGCGTAAACATGTCGTCTTAAATATAACAAATAATTCAAACAAATAAAAGAGTTCATTCTCTTGTTTATACACAACCATGCGTAAACTGACAAAAGTGCATTTGTCATTTTCTACATCATAAGCGTGACAGTCGATCTACTTCTGCGACATTCTGTTGTGAATTTACCAAAAGATTTTCCATGGAAACTATGTTTTAAGCTATTTGCACCCTACCATTTCCTGTTCATACAAGTTTTAGTTCTAATTCTTGCCGACTTGGCACCACCTTTTCATTTGACTTCGAGAATCGAAATTTCTTCGTAGATCGAATTTTTATCTCCACCATCTTGTTGCAGTGTTTGACAATTGTCAAACAATTTTAATTTTTAAGGTACGAGGGTGTTTAGTGGCATTTGGTATTTTTATTATTTTTATTTTATATATCTTTGCTTGCAGATGTAACAACATATTAATACATAAAAATATGCAAAATGTTTTTTTTCGGTATTCCGTTTTTTAAATTATAATCAAAAACAACATTTATGCCAAATATGCAATTCAAAAATGTAATGTTTCAGTTTACTTGCAAAGGTACTGCTATACATCAGCCTGGGAGACATTGGCCACAAAGAAGCATACATACATATTACAAAAGTTGGGAATAGCCGTTTATGCCATGGAATGTAAGAAAATATTTAATAAAATGGCAAGATAAAATATTTAATATCTATACGTTTAGGCTGTGGATAAATTTGGAATTGCTAAAATTATGGAAATGACGATTCGTTGAATCCTGCAAATAACCATCAAACGCATTAGATGTAACATTTGCGCCTAACACTGGCACACCACTTCTTGGCGGACTTACCTTGTGAGAACGTGTATATCTTACGGAGCAATTATGTAATATGAGTCAAGTGCAAGGTGTGGATTTAGTGGAAGTAAATCCTCGGATACGAACGAAAAAGGAAGTTGAAAAACTTTATTTAGCGCAATGGAAATAATTAAATCAATTTGTGGGCACAAACGATGTGTAACTTTTAATACGGAAGACGAAATAAATTGGATTTAACAAAAGAATAGGTGTTAATTTTGTGTAAATATCAAAAATAAAGATGTATTTATCGATGAATTGATTTAAAAATGAAGGTTAAAGCAGGAGAGATGTAGGACAACGTTTTTTCCTAGTAATCAAATATATAGAGTGGTATCTTTAATAAGTGGGACACAGTTATAAAAAAAGTAAGGATTCCGTGACAGCAAATGCAATTTTTTAGGCTCTGAAAATAATTACAAAGATAACACGAGTGTTTAAGCGGAACTGTTATAGATTCAAATGTGGAATACATATCGAATGCAACTTAGAAGTCAGAGAGCAGCTTTTTTTTTCCAATTTTTAATTGAATAACTTCAATTTTGTTAAATCATTGTTTTTCAATTCAGATAACTATGATGTATAAAAAAGACGAATAATATTGGACTAATATAATAGTGCACTTTCTTAGAGCATAGAAAAAACATTGCAAACCCAAGCGACGAAACAATATCGCTTTGTGCACATTAGAAATAGATAACCTTAGTCAAAAAATATCCGCCGGATATGAATGTCACATGCACATGCCATCTACATATAATTCTGTCTCAGCCTTTGCGGAAGATTTATCGCATGGAGGATGTTGTGGATTGTTAGAGCGGTTGCAACAACAATTTCCAAGTAAACCAGCAGTGCTTTTGTGACAATTTAGATAAATCAGAGAAGGGAATTGAGCTACAAGAAACCGTGTTTTATAAAAAAAAACTCCCACAAGATACATACTGCAGATTTATATTATAGAGCCTTTCGGGGCATATTATGCATTTTTGAAAAGCTAATTGTTTGTCGTCTCAAATTACTGATTAATCCAGAGAACGCGCATTTGAAAGAGTCGACACAACGAGAAAAAAAAATGCGTAACTGCGTAAGTTGAGGGTGCGTAAATATGCCGACTTAAAAATTACAGTCCTTTTAAAAATATTCATAGGCAATCAAAGACCGCGTTTAATAGGAAAAATGATCATCAAAGAGAGAATTCCATGATCTAAGTCTGCGTTTAAATGACGATTTACTTTCATTTAACAGAATTTAAAATGAAACAAAGAGAAATGATGCCAGAAAAAAGAAAACTTATACGAATGAAAGAGAATACCAAGAGTTAAGAAAACGGACATACAATTTAACTTAAAAATACGTAATATGAAAGAAAACGGAATACGAGTAAAGGCAAAGAATGCAATCTTTTGAGAATAAAAGTACGGAGAGAGTAGTGATAAAAACTGCATATGGGCTTGTCAATGTACTCATTGATTTGATTTGATTTGAGGTCTGGGTTAACCCAAACGGATTTATTGTAGCTTATTACACGCACAAAGCACACTTAAATACTAGACTTAAGACTAACAAAATCAACTTCAAGGTACATATACTTAATAGCTACTAAAGGGTTGGGAGATTGGGCCGAGAGGCAAAAATAAACTAAAGGAAATTCCTTATGGAAAATTCGTTGTTGTTATTGGTTATTGTTGATATTGGTTCTAGGTACCCATAATTTGAATCGAAAGAGCGTTATAGACCTTCGACTCTGTTTAGATGGCGACTCATGAGTCTGCTATGCCGATAGTATTTAGGTAAGAAGAGTGTGGAGCAAAGAGAGGAGGACAGTCATGAAGAAAATATAAAAATCGAGGAAAGCAACTTTCCACAACCGAAATGTTCCGTCGCTATTCCATTTATCATTATTAGTTCGATCATTGAGTAGGGAAATTCGCAAATAATAATGAGTATTTGGACGAGAGATACAGTGTCCGATACAGAAGTGTTTCAATCCACATATACCCCCTTAAATTTCATCAAAATAGTCCAGGAGGAAGGGCTACAATGTGCAAACACGATATGACTGCCCGCTACGTAGTCGAGAATCACTATCTAAACAGGGTCCTAGATTACGTGGGTTGATGATAGGCGAGATAAGTTGAAGTAAAGAGAGGCAGTCGATGTTACCAGCTAGTATCAGATGGACAAAGAGAATGTCGCTTGCTTTCAGGCGTTGAGTTGACCTTACGGAGTATGCGGAAGATTAATTCGTTAGAACCATAAGAGGTGCGGTGGGTTGGAATATAGAAGAGACGAGGCCAGAGTAAATGACAAGGGTTAGTGTTGAAGGAAATAGAATTGTAAAGGGAAGCTCAATCCACAAAACCAGAAAGCAGTCGATGAACGAAGAGAATATCAGCTACGTCTCTGCATTTTTCGAAGCTATTCAGGTTAAGAAGTTTGTGACGGTCACCATAGGGAGGTAAGATAAGGGGGTCATCCCAGGGTAGTCCTCGAAGTGCAAATCGAATGAAACGATGTTTAATATTCTCGATTCGGGATATATGGACTCGCTGAAAGGGGTACACACTTGGCTGGTATATTCGAGAAGGGGCCGGACAAGGGTAAACTGCCCATAATTTGTTTCTTTTGATTCGTAAAAAGCGAAGTCTTCTGTTATACCAGGGAAGGGAAGTAGATGATGTTTTATACCTAGAAAAGGGGACGTAAAGAGAAAAAGAATTTAATATTTCACTGTAAAAAATGGAGACGGCATCAAATACGGATAGGTTGGTAAAATCAAAAGACAGATAATGATTTTACGAAAATTAGATTTATGGAAGTTGTAAGAAGAGATAGTAAAGGAAAAATGAGAGAAGAAGAGGGTGGTGAAAGTTGTCGACAGTTGATAGGGTAAAAGGAGAAAACGCTACTGTGGAATTAATGGGACCGCTAGTGAAAATAAGGTCTAGTTGCCTACAGATAGAGTTAGGGACGCCACTTACTTGGCATAGGCTTGAGTCAGTTACGCTATCAATGAATAGACATCCCTTGGATGAACTAGCGTTTGACGCGGTAAAAAATAAGTGATCATCCTATGGAATCCACTTCAGCAGGGGCAGATTAATCTCACCAAAAATAAGGATATCGGCGATGGAATCACTTAGGTTAATTAGTTGGTCAATTACTTTAATAGCAAGGATATAGGATTCGATAAGTTGAGCTGGGAGAATGTAGCAGCACATAACGTAGGGTGACCTATTGGGAAGTGTTATTTTAATTGAAACAAAGTCAAGTTTAGCAGAAGTAGAGATAGCGATGAGAGAAGCGTTGAGGTTATTGTGAACAGCAAGGAAAACACCTTTGCATGGAGAATCAACTTTAGGGAGGGCAGGATCATTAACCATAGGGAGAGAGTGATCGTCATCTTGGAAAACATTATAAGAAGATGGGAGTAGCTCCTGGCTTTTTATGTCGGGGATCAGATTGATTTCCGTAAGACCATAGACATCAAAAGAGAGGCCATGAGATTTAGACAAAACAGCACGAGTTTTAGAGCGCAAGCCTCTAACGTTTTGATGGTAAAATGTAAGATGTAGTTTGTTGCGTGGAGGAGTGTAGATGAGATGCAGGCAAAGATGGCAAGTTAGGAAAGAAAAATATTATCATGGTCAGCTCGGCTACGCTGAAGGTGATAAACTCTTTTAGAGTGTACATAGCTGCGGAAAGCAACGAGGTCATCCGCAACTTTTTGGGGAGGTGTGTTGAAGATTTCGTGGTACCTGTTGTAATGTTTCCTGAGACTGATTATATCAGTAGGAAGGCCTTCCTGTTGGATGGATACCATGACGCTTGTTTTGGTTTTTCTCTCAAAGCAAACAGAGCTGGAAGTATCGCAAAGATATGCGTGAAAGAGACGTATATTTTGGTATATGCATCTTTTTATTCCTGGAGCGCATAACGATATTTCACGGTATCTACATTCCTTGGGTCGATTTAACGATCGGCGGCGAAAGGGGATATTAAATAGGGGCTGAGGCCCGTGAAACCGAGAGAGAAAGCGAGGTAGAAGCGGGATTTAAGATATGCGAGCTGATAAAGTTTGGGTATTTGGCTCCTGTTGTAAGATCGAAATTGGGAAGGCTGATGTTAGTATTCGTGGGAGGGCAGAGGACATCGGGCAGAGGACATCGGGCAGAGGACATCGGGCAGAAGACATCGGACAGAAGACATCGGGCAGAGGACATCGGGCAGAGGACATCGGGCAGTGGACAGCGGCCATGGGATATGGGGCACAGGACATGTGACAGGGGGCATGGGAAAGGGGGCAGTGGACAGGAGGCAGTGCACTGTAGGCAGTGGTCATAGGACAGGGGGCAGTGGACAGGAGGCAGTGGTCATAGGACAGGGGGCAGTGGACAGGAGGCAGTGGACAGGAGGCAGTGGACTCTAGGCAGTGGTCATAGGGCAGGGACAGTGGACAGGAGGCAGTGGACTCTAGGCAGTGGACAGGAGGCAGTGGACACGAGGCAGTGGACTCTAGGCATTGGACAAGGGGCAGGGGGTGGCTGATAGTAGGTGGAGGATGATAGGTAGTTGGGTGCCAGGGATGGGTGCTAGTGGGTGGATCTTGACAGGGGTGGGTAATATTGGGTGTATGGGTGGTAGGGGTGAATGATAGTGGGTAGTTGAGTGCCGAGGATAGGTGCCAATGGGTGGATCTTGGTAGGGGTGTTTGATAGCGGGTGGATGAGTGGTAGGGGTGGGTAATAGTGGTCGGATGGGTTGCAGAGGTGTGTAATAGTGGGTGGGTAATAGTGGATGGATGGTGATAGTGGGTAGTTGGGCGATAGTGATGTGTGCTAATTGGTGGATCTTGGTAGGGGTGTGTGATAGCGGGTGGCTGAGTGGTAGGGGTGGGTAATAGTGGATGGATGGGTGGCAGAGGTGTGTAATAGGCTGCGGATGAGTGGTAGGGGTGGGTAATAGTGGGTGGATGGGTGGCAGGGGTGTGTAATAGTGGGCGGATGAGTAGTAGGGATGGGTAATAGTGGATGGATGGCGATAATGGGTAGTTGGGCGCAAGGGATGGGTGCTAGTGAGGGGACCTTGGTAGGGGTGGGTAATAGTGGATGGATGGCTGGCAGGGGTGTGTAATAGGAGGCGGATGAGGGGTAGAGGTTGGTAATAGTGGGTGGATGGTTTGTAGGCGTGGATAATAGTGGATGGATGGTAATAGTGGGTAGTTGAACGCTAGGGATGGGTCCTAATGGATGGATGGTGGTAGGGGTATATGATAGCGGGTAGGTAGGTGGTAGGGGAGGGTGATAGTGAGTGAATAGTGATAGGGCTGTTTGGTAGCGAGTGGATGGGTGTTGGGGAGAGTGATAAAGAGTGAATGGTGGTAAGGCTTGGTGGTGGAGGTGGATGGGTGGGCGGTAGCGGCTGGATGGATGGTAGAGGTGGGATGGCGGGTGATAGTAGCCGTGTAGTGGGTGCATGGGTGGAAGAGGGGGGTTGGTAGGTGGTAGGGGTGGGTGATAGTGAGCCGTAGGGGTGGACGGATGCACGATTGTTCGTGGTAGCAGTAGGGGTGGGTGGTATGGATTGATGATAGTGGTTGAATGGGTGGTAGGGGATGGGTGCTAATGTATGCGTGGGTGGTAGTGGCTGAACGGGGGATATTGCTAAGACATATGGTAGTGGAAGGATGAGCGGATGTGTAGAGGTTGTGCATAAGCAATAGTGATTATACGAAGGCTGCTGGGTTTAAGTCATTTTAAAAGGAGAAGCGGAGCGCAATAGATAATTGGATAGCAAGTATCTAACACTCAAATTTATTAGAAAAAGCATGAAAGTTCAATCGTAGTACCAAGACGATACAAAACTAAATCGTCACATCATTAACATCATCAGTTCAAATCTCTCCAATTTCCAAGCTGACTATCATTAAATTGTACGCAAATAAATACAAATGTATGTATGTATTTTAACGTACACACAAAAATCCACTATAGGCAAAAATCGCTGTAAAGAAAACCCAAACAAAACACGTGACGATGAATACAAACAAATAAAAGAATTATTTCCCTCGCTTATACACAACAATGGGTAAACTGTCAATTTCATAAGCAAATTTAACTACAAATCCAGGTTCACAATACATATGCGTAGCAATTTTAACTGAAATCGCATTCGCAAGCAAATACCTATTCCATTTCTATATCCCACACATACAAGAAATTGCAAGCCTCCTAAAATCATCCATTCCCATACAAAACTGCATTTGCACTCTTTTGCTCCACAAAATTCGAATTCATCCTACTTCTACTAACATCCGCATACAGTTTCGATTTTCTTAAAAGAGATCCCATTCATTCCGTACATTGACACGACACCGCTATACGCACACATGCATAGCACACAGCATTTCTTAAAAATGCATGGAAATACTTATTACATTTCTACATCCCATGCAATTGTAAATCACCTACAATCATCCTTCGCATACAAAACAGCATTTGTCCTCTTCTACAACAAGCTTCGCACTCCATTTATTCTTCAACAGCCATCAGCATACACTTGAAAATATAAAAAAGATTTCCCATAGAAAGGAAGTTTAAGCTATTTGCACCCTACCTTAAACTGTACCTAAAAACATGGTTCAAATCCTTGCTGACATGACACCAACCCACTCCCAACTGTAATCAATTGCAAATCTCCTAAAATTATGCATTTACGCTTTTCTACCTCACAAAACAAGCAAGTGAAACTAAACCAAACATACGCAAAGAGAGTAAGCCAAGCCTACCTCCCGCAAATACTTCCAACTTACTAACCCAAATGCACTACCGAAAATGCAATTGCTACCAATAGGAGGTGGCGCTAAACAAAATATTACACTGAGATTTACTAATGTAAAATGAAAGAGAGAGAAATGATGCCAGAAAAAAGAAAACTTATACGAATGAAAGAGAATACCAAGAGTTAAGAAAACGGACATACAATTTAACTTAAAAATACGTAATATGAAAGAAAACGGAATACGAGTAAAGGCAAAAAATGCAATCTTTTGAGAATAAAAGTACGGAGAGAGTAGTGATAAAAACTGCATATGCGCTTGTCAATGTACTCATTGATTTGATTTGATTTGAGGCCTGGGTTAACCCAAACGGATTTATTGTAGCTTATTATACACACAAAGCACACTTAAATACTAGACTTAAGACTAACAAAATCAACTTCAAGGTACATATACTTAATAGCTACTAAAGGGTTGGGAGATTGGGCCGAGAGGCAAAAATAAACTAAAGGAAATTCCTTATGGAAAATTCGTTGTTGTTATTGGTTATTGTTGATATTGGTTCTAGGTACCCATAATTTGAATCGAAAGAGCGTTATAGACCTTCGACTCTGTTTAGATGGCGACTCATGAGTCTGCTATGCCGATAGTATTTAGGTAAGAAGAGTGTGGAGCAAAGAGAGGAGGACAGTCATGAAGAAAATATAAAAATCGAGGAAAGCAACTTTCCACAACCGAAATGTTCCGTCGCTATTCCATTTATCATTATTAGTTCGATCATTGAGTAGGGAAATTCGCAAATAATAATGAGTATTTGGACGAGAGATACAGTGTCCGATACAGAAGTGTTTCAATCCACATATACCCCCTTAAATTTCATCAAAATAGTCCAGGAGGAAGGGCTACAATGTGCAAACACGATATGACTGCCCGCTACGTAGTCGAGAATCACTATCTAAACAGGGTCCTAGATTACGTGGGTTGATGATAGGCGAGATAAGTTGAAGTAAAGAGAGGCAGTCGATGTTACCAGCTAGTATCAGATGGACAAAGAGAATGTCGCTTGCTTTCAGGCGTTGAGTTGACCTTACGGAGTATGCGGAAGATTAATTCGTTAGAACCATAAGAGGTGCGGTGGGTTGGAATATAGAAGAGACGAGGCCAGAGTAAATGACAAGGGTTAGTGTTGAAGGAAATAGAATTGTAAAGGGAAGCTCAATCCACAAAACCAGAAAGCAGTCGATGAACGAAGAGAATATCAGCTACGTCTCTGCATTTTTCGAAGCTATTCAGGTTAAGAAGTTTGTGACGGTCACCATAGGGAGGTAAGATAAGGGGGTCATCCCAGGGTAGTCCTCGAAGTGCAAATCGAATGAAACGATGTTTAATATTCTCGATTCGGGATATATGGACTCGCTGAAAGGGGTACACACTTGGCTGGTATATTCGAGAAGGGGCCGGACAAGGGTAAACTGCCCATAATTTGTTTCTTTTGATTCGTAAAAAGCGAAGTCTTCTGTTATACCAGGGAAGGGAAGTAGATGATGTTTTATACCTAGAAAAGGGGACGTAAAGAGAAAAAGAATTTAATATTTCACTGTAAAAAATGGAGACGGCATCAAATACGGATAGGTTGGTAAAATCAAAAGACAGATAATGATTTTACGAAAATTAGATTTATGGAAGTTGTAAGAAGAGATAGTAAAGGAAAAATGAGAGAAGAAGAGGGTGGTGAAAGTTGTCGACAGTTGATAGGGTAAAAGGAGAAAACGCTACTGTGGAATTAATGGGACCGCTAGTGAAAATAAGGTCTAGTTGCCTACAGATAGAGTTAGGGACGCCACTTACTTGGCATAGGCTTGAGTCAGTTACGCTATCAATGAATAGACATCCCTTGGATGAACTAGCGTTTGACGCGGTAAAAAATAAGTGATCATCCTATGGAATCCACTTCAGCAGGGGCAGATTAATCTCACCAAAAATAAGGATATCGGCGATGGAATCACTTAGGTTAATTAGTTGGTCAATTACTTTAATAGCAAGGATATAGGATTCGATAAGTTGAGCTGGGAGAATGTAGCAGCACATAACGTAGGGTGACCTATTGGGAAGTGTTATTTTAATTGAAACAAAGTCAAGTTTAGCAGAAGTAGAGATAGCGATGAGAGAAGCGTTGAGGTTATTGTGAACAGCAAGGAAAACACCTTTGCATGGAGAATCAACTTTAGGGAGGGCAGGATCATTAACCATAGGGAGAGAGTGATCGTCATCTTGGAAAACATTATAAGAAGATGGGAGTAGCTCCTGGCTTTTTATGTCGGGGATCAGATTGATTTCCGTAAGACCATAGACATCAAAAGAGAGGCCATGAGATTTAGACAAAACAGCACGAGTTTTAGAGCGCAAGCCTCTAACGTTTTGATGGTAAAATGTAAGATGTAGTTTGTTGCGTGGAGGAGTGTAGATGAGATGCAGGCAAAGATGGCAAGTTAGGAAAGAAAAATATTATCATGGTCAGCTCGGCTACGCTGAAGGTGATAAACTCTTTTAGAGTGTACATAGCTGCGGAAAGCAACGAGGTCATCCGCAACTTTTTGGGGAGGTGTGTTGAAGATTTCGTGGTACCTGTTGTAATGTTTCCTGAGACTGATTATATCAGTAGGAAGGCCTTCCTGTTGGATGGATACCATGACGCTTGTTTTGGTTTTTCTCTCAAAGCAAACAGAGCTGGAAGTATCGCAAAGATATGCGTGAAAGAGACGTATATTTTGGTATATGCATCTTTTTATTCCTGGAGCGCATAACGATATTTCACGGTATCTACATTCCTTGGGTCGATTTAACGATCGGCGGCGAAAGGGGATAAAAAATAGGGGCTGAGGCCCGTGAAACCGAGAGAGAAAGCGAGGTAGAAGCGGGATTTAAGATATGCGAGCTGATAAAGTTTGGGTATTTGGCTCCTGTTGTAAGATCGAAATTGGGAAGGCTGATGTTAGTATTCGTGGGAGGGCAGAGGACATCGGGCAGAGGACATCGGGCAGAGGACATCGGGCAGAAGACATCGGACAGAAGACATCGGGCAGAGGACATCGGGCAGAGGACATCGGGCAGTGGACAGCGGCCATGGGATATGGGGCACAGGACATGTGACAGGGGGCATGGGAAAGGGGGCAGTGGACAGGAGGCAGTGCACTGTAGGCAGTGGTCATAGGACAGGGGGCAGTGGACAGGAGGCAGTGGTCATAGGACAGGGGGCAGTGGACAGGAGGGCAGTGGACAGGAGGCAGTGGACTCTAGGCAGTGGTCATAGGGCAGGGACAGTGGACAGGAGGCAGTGGACTCTAGGCAGTGGACAGGAGGCAGTGGACACGAGGCAGTGGACTCTAGGCATTGGACAAGGGGCAGGGGGTGGCTGATAGTAGGTGGAGGATGATAGGTAGTTGGGTGCCAGGGATGGGTGCTAGTGGGTGGATCTTGACAGGGGGTGGGTAATATTGGGTGTATGGGTGGTAGGGGTGAATGATAGTGGGTAGTTGAGTGCCGAGGATAGGTGCCAATGGGTGGATCTTGGTAGGGGTGTTTGATAGCGGGTGGATGAGTGGTAGGGGTGGGTAATAGTGGTCGGATGGGTTGCAGAGGTGTGTAATAGTGGGTGGGTAATAGTGGATGGATGGTGATAGTGGGTAGTTGGGCGATAGTGATGTGTGCTAATTGGTGGATCTTGGTAGGGGTGTGTGATAGCGGGTGGCTGAGTGGTAGGGGTGGGTAATAGTGGATGGATGGGTGGCAGAGGTGTGTAATAGGCTGCGGATGAGTGGTAGGGGTGGGTAATAGTGGGTGGATGGGTGGCAGGGGTGTGTAATAGTGGGCGGATGAGTAGTAGGGATGGGTAATAGTGGATGGATGGCGATAATGGGTAGTTGGGCGCAAGGGATGGGTGCTAGTGAGGGGACCTTGGTAGGGGTGGGTAATAGTGGATGGATGGCTGGCAGGGGTGTGTAATAGGAGGCGGATGAGGGGTAGAGGTTGGTAATAGTGGGTGGATGGTTTGTAGGCGTGGATAATAGTGGATGGATGGTAATAGTGGGTAGTTGAACGCTAGGGATGGGTCCTAATGGATGGATGGTGGTAGGGGTATATGATAGCGGGTAGGTAGGTGGTAGGGGAGGGTGATAGTGAGTGAATAGTGATAGGGCTGTTTTGGTAGCGAGTGGTATGGGTGTTGGGGAGAGTGATAAAGAGTGAATGGTGGTAAGGCTTGGTGGTGGAGGTGGATGGGTGGGCGGTAGCGGCTGGATGGATGGTAGAGGTGGGATGGCGGGTGATAGTAGCCGTGTAGTGGGTGCATGGGTGGAAGAGGGGGGTTGGTAGGTGGTAGGGGTGGGTGATAGTGAGCCGTAGGGGTGGACGGATGCACGATTGTTCGTGGTAGCAGTAGGGGTGGGTGGTATGGATTGATGATAGTGGTTGAATGGGTGGTAGGGGATGGGTGCTAATGTATGCGTGGGTGGTAGTGGCTGAACGGGGGATATTGCTAAGACATATGGTAGTGGAAGGATGAGCGGATGTGTAGAGGTTGTGCATAAGCAATAGTGATTATACGAAGGCTGCTGGGTTTAAGTCATTTTAAAAGGAGAAGCGGAGCGCAATAGATAATTGGATAGCAAGTATCTAACACTCAAATTTATTAGAAAAAAGCATGAAAGTTCAATCGTAGTACCAAGACGATACAAAACTAAATCGTCACATCATTAACATCATCAGTTCAAATCTCTCCAATTTCCAAGCTGACTATCATTAAATTGTACGCAAATAAATACAAATGTATGTATGTATTTTAACGTACACACAAAAATCCACTATAGGCAAAAATCGCTGTAAAGAAAACCCAATCAAAACACGTGACGATGAATACAAACAAATAAAAGAATTATTTCCCTCGCTTATACACAACAATGGGTAAACTGTCAATTTCATAAGCAAATTTAACTACAAATCCAGGTTCACAATACATATGCGTAGCAATTTTAACTGAAATCGCATTCGCAAGCAAATACCTATTCCATTTCTATATCCCACACATACAAGAAATTGCAAGCCTCCTAAAATCATCCATTCCCATACAAAACTGCATTTGCACTCTTTTGCTCCACAAAATTCGAATTCATCCTACTTCTACTAACATCCGCATACAGTTTCGATTTTCTTAAAAGAGATCCCATTCATTCCGTACATTGACACGACACCGCTATACGCACACATGCATAGCACACAGCATTTCTTAAAAATGCATGGAAATACTTATTACATTTCTACATCCCATGCAATTGTAAATCACCTACAATCATCCTTCGCATACAAAACAGCATTTGTCCTCTTCTACAACAAGCTTCGCACTCCATTTATTCTTCAACAGCCATCAGCATACACTTGAAAATATAAAAAAGATTTCCCATAGAAAGGAAGTTTAAGCTATTTGCACCCTACCTTAAACTGTACCTAAAAACATGGTTCAAATCCTTGCTGACATGACACCAACCCACTCCCAACTGTAATCAATTGCAAATCTCCTAAAATTATGCATTTACGCTTTTCTACCTCACAAAACAAGCAAGTGAAACTAAACCAAACATACGCAAAGAGAGTAAGCCAAGCCTACCTCCCGCAAATACTTCCAACTTACTAACCCAAATGCACTACCGAAAATGCAATTGCTACCAATAGGAGGTGGCGCTAAACAAAATATTACACTGAGATTTACTAATGTAAAATGAAAGAGAGAGAAATGATGCCAGAAAAAAGAAAACTTATACGAATGAAAGAGAATACCAAGAGTTAAGAAAACGGACATACAATTTAACTTAAAAATACGTAATATGAAAGAAAACGGAATACGAGTAAAGGCAAAGAATGCAATCTTTTGAGAATAAAAGTACGGAGAGAGTAGTGATAAAAACTGCATATGGGCTTGTCAATGTACTCATTGATTTGATTTGATTTGAGGTCTGGGTTAACCCAAACGGATTTATTGTAGCTTATTACACGCACAAAGCACACTTAAATACTAGACTTAAGACTAACAAAATCAACTTCAAGGTACATATACTTAATAGCTACTAAAGGGTTGGGATATTGGGCCGAGAGGCAAAAATAAACTAAAGGAAATTCCTTATGGAAAATTCGTTGTTGTTATTGGTTATTGTTGATATTGGTTCTAGGTACCCATAATTTGAATCGAAAGAGCGTTATAGACCTTCGACTCTGTTTAGATGGCGACTCATGAGTCTGCTATGCCGATAGTATTTAGGTAAGAAGAGTGTGGAGCAAAGAGAGGAGGACAGTCATGAAGAAAATATAAAAATCGAGGAAAGCAACTTTCCACAACCGAAATGTTCCGTCGCTATTCCATTTATCATTATTAGTTCGATCATTGAGTAGGGAAATTCGCAAATAATAATGAGTATTTGGACGAGAGATACAGTGTCCGATACAGAAGTGTTTCAATCCACATATACCCCCTTAAATTTCATCAAAATAGTCCAGGAGGAAGGGCTACAATGTGCAAACACGATATGACTGCCCGCTACGTAGTCGAGAATCACTATCTAAACAGGGTCCTAGATTACGTGGGTTGATGATAGGCGAGATAAGTTGAAGTAAAGAGAGGCAGTCGATGTTACCAGCTAGTATCAGATGGACAAAGAGAATGTCGCTTGCTTTCAGGCGTTGAGTTGACCTTACGGAGTATGCGGAAGATTAATTCGTTAGAACCATAAGAGGTGCGGTGGGTTGGAATATAGAAGAGACGAGGCCAGAGTAAATGACAAGGGTTAGTGTTGAAGGAAATAGAATTGTAAAGGGAAGCTCAATCCACAAAACCAGAAAGCAGTCGATGAACGAAGAGAATATCAGCTACGTCTCTGCATTTTTCGAAGCTATTCAGGTTAAGAAGTTTGTGACGGTCACCATAGGGAGGTAAGATAAGGGGGTCATCCCAGGGTAGTCCTCGAAGTGCAAATCGAATGAAACGATGTTTAATATTCTCGATTCGGGATATATGGACTCGCTGAAAGGGGTACACACTTGGCTGGTATATTCGAGAAGGGGCCGGACAAGGGTAAACTGCCCATAATTTGTTTCTTTTGATTCGTAAAAAGCGAAGTCTTCTGTTATACCAGGGAAGGGAAGTAGATGATGTTTTATACCTAGAAAAGGGGACGTAAAGAGAAAAAGAATTTAATATTTCACTGTAAAAAATGGAGACGGCATCAAATACGGATAGGTTGGTAAAATCAAAAGACAGATAATGATTTTACGAAAATTAGATTTATGGAAGTTGTAAGAAGAGATAGTAAAGGAAAAATGAGAGAAGAAGAGGGTGGTGAAAGTTGTCGACAGTTGATAGGGTAAAAGGAGAAAACGCTACTGTGGAATTAATGGGACCGCTAGTGAAAATAAGGTCTAGTTGCCTACAGATAGAGTTAGGGACGCCACTTACTTGGCATAGGCTTGAGTCAGTTACGCTATCAATGAATAGACATCCCTTGGATGAACTAGCGTTTGACGCGGTAAAAAATAAGTGATCATCCTATGGAATCCACTTCAGCAGGGGCAGATTAATCTCACCAAAAATAAGGATATCGGCGATGGAATCACTTAGGTTAATTAGTTGGTCAATTACTTTAATAGCAAGGATATAGGATTCGATAAGTTGAGCTGGGAGAATGTAGCAGCACATAACGTAGGGTGACCTATTGGGAAGTGTTATTTTAATTGAAACAAAGTCAAGTTTAGCAGAAGTAGAGATAGCGATGAGAGAAGCGTTGAGGTTATTGTGAACAGCAAGGAAAACACCTTTGCATGGAGAATCAACTTTAGGGAGGGCAGGATCATTAACCATAGGGAGAGAGTGATCGTCATCTTGGAAAACATTATAAGAAGATGGGAGTAGCTCCTGGCTTTTTATGTCGGGGATCAGATTGATTTCCGTAAGACCATAGACATCAAAAGAGAGGCCATGAGATTTAGACAAAACAGCACGAGTTTTAGAGCGCAAGCCTCTAACGTTTTGATGGTAAAATGTAAGATGTAGTTTGTTGCGTGGAGGAGTGTAGATGAGATGCAGGCAAAGATGGCAAGTTAGGAAAGAAAAATATTATCATGGTCAGCTCGGCTACGCTGAAGGTGATAAACTCTTTTAGAGTGTACATAGCTGCGGAAAGCAACGAGGTCATCCGCAACTTTTTGGGGAGGTGTGTTGAAGATTTCGTGGTACCTGTTGTAATGTTTCCTGAGACTGATTATATCAGTAGGAAGGCCTTCCTGTTGGATGGATACCATGACGCTTGTTTTGGTTTTTCTCTCAAAGCAAACAGAGCTGGAAGTATCGCAAAGATATGCGTGAAAGAGACGTATATTTTGGTATATGCATCTTTTTATTCCTGGAGCGCATAACGATATTTCACGGTATCTACATTCCTTGGGTCGATTTAACGATCGGCGGCGAAAGGGGATAAAAAATAGGGGCTGAGGCCCGTGAAACCGAGAGAGAAAGCGAGGTAGAAGCGGGATTTAAGATATGCGAGCTGATAAAGTTTGGGTATTTGGCTCCTGTTGTAAGATCGAAATTGGGAAGGCTGATGTTAGTATTCGTGGGAGGGCAGAGGACATCGGGCAGAGGACATCGGGCAGAGGACATCGGGCAGAAGACATCGGACAGAAGACATCGGGCAGAGGACATCGGGCAGAGGACATCGGGCAGTGGACAGCGGCCATGGGATATGGGGCACAGGACATGTGACAGGGGGCATGGGAAAGGGGGCAGTGGACAGGAGGCAGTGCACTGTAGGCAGTGGTCATAGGACAGGGGGCAGTGGACAGGAGGCAGTGGTCATAGGACAGTGGGCAGTGGACAGGAGGCAGTGGACAGGAGGCAGTGGACTCTAGGCAGTGGTCATAGGGCAGGGACAGTGGACAGGAGGCAGTGGACTCTAGGCAGTGGACAGGAGGCAGTGGACACGAGGCAGTGGACTCTAGGCATTGGACAAGGGGCAGGGGGTGGCTGATAGTAGGTGGAGGATGATAGGTAGTTGGGTGCCAGGGATGGGTGCTAGTGGGTGGATCTTGACAGGGGTGGGTAATATTGGGTGTATGGGTGGTAGGGGTGAATGATAGTGGGTAGTTGAGTGCCGAGGATAGGTGCCAATGGGTGGATCTTGGTAGGGGTGTTTGATAGCGGGTGGATGAGTGGTAGGGGTGGGTAATAGTGGTCGGATGGGTTGCAGAGGTGTGTAATAGTGGGTGGGTAATAGTGGATGGATGGTGATAGTGGGTAGTTGGGCGATAGTGATGTGTGCTAATTGGTGGATCTTGGTAGGGGTGTGTGATAGCGGGTGGCTGAGTGGTAGGGGTGGGTAATAGTGGATGGATGGGTGGCAGAGGTGTGTAATAGGCTGCGGATGAGTGGTAGGGGTGGGTAATAGTGGGTGGATGGGTGGCAGGGGTGTGTAATAGTGGGCGGATGAGTAGTAGGGATGGGTAATAGTGGATGGATGGCGATAATGGGTAGTTGGGCGCAAGGGATGGGTGCTAGTGAGGGGACCTTGGTAGGGGTGGGTAATAGTGGATGGATGGCTGGCAGGGGTGTGTAATAGGAGGCGGATGAGGGGTAGAGGTTGGTAATAGTGGGTGGATGGTTTGTAGGCGTGGATAATAGTGGATGGATGGTAATAGTGGGTAGTTGAACGCTAGGGATGGGTCCTAATGGATGGATGGTGGTAGGGGTATATGATAGCGGGTAGGTAGGTGGTAGGGGAGGGTGATAGTGAGTGAATAGTGATAGGGCTGTTTGGTAGCGAGTGGATGGGTGTTGGGGAGAGTGATAAAGAGTGAATGGTGGTAAGGCTTGGTGGTGGAGGTGGATGGGTGGGCGGTAGCGGCTGGATGGATGGTAGAGGTGGGATGGCGGGTGATAGTAGCCGTGTAGTGGGTGCATGGGTGGAAGAGGGGGGTTGGTAGGTGGTAGGGGTGGGTGATAGTGAGCCGTAGGGGTGGACGGATGCACGATTGTTCGTGGTAGCAGTAGGGGTGGGTGGTATGGATTGATGATAGTGGTTGAATGGGTGGTAGGGGATGGGTGCTAATGTATGCGTGGGTGGTAGTGGCTGAACGGGGGATATTGCTAAGACATATGGTAGTGGAAGGATGAGCGGATGTGTAGAGGTTGTGCATAAGCAATAGTGATTATACGAAGGCTGCTGGGTTTAAGTCATTTTAAAAGGAGAAGCGGAGCGCAATAGATAATTGGATAGCAAGTATCTAACACTCAAATTTATTAGAAAAAGCATGAAAGTTCAATCGTAGTACCAAGACGATACAAAACTAAATCGTCACATCATTAACATCATCAATCCAAATCTCTCCAATTTCCAAGCTGACTATCATTAAATTGTACGCAAATAAATACAAATGTATGTATGTATTTTAACGTACACACAAAAATCCACTATAGGCAAAAATCGCTGTAAAGAAAACCCAAACAAAACACGTGACGATGAATACAAACAAATAAAAGAATTATTTCCCTCGCTTATACACAACAATGGGTAAACTGTCAATTTCATAAGCAAATTTAACTACAAATCCAGGTTCACAATACATATGCGTAGCAATTTTAACTGAAATCGCATTCGCAAGCAAATACCTATTCCATTTCTATATCCCACACATACAAGAAATTGCAAGCCTCCTAAAATCATCCATTCCCATACAAAACTGCATTTGCACTCTTTTGCTCCACAAAATTCGAATTCATCCTACTTCTACTAACATCCGCATACAGTTTCGATTTTCTTAAAAGAGATCCCATTCATTCCGTACATTGACACGACACCGCTATACGCACACATGCATAGCACACAGCATTTCTTAAAAATGCATGGAAATACTTATTACATTTCTACATCCCATGCAATTGTAAATCACCTACAATCATCCTTCGCATACAAAACAGCATTTGTCCTCTTCTACAACAAGCTTCGCACTCCATTTATTCTTCAACAGCCATCAGCATACACTTGAAAATATAAAAAAGATTTCCCATAGAAAGGAAGTTTAAGCTATTTGCACCCTACCTTAAACTGTACCTAAAAACATGGTTCAAATCCTTGCTGACATGACACCAACCCACTCCCAACTGTAATCAATTGCAAATCTCCTAAAATTATGCATTTACGCTTTTCTACCTCACAAAACAAGCAAGTGAAACTAAACCAAACATACGCAAAGAGAGTAAGCCAAGCCTACCTCCCGCAAATACTTCCAACTTACTAACCCAAATGCACTACCGAAAATGCAATTGCTACCAATAGGAGGTGGCGCTAAACAAAATATTACACTGAGATTTACTAATGTAAAATGAAAGAGAGAGAAATGATGCCAGAAAAAAGAAAACTTATACGAATGAAAGAGAATACCAAGAGTTAAGAAAACGGACATACAATTTAACTTAAAAATACGTAATATGAAAGAAAACGGAATACGAGTAAAGGCAAAGAATGCAATCTTTTGAGAATAAAAGTACGGAGAGAGTAGTGATAAAAACTGCATATGGGCTTGTCAATGTACTCATTGATTTGATTTGATTTGAGGTCTGGGTTAACCCAAACGGATTTATTGTAGCTTATTACACGCACAAAGCACACTTAAATACTAGACTTAAGACTAACAAAATCAACTTCAAGGTACATATACTTAATAGCTACTAAAGGGTTGGGATATTGGGCCGAGAGGCAAAAATAAACTAAAGGAAATTCCTTATGGAAAATTCGTTGTTGTTATTGGTTATTGTTGATATTGGTTCTAGGTACCCATAATTTGAATCGAAAGAGCGTTATAGACCTTCGACTCTGTTTAGATGGCGACTCATGAGTCTGCTATGCCGATAGTATTTAGGTAAGAAGAGTGTGGAGCAAAGAGAGGAGGACAGTCATGAAGAAAATATAAAAATCGAGGAAAGCAACTTTCCACAACCGAAATGTTCCGTCGCTATTCCATTTATCATTATTAGTTCGATCATTGAGTAGGGAAATTCGCAAATAATAATGAGTATTTGGACGAGAGATACAGTGTCCGATACAGAAGTGTTTCAATCCACATATACCCCCTTAAATTTCATCAAAATAGTCCAGGAGGAAGGGCTACAATGTGCAAACACGATATGACTGCCCGCTACGTAGTCGAGAATCACTATCTAAACAGGGTCCTAGATTACGTGGGTTGATGATAGGCGAGATAAGTTGAAGTAAAGAGAGGCAGTCGATGTTACCAGCTAGTATCAGATGGACAAAGAGAATGTCGCTTGCTTTCAGGCGTTGAGTTGACCTTACGGAGTATGCGGAAGATTAATTCGTTAGAACCATAAGAGGTGCGGTGGGTTGGAATATAGAAGAGACGAGGCCAGAGTAAATGACAAGGGTTAGTGTTGAAGGAAATAGAATTGTAAAGGGAAGCTCAATCCACAAAACCAGAAAGCAGTCGATGAACGAAGAGAATATCAGCTACGTCTCTGCATTTTTCGAAGCTATTCAGGTTAAGAAGTTTGTGACGGTCACCATAGGGAGGTAAGATAAGGGGGTCATCCCAGGGTAGTCCTCGAAGTGCAAATCGAATGAAACGATGTTTAATATTCTCGATTCGGGATATATGGACTCGCTGAAAGGGGTACACACTTGGCTGGTATATTCGAGAAGGGGCCGGACAAGGGTAAACTGCCCATAATTTGTTTCTTTTGATTCGTAAAAAGCGAAGTCTTCTGTTATACCAGGGAAGGGAAGTAGATGATGTTTTATACCTAGAAAAGGGGACGTAAAGAGAAAAAGAATTTAATATTTCACTGTAAAAAATGGAGACGGCATCAAATACGGATAGGTTGGTAAAATCAAAAGACAGATAATGATTTTACGAAAATTAGATTTATGGAAGTTGTAAGAAGAGATAGTAAAGGAAAAATGAGAGAAGAAGAGGGTGGTGAAAGTTGTCGACAGTTGATAGGGTAAAAGGAGAAAACGCTACTGTGGAATTAATGGGACCGCTAGTGAAAATAAGGTCTAGTTGCCTACAGATAGAGTTAGGGACGCCACTTACTTGGCATAGGCTTGAGTCAGTTACGCTATCAATGAATAGACATCCCTTGGATGAACTAGCGTTTGACGCGGTAAAAAATAAGTGATCATCCTATGGAATCCACTTCAGCAGGGGCAGATTAATCTCACCAAAAATAAGGATATCGGCGATGGAATCACTTAGGTTAATTAGTTGGTCAATTACTTTAATAGCAAGGATATAGGATTCGATAAGTTGAGCTGGGAGAATGTAGCAGCACATAACGTAGGGTGACCTATTGGGAAGTGTTATTTTAATTGAAACAAAGTCAAGTTTAGCAGAAGTAGAGATAGCGATGAGAGAAGCGTTGAGGTTATTGTGAACAGCAAGGAAAACACCTTTGCATGGAGAATCAACTTTAGGGAGGGCAGGATCATTAACCATAGGGAGAGAGTGATCGTCATCTTGGAAAACATTATAAGAAGATGGGAGTAGCTCCTGGCTTTTTATGTCGGGGATCAGATTGATTTCCGTAAGACCATAGACATCAAAAGAGAGGCCATGAGATTTAGACAAAACAGCACGAGTTTTAGAGCGCAAGCCTCTAACGTTTTGATGGTAAAATGTAAGATGTAGTTTGTTGCGTGGAGGAGTGTAGATGAGATGCAGGCAAAGATGGCAAGTTAGGAAAGAAAAATATTATCATGGTCAGCTCGGCTACGCTGAAGGTGATAAACTCTTTTAGAGTGTACATAGCTGCGGAAAGCAACGAGGTCATCCGCAACTTTTTGGGGAGGTGTGTTGAAGATTTCGTGGTACCTGTTGTAATGTTTCCTGAGACTGATTATATCAGTAGGAAGGCCTTCCTGTTGGATGGATACCATGACGCTTGTTTTGGTTTTTCTCTCAAAGCAAACAGAGCTGGAAGTATCGCAAAGATATGCGTGAAAGAGACGTATATTTTGGTATATGCATCTTTTTATTCCTGGAGCGCATAACGATATTTCACGGTATCTACATTCCTTGGGTCGATTTAACGATCGGCGGCGAAAGGGGATAAAAAATAGGGGCTGAGGCCCGTGAAACCGAGAGAGAAAGCGAGGTAGAAGCGGGATTTAAGATATGCGAGCTGATAAAGTTTGGGTATTTGGCTCCTGTTGTAAGATCGAAATTGGGAAGGCTGATGTTAGTATTCGTGGGAGGGCAGAGGACATCGGGCAGAGGACATCGGGCAGAGGACATCGGGCAGAAGACATCGGACAGAAGACATCGGGCAGAGGACATCGGGCAGAGGACATCGGGCAGTGGACAGCGGCCATGGGATATGGGGCACAGGACATGTGACAGGGGGCATGGGAAAGGGGGCAGTGGACAGGAGGCAGTGCACTGTAGGCAGTGGTCATAGGACAGGGGGCAGTGGACAGGAGGCAGTGGTCATAGGACAGTGGGCAGTGGACAGGAGGCAGTGGACAGGAGGCAGTGGACTCTAGGCAGTGGTCATAGGGCAGGGACAGTGGACAGGAGGCAGTGGACTCTAGGCAGTGGACAGGAGGCAGTGGACACGAGGCAGTGGACTCTAGGCATTGGACAAGGGGCAGGGGGTGGCTGATAGTAGGTGGAGGATGATAGGTAGTTGGGTGCCAGGGATGGGTGCTAGTGGGTGGATCTTGACAGGGGTGGGTAATATTGGGTGTATGGGTGGTAGGGGTGAATGATAGTGGGTAGTTGAGTGCCGAGGATAGGTGCCAATGGGTGGATCTTGGTAGGGGTGTTTGATAGCGGGTGGATGAGTGGTAGGGGTGGGTAATAGTGGTCGGATGGGTTGCAGAGGTGTGTAATAGTGGGTGGGTAATAGTGGATGGATGGTGATAGTGGGTAGTTGGGCGATAGTGATGTGTGCTAATTGGTGGATCTTGGTAGGGGTGTGTGATAGCGGGTGGCTGAGTGGTAGGGGTGGGTAATAGTGGATGGATGGGTGGCAGAGGTGTGTAATAGGCTGCGGATGAGTGGTAGGGGTGGGTAATAGTGGGTGGATGGGTGGCAGGGGTGTGTAATAGTGGGCGGATGAGTAGTAGGGATGGGTAATAGTGGATGGATGGCGATAATGGGTAGTTGGGCGCAAGGGATGGGTGCTAGTGAGGGGACCTTGGTAGGGGTGGGTAATAGTGGATGGATGGCTGGCAGGGGTGTGTAATAGGAGGCGGATGAGGGGTAGAGGTTGGTAATAGTGGGTGGATGGTTTGTAGGCGTGGATAATAGTGGATGGATGGTAATAGTGGGTAGTTGAACGCTAGGGATGGGTCCTAATGGATGGATGGTGGTAGGGGTATATGATAGCGGGTAGGTAGGTGGTAGGGGAGGGTGATAGTGAGTGAATAGTGATAGGGCTGTTTGGTAGCGAGTGGATGGGTGTTGGGGAGAGTGATAAAGAGTGAATGGTGGTAAGGCTTGGTGGTGGAGGTGGATGGGTGGGCGGTAGCGGCTGGATGGATGGTAGAGGTGGGATGGCGGGTGATAGTAGCCGTGTAGTGGGTGCATGGGTGGAAGAGGGGGGTTGGTAGGTGGTAGGGGTGGGTGATAGTGAGCCGTAGGGGTGGACGGATGCACGATTGTTCGTGGTAGCAGTAGGGGTGGGTGGTATGGATTGATGATAGTGGTTGAATGGGTGGTAGGGGATGGGTGCTAATGTATGCGTGGGTGGTAGTGGCTGAACGGGGGATATTGCTAAGACATATGGTAGTGGAAGGATGAGCGGATGTGTAGAGGTTGTGCATAAGCAATAGTGATTATACGAAGGCTGCTGGGTTTAAGTCATTTTAAAAGGAGAAGCGGAGCGCAATAGATAATTGGATAGCAAGTATCTAACACTCAAATTTATTAGAAAAAGCATGAAAGTTCAATCGTAGTACCAAGACGATACAAAACTAAATCGTCACATCATTAACATCATCAGTTCAAATCTCTCCAATTTCCAAGCTGACTATCATTAAATTGTACGCAAATAAATACAAATGTATGTATGTATTTTAACGTACACACAAAAATCCACTATAGGCAAAAATCGCTGTAAAGAAAACCCAAACAAAACACGTGACGATGAATACAAACAAATAAAAGAATTATTTCCCTCGCTTATACACAACAATGGGTAAACTGTCAATTTCATAAGCAAATTTAACTACAAATCCAGGTTCACAATACATATGCGTAGCAATTTTAACTGAAATCGCATTCGCAAGCAAATACCTATTCCATTTCTATATCCCACACATACAAGAAATTGCAAGCCTCCTAAAATCATCCATTCCCATACAAAACTGCATTTGCACTCTTTTGCTCCACAAAATTCGAATTCATCCTACTTCTACTAACATCCGCATACAGTTTCGATTTTCTTAAAAGAGATCCCATTCATTCCGTACATTGACACGACACCGCTATACGCACACATGCATAGCACACAGCATTTCTTAAAAATGCATGGAAATACTTATTACATTTCTACATCCCATGCAATTGTAAATCACCTACAATCATCCTTCGCATACAAAACAGCATTTGTCCTCTTCTACAACAAGCTTCGCACTCCATTTATTCTTCAACAGCCATCAGCATACACTTGAAAATATAAAAAAGATTTCCCATAGAAAGGAAGTTTAAGCTATTTGCACCCTACCTTAAACTGTACCTAAAAACATGGTTCAAATCCTTGCTGACATGACACCAACCCACTCCCAACTGTAATCAATTGCAAATCTCCTAAAATTATGCATTTACGCTTTTCTACCTCACAAAACAAGCAAGTGAAACTAAACCAAACATACGCAAAGAGAGTAAGCCAAGCCTACCTCCCGCAAATACTTCCAACTTACTAACCCAAATGCACTACCGAAAATGCAATTGCTACCAATAGGAGGTGGCGCTAAACAAAATATTACACTGAGATTTACTAATGTAAAATGAAAGAGAGAGAAATGATGCCAGAAAAAAGAAAACTTATACGAATGAAAGAGAATACCAAGAGTTAAGAAAACGGACATACAATTTAACTTAAAAATACGTAATATGAAAGAAAACGGAGTACGAGTAAAGGCAAAGAATGCAATCTTTTGAGAATAAAAGTACGGAGAGAGTAGTGATAAAAACTGCATATGCGCTTGTCAATGTACTCATTGATTTGATTTGATTTGAGGTCTGGGTTAACCCAAACGGATTTATTGTAGCTTATTATACACACAAAGCACACTTAAATACTAGACTTAAGACTAACAAAATCAACTTCAAGGTACATATACTTAATAGCTACTAAAGGGTTGGGAGATTGGGCCGAGAGGCAAAAATAAACTAAAGGAAATTCCTTATGGAAAATTCGTTGTTGTTATTGGTTATTGTTGATATTGGTTCTAGGTACCCATAATTTGAATCGAAAGAGCGTTATAGACCTTCGACTCTGTTTAGATGGCGACTCATGAGTCTGCTATGCCGATAGTATTTAGGTAAGAAGAGTGTGGAGCAAAGAGAGGAGGACAGTCATGAAGAAAATATAAAAATCGAGGAAAGCAACTTTCCACAACCGAAATGTTCCGTCGCTATTCCATTTATCATTATTAGTTCGATCATTGAGTAGGGAAATTCGCAAATAATAATGAGTATTTGGACGAGAGATACAGTGTCCGATACAGAAGTGTTTCAATCCACATATACCCCCTTAAATTTCATCAAAATAGTCCAGGAGGAAGGGCTACAATGTGCAAACACGATATGACTGCCCGCTACGTAGTCGAGAATCACTATCTAAACAGGGTCCTAGATTACGTGGGTTGATGATAGGCGAGATAAGTTGAAGTAAAGAGAGGCAGTCGATGTTACCAGCTAGTATCAGATGGACAAAGAGAATGTCGCTTGCTTTCAGGCGTTGAGTTGACCTTACGGAGTATGCGGAAGATTAATTCGTTAGAACCATAAGAGGTGCGGTGGGTTGGAATATAGAAGAGACGAGGCCAGAGTAAATGACAAGGGTTAGTGTTGAAGGAAATAGAATTGTAAAGGGAAGCTCAATCCACAAAACCAGAAAGCAGTCGATGAACGAAGAGAATATCAGCTACGTCTCTGCATTTTTCGAAGCTATTCAGGTTAAGAAGTTTGTGACGGTCACCATAGGGAGGTAAGATAAGGGGGTCATCCCAGGGTAGTCCTCGAAGTGCAAATCGAATGAAACGATGTTTAATATTCTCGATTCGGGATATATGGACTCGCTGAAAGGGGTACACACTTGGCTGGTATATTCGAGAAGGGGCCGGACAAGGGTAAACTGCCCATAATTTGTTTCTTTTGATTCGTAAAAAGCGAAGTCTTCTGTTATACCAGGGAAGGGAAGTAGATGATGTTTTATACCTAGAAAAGGGGACGTAAAGAGAAAAAGAATTTAATATTTCACTGTAAAAAATGGAGACGGCATCAAATACGGATAGGTTGGTAAAATCAAAAGACAGATAATGATTTTACGAAAATTAGATTTATGGAAGTTGTAAGAAGAGATAGTAAAGGAAAAATGAGAGAAGAAGAGGGTGGTGAAAGTTGTCGACAGTTGATAGGGTAAAAGGAGAAAACGCTACTGTGGAATTAATGGGACCGCTAGTGAAAATAAGGTCTAGTTGCCTACAGATAGAGTTAGGGACGCCACTTACTTGGCATAGGCTTGAGTCAGTTACGCTATCAATGAATAGACATCCCTTGGATGAACTAGCGTTTGACGCGGTAAAAAATAAGTGATCATCCTATGGAATCCACTTCAGCAGGGGCAGATTAATCTCACCAAAAATAAGGATATCGGCGATGGAATCACTTAGGTTAATTAGTTGGTCAATTACTTTAATAGCAAGGATATAGGATTCGATAAGTTGAGCTGGGAGAATGTAGCAGCACATAACGTAGGGTGACCTATTGGGAAGTGTTATTTTAATTGAAACAAAGTCAAGTTTAGCAGAAGTAGAGATAGCGATGAGAGAAGCGTTGAGGTTATTGTGAACAGCAAGGAAAACACCTTTGCATGGAGAATCAACTTTAGGGAGGGCAGGATCATTAACCATAGGGAGAGAGTGATCGTCATCTTGGAAAACATTATAAGAAGATGGGAGTAGCTCCTGGCTTTTTATGTCGGGGATCAGATTGATTTCCGTAAGACCATAGACATCAAAAGAGAGGCCATGAGATTTAGACAAAACAGCACGAGTTTTAGAGCGCAAGCCTCTAACGTTTTGATGGTAAAATGTAAGATGTAGTTTGTTGCGTGGAGGAGTGTAGATGAGATGCAGGCAAAGATGGCAAGTTAGGAAAGAAAAATATTATCATGGTCAGCTCGGCTACGCTGAAGGTGATAAACTCTTTTAGAGTGTACATAGCTGCGGAAAGCAACGAGGTCATCCGCAACTTTTTGGGGAGGTGTGTTGAAGATTTCGTGGTACCTGTTGTAATGTTTCCTGAGACTGATTATATCAGTAGGAAGGCCTTCCTGTTGGATGGATACCATGACGCTTGTTTTGGTTTTTCTCTCAAAGCAAACAGAGCTGGAAGTATCGCAAAGATATGCGTGAAAGAGACGTATATTTTGGTATATGCATCTTTTTATTCCTGGAGCGCATAACGATATTTCACGGTATCTACATTCCTTGGGTCGATTTAACGATCGGCGGCGAAAGGGGATAAAAAATAGGGGCTGAGGCCCGTGAAACCGAGAGAGAAAGCGAGGTAGAAGCGGGATTTAAGATATGCGAGCTGATAAAGTTTGGGTATTTGGCTCCTGTTGTAAGATCGAAATTGGGAAGGCTGATGTTAGTATTCGTGGGAGGGCAGAGGACATCGGGCAGAGGACATCGGGCAGAGGACATCGGGCAGAAGACATCGGACAGAAGACATCGGGCAGAGGACATCGGGCAGAGGACATCGGGCAGTGGACAGCGGCCATGGGATATGGGGCACAGGACATGTGACAGGGGGCATGGGAAAGGGGGCAGTGGACAGGAGGCAGTGCACTGTAGGCAGTGGTCATAGGACAGGGGGCAGTGGACAGGAGGCAGTGGTCATAGGACAGTGGGCAGTGGACAGGAGGCAGTGGACAGGAGGCAGTGGACTCTAGGCAGTGGTCATAGGGCAGGGACAGTGGACAGGAGGCAGTGGACTCTAGGCAGTGGACAGGAGGCAGTGGACACGAGGCAGTGGACTCTAGGCATTGGACAAGGGGCAGGGGGTGGCTGATAGTAGGTGGAGGATGATAGGTAGTTGGGTGCCAGGGATGGGTGCTAGTGGGTGGATCTTGACAGGGGTGGGTAATATTGGGTGTATGGGTGGTAGGGGTGAATGATAGTGGGTAGTTGAGTGCCGAGGATAGGTGCCAATGGGTGGATCTTGGTAGGGGTGTTTGATAGCGGGTGGATGAGTGGTAGGGGTGGGTAATAGTGGTCGGATGGGTTGCAGAGGTGTGTAATAGTGGGTGGGTAATAGTGGATGGATGGTGATAGTGGGTAGTTGGGCGATAGTGATGTGTGCTAATTGGTGGATCTTGGTAGGGGTGTGTGATAGCGGGTGGCTGAGTGGTAGGGGTGGGTAATAGTGGATGGATGGGTGGCAGAGGTGTGTAATAGGCTGCGGATGAGTGGTAGGGGTGGGTAATAGTGGGTGGATGGGTGGCAGGGGTGTGTAATAGTGGGCGGATGAGTAGTAGGGATGGGTAATAGTGGATGGATGGCGATAATGGGTAGTTGGGCGCAAGGGATGGGTGCTAGTGAGGGGACCTTGGTAGGGGTGGGTAATAGTGGATGGATGGCTGGCAGGGGTGTGTAATAGGAGGCGGATGAGGGGTAGAGGTTGGTAATAGTGGGTGGATGGTTTGTAGGCGTGGATAATAGTGGATGGATGGTAATAGTGGGTAGTTGAACGCTAGGGATGGGTCCTAATGGATGGATGGTGGTAGGGGTATATGATAGCGGGTAGGTAGGTGGTAGGGGAGGGTGATAGTGAGTGAATAGTGATAGGGCTGTTTGGTAGCGAGTGGATGGGTGTTGGGGAGAGTGATAAAGAGTGAATGGTGGTAAGGCTTGGTGGTGGAGGTGGATGGGTGGGCGGTAGCGGCTGGATGGATGGTAGAGGTGGGATGGCGGGTGATAGTAGCCGTGTAGTGGGTGCATGGGTGGAAGAGGGGGGTTGGTAGGTGGTAGGGGTGGGTGATAGTGAGCCGTAGGGGTGGACGGATGCACGATTGTTCGTGGTAGCAGTAGGGGTGGGTGGTATGGATTGATGATAGTGGTTGAATGGGTGGTAGGGGATGGGTGCTAATGTATGCGTGGGTGGTAGTGGCTGAACGGGGGATATTGCTAAGACATATGGTAGTGGAAGGATGAGCGGATGTGTAGAGGTTGTGCATAAGCAATAGTGATTATACGAAGGCTGCTGGGTTTAAGTCATTTTAAAAGGAGAAGCGGAGCGCAATAGATAATTGGATAGCAAGTATCTAACACTC
Organism: Volucella zonaria; assembly: GCA_963966105.1. Taxonomy (NCBI): domain Eukaryota; kingdom Metazoa; phylum Arthropoda; class Insecta; order Diptera; family Syrphidae; genus Volucella; species Volucella zonaria. The sequence goes on from OZ014531.1 coordinate 210,081,849, forward strand.
AAATTTATTAGAAAAAGCATGAAAGTTCAATCGTAGTACCAAGACGATACAAAACTAAATCGTCACATCATTAACATCATCAGTTCAAATCTCTCCAATTTCCAAGCTGACTATCATTAAATTGTACGCAAATAAATACAAATGTATGTATGTATTTTAACGTACACACAAAAATCCACTATAGGCAAAAATCGCTGTAAAGAAAACCCAAACAAAACACGTGACGATGAATACAAACAAATAAAAGAATTATTTCCCTCGCTTATACACAACAATGGGTAAACTGTCAATTTCATAAGCAAATTTAACTACAAATCCAGGTTCACAATACATATGCGTAGCAATTTTAACTGAAATCGCATTCGCAAGCAAATACCTATTCCATTTCTATATCCCACACATACAAGAAATTGCAAGCCTCCTAAAATCATCCATTCCCATACAAAACTGCATTTGCACTCTTTTGCTCCACAAAATTCGAATTCATCCTACTTCTACTAACATCCGCATACAGTTTCGATTTTCTTAAAAGAGATCCCATTCATTCCGTACATTGACACGACACCGCTATACGCACACATGCATAGCACACAGCATTTCTTAAAAATGCATGGAAATACTTATTACATTTCTACATCCCATGCAATTGTAAATCACCTACAATCATCCTTCGCATACAAAACAGCATTTGTCCTCTTCTACAACAAGCTTCGCACTCCATTTATTCTTCAACAGCCATCAGCATACACTTGAAAATATAAAAAAGATTTCCCATAGAAAGGAAGTTTAAGCTATTTGCACCCTACCTTAAACTGTACCTAAAAACATGGTTCAAATCCTTGCTGACATGACACCAACCCACTCCCAACTGTAATCAATTGCAAATCTCCTAAAATTATGCATTTACGCTTTTCTACCTCACAAAACAAGCAAGTGAAACTAAACCAAACATACGCAAAGAGAGTAAGCCAAGCCTACCTCCCGCAAATACTTCCAACTTACTAACCCAAATGCACTACCGAAAATGCAATTGCTACCAATAGGAGGTGGCGCTAAACAAAATATTACACTGAGATTTACTAATGTAAAATGAAAGAGAGAGAAATGATGCCAGAAAAAAGAAAACTTATACGAATGAAAGAGAATACCAAGAGTTAAGAAAACGGACATACAATTTAACTTAAAAATACGTAATATGAAAGAAAACGGAGTACGAGTAAAGGCAAAGAATGCAATCTTTTGAGAATAAAAGTACGGAGAGAGTAGTGATAAAAACTGCATATGCGCTTGTCAATGTACTCATTGATTTGATTTGATTTGAGGTCTGGGTTAACCCAAACGGATTTATTGTAGCTTATTATACACACAAAGCACACTTAAATACTAGACTTAAGACTAACAAAATCAACTTCAAGGTACATATACTTAATAGCTACTAAAGGGTTGGGAGATTGGGCCGAGAGGCAAAAATAAACTAAAGGAAATTCCTTATGGAAAATTCGTTGTTGTTATTGGTTATTGTTGATATTGGTTCTAGGTACCCATAATTTGAATCGAAAGAGCGTTATAGACCTTCGACTCTGTTTAGATGGCGACTCATGAGTCTGCTATGCCGATAGTATTTAGGTAAGAAGAGTGTGGAGCAAAGAGAGGAGGACAGTCATGAAGAAAATATAAAAATCGAGGAAAGCAACTTTCCACAACCGAAATGTTCCGTCGCTATTCCATTTATCATTATTAGTTCGATCATTGAGTAGGGAAATTCGCAAATAATAATGAGTATTTGGACGAGAGATACAGTGTCCGATACAGAAGTGTTTCAATCCACATATACCCCCTTAAATTTCATCAAAATAGTCCAGGAGGAAGGGCTACAATGTGCAAACACGATATGACTGCCCGCTACGTAGTCGAGAATCACTATCTAAACAGGGTCCTAGATTACGTGGGTTGATGATAGGCGAGATAAGTTGAAGTAAAGAGAGGCAGTCGATGTTACCAGCTAGTATCAGATGGACAAAGAGAATGTCGCTTGCTTTCAGGCGTTGAGTTGACCTTACGGAGTATGCGGAAGATTAATTCGTTAGAACCATAAGAGGTGCGGTGGGTTGGAATATAGAAGAGACGAGGCCAGAGTAAATGACAAGGGTTAGTGTTGAAGGAAATAGAATTGTAAAGGGAAGCTCAATCCACAAAACCAGAAAGCAGTCGATGAACGAAGAGAATATCAGCTACGTCTCTGCATTTTTCGAAGCTATTCAGGTTAAGAAGTTTGTGACGGTCACCATAGGGAGGTAAGATAAGGGGGTCATCCCAGGGTAGTCCTCGAAGTGCAAATCGAATGAAACGATGTTTAATATTCTCGATTCGGGATATATGGACTCGCTGAAAGGGGTACACACTTGGCTGGTATATTCGAGAAGGGGCCGGACAAGGGTAAACTGCCCATAATTTGTTTCTTTTGATTCGTAAAAAGCGAAGTCTTCTGTTATACCAGGGAAGGGAAGTAGATGATGTTTTATACCTAGAAAAGGGGACGTAAAGAGAAAAAGAATTTAATATTTCACTGTAAAAAATGGAGACGGCATCAAATACGGATAGGTTGGTAAAATCAAAAGACAGATAATGATTTTACGAAAATTAGATTTATGGAAGTTGTAAGAAGAGATAGTAAAGGAAAAATGAGAGAAGAAGAGGGTGGTGAAAGTTGTCGACAGTTGATAGGGTAAAAGGAGAAAACGCTACTGTGGAATTAATGGGACCGCTAGTGAAAATAAGGTCTAGTTGCCTACAGATAGAGTTAGGGACGCCACTTACTTGGCATAGGCTTGAGTCAGTTACGCTATCAATGAATAGACATCCCTTGGATGAACTAGCGTTTGACGCGGTAAAAAATAAGTGATCATCCTATGGAATCCACTTCAGCAGGGGCAGATTAATCTCACCAAAAATAAGGATATCGGCGATGGAATCACTTAGGTTAATTAGTTGGTCAATTACTTTAATAGCAAGGATATAGGATTCGATAAGTTGAGCTGGGAGAATGTAGCAGCACATAACGTAGGGTGACCTATTGGGAAGTGTTATTTTAATTGAAACAAAGTCAAGTTTAGCAGAAGTAGAGATAGCGATGAGAGAAGCGTTGAGGTTATTGTGAACAGCAAGGAAAACACCTTTGCATGGAGAATCAACTTTAGGGAGGGCAGGATCATTAACCATAGGGAGAGAGTGATCGTCATCTTGGAAAACATTATAAGAAGATGGGAGTAGCTCCTGGCTTTTTATGTCGGGGATCAGATTGATTTCCGTAAGACCATAGACATCAAAAGAGAGGCCATGAGATTTAGACAAAACAGCACGAGTTTTAGAGCGCAAGCCTCTAACGTTTTGATGGTAAAATGTAAGATGTAGTTTGTTGCGTGGAGGAGTGTAGATGAGATGCAGGCAAAGATGGCAAGTTAGGAAAGAAAAATATTATCATGGTCAGCTCGGCTACGCTGAAGGTGATAAACTCTTTTAGAGTGTACATAGCTGCGGAAAGCAACGAGGTCATCCGCAACTTTTTGGGGAGGTGTGTTGAAGATTTCGTGGTACCTGTTGTAATGTTTCCTGAGACTGATTATATCAGTAGGAAGGCCTTCCTGTTGGATGGATACCATGACGCTTGTTTTGGTTTTTCTCTCAAAGCAAACAGAGCTGGAAGTATCGCAAAGATATGCGTGAAAGAGACGTATATTTTGGTATATGCATCTTTTTATTCCTGGAGCGCATAACGATATTTCACGGTATCTACATTCCTTGGGTCGATTTAACGATCGGCGGCGAAAGGGGATAAAAAATAGGGGCTGAGGCCCGTGAAACCGAGAGAGAAAGCGAGGTAGAAGCGGGATTTAAGATATGCGAGCTGATAAAGTTTGGGTATTTGGCTCCTGTTGTAAGATCGAAATTGGGAAGGCTGATGTTAGTATTCGTGGGAGGGCAGAGGACATCGGGCAGAGGACATCGGGCAGAGGACATCGGGCAGAAGACATCGGACAGAAGACATCGGGCAGAGGACATCGGGCAGAGGACATCGGGCAGTGGACAGCGGCCATGGGATATGGGGCACAGGACATGTGACAGGGGGCATGGGAAAGGGGGCAGTGGACAGGAGGCAGTGCACTGTAGGCAGTGGTCATAGGACAGGGGGCAGTGGACAGGAGG